>OZ012739.1:270227230-272627230 GCA_963859935.3 Lathyrus sativus
CAGAATCCCCAGCGGAGATGCGACATCCCCAGCAGGTTTTTGAACGGCGAAGTTGAAACCTCCCGGAAGACTCCATGATTGAAGTCTGACCGTGTTAATGAAGCAGTTCTCTCAGCTGATGCAGAGTGCCTGATGGCAGAGGTTTAGATATTCCCAGTTGGCTCATGATTGACTAAGAATTCTATTCCCGACTTGCTGACGAAGTCCGGCTGATGCCCTGCAAGTTCTTTGAATGCCTGATGGCATGATCAACCTGATGGTTGAAGTCCGGCTGATGCCCGACAAGTTCTTTGAATGCCTAATGGCATGATCAACCTGATAGTTGAAGTCTGGCTGATGCCCGACAGTTCTTTGAATGCCTGATGGCATGATCAACCTGATGGTTGAAGTCCGGCTGATGCCCGACAGTTCTTTGAATGCCTGATGGAATGATCACCTGATGGTTGAAGTCCGGCTGATGCCCGACACTTTTCTTTGAATGCCTGATGGCATGATCAACCTAATGGTTGACCTGAAGAGTCCCGAGGAATCGTGATGCCTGATGGCATGATCGACTATGTATTACCAGTTACCGTGTGACCAATTATCCAGCTAGTTGTCGTGCAGCTATTACTTCAGTTCTCGAAGATTTGTTCCCGCCAGAGTACCGTGTACTTGTGCAGTTGGCAAATTTCCGGGTTTATCGGTATTCAACCGTCTCGCACCTTGATTGGCTGAGAGCCGTTCGCCTCACCCAGTCAGGTTTAAGCCGTTTGAATAGGGGCAGCTGTTGCACACCAAAATTTGACCAACATTTATTTACCTAGCTTGTGTTCACTAGCATGATCATCTGCTTCTCATTGATATGGGTGCAGTAGATCATGAGGTATGATTACCCAGCAAGAGTTATATGAGACTTTGAAGCTAGCCAAGAAGGTTATTCAAGTGTTCAAGGATTGATATCCTTGTCAGAGAACTCAAGAGATCCTCAGAGAGATTGGTTGAAACCAAGGTTGTGTGTCTCATAACTTGAGAGTTGTGGGAGCTCCTCAGATGATTCTGAGACTATGAGGATGGACTTGAAGCTTTGAGAAAGCTTATGAGATGTCTTGAAAGCCATCATGAGGCCCAGAGAGGTCATTGCACAAGGATTCAGAAGACTCAGCCATGAGTGGTGGAATTAGGGTTTGACTGGGTCAACCCTAGGTCAACTGATGATTTGGAGAAGGTTGAGACCTAATACAAGATCCATGTGATCATGAATTGATGTATTGAGATTCTATAAGGATGATTCCTAGACCAACTCATCATGATTGAGGAGTTTGAGAAGTTTCAAGCTAGGGTTTCTAAGGCTTGGCAGTGTAAAATCCCCTAGTTTGATCCCTATCTTCAAGGCAGTTTAGCTCAAGATTTGATTGTCATCTCATCTTCCCCACAACATGAATGTTGTAGAGCTTGCTCTTAGCTTTAATTTGAGTACTAGAAGTCCTTGATAGGATTTGTAGAGCTCAAGTTATGACTTTGACAAGTTACAGGTCATCTGAGGTATGTGAATCTGGGTCCTTGAAAGTCACCCAACTTGCATCCAACTTTTTCCTAAGAAGGATGATTCCTATGAACTCTTGGTCAACATGAATGTTGTTCCTCATCTTCTTATCTTTCTAGAGAGTACTATAAGTCCTTGATAGGATTTGTAGAACTCAACTTATGGCTTTGACAAGTCAAGGGCATTTTGGTCATTTGGATGTTATAGGTCATTTCAAGCATAAGGCCATATCTCCTATTTCCAAGCTCCAAATGGAAACATCTTCAACATAAAACTTGCTTAGAATGATGTTTTAAGGCTAGTAAGGAGGTCATGAGATGTTGAAAAGGCTTGTATCAAAAAGTGATAAAAATGACCTAAAATGGAGGCATAAGTTAAATAAGTTGAAATTGGAAATTGGAAATCCCAAGTTACACATCCAAACCATGGCATATAATAGGTCATTTTGACTCTAAAAGACATTCTAAAAACAATGGTTCAGCCACAATTTTGATTTGAGGCCTAGATCATGGGGCTGCTTTGGAAATTGGTTGCTTGCTGTAACCCGGTGAACTGACTTTAAACAATGTTGCGGATAGCAAGAGTCGCCACCGACTTTTATTTTATCCATAAGGAAAGGTCATAAAAGAACAGGAAAGACCTTAGAGAATATTTTGGGTCCGGGGGGTAGGTTATGAAAAGGGAAGGTATTAGCATCCTTTTCATCCATGGTTATCCATGGGCTCTTAGGTACTTAAGCTCACTTTTGAATTGTTTTGAAATTGTAGTGTGTGAATAGAAAATTTTCAGAATAGTTAATAAATAATCCACGTAAGGATGTGTTAAGAACTTGTTTGAAAACTTGTTGAAAATTTGTTCAAGTGCGAAACAGTTTTGAAGTGAGCAAGCACCTAGGAGTAACCTACCCTAATGTTTAAAGGTCTTTCTTATTCTTCATTCTTTCCTTTAGTAAGACTATCCCTACTATAATGGAGTAGGTAGTCCTTACTTTGGATGTTAAGGGATATGTGAGGGACGATTTGACTTTGAAGGCCATTGTGGGATGTAATAAGCACATATAAGGGACCATCATCATTTTTCGAAAGGGACTCGATTCGTAAAGGCAACCATAAGGGACTTTGATGATTTTTCTATTTGAGGGACTTGCTTTATACACCCCACTTAACCATTATTCGTAGGCAACTTGAGGGATATCCTTAGGAAGTGAGACGGCGATTAAAATCGACTTACGTGTGTGACGTGTTTATTTTAATTATCTTTATTTAAAAGTGATCTAAATTTATTTTAATATTACATACAGGTTGTTACACTCCCTAATTACTAACCATAATAATAATTAAATAATTAAACAACTTTACATCCAAGAAACAATTACAAAATAATAAGCAAAATAATTAAATAGCAAAGATAAATAAAATATAAATAAGCAATAATAAATAATAAAGGGGGTTAATTCTAAGTTTACTCGGCAAGACATCGCATCTTGTGCCTACGTATCCTTACGGGAGTGGAATCAGAGTAATCGTAGTTCCCCTCAAAAGGGAGGTTAGAGACTTCTTGACTGTGGTCAAGGTCTCACGGGGAATAAACGCATCTTAAGGACACGCTTACGTGGAGTGTAGGAACTCCAAATCTCTACGTTGAAATGTTAAGTTGTAATTAGGGTTAGGTTAGGGATTCCGCGGCGGGAAACCCTAAAATGAGCGCGGCGGCTCTTTGACCTAATGCTAGGGGTAAAATTGTAATTTTGCCTGCGGCGAGGCATTTGTGAAAATTAGGGTTTGTAAAAGTTGTAAGGGTTGAAGGTGAGGACTATTGACACGGCGGTCAAATGCTAGACCTAATTCCTTCAGAGTGTGTAATGTGACAGAATAATTGCAATACATCAGCAGAAATTTAAATCATACATAGTGCAGAAATTTAAATGCGAAAAGTAAACGCGATTATTAGGTTCGCGAGGTTACAATCGAGAAACAGATACAAATACAAACGAAACTTGAGTTGAAAAATAAAATAAATAACGGTAAACATGACAAGCTGCAAAATAAATGAACAATGTTAGTAGGCAACGTCAGACGGCGACCAAAAGAACTAAAAAAAAGCAAGATTTGAGACTTTTAGCTGTTTATTTTTTTATATAAAGAAAAAATTTATGATTTAAGTTAAAAGAAGTTTTAATACTAAAAAAAAAGATTAAGTTAATTTTCAAAAACAGTTTTAATTTAATAATCTAAAAAAGGTTTTATTTTTAATGTTATCATTATTATTTTCTTTATTAAAGGTTTTAATTATTATAAAAAAGGTTTTATTATTAATTAAAAAAAGTTCTATTTTATTTTGAAAAACAGGTTTTAATAGTATTTAAAAAGAAAGTTTTAATAAATTCTTAAAAAAAACATAATAATTATAAACAAATAAAAATATAAAATAAAAAAAAGGGGTTGGGCCGGTAGTTACATCCAGTCCCAACCCGATCCACGGTCATTCCCAAAAGGGGAGTAAAGGGATTAGGGTAACCCTAATTCTCCTTTTCCTCTATGGCCGCCGCTCGCTCCCTTCTCTCACAAACTCATTCCGTTTCTCATGATTTTCACACTCCGATGGCCTTCGTCTGTCCGATTTCCATTGCTTTATTCACGATGCTAGTCCCTTTCTATGTTGAAACCTGAAAACATTCAACATTAAACCATTAAATGTACGACACGATGAACTCACAACTTACGTTTTGTGGTTGCGATTGGTGGCTTTCGGCGTGGTTGCGACGATGAGGCGATGATGACGAGGTTCTGAGCCTTGAAGTTTGTTTACTCGCCGTTCTCAGATGGACGGTGCTGGTGAACTCCTTCGAAGGGTTTCGTTCATATGAGGGTTTCGGTGTTCTCCTTCTCGCCATTTTCGCGTTCTCTGCCAGCTTCGTCTAGGGTTTTGAGAAGGTGGTATTGTTCTCTCTTATACTCTCTCTGATTTTCGAATGGGCCTTGGATTTACGTTTTTTTTCTGAGATATGAATTTGACGATCCGATTTTGATTTGATTTTGTTTGATTTTTCTAGATTGAATTCAAATGGGATGTATACTGATACGATTTGGATCTCGTTTCTTCTTTTGGAACCCGATTGGGGTTTTGAGCTGATATGATTATCTGATTCGATTGGATTTCATTGGATCCGAAATTAATTTGTTTGACTGATCTGTACTGATTCGTTTGATTTCGAACTGATTCGTTTGACTGACTTGTTTGATTGATTCAGATTGATTCAAATTGATTCATATCGGCTCAGATTGGTGTTTCCTGATGCATTTGGATCTGACTCGAAATTTTCACCTTGCCAGCTCGATTGTGTTTGATCATTTTCTGATTGGGTTGCCTTTACTTGATCTGTTTGATATCGGGATTAATTTATTTTGTCCTGTTTGAATTCAATTTGGACTGTACTGATGCGTTTTCGATTTGGCAATCTTTGATGCAGTTAACTTTTCCTCTTCTTCTTTCAGGGAATGGATGCTGATGCTTCGACTTAAGTTAGAGCGGCCGAATGAAGGTTATTGGCGATGATGACCTTAGGGTCTGAGCCTGATGAGGGAAACTCTTTGATGAGGCCTCGGTTACCTTCGAGATTGGTTGGGTTCAGAACATGAGTTCTGGGCTACTATGGTGTTGCGAGTAAGGTAACAACTGATTATTGGCTGCCATGCTACGACTGATATGATTTACCCTTCGAACTGTGATTTGGTGCTGATTTTGTTTTCAAAGTTTTATTTCCTTTAGGCCCTTTTTACTCTTGTATGTAATACAATGTGTGTCTTCGTTGTTTACATTATACCAATTTGGAGCAGGAGTTTCTGAATCGCCTGCAGAAACAACTTTCTTGGCATTCTTTTTCCTTTGTATTAGAAAACTGTTGCGAAGGATTCTCATCAGAATTACCATGAACTACATTCTGAGAAGTAAGTTCGGCTGAATCTGGAAATTCAGAAGCAAGAGAAACAAATTGGTTTTCACAATTTGGATCATTCGCTGTTACTTCTTTTGAATTCTGTTTGGGGTCTTCCTCTAGGCCTCTTAATTGGTGGTTCTGAACTTTGATACAGTGTATGATGCTGTTTGCATTTCGTTTTTCTGATACCTTGTTTTGATGCCATTCAATGCAGTTTGGTTTGTATATGGACTTGGTTTCCATGAACTTACCTATGTGTTGCAGAACTGATGCTGCTTTTGGTTGTGCATTTTCAATTTGAATTTCCATTTACTCCTGGCAGCTCACGAGTTATCTTGTTTATGAGTTTCTGTCATCAATTTGTGCTGATGCTGTTGTGGAATTTCAGGTTTGGAAAAAAATGAGCACAAAGTGATTAGACCTGCCGGCATCCGGGTCTGAATCCAGCTTGACTATATTGCCTTACTCTCATATCAGTTTGGAAATCCAATCGCGGCGAAACGAATCAGTCCCACTTCATTTATATTTTTCTATCTCTCGGATGTCCCATTTTGATAAGAACATGTATTACCTGATCTGACGCCTACAGCGCGGATCGGTAACGGGGGTAGGACGCAGCTTCGGTTGTGCCACTCCCGGCACTCGATGATGACATTGTTCTGAGAGTGTCGGAAAAAAAAATTCTAACATTTTCTGTACTGTCTGTTCTCTTTTGATGTGCAGGTTAGCTGAGGATTCATGGAGAAGTTCAAATACGAACATGAAGACCTTTAGATACTTTTAGGATTTAGGATAGATGCTTTAATGTAATCCCTTAGGATTTGAGAATTTTAATGTACTTCCTTGTAACAGTACTTTGTAAAATATGAAGCAACATCCCTATTCTTGTATGATAGCATTATTTATGAAATAAAATTCTCAAAGTTTTGAATTTATTTATATTCTATTCTTAGTTAAAAAATATAAACAAATGTGAATAAATCCACAAGTATTTAATTCATTAACATAGGCATAAAACATAAATATTTCCAAGTGGTATTTGTGATCCTAATCTCATCATCAGATTAAAATGTTAACCAATTGTTTCATAACCAAACTCATGTGGGCACCATGGTCACAACATTTTCAGCATCAACAGCAAAACTAATCGTAATTAAACTCCACTGACCAAATGCCAAATTTCAATATGGTCAGAACTGGTGATTGATAAATGCCTCAAAACCATAATGCATCAAATGCCTCAGAATTTTAATAACAGCCCGTCTTCAAGGAATTGGTAGAATTTGTGTAAAATGACCAAAATACCCCTGGGACCAAATTTGCAACACAAAACCCCTTCATAGCTTGTTAGTAGTTAGCAAATGTACATATGCTATTCGAAATGACCGACTAAATATAAGGGTAAAATTTGGGGTATTACAATTATTATGATAATATTTCTCACCCAACCTCTCTTTGATGTCGGCAAAAAATCATGAAGTTTGACTTTGGTTTGACCACAGTTGACCTCAGTTTGACTTTTTAACTACATTGACTGCTTTTGACTTATCTGATCATCTGACTGAGCAAACTTTTGAGAAAAGTCTTGAAACTTGACATGGGGGTTCTTATACACATATAAGATGTTATGAAGCTCACTTGAAGTCTTGGAAGTCCATTTAGCCTGATTAAAGTCAAAACCCTAGTTTTGGATGCACTGCTTAGGAGGTGCATTGTCTGAGGGAATTGTCAACTCTTCTGACCAATTGTGAAGCTTGTGAACCTTGTGAACCTTCAAGAAGCAACCTATGGACTTCATGAACCTCATGAAAGGTATTGAAAGCACTGTGGGACTTGTGAACCTTGTGAACCTTCATAAAGTAGCTTGTGGACTTTATGAACTTCATGAAAGGTTATGCAAGTTGTTGGAGAACTTGTGAACCTTGTGAACCTTCTTAGAACACAAAGTCTTGTATTGTGAGGGCAAATTTTGGGGTGCAACAGCTGCCCCTGTTCAATTTTCTGAGACCTGAGGGGTTAGATTGGTATATTTGCCAGTCGTAACCTGGAAGGTTGAAGGGGATTGAACACAAAAGCCCAAAAATTTGCACTCACCAGTGCACTAGAGTGGTACAGATGGCTAGTTGAATATGATTGAGTGGGCTTAAAGATGCCACTAGGGGGGGGAGCAGTTCAAAATATGGGTGTATGATGAAAGCTGTCAGGAGTCTGGAATAATAATGATGTAGCAGCATGTCTTCATGAGGATAGAGCAATCAATAGTGATAACCCTAAAGCAGTCTTGAAGCAATGATATGATTTCAGGAGGATAGAACAATGAATGGCTCTAAAGCAGTCTTGAAATAATAATGTGATATGTCTTCAGGAGGATAGAGCAATCAATAGCTCTAAAGCAGTCTTGAAGTAATAGAATGGCTTCAGGAGGATAGAGCAATCAACAGCTCTAAAGCAGTCTTGAAATAATAATGTGATATGTCTTCAGGAGGATAGAGCAATCAATAGCTCTAAAGCAGTCTTGAAGTGATGATTTCAGGAGGATAGAGCAATGGATAGCTCTAAAGCAGTCTTGAAATAATAATGTAATTTCAGGAGGATAGAGCAATGGATAACTCTAAAGCAGTCTTGAAATAATTAGATGGCTTCAGGAGGATAGAGCAATGAATAGCTCTAAAGCAGTCTTGAAGTAGTAATATGACCTCATGAGGATAGAGCAATGAATAGCTCTAAAGCGGTCTTGAAGTAATAGGATGATTTCAGGAGGATAGAGCAATCAGTAACTCTAAAGCAGTCTTGAAGTCATGAGAGGCTATCAGGAGGATAAAATAACCCTGAGGTTACAATAAAGCAGTCCCAAAGTAATAAGAAGCTCATCAGGAGGATAAAGTAACCCTGAGGTTACAATAAAGCAGTCCCAAAGATCATAAGCTTGTTTGTTGGATAATTAACCTGAAAACAAGGTAGCATTCTGTATAACAACATTAGTTTACGCTTTATGTATGCATGTATGACATGATGCACTTAGGTAATGTACTATAGACATATATGTTATGGTATGATGTAAATGATGTATGTATGCTATGACACTGCTGGAAGTGTCTGGATATCCTTGTATAACAACTGCTGGCCAAGGAAAATAAATCCCGATTCGTTGTTGAAGAATATATAACCCTCCGTCTGCTGGGGATAACAAGGTATAGATAACCTCCCGTTGTTGGGGATAACAAGGTATAGATAACCTCCCGTTGTTGGGGATAGTAGGGTATAGATAACCTTCGTTTTCGTTTGATAGTAGGATAAGTATAACATCCCGTCTTCGTTCATCGTGCCTTTATTGGAAAGTAATTTCCCGTATATCCGTATGAGGATAAAAGAGATGGATATAAATTTAGACTTTGTGAAAATGGATTAGTCCTACTGATGGTTTGTAACTGCCTTGTAAAGATGAACCGGCGAAGCTTCGTTGAAATCCTTCCCTCGTTCGTCCTTAGTAAATACTATTACTGCATTTTCATGCATTTCTGGTAAACATCAATCATATTAAAAGCATACATGCGTTTCTGGTAAACATCACTCATATTCAAAGGCATACATACATTCAAACACAACCAATGGACGTTTCGCTTATGTAAATAGGGTAAAAGTAAATCTGGATTCAAAAGATGGAATTTATTTATATCAAAAGTGACCCATACACGGATAAGTTTGTACAAGGAGACATAAACCCTGGTAAGAGAATTTTGTCATGAAGTTTTACAAAAAGAATCAGCTATGTGGGAAATAATCCTATTGAGTTTCAATTCTACTATTGCCACTCAAGTATCTCATCTTCTTGCTGTTGAGACGGAAACGATTGGATTGAGCTTTATCTGTTTGAGCTTGAGTAAGTAGTACAACTGGTTGCAGTTTCATGAGTGATCCAAACGAGACATAGTCATACGCTTTAATCCCTAACTTTTGCCTGGATTGCCCTTTCAGGTTTTCAATCCACCGGGATACCCTTTTTTTCCCAAGCCGCCTTTTCAGGTTTTCGACTTGCCGGGTGTACATCTTTTTATATATATATCCCTAATTTTTGCCCAAACCCTTTTGGTTTGCCGGGATGCCCTTATTTTTGCCTAGGCCTGTCAACCTAGCGGGTCTCTTTTTATGCGTAGTATTTTTTAACTATGTCTGCGTTTACAGGTTGTGGGAAGTCTTCACCATCCATTGTAGTCAGTATCATGGCACCTCCTGAGAACACTGTCTTGACTACAAATGGTCCTTCATATGTTGGAGTCCACTTGCCCCTAGGATCACCCTGTGGTAATATGATACGCTTGATTACCAAGTCACCAGCCTGATATACCTTTGGCTTAACCTTCTTGTTAAAAGCTTTGATCATCCGTTTCTGGTACATCTGGCCATGACAAACTGCTGCTAACCTTTTCTCATCAATCAAATTTATCTGGTCAAGTCGAGTCTGAATCCACTCATCTTCATCCAAGCCTGCATCCTTCATAATTCTCAAGGAGGGGATCTGAACTTCAATAGGCAGAACTGCTTCCATACCATAGACTAAGGAGAATGGGGTTGCCCCTGTTGAAGTACGTATTGTAGTACGATAACCATGCAGAGCAAATGGTAACATCTCGTGCCAATCCTTGTAAGTAACAGTCATCTTCTGTACAATCTTCTTAATGTTCTTATTAGCAGCTTCAACTGCCCCATTCATCTTTGGACGATACGGAGAAGAGTTGTGATGCTTAATCTTGAACTGCGTACAGAGATCAGTAATCATAGTGTTGTTCAGATTAGAGCCATTGTCAGTGATAATCCTTTCAGGGATACCATACCTACATATGAGATTATTCTTAATGAACCGAGCCACAACATTCTTAGTCACAGATGCAAATGAAGCTGCCTCTACCCACTTCGTGAAGTAATCAATAGCAACCAGGATGAAACGATGCCCATTAGAAGCAGTAGGCTTGATCTCACCAATCATATCAATGCCCCACATGGCAAAGGGCCAAGGAGCAGTCAACACATTCAATGGAGATGGAGGCACATGTACTTTATCAGCATAGATTTGACATTTGTGACATGTTCTGGAGTGTTGATAGCAATCAGCTTCCATGGTAGACCAATAGTAACCTGCTCTCAAAATCTTCTTTGCCATGGTATGACCACTAGAATGAGTGCCAAAGGTCTCGTCATGCATCTCTTCCATAATTTCTGTAGCTTCCTTCTTATCCACACAACGAAGCATAGTTGAATCATGATTACGCTTATACAGAATGCCATTACTCAGAAAGAACTTAGCAGAAAACCTTCTCAGGAACTTCCTATCTTTGACAGATGCCCCTTCAGGGAACTCCTGAGCTTCAAGATAGTTTTTCACTTCATAGAACCAAGGCTTCTCCTCTGCCCCTTCAGTGTCAATCTCATTGCAGTATGCAGGCTTCTCAAATCTATCAATGGTAATCTTGGGAGCTTCATCATCCCAGCTTATCTCAAACATAGATGCTATGGTGGCCAATGCGTCTGCCAACTGGTTCTCTCTTCGTGGAATATGTCCAAAAGTAATCTCTTTGAAACGTGGGATCAAAGACAACACATGTTCTCTGTAAGGAATGAGATTATCATGCTTTGTATCCCAATCTCCTTTAATCTGACTTACTACCAGAGCTGAATCTCCATACACCTCAAGGAACTGAATCTTCATATCAATAGCAACTTGCATACCCATGATACATGCCTCATACTCAGCCATGTTATTGGTACAATAGAAACAAAGTCTGGCAGTAATCGGGGTATGACAACCTTCAGGGGAACTAATCACAACACCAACACCATTACCATGTGCATTGGAGGCACCATCAAAAACCATAGTCCATCGGGATCCTTGTTCAGGTCCGTCATATTGTCCAGGTTCTTTGGTAACAGACATAATGTCTTCATCAGGGAACTCAAAATTCATTGACTGGTAATTATCTACTGCTTGATGAGCCAAATGATCAGCAACAACACTCCCCTTAATGGCCTTCTGAGTAGTATACTGTATATCATATTCCGTCAAGATCATTTGCCATCTTGCAATTCTTCCGGAGAGAGCAGGTTTCTCAAATATGTACTTGATTGGATCCATCTTCGAAATCAACAAGGTAGTATGGGTCAACATATACTGTCTTAGTCGGCGAGCAGCCCATGCCAAAGCGCAGCAAGTTTTCTCGAGCAGTGAGTATCTTGTTTCACAGTCGGTAAACTTTTTGCTAAGGTAGTATATTGCCTGCTCTTTTCGACCAGACTCGTCATGTTGCCCCAATACACACCCCATTGAGTTGTCTAATACTGTTAAATACATAATCAAGGGTCTTCCATCAACTGGTGGCATTAAAATTGGAGGTTCTAGCAAATATCTCTTGATTTCATCAAAGGCAGTCTGGCACTCATCATTCCATTCCATCACCTGATCTTTCTTCAACAACTTGAAGATTGGCTCACAGATGGTAGTTAATTGGGAAATAAATCTTGCAATGTAGTTCAATCGTCCCAAGAAACCTCTAACCTCCTTCTCAGTACGGGGAGCTGGCATCTCTCGTATAGCTTTCACTTTTGCAGGATCCACTTCAATACCTTTTCCACTGACAATGAAACCCAGGAGCTTTCCAGATCTAACTCCAAAAGTACACTTGTTTGGATTTAATCTCAACCTGTATTTCTTCAACCTCTCAAACAACTTGTGCAGATGATCAAGATGTTGTTCTTCATTCTGAGACCTGGCTATCATATCATCCACATATACCTCTATCTCATGATGAATCATATCATGAAACAAAGCCACCATAGCATGCTGATATGTTGCCCCTGCATTCTTCAAACCAAATGGCATTACCTTATAGCAAAAGGTGCCCCACTGTGTCACAAATGTAGTCTTCTCCATATCTTCAGGTGCCATCTTGATTTGATTGTAACCAGAGAAACCATCCATAAAAGAGAATACCTTATGCTGAGCAGTGTTGTCTACCAGAATATCAATATGAGGAAGTGGAAAGTCATCTTTAGGGCTAGCCTTGTTCAGATATCTGTAGTCTACACACATACGTACCTTACCATCTTTCTTAGGAACTGGTACCACATTTGCAACCCACTGAGGATAAGAAGTTACGGCCAAGAACCCTGCATTGAACTGTTTCATTACCTTTGCTTTGATCTTTTCTGACATTTCAGGACGCATACGACGAACCTTCTGCTTCTTTGGACGACAATCTTCTTTCACTGGCAAACGGTGAACCACAATGTCTGTATCCAACCCTGGCATATCTTCATAAGACCAAGCAAAGATCTCCACATAGTCACGTAGCATCTGAATCAACCTGCTCTTGACACTGTCCTCTAAATCAGCCCCTATCTTGACCTCTTTTCTGTTTTCTTCAGTTCCCAGATTCACAACTTCGACTGGCTCTTCATGTGGCTGTATAGCTTTCTCTTCTTGTTGTAACAACCTAGCAAGCTCTACAGGTATTTCACAATCGTCCTCGTTTCCGTCTTCAGTTTGATAGATCGGATTCTCGAAATTGTAATTGGCAATAGTAGAACTGTTATCAACTGGATCCAGAGTGGATGAGGATCTGCATTTTAGTGACGTGGGTGTGTGTAAGAACACATAGCTGATAAAGCAAAAATAAAAGAAAAAGAAAGACAAGGAACACAATATTTACGAAAACGAAACGTCCACTGATTTTATTGAATGAAGTATGCAAATGAAATGACAACCCGTAACAAGCACACCATTGTGCCCCGGGTAAGGCACATGGCTTGAAAGTTTTAATTGTTCCAGAAATTACAAATTTAAAAACATAACACAGTAATAGTATTTACTCCTGACTAAAGGAGATAGGGATAACATCTTCAGCTTTCCAATTATTGAGTCCAGCACCCACAGTAGGAAAAATCCATGCCTCCAAGTTGTAGTCTTCATCTTGATCTCCCACAGCATTGATAATCCCTTGATTGGTGATACGAACAGCACGAGCACGACGAACAGCCTTCTGGGACTCTGCAGTGAAACCCAAACCAAACTTGTCAGACTTGTATGGAATATCAGGAAGCTGACCCCAAATAGTACAACCACCTTCTTCCACCACAGCTTTTGCATCATTGAGGGAGGCCATTGCCATTGTTGGAGGGTTTCTGATGACCACAGGAACCTTCTTCACAGCAGGAGGAGTCACACAATCCTTAACAGCCCAGGGAACCACTTCAAATGACTGACATGGAGTTTCAATGTATTCACCTTCTACTTCCAGATACTTGAAAGTGTTTACATGGCTGACAAAGTATTCTTCCTCTCCAAAGACAGTAACAACTTTTCCATTCACCGGATATCTCAACTTTTGATGTAATGTGGAGGTCACAGCACCTGCCCCATGGATCCAGGGACGACCCAGCAGACATGAGTACGAAGGACGAATATCCATCACATAGAATGTAGCAGTGAACACCTGAGAACCAACCTTGATTGGAAGATCAATTTCCCCATGCACTACTCTTCTAGAACCATCAAAAGCCTTTACCACAATATTACTGGGCTTCAATACCGTATCTTCAGGACTCAGCTTGTTCAGGACTTCCTTAGGCAACACATTCAGAGAGGAACCATTGTCTATCAGCACATGAGACAGGGTAGTGCCCCTGCATTCAATTGAAATATGCAAGGCCCTGTTATGATCCCTCTTGGCAGGGGTCAAGTCAGCATCAGAAAATCCTAACCCGTTGTCATAGGTCAGGTGAGCAACACAATTCTCAAACTGGTCCACAGAAATTGCACTGGGTACATGAGCCATCTTTAGAAACTTGATCAATGACTTGGCATGAGCCTCAGAACATAATAACAGGGAGAGCATAGAAATCTTTGAGGGAGTATGCCCCAGCTGATCAACAATATCATAATCACTCTTGCGAATGATTTTCAATACTTCTTCCATCTGCTTAGAGAGGTCATCAGCAGCTGGCACATCAGTAGATACAGGCTCAATAACAGGACCCTTGCCCCGAGCATCAGTGGTGGAAGTAACAGCAGGAGTAACTGCACTCTTAGAAGCAACTGGAGGAGAGAAGACTCTTCCACTACGAGTGATCTTGCTAGATCCAGCAATATTATCAATGTCAACAGGCATATCAGGTAAAGGCTCCTGCTTGACACCATGGATGTAAACATCAGACCCATAGTGCCAAGGCACAGCTTTGTCAGATGTATAAGGAATAGGACCAGGAGTGGTAATGATTAGAGGAGCTACTCTGGCTTCAGCAACAACTTTCACAGGACCTTCAGCAGTAATCTTGATTGGGCCCTGATGAGTGATTCTTAGTGGTACTTTGTCAACCATGTCAACCTCTTCAATCTTCTTACCCTGAGTCAGATGATCTACCATACTTTCTACAGGTGCTGGTCTTCTTTCAAACACTATAGTATATCTATCCATGAGACGTTGAATCCCATCTCTCAAAATGAAGCAACTATCCGGCTTATAGGTACAATATAGACAATCTTCATGACAACCTGGAAAGATCCCAGCTTGTACTAACCTCTTTTTGATAACAGACAATGGTGTGCTCAACTCCATAACTGAATAGACATGCAGATCTTCATCAATATCTTCATCAATGGCGTTGACAGTCTTCTCGTGATTTGGCATTGGAGCTGTAATCACATTTGGAGTACCTGGTGGATCAAACTCAATTTCTCCAGCATCAATCATATCCTGAATTTTGTTCTTCAAGACCCAGCAGTTATTAGTATCATGTCCTGGACAGTTTGAATGATATGCACATCGTGCATTGGGATTGTACTTGGGAGAGGTAACATTGGGATTCTGAGGAGCCTCCCTCAGGGTAATAAGTTCAGCCTTCAACAAGTGTTGCAATGCCTGAGCCATTGACATGTTGATCTTCGTGAACTGTCTTCTAGCCCTCTGTTGGTTGCCTTGAGGCTGCTCTGTTGTTGCAGGAGTTGGATTTGAAATATGAACTGCACTAACAGACTGATGCCTTCTGTTACGATCAGGCTGACCATACACAGCATTAGATTCTTTCTTCCCAGTGGGAGGCTTCTTTGCAGCACCTGATGAAGAAGTGCCCACTTGGATCTTACCACTCTTGATACCATTCTCTACTCGTTCTCCTGTCATGATCAACTCAGTGAAGCCAGATGATGAGCTTCCAATGAGATGACTGTAAAACGGACCATTCAGCGTACACATGAACATATCAACCAACTCCCTATCAGTCAAAGGGGGTTGGACTCTCCCAGCTAAGTCTCTCCACTTCTGAGCATACTCCTTAAAGCTTTCTTTGGCACCCATAGACATGCTTTGAAGCTGCATGCGAGTGGGGGCTAAGTCAGCATTGTATTGATATTGCTTGTAGAAAGCTTCAGCAAGGTCATTCCAATCTCTGATGTTGACACTCTCCAACTGATAATACCACTCTAGCTGAGCTCCAGATAAACTCTCTTGAAAGAAATGGATCCACAACTTTTTATCAGCAGTGTGGGGTTGAATTCTTCTAACATAAGACCTCAGATGCAATTTGGGACAAGAGACCCCATCATAGACAACAAATGTAGGAACTTTGAACCCAACGGGTATGACCACCCCAGATATCAAGCTCAAATCCTCAAAATCCAGCCCAGATGATTTCTGTAATTCCATAGCATCCATTCTATCCACCAGCATCTTGAATTTGTCTTCGTTAGGCTCATGGTAGTAGTTAGCCTCAGAATCAGAGTCCCCCATAGTATTGTGGAGACTGCCTCTTTCCTGCTCAGATTCTTCAGATTCATAGTCTTCAACATGTTCCTTGGTCTTGACAGGACCTTTGAACCTTCTTCCCATGTTGAGCAACCCAGCAGACCTTCTAGCCTTCTTAGTCTTCTTGGCCAGCAGTGTCTTCAATTCATCCTGCCCCTTGGATAGGTTCAGGATCAGCTCTTGGAACTGTGCATTCTGTGCCTGGAGATCCTTAACTGATTGTTCAAGAGCCATTGCTGAAATAAACAGCGAGAAGATGAGAAACCTGTGCACAATTATAAACCTGTGATGCAATGATATGGGAATGCATATGCAATGTTTTCAAGGACCGCAGGATTTAAATTTGCTTAAACAAACAAGAAAGTAACTTTTTATTAGTAATAACTTGTTTTGCCTTTTAGGCTTACAAAAAATGAAAACGAAATAAGTACAAAAGATGGGGTTTTAAGTCTCCCATGGACGTTTCCTCTTGGTGTTGAGGTATGAGTTGAGGTTTCGTTCCTCATGAAGTAGCTTTGTTAGCTCTAGGATCCTTGCTTGGCTTGCTTTGTAATGAGCCTCGAAAGTATCCCTTTGCTCTTTCAGTTGGATCCATGATCTCTGCAAGTCTTCCATATCAGTAGGCATGTCTAGGTGAAGGATGGTATAAGCTGTGTCTCCTTCAGCAACAGGTTCCATGGTAACTGGTAGGATGGCAGGATATGGCATCATGAGTGTCTGAGCACGAGATCGTACCCATCTGAGATAAGCCTCCATAGGAATAGTGTACTTAGGCTCCAGTGTCTTGCTGTCAATCCTGTTTACCTTTCCCCAAGCTCGGATGAATCTCTGACGGTAACCCTGAAGATCGTTGTCGTAATCAAACACAATGCCCTGAATCAACATGTCATGTGGACCATCGCTCCGGGCGTAACCAAACTGTCGTAAAGCTAGAGATGGGTTGTAGGTGATGCCTCCTCTTATGCCTAGAAGTGGCACATTAGGAAACTCCCCACAACGGTCAATGACGGTGACATTCTCCATAGATCTGGAGCACCAATGGATGTCTGAGTGAGAAAGTGACATGATCCTCTTGGACCATCTGAACCCTTGCTCATTCTTCATTACTGAGCGAGGAAGGTGAGAAATAAACCACCTAGAAAGTAAAGGTATGCAGCACATCAAAGTTACTCTTGCCCTTGTAGTACGGGTGTGAAGAGAATGTAGGATGTCTCCAAGTAAGGTAGGCACTGGATTGTGACTCAGGAATATGTTGATGGCATGAACGTCTATGAACTGATCAGGATTGGGGAACAACACTAAGCCATAAATCAATAAGGCTAAGATCTCCTCAAAAGCATCGTAGCTCATAGCCTTCAAGAACATTTGAGCTTTATCCACTAATACCTTGGCAAGAATACCTTTAACTCCACTTCTCGTCTCTAGAACAATGTCAGACTTCTTCAGATGTAGAGCTGCAGCAATAACTTCTGGTTTAAGCTCCTTCTCTAAGCCTGTGAATGGCTTCTGATCAAGAACAGGTATACCCAGAAGTTTAGAGAACTCCTCCATGGTTGGAACCAGCTGATAATCAGGAAATGTAAAGCAATGGTGCTTAGGGTCAAAGAACTGAAACAGCACACTCATCATGTCTTCACTGGACCCTGAAGTAACTAGATCCAATAAGTGACCATGTCTCTTGTTGAACTGGGAATGATCAGGCACTAGGGAAACCAACTCTTTGAGCTTGGGAGGTATCCCTACAAAGTTGATCCTGATGGTGTTTCTACGAGCAGAAGCCATGACCTGCAACAAAGGACAAAGATAAATCCTTTGGTCCTTGAAATGGTTAGGGAAAATGATATGCTTATGATGCATGATGATGTCATGATGTCATGCTCAATCACAAACATGTGGCACACACAAACAAGTCACACCATAGCCCTAGGTTTAAAGGCTTGCATGAGGTTCAAAGGCAAGTACCCTCCCCTGAAGTTAGATGGTTCATCCTGTCCTACAAAAGTAACCAGGTTCTAAGGGATCTCAATATCATTGATCCTTCACAAGGGTGGTTGTTCAGAAGGCAACTTACTTGCCAACCAAAACCCTCCAAGTTTAAGATCTCAATGAGCGTAGTATCGAGTGTCAACCAACTTCAGTCTGCACCAAAGCCGGTTACCTCACTACTTTCTAAAGGCCGAGATGAGTTAACTAGGGTTCTAAAAGTCAGTTAGTGCATTGACAACATATGGCAGCCTCAATATTATCCTCAACTTGACTTAAGGAATATAAGCACCAACCAAGAAGTCGCACTAACTATGGCCACCAGATCAACCGTATCGATATACGTCGTACAGTTTCCTTGGTCTATTGCCATTTACCTAAGGTACACTAGATCCGGGTTAGGATCTTTCACACATAAGAGCACCCCATCAATATAATAATAAAGCAAACAAGGCAAACAATTTAAAGTGATCTTAATTCCTAAGGGTACCCCTCTTAAATAGATCCCCAGCAGAGTCGCCAGTTCTGTAACCCGGTGAACTGACTTTAAACAATGTTGCGGATAGCAAGAGTCGCCACCGACTTTTATTTTATCCATAAGGAAAGGTCATAAAAGAACAGGAAAGACCTTAGAGAATATTTTGGGTCCGGGGGGTAGGTTATGAAAAGGGAAGGTATTAGCATCCTTTTCATCCATGGTTATCCATGGGCTCTTAGGTACTTAAGCTCACTTTTGAATTGTTTTGAAATTGTAGTGTGTGAATAGAAAATTTTCAGAATAGTTAATAAATAATCCATGTAAGGATGTGTTAAGAACTTGTTTGAAAACTTGTTGAAAATTTGTTCAAGTGCGAAACAGTTTTGAAGTGAGCAAGCACCTAGGAGTAACCTACCCTAATGTTTAAAGGTCTTTCTTATTCTTCATTCTTTCCTTTAGTAAGACTATCCCTACTATAATGGAGTAGGTAGTCCTTACTTTGGATGTTAAGGGATATGTGAGGGACGATTTGACTTTGAAGGCCATTGTGGGATGTAATAAGCACATATAAGGGACCATCATCATTTTTCGAAAGGGACTCGATTCGTAAAGGCAACCATAAGGGACTTTGATGATTTTTCTATTTGAGGGACTTGCTTTATACACCCCACTTAACCATTATTCGTAGGCAACTTGAGGGATATCCTTAGGAAGTGAGACGGCGATTAAAATCGACTTACGTGTGTGACGTGTTTATTTTAATTATCTTTATTTAAAAGTGACCTAAATTTATTTTAATATTACATACAGGTTGTTACACTCCCTAATTACTAACCATAATAATAATTAAATAATTAAACAACTTTACATCCAAGAAACAATTACAAAATAATAAGCAAAATAATTAAATAGCAAAGATAAATAAAATATAAATAAGCAATAATAAATAATAAAGGGGGTTAATTCTAAGTTTACTCGGCAAGACATCGCATCTTGTGCCTACGTATCCTTACGGGAGTGGAATCAGAGTAATCGTAGTTCCCCTCAAAAGGGAGGTTAGAGACTTCTTGACTGTGGTCAAGGTCTCACGGGGAATAAACGCATCTTAAGGACACGCTTACGTGGAGTGTAGGAACTCCAAATCTCTACGTTGAAATGTTAAGTTGTAATTAGGGTTAGGTTAGGGATTCCGCGGCGGGAAACCCTAAAATGAGCGCGGCGGCTCTTTGACCTAATGCTAGGGGTAAAATTGTAATTTTGCCTGCGGCGAGGCATTTGTGAAAATTAGGGTTTGTAAAAGTTGTAAGGGTTGAAGGTGAGGACTATTGACACGGCGGTCAAATGCTAGACCTAATTCCTTCAGAGTGTGTAATGTGACAGAATAATTGCAATACATCAGCAGAAATTTAAATCATACATCATGCAGAAATTTAAATGCGAAAAGTAAACGCGATTATTAGGTTCGCGAGGTTACAATCGAGAAACAGATAC
The DNA here is from genome assembly GCA_963859935.3 of Lathyrus sativus. Classification (NCBI taxonomy): domain Eukaryota; kingdom Viridiplantae; phylum Streptophyta; class Magnoliopsida; order Fabales; family Fabaceae; genus Lathyrus; species Lathyrus sativus. Next base: position 270,247,435 of record OZ012739.1, read on the forward strand.
AAATACAAACGAAACTTGAGTTGAAAAATAAAATAAATAACGGTAAACATGACAAGCTGCAAAATAAATGAACAATGTTAGTAGGCAACGTCAGACGGCGACCAAAAGAACTAAAAAAAAGCAAGATTTGAGACTTTTAGCTGTTTATTTTTTTATATAAAGAAAAAATTTATGATTTAAGTTAAAAGAAGTTTTAATACTAAAAAAAAAGATTAAGTTAATTTTCAAAAACAGTTTTAATTTAATAATCTAAAAAAGGTTTTATTTTTAATGTTATCATTATTATTTTCTTTATTAAAGGTTTTAATTATTATAAAAAAGGTTTTATTATTAATTAAAAAAAGTTCTATTTTATTTTGAAAAACAGGTTTTAATAGTATTTAAAAAGAAAGTTTTAATAAATTCTTAAAAAAAACATAATAATTATAAACAAATAAAAATATAAAATAAAAAAAAGGGGTTGGGCCGGTAGTTACATCCAGTCCCAACCCGATCCACGGTCATTCCCAAAAGGGGAGTAAAGGGATTAGGGTAACCCTAATTCTCCTTTTCCTCTATGGCCGCCGCTCGCTCCCTTCTCTCACAAACTCATTCCGTTTCTCATGATTTTCACACTCCGATGGCCTTCGTCTGTCCGATTTCCATTGCTTTATTCACGATGCTAGTCCCTTTCTATGTTGAAACCTGAAAACATTCAACATTAAACCATTAAATGTACGACACGATGAACTCACAACTTACGTTTTGTGGTTGCGATTGGTGGCTTTCGGCGTGGTTGCGACGATGAGGCGATGATGACGAGGTTCTGAGCCTTGAAGTTTGTTTACTCGCCGTTCTCAGATGGACGGTGCTGGTGAACTCCTTCGAAGGGTTTCGTTCATATGAGGGTTTCGGTGTTCTCCTTCTCGCCGTTTTTGCGTTCTCTGCCAGCTTCGTCTAGGGTTTTGAGAAGGTGGTATTATTCTCTCTTATACTCTCTCTGATTTTCGAATGGGCCTTGGATTTACGTTTTTTTCTGAGATATGAATTTGACGATCCGATTTTGATTTGATTTTGTTTGATTTTTCTAGATTGAATTCAAATGGGATGTATACTGATACGATTTGGATCTCGTTTCTTCTTTTGGAACCCGATTGGGGTTTTGAGCTGATATGATTATCTGATTCGATTGGATTTCATTGGATCCGAAATTAATTTGTTTGACTGATCTGTACTGATTCGTTTGATTTCGAACTGATTCGTTTGACTGACTTGTTTGATTGATTCAGATTGATTCAAATTGATTCATATCGGCTCAGATTGGTGTTTCCTGATGTATTTGGATCTGACTCGAAATTTTCCCCTTGCCAGCTCGATTGTGTTTGATCATTTTCTGATTGGGTTGCCTTTACTTGATCTGTTTGATATCGGGATTAATTTATTTTGTCCTGTTTGAATTCAATTTGGACTGTACTGATGCGTTTTCGATTTGGCAATCTTTGATGCAGTTAACTTTTCCTCTTCTTCTTTCAGGGAATGGATGCTGATGCTTCGACTTAAGTTAGAGCGGCCGAATGAAGGTTATTGGCGATGATGACCTTAGGGTCTGAGCCTGATGAGGGAAACTCTTTGATGAGGCCTCGGTTACCTTCGAGATTGGTTGGGTTCAGAACATGAGTTCTGGGCTACTATGGTGTTGCGAGTAAGGTAACAACTGATTATTGGCTGCCATGCTACGACTGATATGATTTACCCTTCGAACTGTGATTTGGTGCTGATTTTGTTTTCAAAGTTTTATTTCCTTTAGGCCCTTTTTACTCTTGTATGTAATACAATGTGTGTCTTCGTTGTTTACATTATACCAATTTGGAGCAGGAGTTTCTGAATCGCCTGCAGAAACAACTTTCTTGGCATTCTTTTTCCTTTGTATTAGAAAACTGTTGCGAAGGATTCTCATCAGAATTACCATGAACTACATTCTGAGAAGTAAGTTCGGCTGAATCTGGAAATTCAGAAGCAAGAGAAACAAATTGGTTTTCACAATTTGGATCATTCGCTGTTACTTCTTTTGAATTCTGTTTGGGGTCTTCCTCTAGGCCTCTTAATTGGTGGTTCTGAACTTTGATACAGTGTATGATGCTGTTTGCATTTCGTTTTTCTGATACCTTGTTTTGATGCCATTCAATGCAGTTTGGTTTGTATATGGACTTGGTTTCCATGAACTTACCTATGTGTTGCAGAACTGATGCTGCTTTTGGTTGTGCATTTTCAATTTGAATTTCCATTTACTCCTGGCAGCTCACGAGTTATCTTGTTTATGAGTTTCTGTCATCAATTTGTGCTGATGCTGTTGTGGAATTTTAGGTTTGGAAAAAAATGAGCACAAAGTGATTAGACCTGCCGGCATCCGGGTCTGAATCCAGCTTGACTATACTGCCTTACTCTCATATCAGTTTGGAAATCCAATCGCGGCGAAACGAATCAGTCCCACTTCATTTATATTTTTCTATCTCTCGGATGTCCCATTTTGATAAGAACATGTATTACCTGATCTGACGCCTACGGCGCGGATCGGTAACGGGGGTAGGACGCAGCTTCGGTTGTGCCACTCCCGGCACTCGATGATGACATTGTTCTGAGAGTGTCGAAAAAAAAAATTCTAACATTTTCTGTACTGTCTGTTCTCTTTTGATGTGCAGGTTAGCTGAGGATTCATGGAGAAGTTCAAATACGAACATGAAGACCTTTAGATACTTTTAGGATTTAGGATAGATGCTTTAATGTAATCCCTTAGGATTTGAGAATTTTAATGTACTTCCTTGTAACAGTACTTTGTAAAATATGAAGCAACATCCCTATTCTTGTATGATAGCATTATTTATGAAATAAAATTCTCAAAGTTTTGAATTTATTTATATTCTATTCTTAGTTAAAAAATATAAACAAATGTGAATAAATCCACAAGTATTTAATTCATTAACATAGGCATAAAACATAAATATTTCCAAGTGGTATTTGTGATCCTAATCTCATCATCAGATTAAAATGTTAACCAATTGTTTCATAACCAAACTCATATGGGCACCATGGTCACAACATTTTCAGCATCAACAGCAAAACTAATCGTAATTAAACTCCACTGATCAAATGCCAAATTTCAATATGGTCAGAACTGGTGATTGATAAATGCCTCAAAACCATAATGCATCAAATGCCTCAGAATTTTAATAACAGCCCGTCTTCAAGGAATTGGTAGAATTTGTGTAAAATGACCAAAATACCCCTGGGACCAAATCTGCAACACAAAACCCCTTCATAGCTTGTTAGTAGTTAGCAAATGTACATATGCTATTCGAAATGACCGACTAAATATAAGGGTAAAATTTGGGGTATTACAATTATTATGATAATATTTCTCACCCAACCTCTCTTTGATGTCGGCAAAAAATCATGAAGTTTGACTTTGGATTGACCACAGTTGACCTCAGTTTGACTTTTTAACTACATTGACTGCTTTTGACTTATCTGATCATCTGACTGAGCAAACTTTTGAGAAAAGTCTTGAAACTTGACATGGGGGTTCTTATACACATATAAGATGTTATGAAGCTCACTTGAAGTCTTGGAAGTCCATTTAGCCTGATTAAAGTCAAAACCCTAGTTTTGGATGCACTGCTTAGGAGGTGCATTGTCTGAGGGAATTGTCAACTCTTCTGACCAATTGTGAAGCTTGTGAACCTTGTGAACCTTCAAGAAGCAACCTATGGACTTCATGAACCTCATGAAAGGTATTGAAAGCACTGTGGGACTTGTGAACCTTGTGAACCTTCATAAAGTAGCTTGTGGACTTTATGAACTTCATGAAAGGTTATGCAAGTTGTTGGAGAACTTGTGAACCTTGTGAACCTTCTTAGAACACAAAGTCTTGTATTGTGAGGGCAAATTTTGGGGTGCAACACTTGCATCTTAAGGTTCAAATGCAAAACTTAAGAAAACTCAATGTACAAGTTAGTTAAGGGTTTTAACACACCATATATCTCATATGAGGAGAATTTCAGGTCAGTTGCAAGGGCTGCAAGGACTATGGCATGAGATAGCACATGATATGAATGAATTCATAATATCATGACATGAGAATCCCAATTTCTCATGGGAAGGTTCTAGATGGTTCTAGATGATTCTAAATCACTCTATATAACCTATAGAACTTGCTCAGATGCAAGGTTGGTGTAAGATTTGAGACAAGAGAGAGTTGGCCATTTCACTTGCTTCCATTGCAAGTTGAAAGTGAATTCCATATTCTGAACCATTTCCATTCCTTTTGTCAATCTAAACACACTCCATTGATCATATTGAAGCTGTGCAGATCAATTTGAGAGCAAAAACATGGAGATTTGAGGAGTTGGCAATTGTATTTTCAAGGTTGCAAGTCAGAATCGGATTCTGAGATTCAAGCATTCTCCATCCAATCTTTTGCAAACAGAAGCTCTATCATCATCCAAGGAAAGTTTCTGAAGAATTACAAGGCTTGAAGTGAAGGTTTTCACCGTCTGTTAATCAAGAAATACCAGGTTAGGAACTTTTCTTCTTCACCATGATTTAGGCATGATTAGCAAGAATGGTTAGGTTAGAACTGTTAGAGACCAATAGGAGATGGATTCTGAACAGTTTGAGAGCAATTGGTGAGGTTTCAATTGGTATCACCATTTTTGTTTGGACCAAGAACTCGAGTTTTGGTGAGTTATAAAATGAATTAGATGTCAAGAATCAATCAGTGTGAGTTGGTGATTAATCTGAGGTAGTTAATTGCAAGAATGGTTGAAGTTGATGATTGAGCATATCTTTGATCTTGGATCGGGTTTGGAGATTTAGGATGATTCAGTTAATTTAAAGACCATGGTTAGATTCAGCATGAAATTCTGGACAAGATAGGGTTTTGAATTTCAATTTTCCATGGAGATTTGATGAGGTTCGAGTTTGGGGGAAGATGGAGCTTGAAGCTCTGCATTTCCATGGCTTCTCTAAGAACCCTAGCTGAAGGTGGAAGACGAAGACATAGCCATTGGATCATGGGCTGACTCTTGACTGAGACTAAGATCTGAGGGCTAGGATTAAATTTCAATTTGAAGAGGGAATCTGAAACCAGCATGAAACGCATCGTATCATTAAAAGGGATTTGGGCTGGATTGCTACTCACACCCCCAATTCATGGCCCATTGGTTTTTGTACTATATTTGGTTGCTTTCTACACCGTGTGTTTTTCATTTTCTTTACATTTCTAATTTAATTTCTGATTAGTTTTGGGCCTAGCACGCATGACTAACTGCACCCCCATTTTGAGCCCATTCATGAAATGAACTATCTGGCATTGCTATCTGCACCTAGGTTTTCTTATTTTAATTTCTTTTTCTTCATTTTCATTAATCTTTGAAAAATCATAATAAATAGGAAATTAATGATTTTTGCATGGGGATTTTTTCTCCCACTTCTTGTTCATGTATAGAAAATTATCAAATAAAAATATTTTCATTTCATGCATTTTTAGTATTTTTTGTATATTTTCTATTTTAATAGCTTTTTAATTCTTTTATGTTGATACATGGTTTTGTAGAATTTTGTTTAGCTAGTTCCCTTCATATTTTTAGGCCATTCTTTTTAGGATAGTTAGATTAGGACTTTAGCTCCCCCCTGGATTTATTCCATAATTTTGTGATTAATTTTAGGTTAGTTTTGCTTAGATTACATTAGGTTGTGTAGAATTAGGTTAATCCTTAACATAGGTCCACAATAACACTAGAATTTTGGGTTTCTAGGTCAAGTTAGACATTAGGGCATATAACGGTAGATATATGAGATCCCCTAGAAATTATATTAGGTTTTAATATAGTGGTATACTATTTTTAGATGATTTTTGTAGTTGGTGATTGTTTGTGTTGCCCTTGGGGGCTTGTATTTTTGTTTGCCTTGCTTTGTGGGCTTGGAGGAGCATTGAGGAGCATAGTAGGAGCATTGAGAAGCTTGAGAGATTGATCTTGTTTGTTTTGTTGTTGTTTTAAGGTTAGGGATTAGGAAGAGTTTAGACCTAGTTAACTTCTTTCTTAAACATGGATGGTATCTTTCACCTCCATTCCTCCCCATGATTCAAAGTCCTTCCATGGTATACACCTCTCTCCTTTGGAGGGATAAGTGATGATATCTAGGAAGTAGAACTTTTGAGGGAACCCTTCATTTGATGTTGAACCCTTATAGGTCACCTTTGGTGGTCAATAAGCAGTTTAACACCCCAGCTTATCCAGTTAAGTGATTTCCTCTGGTTTGAGTATCTTGAGAGATGTTGAGCTTGAGTGGGAAGATGAAGACTTCATTGAAGAGTATGGAGGAGGATGAGTCCTTAAGCATTGCCATTCCAGCTGAAGCTTGAAGAGCAACAAGAGCAGGTTGATACTTGAAGACCCCTGAAGATGAAGTAAAGACTGAATGAGGAGTTGAGGCTTAAAAGACTGAAGGATGAAGTTGATACTTCTAAGTGATTAAAGATTACTCTAAGAAGCTGAAGCTTGCAAGAAGAGAGGACCAAGTTGAGACTGGTAAAGCATGGAGAGCTTGAAAGCTTGAAGACTAAGTTGATACTTAGGAGGAGGATTCAATGGAGATTGATTCTGAAGAGCTGAAGCTTGAAGAACAAAGGAAGTTGATACTTACTTTGATACCTGGAAATCCTGAAGGAGATCAAGTTGATACTTGTGGTTAACAGTGAAGCCTGAAGGTGGAGCTGATCAAGGAGCTAAAGCTCAGGGAAGATAAGTTGAAACTTATGTTGAAGGGTTGAAACCTGGAAAAGCAAATTGATATTTGTTAAGAGTGAGGAAGTCTGAAGACTGAATTGCCGTTGGAAGAGCTGAAGCTTGGAGTTGAGAGAGGAGTTGATCTGCTTTCTTTTCTTTTTCTTCTCTGTATTGATGTGTTTTGTCTGACTTGCTTGATGCATTAGAATAAGTCCATGACTAGACTAAGTAGAATCTAGGAGCATGATTGCACTAGAGGTTGAGTTGCTCCCTCTGCTTGTATTGTTACTGTGTGGCTTTGCTTGCGGGTATTCGGTAGAGCCCAGCTCCCTTGCCCATGTGCTTTTGTTTGCCTGATGGCATTTTATTTTATTTCTTCTGTATGACTGCAGTTTACTGTATTCTTGCTTGATAGCATGTTTTATATTTCAGTATGATTACTGTTATCCATTCTGGCTTGAGGTTGAGATGAGCTTGTGGAGGCTGAAGCCCCACACACATTTCCTCCCTCACTTGCATTGCATGCATTTTACCGTTTAAGCTGATGCTTTGTCTGTTTTGGTGTATCATTGACATGATCCCTTAGGACTCTCATTTCCTTTGATAAGGAATTGATGATAGAACTTTAGGTTGAAACCTATGCATGATAACTTCTAGGAGATCCCTGTTCAAACCTCAACCATAGGATGAATCCTTGGCATGACAACAATAGGACTTGATAGTCTCCCTCCTAGTTTGGGCCTGTTCTCTTCTCATCTCAAGACAGTTTAAGATACAGTAATCATGAATGATTTCTTTCGTACGTTACGAGCCTTAAGCTATCTGAGAAAGGATTGTGGGAGAGTTTCTTTTCCACAGTCTGGATGTTTAGTATGGTACCCTTTGGGTGACATGCGACGCATTCACTCTCAGGTCATAGTCTCTAGTGCGATTGAAATCGCAAACACAATAAAAAACACTTCTTTCGTAAAAGACAGGAAATAAAGCGTAGTGTCCCGAACTACGTAAGCTCTGATCTCTCATACCTATTGAGAGTACGTAGGCATAATACTGATGTATTGGCGAGTTACCTTCCCCATAACCCGTCGTAGGTCGAACTACATTGACTCTGATTTCTCGTTCTCTGATGAGAATACGTAGGCATAAAGTGCGACGCTTTGCCGAGTCATTTTTCTTTTCTGTTTAAGCCAGCCTTGATAGGTAGATAGATAAAACCAACCCGTACATTAATCACAACAAGCGTGGATCCCGTCGAGTACGACGGACGTGAGGGGTGCTAATACCTTCCCCTTGCGTAACCGACTCCCGAACCCAGACAATGGTTGCGACGACCTTGTCTTACCCTTTCTCGTTAGGTTTTTCCGATCGTTTCCTTTCCCGCTCCGAGGGATAAATAACGAAAGGTGGCGACTCTTCTATTGTGCCGGCACCTTATTTTCGCGCAAGCGACAAGGAGAAACATGATTCCATGTCAAAAATGCCTTGGAAGTGAGTTGACTTTGAGTTGACCAAAATTCTCTTCATCTGAGGACTCCAACTTGTTGACATCATAACTTGAGATGTACAAAATCAATGGATGAGTTCTTGTACTAAAAATAAAGATTAAAGGATGATTAAAAAGTCCCATGTCTTCATGAAAGTGAGATTGAGCTTGCATCATAGAGAGAAATATCCCTGAAGTTAGGTACCAGAGAAGGGGATTTTACACTGAAATCGTCTGAAACCCTAATTTAGTAACTTCTTGAACTCTTGAATCTCCTTGATTTGATCCTATCATGACATCCTAGATGTTTTCGGGTGGCCTCCAATGGCTTAATAACCTAAAACCAAGTTTTGAACCCTCTCAAGTCTACAGTTGACTTGTGGTTGACCAGGTGAAACCCTAGCTCCACATCCTTTGATTAAGACTCTTGTAGATGAATTGTATGACCACATAAACTTCATGAAGACCTATAAAGACACACATTGAGATCTTGAACTATTTCTTATCCAAGTAAGTGACCTCATGATCTTCTGATGACCCTCTAATGATCTTCAAGATAGGAGGTGCCACCCATACACAAACCCCTCCTCTCAAGGAGCTTTAAAACCCAATCCTAATGGTAATGAAACCCTGATGGCTTGCACATGATACCTTTGCTTGAGCTTGAACATGAATTTGTCCTGTTGAATGGCACAACAACTCTTGATCCCCTGTCTAGCACCAATGTTATGCAAATGCAAATGCTAAATGATATGAAACATAAGCCAAATTAGAAAAGAAAAGGTTGGTCAAATTTTGGGGTACGACACATAGGTATCATACGTCCGTTCATACTTCAACTGAGGAAACCCCTTTCTCTCTTATTTATGGTATGGAATAAGTGCTCCCGGTAGAGGTTGAAATCCCTTCTATGAGAGTTTTGATGGAGGTTGAATTGTCCGAGGCTGAATGGTGTCAAAGTAGATATGACTAGTTGAATCTGATTGAAGAGAAAAGAATGACGGCCTTGTGCCATGGCCAATTGTATCAGTAGAGAATGAATAAAGCTTTTTACTAGAAGGTTCAACCTCATGTGTTTAGAGAAGGCAACCTCGCACTCAAAAAGATATCGACGTTTACCAATGATTTTAGGGGCAAGTGTACTCTTAATTATGAAGGCTCATATGTTGTTAAGAAAGCCTTCTCTGGCAGTGCATTAATTCTTACAACTATGGATGATAAAGATTTCACTCGTCCTGTGAATGCTGATGCGGTCAAGAAATACTTTGCCTAAAAAAATAAAAGAACAGTTCGCTAAGTTGAAAACCCGAAAGGGCGGCTTAGGCAAAAATGAGCGTCTCGGTGGATTGAAAACCCGAAAGGGTGGTGCAGGAAAAAGTTAGAGACAAAAATAGAAATAATTGTTCCGGTAGATTGAAAACCCGATAGGGAAATCTAGGAAAAAGTTATGGATTATGGCAAGTAAATGCATATAGCCAGTCTTGATCGCTTGAAGCAATTTTTCCTATCAAGGACTTTACTTCAATCATCCTCAACTGAAATCTAAAGCACAGTTGGAACTTAAAGTTGTTAGGAAGAATAATGGTCATTGTATTTCAATGCAGCATCTTCCATTGTATTTACCATTTTTCAAACTTTGTAATGATCCATGGAGTTACTCCATTTGTGGACTACCATTCTATCAATAAAATTTGAGCCTTTGTCCCTCTATTTGCAATTCTTATTTTATTTTTGTTTACAGAGTTTCATTTTATTTTTTATGATGATTTTTGAAACAAATGTGAATAATTAATTTAAATTTTAAAAATTATAAAAACATTTTCCTTTGATTTATGAATACAAAAAGGAATGTCAACAGTAATCCCAAGAATGTTAAAATCTCGAAGGCCAAAACTTAGTGTTGTTTCCGTCAGCGGAGTTTGTTCTTATTGGTATTCTCCCCGGTAGAGTTTGTTGATGTTTTCCTCAGCATGGTTTGTTCTTACTCCTCTGGTAGAATTTATTAATAGCTCCCCGATAAATTGAGTTGATGTTTATCCAGTAGATTTTGTTGATATATCCTCAGCAGAGTTTTATTTCTATGGATAACTAAATGAATGTTGTTCGGTTTTCCCCAACTAAGTCTTGAGTCAAATATTCTTCAAATGAGTATGTTTCCTTCATCCAGTCAGGTTATGGTCAGACAGTTGTGCAGTTTTTATGGTCACCTCTCCTTGATGATGATACCCTTGTAGAGATGTGTCCTTGCTGATTTCCAGTAGAGGTTATACATATTTACTTTGGATATTTCCCAAGCAAAGAGCAATGTTTCTTTCTTCTAAGAAGTGTTGATATAGCAGTCACCTGCTGGATTTTCACTCGCCTTGTATTGGGTATTGATGTAAAATTCCCCACAACTTAACTTTTTTCTATGATGTTAACTTAGTTTCGCCGGCAAGTCCATGATGTTTCTCTCAGAGTTGGCTATTCCATAAACTATCCTAACCCACACACTGGGTAGTGGGTAATTCATACTAAAATGGAGGATGGATAGAATATCCCCCAACAGGTTGAGGGTGGGCCTCCCCAAGATAGTGTAGTATGGTTACATGGCATCTCCTAAGATATATTCAATTTTGTTTGTCTTTGTGTTGACCTCCAAAGTGAATTCTGTATGAAGTAATATTTGGCATTTAACCTGCACAACTACACCTAATGACCAACCAAAGAGTCTCGGAATGCTCGAATATCATCTTGATTGAGCCCGAGATTCACAAACGCGTCCAAAACAAATACATCTTCCTAGTTTCAAAGGTCAATCAACATTTCCTTTACATTCGAATCATATTGCACAGTGGTGCCCATGATATCAAAGTTATGAGGAGTGGTTCTAGCATACTTCACGACCGTGAGGTATAATGCTTGTTGTTAAAGTCTTTCAAGAATACTTTATAAGGATATAACCAGATTCTCAACCATAAGTAAAACCTTTTACGCAAGCCTGATAAAGGGTAGGCGACGCGACCAATAAACTAGTAATTCAATCAATGAGTGTATGTTGTGATCAATAAGAGAGCAGAACCTCGTTCTAAGGTGGCGTATGGTGATAGTCGCATACTTGCCCTCTTTGGTCTACCTTCTTTTAATTAATACTCAATTATGTTAACAAAAGTTTTGAAAAACAAATAACGTTATCAAAGAAAAACGATATTATATTTTCGCACTATTTTCATATTAATCTCATTATATGAAGAAAAAAATTATGTTACATATGGTACGGCAGATGAAATTAAATTTTTACATTATTTTCATATTTTTTGAATAACTCTCATTATTATTTAAGTACAAGTCGCATGATTTTTTCTCACTTTTTTATTGACAGATTTTTATTTTCTACTCTATCTTTTATTTTTAAGTATTAATATAAATGATTATATTTTTTTATGTCCTATATTAGTTTGTGGCATTATTATTATTATTATAGCATACGATTACTTTTCCAAAACTTTAGTTAATTTATGAGCATCAACAAATTGCTATGTTTAATAGTTAGAATGTTATTTAAGATTGTATTTATGAATAAATTAATAGAATTTTCTTTTTTAGATTTTATAATTATGAAATTTATGTCAAGATTTTATTTCATGTTTTTTTTTATAATTTGTATATATTGAATTAGAAGTCATGAAGTTCGTTGAGTGACTCCTTGGTTTGACCTATGATCCAATGACCTAATAACTTGGCCGACTCGATGACCGATCCAGATTTTAAAACATTGTCTAAAATGCAACATTTTTAAAAATGATAATCAACATATATAATGCTATTCACATAACTTTAAAAATCGATCTACTTTGAAAGGCCTTAAAACCTAAAACACTTTCTCAAATTAATTACTTTCAAAGTTAAAAATAAGTCAATTAAGAATACTACATATATATCTGATTAAGATAGAATGTATAAAAAAGTTTCAATACCGTTATTATTAATCATAACAGTAGATTTTACAACGAGGAATGACAATTGTACCCATATCCATTCGATACCTGCAAAAATCGCCTATAAAAGGTAGGATAAAAATTTGTAAAAATGGGTATGTGCGAGGGCACGGGTAATTACATAATAAAATATGCGGGTATGGGTACCTTAGTACCCCGCCCCATACCCGCTGTTAGCTGGGATTTTTGACAAGGGGAAATCTCAGCAAAGGGCAAAGCTAAAGGTACATTGATAACATGTACTTAAGGTGAGTCTTGGGTCAAGGAGATTTGGAAATATTGTGGGAACATTTCGACCGCTTGGAGTTTTGACAGCATCAAATGCGTCGAAGAAACGATTATTTGAACGCGCAGATGTTTTGTTCAAATATGAATAACTTCCTAAGGTTCCATTCTAAAGGACACGTGGAGAGAGTGCAGAGGCGGACTACATGCAAGACTTCATGTGGCGAAAACAAAAGATAGAAATGTTAGAAGCAGATATTTTCATACTAGTATATCTAGGAGTTTGTAACACCCCCCTTATTCCTACCCCAAAATAATTCAATTAATCATTTAGGCATAAGTCAAAATTTTATCAGAGTACATGTAAGTCATAGCACAAAAGGGGTATGTCACATTATCATAAAAATTCCAATGCAATACAACACCTGCTCTACAGATATGCAACAACGGGTCAGCGCCCACGAGAAAATATTTAGAACAAGGCGGAAACATCTAAATATTTCATATCTCCAATACATGTATTCACATATACAATTATCATCCCACATGTCAACAAAACATAACATCGGCAGATACATGCACAGATGTATCGCAAAAGAATCGAAATAACTCCTATCTACCCGGTGCTACACATCAGAACCGACCGACCAAAAGGGAAATGAAGTCATGCTTCACAAAATATCTCCAGCCATCTAATCTGCAATGCCTCATAGAGCATTATAAAACAGCAGAAGGGTGAGAAACAATATCATAATAAATAATGCATAAAGACATATATAAATATCTCATATCAACAATTATGCATTCTACGCATTCTCACCATAACTCACCTTGTACAATATAATATATCTATATACAACTATAACACCAAGCATACTCAATATGCATCATCAATGTTTATGTCTTATCATAAACATGCAACCACATATATATATATATCTATATATATATATATATATCCTCCAGTATCTACATTATACCAAAACATACATTTCACGTTAATTCAATAAACATACACAACATGTTTATTTCACTATACATCATATACAGATGACAAATGCAAATCATAGAGGACAACTCGCTACTCTATGTAAATGCAACACAATATCGATCTAGTCGATCGTCAGATCCTCCTAAGGATCAATCTACTCTCACCCCTCATGGGTATTCTATCACTTGTCAGATTCTCCTAGGAATCACAACACTCATCAGACTCTCCTAGGAATCACACCATTCATCAGATTCTCCAAGGAATCACGCCACTCGTCAGATTCTCCGAGGAATCACACTGTTCATCAGATTCTCGAAGGAATCAGGTTAATCAGCAGACTCTCCAAGGAATCACATATCTCGTCAGATTCTCCGAGGAATCAATTCATTCAGCAGATTCTCCGAGGAATCACACCATCCATCAGACTCTCCTAAGAGTCATGTCTCTCCTCAGGCTCTCCTAAGAGTTCTATCACTCATCAGATTCTCCTAGGAATCGACAACACAAGAATGTATTCTATACAATTCTTGAAATGCACACACATACACATAATATGTTCATGCATCTTCACCTCATTCAATTTCATACAATCATCATACATCGCAATGTATATTACACGACACATTAGTCATTCACCTCATTATCATGCATTTTAAATCAATTTAAACAATGCACATATTTGCCCAAACGGCCACAATTCACAATCGAGGATTTACGCACGAAGGCTACCCACAGCACATGTTATCACAAGAGATCACATACTTATTCATATCATAGAGGTATTAACCTATGTGAATCAACCAAACAATCACCACATGAGCAACACAGCACAAGAAAAATGCTGTCACGTTCGCCTTTATTCGCCTGGCGAACCCCCGCAGCGAACCTTCGCTAGGCTTCGCCTGGCGAACTCGCCAGCGAGCCCAAGTCAGTAGCTACTGACTTCATTCGCCACCATTCGCCAACACCTTCGCTGGGCGAACCTTCGCTATCCACATTCGCCTGGCGAACTCACCAGCGAAGTCCACTGGGACTTAAACATAATTACTCGCCAGCATTCGCCGGGCTTCGCCTGGCGAAGCTTCGCCTTCGCTCGCCTGGCGAGAGCCAGCGAACCTGCGCAGAACAGCATTCTGTTCTGTCTCTCCTTCACCAATCCATCATCAACCATCTCTTAAACATCTAAATCAGTACAAATAGCATCAATACATGTTACCCGACTATTCTACGGCGTTATTACTCAGTTTCAACCGATTAAATCTTCAATCTACCGATTATTCCAACTTTTGCCCTAGAAATGGATAGTGTAGAAAAACTACCAACAAGCCCAAACTAATACATATATGATGCTATACATTATTAAGATGATAAAACTTCTCACCCTTACCTGATTAATCGCAAGCTTTGATCGATTCTTGATGATTCTAGGTTTTCCTCTTTCTCTTCTCTTTCTCCTCCTCTTCTTTCTTTCTCCTTTCTTTCTCTTCTTCTTACTATCCTTTCTTTCCCTTCTATTTCCTCTTTAATATCTTTTACATTATTTTTCCAAAACATCTATTAATTCAATATCTCACAAATATCTCACTTAATATTAAATAGGAAATGTCCAAAATACCCTTCCAAACTATTTCCTCCGAAACCTCCCAATACCGGTTAAAAATATGATAATATGTAAATATAACATATTTCCACACAAATTCTACATCCAAATATTATTCACCCAATTTAATTAAATTGGGGCCCAATAAAAGTGAAAATCGAAATCGGGTCGTTACAACTCTCCCCCACTTTAGAAATTTTCGTCCTCGAAAATATCACTTGATTCAAAACACACCGGACACGATTTCTGCGTCCTTTCCTGAATCCCCAAGTTACACACAATCGTCCACATGCATACTTCCTTATCACAATCACAGCCATGCCACGTGGCTCATAAAAGACTGTCACCCTCATCAACTCCCATTGGAGATTACGGGTACATCACTCGTACTTCACCAGGAACAACATCTAGGTCATTCTACCCCGGTGATTCTTTCCACTAGGAACGACACATAGCCATTCTACCCTAGCGAATACAACCATGATACTTATACCTCATCAGGAATAACATACTAGTCATTCTACCCCAATGAGCTCAAATCTCTAACACGTACGTTGTCCAACGTCACCATCTTAAAGTCTTCACTCTCAATTACCATCGCATCAACGGAAAATCAAAACCAAACACTAAGCGTACTCAAAAGAAACGAACAAATGAGTCGCTCCGATATCAAACATAACAACTAAAGGTGCAACATAATTAAAGCACATACCTCAAATCAAACGATCCGCATTGGTAGTGTCTGACCCTGCCAATGCAAACACTTTCCCACTTACTGAAGCTTGCTTCGGTTTAGGACACTTCGCACTGATGTGACCCACTTCTCCACAATTGTAGCACTTCACTGCACCCATTCTACAATCCTTAACATCATGTCCAAGAACTCCACAATTAGAGCATTTGATCTTGGGCTTTCCACACATAAAAGACTTATGACCCATCTCGCCACACTTGTAGCATTTAATGGATCCAGAACTCCCTCCTCCAGATCCCTTAACAAAGTTTCCCTTATGCTTGCCCTTATCAGCTGGCGTCTCATAAGGTTCACTCCTTACTTGTCGCTTTTCTTTCTCCTCCTTCAAACTCTTGTAGTGAGTAGAACGAGCTTTGCGATCTTCTTCAAAAATTCGACAACATTCGGTCAAGTCCGAAAATCTCCTTATCCTCTGATAGCCCACCGCTTGTTTGATCTCGGGACGCAAGCCGTTCTCATACTTAACACACTTAGAGAATTCTGCCGTCACCGCATCATAGTGAGGATGAAATTTTACTAACTCCATAAACTTAGCCGTGTAATCCACCACAGACATATTGCCTTGTTTCAACTCAAGAAATTCCATTTCCTTCCTTCCTTTCACACTCTCAGGATAATACTTCCTCAAGAATTCAGCACGAAATAAATCCCAAGTTATTTCCTCGTCATCTACTTCAAGCACTTGCCTCATGCCGATCCACCAGTCATCAGCTTCTTCCCGCAACATGTGAGATCCAAGCCTCACCTTATTGCCCTCAGCACAGTTCATAACTCTGAAGATCCTCTCGATCTCTTTCAACCAATTCTGGGCACCGTCCGGATTAAACCTTCCTTTGAACACCGGTGGCTTATTCTTTCTAAACTCATCATTTGCGTTCACATTCGGCGCACCCTGCACCGCTCTAGCCATCGCCTCCAATGCCGCAGCCATAGCACTGTCATTACGACCTGCCATAATCTTCTTAATCGCAAAAACAGTAACAAGGTTAAACAACCGCTCAACCAACAAAACAATAAGACAAACACAACTGACTCAACACTGGCTCTGATACCACTTGTAACACCCCCCTTATTCCTACCCCAAAATAATTCAATTAATCATTTAGGCATAAGTCAAAATTTTATCAGAGTACATGTAAGTCATAGCACAAAAGGGGTATGTTACATTATCATAAAAATTCCAATGCAATACAACACCTGCTCTACAGATATGCAACAACGGGTCAGCGCCCACGAGAAAATATTTAGAACAAGGCGGAAACATCTAAATATTTCATATCTCCAATACATGTATTCACATATACAATTATCATCCCACATGTCAACAAAACATAACATCGGCAGATACATGCACAGATGTATCGCAAAAGAATCGAAATAACTCCTATCTACCCGGTGCTACACATCAGAGCCGACCGACCAAAAGGGAAATGAAGTCATGCTTCACAAAATATCTCCAGCCATCTAATCTGCAATGCCTCATAGAGCATTATAAAACAGCAGAAGGGTGAGAAACAATATCATAATAAATAATGCATAAAGACATATATAAATATCTCACATCAACAATTATGCATTCTACGCATTCTCACCATAACTCACCTTGTACAATATAATATATCTATATACAACTATAACACCAAGCATACTCAATATGCATCATCAATGTTTATGTCTTATCATAAACATGCAACCACATATATATATATCTATATATATATATCCTCCAGTATCTACATTATACCAAAACATACATTTCACGTTAATTCAATAAACATACACAACATGTTTATTTCACTATACATCATATACAGATGACAAATGCAAATCATAGAGGACAACTCGCTACTCTATGTAAATGCAACACAACATCGATCTAGTCGATCGTCAGATCCTCCTAAGGATCAATCTACTCTCACCCCTCATGGGTATTCTATCACTTGTCAGATTCTCCTAGGAATCACAACACTCATCAGACTCTCCTAGGAATCACACCATTCATCAGATTCTCCAAGGAATCACGCCACTCGTCAGATTCTCCGAGGAATCACACTGTTCATCAGATTCTCCAAGGAATCAGGTTAATCAGCAGACTCTCCAAGGAATCACATATCTCGTCAGATTCTCCGAGGAATCAATTCATTCAGCAGATTCTCCGAGGAATCACACCATCCATCAGACTCTCCTAAGAGTCATGTCTCTCCTCAGGCTCTCCTAAGAGTCCTATCACTCATCAGATTCTCCTAGGAATCGACAACACAAGAATGTATTCTATACAATTCTTGAAATGCACACACATACACATAATATGTTCATGCATCTTCACCTCATTCAATTTCATACAATCATCATACATCGCAATGTATATTACACGACACATTAGTCATTCACCTCATTATCATGCATTTTAAATCAATTTAAACAATGCACATATTTGCCCAAACGGCCACAATTCACAATCGAGGATTTACGCACGAAGGCTACCCACAGCACATGTTATCACAATAGATCACATACTTATTCATATCATAGAGGTATTAACCTATGTGAATCAACCAAACAATCACCACATGAGCAACACAGCACGAGAAAAATGCTGTCACGTTCGCCTTTATTCGCCTGGCGAACCCCCGCAGCGAACCTTCGCTAGGCTTCGCCTGGCGAACTCGCCAGCGAGCCCAAGTCAGTAGCTACTGACTTCATTCGCCACCATTCGCCAGCACCTTCGCTGGGCGAACCTTCGCTATCCACATTCTCCTGGCGAACTCACCAGCGAAGTCCACTGGGACTTAAACATAATTACTCGCCAGCATTCGCCGGGCTTCGCCTGGCGAAGCTTCGCCTTCGCTCGCCTGGCGAGAGCCAGCGAACCTGCGCAGAACAGCATTCTGTTCTGTCTCTCCTTCACCAATCCATCATCAACCATCTCTTAAACATCTAAATCAGTACAAATAGCATCAATACATGTTACCCGACTATTCTACGGCGTTATTACTCAGTTTCAACCGATTAAATCTTCAATCTACCGATTATTCCAACTTTTGCCCTAGAAATGGATAGTGTAGAAAAACTACCAACAAGCCAAAACTAATACATATATGATGCTATACATTATTAAGATGATAAAACTTCTCACCCTTACCTGATTAATCGCAAGCTTTGATCGATTCTTGATGATTCTAGGTTTTCCTCTTTCTCTTCTCTTTCTCCTCCTCTTCTTTCTTTCTCCTTTCTTTCTCTTCTTCTTACTATCCTTTCTTTCCCTTCTATTTCCTCTTTAATATCTTTTACATTATTTTTCCAAAACATCTATTAATTCAATATCTCACAAATATCTCACTTAATATTAAATAGGAAATGTCCAAAATACCCTTCCAAACTATTTCCTCCGAAACCTCCCAATACCGGTTAAAAATATGATAATATGTAAATATAACATATTTCCACACAAATTCTACATCCAAATATTATTCACCCAATTTAATTAAATTGGGGCCCAATAAAAGTGAAAATCGAAATCGGGGCGTTACAGAGTTCATTTGTAGAATTCGACAGGTCCATTTCACTACAAAAATCCCACTTAAAATTTGAAGTACCAACTTTTAGAGAAAAGAGTCATGGTTAAGAGGATGTATGAACATTGAAACACCGTCTTTAATTTTTAATGCAAAGTCTTTAAAATTCACTTTACATTTTTTTACTAGTTTATTTTCAGTTTCATTCAATTACATTGTTTTTGCACTTTCAGTTTTGCTATTTTCATTAGACTTTTCATCATTGTCAAAATCTACATTTTTTACATTCTTTTAGTTACTACGACCAAATTGGAATTAGGTTCTATTAATAGAAAACTAATAAACAAAGTTTTTTGGCACTATATCTTAAGATTCAGTAGTTGATCCTACAAGTAACCTTAGTTAAGAGACTACCGCTTGTTTATTAGTTTTCTGCGGACACAAATTGGCATGCCCAGTGGGACATATGCTAAAATATTCATAGTTTTCTTTTATTTAAACTTGTTCTATAGTCATGTATTTTTCTGTGTAGTTTGCATGCGAGTAAGTGTCGCTACTGCGAAAATCGGCGCCGGCTGACAGAAGAGTCGCCACCGTGCGTTATTTATCCCAACGGAGGGAAAGGAAACGCTCGAAGTAAACCTCACAAAAAAAGGGAAAAGGTATGGTCATCGCAACCAAAACCTGGGTTCGGGAGTCGGTTACGCAAGGGGAAGGTATTAGCACCCCTCACGTCCCCCGTACTCGACGGGATCCACGCTTGGTATTTATAAGGAAATGGGTGTGTTTATCTATCTACGCTAATGGTCAGTCTGAAAAGAAAAGAAAAGGACAGGACTCGACAGAACATACGCTGTTCTGGGCCTACGTACTCCCTCGTGCAATGGGAAAGTCAGAGTCAATGTAGTTCGACTACCTACGTCTAAACGGGGGGAGGTTGCTCGCCAGGACATCGCGTCCTGTGCCTACGTACTTCCACACGGCATGGAAGATCAGAGCAAATGTAGTTCGACTAACTACGGCTAATCCGGGCGTTCTCACACAGCAGTGAGAAAATTAATCTGGTTCTAAGGGTTCGGGACCCTATGGGAAAAACTACGGTCTGGTCTCAAATGCGCTCGGGCAAGAGAAAAGGGTAACATCAGTCGTCAGCGGGAGAGTCTCGATCACACAGCCGCGAGAGAACAAAAGGTTAGTTGTTAGTGTGCTCGCTAGGATATCGCATCATATGCCTACATATTCTCGTCTGGTACGAGAAATCAGAGCAGCTGTAGTTTGGCTAACTACGACACAAGCTACTCAAGTGTTTTTCTATTGCTGAGAAAGGGAAAAGACACCCTAAAACTATGGTCAAAAAAAGGGGAATCTACCTACTGTTATCATGCCTGGTTGACCATCCTAATGTCTATCATAACTCCTCCGCAGCGGAGAAGTTAGAGCTCCTAAGGGATCATGGCAACAGGACTAAACAGCAAACAGGAATCAACTGCAAAGTAAAGAAATACTGAAAATATGCATGAATGCAACAACTAAGCAAACAAGGCACAAAGGGCGCAAACCACAGAGGCAAGGGAGCTCAGCTCTACCAAATACCAGCAAGCAAAGCCACTCAATAACAAACAAGCAGAAGGAGGACCACCTCAACTTCTCATGCACACAAAGCCTACTTCTAAGATGCACCTACCTCAGAAATATCTAGATGAACCCCTAAGTCTAATGCAGCACAACACCACACAAGTCAAACAACACAAAGAAAAGGCGAACCAGCCTGACAAACTCCTATCCAAAACTTAACCCAAAACCCTGAGCAGGACCCCTAAACAAAACCCTAATCAAACCCCTGATCTACCCCTGAACAAAGCCCTATGCAAAACCCTAATCAAAACTCTAAGCAAAACCCTAAGCAAAACCCTACACAAGAGAAATCAATCCCGGTCTTCGAGCTTCAAAACAAGCTTACCAAAGAAAGGGAGCTAAGCAGACAAAACCCATAGTGCCTTCCTCGGGAAAGTACTAGGAGGTTACCACTCAGGAGTCATATCCCATGCGGCTCAATGACTGTGAATGGTTTACATTCCTCCTCAGGAGAAACTAAACTCACATGATGGCTCCAGCATCATTGGATACTTGAGAAATCCTACCTGAACTAAGGGAACTAAGTGAACAGACCCATAGTGCCTTCCTCAGGAAAGTACTAGGAGGCTTCCACTTAGGAATCATATCCCATGTGGCTCAACAACTGTGATCAGTTTACATTCCTCCTCAGGAGAAACTAAACTCACATGAAGGCTCCAACATCATTGGATACTTAAGAAAGCCTATATGAACTAAGGGAACTAAGTGAACAGACTCATAGTACCTTCCTCAGGAAAGTACCAGGAGGCTTCCACTTAGGAATCGTATCCCATGTGGCTCAACAACTGTGATCAGTTTACATTCCTCCTCAGGAGAAACTAAACTCACATGAAGGCTCCGACATCATTGGATACTTGAGAAAGAGGTGAGAAGAAAGAATGAAAGGCATTCATAGTGCCTTCCTCAGGAAAGTACCATAAACTCCCTTCAAACTTCAGTATCTCAAACCTCACAAACAGAGAACAAGCTCCTAGACTAGGTCTTCAATCCACATCCTGGCAAGCTCCAACAAGACTTCATCCATCCTCCATCTTCAAGAGGAAACCACAGGCCCTCAAACCACAATAAACTATCTCTGGAGTTCAACCACAGTTGAACTTCAAAGTCAGAAGCTTTCAAGACTTCTCCTAATCTCAGGCTCAAACAAAAAATACCAGAACACCCTACAAAAATCTCCCAAAAATCTAGGGGAAACCTACATGGCTCTATGATACCAAGATCAAATCTCAAAGCCTAAGTCAACTTCTAAGGCTACTAAACAATCCCTAACATATGAATGGTCAAGGGTTAACCAGCAAGTTATGAGGTCTTTATTCTCTAACCCTAAAACAATATCAATCAATCTCTAAAAAATCTATGAAAAATCTATGGGGAGCATGCGTCAGTCTAGTATAACATACTAAAAAACTAGAGCAAAATTCAATACCAAGTGAAAGAATTAAAATCAGCAAGGCAGACATATCCACAAAATACACTTCAAAATCAATAAACATGTAAAAAATGCAATTAAAATGAAAATGCATGATTAAACTAATGTTTTTGTTTAATAAAATCCTAAATTGAATTATGAACATATAGCAAAAAAAAAGGGAATTATTTGATCAAATCTACTATTTTTTATGAATTTTCTTCTAACATGAACAAACAAAGAAAAATGAAGAGAAAATAAAAAGGGGGGGGGGGGTGCAGCAAAAGCAATTCTCTAGTTATTTTCCAATTGGGCTTATGCACGGGGGGTGCGCCCAGCAAAGGGCTTAAGCCCAAACCAAATCCTCTCTGCCTCTCACGCAGGGGGGGGGGGACAATGAGTAATTGAGGGGTGTGGTCTCAGCAAAACGAATTTGGGCTTTGGACCCAACCCAAACCCTAATCCAACTAACCAAATAAACAAAACCCATCTTCTCTTCCCAATTTCCTGATCACTGTTCACCCAAACCCTAGCCATTCTCTCATCTTCCTCACACCCTCTCTGAAACCTCTCAAGAATCACTCTCACGAATCTTGAACACAACACCATTACCAAATTCGAATCCATTCAACCTAACTTAAACTCTATCTGAAACAAAACCAACCTTCACATCCCAAAACAAACCCTAATTCAACTGAACATACGACTATTAGAAGAAGAGAATCCGAACCTGGATGAAGCAACGAAGATGACGAGATTTTCTGGAGAAAGCTTCTTGAAGACGAGGTTAACAACGAAGTTCTTGAGGCGTATTGAAGACTTTGAAGACGTTCTGGAGAAGAAACGCCGTAGACGAAGATCTTCAAAGATCTTTACAGATCTTGAAGTTGTTGGGAGCTGATGAAGACCTATGAACAACGATGAAGATGCGCTGGGGATTCTCTGGAGATGAGATGAATCACTGGGAACATTGAAGGAGATCTGGAGACTGATGATGATTGTATGAAGTTCTGGAGAAAATATTGATGCAGGTTGAAGGATTCTGGAAAACAGACGAATCTTGGAGGTGTTGGAAACGTGAAGAACAATGAAGGTTTGAAGCATTTCTGGAAACTTTGATGAAGAACGATGAAGTTTCCGGCCACGGATGAAGATTCTGGTGGATAACAGATGAAGGTGGACGGAGGAGGAAGGGGGAGAAAGAAATGTTTTTGGGAATTTCTGGGTAAAAAATCAGCTCCGGTGGGTGGTTGCGGTGGCCGGAAGGCGTTAGGGTGGCCGACGGTGGGGCGGTCACCGGACTTGCATGCCGGTCAGGGGAGTTTCCGGTGAGAGCTGAGGGGTGCTGGGAGGTGGACGCGTGGCGAGGTTGAGGGTTGCATGTGGCACACGTGTGGATGTGCTGGCAGAGAGAGGGAGAGATAGTGGGGCAGGTGTCAGTGAGAGAGTGAACGGATGGGTGAGGTGGGTCCGTTTGCTTTGCACGCGTGGATCAGCTTTTATGCTGACAAGTGTCACTTTCTGGACAAAAACTGAACAAAGACTGGACTGAATACATTCTAGGCCTCCAAAAAACCTGCTTCTGGGCCCACACGAAACATTGGACAAAAACTGAACAAAACTGCAAAAAAAAAAGAGATTAATCCTAATTATCTAATTAAAACCTTAAACCTAATTAATGAAAATGATTAAACCACAATTAAATCTAAATGAAGATTAAACTATCCTAATTGATTCAAACAAATTCAATTGAAATCTAAACAAAAGATTAACTCCTAATTAACCTAATTAAACCCTAATTAAATCTAAAATGGTTAAAATCTATCTAAACTTTATTAAACCAAATTAATCTCTAAACTCTACTAATTTCTATTTAAAAAACTATTAAAATCCTATTAAATCTCTAATAAAAACTATACCATTTATTTAAAACTATT
Source organism: Lathyrus sativus (assembly GCA_963859935.3). Lineage (NCBI taxonomy): Eukaryota > Viridiplantae > Streptophyta > Magnoliopsida > Fabales > Fabaceae > Lathyrus > Lathyrus sativus. Next base: position 270,271,724 of record OZ012739.1, read on the forward strand.
AAAATCTATTATTAATAAAAGAAAAAACTATATTCTTTCTATATTATTCTAAAAACAATTAAAAGTTATTTAAAATCTATTATATTCTAAAAATGATTAAAAGCTATTAAAAAATATTAAAAACCTATTTAAATTCTAAAAAAATCTATAAAGCTCTAGAAAAAGATTTAAACTATTTAAAAAATGTTAAAAAATCTATTTAAATCCAAAAAAATCTAAAAAGCCTAATAAAAATAGACAAAAGGCTATAAAATCCTAAAAAAAAATGCAGACAAATGCAAATGATTAACATAAAAGGTAGCGCGAGACCAGATCGAAGCGAATAGTAAACCCCTGGCATCAGAATATCCCAAAAACCACCATGTGAGCTGCAAACACCAAGGAGCGCACAATTTCCCGAAAATAAAACCCTGATGATCTGGACTGGATCTGAAATATCCGGTAAATGAAAACCAAACTGTAACTCTGATATCCTCTGATGATCCCCAAACAACCTCAAGATAGGAGAGAATCCCATGAGTGATTTGTCAACTCTTCAAGGCTCAAATTCTTGCCTGATGACCTGAGTAGTCTTGAATATGAATGAAACCCCTTGAATATGCTTCTTGAAACAAGAATGGCACTTGATCCCCTGATTAAGATGTATATGCTATGCAATGCAGATGAATGCACTATGTACATGATGACAATGCAAACGATTATGCAATTGAAACATAAACCTAGGTTAGAAGAGGTTGGGCAAATTTTGGGGTGCAACAATAAGAAGTGGAAAATATTTATCTAAAATGTCATGTCCTCCTATAGATAATGTCAATCTTCATTGATGCACAAGACGTTTGAAGATGAGAGAGAGAGAGAGAGAGAGAGAGAGAGAGAGAGAGAGAGAGAGAGAGAGAGAGAGAGAGAGAGAGAGAGAGAGAGAGAGAGAGAGAGCTATAATTGACTTTTTTTTCTCAATTACAAATAAAACTGAATTGCAACTTTAATTTATATACACAACCTCAAATGTAAATACCAACTAAATATTAAATATAAGATAATACTATGTAAAGAATGTAAGTCTTAAATTTAATAACTATATATAAGTTTATGGTATTAATTTAAATAAAAAATAGTGGTTGAATTTGATAATCATAATGAATAAATTTAACAAGCTTTTAAATTTCTATTTAATTTACCATATATATTTTAAAAAAAATCATGATAACTTATATAACTTTAAATTACCATTATATATATATATATATATATATTTATAAATATATATATATATATATATATATATATATATATATATATATATATATATATATATATATATATATATATATATATATATATATATATATATATATATATATATATATATATATATATATATATATATATATATAGACATAACTTTAAATTAGAAAATGATAATAACCAATGAATATAATATTATAATATTTGTAAAATAGTATACGATTTGTAGAACAATAATAATAATAAATTAAAGCAACTATAAATATAGGATTTGTAGAATAATTAATGAGATTAATAATAAATATAAATATTTGTTATAAATGACATGATTGTTGATAGCGAAAAATGAGTGGATTCCATATTGAGTTTTTGTTCTTTACATATGTATTATATATAAGTCATATATATTGTATTCGAAAGATATATACCCTGATAATGAAAATAATACAATATTATTTGTCTCTTCTCTTTCTTTCCTTTGTATTTACTCTTTTATTATATTGATCCTTATTATTCTTATTACACGTTATCAGAACAAAACTCTTTCATAGAAATTTTAATTAATTGTCTAAGAAATTATTCGAATAGTTTAAAAATGAAGTTCTAACTATATAAAACTCCAAGATTTAGAAGCTAATATTTTTTTCATAATATATATTTGTAATTGTATCTATTATGTATTGTTATACTGATTAGAAAAAAATCAAATGATAATTTTCATGCATCCCATATGGATTGGATGAATACTGTTAAAATAACATTGAAAAACTACAAAATAATATTTTTATATATAGTTAATAAAGAACTTATCAAGCGGATAACAAAACAATAATTTATAATATATTTTTAGAACTTACCAAACATCTCTAAAATAAAGCTAAATAATAATTTATTATATTATTCCTGAATAACCTATCAAGGATCCCTAAAGAATAGTACAAAATAGTTTATATAATTCTTGAAAAACTGCAAATATTATTATTTTTATTAGTAAAAGATTTGTGATTGAATTCATGAATAACTACTTAATACTACTAATAATAAAAATAATAATAATAATAATTCATGATTGTATATTTATTAAGATTGGTCCCTATCGATGTGTGACTTGGCACACCAAAACATCGGATTCAGCATCCTCCATCCCTCATAGCGTGACATTATCTTAACTTTTACTCCTTCTCAAAATCCTTCTTTTGATTTGGTCCATATTCCTACGGCAGGGGACAATCTCAAGTCTACTGAACACGAAGTTAGCTTTTCAGGTGGGAAAGCTTTATGTTGTGAATCAATGAATGATTCAGATATTTGTCAGGGTAATACGAGGTTTTGGGAGAATTTGGAGTTGGACATAGGTGATAAAGTTTGGAAAGATGTTTGAAGGTTGGGGGTGGTTCCTAAGGATAGGAGTAGGGATTACAAAAAGAAAATTCAAGAGATGGAGGTGAGGGACAAAAAGCGGATGGTGGTCTCGAAGTCGTCGATAAAGAAGGGAAAATAATTGTTGGATCATTAAACATTATAAGGGGTGGTAGTCGTATCAAGAGACACATAATTTGAGGTATTATAGAGGAAGGTAAGACATATGTATTTTTCTTTCAAGAAACTAAGTTGAATTGCCTCAACGAGATGATAGCAGGTAGCTTTTGGCCTTAGAACAAAATTGGTTGGTCTTTCTCAAGCTTAATTAGTTTCTCAGGAGGTCTGCTGATATTATGGAAGGAAGGAATTTTAGAACTTATTATCCCTTTCAATGGATATTACTTGGGTTTGAAGGTTCTATGGATGGGTCATTTTTATTATTTGGTCAACATGCATTCTCCCTACTGTTTGGCTAAGAACAGAGAGTTGTGGAATTCAATCATCAAGTTGAAAAAGGATTTCGAAGACGGTGAATTGTGCGTGGGGGGGGGGGGGGGTATTTCAACTCCATGGTCGATCCTAAGGAAAGGAAGGGAAGTAGTTTCATGGGGCATAAGAATTTTGAAACGCTTTTGTTCTCAGAATTCATTGAAGAAGTTCAACTCATCGATCTTTCGTTTAAATGTAATTCACTTACTTGGTTCAATGGAGACAGTATGGTGATTTGTCTCATTGATAGATTTCTATTATTAGATAAATGATCGTTGGAATATAATAGGCCATCCCATTGACGAGAGGGAGTTGTCTTACCATTTTCCGATTTGGATTACGATCAATACCGACAATTGGGGGCCTAAACCATTTAGGTTTATAGACTACTGATTGGACCATAAAGGCTTTTCTAGTTTTGTAGAAATGGAATGCAATAGTTTTGTTGTTTTAGGGAGGAGCAATTTCGGGATTAAGAAGAAATTCATAATTCTTAAAGTTAGGCTTAATATATGGAATTATGAGGTTTACGGTTTAGTTTCTAAAAGGTTAGGAAAAAAATTTGATATTAATTGCCACGATTCCATGTTAGGTAGTTGTAAGAAAAGCGAAGTGGAAGAACTTGTAGCTAGCAGGAGTAAACCTATAAGTGATATGTGGAAGCAGCTAGAGACCCAAGAATGTTTATTCATTCTTAAATCTGGTATTAGGTGGAGACGTGAAGACGACATTAACAATACGTATTTCCATAGTATGTTGAAAGGTAAGCACGAGAGGAATTTTATCAGTTCTATTAATTCTTACCAGGGTTTGTGTGTTACGATAAAGGAAGTTAATAATGAGGTCTAGAGGTCTTTTTATAATAAATTCTTAGAGCCTAACTCTAGAAGACCACTGTAAGATGGTGTTTATTTCCATTTTTTCTCAGGGGAGGATTATTCCATTCTTGAAGCATAATTTACGAATAGGGAAATTAAGGAAGCAATTTGGAGTTGCGAGGGTTCGAGATGTCCGGGTCTGACGGTTTCAACTTTACTTTTATTAGGAGGTTTTGGTATTTGTTGAAGGAGGATATTTCCAGGTTCACCAAAGACTTTCATAGCAAAGAAAATCTTTCGAAGGCTTTCACTACATCGTTTCTGACCTTGGTTTCCAAAACGTTAGCTCCGTATAGTTTGGACGGTTGTAGGCCCATCTGTCTTGTGGGAAGCCTTTACAAGATTTTGAGCAAAATATTGTCAAGGTGGTTGAAGAATTTTTTGAATTCGTTGATCTCTAGATGTCAGTCAGTGTTTTTTACTGGGCAGAAAACTTTTAGTGGTTGAGAGGAGATTACGGAAAGGAAATCCTATTTCTCCTTTCCTATTTCTTATGGTGGCTTAAGGCTTAGCCGAGTTTGTTAGGAAATCGTTCGAAATTGGTGATTACAAGGGATTCTCCTTTCACGGCCTTTTGTAAAGTTGATTTACTTCAATTTGCAGATGACACTTTGTTTCTTGGGGAAGGGAGTTGGAAGAACGTATAGGTATCTAGTCTATATTGCGTGCTTAATTTTTAATTTGTTTCATGTTTATGTGTCAATTTCCGCAAAAGTGGGGTGATCGGGATCAACTTGAACAATAAATTTTTGTTAGCAGTAGCAAACTTCGTTTCTTGCAAGGTGGAGGATAGTGAGTTTTCTTTTCTTGGTATTATCATTGGTTTTAATCCTAGGAGAGTTGCTTCTTGAAAATCTTTGGTTGCGAATGTTAGGGCGAGATTGTCTAGTTGGAAATGGAGAACTATCCATTGGTGGGAGAATTACGTTAATTAAATCGATTTGGGGGAGTTTATGTATTTTCACTTTAGATTTCTTCAAAGCTCCATGTTCTTTTCGGAAAGAAATCGAGAGCATCTATAATAGATTCCTCCGGTCTAGAACATAATATTCCAAGATGATTTATTGGGTTGGTTGGGATGATATTTGTAAACCTTTCAAGGTGGGCGATTTAGGGGCAAAGAAGATCGAGGATGTTAACAATGCGCTTTTGTTGAAATGGAAGTGGAGAATTATGACCGAAAATGACTCGTTGTAGTTGGATGTTTTAAAGGTCAGATATGGAGACATTAGGGAAGTAGTAAGGGATGGCTCAAGCATGACTAAGGCGAAACACGGTTCCACTTGGTGGAAAGATCTGCTGGAGACAGATTGCAATGCAACTGGTTGTTCTCGTCACTTTTGGAAAAACATTGATTTCAAAATTAGAAATGGTTTTTCTGTTTATTTTTGGACATATGCTTGGAATTCTGGTGATATTTTACAGAACAGATGTCTTGTTCTATTTATGGCCACTAGCAGCAAGGACGCATTAGTTTGTGATATGAGTGCAGGATTGAATTTGAGCTAGGAATCCCTTGAGTAGACACTATATAACAGTAGCCTTATTTTTGGAGCGGAAGACACACTTCGTTGGTTGTCGGATGTTGTTCACGACTATTGTGTTAAGTCAAAAATGATTTTAATCGAAGAGGTTAGATTTGGTTCAGCAGAGATCTTATGCTCTCAACAGGTCTTTAGTAATGTTTAGGCAAGAAACATTATGTTTAGAGTACTACTTTTTATTTATAGGTGTTTTTTAAACAATATTAACAACAAAGATAAGTTTGCTCGTAGGAGTATTCTTCATTCAGTCTACGATCTACCGTGTGTTCTTTGTTTTAATGTTAATGAAGATCTTCGCCACCTAATGCTTGAATGAAGGTTCATTTTGAATGTCTGGAGGTATATTGCGGAGTGGATCGGGATAAAGTGGGTTCATGAGGAGGTGTTGTGGAAAACGTTTATGAATTGGATATGGGCTAATTGTTTTAAAGGAGTGAAAAGGGGAAACCCCGGTATTATCTGGTCGGTGGTGGTGTGGAATATCTGGAAAGTAAGGAAGGACATTCTTTTCAAGAGAGTCTGTTGTAATATTCTGGATTTGTTGTGGGATATAAAATTGACGACATGAAAATGGTCATGTATTGGGAAAAATTCTTATCGACTTTTTCCAGGAACCATTGCTTTAAATGTCTTTATTTTGAGTTAATTTATATTATCCGCGATCTTTTACGTTTATTCCTTTTGTATCATGAGTTATAATACCTCTAATACTCTATTTCATTAATATAATATTCGCTTACAAAATAAAATAACACATTTAAAACAAAAATATATGAAAATTGAGAATAACAAAAGAGAAAAAAAAATTAACTCGCAAATTTGTACCTTTAATCTTAATATCTTCTTCTATTTTTGAGATATAATAATAGTCAAGGATAAACAATTACTCTTTTCCTTTCTCGTCTCTTCTCACTCTATTGATGATTTGAGAACATATGTATTAAAAGAAAAGAAAAATTAATGTATATTCAAATGAAGAGAAAAAAAACCAATTGAATTTTAGTCATCAATAAAGGCTTCTCTCAATATTTTTAATTTTTTTTATAGGAAAATGATCTATAAAGAAATACTAGGGGGATTTCAAATCCAACAAACTAAAAACACAAACTTTGACAAACAAGGATCAATCAAAGGTAAACAAACCTAAAAAAAAAAAATGAGACATTTGAGCCATTCATACAGATTATTACAATATATATATATATTTAGACGAAATACGAAACCACCACCACGGCAAATGCACAATACTAACGAATATGTCTTCCACTATAAAAAAAAGTCATTAAATAAAATTTGGTTACGCGCCTTCCACAAGCACCAAGCACTAACAAATACTAAACCTAATTGTTGCCGCCCACTTTCGCGATGACTTTCCCACCATTCTCACAAACCAATTATTGAACCATTAGAAGCGAGAGAGATGAACATCAGTGAACAATGGAACAATGAAGATCAATAATGCAAGAAGAAAAGTGAGATTATTATTTATTTTTCTATTTATGTACTATATATCAATTGATAATATTTATTTTTAGGATGTAAGTTTTTGTTTTATAATGTACTATGATACAAATTCACAAAAGTAAAAATATACAATGATAAACAAACTTTTTGATATGTTCTTCTTCAAAAATGGGCACATTAATGTAAGAAAATTAAAATAATTATTAAAATAAAAATTAATATAATTATTAATTGTAAGAAATCCTTCTTAAAATTAAAATAATTATTAAAATAAAAAAATAAAGCACATTAATGTATTATATTTGCCCCTCTAGCACATTTAATAAGCATTTTAGATTTTAAAAATAACTAATTTTTTTAAATATTTCAACCTTTTATAATAGGAAAGAGTAAAATACAAAAGTTAAAATAATAATATAAAAGCATGTTTATGAATATATTTATGAATTAATTAATTTACCAATTGACTGTATTGTCGGATGAAATATATCTTTCAAATGTTGCCCAATTTGATAGACTCTATTTTGGGTCATAGTTAACTAACAGGCAAAATAGTTAAATGACAAGCATAATAAATAAGGAAGATTTAGGTGCTACTACGGGAGAGGGTTGTGCAGAGAATATAATTCTTTGTGTCAAAATAGGTAGTGCTCGACAAAATAAAGATGTTTTGCAACTTGTAGTGTGTGTTGAGTTCTATTCGATATCGAAGTGACGAATGAAGAACAAGGTATTTTGATCGGTTAATTGAATCTTGCTTCTTAAAATTGGTTTAGAATTACTCAAAGTCTTGGGGATAAGCTATGTCGATTGCAACATACATCTTGAACATATGTTTGACGAAAAGACTAGAAGGAATTACACGAGAAGAATGTTAGTATGGTGTCAAGCCTAGCCTAAGTCACTTAAAGGTGTTTGGGTCTATAGCACATAGACATGTTCCAGATTAGTTGAGAAGAAAACTTCATGACAAGTCAATTCAAATGATTTTGATAACCATTCGACTACAAGATATAAGTTGTTCAACCTAGTGAACAAGCAAGTAGTGGTCTGCAGGGACGTGATCATAGATGATCTTAAAGAATGAGACTGGACTAAGAATGTTAAGAAGAATATAGTGAGAATCTTCTGTGAAACAAACAAGACACATGCCTTCAAGGCTGCAAGAAATTCGACAAGAAAAAGTCAAAGGTGAAGCAAACCCAAGCAGACCTTAACAAACAAGACACATGCCTTCAAGGCTGCAAGAATTTGTGATTACATCAGATGATATGGTAAATGAAGAAGGTGAGCTGGTACGCTATGCTTTCTACGCAGATGTCTAACTAGTCAATGCAGATGAGGCATTGAAAGATTCAGAGTGGAAGAAAGAAATGAATGAGGAATTATAGTCCATTTAAGTCAACAACACTTGGTCATATATCGAATATCCTTAAGGCAAGAAGGCAATCGATGTGAAGTGGGTATACAAGGTAAAGCTGAATCCCAAAGGAGAAATAACTCGAAACAAGGTAAGACTTATGGCAAAAGGATTTATTCAAAAATAAGGAATCGACTTCGACGAAGTTTTTGCACCTGTTGCTAGGATTGAAACAATCAGGTTGGTTGTTGGTCTAAAAAACATGAACAGTTCGCACATATGTCAGATGGGTGTTAAATGTGCATTCCTGAATTAACACATTTTAAATCATTTTTCCAAAGAAGGAAAAAGTTGAATGCGCACAAACCTGCCTCATTCTTTCCTCCCATGTCCCATGCTCTTCACATTTTTCATGCTTCATTCCCATGCTCAGAATCACAAACCCAAACCTCTCTCCAAGCCTAAACCTGTGTCTTACCATAACATGTGCATTTCACTCAATTTTCTCTCCAAACCATAGTAACTAATTTTGATCCTCTTGCTTCCTTTCCAAGCCATATTCCAACCCTAAATGTACTCTTCATAAGAATTTAGTTCCAAACTTGAGCCTCATTCCACACAATTTCAGATCTGAAACTCTCCATCCTTCAAGAAATTTCAAAAGCTCGAGTCTCTTAATTTCTCCAAGATTCAGTTGCTTTCTTTCTTGATTCATCTTCACCAAGAGGTTTAAGATCATTCTCTCTTCATTTTGAGCAACAAAACAAGAAGCATTGGACTTACACCACTAGGTAACATCTGAACTTCTCAAGCTTTTCATGCTAGATTCATGCTTGTTTAGGTCCATATTGTGTGCATCTGAAGTCCTACTACATGTATGCAGTGTCTGTGCATCATGTTGTGCTATTTTGTTACATTTTAATTTGTATGTTCATGAGGAGGTGTTGTGGAAAACATTTATGAATTGGATATGGGCTAATTGTTTTAAAGGAGTGAAAAGGGGAAATCCCGGTATTATCTGGTCGGTGGTGGTGTGGAATATCTGGAAATTAAGGAACGACATTCTTTTTAAAAAAGGCTGTTGTAGTATTCTGAATTTGTTGTGGGATATAAAATTGACGACATGGAAATGGTCATCTTTTGGGAAAAATTCTGATTCCAACTGCATGTTTCTCGACTTTTGCCAGGAACCATTGCTTTGAATGTCTTTATTTTGAGTTTATTTAGATTATCCGTGATCTTTTGCGTTTATTCCTTTTATATCATGAGTTAGAATACCCCTAATTCTCAGTTTCATTAATATAATATTTGCTTACAAAATAAAATAACACATTTAAAACAAAAATATATGAAAATTGTGAATAATAAAAGAGAAAAGAAATTAACTTGCTAATTTGTACCTTTAATCTTAATATCTTCTTCTATTTTTGAGATATAGTATGGTCAAGGATAAACAATTACTTTTTTCCTTTCTCGTCTCATCTCGATCTATGGATGATTTGAGAATATATGTATTAAAAGAAAAGAAGAATTAATGTATATTCAAATGAAGAGAAAAAAAAGCCAATCGAATTTTAGTCATCAATAAAGGCTTCTCTCAATATTATAAAGAAATACTAGGGGGATTTCAAACCCAACAAACTAAAAACACAAACTTTGACAAACAAGGATCAATCAAAGGGAAACAAACCTAAAAAAACAATAGGAGATTATTACAATATATACATTTAGACAAAATACGAAACAATCACCACGGCAAATGCACAATACGAACGAATATGTCTTCCACTACAAAAAAAAAATCATTAAATAAAATTTGGTTACGCGCCTTCCACAAGAACCAACAAGTACATAACTTAATTGTTGCCGCCCACTTTCGCGATGACTTTCCCACCATTCTCACAAACCAATTATTGAACCATTAGAAGCGAGAGAGATGAACGACAGTGAACAATGGAACAATGAAGATCAATAATGCAAGAAGAAAAGTGAGATTATTATTTATTTTTCTATTTATGTACTATTTATCAATTGATAATATTTATTTTTAGGAAGTAAGTTTTTGTTTTATAATGTACTATGATACAAATTCACAAAAGTAAAAATATACAATGATAAACAAACTTTTTGATATGTTCTTCTTCAAAAATGGGCAGTAGTTCCAATTTCATCCTATCTTTTCCACTAAGTCCATGTGAATCTTCTTCTAAAATCAAATTCATGTTTAAAAAAACAACAGAATAATTAAGGATTAAATTAAAATAAAATTAATATATAAATATGAAAATGATTATATAAAAAGAAACATATTTTATTCGATAGAATTAAAAGTTAGATAAAAAAGAAAATTTTCATAGTTGTTTCATTGAAGAAAAGAACATGAAAAAAGAAAGAAAAAAAACATGAAAGACACCAATTATTTCAAGATAATCTTTCTTTGCTCTACATGGCATATGTTAAACTACATATTTTTAAATGTATAGAGAAAAGACTATATTTTAATCAAATTAAGCATAGCTACATTGTAAATTAAATTTAAATCCAACTTATTAGATGACAATACAATAACTATATTGCAGTTCATAAAATATTCTTGAAGAGCATTGGTATACTATCTTGAATACGAATCTATACTAGAATTATATGTCAGCGTATTACATGGAGAGATCAAAATGGTACACATCTACATCGCTTATTATCACACTTCACTATCCTTGGAGGGTAGCACCCAAATAGATTTGGACAATCAACATCTCTCTTACATTTACCACTTCCTGTATCAGAAAATGAAAACAAAAATTAGATAATATTTGATAAGTATTCTGTACAAATTACCAAAAAAATAAAAGTAAATATTAGAAAATGTATTACTCCAGTGATCGAATGGCACCGGTCTGATAGAAATAAATATAATTATAATATAAATCAACTTGACAATTTGAGTCATGTTTCTTCCGCTGTGTTTAAGAAATGATTTTATCATTTTGTATTTTATATATTTTGAACTCTCCTTACATATATTCAAATTTATTGTTCTTTATATAGTTGTAAGAAATCCTTCTTAAAATTAAAATAATTATTAAAATAAAAAAATAAAGCACATTAATGTATTATATTTGCCCCTCTAGCACATTTAATAAGCATTTTAGATTTTAAAAATAACTAATTTTTTAAATATTTCAACCTTTTATAATAGGAAAGAGTAAAATACAAAAGTTAAAATAATAATATAAAAGGATGTTTATGAATATACTTATGAATTAATGAATTGACCAATTGACTGTATTGTCGGATGAAATATATCTTTCAAATGTTGCCCAATTTGATAGACTCTATTTTGGGTCATAGTTAACTAACAGGCAAAATAGTTAAATAACAAGCATAATAAATAAGGAAGATTTAGGTGCTACTACGGGAGACGGTTGTGCAGAGAATATAATTCTTTGTGTCGAAATAGGTAGTGCTCGACAAAATAAAGATGTTTTGCAACTTGTAGTGTGTGTTGAGTTCTATTCGATATCGAAGTGACGAATGAAGAACAAGGTATTTTGATCGGTTAATTGAATCTTGCTTCTTAAGATTGGTTTAGAATTAATCAAAGTCTTGGGGATAAGCTATGTCGATTGCAACATACATCTTGAACATATGTCTGACGAAAAGACTAGAAGGAATTACACGAGAAGAATGGTAGTATGGTGTCAAGCCTAGCCTAAGTCACTTGAAGGTGTTTGGGTCTATAGCACATAGACATGTTCCAGATTAGTTGAGAAGAAAACTTGATGACAAGTCAATTCAAATGATTTTGATAACCATTCGACTACAAGATATAAGTTGTTCGACCTAGTGAACAGGCAAGTAGTGGTCTGCAGGGACGTGATCATATATGATCTTAAAGAATGAGATTGGACTAAGAATGTTAAGAAGAATATAGTGAGAATCTTCTGTGAAACAAACAAGACACATGCCTTCAAGGCTGCAAGAAATTCGACAAGAAAAAGTCAAAGGTGAAGCAAACCCAAGCAGACCTTAACAAACAAGACACATGCCTTCAGGCTGCAAGAATTTGTGATTACATCAGATGATATGGTAAATGAAGAAGGTGAGCTGGTATGTTATGCTTTCTACGCAGATGTCGAACTAGTCAATGCAGATGAGGCATTGAAAGATTCAAAGTGGAAGAAAGAAATGAATGAGGAATTATAGTCCATTTAAGTCAGCAACACTTGGTCATATATCGAATATCCTTAAGGCAAGAAGGCAATCGATGTGAAGTGGGTATACAAGGTAAAGCTGAATCCCAAAGGAGAAATAACTCGAAACAAGGTAAGACTTATGGCAAAAGGATTTATTCAAAAATAAGGAATCGACTTCGACGAAGTTTTTGCACCTGTTGCTAGGATTGAAACAATCAGGTTGGTTGTTGGTCTAAAAAACATGAACAGTTCACACATATGTCAGATGGATGTTAAATGTGCATTCCTGAATTAACACATTTTAAATCATTTTTCCAAAGAAGGAAAATGTCGAATGCGCACAAACCTGCCTCATTCTTTCCTCCCATGTGCCATGCTCTTCACATTCTTCATGCTTCATTCCCATGCTCAGAATCACAAACCCAAAGTTCTCTCCAAGCCTAAACCTGTGTCTTACCATAACATGTGCATTTCACTCAATTTTCTATCCAAACCATAGTAACTAATTTTGATCCTCTTGCTTCCTTTCCAAGCCATATTCCGACCCTAAATGTATTCTTCATAAGAATTTAGTTCCAAACCTGAGCCTCATTCCACACAATTTCAGATCTAAAACTCTCCATCCTTCAAGAAATTTCAAAAGCTCGAGTCTCTTAATTTCTCCAAGATTCAGTTGCTTTCTTGCTTGATTCATCTTCATCAAGGGGTTTAAGATCATTCTCTCTTCATTTTGAGCAAAAAAACAAGAAGCATTGGACTTACACCACTAGGTAACATCTGAACTTCTCAAGCTTCTCATGCTAGATTCATGCTTGTTTAGGTCCATACTGTGTGCATCTGAAGTCCTACTACATGTATGCAGTGTCTGCGCATCATGTTGTGCTATTTTGTTACATTTTAATTTGTATGTTCATGGATTCTTGCTTGATTTTCTCCCTGATAGAGTGTTTGCTTGTGAAAAATAATGATGGATTTGAACTCAGTGTGGATTTTAGAGTGGAGTGGTGGTCGAGTTTCACTTTTCTGGGCGGTTTCAAGTGGCTCTGGCAGGCAGCTCGGCGGAGAAGATGACTAGAGCTAGAGCTTTGGCATATCTGAGGTTCAGGATGTGTGACGTGGCCTTTGGCTCCATATTTTAAGTTTGAATGTATTGAGGTGTTTTGTTCTGATTTGACTGCCTTGATGATTCACTACCATCTCAATTAATAAGGATGACATGGCTTCCGTGTTTAGTTTTTTTTATCTGGTTTCTAGATATTGTGTATGGGCTTGGTGATTATTGCTCTTTCCACCCCCAGGTTATAGGCCCAAGGCACGTAGAACTAGTTGTCAGTTCATTCTGATTTGCTTTCTCACCACCATGGTTTGTTTATTTATTCTATTTTTTGTTTTCATTTCTTTTTCAATTCTGATTTTATTTTTGATATTCCAATCACATGATAATTTATTAAAAATGCATTTATGATATTTTAACATCTTGAGATAATTTTCATATTTTTTATTTTATTTTTCAATTAATTTTTCTATTTTATTTGGATTTCATTTGAGAGGTGTTTCCATGTTTACCCTTTGAATTAGGGTTTAATCTCTTGATGCCTTTTGTGTGCCTTCTTGAACTAATCTCTCTACCATGTTTTGGCACATTATTTATGAATATTTGGAGGAAGATTTGGTCAAACAAGACTCCAACTATTGAGGGTTGAACTCAAATGGGAATTTATCTTATCCAGGCATGGGAAAGATAACTGAAACAACCATCATCCATGAGGATTGAACTCTGTGGGGAAATTAGAATTGGCGGGCACTTTATGCCTAAGGGCTGACAACTCTATTGGAGAGAAGAGAAAACCCAATCGTTTGGTGAAAATCACCAAAGTGAAACAGGAACAGGTAATAGCCGGAGATAGCAAAAATGCATGGATGCTATACGTATGCTTGTGTTTATGCTGACAAAACAGACAAAACAAAACATGAGATGAAATAAACATCTCGACACGGATACCTAGCCAACTTTACCAGATGGACCATCACTGGGGATGATCATAAAGATTGACAATTCCACTTCAAAGTTATAACCTTCTCTAGGATAGAGTAATCCACAACATCATGACTGCACTCGGATTGCCATCATGAGCTCGAATTCTTTGTCGAAGGAAAAATCACCAAAGGAATTTCCAAGATCAACTGGAGTAACAACTTAATCGGAGAGCTGACTAAAGGGTATTGTTGCGGTGGAAATAGGATCACAAACTATTAATGAGTTTGAATCACAATTCAATTCACAACCGCTCTTTGATTTATCCGAAGGAAAAGGTCAAAAAGGGAAAACCTATTTTGCATCGTAAACACAATGCGGGGAAAGATCTAGGGTTCGAGGGTTGGTTAAATTTAGGGAAGGTATTAGCACCCTAAACTTCCGTAGTACTCTACGGGAACCTTTTGTTCAAATGTTTACTATTTTGCTTTATTCATTTGCTTAAGGTATATGTACAAAGGGATTAAAAGTGAGAAAGGAGACCTAAGGGGGTTAATTCTAAGTTTACTCGGCAAGACATCACATCTTGTGCCTACGTATCCTTACGGGAGTGGAATCAGAGTAATCGTAGTTCCCCTCAAAAGGGAGGTTAGAGACTTCTTAACTGTGGTCAAGGTCTCAAGGGGAATAAACGCATCTTAAGAACACGCTTACGCGGAGTGTAGAAACTCCAATATCTACGTTGTAAATTGTTAAGTTGTAATTAGGGTTAAATTAGGTTAGGTTAGGGATTCCACGGCGGGAAACCCTAAAATGAGCGCGGAGGCTCTTTGACCTAATGCTAGGGGTAAAATGGTAATTTTGCCTGCGGCGAGGCATTTGTGAGAATTAGGGTTTGTGAGGTTGTAAGGGTTTGAAGTTGAGGACTATTGACACGGCGGTCAAACGGCTAGACCTAATTCCTTCGGAGGTGTGCAAGGTGACAAAATATTGGTGGAAGCGTGAGATAATTGAATCATGCAAACAGAAATAAAAATGCAGACAGTAAGCCATACAAGCAGAAACTTAAAGACAGAAATTAAAGCGCGATTGTTAGGGTTCACGAGGTTACATGAGAGGAGCAGTTACAATATGATATTAAAATTTAAATTGAACGATGATAAAATAAATAACAGTAAACGCAATAAACTGCAAAACAAACAAACAACGTCAGCGGGCAGAATTAAATGAATAATCAGATGGTGAAGAAGTGAAAATTATGCATCTTTTTGTGGTTTTATTTTATGATATGAACTTTAAATTAAAATAGGATTTTTAATATTAATTCACTCAAATCCTAAAAAACTATTTTAACCTAATTTTTTTTTTTATTTTTAAAAAATGTGGATTTTAATATCACTTTAGAAAACATTTTAAAAATACTTATAAGAATTTTAGAAAAACATTTTTAAAATAACTATCATAATGAAAATAAAATAAATTAAAATTAAACAAAAGTAAATAATAAAAAAAGGTTTTTAATTTTACATTTTTTATTTTAAAACAAATTAAGCTTTTCAACTATATCTAAAAAACAAAAAAGAAAAAAAAAGTACATAACAGTTGGGCCGGTAGTTGTATCGGTCCGACCCAACACCAATACTGCATGATTGTGCTAGGGTTTGTTAAACCCTTGTTTTCGGCGGCGCCATTGTGTGTTTCTTGTTTCCTCTTGTACTCATTCATCTCCTTCTTATCTTTCAATTCGTTTTCTCCACGCTAAAAAAAAACAGAAAAAAACCATGTCAATGTGTTGATGATGGAATGGTGACTTACGGTTGGTTCTCGCTGGTGATTATCGATGAACAAGGGAGATGATGAGGTTGCAAATCTGAGCCTCGAAGTTATTTTGCTCGCCGATTGTACTTCCACAGGGTTCAGTTCGTGTCGATGATCTTCGTCGCTGTTTCTTCTTGTTCGCCGCCTCTAGGGTTTCGCACTCTCCTTCGTTAGGGTTTTTCACAGGTTGTGTTGTTCTTCTTTATATGCTTCTCTAATTCTCTTTTTTGGGCCTGAGTAACTTTAGATCCGCGTTTTGAGATTTGATTTCTTTTTCTCTTCTGATATGATTTGCTCGCGATTCGAATTTGTGGGATTGATTGGATTTCCTTTCCTTTTTCAGAACTCACTTGGATATGGATTTTTCTGATGTAACTCCAGATTTTTGTTTTGGATTTCATTTTGGATAACCTGCTTCACTTTGACTCACTTCGGATATTTGATTTCGATTTGATTTCTTGGTGTGATTTAGATAATCTGAATTGATGTGGGTTTCTGGTTTTGTTGCAGATATGTTACCTAAACTTGATACGCCTCTCCGAATTTCACTGTGATGCCTATGGACCCTTCTGACGTGGCTTTGAATGTCTTCAATATCTTGAACTGATTTGTGGCTGCGAGTTTGGGGCAATGATGTTCGTAGCTGAGCCTTATGCATCGTGTTGTCGCTTTTCCACATTGAGCTTACCTCGAACGATCTTCCCTATCTTCTTCGGTGTAATTTCGCTCGTAGGTATTTGAAATTCAACAAGTTGCCTCTGATGTTGCTTGGTTGTTGTTTTTTTTCAGACTTTGGCTCATAGGTCTTATTTGAGGCGAATTTCGACTGACCAAGCTTGGGATCCTTGTTGGATTGTTCTGGCACTAAGCTTGTTTCACACTGAACCTATCCTTTTGATTTACTGCATTGTTGCTGTTGTTTCAGATGTGATATGGCTGGTGGATATTGAATATCAGCTTGTCTTGGTTATCAGTTCATCTGTTCTTCTGGTTTTCTGTCATGAGTTCTGTTAACTTCTTTCTCTTCGTCTTTCAGAATGGATGTTGTCGGGTCGACGATTTTTGCCGAGGGAGGTCAATGGTTATGATGACGCTTCGTCTGAACCTATGTTGGATACCATTGCCATTTGGTTTTGGTCGCATGGCCTTAGCGATGATGACCCACGGGTCTGAGCTGTCGTTTTGAATTGAGCTGATAGTTTGTGCGAAATTACCGATGCTTGCAGTTCGACGTTCGGTAGGGAATTGGTAACGGCTTTGGCCGTGGCTTTCCCAGCCGCTCGAATTCTCATGCCCAATGATGGTTAAACTGAGGGTTGAATCCCTGTTCCATCCATTTTGATTTTGATTCATGGTCGGAACTCATTATAATAGTTGACTGGTTTCTCTTGGTCTCTCTGATTGGGCTGTGATGCATAGCTGAGCCCTTAGGCTTTTGTATTTGTGGCAACACATGTGCGGACTTACTGATGCTCATGGGGACTGGCATGTTGGTTTTTTGAACTGATGCCTCCTTTCTGAATTAAAACTGATTGTTTTTTGAAACTTATTTACTTTGCTCAGATTTGAACATTCGGACCTGTTATGCATTATCTGATGTTCTTTTGTGTCTTTGCAGATGTCAGAACCAGTTTTATGTTGGTGTTCATCCGGATTTGTTTTGAGACCATTTCTGCCATAATTAGGCTTGCTTTTGTCTTGGTGTTAATGACCATTGGCTGTTTCTGATTGCCTTCTGAACTGCATTTTGAATTGAATTATCTCCTCATGTTTTGTGCAGCTTATGGATTTTGTTGTGAGCTGATACCATCTGATTCATGTATTTTAGGTGACAGAAAACGGTTCAGACCCGTCGGCATCCGGGTTTGAACCTAAGTTGGCTAGTGTTCACCCTGGTATCGGTTTGCTTTGGTGATCCACTTTCGTTTCATCCGGTTCCGGTTGTTCTACTGTGATGAGTCTTTCCACTTCAATTCTGTTGGCAGCAACTGAACTCGTGTCTTGGCTTGAATTTACTTAATAGTACCCTGCAATATTTACTTGACGTGTATCCGTTTGAATCCACAGTTGTGCAAATCATTTCGGCCCGAAAACGCTTCTTTTACTTCTCTTTCTCGACTGCCCCTTAGATAAGAATAGACATTACCTGATCTGACGCCAATGGCGCAGATCGATAACGGGGGTAGGATGCGGCTTCGGTCGTGCCACTCCCGGCACTCAATGATGATGATGTTCTGAGAGTGTCGAACATAAATTATAATCTTTCCTATTCTGTTTATTTTGTCTTTGTTGTGCAGGTTGATCGGAGATTTGCGGAGAAAATCAAAGGAGCATCATGAAGAACACTTAGGATTCTTTAGGACTTTTTTTAGAGTAGATGTTCAGTGTAAATGAAACTTCTTGTAAACAAAAAAATGAATATTCATGAATGAAATTCAAAGGTTATTTACCCCTTTCAATTGTACCTTAAATATTTATGAACTAAATTCCAAAAAAATATTTATATTTACTCATCAATTGTAAATTTGAAATGTTTATGAATAATAGTTCAAAAATCATTTAAATTCACCCTTGAGTTGTAACTTATGAATACTTATGAATAAAAGTTCAAAAATATTTAAAACTTACTTCTCCTTGGCTTTGACCAATTTTATAAACGAGATACCGCAACATGATTACACCCGAGCAAATTCAAACTAAACTCCTGCCGATCATATTGCTTCTCAAAATAACCTTAACAATATCCCCCTTCTTTTCAGTCCAAACCTTCATCAATGAAACGACCCCGAGTCCAATCATTTTTCTGACAAGAGTTTCTCGGTACCAATCAAACATGCCGACACCTTGATATAATCAATCCATGTGATAAATCAATGCCTAAGGAATAATGTCTCATTTGTCTCAAAAATTGCGGACTCCACGAAGAATGACCAAAATGCCCCTGGGGTAATTCCTGCAAACAAATTATGCTCCATGACTGGTTAGTGGTTAATGGATGCAAAAATGAGATGTTATGCGAAATGACTAACTAAATGTAAGGGTAAAATTTGGGGTATTACAGTTGCCCCTATTTAAATAGCTACACCGGATGATTTGAGTGGCGGAGACTCGAGGAATCATGGTTGAGGGATTTAAATATAGATAACCAAAAATTTTGCCCTTATATGTGGCGATATGCGATGTTATGGACAAAACAAAAGCAGACTAATGCAGACAATGCCATGAATATGATGCATATGCTGGAATGATGAATGCGAAAATGCTGACGAATATGACGACGCAAGGATAGATGTTACGAGAAGAACACACTGGGGAAAACGACGCGCTGGGACACAGTACAACACTGGGGAATTCTAAAATAATGGTCAACTGGTGCGAACACGACCAATTGACATTTTTAGAACGGAAACGAGATTCTCAAATGGAGATGGCACCTATGAGACGGCCTCCACTGGGGAATTTAAAAGTAAAACTGGATCATGTACGACTGCCAGATCGATTACAGAATGTTGGAGCATTGAGCAAAGAATAACATCCAAGCTTTTGTAAACTATCTCTCGTGACAGGATCAAACGGACTTTTCGGGAATCCGTTACAAATATACAGGGTAAAAAGACCGGTTGTATGCCAAAATAAATGGACTTTGAGTGGTTAGAACAAGATCCTAAATGGAGATGGCACCTATGAGACGGCCTCCACTTGGGGAATATCTAACAATAAAACTGGATCTACACGACTGCAAGATCGATTACAGAATGCTGGAGCATTGAGCAAAGAATAACATCCAAGCTTCTATAAACTATCCTTCGTGATGGGACCGAATGGACTTTTCAGAAATCCATATTCCATATATAGGGTAAAAACTGGCTGTATGCCAAAATAAATGGACTTTAAGTGGAAATGCCCTGATAAGCTTCTCGAGGGAGAACTGTCACTTATCGTTGGAAGGGACTTACATGCCAAAACGGATAAACACTAAATAAAGAGGCTGCTGCTTATCTGATATATAAATCTTCTCATATTTAAGGTCGGTGCCTGGAATACGTTTTAGATTCTTCTTTTACTAAAGGATAAAATAAACTTCTTCATACTTCCGAGGACAGCGCGTCGGGTATGATTCCGCTTCTTCTTTTGCTAAAGGGTAAACTGAACTTCCTCGTATTTCAAGATTCATGCTCTCCTGAATATGATTCTGCTCCTTCTTTTGCTAAAGGGTAAACTGAACTTCCTCGTATTTCAAGATTCATGCTTTCCTGGATATGATTCTGCTCCTTCTTTTGCTAAAGGGTAAACTGAACTTCCTCATATTTCAAGATTCATGCTCTCCTGAATATGATTCGGTTCAAACCTCCCCACACTTCAAGATAACAAGGAAAATGGAAGCCCAACTGCTCGATGGAGATGGCCATTTGCTACGAGTCATAACGAAGATGGGATCAGCTCCTCAGGCGAGAAATGTCGCTTATTTGCAAGAGTGGCAATAATAAGCTTCTCATGTAAGAACTGCTTGTAGAGGTGATAACAAGTAATAATGATGATAAGCTTCTCGGCGGAGAACTGTTGCATACCGTTGCTGAATAATATTACGATAAGCTTCTCAGGCGAGAACTGTCGCTGATCGATCGTAAAATGTTGTGATAAGCTTCTCTGGTGAGAACTGTTGCTGATCGATTGTGATAAGCTTCTCTTGTGAGAACTGTTGCTGATCGATTGTGATAAGCTTCTCTTGTGAGAACTGTTGCGTATCTTGTTGTGTAAGGTTGTTATATCGATAGGCTTCTCAGGCGAGAACAGTTGCATACCGATGCTGTAGGATGTAGGATTGTAAAGTGTTGTACCGATAGGCTTCTCAGGCGAGAACAGGTGCATACAGATGTTGTAAGATGTAAGAATATTATATCGATAGGCTTCTCAGGCGAGAACAGTCGCATATCTGCCAAGGTATGGTGAAAAATTTTAAACGGTGCAAAATAAATGCACGTCCGGTTGGGCTCGACGACCGACAAGACTGAGATTCAATCTAGGATCGAGCTAGAAAGAAGGCTGGTAATCAAGACTCCATCGAGGGAATGATCTCGAAGGGCAGATATCTTATCCTGGCGAGGAAAGATAGCTGAAGTAACCATCATCCATGAGGATCGCGCTATGTGGGGAAACTGGAAACACATATGTATTTTATGCTTAGGGCTGACAATCTATTTGGAGAGAATGGACAAACCCAGTTACTCGGCGGTAACAACCAATGATGGCGAGACACAATGAACTTGTGAATGCTAACGCATATGTTACTGCGTATGTTAATGTGTATGTAGTTAAATATGCAGGATGTTATGAAATGAGTATGTAATGAGTATGTGAAATGAAATAGGCATGTGATGCTTATGCCCCTGCGTATGCTGACGAAACAGACTAGAGACAGGACGAGAGATGAAATAAACATCTCGACAGAGATACCCTGCGTTCTCTGCAACCAAGACGTCAATCATGGGTAAGAAAGATCAATGGTAGAAACAAATCTGGTTTCAAAATTCTGAATTCTCTGGGGAGAATGTAATCTGCTTGGGTGCACAGTATCATGTCATCACATGGGGAGAAGAAAACCTGAGGGACACTTTCGAGTTACCTAAGAAAAAGTTGTCAGCTTATAGTCTTGCTGGGGACTGTGTCAGAGCAATGGTTTAAAAGTGTTTCTGCAACAATGAGATTTTTCGAGGAGTGAAGAGACCCTTCAGAAATTTCCGCTAGTCAAAGTAATTTCTTATATTTTCGATTGCGTTTTCGAAGAACAGTTTTAAAAGTTTTCAAAGCACCTTTCATTTTCAAAATTTTAAGAATAAATGGAATTTTGCATAACAATAGAAACAAGAGTAATGCACCAAGGAATTTAAGTAACAAAATGGTATCTTTTATTAAAGGATGGCAGCTTGCTGAGGGCATAGCTCCACGGATGATTATGCTTTGAAATTGGCAATATGGGAAAAGGTTACATTGAATCCAACGACACCTACTGACACTAATAACTAAGACTAATCCAGAATCTTTCTTTGGACGAGGATGAACGAACTGGAAAATGGATCTCATGCGGAAAGTGTGTCCGCGATGATCAGTGTTTTCTGATGCAATGAAATGCCTTCGTCCCTAACTTTTGCCTGGACCGCCCTTTCGGGTTTTCAATCCACCGGGACGCTTCTTTTTGCCTAAGCCGCCCTTTCGGGTTTTCAACTTAGCGAGCTTTTTATTATTATTTCTTTTTCAACCCTTACTTTTGCCTAAGTCGCCTTTTGCAGGTTTTCGACTTAGCGGGTTTTTAGGCATAATATTTTCGGACTGCATCAGAATTCACGGGATGTGCAAGCTCTTCACCATCCATTGTTGTAAGTATCAGAGACCCTCCGGAGAAAACAGTCTTTACAACAAATGGGCCTTCATAATTGGGCATCCACTTTCCACGCATATCTTTATGCACTGGCAAGATCTTTTTGAGTACGAGCTCTCCTTGACGGAACTCACGGATACGAATCTTCTTATCAAATGCTCTTTTCATCCGCTTCTGATATAATTGCCCATGGCACATAGCTGTCATGCGTTTCTCGTCAATGAGACTCAACTGATCCAGTCTGTCTTGAACCCACTCAGCCTCCTCAAGTTCAGCTTCCATCAACACCCTTAAAGAAGGTATTTCTACTTCGATGGGGAGTACGACGTCCATTCCATACACCAATGAGAAAGGTGTTGCCCCTGTCGAAGTTCGTACGGAGGTCCTGTATCCATGCAAAGCAAACGGTAACATCTCATGCCAATCTTTGTAAGTCACGACCATCTTTTGCAGGATTTTCTTGATATTCTTATTCGCAGCTTCAACGGCCCCATTCATCTTAGGACGGTACGGAGAAGAATTGTGATGCGTGATCTTGAAACTGTCACACAACTCCTTCATAGTCTTGTTATTCAGATTGGTGCCATTGTCAGTTATTATTCGACTTGGAATTCCATAACGGCAGATAATTTCTTTCCTGATGAAGCGGGCAACCACTTGCTTAGTCACGTTGGTGTAGGAAACAACCTCTACCCACTTGGTGAAATAATCAATAGCAACAAGGATAAAACGATAACCATTAGAAGCCTTCGGCTCGATTGCCCCAATCATGTCAATGCCCCACATTGAGAATGGCCATGGTGAAGACAAAACATTCAATGGTGAAGGAGGCACATGCACTTTATCAGCGTAAATTTGGCACTTATGGCATTTTCTAGCGTATTGGATGCAGTCAGCTTCCATAGTCAACCAATAATATCCAGCCCTTAACATCTTCTTAGACATAGCATAGCTGTTGGCATGAGTTCCGAAGGTCCCCTCGTGAATCTCTTGCAGTAATATGTCAGCTTCCCGTTTATCAACACATCTGAGCAAAACCATGTCGTAATTTCTTTTGTATAACACACCATTACTGATAAAGAATTTGGAAGCCAGTCTTCTCAATGTTTTCTTGTCCAGACCGGTAGCACCATCGGGATACTCTTGCTTGACTAGATAGTTCTTGATGTCATGGAACCAAGGCTTTTCATCCCCCTCAACCTCTTCGACCATTTGACAATAAGCGGGCTCAACTTTGCGTTCAATATGGATAAGAGGTGCTTCATTAACAAATTTAACTTTCCACATGGATGCTAACATGGCTAAAGCGTCAGCAACGTGATTCTCAGATCTAGGAACATGCTCGAACTCTATCTCGTCGAAATACTTAATCAGCTCGACGATGTAGTCCTTGTAAGGGATTAACTTCTCATTCTTCGTTTCCCATTTGCCTTGTACCTGGTAAATAACCAAGGCTGAGTCACCACTTACTTTGAGAAGCTTGATTCGGAGGTGAATTGCTGCTTCGAGGCCTAGAATACATGCTTCATACTCTGCGACGTTATTAGTACACTCAAAGTCTAACCTTGCTGTAAATGGAGTGAATCCACCTTTTGGGTTCATCAAAACAGCGCCTATACCATGCCCATTGAAATTCGAGGAACCATCAAACATCATCCTCCACCAAAGACCTGGTTCTGGACCTTCGCTCGGATCTGGCTCTTCACAATCTCTCTTGATCAACAAAATATCCTCTTCAGGAAAATCAAACTTAAGAGGTTCATAATCTTCAACTGGCTGATCTGCAAGATAATCCGATAAGATACTACCTTTAATTGCCTTCTGGGGTACGTATTGGATGTCATATTCGGATAACAACATGTGCCAACGGGCCAGCCTCCCAGTTTGAGCAGGTTTTTCAAGAATATACTTGATCGGATCCATTTTAGAAATCAACAATGTGGTATGACAGATCATGTATTGCCGGAGGCGCCTAGCGGCCCATGCCAACGCACAACAAGTTTTCTCCAATGGTGAGTATCTGTTTTCACAATCGGTAAACTTCTTGCTCAGGTAATAAATCGCATGTTCCTTTCTTCCAGTCTCATCATGTTGCCCGAGCACACAACCCATAGACTTCTCAAGAACCGTAAGGTACATAAACAACGGTCTTCCGGGTACGGGAGGAATCAGAATAGGGGGGTCTTGCAAATAATTCTTAATTTTCTCAAACGCTTTCTGACAATCAGGGTTCCACTCAACCGTCTGCCCCTTACAAAGCAATTTGAATATTGGTTCACAAGTAGCGGTCATGTTAGAGATAAACCTGGAAATATAATTCAAACGCCCCAGAAAACCTCTAACTTGTGTCTCGGTTTGCGGAGCTGGCATATCTTGAATGGCTCGGACTTTGTCAGGATCTACCTCAATCCCTCGTTGACTAACAATAAAACCAAGCAATTTTCCGGATCTGACACTGAAGGTACATTTAGCAGGATTCAGCTTCAACTGGTACTTCCTGAGTCGTTCAAACAACTTTACCAAATGGTCTAGATGTTCCTCTTCACTCTGAGATTTGGCTATCATATCGTCCACATACACCTCGATCTCTTTGTGCATCATATCATGGAAAAGAGTTGTCATAGCGCGTTGGTAAGTTGCCCCTGCGTTCTTCAAACCGAAGGGCATGACTTTGTAACAAAAGGTCCCCCAAGGAGTAATGAAAGTAGTCTTCTCTCGATCATCGGGGTCCATTTTGATCTGATTATAGCCAGAGAAACCATCCATAAATGAGAACAACGCAAAACTGGCTGTATTGTCTACAAGTGTATCAATATGTGGCAGAGGGAAGTCATCTTTCGGACTTGCTTTGTTCAGATCTCTGTAATCCACACACATCCTAACTTTACCGTCTTTCTTGGGCACTGGCACAATATTGGCAACCCAATCTGGATATTTTGCAACTGCCAAGAAACCTGCATCCAACTGTTTTTTAACCTCATCCCGAATCTTCAAAGCCATGTCGGGTCTCGTTCTTCGGAGCTTTTGTTTGATAGGTGGACAATCTGGCTTAAGTGGCAACTTGTGAACAACAATATCTGTGTCTAGACCAGGCATATCTTGATACGACCACGCAAACACATCAACATATTCTTTTAACAACTCAATCAACCTCTGTTTAACCTCTGTCCCAAGCATTGCACCAATCTTGACCTCTTTCTTGTTTTCATCCGTACCAAGATTAATTAAGTCCACCTGCTCTTTATGCGGTTGAAGCTCTGTGTACTCGTACTCAATCAATTTTGTCAGTTCAGCGGGTACTTCAAAATCTTCTTCACCCTCGTCTTCAGCTTGATTGATGGGTGCATCCCAGTCAGGAGTGTCAATAAAGTCATTGGATCCAACAAGGTTTGCGATGTCTCTGCATGATGGAAGGCTTACTTAATTAAAATGCTCGAAGATATGTAAGATAAGAAATGAAATGCTATTTTTGTTGTTTTATTCTTTTTTGAAAAAAAGATTGCCAACTTCATTTTTTTAAGGTGAAAACGAAAAACGCAAATGAACCAAAGTGGAATTGAACAAAATGCCTTTATTAATATCCTTTTAAAAGTGAAAGGTGGCCCAACAAAAACGTTCCTATAGCCTTGGGCAGAGCTATGGATTTTTTTTTCTTGAAAACATAAATGAAAATGTTAAAATTACTTTGACAATGGAAAAATAACAGGGATCTCTACGGCCTCCCAGTTGTTTAAAGCTGCATCACCCTTAAACACCAGGTTGCTCAGATCTTCATCTTCCTTACAGTCGCTGACGGCATTGACTTGGAAACCTCCGCTGACAAATACCTCTTGGATAACCTTCGGACGCCCTTCGACAGTTGTGGCAGCTCCATTCTGAGTTGGTTTGTAACCCAACCCAAAGCGATCAACCTTGGTCTTGACATCAATTACCTCTCCCCAACCTTCCGGAATGCCCCTGTCAATTGTTGATTTGGTACTCTTCAGAGATGCAAAAGATGGATTACCCTGGCCCACTGTCTCTTCGACTTCTAATAGAACAGCATTGGCGATCTCGAGTGCTTGAAAGGAGATTTCCAAAGCATTCTCATCGGCCTCGATGTAACGGAAAGAAGACAGGTTACTGACCATCAGATCCTCCTCACCGTGTATAATAAATAACTTTTCATCGATCACGAACTTCATCTTTTGATGTAACGTTGAGGTTACTGCCCCAGCGGCATGAATCCACGGCCTTCCAAGTAAGCAGCTGTAATTGGGATTAATGTCCATGACTTGAAACGTGATATTAAAAACTTGCGGACCAATCAGGATAGGAAGTTCAACCTCCCCCATTACCGACCGGCGAGAACCATCAAAAGCTTTGACGATCAAGGAAGTAGGTTTCAACACAGTCTCTCTGAAAACCAACTTATCAAGAACCCTCTTGGGTAGAACATTCAAAGAAGAACCGGTGTCCACTAGCACCCTCGCTAAATTGTCCTCCTGACATTTCACTGATATATGTAAAGCACGATTATGATTCGGACCCTCCTTTGGTAACTCTTCGTTGCTGAAACTAAGAGTGTTGCATGCGGTCAGATTGGCAATCACACTATCAAACCGACTGGTGCTGATATCTTGATCCACATGTGCTTGAGTCAAAACTTTCTGCAAGGCCGTCCTATGAGCGGGTGAACTCATCAACAGAGATAAGATCGAAATCTTGGAAGGAGTTTGATGAAGTTGATCGATAACTTTATAGTCACTTTTCTTGATGATCCTCAAAAACTCAGCATCTTCATCATTCGTAACGGCTCCCTTACCTTTGTCTTTGGTAGGCACTGGGATATTAGTTGTTTCCTTAGGTGGAACCTCATTGAAACGGGGAGTATACACACGGCCACTGCGAGTCATCTTGCTTGCCTCTGCGATATTAGTCACAGTGTCCTTAACTTCTTCATTTGGAATAACCTTCCCAGACTCCTTGTCAATCATCGTCACGTCATATTTCCAAGGTACAGCTTTAGGATTATTAAAAGGAAATGGACTTGGTTTTCGAATAATTATAGGCTTAGGCTGATTCGTCTCAGGGATAAACGACTTTGGTATATTGAACACGGGATTGGCAGAACTTGCCCCTGACAGATTAAACACTGGTACCTTACCCTTTGATTCGGGCTGATGGAAGACAGGCTCGACCACAACGACTTCATCCTTCTTGGCTTAGCTTGTCACTTGTAAAATACCCTCATTAATCAACCTCTGAACATTGTTCTGAACCAACACACAACCCTTAATACTGGCATCACAACTTGCGCATGCAACGTGGGAAGTATCTACTAGACCGACTTCAAACAGTTTCAAATGGAATATCTTAAGAGGAGTCTTAATCTGAACAACATCAAGGACATAACCTTCCTCAGAATCAACACTAATGGCATTAACACTCTCATGGTTAGGAAAAGGGTTCTTCTTAACATTCGGTTGAGGATCTTCAAATGACAAAATCTTCTTTTCCAACAGATCCCTGACAAGGCTTTTGAGAGCATAACAGTTCTCTAGATCATGACCAGGCGCACCCTCATGAAATAAACAATGAGCAGCGGCGTTGTAATTGGCGGGCAGCGGATTAGGAGGCGGACCCAAAGCTCGAGTAGTAATTAGACCTTGCTTGACTAATGAGGGATACAACTCGGTGAAAGTCATTGGAATCGGCGGACAAGGTTTATACTGTCTCTTGTTCGGAACATTCTGGCGAGGAGCTGGATTCTTTGGCTGCTGATAAGCGGGAGCGTTGGGCACTTGTTGATAGTTAGGAGGCTGATGAACGGAAGATTGTTGCATAGGTTGATACATAGGAACTTTGTGATTGAAAGAAGGTGCAACAGCTGCCACCTAGGGTTGTTGAGCATATTGAATCGGATACCCTTGAGGTTGAGCATAACCTTGCGGATATTGATAAAATTGGTCTCTTCGTCTACCAGAGGATATAGCATTAGTCTCACCTTCTTTCTTCTTCTGAGAGCTGTACGAAGGTTTCTTCGGCTGATCCTTTGAAACACCATGAGTATTTGTCATTTTACCGTTTTTCATACCCAATTCAATCTTGATACCCACAGCAACGATGTCAGAGAAATTTGAAGTCACACTACCCACCATCCTCTCGTAAAATTCCGGACGAACCGTGTCGACAAACCAATCAGCTAACTCTTTCTCGGTCAAAGGAGGTTCTACTTGCGAAGCAATCTCTCTCCACCTTTGAGCGTACTCTTTGAATGATTCAGAATTCTTTTGTGACATACTCAACAACTGTCTTCTGTCAGGAGCCAGATCCATATTGTACTTATAATGCTTGATGAAAGCGTCAGATAAATCCTGGAAGTTCTTAATGCAAGATTGGTCCAAAGTTAAGTACCATTTGGAAGAAGCACCCTTCAAACTGTCTTGGAAGCAATGAATCATCAATTTATCATTCTCAACATGGGCAGCCATTTTGCGATAGTACATGATCAGATGACTCTTAGGACAAGTGGCACCTTCATAGCGATCGAAGTTCGGAGTTTTGAACTTCGGGGGAATAACCAAACCTGAGACCAAACAGACGTCCCTTGCAGCAGCCCCAAAAATTTGATCACCTTCTACCTTTCTCAATCTTTGGGCGATAGTGTCTACTTCCTCACGAAGCTTGTCATGTTTCTCATAACCTTCAACATTCTCATCAAGATTATCAAAGACGGGCTCATTGAAATACGGTTGCACACGGGTGTGCACAACAGGTGGTGCAAAGATAGGAGCCCCCCTAGAAACTTCAGAAAATAAAGGAACAGCTTGTTGAACAGGCTGATTAATCGGAACAGTGGCTTGAGGAGGCACAAAACCTGGAGCAAGACCATAAGGTGGGTCCCTTGCTACTGTCACATTTGGTGGAGGGTCCACAGTAACGCCGGTAATCTCAGAAACAACAGTGGGCTGGGTATCCATCTTAGCATTCATGACATGTAATAATTCCATCATACGCCCCATACCCCCTCGCAGGTCTTCAAGTTCGTTGCTAAGGCGATCAATCTCCTTTGTCTGATCCTCCATTCTTTTCCGAGTTTGAGCTCTAGTATTGTACTGGTGCCGAGGACTCAGGGTGACGAAACTGGAAGGCGAGAGAACCGAACATGAGAAAACGGAAGACACATGCAATGCAAGAAAACATATGATGCTATAATGCGAATGCAAATGAAGGTTTCATGGAATTCAAACATTTACGAATGTCGTGGGGTACCAAGGAAATCTTTTTCTTATTTTTTCATTATTTTTTACTTATGGTATCCCGCGATATAAATGATGTTTGAATTCCACGAAATACAATGCAATGGGATGCTTTATGGATGCAATGCACATGAATACACAAAGCCCTAGGTTAAAGGACCCGAATGGAGTTAAGGTCTACCCATCCCCAAAAGGAGTGTGCTATAGGTTAGTTGTACCTGCAGAACAAGGTTCTAAAAAGTGCCCAAAGTCATCAGCCCATCTTTCGGATATTATCAACCTTCCGACTGACTCGGGGGTTAATATTATTCTCAAGAGAACCTCTTTTGAGTGTAGTATCGCGTAGCAACCATTGTAGGATTACTCCCACATAGTTCCCGCACTACGTCCTAAATAAGGCCGAGGTGGTGTTAAGGTACTACGGTTCCCAATATCACAGACTCCGATCGACCATGGAAAAAGTTTTCACGATTACTCGTCCAAACGAACCATTTTCGAAAAGGTCTCAACTGAGCGGTGATTCTCGAATCAGCTTGGTCGGGATTCAACTCCCTATAAGCCTCATCGAATATATCCCCATCCTATAATAATGTCACTAGTCTGGGCGTAGGACTTATCTCACAACACGAGGAACAATCCCAAATCAGAGCACAAATATATACATGCAAATGAATAGTAAAACAAATAGTAATAAATACGAACAAATTAGGGATAACCCTCAAATGTTTAGAACTATCCCCAGTGAAGTCGCCATTTTCTGTTGCGGTGGAAATAGGATCACAAACTATTAATGAGTTTGAATCGCAATTCAATTCACAACCGCTCTTTGATTTATCCGAAGGAAAAGGTCAAAAAGGGAAAACCTATTTTGCATCGTAAACACAATGCGGGGAAAGATCTAGGGTTCGGGGGTTGGTTAAATTTAGGGAAGGTATTAGCACCCTAAACTTCCGTAGTACTCTACGGGAACCTTTTGTTCAAATGTTTACTATTTTGCTTTATTCATTTGCTTAAGGTATATGTACAAAGGGATTAAAAGTGAGAAAGGAGACCTAAGGGGGTTAATTCTAAGTTTACTCGGCAAGACATCGCATCTTGTGCCTACGTATCCTTACGGGAGTGGAATCAGAGTAATCGTAGTTCCCCTTAAAAGGGAGGTTAGAGACTTCTTGACTGTGGTCAAGGTCTCAAGGGGAATAAACGCATCTTAAGGACACGCTTACGCGGAGTGTAGAAACTCCAATATCTACGTTGTAAATTGTTAAGTTGTAATTAGGGTTAAATTAGGTTAGGTTAGGGATTCCACGGCGGGAAACCCTAAAATGAGCGCGGCGGCTCTTTGACCTAATGCTAGGGGTAAAATGGTAATTTTTCCTGCGGCGAGGCATTTGTGAGAATTAGGGTTTGTGAGGTTGTAAGGGTTTGAAGTTGAGGACTATTGACACGGCGGTCAAATAGCTAGACCTAATTCCTTCGGAGGTGTGCAAGGTGACAAAATATTGGTGGAAGCGTGAGATAATTGAATCATGCAAACAAAAATAAAAATGCAGACAGTAAGCCATACAAGCAAAAACTTAAAGACATAAATTAAAGCGCGATTGTTAGGGTTCGCGAGGTTACATGAGAGGAGCAATTACAATATGATATTAAAATTTAAATTGAACGATGATAAAATAAATAACAGTAAACGCAATAAACTGCAAAACGAACAAACAACGTCAGCGGGCAGAATTAAATGAATTATCAGATGGTGAAGAAGTGAAAATTATGCATCTTTTTGTGGTTTTATTTTATGATATGAACTTTAAATTAAAATAGGATTTTTAATATTAATTCACTCAAATCCTAAAAAACTATTTTAACCTAATTTTTTTTTATTTTTAAAAAATGTGGATTTTAATATCACTTTAGAAAACATTTTAAAAATACTTATAAAAATTTTAGAAAAACATTTTTAAAATAACTATCATAATGAAAATAAAATAAATTAAAATTAAACAAAAGTAAACAATAAAAAAAGGTTTTTAATTTTACATTTTTTATTTTAAAACAAATTAAGCTTTTCAACTATATCTAAAAAACAAAAAAGAAAAAAAAGTACATAACAGTTGGGCCGGTAGTTGTATCGGTCCGACCCAACACCAATACTGCATGATTGTGCTAGGGTTTGTTAAACCCTTGTTTTCGGCGGCGCCATTGTGTGTTTCTTGTTTCCTCTTGTACTCATTCATCTCCTTCGTATCTTTCAATTCGTTTTCTCCACGCTAAAAAAAAAACAGAAAAAAACCATGTCAATGTGTTGATGATGGAATGGTGACTTACGGTTGGTTCTCGCTGGTGATTATCGATGAACAAGGGCGATGATGAGGTTGCAAATCTGAGCCTCGAAGTTATTTTGCTCGCCGATTGTAAATGAACGGCGCCGGCGAATGTACTTCCACAGGGTTCAGTTCGTGTCGATGATCTTCGTCGCTGTTTCTTCTTGTTCGCCGCCTCTAGGGTTTCGTACTCTCCTTCGTTAGGGTTTTTCACAGGTTGTGTTGTTCTTCTTTATATGCTTCTCTAATTCTCTTTTTTGGGCCTGAGTAACTTTAGATCCGCGTTTTGAGATTTGATTTCTTTTTCTCTTCTGATATGATTTGCTCGCGATTCGAATTTGTGGGATTGATTGGATTTCCTTTCCTTTTTCAGAACTCACTTGGATATGGATTTTTCTGATGTAACTCCAGATTTTTGTTTTGGAATTCATTTTGGATAACCTGCTTCACTTTGACTCACTTCGGATATTTGATTTCGCTTTGATTTCTTGGTGTGATTTAGATAATCTGAATTGATGTGGGTTTCTGGTTTTGTTGCAGATATGTTACCTAAACTTGATACGCCTCTCCGAATTTCACTGTGATGCCTATGGACCCTTCTGACGTGGCTTTGAATGTCTTCAATATCTTGAACTGATTTGTGGCTGCGAGTTTGGGGCAATGATGTTCGTAGCTGAGCCTTATGCATCGTGTTGTCGCTTTTCCACATTGAGCTTACCTCGAACGATCTTCCCTATCTTCTTCGGTGTAATTTCGCTCGTAGGTATTTGAAATTCAACAAGTTGCCTCTGATGTTGCTTGGTTGTTGTTTTTTTTCAGACTTTGGCTCATAGGTCTTATTTGAGGCGAATTTCGACTGACCAAGCTTGGGATCCTTGTTGGATTGTTCTGGCACTAAGCTTGTTTCACACTGAACCTATCCTTTTGATTTACTGCATTGTTGCTGTTGTTTCAGATGTGATATGGCTGGTGGATATTGAATATCAGCTTGTCTTGGTTATCAGTTCATCTGTTCTTCTGGTTTTCTGTCATGAGTTCTGTTAACTTCTTTCTCTTCGTCTTTCAGAATGGATGTTGCCGGGTCGACGATTTTTGCCGAGGGAGGTCAATGGTTATGATGACGCTTCGTCTGAACCTATGTTGGATACCATTGCCATTTGGTTTTGGTCGCATGGACTTAGCGATGATGACCCACGGGTCTGAGCTGTCGTTTTGAATTGAGCTGATAGTTTGTGCGAAATTACCGATGCTTGCAGTTCGACGTTCGGTAGGGAATTGGTAACGGCTTTGGCCGTGGCTTTCCCAGCCGCTCGAATTCTCATGCCCAATGATGGTTAAACTGAGGGCTGAATCCCTGTTCCATCCATTTTGATTTTGATTCATGGTCGGAACTCATTATAATAGTTGACTGGTTTCTCTTGGTCTCTCTGATTGGGCTGTGATGCATAGCTGAGCCCTTAGGCTTTTGTATTTGTGGCAACACATGTGCGGACTTACTGATGCTCATGGGGACTGGCATGTTGGTTTTTCGAACTGATGCCTCCTTTCTGAATTAAAACTGATTGTTTTTCGAAACTTATTTACTTTGCTCAGATTTGAACATTCGGACCTATTATGCATTATCTGATGTTCTTTTGTGTCTTTGCAGATGTCAGAACCAGTTTTATGTTGGTGTTCATCCGGATTTGTTTTGAGACCATTTCCGCCATAATTAGGCTTGCTTTTGTCTTGGTGTTAATGACCATTGGCTGTTTCTGATTGCCTTCTGAACTGCATTTTGAATTGAATTATCTGCTCATGTTTTGTGCAGCTTATGGATTTTGTTGTGAGTTGATACCATTTGATTCATGTATTTCAGGTGACAGAAAACGGTTCAGACCCGTCGGCATCCGGGTTTGAACCTGAGTTGGCTAGTGTTCACCCTGGTATCGGTTTGCTTTGGTGATCCACTTTCGTTTCATCCGGTTCCGGTTGTTCTACTGTGATGAGTCTTTCCACTTCAATTCTGTTGGCAGCAACTGAACTCGTGTCTTGGCTTGAATTTACTTAATAGTACCCCGCAATATTTACTTGACGTGTATCCGTTTGAATCCACAGTTGTGCAAATCATTTCGGCCCAAAAACGCTTCTTTTACTTCTCTTTCTCGGTTGCCCCTTAGATAAGAATAGACATTACCTGATCTGACGCCAATGGCGCAGATCGATAACGGGGGTAGGATGCGGCTTCGGTCGTGCCACTCCCGGCACTCAATGATGATGATGTTCTGAGAGTGTAGAACATAAATTATAATCTTTCCTATTCTGTTTGTTTTGTCTTTGTTGTGCAGGTTGATCGGAGATTTGCGGAGAAAATCAAAGGAGCATCATGAAGAACACTTAGGATTCTTTAGGACTTTTTTTAGAGTAGATGTTCAGTGTAAATGAAACTTCTTGTAAACAAAAAAATGAATATTCATGAATGAAATTCAAAGGTTATTTACCCCTTTCAATTGTACCTTAAATATTTATGAACTAAATTCCAAAAAAATATTTATATTTACTCATCAATTGTAAATTTGAAATGTTTATGAATAATAGTTCAAAAATCATTTAAATTCACCCTTGAGTTGTAACTTATGAATACTTATGAATAAAAGTTCAAAAATATTTAAAACTTACTTCTCCTTGGCTTTGACCAATTTTATAAACGAGATACCGCAACATGATTACACCCGAGCAAATTCAAACTAAACTCCCGCCGATCATATTGCTTCTCAAAATAACCTTAACAATATCCCCCTTCTTTTCAGTCCAAACCTTCATCAATGAAACGGCCCCGAGTCCAATCATTTTATTGACAAGAGTATCTCGGTACCAATCAAACATGCCGACACCTTGATATAATCAATCCATGTGATAAATCAATGCCTAAGGAATAATGTCTCATTTGTCTCAAAAATTGCGGACTCCACGAAGAATGACCAAAATGCCCCTGGGGTAATTCCTGCAAACAAATTATGCTCCATGACTGGTTAGTGGTTAATGGATGCAAAAATGAGATGTTATGCGAAATGACTGACTAAATGTAAGGGTAAAATTTGGGGTATTACAGGTATCATGAGAACTAAATACTTCTTCCCCTCGATAGTATAACTAACCTCTTGAAGTGAGCAACGGATCTTGCGATAAACAGTCTTCCAATTATTCTGCCCCAGATTACATGGTCCACAAGTAGGAATCATCAAGAGGATTTTACAGAAGAATTGACATGCCAAGATGCCTCAATATCTTTAAACTCTTGGAGAGATTCATGAATCTCGACATAACTGCCCCAGTTCAACTGCCTTCGAGAGATTAATCTCATCTTGACTTGATCACTTCTAATTAACTGGTCTAGAGTGGTCGACCTTGAAAGGAGCTAAGAAACAACTTGTTTATAAGACCCCAAACGACGTGCCCCAGAACACATGGTCTGCAAGAAGAAATCACCAAGAGGATTTTACAGAAGAATTGACATACAAGATGCCTTAACATCTTCAAACTCTTGGAGAGATTCACGAATCTCGACGTAACTACCCCAGTTTAACTGTCTTTGAGAGCTTCCTCGGCTTCTGACCTGCGGTCGTGACAAGTGATGAATAAATCTTTTAGCTTGGTTGCCCCAGGCTAAGCCTCCTTTATCAAATCAAATTCCCTAGCTGAGAGCGTTTATTGGGATTCCTTTGACATTGGATTGTCTAGAAAACAATATTGTTCATTTAGAAATTAACAATTTTCAATGTAAAATTCATGCAATCTTTTGAAAACATTTTGATGAAACACACACGACGGAGTGATCAAACGATCAAAGTGAAAGCGATCCAATCATTTTACGGAAGATGGATAAAGTGATGAACACACACAAACATCAAAGATCATTTAGGAGTCAGGTTATCCAACCTTGCTGCAATATGCTTTCAAAACAACCTTACCTCAATTAGGTCTTTTAAGGGTTGTAACGTGGTTTGGTTCACGGCTCATGAAACAAAGGATAAATGCTCAAAGTTATTTGTCCCACCTGTCGCTACTGCGAAAATCGGCGGCGGCTGAATAGAAGAGTCGCCACCGTGCGTTATTTATCCCAAAGGAGGGAAAGGAAACGCTCGAAGAAAACCTAACGCAAAACGGGAAAGGAATGGTCATCGCAACCAAATTCCTGGATTCGGGAGTCGATTACGCAAGGGGAAGGTATTAGCACCCCTCACGTCCGTCGTACTCGACGGGATCCACGCTGGTTTTCTAGTACGGATTGTTATTCTATCTACGCTAAAGGTCAGGGTTTAAAAGAAAAGAAAATGACTCGACAAAGTATCGCACTTTATGCCTACGTATTCCCGTCTAGAGCGAGAAATCAGAGTCAACGTAGTTTGCCTACCTACAGGAAAGGAGGGGAAGGTTGCATGCTTTTTTATCTCCTTATGAAAGGGTTTTTCCTGATTAAGAGTCCGAGCGGACAAAAATGACGTTTTGATGTTTGTTTCAGTCTTTTACGCAAGAACTGTTTTTTATGATGTTTGCAATCTCTGACGCACTAGAGACTATGATTTGAGAGTGACTACGTCGTATGTCACCCTAAGGGTAACACACTAAGTAATCAGATTACTGAAGAGTGACCCTCCAACAACCTTTCTCAAATAGCTTAAGGCTTGTAGCGTACGCCATCGATTATCCTTATTACTGTGTTTTGAATTGTTCTGAGATAGAAGAGAAAGAAGTTCTAAAAACCTAGGGTTTGAAAGGGGAATCAAAACTACCCTAATGTTATCATGCATGGATCACAACCTAATGTCTGTCATAATTCCCTCCTGCACAGAGGAAATCAGAGATCCTAGGGGATAAACGGAAAAGAAACAGCAGATATACAGTAAGCAGTAAAATGCATGAGATGCAGCAATACAAGCGAGGCAAGGGAGTCCCACTCAACCTCGAACCTAGGAAAACAATAGGCAAAGTGAAACAGCTTCACTTCAAACCTAAGGGCAAACTGAACAAACAACAATCAATACAGCAAAAGAAAAACCCAACACCAGCTCTGACAGCAACACCAGCTCCCACAGTAAGTAGTGCAAACAGCACCAGCTCTTGCAGCTACAATTGATTAACAACAAAAGGTTGACAGTAACAACTTTAAGCAAGATCCCACCTTTACTTTCTAATGATACTCAAGCTTTAGATAAGCTCTTATCTCCAATAATCTTCAGCTTTAGCAAACACTGAATTCCAGCCAGTAGACAACTTTAGTTGGCAGCAAAACCCTAGTCTTCAGCAGATATCCAGCTTTAGCAGGTACAAGCTTCCTCTTATCCAGTCATCAATACCCTTCTCATTTTCAATAGGCTCCCCCAATCCCAATGCAGACACTCACAGGAGAGAATCAACTTAATAAAGGAAGTTGGAATGTTAAGAGGCTTAGTGAAAACCCAGGGAAATCACTAAGATCTTATCATAGCAAGGGAGAGGTATCCTCAAGGTTCTACCTAATCAAAGCATGCTCTACATCTCTCCTAAGGAGAGATGGAACTTATTTTAGGGGACCTTGTGTCATAGGATGGAATAGAGGCACAAGAAGCTCTCTATGTTTGACATAATAAATCAATCTACTCTAGAGCTCTCCCTATATCTCCTATCTCCTAAGTCTTCAAAAGCAATCTTCAAGCACAAGCAACTTCAAGCTCCAAGCATCATTATTTGTCTTCAATCTTCTTCCATGTATTCACACACTCTTAAAGCCAAACGCAAGCCCCAACACCCAAAGAAAAGGCCCAAAACCCAACATACAAAGCAACTTCCCAAGGGGGAAACACACCAATAACCACCAATTTGCAAAAATCAAACAAAATGGAAATACTCATCATAAAATCCTAGATTAATTTCTAAGGGATCCTAACTAGGTAACCTATACCCCACATAAACCCCAAGGTCTAAATCAAATTAAAAAAAACCCAAAACTATGTGTTGAAATGCACCTATGTCAAGTTGAAACCCTAATTCTAGCACACTAAAGTTGATGTTCAAAACTAACTAAAATTAAATCATAAAAATGTGATAAAATTCCAGGGGGAACCTAATACTATAATCTAACTATAGAAAAAAGAATGGCATCAAAATACCAAAGGAAATGATCATACAAAATTCAGAAAGTTAGTATATCAAATGAAAATGAAATAAAAACACTTAAACTTGTAAAAATGCCATAAAAAAGAAAATTGCATGAATTAATCTTTTTATTCTTTTATTATTTTCTTGAAGTCTTGATGAAAATGGGAAAAACTCCCATCTAAAAATATTAATTTTTGAATTTATTATGAATTTTCAAAGAACTTAAAATAAATGTGAAAATAAAAGAAAATATGAGAAAAATGAAAAATGTGCGTGTCCAATAGCAATTAAAAACAGTTCATTCACCAACTGGGCCCAGAGAGGGGGTGTCAAGAGAAAGCGCGCTAGGCCCAATTCTACTTCAGAAAATTAAAATGAAAATGCTCAGGAAAATAACAAAATCTCGGTGTGAATAGCAAGCCAATTCAGTGTAATTCCTATTGGGCTTCTAAACAGGGGTGTGGTTATCAATTTGCACTTAAGCCCAAGCTGGAAACTTAATGAAACGGTGTGTTTGGATGTCTTCAGAAACTCTTCACAAACTGAGAGCAAATCGTGGCCCTTAGATGTGGTTTTGGTCAAAGGTCTCACTCACATCCAATGGTGATCAGGTTATCTTCAACCTTTGAACATGCCTTGGAGGGAAAAGCCATGGAAACTTAGAGCTTCAACTTCATCTTCCCCAATTTGCAACTCCATCAATTCTTCATCAAAAATCAAAACTAAACACCCTAATTCACTCGATTTTCCACAAGGAATTCAACCATGGTAATTAAAATCACTGAAACATCTTCCTCCTCAAAACTCGATTGAATCATCAGAAATTGATCAAGAACCAAATCTCACTAAACCTAAAATTGAGTGGCGTAAACTCTTCACCACTTCACCCTGATTAATTCTAGCTATCAAACTAAGATTCTATCATCAAGAACACAAAGATAACTGCATG
Source organism: Lathyrus sativus (assembly GCA_963859935.3). Taxonomy (NCBI): domain Eukaryota; kingdom Viridiplantae; phylum Streptophyta; class Magnoliopsida; order Fabales; family Fabaceae; genus Lathyrus; species Lathyrus sativus. The sequence continues at coordinate 270,311,053 of OZ012739.1, forward strand.
AACATAATTTATGTCATTCAACTAATTGTCTTTAAATCAACCCTAACGCTACCAGAAAGCTCCCTATGATCATCTACATTGGATCTAACCATTCAAAGCCTATTGAAACTGCCTAAATCAAGCCATGGAGTGAAGTTTACATACCTGCAATTTTGAGATGAACAGAGTGATCAAAGCTTCAAGATAAGCTTCAATAAGTTCCATACACCTTCACCAACACCAAAGGATGCTTCTGTATGCAAAGAAAGAGATTGAAATGGCTTGGATTCTTGAATTCGATATTGAGTTGCAGGCTGAGAATTCTAAATGCAAACACACGATTCTTCAGGGTTCTTGCTCAATAATCCATCTGGAATCACTCACATATGCTTGATCAAGGTTCTGAGATCAAAAGAATGGGCTGAAAGTGGTTGAAACTTGTAACTGAATTCTGTTTTGCAAATGGAAGGTTGAAAATGCAAACTCTCCAATCTCCCTCAATTCTCTCCAACTAGTGATCTGAACCACTTCATTTGTATATATAGAATGTGGATGAAGGCTCTAGAATCTTCTGGATCAATCCAATGAGAAATTCACCATCTCATGTCATGAAATCTCATGTCATGCTATATTCATACTAGCTCATGATATCAGCTTGCATTCACCTCATTCTGAGTCTAATTTCTCTCCAAATGAGATTTAGGAAGTGTTTGGATTGGATGTAGCCTTGGTTATGCCTTGAAGATTGGTTTGGCAATTGTTACTTATGATGCAAGTAACCAATTTACAAAGCAAGTCATTGAAATAACCCTCAATTCAAAATTGTGGCAATGTCAATGTTCTCAAAATGTATTTTACAGTCAAATTGGTATGTCATATGGCTTGGTTTGGATTTGTAGATCAAAAACCCCAATTTTCAACCTTGGTTCATTTAAAATTTACCCTTATTTTAGGACATTTTGGTGACTTTGTGAAGCAAGCCATTCCAAGTTCTCATCACCTATTATCTAGCCTAAAAACATCATTTTGAACACATCTCATGTTGAACATGTTTCCATTTGAAGAGTGGAAGATGGATATTTGGACCTATGTTGAAAAATGACCTATAATTCAACTTTCCCAAAATACCCCTGGGTTGCCAAGACCATAACTTGAGTTCCACAAATCCTCTTGAGGACTTATAGTACTAAAATTAAAGTTAAGACCAAGATCTAAAACTCTTATGTTGGCCAAGAATCCATTTGAAAACTCCTTGATGGGAAAAGGTTGCTTGGAAGTCAAGTGACTTTCACAGATAAATTTCAGTGTCCTCTGGGGACCCATAACTTGCAAGAATCATAACTTGAGTTCTACAAATCTTCTTGAAGACTTATAGTACTCAAATTAAATCTATTGAGAAGCTATACAAGTTTCATGTTGACCAAGAATCCATTTGAAACTTTCATTTTGACTTATCTGGCTTGGAAGTGAAGCCTAAATTAGGGGATTTTACACTGAAACCCTAATTTAGTAACTCCTCCCACTGTTGATTCTTTTTGATTTATCATTGGCACAACACCACACTTGTATCCACATATCAATTCATGAATCCCACATCCTTCAACTAAGCCTTCATGCTCTTCAATCACTCAGTTGACCTAGGGTTGACCTAGGGTTGACCCAGGTGAAACCCTAGTTGACTGCACTTCAACTCTGGCTCTTGTACTTGTATCAATGACTTGTCTCATCTTCAAAATGACCCTCTAGGGCTTCCATGATCTTTATACACATTCCATACCCTCAGCCATGGCTTACACACTCATTGATGATCTTCAACCCCCCAAGATTAGGAGAAAAATCCACTGGTTGACCTTCAAACTTTTCAAAGCTTTAACTTATTTCTTGATTACTTGGATGGTATTGAACTTGAATAAAACCCCTTGATGTGCCTCTTTCTGATAAGAATGGCACTTGATCCCTTGTTAGATGACTTGTTATGCTATGCTATGAAAATGATTAGACTATGTACATGACTTATTATGCAAATGACAATGCAATTGAAACATAAACCAGGTGAAATAGGTTGAGCAAATTTTAGGGTGCAACAACTGCCCCTATTCAAACGGCTTGGACCCGACTGGGTGAAGAGCGAACGGCCTTCAAGCATTCTAGGTACGAGATGGTTGAATACCAATAAAACCCGGAAATTTACCAACCGCAGAAACAAACTGCACAACTGTTTGGGGAACAAAAATCCATCAATTGAACTTGATTGTTATAGTAACAACTGATCAACCACATGATACAGATCTGATTTCAACACTAACTGCCTGCGCAGCACCAAACTTGTCAATATAGGAATAACCTGGACGACTTCACTGGGGAAGTACTTCTGTCAACAAAACATGACTCTTCCAACGATACAGGAAAATAACTTCGCCATCACTACGGGTAATAACTCCGCCACCACTACGGGAAATAACTCCGCCACCACTACGTGAAATAACTCCGCCACCACTACGGGAAATAACACCGCCATCGCTACGGGTAATAACTCCGCCACCACTACGGAAAATAACTCCACCACCACTACGGGAAAATAACACCGCCATCGCTACGGGTAATAACACCGCCATCGCTACGGGTAATAACTCCGCCACCACTACGGGAAAATAACACTGCCATCACTACGGGAAATAACTCCGCCACCACTACGGGAAAATAACACCGCCATCACTACGGGTAATAACACCGCCATCGCTACGGGTAATACTCTTGAATACAGCTCCTCTGCCTATCTTTGTAGTAGCTAACTCCATCAATCAAATGGGTAACACAATACGAGTCTAGTCTTCCAATTTTCAGTGCGGACGTGGCAGCAAATCTGAGAAGGACTCTACTGGGGATTTTCTGAACCCAAACTTCCAGACACCTACTTCGACATAGGCGGCAATTTCCAAAAATTGATTCACGAAATCTTTTTGATACTTACATAACAACAATCTTGAAGAAATACTCCGCTTGAGGGGTAAGAGAAACTTAAACAAGCAACTCTGTGGGGAATAATGACAAGGCGAGCATTATCATCACATGTCTCATGCTGAGATTTTTAATATTTGGTAATTGATCTGAGCAAGAGCTATCTCCACCTGCAAGGGAAACAACACTTGAAAACCAAAAGTTAACCATCCTAGCTTATGTTTCAAAAATGCGCATGTTTGAGAATGGCGTAATGCTTCGTACAGCACGGATATGCTACGCGTTTTTGGGTAGATGCAAATATGACACTATATGCAAATGCGAATGCAGGCTTAAGCTACTGGGGGAACTCTGACAAGCTTGCTTCAACACAGCTGTTGAAAGCAGATACTACCATGTTGGGGACAAACGGGTATCCCAAAGTCTTCCGGCAAAATAAATGTCGGTCATGCAACCAAACTCCACCGGGGAGAGATTAAACTTCGATTTCCACTGGGAGGAAAGAACAACACCTGTTGGGGAGAGAAACTTAGCTGGGGAAACATGAACCTTTCGGGAAACGCACTGTCTGGGCACAGCTTACAAACTCGAAGCTACCACTCCGCTGAGGATAATCCTTCTGAACCAACTATGACTTGGTTAAACACTGCGAGCATTCTCCCAACTGGGGATTGATCATTCATATACTCGACTCTCTGGGGAGTGCAACCTCTGCCGAGGATACTGATCTTGACTGGCTGGGGGATATCCTCTGGGGATAAGTTGCGACTAGCTGGGGAAATTGATCTCTTCGGTAAGGGACAAAAATCATCCCAACTTTTGAAGATGATGTGCGACCTGCATGGGGATTGGCGTCGCACAAAGTCAAGTCTTTCACTATGAACCGCCGGCTAGGGCCCACAATTTCCGATTGTCCGCTTCAAGGGCGAGAACCCTGCAAAACACAAACGAGCCAAGACAAATCTATACAACAAATCTATTCGGGTTATTGTCAGTGACATTACTTCAGTCAATTCGAAGTTTTAGCAATTATTGGCAAGGGCTAGCAAAGTTATGCAAGTGCAAGTTTATCAAAAACATCGGCGTTTTCCACATACAAAATAGTAAAGCGCAATCATCAAATACTGAATAACATGTTTTATTAATAACAGGCCTCTGAATAGGCAAAGCTTTGTACATCGGATGCAACTCCTGAAAAGAGGAAGTTACACACACATACATACATATATGCACAAGAAGCATAAAAATACAAATACAACTCGAATTTGTACACATGTCGGCAACATGGTGCAGACAAACATCGTGAGTTGATCCTCCTATGACTCGCCTGACTCTGGCGCTTTCCCGGTATTCAACTTTCGGAAGAGATTGTGTTGGATACATGAACCCTCAGGTGCTCCCAAACCACTAAGCAATGCAGTATCAGACCCGGAACGCAGTCATTTGCTTTTTCAATCCCTAACTTTTGCGTGAATCGCCCTTTGCGGGTTTTCAATTCACCGGGATACCCTTTTTTGCCGAAGTCTCCCAATGCAAGTTTTCGACTTCGCATTTTCTCAATTTTATCCCTAACTTTTGCCCGAACCTTTTATTCTGTTTTTTTTTGGTTCGCCGGGATGCCCCATTTTTGCCTGGACTCTCTTTTTACTGTCCAGCGGGTCACTTTCAAGCAAAGTATTTTTTAACTGCGTCTGAATTCACAGGAGACGAAAAGTCTTCACCATCCATGGTAGATAGTAGCAAAGCTCCTCCCGAGAAGACTTTTCTGACAACGTATGGCCCTTCGTAATTAGGGGTCCACTTGCCCCTGTGATCTGTTTGTGGCGGGAGAATCTTCTTCAACACAAGGTCACCCGTCTGAAAGCTTCGCGGACATATCTTCTTATCGCATACTTTCTTCATCCGGCTTTGATATAACCGACCGTATGCTAGAGAAGCTAGCCTCTTCTCATCCATTAAGCTGAGCTGATTTAGTCTATCTTTAACCCATTCTGCCTCGTCAAGTTGGACATCCCGTAAAACCCTCAAGGAAGGAATCTCAACCTCCAACGGTAACACTGCCTCCATTCTGTATACCAACGAGAAAGGGGTTGCCCCGGTTGATGTGCGTACCTATTGCACCCCAAAATTTGCCCAACTTTTCTTTACCTGGCTTATGTTTCATTTCATTCACATTAGCATTATCATTTGCATTTCATTGACATGTATGCAGGAGATCAAGAGGTATGATTACCAATCAAGGGCTACAAAATACTGTGAAGCTAGTTGAGAAGGTTATTCAAGTGTTCAAGGGTTGATATCCTTGTCAGAGAAGTTAAAAGATCCTCAGAGAGAGTGGTTGAAACCAAGGGTGTAGGTCTCCGAACTTGAGAGTTGTAGGAAGTCATCAGATGATTCTGAAGCCATGAAGTTAGACTTGAGGTCTTGAGAGAGCTCATGAGAAGGTTTGAAGATCACTTTAAAGCCTAGACAGGTCATTGTGCAAGATTAAGAAGACTCAACCATGAGAGGTGTAATTAGGGTTTAACTGGGTCAACCCTAGGCCAACTGCTGATTTGAACAAGGTTGAGACCTAGTTCAAAGGCCATGTGATCATGTATTCATACATTGAGATGTTATAAGGATGATTCCAAGGTCAACTCATCATGATTGAAGAGTTTGATAAGTTCAAGCTAGGGTTTCTAAGGCTTGACAGTGTAAAATCCCCTAGTTTGACCCCTATCTTCAAGGCAGTTTAGCTCAAGATGTGATTGTCATGTCATCTTACCCCCAACATGAATCTTGTAGAGCATGGTCTTAGATTTAATTTGAGTGCTAGAATTCCTTGATAGGATTTGTAGAACTCAAGTTATGACTTTGACAAGTTACAAGTCATCTGAGGTGTGTGAATCTGGGGGCTTGAAAGTTACCCAACTTGCATGAAACTTTTCCCCAAGAAGGATGATTCCTATGAACTTTTGGTCAACATGAATGTTGTTCCTTATTATCTTAGATTTCTAGAGAGTACTAGAAGTCCATGATTGGATGTGTAGAACTCAACTTATGGATTTGACAAGTCAAGGGTATTTTGGTCATTTGGAGATTACAGGTCATTTCAATCATAAGGCCATAACTCCTATTTCCAAGCTTCAAATGGGAAAATGTTCAACATCAAACTTGTTCAAAATGATGTTTTAAGGCTAGTAAAAAGGTCATGAGATGTTGGAAGTACTTGTAGCTCAAAGTTGCAAAAATGACCTAAAATAAGGGTATAAGTTAAATAAACCAAAGTTGGAAATTGATATTTTTGATCTACACATCCAAACCAAGGCATGTAATATATCATTTTGACTCTAGAAAAAATTTTAAGAACATTGGTTTAGCGACATTTTTGAGTTGAGGTTTAATTTGTGGACTTACTTTGAAAAGTAGTTACTTACATCATAAGTAACATTTGCAAAACTCAAATTCAAGGCATGAGCAAGATCCCTTGAAAGCCAAACACTTTCAAAATGTCACTAGGGGAGAAATTGGAAGAGAATGGGATTGATTTCAAGCTGCAAACAGAACTATGCATACCATGGCATATGGTTGAAATTCTCATGACATGAGAGATTGAAACTCTCATTAGAAGGATCTAGAGGGTTCTAGATCATCCACACATGTTCTATATATTAAGTAGAAGAGGTTCAGATGAAAGGTTGGTGATGATTGAAGGAGAGAGCATAGATTGAGATTGAGATTTCATTGCTTGCAACTGAATTCGGTTTCACCAATTTCTTCACTTTCCATCCATTTTCTTGATTGCAACTTCTTCCATAGATGCTAGGGATTGATTCCAGATCATAATCAAGAGGAATTCGTGGCTGATTGGTGTTCTTGAGCTCAGATTTTTACACCTGCAACTCACCATCGGGTTTTAAATTTCAAGTGTTTTCAACCAGTTCTATTGCATACAGAAGCAAGGAAATGATCCATTGATCATGTCTGGATGGTTGGAGAGCTTGATTTGAAGGTTTAGTGCATCTGTTCACCAAGGTTTAGGGTGTTAGATGCATTGTAGAACGGTGTAGGAATGATTTCAGACCATTAATTTGAGAATTAGTGACCAATTAGGGATGTTACCATTTTCGGTTGAGAATTGGTTATGGCGAATCTTGAGGTTTCTGAGAAAATAAAGGGCATGAATGAATTCGTGAGGAAATTTGGGGCAAGATTCATGTATAGACCACTTGCAATGGAGGATCCTAGAGAGAGTTAAGGTTGGGGACGATGACCGGAGCACCACCGGTGGTGGCCGGAGCTGCGCGCGAGGTTCAGATATTCAAAAGGTTGAAGATGACTCCAGAGCCCTTGGATTTAGGTGGACCTTTGACTAGAGGAGTGATCCAACGGCCACGTTTTAATTTCAGTTTGTGAAGGATCTGAGTTAATGAAACGCATCGTTTCATTTAAGTGTTGATGCTGGGCTTAGTGAATTGGTTGATACTTGCACCCCCCTGATGGCCCAATCCATTATATGAATTGATTTTCATTACTATCCACACCACGCATTTGTTATTTTATTATCATTTTCCTTTATTTTTTCATTTTATACATGGTTCTTGATTAAATCATATAAAATTGAAAAATGATCCAATTAACCCATTCTTTTTGCATTATATTCATGATTGAGTCTAGTATTTTTTTGATAAAAAATATTTTTATTTCTTGCATTTTCTGATTTTATGGGAATTTTACATTTTAATTGATATTAAAATAGTTATGTTTGATCCTTGATTTTGTGGAATTTTGTGTGGTCATGTGGTGATGATTTTGATCCTGATTTTTTGTGAGTTGTTAGCTTAGACGTGTATGCTCCCATAGCATTTTTCTCACATTTTTGTGATGAAAATAGGTGTGTTTTCTAGATTGAGCTTTAGGTGTTTCCTTTTAGGGTTTAGGTTTAGTACCTTGTAGTGTAGAATTTATTTCTAGGTCTTATTTGATGATTTGATCTCTGGAATTAATATGGTAGAGTCATGATTGACCTAGGTTCCCATAGTTATTTTTGTAGGATTTTACAATTGGTTTTAGTATTTTAGTTAGGATTAACTTTAGTACTAGGTTTTAGGTGATCCTAACTTACTAACTCAACTAGATTAACTTCTTTAGTCCCCTTAGATTAGGGTTTTGCTTTGTTTGCCTTTGGTTGAGATTGAAGACAAGTTGAAGACAAGGTGAGGATGCTTGAAGTTGCTTGAAGTTGCTTGAAGCTAGGAGTTGCTTGTGCCTGAAGGTGTCTGATGAAGATTTAGGAGGTAGGAGACATAGGGAGAGCCTTATAATTAGAATGACTTCCTTCACAAATATGGAAAGCATCTTGTGCTTCCATTCCTCCCAATGACTAAAAGTCCTTCTAAGATATTCACGTCCCTCCTTTGGAGGGATGAGTGGCTTTATCTGGGAAGTAGAACTTTGAGGGAACCAGTCTCTCATAATGATGAACCCTTACAGGCTTCCTTTGGTTGTCAATAAGCTGTTTATCATTTCCACTCATTCTGTTAAATCAATTGTCTTTTGGTTTGAGTATCTTGAAAGACGTTGGACTTGAGTTTGAAGATGAGGACTTCATTAAAGAGTGTGGAGGAGGATGATTCCTTGACCATTGCCATTGCAGCTGAAGCTTGAAGATCAAGAAGAACAAGTTGACACTTATATAAAAAGGATTCAATCTGAGATTGAAGAAAAGAGATGAGGCTTGAGGAATAAAGGATACGTTGACACTCACATTGATGCATTGAGAGCCTGAAAGACCAAGTTGGTACTTGCTATTGGGATTGGAGCCTGAAGGTGGAATTGACTGAAGAGCTGAAGCTTGAAGAAGAGAGAACAAGTTGATACTTATGTTTGATGGGTTGAAACCTTGGAGGAGCAAGTTGATGCTTGTCATGGAGGATGATAGCCTTGAAGGGTGGTTGAAGTCTGAAGACTGGATTGCTGTCAGAAGAGCTGAAGCTTGAAATGGAAAGAGGGATTTGTTGATCTGTTTCCTTTCTTGTCTGTTTTTATTTCTGTGTTGATGTGACTTGTTTGACTTGCTTGATGCATTAGAATAAGTTCATATCTAGATTGACTGTAAGCTAGGAGCATGATTGCACTAGAGGTTGAGTTGCTCCCTCTGCTTGTATTTTTACTGTATGGCTTTGCTTGCGGGTATTCGGTAGAGCCCAGCTCCCTTGCCCATGTGGTTTGTGTTTGCCTGATGGCATTTTATTTCATTTTACTGTATGAATGCAGTTGTTATTATATTTTGCTTGATAGCATTTTATTTTATTTCTTCTGTATGATTGCAGTTATTCATATCTGGATTGAGGTCGAGACGAGCTTGTGGAGGCTGATGCCCCACACACATTTCCTCCCTCACTTGCATTGCATGCATTTTACGGTCGTTTACTGTTTACTGTTTAAGCTGACGCTTTATCTGTTTCTGTTTATCATTGACATGATCCCCTAGGAATCTCACTTCCTTTGATAAGGAAGTGATGATTAGAACTTTAGGTTGAAACCTATGCATGATAACTTCTAGGAGATCCCTGTTTCAAACCTCAACTATAGGATGAATCCTTGGCATGACAACTGTTAGGACTTGATAGTCTTCCCTTTAGTTGAGCCTGTTCTCTCTTCTCATCTCAAAACAGCTTAAAATACAGTAATCATGAATGATTTCTTTCGTGCGTTACGAGTCTTAAGCTATCTGAGAAAGGGTTGTCGGAGAGTTTCTTTTCGACAACTTGGATGTTTAGTATGGCACCCTTTGGGTGACATGCGATGCATTCACTCTCAGGTCATAGTCTTTAGTGCGATTGAAATTGCAAACACAATAAAAAACACTTCTTCCGTAAAAGACAGAAAACAAACTTCAAACCTTTTTGCCCCGTGGGCCCATAATTCAAAGGAAGCTTTTCTGAAGAAAAGAGTGTCGTTAAACTTCAGCGCCACCGCAAACAGGCTTTGTCCCTAACTGCTGGAACTGCTGTTTAAACCTACTCGATAAAATAGATGAATCTGAACCACCGTAATTCGTATTAACCCGAACTACGTAAGCTCTGATCTCTCATACCTGTTGAGAGTACGTAGGCACAATACTGATGTATTGGCGAGCCACCTTCCCCGTAACCCGTCGTAGGTCGAACTACGTTGACTCTGATTTCTCATTCTCTGATGAGAATACGTAGGCATAAAGTGTGACGCTTTGCCGAGTCATTTTCTTTTCTTTTTAATCCAACCTTGATAGGTAGATAGATAAAACCAACTCGTCCAGTAAACACAAACAAGCGTGGATCCCGTCGAGTACGACGAACGTGAGGGGTGCTAATACCTTCCCCTTGCGTAACCGACTCCCGAACCTAGACAACGGTTGCGATGACCTTGTCTTATACCTTTTCGTCAGGTTTCTCCGATCGTTTCCTTTCCCGCTCTGAGGGATAAATAACGAAAGTTGGCGACTCTTCTGTTTTGCCGGCACCTTATTTTCGCGGAAGCGACAGTACCGTCGTACGATAACCGTGCAAAGCGAAAGGTAGCATCTCGTGCCAGTCCTTATACGTCACAACCATTTTCTGAACAATCTTCTTTATGTTCTTATTGGCCGCTTCAACAGCGCCGTTCATCTTGGGTCGGTACGGAGAAGAGTTGTGATGTTCGATCTTGAAATTCTGGCACAGCTCTTTCATCATCTTGTTATTCAAATTCGAACCGTTGTCGGTGATAATCCGCTCAGGGATTCCATATCTGCAGATAATATCTCGTTTGATAAATCTGGAGACCACTTGTTTGGTGACATTGGCATATGACGCTGCTTCCCCCCCCCCCCCCCCCCCCCCCCTTGGTGAAGTAATCGATTGCCACCAAGATGAACCGGTGTTCATTTGATGTCGTAGGCTCAATCTTGCCAATCATATCAATTCCCCACATCGAGAATGGCCACGGTGATGACATCACATTCAGAGGACTTGGGGGTACATGGACCTTGTCCGCATAAATTTGGCATTTATGACACCTCTTTGCAAACTTGAAACAGTCTATTTCCATAGTTAGCCAGTAATAACCTGCCCGCAGTAATTTTCTCGTCATAGCATGCCCACCAGCATGCGTACCAAATGTACCCTCATGTATCTCTTCCATGAGCAACCTCGCCTCTTTCTCGTCTACACAACGTAGCAACACCAAGTCGTGGTTTCTCTTGTATAGGACACCGTCCGAGTTCAAATAGAAATTGTCAGCTAATCTCCTGAGAGTTTTCTGATCTCGACTGGATGCCCTAGCCGGGTACTCCTTATTCTTTAGGAAATTCTGGATGTCAAAGTACTAGGGTTTATCATCAGATGCTTCGTCAATGGCAAATATGAAGGCAGACCTATCAAGCCGAGAGATAACAATCCGGGGAGCCTCGTTCCAAAAGTTAACTTTATACATGGAAGACAATGTCGCCAGGGCATCAGCCATTTGATTTTTTGCTCGCGGCACATGACGCAATTCCACCTTGTCAAAGAAAGGCAACAATCTCCTTGTATAATTCATATATGGTATCAAATTGGGCTGACGTGTCTCCTATTCTCCTTTTATCTGATTCACCACTAGAGTTGAGTCTCCGTATACATCCAGATGTTTGATTCGCAAATCAATAGCTTCTTCAAGACCCATGATGCAAGCCTCATATTCAGCTTCATTATTGGTAACCGGAAAGGTCAATCGAGCAGTAAATGGGATATGCGACCCATGGGGAGTGGTAATAATTGCCCCTATTCCGCTACCATAGGAATTCACAGCTCCATCAAATATTAACTGCCATTTGGAACCCAATTTTGGTCCTTCATCCGGCAACGGTTCTTCACAATCTTTCATCTTCAGGTACATGATATCCTCGTCAGGAAAATCAAACCTCATCGATTGGTAGTCCTCAATAGGCTGCTCAGCAAGATACTCTGACAACACACTACCTTTAATAGCCTTCTGAGAAACATATTGGATGTCATATTCAGTTAACACCATCTGCCATCGGGCAATTCTTCCGGTGAGTGCTTTCTTCTCAAACACGTATTTGATTGGATCCATCTTTGAAATTAGCAGGGTTGTATGATTTAGCATGTATTGCCTCAAACGTTTGGCGGCCTAGGCTAGCGCACAACACGTTTTCTCGAGCATTGAGTATCTGGACTCACAGTCAGTAAACTTCTTACTCAAATAGTAGATTGCATGCTCTTTACGCCTAGTCTCGTCGTGTTGACCGAGAACACAACCCATACTTTCCTCAAGAACCGTAAAATACATAATAAAAGGTCTCCCGGCCACTGGGGGTATCAAAACAGGAGGTTCCTGCAAGTATTCTTTTATCTTGTCGAACGCCTTTTGACAATTTTCATTCCAGGTCACAACCTGGTCCTTTTTCAACAACTTAAATAATGGCTCGCACGTGGCGATTAAGTGAGATATGAACCAGGCGATGTAGTTCAACCTCCCTAAAAATCCACGCACTTCTTTTTCTGTTTTAGGCGTTGGCATTTCTTGTATTGCTTTTATTTTCGCAGGATCAACCTCTATTCCTTTTTTGCTCACAATAAACCCCAGCAGTTTACCCGACCTCACCCCGAAGGTGCACTTGTTAGGGTTCAGTCTCAACCTGAACTTCCTTAGCCTCTTGAACAATTTCAGTAGATTAACCAAATGCTCCTCCTCCGTCTGGGATTTGGCAATCATATCATCAACATAAACCTCTATCTCTTTATGCATCATGTCATGAAAGCGAGTCGTCATAGCACGTTGATATGTTGCCCCAGCGTTCTTCAATCCGAAGGGCATCACTTTGTAACAAAATGTTCCCCAAGGAGTAATGAAAGTAGTCTTCTCCATGTCTTCTGGAGCCATTTTAATCTGATTATAGCCCGAGAAGCCATCCATGAAGGAGAATACAGAGAATTGAGCAGTGTTATCAACCAGTACATCAATGTGAGGAAGTGGAAAGTCATCTTTCGGGCTCGCCCTGTTCAAATCACGGTAGTCTACGCACATTCGCACCTTACCGTCTTTCTTTGGCACTGGCACAATATTAGCGACCCATGAGGGATATTTTGTAACAGCTAGGAAACCAGCATTGTGAGGGAAAACTGTCTCACAACATACGTTCTCAAGTTTCGATGATGACAAAGTACAACCTCGGATGAATCGGAGTCGTCATGCATACTTACGATGATGACAAAGTACAACCTCAGATGAATCAGAATCGTCATGCAATACTTAACATATTACATCCTTCCTATATCCTTTTAAATCATCATCTTTAATTGGCAATATATGTGACTAATGTTTGGTCGTGACAAGATGCACGAAACAACAAACATATTTATGTTTTTGCAGATTTTTGAACCATGAGCCGACCATACCGTCAGCACACAGTTTCATTCAGTTCACACGGGTCAGCGCATGGAACCATGCGTCGACCGCTGACTTGGCGCATACAGGTTTAAGAATCAGACGGCTCAGCGCATGAAGATCATGCGTCGACCGCTGACTCGGCGCATGACAGTTTGAGTGTCACACGGCTCAGCGCACGCCGACCCTATGGTCGACCGTTCGCGCGCAGAAACAGAAATTCTGCTATGTTTCTTTGATCTGTCAACTGTCTGTTTTGTATATTACTATAAATAGCTGTCTTTTCAATTTTAACTACTAACATTTTTTTTAACAACATTTTTGAAAGCATTGTGAGAAAGTGTTCAGGTCAAGAAACGTGAAAGAGGTGCATCAGTGTTCTTCATCTTCATCGTTCAATCAACTCACAAATCCTCAAATTACAGATAATCAATTTTTTGCTGCGGTTTGTGGTTCGCTCGACGGTGATAAGGTTCGAACGCGTGATTGAAGATCCGGTTCGAGTGGAAGCTGGTGCAGGTGTTTCTTGGGAGAAAACCTTTGAGGTTTTACCTATCAAGACTACAGGTTTTGAAGGCTTTTGTTACGGAATCGTCGGTTCAACAATCAAGCGAGTGCGAAGGTGATTGATTAGCGGAAGGTTGATCAATCTAGTAGCTAGGGCGTTGAAAGGTTGAAGACGTTCCGGGTTCAATTTGGGTGTGTCTAAGATCAGCCGTGCCGAAGGTTTGATCAACGGAAGAGTTGTCAATAAGGTGGCTGCAATCGGAGGTCATTCACATCAAATTGGAGGACTTGATTCATCTTGAATCAAGGGGCAAGAAGTGGTAGAAATTATCAGCAACATTAAGATTGTTTGTATCAATTGTCTATCGATTCTTGTGTATAACTGTTCTACCAAACAGGTGATATCTATTCAATACATATCTCAATTCTCATTGTAGAATTGAGGGCAGACGTACCCCAACGCGAGGACGACTGGGGGAACTGCCTCATCAAATCTTGTGTTCCTTTATTTTCTGCATTTTCAATTACAGCTTAAAAATTAAGTGATTCTAGAATAAGTGATTTTGTCAAATTGTAGTATTGATTGAGTGAGTTGGTGAAACACTGTTTTTTAACTACTAAGTACAATAGAAATACTGTACTAAGGCTTTTTCAATCACTCATTCAACACAAATATCATTTAAGGTATTTGTGCACACCAACTGTTCGACAAAAGTGCTGAACTAAAATTGCCTTAATTTTGCTGCTAGTTTTGGTGTAATTTTTGTGCACACCAACTGTTCGACAAAAGTGCTGAACTAAAATTGCCTTAATTTTGCTGCTAGTTTTGGTGTAATTTTTGATCATTGGAATAAGGAAATAGTACGAGTGAATCACATCTGAGTTTTGCATAAAAGTGTGTAGTGATTTACTATCCGTTATCGTCTTAAATTCATCTGCTTGACGCATATCCGGCTCTCCAATAGTTGTTCGTTTTAGACTATATTTTCCAAGGCCGCTTCCGCATTTGAAAACAATTTTGAAAACCAATTTTATTGGTAGCGCCACTCAAATTTTTAAAAGGGATCTATTCAACCCCCCCTTCTAGATCCGTGCCTTAGTCTAACAAGTGGTATCACGAGCTCCGGTTGTCCGGTGCTTCAAATACAACATTGATAGAATAATGGCTAACGAACCAAAAGGGGCGTACAATAGAGCTCCCGTTTTTAACGGTGAAAATTATAGCTATTGGAAAGACTGTATGCGGGTGCACATTAATTCCATAGATAGAAAGATATGGAACGTTATTCTCAATGGTCCGATTGAAATAACCATGACAAATGAGAATAACGAAGTTGTGCCAAAGCCCGAAGCACAATGGACCGACGACGATGAGCGAAAGTATAATTACGATTGGAAAGCTAAGAACATTCTAATCTCCTCATTAGGTGTAGATGAATACTACCGTGTATCCCATTGCCCTACGGCTAAGACTATGTGGGATGCACTACAAATTGCCCATGAGGGGACAAACGATGTTAAGTTGGCTCGAATCAACACTCTTATACAAGAGTTTGATCTTTTTTTCATGGAGCAAGGGGAAACCATTGCTGACATGCAAAAGAGATTTACTCATCTCATAAACAGATTACATTCACTAGGAAGACCTATTTCCAATGATCTTGCTACTAATAAAGTTTTGAGATGTCTTAGCAGGGAATGGCAGCCGAAAGTGACCGCCATCAAAGAGGCAAATGATCTTACGGTATTAGACTTGACTACATTGTTTGGCAAACTACAAGAGCATGAACAGGTACTCTTGAGTCTTGACCAACATGAAAGGAAAGAAAAGAAGGACAAAGTAAAGATGAGTGAAAAGAAGTCAATAGCTCTTAAGGCTTCTTCCTCGAAGTCTAAAGCAAAAGAGCAAAGTGATTATTCTTCAAGCGACGACGAAGAAGAAGACATAAATGAGGACATGGGGCTGTTCGTTAAACGGTATAACCGGTACGTGAGAAAGAACGGCATCCAACATTCGGAGAAGAACCTGGTAAATTTCCGAAGGCAATCAAGGTTCTCCAAAGATGACAATCAAAAAGGCAAAAAGACTAGAGGAACGTGCTATAAATGTGGAAAGCCCGGTCACTACAAACCGGACTGTCCAATGAACAACAAGGGAAAAGAAAAGGAACAATCGAAGTCACATAAGAGAGCATCAAAGCCTAGGAGGGCGTACATCGCGTGGGAAAGCGACAGTGATTCTTCCTCCTCTAATGAAAGCTCTAGTGATGAAGAAGAGTCCGTGAATCTATGTCTCTCCGCAAATCAGAAAAAGAAAAAGAAACAGGTACGTCACTCTAGATATAATATGTCATCTAATATGTCTCATTCCGAATTACAAACCGCATTCGATGTTTTACACAAGGAAGCAACTGAAGCCTTTAAGAAACTTGCTTCTAATAGAAGAATTTTTACATATTTAGAGCACAAAGTCTTAGAGTCCGAAAAGAAATTAGAGGACCTTAAGGCTTCCATTGTGAAAGATAATGAATCGGATTGTAAGGACAATAGTAATCCTTTCAACTTTGGTTGTGATACTTGTCATATTTGGCAAGGTGAGGTTAGAAACCTTAAGGCCAAATTAGACAAGGCACTTGAACCTAAAATTACATTTGCAATCGATAAAAAGGATTTTAGAAAAAGTATGATAAACCCATATCAAAAATATGCATATGTAATTAGGGATCAAGCAAGTGAAAGTGATTCTAATGTCGACTTTGTATGCTTTTACTGTTGCAAGAAAGGCCACTCCATTGGTAAATGTCGATTTAGGAGATTTCTTGTTCCTAAAGGCATCTACCAATGGTTGCCCAAACGCAACCGTCTTGTCGCTAACCTATTAGGACCCAATATGCCATTGGGTACCTCCCTTTTGTAAGTTATATTTTGACAGGTGAAATGTGTCGAGTCCACCGAGAGAAGATGGGTTCTTGATAGTGGGTGCTCAAGGCACATGTCTGGAGACATATCCTTATTCATAGACTTCGTGGCTAAGAAGAAAGGGTATGTAACATACGGTGATAACAACCGCGGAGCGATACTAGGTAAAGGTAGTATAGGTAATCCCTCCTCTACTACAATTTCCGATGTGTTGCTTGTCGAAAACCTTAAACATAATCTCCTTAGCATTAGCCAATTATGCGACAAAGGTTACAATGTTTCCTTTTCAAAAGATTGCTGCAAAATTGTGCATGAAAGTGATAAGAAGAATGTGTTTATTGGTTTTAGAGTAAACAATGTGTATATGCTTGACTTGAATGTGGTATCCCCAACAAGCGATCAATGTCTCATATCTATGAGTGAAGACTCATGGCTATGGCATAGGCGCTTAGCGCATGTCAACTTTGACTTACTCAATAAGATTGTCTCAAAAGATCTAGTACTAGGACTTCCCAAAATTAAGTTCACCAAGGATCACCTTTGTGATGCTTGTCAAAAAGGAAAACAAACGAGGATCTCCTTTAAATCCAAAAAGATTATTTCAACAACGAGACCTCTTGAACTACTTCATATGGACTTGTTTGGGCCGTCTAGGATCAAAAGTCTAGGAGGAAACTATTACGGATTCGTAATAGTGGACGACTTTTCTAGGTTCTGTTGGACCATCTTCTTAGTGAGTAAAAGTGACACGTTTGCCGCTTTTGAGAGATTTGCCAAGCTCTCCCAAAATAAGTTAAATACAAACATTGTGTCAATAAGAAGTGACCACGGAGGTGAATTTGAAAATCATTTATTTGAAGAATATTGCGGTAACCATGGCATCGATCATAACTTCTCGGCTCCACGAACTCCTCAACAAAATGGGGTTGTGGAGCGTAAAAACAGAATTTTAGAAGAATTGGGAAGAACAATGATTAATGATAGTGGTTTACCAAAATACTTTTGGGCCGACGCCATTAGTACGGCATGTTATGTTTTGAATAGGGTACTCATCCGCCCCATTCTAAACAAAACTCCGTATGAACTTTTAAAAGGGCGAAAGCCTAATGTTTCTCACCTTCATGTTTTTGGATGCAAGTGCTTTGTATTAAACAATGGAAAGGAAAACTTGGGCAAGTTTGATTCAAAAGCCGATGAAGGCATTTTTCTAGGGTACTCGCAATCAAGTAAAGCATATAGGATTTATAATAAAAGATTACTAGCTGTTGAAGAGTCTGTGCACGTTACGTTTGATGAGTCCTATCCGAGAAATGTCGGAAAGGATAGTGTTGTTCATGGTGCAGGTACATCCACAGAAGACATACTCAAAGGTGGCGAAACGGGGATTGATCAACCCGATAGAGTCAAAATTGAGGAGGATAAGGATGCACACCATGAGGTAACTGAGGAAGCTCATCCGCCTACAAACGATGATCTCCCTCAAGCTTGGAAGTCGTGTAAAGATCATCCAATTGACAATATTCTCGGAGACATCACAAAGGGAGTCACCACTCGATCTAAGCTAAGTAACTTTTGTTATCACTTCGCTTTCGTTTCACAAATAGAGCCTAAAAACCCCAAAGAGGCCCTACTCGATGAGCACTGGTTTTTATCGATGCAAGAGGAACTAAATCAGTTTAAAAGAAACGAGGTATGGGACCTTGTCCCTCCTCCGCGAGGCCATCGAGTAATCGGCACCCGATGGGTGTTTAGGAACAAGTTGGACGAAAACGGGGTAATAACCCGTAATAAAGCGAGATTGGTCGCTCAAGGGTATAACCAAGAGGAAGGCATCGACTATGAGGAAACTTATGCGCCGGTTGCCCGACTCGAGGCTATACGCCTTTTACTCGCCTTTGCATGTGCAAAGGATTTTAAGTTATTTCAAATGGATGTTAAAAGTGCGTTCCTTAACGGTCACATAAATGAAGAAGTATATGTGTCTCAACCTCCCGGTTTTGAATCTCATGAATACCCTGAACATGTTTACAAGTTAAAAAGAGCTTTATATGGTCTCAAACAAGCTCCTAGAGCTTGGTATGAGCGACTAAGTAAGTTTTTACTTAATCAGGGGTACTCACGAGGAAAGGTTGACACTACACTCTTCATTAAACGTCAAGGAAAGCACTTGATTTTGGTGCAAATCTATGTTGACGATATTATATTTGGATCCACTAACATGAATCTCGTGAGAGAGTTTTCTGACCTCATGCAGGGCGAATTCGAGATGAGTATGATGGGGGAGCTCACATACTTCCTCGGCCTGCAAATTAAACAACTCCAAGAAGGGACATTCGTGAGCCAAACAAAATATTGTTTGGACTTGATCAAGAGATTTGACATGGCAAAATCCAAGGCCATAGACACCCCAATGCCTACATGCGTAAATTTGGATAAAGATGAAAATGGCAAGGACGTAGAGGTAAAACGATATAGAGGTATGATTGGTTCACTTCTCTATCTTACTGCGTCACGTCCTGATATTATGTTTAGTGTGTGCATGTGTGCACGATACCAATCATGTCCCAAAGAATCCCACCTAAAAGCTGTTAAACGAATTCTTCGATACCTGTCAGGTACCCCGAAGTATGGATTGTGGTATTCTAAGGGTAGTGATTGCTCGTTGGTAGGTTACTCCGATTCCGACTTTGCCGGGTGCAAATCGGATAGGAAAAGCACTAGTGGTACATGTCATTTGTTTTCAAACTCCTTGGTTAGTTGGCATAGCAAGAAACAAGTTTCAGTTGCTTTATCAACGGCCGAGGCGGAATACGTTGCCGCTGGTAGTTGTTGTGCTCAAATTCTGTGGATTAAGCAACAACTACTAGATTTCAATCTTAAACTTGAACGTATTCCTATCCTATGTGACAACACTAGCGCTATTAACCTTACCAAAAATCCCGTATTACACTCTCGCACTAAACATATAGAAATTCGACACCATTTTCTTAGGGACCATGTTGAGAAAGGTGATGTTGTTTTTGAACACGTTGACACTAAAAACCAACTAGCGGACATTTTCACAAAGCCGCTAGCAACGGAACCTTTCTTTCATATCCGCCGAGAACTTGGCATCCTCGACATTTCGGAACGGGAATAATATTTGCTGATGTTATCTTATTTCATTCAAATAATCATGCTGTTGTACTTCTAACAATTTGATATTCGTGTAAGTATAAGTATGTTGTTTATCAAGCTACTCCGGCATTAAGGTGATATTGTTCCATTTCTCTCTCTATCTCTCTCTAATAACTCTCATGATCAACAATTGTATCGTTTGACCTATGTTGCATATGTATGAAACTTTTTTTTTGTATGATAAACTGTTTGGATGCAAATTGTTTTGTGGCATTTTAGGTAGGCATCAAATATGGCTTGATATGTGACATTAAGTGCAAATCTACATTTGTGCATCCGAACTGAGCTACACACCAAATCTGAACAGTTCAACTCTTTTTCAACAAGAATGAATGAAAGATTTGCAGCTTTCACAACTGCCCATGGATACCAAGAAACAGTCGTCTCTCGCAGCATCAATCGCCTGAATCAAGCAGTGGATTACCTCACTGATATGGCTGATCCATATCGTTATCCGTCTTCCTTTGATATGGGCAAGGGACAAGGATATTAGTCATTTGTTTTTTGCATTTGCTCATTCTCCATGTTGTTTTTGTTATCATGTTCTGTTTTATCTCTCCTAAGTGCACACTAATGTTTGTTTTACAGTCTTGATTCCTATAAAATGTTATGACTTATGTGTCCTTAATCTGGTTTAATCTATTTTCAATATTTTGCTCATTGTCAATATTTTGTGTGGATATTGGTATATGATTACTTATAACCTGTTGAGTATTTTGTTAATTGTTAATATGCCAAAACTTTACCTTTCTCCATCTCTTTTTGATGTTGTCAAAGGGGGAGAAAAGACAAGTAGATTGTAGACCACAACAGCTATGACTGTAAAAGAAAGGGGGAGCTTACTACTATGTTAAAGATATCGCATGTTGTGTTCACCAAGCTTCGCACAGGTTTGTCATCATCAAAAAGGGGGAGAATGTGAGGGAAAACTGTCTCACAACATACGTTCTCAAGTTTCGATGATGACAAAGTACAACCTCGGATGAATCGGAGTCGTCATGCATACTTACGATGATGACAAAGTACAACCTCAGATGAATCAGAATCGTCATGCAATACTTAACATATTACATCCTTCCTATATCCTTTTAAATCATCATCTTTAATTGGCAATATATGTGACTAATGTTTGGTCGTGACAAGATGCACGAAACAACAAACATATTTATGTTTTTGCAGATTTTTGAACCATGAGCCGACCATACCGTCAGCACACAGTTTCATTCAGTTCACACGGGTCAGCGCATGGAACCATGCGTCGACCGCTGACTTGGCGCATACAGGTTTAAGAATCAGACGGCTCAGCGCATGAAGATCATGCGTCGACCGCTGACTCGGCGCATGACAGTTTGAGTGTCACACGGCTCAGCGCACGCCGACCCTATGGTCGACCGTTCGCGCGCAGAAACAGAAATTCTGCTATGTTTCTTTGATCTGTCAACTGTCTGTTTTGTATATTACTATAAATAGCTGTCTTTTCAATTTTAACTACTAACATTTTTTTTAACAACATTTTTGAAAGCATTGTGAGAAAGTGTTCAGGTCAAGAAATGTGAAAGAGGTGCATCAGTGTTCTTCATCTTCATCGTTCAATCAACTCACAAATCCTCAAATTACAGATAATCAATTTTTTGCTGCGGTTTGTGGTTCGCTCGACGGTGATAAGGTTCGAACGCGTGATTGAAGATCCGGTTCGAGTGGAAGCTGGTGCAGGTGTTTCTTGGGAGAAAACCTTTGAGGTTTTACCTATCAAGACTACAGGTTTTGAAGGCTTTTGTTACGGAATCGTCGGTTCAACAATCAAGCGAGTGCGAAGGTGATTGATTAGCGGAAGGTTGATCAATCTAGTAGCTAGGGCGTTGAAAGGTTGAAGACGTTCCGGGTTCAATTTGGGTGTGTCTAAGATCAGCCGTGCCGAAGGTTTGATCAACGGAAGAGTTGTCAATAAGGTGGCTGCAATCGGAGGTCATTCACATCAAATTGGAGGACTTGATTCATCTTGAATCAAGGGGCAAGAAGTGGTAGAAATTATCAGCAACATTAAGATTGTTTGTATCAATTGTCTATCGATTCTTGTGTATAACTGTTCTACCAAACAGGTGATATCTATTCAATACATATCTCAATTCTCATTGTAGAATTGAGGGCAGACGTACCCCAACGCGAGGACGACTGGGGGAACTGCCTCATCAAATCTTGTGTTCCTTTATTTTCTGCATTTTCAATTACAGCTTAAAAATTAAGTGATTCTAGAATAAGTGATTTTGTCAAATTGTAGTATTGATTGAGTGAGTTGGTGAAACACTGTTTTTTAACTACTAAGTACAATAGAAATACTGTACTAAGGCTTTTTCAATCACTCATTCAACACAAATATCATTTAAGGTATTTGTGCACACCAACTGTTCGACAAAAGTGCTGAACTAAAATTGCCTTAATTTTGCTGCTAGTTTTGGTGTAATTTTTGTGCACACCAACTGTTCGACAAAAGTGCTGAACTAAAATTGCCTTAATTTTGCTGCTAGTTTTGGTGTAATTTTTGATCATTGGAATAAGGAAATAGTACGAGTGAATCACATCTGAGTTTTGCATAAAAGTGTGTAGTGATTTACTATCCGTTATCGTCTTAAATTCATCTGCTTGACGCATATCCGGCTCTCCAATAGTTGTTCGTTTTAGACTATATTTTCCAAGGCCGCTTCCGCATTTGAAAACAATTTTGAAAACCAATTTTATTGGTAGCGCCACTCAAATTTTTAAAAGGGATCTATTCAACCCCCCCTTCTAGATCCGTGCCTTAGTCTAACAAGCATCCCACTGTTTCTAAACTTCCTCCTTGATCTTTACTGCCATGTCTGGTCTAGTTCTTCGGAGTTTCTGCTTAACCGGCGGGCATTCCTCTCGCAGCGGCAAACGGTGAACAACCATATCCGTATCTAACCCAGGCATATCTTCGTACGACCAAGCAAATATATCACTGTACTCTTTGAGCATCTCAACCAACTTTTGCTTGATGTCGCTCTACAGCGCGGCCCCTATACGGATGTTCCTTTCAACCCCTTCCGAACCCAAATTGACGATCTCAATGACCTCCTCGTGAGGCAGAATGAGTCTTTCTTCTTGTTTCAATAACCAGGTCAGCTCTTCTGGTACGTCGCCATCTTCAACAATCTCTTCCTCAGCCTGAAATACCGGGTGCTCGAAGTCGAAATGAGTCATAGGCGGTTCATAGATGTCATCTGAAATAGTAATCCTGCAAAGGAAATGGTTAAATGCTTCAAAACGCATACAAAGCAAATAACCACGTTGCCATTTTATTGTAATAGATAAAAACAGGAAAAACAGGGATCCCAATATTTGTATATGAAAAACGCCTTTATTCATGATTAAACAATGTAATGTACATAACCAAATGGCCCTAAGCAAAATCATTGTGCCCCAGGTAGGACACAGGATTATTCAACAATTAAGAAAACAAATCATTACTGTTTAGTTGTCACAGGAGCAGTTTCCCGGATAGACCAATTGCAGAGACTTTATCCTGGCACGCTTGGCTTGATCCATGCGTCCATATCACAGTCGCTATCTCCTTCCTCAGAATCGGAAACAGCATTGATAGTCTCAAAGCTCACCCCGCTTGGTGTAATGGTTATTGGTCCTCTGAACTTGGGCGTTCCTGAAGAGGATGTTGATGACGAAGGATGATATCCAAGCCCGAACCTGACATTCTTCACGGGAATCTCCAACACCTGCCCCCAGCCCTTGGTTTTGCCTGCCTGCACTAGAGCCTGAGCCTCTTTGTATGATGACACTACCACATCTGATATCTTGGGTACTGGAGCTTTGTCTTTAATCTTTAGCCCTTCAAAGGCTTGACAGGGTGTCTCATGTATTTCGCCGTCGACCTCCACATATCTGAATGAAGACAGATGGCTAACCAGAATATCTTCTTCTCCACAAACAATGATGACACTATCCCCCACCATATACTTCAGTTTCTGGTGTAACATGGATGTGACTGCCTCGACAGCATGGATCTATGGGCGTCCAAGAAGACAACTATACGCTGGCTGGATGTCCATTATATAGAATTCAGTTTCAAATATTTCAGGCCCCACTTGCAATGGTAGTGTTATTGACCCGAAAATTGACCTCCGCGTACCATCAAATTCCCTGACTACCAAGCCACTAGGCGTACAAATGATCCCCCTGATATCCAATTTCATCATTGCTTTCTTCGGAAGCACATTCAAGGAAGACCCTGTATCTACCAACACATGGGACATGACCGTGCCCCTGCATTCAACTGACACATGCAATGCCATATTGGGCTCTCGCCCTCTTGGAGTCAAATCAAAATCTGTAAAGCCCAAACTGTGCCCTGCATTAACATGCGCCATTACCCCTTCTAATTAATTAACCGAAACGTCTTGAGGAACGAATGACGTGTCTAGGATCTTCAGCAAAGCGTTCCGATGGGCCTCAGAACATAATAGCAGTGACAAGATCGAGATCCTTGATGGCGTTTGCTGGAGGTGCTCCACAATCTTGTAATCACTTTTACGAATGAGCCTCATAAACTCTTCCACATCCTTAAGCGATGTTTCCTTTTCCTTTATTTGCGAGGGGCCACTCTCGTCTACCTTGGCTTTCCCCTTTGCCAATCTTTCTGCCTCTACCTCAGGCGATGTGAAAATTCTCCCACTTCTAGTCATACCTCCTGTTCTGACAACATTATCTACAACCCCAGTTGGTTGTCCATTGACTTCAATTTTCTTACCATCGCAATATACCTCCATCCCGTAAGTCCACGACACTGCTTTAGTATTCTCAAAAGGAACAGGTCCTGCTTTAGTAATTGTGATCGTCGGCCGCCTGACGGGCGCCGTTATTATTATCGTTTTCCTTGGAATTGTCACTGTGGCAACATCATTCCGCTCATCACACAATGCCTCTACAGGCTCTTCAACCGCAGTTCTATCAAACTGCAATGTTCCTTCATTCATCAAAGCCTGAATACCCTATTTCAAATCATTACAACCCTCTGGCTGTATCCAACAATCCAAGCAAAATTCATCACACCCCGGGAATACACCCCCTTTTAACAACCTGCTTTTGATCTCACCCAACGGTGTCTTCAGTTCATTGACATCCGTCACTAGATTCAAATTTTCCTCTGTCAGGACGGCGTTTGCCCCGTGATTGGGCATAGGCTGTTGTACTATATTTGGACCCGCCTGTCCAAAATTGATAGCTTTGCTGTCCAACAAGTCTTGGACTTTATGTTTAAACGCATGACAGCCTTCAATATCATGTCCGGGCGCCCCGGAGTGAAACTCACAGTGTTTACCAGTGTCATAGCCAAACGGCGGAGTGCCCGTTAACGGCGCCATAGTTCTTTTCTCGACCAACTTTAATCCTAGCAGTGTTTGAAGCAGTTCGGCGTACGTTGAAGGAGGTGTTTCAAATACTCGCCTTCGCTTGCCCTCTAGGATTCTGCGTTGGGCGGGGTGTTGCCTTTGTTGCTGCTGCTGCTGTTGTTGTTGTTGTGGAAAAGGGATGGTAACACTAGCGCCTGTTGATGCTGAGCATACTGACTTCTTCCTCTGCCCCGGCCCCTGCCACCAAACACGGCACTAGCATCACCTTGTCGTCTACCACCGAATGCTTTTCTGGTACCTCCTGCGGGGGTAGACTCACCTGCGTGGAATCTTCCAACTTTAATCCCGTCTTCGACCATCTCGCCCATAAGAATCAAATCTGAAAAACTACTCAACGAAACATTAAACATTTTTTCGTAATATATCCCCGTAAATATCCCAATGAACATGCTATTCTTTTCTCTTTCAGCTAATGGAGGGTGTACTCTGGCTGCCATATCGCGCCATCTCTGCGCATACTCTTTAAAGCTTTCACCGCTCTTTTGCGACAAACCTTGCAATTAAACTCGGTTCGGTGCTGTTGCACCCCAAAATTTGACCAACAATTATTTATTCATTGAGTGTTTGAAAGTTGATACCTTCATCAGAAAGTTCAAGAGATCCTCAGAGGAGTTGGTTGAAACCAGGGTTGTGTGCTTCATAGCTTGAGAGTTATGGGTGCTCCTCAGATGATTCTGAGACTTTGAGAATGAACTTGATGTTTTGGGAAAGCCTATTAGATGTCTTGGTAGCCATCATGAAGCCCAGAGAGGTCACTATGCAAGAGTTCAGAAGACTCACCCAGGGATGGTAGAATTAGGGTTTTGACTGGGTCAACCCTAGGATAACTGAAAATTTGGAGAAGGTTGAGACCTAATCCAAGGGCCATGAGATCATGGAATGATGCATAGAGATGTTATAAAGATGATTCCTAGACCAACTCATCATGATTGAAGAGTTTGAGAAGTTTTGAGTTAGGGTTTCTGAGGATTGTCAGTGAAAAAACCCTAATTTGATCCCTATTTTCCAGGCAGTTTTAGCTCTAGATGTGATTGATATCTCATCTTCCCCGCAACATGAATGTTGTAGAGCTTGTTCTTAGCTTTAATTTGAGTGGTGGAAGTCCTTGATAGGAGTTGCAGAGCTCAAGTTATGGTTTTGACAAATTACAGGTCAGCAGAGGTATGTGAATCTGGGTCCTTGAAAGTCACCCAAATTGCAGACAACTTTTGCCCTAGTAGGATGATTCCTATGATCTCTTGGTCAACATGAATGTTGTAGAGCTTGTTCTTAGCTTTAATTTGAGTGGTAGAAGTCCTTGATAGGATTTGTGGAACTCAACTTATGGTTTGAACAAGACAGGGGTATTTTGGTCATTTGTCAGTTATAGGTCATTTTAAGCAAAGGCCATATCTCCTATTTCCAAGCCTCAGATGGAAAAACTCAAAACATGAAAGTTGTTCAAAATGGAATTTTAAGCCTAGAAAAGTGGTCATGAGTTATTGAAAAGGCCTAGAGCATGGATTTTTAAAAGTGGTTCAAAGGGCTTGTAAATGGCTTATAAGTTGAAAAAGTTGAATTTGAAAATTGGTTTGGGAGATCTATGAATCCAAAATGGGTCATCCAATATATCATTTTGATTGGAAACATCATTTTAAAAACAATGGTTTAGCCACATTTTTGAGTTTAGGCTTAAAAATTGGAGTTGCTTTGTAAATTTGTTACTTGCACTTTAAGGCATCAAAAGGAAAGATGGGAAAATGCTACATAAGGACTTGTAAGGCTTTGTTTTCATTTGACCATATCATTTGAGTAGAAATTAAGTGAGATTGCATGATGTATCATGAGATTGCATGAGATTCACTCAAGATGACAAATTCAAATTCTCATTGCGTGATACATTCTAGAAACTTCATGGAAGGTTCCCCAAAGTTCTAGACACTTCTATTCTCATCTATATAAGCCCTAGAGTGTCTCCATGCATTGGTTAGATATTCTTAGAGCTTGCATACCACATGTTACTTCTTTCACTCCAAAATGCATTTTCATTCCAAACTCCATTGAAACTTCATCAATCACTACAATTCTGATTATCATCATCATCTACAAGCAACATTGAGTATTTGGCAAGAAAGATTGAGGAGAATTCGTGGCTGGCTCATGTATTCCAAGTGATCACTCCAAGTTGCATGAAGGATTGGCTAGGTTGATTCAAGAAGTGTAAGCAAGAACTACTGCAAACAGAAGCACATAGAGCCATTGAAGATCATTCCAAGAGAGCACCAAGGCTTGAATTGGAAGAGGAACACCATAGCCATCATCACTTGCAAGGTATGCGTTTTCTCTTGAATCTCTTTATTTATTCTGTTTTAGGGTTGGTTGTTAGGATAAACACGATAGAGACCAATATAGGATGAATCATGATAAGTTTGAGAGCATTATATGGAAGCTGACAACATGGCCATTTCTGTTTTAGGATCAAGAACTCGTGCCTTAGTGTATTATAACCTTAGTTTTGTAGTTTAGAATAATCACCATGAAGTGTAGATCATTCTAGGTTAGTTTCAGCCAAGGTCATGATCGTGAATACCAGGTGCAAGCTATGATGGACAGAACTTCCATCGTGTGTATTTCTTTTTAGGTTGAGTTTTAGAGGAATCTAGGACCATGGCTGTGTAGAGGGCGATGAGTAGGTTAAGTTTGATTTTTGGATCGTGAGTTTTCATGGCTTAGTGAGAGAGATATAGGAGATGGAAGTCTTGTGCATGAGCTAGGGTTTCTGAAAACCCTAAGGGCTGGTTGGAGAAGATGATGCTCCTGCCATTGGATTCGTTGACAAGTCCACCTCATCTGCGGTCCAGATCGAGCGAAATCGGAGGGAAATTTAAAAGTGCTAAACGCACCGTTTGGATAAGTGGAAGCGCCTGGGCTTATCCAGAATCCTATTCGCACCCCTCCCTATTCTGGCCCATCAAATAATCAACTAGTCTGCCTTGCTTTTCGCACCCCCTCCCCTTTAATTGTTTTCAAATAATCAACTAGTCTGCCTTGCTTTTCGTGTTCTTTAAAAATTCATAAAAAATAGAAAATCAAATATTTTTTAATTCTTCTTTTTCCTATAGGTTAATGAACGTGTCTAGAAAATTCTAAATAAATAAAATGTCCATTTTATTTTCTTTTCATATTTTTAATAGATTTTTCTTTTAAATAGCTTTAAAATAGGATTAATTTTGAATCCAATTTTGTAGAATTTCTTTTAGGGCTTTCCCTTAGGATTTTTAATCCATTCTTTTTTGTGTAATTAGATATTGAATCATAATTCCCCATAGGATTTAATTCTTGATTTTTAGATTAAAATTTGGTTAGTTTAGTTAGGTTAGCATTAGGGTGCCTAATTAGGGTTTAGGTTATGCATAGGTAAGGAAATTCATTTTCTTTAGATAGTTTTGTCTTGATTTTTGGGTAGGGGCATATGTGGATGTTATGGGTAGATGTTGTAGACCCTTGTGAATAATTGTTAGATTTTCCCCCCTTGGTTTAGTATTTTTAGGTATTTTCTGAAGTTAGCTGATGATTTTATCTGTCCTGTGGTTATCTGTTCATCTCTGGGGTTTATTTTGGGGAATTTGTTGTGGGGCTTATGTTGTTTTGAAGACCTTGTTGGAGAGCCTCATGAAGAGAAGATTGTAGATCAAGACTCAGAGACCCAGAGCTTGGCTTGTTCCCTGTCTGTGAGGTTTGAGATCCTGAAGTTTGAAGGAAGTTCATGGTACTTTCCTGAGGAAGGCACTATGAATGACTTTCATTCTTTCTTCTCACCTCTTTCTTAAGTATCCAATGATGTTGGAGCCAACTTGTGAGTTTAATTTCTCCCGAGGAGGAATGTAAACTGATCACCTGTTGTTGAGCCACATGGGATGCAACTCCTAAGTGGAAGCCTCCTAGTACTTTCCTGAGGAAGGTCCTATGGGTCTATTCATTTAGTTCCCTTAGTTTATCTAGGATTTCTCAAGTATCCAATGATGTTGGAGCCAACTTGTGAGTTTAATTTCTCCTGAGGAGGAATGTAAACTGATCACAGTTGTTGAGCCACATAGGATACAACTCCTAAGTGGAAGCCTCCTAGTACTTTCCTGAGGAAGGTCCTATGAGTTTGTTCATTTAGTTCCACTAGTTCAGATAGGATTTCCTAAGTATCCAGTGATGTTGGAGCCTGCTTGTGAGTTTAGTTTCTCCGGAGGAGGAATGTAAACTGATCACAGTGGTTGAGCCACGTAGGATATGACTCCTGAGTATACACCTCCTAGTGCTTTCCTGAGGAAGACACTATGAGTCTGCTTACTTAGCTCCCTTTCTTTGGTAAGCTTGTTCTGAAGCTTGAAGACTGGGATTGATTTCTTTTGGTTAGGTTTTGCTTTAGGGCTTTGCTTAGATCTGTTTAGATTCTGTGTTAGGGTTAGGATTAGAGAGTAGATGATTCTTTATCATGCATGTGTTTTGTTTGCCTGATGGCACTTCATTTCTTTTATCTGTTCATTGCTTGATAACATGTTGTTTACTTTCAGTATGATTACTGTTATTTCATGACTGGCTTGAGGTCAAGACGAGCTTGTGGAGGCTGAAGCCCCACACACATTTCCTCCCTCACTTGCATTGCATGCATTTTACTGTTAAAGCTGATGCTTTTGTCTGTTTGGTGTATCATTGACATGATCCCTTAGGACTCTCATTTCCTCTGATGAGGATTTGATGATAGACTTTTTGGTTGAAACCTATGCATGACAACATCTAGGAGTTCCCTGTTCAAACCTCAACCATAGGATGAATCCATGGCATGACAACAGTAGGACTTGATAGTCTCCCTCCTAGTTGGGCCTGCTCTCTTCTCATCTCGAAGCAGTTTAAAATACATTAATCATGAATGATTTCTTTCGTACGTTACGAGCCTTAAGCTATCTGAGGTGGGATGTTTAGTATGGTACCCTTTGGGTGACATGCGACGCATTCACTCTCAGGTCATAGTCTCTAGTGCGGTTGAAATCGCAAACATAATAAAAAACACTTCTTTTAGGAGATAATCCGTAGTTACCCGAACTACGTTTGCTCTGATCTTTCATACCAGATGAAAGTACGTAGGAATAGGATGCGACGTCCTAGCGAGCAACCTTTCCCCATAACCCGTAGTTAGCCGAACTACGTTGACTCTGATTTCTCATTCTCTGATGAGAATACGTAGGCATAAAGTGCGATGCTTTGCCGAGTCATTTTTCTTTTCTTTTTCAGCCAGCCTTGATAGGTAGATAGATTATAACCAACCCGTCCAAGTAAACAAACAAGCGAGGATCCCGTCGAGTACGACGGACGTGAGGGGTGCTAATACCTTCCCCTTGCGTAACCGACTCCCGAACCCAGACAATGGTCGCGATGACCTTGTCTTACCCTCTTTTTCGTCAGGTTTTTCCGATCGTTTCCTTTCCCGCTCTGAGGGATAAATAACGAAAGGTGGCGACTCTTCTGTTGTGCCGGCACCTTATTTTCGCGCAAGCGGCAGCTGGCGACTCTGCTGGGGAATTATGTAGCATCTAGGGACTTTTCCCATCCCTTATGCTGGGACCGTTTCCCATCCCCTACGCGAGTCAATCCTATCGTTTGTGTGTTTGCTTGTTGGGTTGCGTTTATTTATCGCATTTTTACTTCACGCACTTTACTTCCCGCATTTTATTTCCCGCATTTTATTTCTGGTTTGATATGATTATCTGTGCTGCTGTGGGAGAGGGATGTTACTGTGAGTGAAAAGCCGGACCTGGGCTTGAGTACACACCTAGATACAGTTGCGGAGAAGTAGTAGACGAACCTGTCTGCTGAGCAGGCACAGTTCCCTACGAAAATCTGCGCTCAGACGAGATTCTTGCAGAGGTGCTCCTTTCTGGTCCTGAGGATCTGAGGGGAGTCCAGACGTGAGGATTGTCGACTCTGGGGACCGATCATTTGGAAGTCAGCTAAGAGAGGCCTCTTCATGACTTGACGATGCCACTCCTTCTGGGAATCGTATCGTCACTCATGAAAGTCTGTGACGCTGATGACCGCATAGGACGCCGTACCTTTGTCCGTGGATTAGGTCCATACCTGTGAGTGGGGTCGGGATATTGCAGGAAAGTTTGACCTCCAGACTACCTGGTTTTCTTGACAGTGAATCAGTTATGTTGGGTTCTCAGTTGCAGATATGTTCTTGATAGAGCAAGGGTTTGATCAGAGGATCTTATCATCGGGTGTTTGTCTGTTCTTGATAGAGCAGGTTTCGATCAGGATATTGTTATCAGTAGTTTGTCCTGAATGGAGCAGATTTTTGAGTGGGGTCTGAAGATCTCATCGGCAGTTGTTGTTTGTTCTTGATAGGGCAGATTTTGAGTGGGGTCTGAAGAACTCATCAGCAGCTGTGTGTTTGTTCTGGAGAGGGCAGATTTTTGATTTGGGGGTCTGAAGACTTCATCAACAGATATTCCTTGATATTGCACCCGGGGTCCTTATTATCAGGGACTTACTCTTGGCAGAGCAGAATTTTGATCTCGATCCTATCAGATGGTTATTCTCAGCAGATCAGATCAGTGGTTTTACACCGGGGTTTCCTTCTCATCAGTGACGGTCGATACCGAGTCTCCACAGCAGCCACTTGGATATATTGTTGCATACCTGCATTTTGCATTAGTTTGCATGATCATTCACATTCCATTGGCGTGTGTCCGTGACAGGTACCGTTTCCCCGATCCAGGATCTCTCGCTTCTTATTGTGTTATTACAGCAAGACTATTGCGTACGAGTTCTCGATCCTTGATGTGTCGGAGTTGGCTATCACCAATGCTATAGGCTTCCTGTGTATATGTGAGGTTGTTGTTTCCATGATTGGGCCCAAATTCCTCTCCTTATTATTGTCAGCACTGGTACTACGGCGCCAGGATCGGAGGAAATCTCTCAAGCACACAGAGACACGCATACATTTGCATAAAGCATTTTGCATGACATGCATTTTGTGGCTTTTCCTGACCTTTAATTTTGACAGGTTTTTCAGGTACACGGGTTCCGAGCTACTTTCGATCTCCAGGATTGATCAAAGACTCATCCATCGCTACTCAACTCGCGCCAATCAGACAAGGATAATGAACCAGGTGCAGTCAGATGTTCAAGAGCTTCGTGAACGGATGGATCGTTTTATGGAGCTGATGCAGGTGGTCGCGAATGGTCAAGACCAGCTTCGTACTTTAGTTCAACCTCTAATCTCCAGGGTTGACAGTAATGGCATACTTCACGGCGGGGCCGTGCCCACTCCTCCTCCAGTGGATACTCCACAAAACGTTGTTCCTGCTGCCGGGGGAAACGGCAGCGCTAACGGCAATCTGATGACTAATCTCGGACTCAATGCGGCAGGCGTCAGCAATGGTAGTCTGGGAGCCAATGTTAACATGGGGCCGGTCAACGACAATGCTGGTGCAGGAAATCTGTTGGTGCCTCAACCGTGGCTGGAGGACCATCAGGATGACATATTCTCTCAGAGAGGTGTAGAGGCAGAGTTGAATGCTGAGGCTCGACTCAGGTTCAAGGTGCTGGAAGACAAGATGAGAGACATAGAAAATCAGAACACATTGGGCGTTAATATGTCCAAGCTCGGGTTGATTGCTGACTTTAAAGTACCTCACAAGTTCAAGGTGCCTACCTTTGAGAAGTATAAGGGTACTACTTGCCCCCGGGTCCACCTCCGATCTTATTATAGAAAGATGTCCGCCTATTCTGACGATGAGAAGCTGCTGATGCACTTCTTTCAGGATAGTCTTTTTGGTCCATCGCTCGAATGGTATATGGGTTTGGAGCCCGCTACTGTGCGCACCTGGAAAGATCTTGTAGAAGCGTTCGTCCTCCACTATCAATACAATAGCGACTTGGCTCCCAACCGAGTTCAGCTTCAGAATCTTTCACAGCGGAACAATGAAAGCTTTAAAGAATACGCCCAGCGGTGGCGTGAATTGGCTGCTCGGGTTCAACCGCCGATGGTTGAGCGTGAGCTAGTGCAAATGTTCGTGGCTACCCTTCCTGGAATCTATTATGAAAAGCTGGTCAGTGGCATGTCTGGAACATTCTCGGCTCTCATCACTCTAGGCGAGCATGTTGAGAACGGTATAAAGATTGGAAAAATTCAGGGCGAATCATCCTCAGCTGGAGGAGGTAGCAAGAAACCCTATACTGGCAAGCGTCGAGAGGGAGATGCCAGTGCTGTCACTAATGCTAGGAGAAAGGGCAAGGGCCCTCAGCCTCAGATTGCTAGCATAAATATCCCAGCTGCCCCGCCGCAGCAGCAGCAGCCTCAGCAGCAACAGAATAATCAGGGGTACAGGAAATATCAGAATCGGGCTCCTATGGCAAGCCGTCATTTTGATACTCCACCTATGTCGTATGCACAGCTTCTGCAAACATTGCTTCAGCTCCAATTAGTTCAAAAGAGGACGTTGGCTCCCTTAACAGGGGCACCACCACCGGGGTATGACGCCAGTGCTACTTGTGAATTCCATACTGGGGCACCAGGCCATACGATTGAGAATTGTAAAGCTTTTAAGCACAAAGTCCAGGACTTGGTGGACGCCAAGGTTATCAACTTTTCTGATAGCGTGCCCAACGTCACCAAAAACCCGATGTCTCATTACAAGGGGGGCGGAGTGAATGCTGTTATCACTGAGGAGAGTTCAGACTCGCTGACTGATGTCAAAGATTTGAAGACGCCGCTTAGTTTTGTCAAGGCTAAGTTGCTGAAGAAGGGCTTCTTTCCTGGATGCGGAGAGTTATGTATGGCTTGTGCTACACTTCCTGACGGGTGTGAGCAGCTGGTCAAAGGTATCCAAAGTCTGATGTCCGAGGGTATTTTGCAATTCAGCCGGAGCGTTGAAAGTGCATCAGGGGAAGTCGTACTGAAGCAGGCAGATGAAGTGGCCACCATTACTATTCCTCGTCACCCTATTACTATTTCTGCACCCCGACCGCCTACTATCACCATCACCAGGGCCGGACCAATCCCATTCGAGAGTACTAATGCTGTTCCATGGCATTACGGCGCCGAAGTTTACTGCAATGGTCAGAAGATAGAGCTTGAGCCATTCGGATCGACTGTGCAGAATCTTACCGAAGTCAGTGGTATCACTAGAAGCGGTAGAGTGTTTGCGCCAGCAGAGGTTGCAGCAGAGAAAGTGGTCCGAGCTGACGCTGTGGATAAGGGTAAAGGTAAAGCTGTTGAGGAGGTCCCTGCAGGGGCAGAAAAAGAGTTGCTGGTTAAAGATGCTGAAGAGTTCATGCGACTAATCAAGAAGAGTGACTACAAAATTGTAGATCATCTTCATCAGACTCCGTCGAAGATCTCGATTCTTAACCTGTTGCTGTGTTCTGAAGTGCACCGCAACGCGTTACTGAAGGTATTGAATGCTGCATACGTGCCGCAGGAAATATCAGTAAATCAGCTGGAAGAAGTGGTGGCCCATGTTAATGTTGGTAATGGGCTGGGATTTACAGATCTGGAGCTGACTCCTAAGGGAAGAGATCACAACAGCGCCTTGCACATCTCAATAGAGTGCAGAGGCACGATCATGTCGCATGTCCTGGTGGATACGGGTTCCTCGCTTAATGTGCTTCTGAAGAAGGCACTGATAAAGTTGGATACCCGTGGATTGCTGTGCACGCCTAGTGATCTGGTCGTGAAAGCCTTTGATGGGACCAAGCGCCACGTCTTCGGAGAGTTGACCCTGCCAATTCAAGTTGGTCCAGAGACGTTCAATACGGTTTTCTATATCATGGATATCATGCCCGCCTACAGTTGCCTCTTAGGTCGGCCATGGATCCATTCTGCTGGTGCCGTGACGTCCACGCTGCATCAAAAGCTTAAATATGCTGTCGGGGGCAGCATAGTAACCGTCTGTGGTGAGGAGGACATCATGGTGAGCCACCTGTCATCCTTTAAATATGTTGAAATGGATGGCGAGATCCATGAAACGCTCTGCCAAGCATTTGAAACCGTCAAGGTGAAGGAGGTAGCTCCTGTCGTCGCAGAGAAGCAGGAGATGAATCTTTCCTCGTTTAGGGAAGCTCGGGCCGCTGTCGAAGCCGGTTCCACCCCAGGCTGGGGGCATGTCTTGGATATACCAATCAAGCAGGATAAGTTTGGATTGGGATATTCTCCTGGAGCTGAAGCTTCATCTTCTTCTGGCAGCTCATCTCGTGGAAAAGGTCCGATCCTATTCACCAGGGGGGGAGTAATTTTCGAGAGCATCAACGCAGCATCGGAGGACAGCGGGGACAGTGATTGCGATCTTGACGCCTGGATTCAACCGAGCAAGCCGGGCGAGCGCCTCCGCAATTGGACCATCAAGGAGATTATCAAGCTGACAAGTGAAGAGTAATGATTTGCTTTTTACAATCTTTGTACAACCCTATGTCCTGCCCGGGGCATAGTGGTTTTACTGTCAGGGCCTTGTTGGATTATGTGTATGCATTTTGTTAATAAATAAAAGGCGTTTTCTTCGTACTCAAATATTATGTTCTCTGTTATTCCTGTTTTATGTTTATTTTCGAAAAAACAGTAAAATGGCAACGAGGTTGGTGCTAACCTGCATATTCTTGCTTTAAACTTTACCCTTG
Source organism: Lathyrus sativus (assembly GCA_963859935.3). Classification (NCBI taxonomy): domain Eukaryota; kingdom Viridiplantae; phylum Streptophyta; class Magnoliopsida; order Fabales; family Fabaceae; genus Lathyrus; species Lathyrus sativus. The sequence continues at coordinate 270,347,070 of OZ012739.1, forward strand.
TTATTGCAGGATCCACGTAACAGATGACATCGACTCTGGACCCTCTACGGCTCACTACGACTTTGATTGCCCAATCTATCAAGCCGAGGATGAGATTGATGAAGAAGAGGACCTTCCGGAAGAGTTGGCCCGCTTGTTGAGACAAGAGGAAAAGGTTATTCTGCCTCACGAGGAGGATATTGAGATTATAAATCTGGGTTCTGAGGAGCTCGTCAGGAATGTCAGAGTAGGGGCTGCGCTGCAAAATGATGTCAAGCATAGACTGGTCGAGATGCTTCGAGAATATAGTGACGTCTTTGCTTGGTCATACGAAGACATGCCCGGGCTTGACACTGATATCGTGGTTCATCGCTTGCCGCTGCGAGAAGATTGCCCTCCGGTCAAGCAGAAGCTCAGGAGGACGAGACCAGGCATGGCTGCAAAAATCAAAGAAGAGGTCCAGAAGCAGTTGGACGCAGGATTTTTGGCCGTTACCACTTACCCTCCGTGGGTCGCCAACATAGTGCCTGTACCGAAGAAGGACGGTAAGGTACGCATGTGCGTCGATTATCGGGATTTGAATAGGGCGAGCCCTAAGGATGATTTCCCGTTGCCTCATATCGATGTGTTGGTCGACAACACAGCCCAGTTTTCCGTGTTTTCGTTCATGGATGGCTTCTCCGGTTACAATCAGATTAAGATGGCACCGGAAGACATGGAGAAAACGACGTTTATCACCCCCTGGGGAACATTCTGCTATAAGGTAATGCCCTTCGGTCTGAAGAACGCAGGGGCCACTTACCAGCGAGCAATGGTAACTTTGTTTCATGATATGATTCATCATGAGATCGAGGTCTATGTTGATGACATGATTGCAAAGTCCCAAACGGAGGAGGGACATCTGGTCAATTCGCTGAAGCTTTTTGAGAGGCTTAGGAAGTTCAGGTTGAGGCTGAATCTTAACAAGTGTAATTTCGGAGTCTGGTCCGGAAAGTTATTGGGGTTTATCGTTAGTGAACGAGGTATTGAAGTTGATCCTGCAAAAATAAAAGCTATCCAAGAAATGCCAGCGCCGAAAACAGAAAAAGAAGTTCGTGGTTTCCTGGGCCGAATAAACTACATTGCAAGGTTTATCTCTCAGCTCACGGCCACTTGTGAACCGATGTTCAAGCTTTTAAAGAAAGATCAGGCGATTACTTGGAATGAGGATTGCCAGAAGGCATTCGACAAAATAAAGCAGTATCTTCAAGAACCTCCAATCTTGATACCCCCAGTGGCTGGACGGCCATTAATCATGTACCTGACGGTTCTGGAGAATAGTATGGGGTGTGTTCTCGGTCAGCACGACGAGACGGGCAGAAAGGAGCATGCCATTTATTATTTGAGTAAAAAGTTCACTGAGTGTGAATCTCGATATTCGATGCTGGAGAAGACGTGTTGTGCATTAGCTTGGGCCGCCAAACGTCTACGACACTATATGCTCAACCACACCACTATGCTAATTTCGAAGATGGATCCGATCAAGTACGTCTTCGAGAAGCAGGCTCTTTCGGGCAGGATTGCCAGGTGGCAAATGGTGTTAACAGAATATGATATTCAGTACGTCTCCCAGAAAGCCATTAAGGGGAGCGTATTGTCCGATTATCTTGCTGAACAGCCAATCGAAGACTACCAGCCAATGAAGTTCGAATTACCTGACGAGGATATTATGTTTCTCAAAGCGAAGGACTGCGATGAGCCATTGCCCGATGAGGGGCCAGATAGGAAGTCTCAGTGGAAGTTGATATTCGACGGAGCGGTTAATTCCTACGGAAGTGGTATCGGGGCTATCATCACGACTCCTCGCGGATCCCACATCCCGTTTACAGCAAGACTGACGTTTCCAGTTACCAACAATGAAGCAGAGTATGAAGCATGTATTATGGGTCTAGAAGAGGCAATTGATTTGAGAATCAAGAATCTAGACATATATGGTGACTCAGCGCTTGTAATCAATCAGATTAAAGGGGAGTGGGAAACTCGTCAAGCGAACTTAGTGCCGTACATGAACTATGCCAGGAGGTTGCTTCCGTTCTTCGATCGAGTAGAACTTCATCATGTACCCAGGGCTGAAAATCAGATGGCTGCTGCTTTAGCCACGCTGGCTTCAATGTATAAAGTCAATTATTGGAATGAGGCTCCAAGAATTGTGCTCTCGCGTCTTGATAGACCGGCATTTGTGTTTGCAATCGAGGATGCCAACGACGGCAAGCCATGGTTCTACGATATCCAGACCTTCCTTATGACTAAGGAGTATCCTGCGGGTGCGTCAACCCAGGATAAGAAGACTCTGAGGAGGCTATCTGGAAGCTTTTATCTCAATCCTGATGGAGTGCTGTATAAGAGAAACCACGATCTCGTGCTACTCAGATGTGTAGATGAGAAAGAGGCAAGTATGCTCATGGAAGAAGTCCATGAGGGCACGTTTGGTACGCACGCCGGCGGGCACGCCATGACGAGAAAGATCCTGAGAGCAGGATATTACTGGCTGACGATGGAGTCGGATTGCTTCAGATTCGCGAAGAAATGTCACAAATGCCAGATTTATGCTGATAAAGCTCATGTGCCGCCATGCCCATTGAACGTCATGTCCTCCCCTTGGCCGTTCTCCATGTGGGGCATCGACATGATAGGCAAGATCGAGCCCACTGCGTCTAATGGTCATCGTTTCATTCTGGTAGCTATCGACTACTTCACCAAATGGGTGGAGGCAGCCTCGTACGCTAATGTGACCAAGCAGGTGGTAGCTAAATTCATAAAGAGGGACATCATCTGTCGCTATGGAATCCCCGAGCGGATCATTACTGATAATGGTTCGAATTTGAATAACAAGATGATGAAGGAGCTGTGCCAGAGCTTCAAGATTGAACACCACAACTCATCTCCTTACCGGCCGAAGATGAATGGCGCTGTTGAAGCGGCCAACAAGAACATCAAGAAGATTGTTCAGAAGATGGTTGTGATGTACAAAGATTGGCACGAGATGCTGCCGTTTGCATTGCACGGGTATCGTACGACGGTGCGTATGTCGACCGGGGCAACTCCTTTCTCCTTGGTGTACGGTATGGAAGCTGTCCTACCGTTAGAAGTGGAGATTCCGTCTTTGCGAGTTTTGGTTGATGTGAAACTCGACGAGGCAGAATGGGTTACGAATCGTTTGAACCAACTCAGCCTGATGGACGAGAAGAGGTTAGCATCGATTGCATTTGGTCGCCTGTACCAAAGCCGAATGAAGAAATCTTATGATAAGAAGGTGTGTCCTAGAAGCTTTCAGACGGGTGATCTCGTCCTGAAGAAGATTCTTCCGCCACACTCTGATCACCGGGGCAAGTGGACTCCGAATTACGAAGGGCCGTATGTCGTCAGCAAGGTCTTCTCAGGAGGAGCTTTGTTGTTATCCACGATGGATGGTGAAGATTTTGCATCCCCGGTGAACACGGACGCAGTTAAAAAATACTTTGCTTGAAAGAGACCCGCTGGACAAAAAAGAAAGAGTCCAGGCAAAAAAGGGGCATCCCGGCGAACCAAAAACAGAATAAAAGGTTCGGGCAAAAATTAGGGATATATTGAAAAAAATGTACACCCGCGAAGTCGAAAACCTACACTGGGCGGCTTCGGCAAAAAAGGGTATCCCGGTGAACTGAAAACCCGTAAAGGGCGGTTCACGCAAAAGTTAGGGATTTGAATAAGCAAATGACTGCGTTCCGCGTGTGGACTTTCATTGTTTAGTGGTTCGGAAGACCTGAGGGCCTTTTATCTGAATCAATCTCTTCCGAAGCTGAAGCGTCGAAGAAGTATCAAAGTCGAGTGGGTCTTAGAGGGATCAACTCATGGTGTTCGTCTACGCCTCGTTGCCGACATTTGTATATACTGATGTATATTTATGTTTTCTTTTTTGCGCGGCTTCCTCATTCCAGAAGCTTGCCTCTGTTGTAAAACATTTTTGCCCATTCAGGGGTTCACCATCAATAAAATGCACATTATTCAGCAATTCTACTTGTCTGTTTAGCATTTATCTGTTTTGTTTGCGAATGAAAACGCCGATGTTTTTAATAAAATGCGCATACATAAACTTACGGGCCTAGGCCCATTGATTGTTGAAACAATTAATTAACTGAATATTGTCACGAGATAATAACCTTGATAGGCCCCTTTGAGGAGGGTATCCTGTCTGTTTGTTTGTGTTGTTGCAGGTGTGGCACCTTCCAGAAGATGTGTCGTGCGCATCCCCGAAGCAGGGCGAGCCCTCCTTCTCCAGCAGAGTTCAGTAGTCTCTCCTCCGCAGAATCTGAACGCAGATAGTGAGCATTGATATGTCTCCCCACGCAGAGATGATTTTCTTCCAAGCAGACGCATCCTGAAGGAACGTCACCTCATCAGCTGAGCCAAGCACCGAAGAATGATGTCGTCTTTCCCCAGCACCGGGTCACAAGTGCAGATTTCATAGAAGTGTTCAGGTGCCGAAGCTCGTGTTTCCCCAGTAAAGTCGCCGAAGCAGGTGTCTCCCCCAGCACCGGGTCACAAGTGCAGGATTCGCAAGAAGCTAGTCGTATACCGAAGTATGCAGTAACTGATGGTGCCAGACTGAAGTCTCCAGCGGAATTGAGGTTCCCCCACCAGAGTCATGTTCTCTCCCGAAGTTGGATGATTCCCTCTTCCCCAGTAGAGTGTTGGAACGGCTGATGTTGTATTCCCCTGCAGAGTTGTACTCTCCCCCGAAGTCAGATGATTCTTTCTTCCCCAGCGAAATTGAAATTCCGCACCAGAGTCGTACTCTCCAGTGAAGTAGAATGATTTCTCCCCCCGGCTGAGTCCGCGGAAAAGCAGAATCCTTGGAAGCAGTTGGGACCATGAGTGGTTTTCCTAGCAGATGTTGAACAGCTGATGTTGTATCTCCCCAGAGTCGCACTCTCTCCAATGAAGCAGAATGGCTTCTCCTTCCTCAGCCGAGTTTGCAGATGCCCAAGAGAGCCGAATCCTTGGAAGTTGATCAGATCATGATTGGTTTTTCCCCAGAGGAGTGTGGAGCAGCTGAAGTTGTTTCCCCACAGAGTGGTTATCCCCAGAAGATTAGCCGAGACGGCCACGCAGTTCATTCTCACGATTGATATCAGCAAGTCCAGGTTCTCGCAGAGCTTCGCTCCCCTGCAGTAATCAACTAAAGTTGTTTGCCCTGCAGCAGTCAACCGGAAGATCAATTCCCCAGACAGAGGCCAATTGATATTGGCGTGTCCACATTCTCCTCAGCAGGATGATTCCTCTACCTGAGTAGTTCTTGTCTCCTTGACAAAAAGGGTTTCCTCCTCCCAGCATTTATTTTGCGGACGGGATCGCATCATTGTGCATGACTGCATAGCATTTAACGTTGCATAGCATTGTGCATGATTGCACAGCATTTAGCATAAACACATATCATTCCCACCGTGTGGGGCATAGCACAGAAGCATATGCATCATAAGCATGATCTAGGTCATTGTCATTCTTGTTTTACAGGTGTTCAGCCGAAAGACCAGTTGCTCAGGACGATTCCTGATATTCTCTCCAACGAGGTCGTTTTCTTGAGAAGATTCTTAAGACCCCGGTGTAATTCCCACAGTCACTCGCTCAAGATGATTTTTGAGATCCCCAGCGAAGTCTTCAGTTCAAGACGATTCTCGAATTCCTCAGCAGAGCCGTTTGCTTAAGATGATTCTTAAGACCTCAGTACAGCTTCCCGAGTTGTTTGCTTAGGATGATTCTTGAGCTCCCCAGTAGCGTCCCCCAGCAAGAGTTGCCCAGGAAGATTCCAGGGATCCCTAGCAGAGTGAAGTCTCCAGAATGGTTATCGGTTCAGGATGATTCTTGAAGGTGCCCGACGGAGCTGTTTGTTCAGGACGATTCTGGAAGTCCTTAGCAGCATGATATGTCTGCTCCAATGGTGATGTCTAATCTGAAGATGGACTTCGTAAATGCCTGAAGGCGATATCAGAAGGTTCCTGTGAGCTCAGATGTCCTTGTTGATGAATCAACGTGTGGCTGAAGATAAGGTTCCAAAGTTTGTAGATATAACAAAGAGGATCAGTGTTGGTCTGAAGACTAAGTCAATTGTCCTGAGGAGATGATTGATTGTGATCAAGGGGATAGTTTTTCTTCTGACTGAAGTCGAAGATGCTTCTCCAGCTGAAGCGGAGTTTTGCCTGAAGGCAAAGTGTTTGAATCCCCGTAGAGTCATGAATGGCTCAGGATACCATTTCTCTGACTGAAGTCATAGATTTCCCAAGCTGAAGCGAAGGTGCCTAAGGGCAAGGTTATCCCAAGGTCATGAATGACCTGGGATTCATTTTTCGGACTGAAGGCCGAAGTATATCCCTGACTGAAGTCATGGATGCTCTATAGCAGAGGTGGAGTTGCCTGAAGGCAGATCCATGTATCCTTGAAGGCCAAGGACCATTTCTTTAGACTGAAGTCGAAGATACCTCCTGCAGAGTTGCCGACGGGCAAAGTTTATATCCTTGAAGGACAAGGATGTTTTTTCTGGATGAAGCTGGAATGGCCAGGGGCCAGGGTTTCATCTATCTTCAGAAATACTTGAAGATTCTCCAGCGGATCTGGAGTGGCCAGGGGCCAGGGTTTCATTCATATTCAGAAATACTTGAATATTTTTTCCAGCGGATCTGGAGTGGCCAGGGGCCAGGGTTTCATATATCTTTAATATTGAAGTTCTACGGTGGGCAGTGTGCGGCAGTATTCTGATGTTCGTTATGGTTCTGAGGGTGAACCCCAGATCAGAATGTGCTCGGTTGAGTCTCTCATTCCCAGCGGAGTAGTTTCAAATACGCAAGTGTACTTTTTGTTCCATTTACCAAGGGTGAACCCCAGGTCAGAGATGTTCAGGGTTGTATTTTGTCCAGCGGCGAGGTTGGATGTTTGTTCGACGACGAGGTTGAACGTTTGGATTTGACGGCGAGGTCAGATCATATTTGTCCGGCGGCGAGGTTGGATGCTTGTTCGACGGCGAGGTTGAACGTTTGGATTTGACGGCGAGGTCAGATCATCATTTGTCCGGCGGCGAGGTTGGATGCTTGTTCGACGGCGAGGTTGAACGTTTGGATTTGACGGCGAGGTCAGATCATATTTGTCCGGCGGCGAGGTTGGATGTTTGTTCGACGGCGAGGTTGAACGTTTGGATTTGACGGCGAGGTCAGATCATATTTGTCCGGCGGCGAGGTTGGATGTTTGTTCGACGGCGAGGTTGAACGTTTGGATTTGACGGCGAGGTTAGATCATCATTTGTCCGGCAGCGAGGTTGGATGCTTGTTCGACGGCGAGGTTGAACGTTTGGATTTGACGGCGAGGTTAGATCATCATTTGTCCGGCGGCGAGGTTGGATGCTTGTTCGACGGCGAGGTTGGATGTTTGTTCGGAGGCGAGGTTGAACGTTTGGATTTGACGGCGAGGTCAGATCATGTTTTGTTCGGCGGCGAGGTTGAACGTTTGGGTTTGACGGCGAGGTCAGACTCTTTAAATCCCCAGTAGAGATGATGTTTGTGCGACGGCGATGTCGAGTGTCTCTAAGAGGATGTTTGTTTCCGACGGCGATGTCAGATTCAGTTTTCCAGCGGCGATGTTGGGCATGTCAAGGTGATCCAGTCTTCTGACGGCGATGTTAGGTGATGCAGATCCTTTAGTTCTCCAGCAGCGATGCGGGGTATTCTGTCAGATGTGTTTCTCCAGCGGCGATGCGGGGTATTCTATCAGATGTGTTTCTCCAGCGGCGATGCGGGGTATTCTGTCAGAGGTGTTTCTCCAGCGGCGATGCGGGGTATTCTGTCAGATGTGTTTCTCCAGCGGCGATGCGGGGTATTCTGTTAGATGTGTTTCTCCAGCGGCGATGCGGGGTATTCTGTCAGATGTGTTTCTCCAGCGGCGATGCGGGGTATTCTGTCAGATGTGTTTCTCCAACGGCGATGCGGGGTATTCTGTCAGAGGTGTTTCTCCAGCGGCGATGCGGGGTATTCTGTCAGAGGTGTTTCTCCAGCGGCGATGCAGGGTATTCTGTCAGATGTGTTTCTCCAGCGGCGATGCGGGGTATTCTGTCAGATGTGTTTCTCCAGCGGCGATGCGCGGTATTCTGTCAGATGTGTTTCTCCAGCGGCGATGCGGGGTATTCTGTCAGAGGTGTTTCTCCAGCGGCGATGCGGGGTATTCTGTCAGAGGTGTTTCTCCAGCGGCGATGCGGGGTATTCTGTCAGATGTGTTTCTCCAGCGGCGATGCGGGGTATTCTGTCAGATGTGTTTCTCCAGCGGCGATGCTGGGTATTTTGGTGTCAGATGCAGTTCTCCAGCGGCGATGCGAGGTACTTTGTTCAGAGATGTATTTTCTCCAGCGGCGATGCGGGGTATTTTGTTCATTGTTGTATTTTCTCCAGCGGCGATGTTGGGTATTTTGGTGATTCAGGTTTGGGTGTCCGGCGGCGATGTTGGACGCTTGTTTCCCCGAGTTATGGTTGTTCTCGACGGCGATGTCAGGTGATTTAGTCTTCCAGCGGCGATGTTGGATGTTGTGGTTGTCTGAAGGCAATGTCAGAAGAATTTAACATGGATAAATGGCGGCGATGTCAGACCAGTATCTCTCCAGCTGGCTGTCGTGCAGCTAGCATTGCAATATTCGAAGATTTGTTCCCCGCAGAGTACCGTGTGCCCGTGCAGTTGGCAAATTTTCGGGTTTACCGGTATTCAACCGTCTCGCACCTTGATTGGTTGAGAGCCGTTCGCTTCTCACCCAGTCAGGTTCAAGACGTTTGAATAGGGGCAGCTGTTGCACCCCAAAATTTGACCAACAATTATTTATTCATTAAGTGTTTGAAAGTTGATACCTTCATCAGAAAGTTCAAGAGATCCTCAGAGGAGTTGGTTGAAACCAGGGTTGTGTGCTTCATAGCTTGAGAGTTGTGGATGCTCCTCAGATGATTCTGAGACTTTGAGAATGAACTTGATGTTTTGGGAAAGCCTATGAGATGTCTTGGTAGCCATCATGAAGCCCAGAGAGGTCACTATGCAAGAGTTCAGAAGACTCACCCAGGGATGGTAGAATTAGGGTTTTGACTGGGTCAACCCTAGGATAACTGAAAATTTGGAGAAGGTTGAGACCTAATCCAAGGTCCATGAGATCATGGAATGATGCATAGAGATGTTATAAAGATGATTCCTAGACCAACTCATCATGATTGAAGAGTTTGAGAAGTTTTGAGTTAGGGTTTCTGAGGATTGTCAGTGAAAAAACCCTAATTTGATCCCTATTTTCCAGGCAGTTTTAGCTCTAGATGTGATTGATATATCATCTTCCCCACAACATTAATGTTGTAGAGCTTGTTCTTAGCTTTAATTTGAGTGGTGGAAGTCCTTGATAGGAGTTGCAGAGCTCAAGTTATGGTTTTGACAAATTACAGGTCAGCAGAGGTATGTGAATCTGGGTCCTTGAAAGTCACCCAACTTGCAGACAACTTTTGCCCTAGTAGGATGATTCCTATGATCTCTTGGTAAACATGAATGTTGTAGAGCTTGTTCTTAGCTTTAATTTGAGTGGTATAAGTCCTTTATAGGATTTGTGGAACTCAACTTATGGTTTGAACAAGACAGGGGTATTTTGGTCATTTGTCAGTTATAGGTCATTTTAAGTAAAGGCCATATCTCCTATTTCCAAGCCTCAGATGGAAAAACTCAAAACATGAAAGTTGTTCAAAATGGAATTTTAAGCCTAGAAAAGTGGTCATGAGTTATTGAAAAGGCCTAGAGCATGGATTTTTAAAAGTGGTTCAAAGGGCTTGTAAATGGCTTATAAGTTGAAAAAGTTGAATTTGAAAATTGGTTTGGGAGATCTATGAATCCAAAATGGGTCATCCAATATATCATTTTGATTGGAAACATCATTTTAAAAACAATGGTTTAGCCACATTTTTGAGTTTAGGCTTAAAAATTGGAGTTGCTTTGTAAATTTGTTACTTGCACTTTAAGGCATCAAAAGGAAAGATGGGAAAATGCTACATAAGGACTTGTAAGGCTTTGTTTTCATTTGACCATATCATTTGAGGAGAAATTAAGTGAGATTGCATGATGTATCATGAGATTGCATGAGATTCACTCAAGATGACAAATTCAAATTCTCATTGCGTGATACATTCTAGAAACTTCATGGAAGGTTCCCCAAAGTTCTAGACACTTCTATTCTCATCTATATAAGCCCTAGAGTGGCTCCATGCATTGGTTAGAGATTCTTAGAGCTTGCATACCACATGTTACTTCTTTCACTCCAAAATGCATTTTCATTCCAAACTCCATTGAAACTTCATCAATCACTACAATTCTGATTATCACCATCATCTACAAGCAACATTGAGTATTTGGCAAGAAAGATTGAGGAGAATTCGTGGCTGGCTCATGTATTCCAAGTGATCACTCCAAGTTGCATGAAGGATTGGCTAGGTTGATTCAAGAAGTGTAAGCAAGAACTACTGCAAACAGAAGCACATAGAGCCATTGAAGATCATTCCAAGAGAGCACCAAGGCTTGAATTGGAAGAGGAACACCATAGCCATCATCACTTGCAAGGTATGCGTTTTCTCTTGAATCTCTTTATTTATTCTGTTTTAGGGTTGGTTGTTAGGATAAACACGATAGAGACCAATATAGGATGAATCATGATAAGTTTGAGAGCATTATATGGAAGCTGACAACATGGCCATTTCTGTTTTAGGATCAAGAACTCGTGCCTTAGTGTATTATAACCTTAGTTTTGTAGTTTAGAATAATCACCATGAAGTGTAGATCATTCTAGGTTAGTTTCAGCCAAGGTCATGATCGTGCATACCAGGTGCAAGCTATGATGGACAGAACTTCCATCGTGTGTATTTCTTTTTAGGTTGAGTTTTAGAGGAATCTAGGACCATGGCTGTGTAGAAGGCGATGAGTAGGTTAAGTTTGATTTTTGGATCGTGAGTTTTCATGGCTTAGTGAAAGAGATATAGGAGATGGAAGTCTTGTGCATGAGCTAGGGTTTCTGAAAACCCTAAGGGCTGGTTGGAGAAGATGATGCTCCTGCCATTGGATTCGTTGACAAGTCCACCTCATCTGCGGTCCAGATCGAGCGAAATCGGAGGGAAATTTAAAAGTGCTAAACGCACCGTTTGGATAAGTGGAAGCGCCTGGGCTTATCCAGAATCCTATTCGCACCCCTCCCTATTCTGGCCCATCAAATAATCAACTAGTCTGCCTTGCTTTTCGCACCCCCTCCCCTTTAATTGTTTTCTTTTATTTTTAATTCCTTTAATGTTTTCGTGTTCTTTAAAAATTCATAAAAAATAGAAAATAAAATATTTTTTAATTCTTCTTTTTCCTATAGGTTAATGAACTTGTCTAGAAAATTCTAAATAAATAAAATGTCCATTTTATCTTTTTTCATATTTTTAATAGATTTTTCTTTTAAATAGCTTTAAAATAGGATTAATTTTGTATCCAATTTTGTAGAATTTCTTTTAGGGCTTTCCCTTAGGATTTTTAATCCATTCGTTTTTGTGTAATTAGATATTGAATCATAGTTCCCCATAGGATTTAATTCTTGATTTTTAGATTAAAATTTGGTTGGTTTAGTTAGGTTAGCATTAGGGTGCCTAATTAGGGTTTAGGTTATGCATAGGTAAGGAAATTCATTTTCTTTAGATAGTTTTGTCTTGATTTTTGGGTAGGGGCATATGTGGATGTTATGGGTAGATGTTGTAGACCCTTGTGAATAATTGTTAGATTTTCCCCCCTTGGTTTAGTATTTTTAGGTATTTTCTGAAGTTAGCTGATGATTTTATCTGTCCTGTGGTTATCTGTTCATCTCTGGGGTTTATTTTGGGGAATTTGTTGTGGGGCTTATGTTGTTTTGAAGACCTTGTTGGAGAGCCTCATGAAGAGAAGATTGTAGATCAAGACTCAGAGACCCAGAGCTTGGCTTGTTCCCTGTCTGTGAGGTTTGAGATCCTGAAGTTTGAAGGAAGTTCATGGTACTTTCCTGAGGAAGGCACTATGAATGACTTTCATTCTTTCTTCTCACCTCTTTCTTAAGTATCCAATGATGTTGGAGCCAACTTGTGAGTTTAATTTCTCCCGAGGAGGAATGTAAACTGATCACCTGTTGTTGAGCCACATGGGATGCAACTCCTAAGTGGAAGCCTCCTAGTACTTTCTTGAGGAAGGTCCTATGGGTCTATTCATTTAGTTCCCTTAGTTTATCTAGGATTTCTCAAGTATCCAATGATGTTGGAGCCAACTTGTGAGTTTAATTTCTCCTAAGGAGGAATGTAAACTGATCACAGTTGTTGAGCCACATAGGATACAACTCCTAAGTGGAAGCCTCCTAGTACTTTCCTGAGGAAGGTCCTATGAGTCTGTTCATTTAGTTCCACTAGTTCAGATAGGATTTCCTAAGTATCCAGTGATGTTGGAGCCTGCTTGTGAGTTTAGTTTCTCCTGAGGAGGAATGTAAACTGATCACAGTGGTTGAGCCACGTAGGATATGACTCCTGAGTATACACCTCCTAGTGCTTTCCTGAGGAAGACACTATGAGTCTGCTTACTTGGCTCCTTTTCTTTGGTAAGCTTGTTCTGAAGCTTGAAGACTGGGATTGATTTCTTTTGGTTAGGTTTTGCTTTAGGGCTTTGCTTAGATCTGTTTAGATTCTGTGTTAGGGTTAAGATTAGAGAGTAGATGATTCTTTATCATGCATGTGTTTTGTATGCCTGATGGCACTTCATTTCTTTTATCTGTTCATTGCTTGATAACATGTTGTTTACTTTCAGTATGATTACTGTTATTTCATGACTGGCTTGAGGTCGAGACGAGCTTGTGGAGGCTGAAGCCCCACACACATTTCCTCTCTCACTTGCATTGCATGCATTTTACTGTTAAAGCTGATGCTTTTGTCTGTTTGGTGTATCATTGACATGATCCCTTAGGACTCTCATTCCCTCTGATGAGGATTTGATGATAGACTTTTAGGTTGAAACCTATGCATGACAACATCTAGGAGTTCCCTGTTCAAACCTCAACCATAGGATGAATCCATGGCATGACAACAGTAGGACTTGATAGTCTCCCTCCTAGTTGGGCCTGCTCTCTTCTCATCTCGAAGCAGTTTAAAATACATTAATCATGAATGATTTCTTTCGTACGTTACTAGCCTTAAGCTATCTGAGGTGGGATGTTTAGTATGGTACCCTTTGGGTGACATGCGACGCATTCACTCTCAGGTCATAGTCTCTAGTGCGGTTGAAATCGCAAACATAATAAAAAAACACTTCTTTTAGGAGATAATCCGTAGTTACCCGAACTACGTTTGCTCTGATCTTTCATACCAGATGAAAGTACGTAGGCATAGGATGCGACGTCCTAGCGAGCAACCTTTCCCCATAACCCGTAGTTAGCCGAACTACGTTGACTCTGATTTCTCATTCTCTGATGAGAATACGTAGGCATAAAGTGCGATGCTTTGCCGAGTCATTTTTCTTTTCTTTTTCAGCCAGCCTTGATAGGTAGATAGATTATAACCAACCCGTCCAAGTAAACAAACAAGCGAGGATCCCGTCGAGTACGACGGACGTGAGGGGTGCGAATACCTTCCCCTTGCGTAACCGACTCCCGAACCCAGACAATGGTCGTGATGACCTTGTCTTACCCTCTTTTTCGTCAGGTTTTTCCGATCGTTTCCTTTCCCGCTCTGAGGGATAAATAACGAAAGGTGGCGACTCTTCTGTTGTGCCGGCACCTTATTTTCGCGCAAGCGACAGGTGCCAGATCACTGTTATATTTATAATGCAGGACGAAAGCATCCGCTAATTGCTTCCAGGTTTTGATTTGAGCGGGCTCCAACCCCATGCACCACTCGAGTGATGGTCCTGACAGGCTGTCTTGAAAGAAATGCATAAGCATCCTTTCGTCATCCGAATACGCGGACATCCTTCTGCAATAAGCGCGGACATGCACCTTAGGGCAAGTGTCCCCCTTATATTTGTCGAAAGTGGGGGCTTTGAATTTCAGCGGTACCCTCAGCCCAGGCACCAAGCCCATAATAGTCATGTCTAGTCCGGCAGGATTCTGATTAGGCATACCCTTCACCTGTTCTTCGAGCATTTTAATCCTCTGAGTAATGTCAACGGGTCCCTCAAACCCCATGCCTCTTCCAGAAAAGGCGTCCTCTTGACAATCTTCGCCCCAGTTCACATTTTCATTTCCGTACCCGTTATAACCAGTGTTGCGACCAAACCCTTGCTGATTAGTCATGGGACCTCGTCCCTCATTACCATAACCCTGATTGACCCCAACATGCCCGAAACCAGTGTTGACAGGAATCAATCCAGCACCATTTCCACCATAACCCTGGTTAGCGTTACCAAAACCGTCGTAGCCGAAACCCTGAGTGTTGAAGCAGAACTTTCCGCCCTGATTGCCGTACTCAAACCCCTGGTCATTATAGCCGAACCAATTGTTAGCAAAACCATTACCGCCATTGTAGTTACCACCGCCCAGATTGGTATCTCCAAATCCAACATTGTTAACAACAGTCTCATTTCCATTCCATGTGTTAGCATTGCCAGTGCCAGCGTCATTGTTTACAACCACAACAGGTGGGGTCACCACAGGAGGAACCATAGGCGTAGGGGGCCCATCTTCCGGAATAGTCTCAACGTGCGCAGAATTGTGGTCATTGTTGTCGTTCCCATTAGTCCGCGTCAGCAGCAGCTGTACCAAAGTCTGGAGATTCTCCTGGCCTTTAGCAATGCTCTCCATGGCCTGCATGAACAGGTTCAACTTCTCGCGAATTTCCTGCATCTCCACTTGGACTTGATCCATGATTCTCTTGCAGTTGTTTCGGGTTGAGTAGCGGTGAACTCTTGGTTCGTCAATCCTGAAAACCTGCAATGCAGGAAATAAGATACAGATTCGAGAATACCGGTCATGCAATATGAACGCAGATGCAAATGTGTAAATATGCTACAGGTTATATTCCCCCCGATTCTAGTTTCAGAGAGAATGCCATCATGACAATGGAGTCCCTTTTAGGCAAGCAAGGAATCGGAAAACCCTCATATATAAACACATGCCAAGAGGCTGAGTACAGGAGTACAACTGAATACAACTGAAGAGACCTCGGCCAACAAGCCTCGCGATGGTCCAAATACAAGTACAAATAATAAAGACAAGGCAAAGGTACATCAGGCCAAATGGCGTGCTCTGACGTCTTCCAAGATCCTCATCGTCTCCGAGTGCCCTAGTCGGGAGATCAGCTCCTGAATCAGTAAAGCATGCCGCTCAGTAGTGGATCTCAGCTTTTTGGCATCGTCCTGGTAGGTCCCTTCGCCAGAACTCTCGTCAAATTTGTACCTCTTGGAACCGGCCTTCTCTTCATAACCTCTCGGCTTCTTGTCAATGTCACTTACTCTGAGCTCAGCAGCGCTCCTAAGTGATGTCGCTTCAGCAATCTTTGCATCTTGGGCTCTAATCTGTGCCTCCAGCGTGGCAATCTGCAGCCTCAGTTCGTCTTCGCGCTCCTTCCGCTTGGTAAGCGTGGCATTCCACAAAACTTCCCACTTGCTGAGACGGGAATAAGCTTTGCTTAGAAGTTCCTTCTTGGAAGCAAGCACCTTGCTAACACCGTTCAAGGCTATCCCCACTTTTTCTTTCTTGTTGGTCTCTTCCGTCAGCTCTGATCCCAACCTGTTAATCAATTCAGTCTGCTCCTTCACGGTGAAGGTGGCTTCATTCTTCTCATGACGTAACTGGAAGATCTCCTTCTATAACTCCTCATTGGCTTTCTTCAGTTCCTCGTTTTCAGCCAACAATTTGTTATACTTCTCACTCTCTTCCGAAGGAGGTACCTCAATCAATGGAAGATATAAGGGTTCCACAGCATGATAAGGCATCAAAGAAGTACTAGCTCTCTCGCGGACCCAAGCCAAATAGGGATCATAAGCTCTGCTGTTGCTCTTATCGAGCAAAGCTTTCCCTCTCCTATGGATGTTAGCCCATGCATGTCTTAATCGGATGAAAACTGCCGTGTCCAATAAGCTCGTGAGATACAGAGATTCCTGTATCTCCTTCTCAATAGGAGCGTCCCTCAAAGTGTAACCGAACTGTCTTACCAGCAGTGAAGGGTTATAGTTGATACAGCCTTTCCGTCCAATCAAGGGGACATTCGGAAAGCCACTGCAACTATATATAATATCAGTACCAAGCATACTCCGATCAAACCAAATCATGTTCTCAGCAGACAACCCCATCAACCGAGAAGACCAATCCAAAGTATCAACAGCATCAACAAAAGGTCCTGTCTTCGGAAGGTGCCCCTGGAACCACCTGTACAGGAGAGGAAGACAGCAGGAAACATTCTTGCCACGACGTTTCTCATTATTTTAGTGAATAGAATGATAAACATCGCCCAAGAGAGTAGGAACTGGATTCTTCGAGGCAAGAATCAGGAAGGCGTCTGAGTCGACAAAATCTGGTACATTAGGAAACAAGACAATCCCATAGATGCAGACAGCTAGGATAGCACTGAAGGCAATCCAACATCCACTCTTCGCGCACTGTGTAGCCTTCTCAACCAGGACAGACAGGTGAAAACCATAGGCTCCATTCAGCTTGACCAAGCCTCCCGGAAACTCAGAAGCGTCCAAACTGACAACCCCGACGAGTGTAGCTAACTCAGGCTCAGCATCAGCATGTATGAAGGGCACCCGGTCTAACACAGGAACTCCCAACATCGCAGAATACTCCTCCAAAGTGGGTGCTAGAATATAATCAAGAAATAAGAAACATCTCAGCTGCGGCTCATAAAACTGCATCAAAGTATACACCCCAGTCGTCTCAAATGCTGAAGGTCTGTACAACAAGCTAAGCAATCTCCTATAAGATATCCTGAACTCATCCCTCACTTTCTCATCTGCTAGAGCCACTAATCCCAGCAAGGAATTGATATCTGACGAATGCAACCGGTAAGCAACTATCTTCTTCAGGGACTCCATGTCTGGCTAGAAGATGCACTAGAATCAGAGGGGAATGATCACCTGCAACATAAATATATGTTAATGAAATGCAATCATGAAAATGCACATGCATATGCAAACAAGGGACCAAGTGCAATGCTGATGAACTAGGCTGCTCTGTATTGAAGCCTGAGAACCATCCAATCTTCATCTCAAACCAAACCAACCACTCAAAAGAACCCTGTAGCCACATCTCACTGACAGAGATAAACCAGGTATTCTGAGGTCAAAGGTTTCCTGCAAACAGACCCACCTACCCCTCACAGGTATGTACTTAACTCGCAGACGAGGTACGACATCCTATGCGGGTTCAACGTCACAGACTTTCAAGAGCGATGATACGATACCCAGAAGGTGTGGCATCATCATCCCTTGAAGCGGCCTCACTTAGTTGAATCCCAATTGATAGGTTCCCAGAGTCGACAATCCTCGGGTCAGACAACTTGTCGAGCCCTAAGGGCCAGGCAAGAAGCATCAAAGAGAATCTCGTCCGAGCGTAAATTTTGCGGCTAGCTGGTGCGAGCTAAGCAAGCAGGCTAACCACTACTCTCTACTTCTAAGTCTATGTGTAACCTCAAGCCCGAGTCCGACTTATCTCTCAACAAATTACCCCCTTCCCACAGCAGCAATAATAATATAAGGCTGATAATAAAATGCGGAAAGTAAAGACAGAAAAGTAAATCTATACAACAACCAGGACGGGAAAATAAGCGCTAGGATTGACTCGCATAGGGGATATTCCTGTCCCCAGCAGAGTCGCCAGCTGTCGCTACTGCGAAAATCGGCGCCGGCTGAACAGAAGAGTCGCCATCGTGCGTTATTTATCCCAAAGGAGGGAAAGGAAACGCTCGAAGTAAACCTAACGCAAAACGGGAAAGGAATGGTCATCGCAACCAAATTCCTGGATTCGGGAGTCGATTACGCAAGGGGAAGGTATTAGCACCCCTCACGTCCGTCGTACTCGACGGGATCCACGCTTGTTTTCTAGTACGGATTGTTATTCTATCTACGCTAAAGGTCAAGGTTTAAAAGAAAAGAAAATGACTCGGCAAAATATCGCACTTTATGCCTACGTATTCGCATCTGGAGCGAGAAATCAGAGTCAACGTAGTTCGCCTACCTACAGGAAAGGAGGGGAAGGTTGCTCGCTAGGATATCGCATCCTATGCCTACGTACTTTCATACAACATAAAAGATCAGAGCAAACGTAGTTCGGGATATGGAAGACACAAGTTTGTCTGCATGCTTTTTTTATCTCCTTATGAAAGGGTTTTTCCTGATTAAGAGTTCGAGCGGACAAAAATGACGTTTTGATGTTTGTTTCAGTCTTTTACGCAAGAACTGTTTTTTATGATGTTTGCAATCTCTGACGCACTAGAGACTATGATTTGAGAGTGACTACGTCGTATGTCACCCTAAGGGTAACACACTAAGTAATCAGATTACTGAAGAGTGACCCTCCAACAACCTTTCTCAAATAGCTTAAGGCTCGTAGCGTACGACATCGATTATCCTTATTACTGTGTTTTGAATTGTTCTGAGATAGAAGAGAAAGAAGTTCTAAAAACCTAGGGTTTGAAAGGGGAATCAAAACTACCCTAATGTTATCATGCATGGATCACAACCTAATTTCTGTCATAATTCCCTCCTGCACAGAGGAAATCAGAGATCCTAGGGGATAAACGGAAAAGAAACAGCAGATATACAGTAAACAGTAAAATGCATGAGATGCAGCAATACAAGCGAGGCAAGGGAGTCCCACTCAACCTCTAACCTGGGAAAACAATAGGCAAAGTGAAACAGCTTCACTTCAAACCTAAGGGCAAACTGAACAAACAACAATCAATACAGCAAAAGAAAAACCCAACACCAGCTCTGACAACAACACCAGCTCCCACAGTAAGTAGTGCAAACAGCACCAGCTCTGGCAGCTACAGTTGATTAACAGCAAAAGGTTGACAGTAACAACTTTAAGCAAGATCCCACCTTTACTTTCTAATGATACTCAAGCTTCAGATAAGCTCTTATCTCCAATAATCTTCAGCTTTAGCAAACACTGAATTCCATCCAGTAGACAACTTTAGTTGGCAGCAAAACCCTAGTCTTCAGCAGATATCCAGCTTTAGCAGGTACAAGCTTCCTCTTATCCAGTCATCAATACCCTTCTCATTTTCAATAGGCTCCCCCAATCCCAATGCAGACACTCACAGGAGAGAATCAACTTAATAGAGGAAGTTGGAATGTTAAGAGGCTTAGTGAAAACCCAGGGAAATCACTAAGATCTTATCATAGCAAGGGAGAGGTATCCTCAAGGTTCTACCCAATCAAAGCATGCTCAACATCTCTCCTAAGGAGTGATGGAACTTCTTTTAGGGGACCTTGTGTCATAGGATGGAATAGAGGCACAAGAAGCTCTCTATGTTTGACATAATAAATCAGTCTACTCTAGAGCTCTCCCTATATCTCCTATCTCCTAAGTCTTCAAAAGCAATCTTCAAGCACAAGCAACTTCAAGCTCCAAGCATCATTATTTGTCTTCAATCTTCTTCCATGTCTTCACACACTCTTCAAGCCAAACACAAGCCCCAACACCCAAAGAAAAGGCCCAAAACCCAACATACAAAGCAACTTCTCAAGGGGGAAACACACCAATAACCACCAATTTGCAAAAATCAAACAAAATGGAAATACTCATCATAAAATCCTAGATTAATTTCGAAGGGATCCTAACTAGGTACCCTATACCCCACATAAACCCCAAGGTCTAAATCAAATTAAAAAAACCCAAAACTATGTGTTGAAATGCACCTATGTCAAGTTGAAACCCTAATTCTAGCACACTAAAGTTGATGTTCAAAACTAACTAAAATTAAATCATAAAAATGTGATAAAATTCCAGGGGGAACCTAATACTATAATCTAACTATATAAAAAAGAATGGCATCAAAATACCAAAGGAAATGATCATACAAAATTCAGAAAGTTAGTATATCAAATGAAAATGAAATAAAAACACTTAAACTTGTAAAAATGCCATAAAAAATAAAAATGGATGAATTAATCTTTTTATTCTTTTATTATTTTCTTGAAGTCTTGATGAAAATGGGGAAAAAACTCCCATCTAAAAATATTAATTTGAATTTATTATGAATTTTCAAAGAACTTAAAATAAATGTGAAAATAAAAGAAAATATGAGAAAAATGAAAAATGCGCGTGTCCAATAGCAATTAAGAACAGTTCATTCACCAACTGGGCCCAGAGAGGGGGTGTCAAGAGAAAGCGCGCTAGGCCCAATTCTACTTTAGAAAATTAAAACGAAAATGCTTAGGAAATTAACAAAATCTCGGTGTGAATAGCAAGCCAATTCAGTGTAATTCCTATTGGGCTTCTAAACAGGGGTGTGGTTATCAATTTGCACTTAATCCCAAGCTGGCAACTTAATGAAACGGTGCGTTTGGATGCCTTCAGAAACTCTTCACAAACTGAGAGCAAATCGTGGCCCTTAGATGTGGTTTTGGTCAAAGGTCTCACTCACATCCAATGGTGATCAAGTTATCTTCAACCTTTGAACATGCCTTGGAGGGAAAAGCCATGGAAACTCAGAGCTTCAACTTCATCTTCCCCAATTCGCAACTCCATCAATTCTTCATCAAAAATCAAAACTAAACACCCTAATTCACTCGATTTTCCACAAGGAATTCAACCATGGTAATTAAAATCACTAAAACATCTTCCTCCTCAAAACTCGATTGAATCATCAGAAATTGATCAAGAACCAAATCTCACTAAACCTAAAATTGAGTGGCCTAAACTCTTCACCACTTCACCCTGGTTAATTCTAGCTATCAAACTAAGATTCTATCATCAAGAACACGAAGATAATTGCATGAACAGAATTTATGTCATTCAACTAATTGTCTTTAAATCAACCCTAACGCTACCAGAAAGCTCCCTATGATCATCTACATTGGATCTAACCATTCAAAGCCTATTGAAACTGCCTAAATCAAGCCATGGAGTGAAGTTTACATACCTGCAATTTTGAGATGAACAGAGTGATCAAAGCTTCAAGATAAGCTTCAATAAGTTCCAGACACCTTCACCAACACCAAAGGATGCTTCTGTATGCAAAGAAAGAGATTGAAATGGCTTGGATTCTTGAATTCGATATTGAGTTGCAGGCTGAGAATTCCAAATGCAAACACATGATTCTTCAGGGTTCTTGCTCAATAATCCATCTGGAATCACTGACATATGCTTGATCAAGGTTCTGAGATCAAAAGAATGGGTTGAAAGTGGTTGAAACTTGTAACTGAATTCTATTTTGCAAATGGAAGGTTGAAAATGCAAACTCTCTAATCTCCCTCAATTCTCTCCAACTAGTGATCTGAACCACTTCATTTGTATATATAGAATGTGGATGAAGGCTCTAGAATCTTCTGGATCAATCCAATGAGAAATTCACCATCTCATGTCATGAAATCTCATGTCATGCTATGTTCATACCAGCTCATGATATCAGCTTGCATTCACTTCATTATGAGTCTAATTTCTCTCCAAATGAGATTTAGGAAGTGTTTGGATTGGATGTAGCCTTGGTTATGCCTTGAAGATTGGTTTGGCAATTAACCAATTTACAAAGCAAGTCATTGAAATAACCCTCAATTCAAAATTGTGGCAATTTCAATGTTCTCAAAATGTATTTTACAGTCAAATTGGTATGTCATATGGCTTGGTTTGGATTTGTAGATCAAAAACCCCAATTTTCAACCTTGGTTCATTTAAAATTTACCCTTATTTTAGGCCATTTTGGTGACTTTGTGAAACAAGCCATTCCAAGTTCTCATGACCTCTTATCTAGCCTAAAAATGTCATTTTGAACACATCTCATGTTGAACATTTTTCCATTTGAAGAGTGGAAGATGGAGATTTGGACCTATGTTGAAAAATGACCTGTAATTCAACTTTCCCAAAATACCCCTGGGTTGCCAAGACCATAACTTGAGTTCCACAAATCCTATTGAGGACTTATAGTACTAAAATTAAATCTAATACCATGATCTACAACTCTTATGCTGGCCAAGAATCCATTTGAAAACTCCTTGATGGGCAAAAGTTGCTTGGAAGTCAAGTGACTTTCACAGATAAATTTTAGTGTCCTCTGGGGACCCATAACTTGCAAGAATCATAACCTAAGTTCTACAAATATTATTGAAGACTTCTAGTACTCAAATTAAAGCTATTGAGAAGCTCTACAGGTTTCATGTTGACCAATATGCCATTTGAAACTTGCATTTTGACTTATCTGGCTTGGAAGTGAAGCCTAAATTAGGGGATTTTACACTGAAACCCTAATTTAGTAACTCCTCCCACTCTTGATTCTTTTTGATTTATCATTGGCACAACACCACACTTGTATCCATATATCAATTCATGAATCCCACATACTTCAACTAAGCCTTCATGCTCTTCAATCACTCAGTTGACCTAGGGTTGACCCAGGTGAAACCCTAGTTGACTGCACTTCAACTCTGGCTCTTGTACTTGTATCAATGACTTGTCTCTTCTTAAAAATGACCCTCTAGGGCTTCCATGATCTTTGTACACATTCCATACCCTCAGCCATGGCTTACACACTCATTGATGATCTTCAACCCCCCAAGATTAGGGGAAAAATCCACTGGTTGACCTTCAAACTTTTCAAAGCTTTAACTTATTTCTTGATCACTTGGATGGTCTTGAACTTGAATAAAACCCCTTGATGTGCCTCTTTCTGATAATAATGGCACTTGATCCCTTGTTAGATGACTTGTTATGCTATGCTATGCAAATGATTAGACTATGTACATGACTTATTATGCAAATGACAATGTAATTGAAACATAAACCAGGTGAAATAGGTTGAGCAAATTTTAGGGTGCAACGCCACCCATTCTCTATGATGAACTTCAATCCTACGCTCGGTTAACTCAAACTATACATTCAGGTTCCCATAGGCTTTAAGAATTGAACTGATGATAGTTGGTGATGATTCACAAATCTAGAGTAGTCACAACTCCCTTACAGTATTTGATAGCTTTTTGATAATTGAGGATTTCAAAGTGAAGGTTTTAAAGGTTTCCTATTTTTATTATCCCTTACTTTTTACCTGAACTGTTTTCTTTTGGATATACAGTCAGCGGGATGCCTCATTTTTGCCTAAGTCCCCTTCATAGGTTTTTGACTTAGCGGGCTTTTTAATTTTTCTTTTTTCTTCTTCTTCTTTTTCTTTTTTGAGAAAGGACGTGACTACCTAGTTTAATGGCTACGGCGGACCATCATCATCTTTTGAACTTTGACACTTGTTTGTTGTGTGTGAAGGAAAACCTGAATGCACCACTTTTAAAGTGTCTTGTATGCATATATCTCCGAGTTAAATGAGAACTACCCACCCCAGGTTTGAGATTTAAGGTTTGTTTTTGTAGAGAAAGAAAACTCCTACTTCTAGGCTCGAAGGGGTTAACGAGAGATTATCTTCCTTATTTCTCCGGTGTTTAGGGATTTGAAACAATGCCTTACATCATCGGCAAAGTTAAATTGAAAGCATATCAACAGCAGTTATGGATATAGTTCTCATCATCCTCCCCAATCTTTGCTTTAAACAACAGTTTTAGTAAAGAAATTTTTTTTCATTTTTGTATTTCATAACAATGAAAGGAAAAAGAAAGAGTTAAACGAATGGACTTAATCAAAAGATGCACAAACATTTCATTAATATTGCCAATTCAAAATGAACAACAGCTTACAAGCAATTCAAATTAAACAACAAGAGAAATACAACTGAAAATACTGAAACTAACAGAATACAGCCAGCTTAGGAGAATTGACTTAACAACTTCAGTTTTCATGCCCAAATGGGGGAACACCTCTATCACTGATTACTTGCTCCCTGTGGTATAGAACCTTGAAAGGCCTCGTAGGTCCTTTGTCTTTTGCTTCGAGAGCTGAGACACTGATACTTGGTTTACCTTCTTGAGGTTTTAACAGCTCCAACAAGCTTTGCACCTTCCACCCAAAACCTTTGCACTCTTCTACCAAATGCCCCATTGTCCCAGTATGGTACTTGCATTCAACTTCTAGGTGATCTTCTTCAAAGATCAGTTTTTTGTCATAGACTAGCTCTTGTACCACAAATCCTAACGCCAAACAAGTGTCTAGTTCATGTCCTTCAGCCCCTTTGTGAAACTCACAATTCAAGTTTGCATTATGCCATGGTCCTGGCACAAGATTAAAAGCTCGTGGAGTCACCAACGAATTCTGAATTAGTAGCGGATAAAGCTTACTTAGCGGCACAGGAACAGTCTTGTAGCATGCCTTGTTCCTCTTAACAA
Organism: Lathyrus sativus; assembly: GCA_963859935.3. Lineage (NCBI taxonomy): Eukaryota > Viridiplantae > Streptophyta > Magnoliopsida > Fabales > Fabaceae > Lathyrus > Lathyrus sativus. The sequence continues at coordinate 270,371,520 of OZ012739.1, forward strand.
GATTCTTCTTATTCATGTTCTGGCTTCGAGAACCTTGAGGGGAAACAGCCAATGAATGCTGAGATGCTCTTTTGGCAACCACCTAACAAGGATGACGTTTCGGCGCAGGCTCAAATGCTAGTTGACGATGGTCTGACCGTTGAAGCTTAGGAGGTCCTTGAGCTGCACGAGTCACCGGAAGTGACGGACTGACAACCTCTCTAGGCGCAATAGGGTGAGAATACCCCTCGTTCCTCATCAAATTCTGCAAAGTCTCCAAAACCCAATTCATCTGACCTTTAAGGATCCTGATTTCCTCCTTCAAGGCTTCTTGCCCTTTCAAAAGCTCTTTCATCGTTTCCATTGGTCCAGAATGCGTGATAGGTATCCCTCTAGGGACAGGAAGAGGAAGATGAGACTCAAGGCTCTAAAATTCAAATGCAAATGCAAATGTGACGACATGCTCATGCAATGCAAAAAAAGTTTCATGGAACTCAAAACATTCACAAACATCAAGATAGACAAAAAACTTCTTTTCATTAACCAACAATTTGAATTGCAACATGTCAGTACCTCTTACAAGAGTCTTAAACAGAGAGCTAAATAAAAGCTAACAAAAGTCCTAAAGAGGTTCTCTAGACAACTTCGAGTTGAGCTTTTCCATCTCCTTTTCCATCTGGGCTTTCTCGAGGATATGCTTCTCCACAATTAGCTTCTACGGAGTCAACTGAGGACTAAGTGAAGATAAATCATCTGAGACTTTTCTCTTCTTACAAGAGATAACTTCTTTATTCTTCAACCGTTGTTGTTTCTGAAATTCTGCATTTTTCGACAACCACTTGATGCTTGTGCTCCCATGCTTCTCTGTTTGTTGTGCTTTGCTCAAAGCGACTCCCAAACGTGTAGCCTTAACAATTGCTTTCTCCATATGGTCTTTCCCCATGATTGGAAAAGGAGATTCGTCAAGAATGAGCAATCCAACCAAATAAGAGTTTTCCTTTAGTGGGTATTAGTTGATAGTCGGAAAAGTGAAACGATGATAGACTGGATCATAGAACTGGAGAAGCATGGAGAGGAGTTTATTATCCACCTTTATCTTAACCAATAACAACAATTTCCCATATATTTTTGAATCCCTCTGGATCTATCACCAAGGTACCCAAGCTCTTTAGGTCATCCAAGTTAAAACTCTTGTAAGTGTACTTCAAAGTTTCTTTCTTTTACTGTTCATAACAACCTTGATGTTTACAAATAAAACTCTGAGTTCCATGAAACTTTATGATATGATATTTATGAATGCAAAAATGCACAAACACAGGCAAATGCAAAGATCACATATGCACAAACACAAGCCTAGGTTTAAACGACGAGCATGGATCCATGGTCTACCCATCCCCAAAAGGTATGTACTAGGGGTTTCAAACCTGTAGAACAAGGTTCTAAAAATGGTTCCTAGAGTCATCAACCCATCTTTCGGATACTATCACCTTCCCAAATTATTTGGTAATCCATAATATTCTCAAGAGAGTCTCGTCTGAGTGTAGTATCGCGTATCAACTATTTCAGAAATACTTCCTTATAGCCATCGCACTACGTCCTAGTAAGGCCAAAAGTGGGGTAGAATGTAATCTAAAAGTCCACAGTGTCATGGGCTCCTTCGTTGAAAGTAGCATTGTTTTCACGAATACTCGATCAAAAATACTAAACTCTCAAGAGGGACTACACTGAGCGATGGTTTATCAAGTTAGCTTGGTCGGGAACCAACTCCCTATAAGCCTCCTTGAATATACCACCATGCTATCATAATTGCACTCAAGTCTGGGTATAGGACCGTCTCACCACTCAAAAGGTACCAAAATCCAACACTCAAACAAATATACACAAATATACATGTAAAGCAAATATTCACAAATATAACACATAAACAAACAAAATAGGCTAAACCCACAAGTTTTAAATGTCCCCAGTGAAGTCGCCATTTCTGTTGCGGTGAAAATTGGATATCAAGCTATTAAGTTAACTTGAATCTTAATTCTTTTACAACCGAACTTTATTTTATCCATAGGAAATGTCTAAAGAAAGAAAAACCCTTTTCGCAATGTAACGACAATGCTAAGAGATCGGGGATCGGGGGTTGGTTATACCTAGGGAAGGTATTAGCACCCTAAGCATCTGTAGTACTCTACAGGAACCTTTTGTTTGTTTGTGTGCTAAGTTTGTTAAATGTTTGCTATGGATTTGTTAAGGATTGGGAAAATAAGTGTAGATTAAAACCTAAAGATATATACACTAAGTTTGCTCGCAAAGACATCGAGTCCTCTGCCTACGTATCCTAACTAGGATAGAATCAGAGCAATCGTAGTTCACATCACAAGGGTTGAAGAAAACTTGATTATGATCAAGGTTCAAAGGGAAACAAACATGACAATGTTTGTGTAGAGTTTAAGGAAACTCTCTAGATCTAAGTTGAACACTCAAGAAAGGGAGGTAAGTAATCATGACGATGATTCTTACATAGAGTTAACAAACTCTATCCTAAGTTCTAGTTGAAAGAGCACTCCTAACAAGGGTGGGCTTTGTAGACTTAAGAAAAGTCTAAAGGACAAGTTCCACTTAACTAAGTGTATGAATGACTTAACGAAGTCGAGGGAGAGATGAGTTGTTTATGACCCAAGGGTCAACGAAAAGACTTTTCCATTGGAAGGAGAGAGAGAGAGAGGCAACTTGGATGAGAACTAAAAAGTTCCATCACTTGGGGAAGAAATACTAGTAAGCAAGATGAATAAGATTACAATCAAGTAAGCATGCATATTACAATAAGCAGATACTACAAACAAACACCAATGGCTACAACTGGTAATCAAATATCTTAACAAAGATGGAAGCATAGTCTTAACAAATATTGAAACATGAGGAAGGTAACAACCATGTAAACAAATCACAATTTGAAAGTAAACATGTCATAGACTCAAGGTGCATCTAGTGTAACAACAATATGTATTGATGACAATCAAACACAAACAAATTAGTTTAACCTCATGATTTAGGAGGAAAATAATCACGGGATTATGGTGACGACCAAAGGAGGACAAACCCTAGCATGTTAACTAACATGGGATGCAAAAATCTCACAAGAAAATTCAAGCATATTCAAAGGGAATTCAACAGCAAGTAAGATAACGATCTCAACAAATGAACAGATTTCCACACAGACAAAAGACATAACAATTAATAACAATATGTAATATTTTTACACCACATGAAAATAGACCTTAAGACAAGCATGTTGCAAAAAGAATGGGTTCAAAAGGATAAAAAATGACAAAGATATGACTTTTTGAAGTTTCAGGTAAAAATGTACAAATAAAACACAACAAGTAAAAATAAAATAAAATGCAATGGGTGGGAGTTGAACCCACGCCCCTCAGCTTACACATGCGCGCGCAAGAAAATGAAAAAAAGAACAAAAGGGTTGATCCTCCTCAGGGATCGAACCCAGGTCTAAGTAGTGAAAGGCGCATGAGAGAGTAAGTTGATTACCACTGGGGTGGCTATACATCCGTTGATATAGCCACCCCCATAAACATATAAGGCGTGTTCTCAAGGATTTCTGGGCAAGTTGGAAGCAAGAACAAGGCATTTTTACAAAAGGCGTTTTGATGCTAACTTACTCAATTCTTAATGGATTCAGGTGAAATTTTAGTCAAAATTGAGTATTTTTAAACAAGGGACAGGATGGTACAGTTGGTTTTTTGAAAGGATGCATAGAAAATAAAACACGATGGCAGTTGCAAAAATGGGATGAAAATGCATTTTCAAGATCAATGATCAAACTAGACATGCTATAATCAGGAAGAGGGTTCCAACACATCTCAAATATCATGTACATCAAGCTCACACACTCAAACAACTCACACATAGGTCAAAACTTCAACTGCCATATGGAAATGGAAGGAAATTCAAGACATGTTGCAAGTATGAGAGATAAATCAAGAAACAGGCCTAATTGAAATGAATAGATCATACATACATCCTCAAAACATCACATAAGGTGTGTCTATACTTTAAAATTGTTTACAAACAACATAGAATTGAATGTCATATGTCCACTGCTCACTTAACACAACATAATGCATCATTGGAATCAAAAATGAATTGGGACAGTTTGAGGTCAGAAAAAAGTCATACACAAGTTTCAAATAAGATAAAAAATGAGTCTAGCACCTAAGGTTGGCATGAAATGCACACAACAAGAATATGACCAACAAAATGCAATTTATCAAACATGATGAAGCCAGGCTGTTATGACAGAGAAATGAGGCAGACATAAACGATTGATTCATGAACATACAAGTCTCACATGCTATTAGACGTCCAATGTTACATGAATTGACCTTGACAAATCAAGCAAAGCAAAGTGAGGTGTGTGACAGTGATTTTCAAAACAGCTGCAGCAGCAGGGCACAAACATGGTTCAGTTGTGAAAATGATCTCATGTTAACAAACAATACACACACACCATAAATGTAAATAAGAGTGAGTTACAACTCAGAAAAGATGCACATGGCAAGCAAGAAAGATATTGGCATATGGTCATGGTAAATTAGTTCAAAGATGCAATTTGATGGTGAAATGAGAAAGCAAGCAGTCATTGATCAAACCAACCATCAACACACATTGGAATCAAGTATATAAGTGAGTTACAACTCAAAGATTAGGCATTTTGCAAGCAATCAAGAATCTTGGTATGTTCATGGTGATTTTGGTTTGAAAAAGAGCAGTTGGAAGGTGAAATAGGAAAATAGGTACACAAAGATCAATTCAATCATCCACACACCTTAAACTCATGAATATAAGTGGGTTACAACTCAAAACATAAGCATATACACACAAAACAACAATTTGGGATGATCAAGGCACATTCTAGCATGAAATTGCAATTGGAAGTGGAATTATGAAAACAGACAAGAATAAATCAAGTAAACCAAGTATACACACCATTATCATGACAAAGAATGAGTTTTAACTCACAAAACAAACATAGGACTGTTGAAATGAAAAAAGGTATGTTAAGGTGAAAAATGGAAAAATCTGTCTTGGCAAGACAGTTGTGGCAGCAGGTGGTGTCTTTTTCAAATTGTGAGGTTTTAAACCAAGATAATAACATACACACATCATAAATATGACAAGGAAAGTGATCATGCATTAAAATCAAACTCACAGCAGCTGGAGCCAAATTTTAGTATGTTGTTGAAATGTGAAACAGTTTTGGTGTACTGATGTAGCAGCAGGGGTATTATTGCAAGCAGTGAGGTTTACATCAAAACAAATAATACACATACATCTCATACATCATGGCAAGTAGGATGAGCCCAAGATTTGGAGTACATGGCATCTAAAATAGGTTTTGAAATGTTCATGGAAAAGTAAAACAATTTTTGATGACAGTAGGTGAAATTCAAATGGAAATTGTTTTAAACCAAAACAAGAGCATACACACACCATAAATGTAATAACAGATGGTATTGAGTTCAAAAGTTAACCACGTCCTCTTTGATTCAAAGTATGACATGATGATGGTATCATATTGCAAAAATAACAAATAAACACAAACTGTCAAGAACCAAAACCAAATGATATACCCTATGTTGCTATCACATACACACTTCAAATGTGTAATCTAAAGATTATAGGCCTTAGCATCATTCAAAACCAAACTGTCATGGAAGTTGGTATGTTTATGGTACATGCTTTTCAACACAACAATCTCAAAAATGCCAAACATGAAAATATGATGTAAAGTGAGAAGTTGATAGACTAAGTACCTCTTATAGACTATGTTGGGCAAGTTAGAACACAAAGAAATCCAGAGATCTTGTTTTTGGCACAATGCTGAAGTTTGCTTCCTTTTGAAGCAATATGCAAACCTTATAACAGTTGGAGAAATGAGTGTCACCACTGGTTTTCAATGCTTTGGATAGTTGCAATATGACATATGTGAGGTTTATGGATGGTTAGAATAGCAAGAATGGGCCTAGACAAGGATTTGGCAGATTTTGAGTATAGTGGTTAAACTTGCTTAGTGTGAAAGTTGACTTTTGTGAAATTGAGAATTTTGAGTGGTTTGAATGTATGGACACCTTCTACACAATGCTTAGAGGTTGTGTAGATGGTTTTGAAGGACTTGGAGATGGTAGAACTGATCTTGAGCAGAGTTTTTCTCAAGACAACTTTTTGGTGAAAAATGGAAGTTTAAGAATTTGAGATTCTTAGGGAAATGAGAGGGAATTGAGAGCTGTTGTTTTTTTTTCTCTTATTTTGGAGATTGATCTGTGTTCAAATGACATAGAGGGAGCCCCTATTTATAGGAGAATGCAAAGTGAGGGCGGATTTGTAAACTTGGCATTTTGGAGGGATTTTGAAAAGGAAACCCTTGGCTTGGGGTTTGGTACAGCTGCAAGTTTCAAAGCCTTGCCTCAACTGACGAATTGTTCAAGTGGAAATGAATGACATGAGGTGATTAGAGTGGCTAGGCAAATAGGGAACTGCAGCTGCAAGTGCAAGTGGAAAAAGTTTCTCTTTCCAATTTTATGAATATTATATTGTCAACTTGCCTCCAAGTTGCCAAGTCCATCAATTCCTTCTTTCTTCTGGTTTTCTCTTCATATAGGCCTCAAGTTATCAGAATAAAACATGATCCAATGGTTGGGGATGGCCCAAATTGTTAAAATTTGAATTTGTGAAGAATTGTCAATGTGGGACTCAAGTGTTAAAAGCTCATCTTGCCAAATTCATAACTCTCATATCATAATGGATATGGAGGAGTTCTACTACAATTTGGAAAGCCCTCATGTAGCTCTACAACTTTCATGTTTTCATGAATTTCAGATTCCCAAAGGAACTTGGCCAAAATGCCTCCCAAAGTTGCTGAAAAAACAAGCCTAAAAGTGAAATTTGTCAAAGTTATTTTCCCCTCTTGTAATGAATTTGACCATAACTCCAAATATATGCATTTTCTGATCATGGACCACTTTGGGAATTTTGTAGTACTTGCCAAGAGATTTCCAATGAGCTTTGAACCAACTCAATTGGATGTGTGGTTAAGGAGTTATGGTCTTGCCCCTTTCAAAACCCTAATTCCCGACTTTTGCGATTACTCCTCAACCCTTGATCCAATTGTCATGAAATTGGTAGATGCAATATGTCATTAGGAACATTTTTGATTCACATCTTGAGGTCGGATTCCTTATGAGTGAAGAGTTGATGTTTCGGTCAATCGAATGATCGATCGGTGGCTACCGAGTCGGCTGTTGATGCTCTGGACCTTTAGAGGCTGTGAAACTTCTTGAACGGACTTTACCAAGCCATATGAACACTATGGACCATGATCCTGCCATTGCAACACCTTTTAGATCAAAAGTCAAACCACAATTGACTTTTCCTGCTCGAAAACCCTAATTGGGTATCCTGAACTTCACTGCTTTTGGTTCCTGGGTGACAACCTCAAATTGGATTCATGCTTGATCCAATGGAATATTCTTGATGATGTGGAGATCCAATCTCAAAGAAAACCAATCCAAAACATTGACTGGTTAACCCTCGAAACCTCGATTTCGGCTGTACAAAACCCTGATCCTCCTGTAACTTGACAAAGACCACTTGGAAGGGGTTAAGGTCAAATAATCAAGTGAACATGCTCCTAAAATGATGATGAAAATCTAAGGGGTCAAAATTTTGGGTATGACAGTCATGTATTGGGAAAAATTCTTATTCCAACTGCAAGTTTCTCGACTTTTGCCAAGAACCATTGCTTTGAATGTCTTTATTTTGAGTTAATTTAGATTATCCACGATCTTTTGCGTTTATTCCTTTTATATCATGAGTTAGAATACCCCTAATACTCTGTTTCATTAATTATAATTTTTGCTTACAAAATAAAATAACACATTTAAAACAAAAATATATGAAAATTGAGAATAACAAAAGAGAAAAGAAATTAACTCGCTAATTTGTACCTTCAATCTTAATATCTTCTTCTATTTTTGAGATATAGTAATGGTCAAGGATAAACAATTACTCTTTTCCTTTCTCGTCTCATCTCGATCTATGGATGATTTGAGAACATATGTATTAAAAGAAAAGAAAAATTAATGTATATTCAAATGAAGAGAAAAAAAAACCAATTGAATTTTAGTCATCAATAAAGGCTTCTCTCAATATTTTTAATTTTTTTTATAGGAAAATGATCTATACAGAAATACTAGGGGGATTTCAAACCCAACAAACTAAAAACACAAACTTTGACAAACAAGGATCAATCAAGGGAAACAAACCTAAAAAAACAATAGGAGATTATTACAATATATACACATTTAGATGAAATACGAAATCATCACCACGACAAATGCACAATACGAACGGATATGTCTTCCACTACAAAAAAAAATCATTAAATAAAATTTAGTTGCGCGCCTTCCACAAGCACCAACAAGTACAGAACCTAATTGTTGCCGCCCACTTTCGCGATAACTTTCCCACCATTCTCACACCAATTATTGAACCATTAGAAGCGAGAGAGATGAACAACAGTGAACAATGGAACAATGAAGATCAATAATGCAAGAAGAAAAGTGAGATTATTATTTATTTTTCTATTTATGTACTATTTATCCATTGATAATATTTATTTTTAGGAAGTAAGTTTTTGTTTTATAATGTACTATGATACAAATTCACAAAAGTAAAAATATACAATGATAAACAAACTTTTTGATATGTTCTTCTTCAAAAATGGGCAGTAGTTCCAATTTCATCCTATCTTTTCCACTAAGTCCATGTGAATCTTCTTCTAAAATCAAATTCATGTTTAAAAAAACAACAGAATAATTCAGGATTAAATTAAAATAAAATTCATATATAAATATGAAAATGATTATATAAAAAGAAACATATTTTATTCGATAGAATTAAAAGTTAGATAAAAAAGAAAATTTTCATAGTTGTTTCATTGAAGAAAAGAACATGAAAAAAGAAAGAAAAAAACATGAAAGACACCAATTATTTCAAGACAATCTTTCTTTGCTCTACATGGCATATGTTAAACTACATATTTTTAAATGTATAGAGAGAAGACTAGATTTTAATAAAATTAAGCATAGCTACATTGTAAATTAAATTTAAATCCAACTTATTAGATGACAATACAATAACTATATTGCAGTTCATAAAATATTCTTGAAGAGCATTGGTATACTCTCTTGAATACGAATCTATACTAGAATTATATGTCAGCGTATTACATGGAGAGATCAAAATGGTACACATCTACATCGCTTATTATCACACTTCGCTATCCTTGGAGGGTAGCACCCAAATAGATTTGGACAATCACATCTCTCTTACATTTACCACTTCCTGTAGCAGAAAATGAAAACAAAAATTAGATAATATTTGATAAGTATTATGTACAAATTACCAAAAAATAAAAGTAAATATAAGAAAATGTATTACTCCAATGATCGAATGGCACCGGTCTGATAGAAATAAATATAATTATAATATAAATCAACTTGACTATTTGAGTCATATTTCTTCCGCTGTGTTTAAGAAATGATTTTATCATTTTGTATTTTATATATTTTGAACTCTCCTTACATATATTCAAATTTATTGTTCTTTATATAGTTGTAAGAAATCCTTCTTAAAATTAAAATAATTATTAAAATAAAAAAATAAAGCACATTAATGTATTATATTTGCCCCTCTAGCACATTTAATAAGCATTTTAGATTTTAAAAATAACTAATTTTTTTAAATATTTCAACCTTTTATAATAGGAAAGAGTAAAATAAAAAAGTTAAAATAATAATATAAAAGCATGTTTATGAATATATTTATGAATTAATTAATTGACCAATTGACTGTATTGTCGGATGAAATATATCTTTCAAATGTTGCCCAATTTGATAGACTCTATTTTGGGTCATACTTAACTAACAAGCATAATAGTTAAATAACAAGCATAACAAGTAAGGAAATAATATGCTATATTGACTAGGAAGATTTAGGTGCTACTACGGGAGACAGTTGTGCAGAGAATATAATTCTTTGTGTCGAAATAGGTAGTGCTCGACAAAATAAAGATGTTTTGAAACTTGTAGTGTGTGTTGAGTTCTATTCAATATCGAAGTGAAGAGTGAAGAATGAAGAACAAGGTATTTTGATCGGTTAATTGAATCTTGTTTCTTAGGATTGGTTTAGAATTACTCAAAGTCTTGGGGATAAGCTATGTCAATTGCAACATACATCTTGAACATATGTCTGACAAAAAGACTAGAAGGAATTACATGAGAAGAATGTTAGTATGGTGTCAAGCCTAGCCTAAGTCACTTGCAGGTGTTTGGGTCTATAGCACATAGACATGTTCCAGATTAGTTGAGAAGAAAACTTGATGACAAGTCAATTCAAATGATTTTGATAACCATTCGACTACAAGATATAAGTTGTTCGACCTAGTGAACAAGCAAGTAGTGGTCAGCAGGGACGTGATCATAAATGATCTTAAAGAATGAGATTGGACTAAGAATGTTAAGAAGAATATAGTGAGAATCTTCTGTGAAGAACAAGGTAGTGAAGTTGAAACAGAAATTCGACAAGAAAAAGTCAGAGGTGAAGCAAACCCAAGAAGACCTCAACAAACAAGACACATGTCTTAAAGGCTGCAAGAATTTGTGATTACATCAGATGATATGATAAATGAAGAAGGTGAACTGGTACGCTATGCTTTCTACGCAGATGTCGAACTAGTCAATGCAGATGAGGCATTGAAAGATTCAAAGTGGAAGAAAGAAATGAATGAGGAATTATTGTCCATTTAAGTTAACAACACTTGGTCATATATCGAATATCCTTAAGGCAAGAAGGCAATCGATGTGAAGTGGGTATACAAGGTAAAGTTGAATCCCAAAGGAGAAATAAGTTGAAACAAGGTAAGACTTATGGCAAAAGGATTTATTCAAAAATAAGGAATCGACTTCGACGAAGTTTTTGCACCTGTTGCTAGGATTGAAACAATCAGGTTGGTTGTTGGTCTAGAAAACATGAACAGTTCACACATATGTCAGATGGATGTTAAATGTGCATTCCTGAATTAACACATTTTAAATCATTTTTCCAAAGAAGGAAAAAGTCAATGCACACAAACCTACCTCATTCTTTCCTCCCATGTGCCATGTTCTTCACATTCTTCATGCTTAATTCCCATGCTCAGAATCACAGACCCAAACCTCTCTCTAAGCCTAAACCTATGTCTCACCATAACATGTGCATTTCACTCAATTTTCTCTCCAAACCATAGTAACTAATTTTGATCCTCTTGCTTCCTTTCCAAGCCATATTCCAACCCTAAATGTACTCTTCATAAGAATTTAGTTCCAAACCTGAGCCTCATTCCACACAATTTCAGATCTGAAACTCTCCATCCTTCAAGAAATTTCAAAAGCTCGAGTCTTTTAATTTCTCCAAGATTCAGTTGCTTTCTTGCTTGATTCATCTTCATCAGGGGGTTTAAGATCATTCTCTCTTCATTTTGAGCAACAAAACAAGAAGCATTGGACTTACACCACTAGGTAACATCTGAACTTCTCAAGCTTTTCATGCTAGATTCATGCTTGTTTAGGTCCATACTGTGTGCATCTGAAGTCCTACTACATGTATGCAGTGTCTGCGCATCATGTTGTGCTATTTTATTACATTTTAATTTGTATGTTCATGGATTCTTGCTTGATTTTCTCCCTGATAGAGTGTTTCCTTGTGAAAAATAATGATGGATTTGAACTCAGTGTGGATTTTAGAGTGGAGTGGTGGTCGAGTTTCACTTTTCTGGGCGGTTTCAAGTGGCTCTGGCGGGCAGCTCAGCGGAGAAGATGACTAGAGCTAGAGCTTTGGCATATCTGAGGTTCAGGATGGGTGACGTGGCCTTTGGCGCCATATTTTAAGTTTGAATGTATTGAGGTGTTTTGTTCTGATTTTCCTGCCTGGATGATTCACTACCATCTCAATTAATAAGGATGACATGGCTTCCGTGTTTAGTTTTTTTTATCTGGTTTCTGGATATTGTGTATGGGCTTGGTGATTATTTCTCTTTCCACCTCCAGGTTATAGGCCCAAGGCGCGTAGAACTAGTTGTCAGTTCATTCTGATTTGCTTTCTCACCCCCATGGTTTGTTTATTTCTTCTATTTTTTGTTTTCATTTCTTTTTCAATTCTGATTTTATTTTTGATATTCCAATCACATGATAATTTATTAAAAATGCATTTATGATATTTTAACATCTTGAGATAATTTTCATATTTTTTATTTTATTTTTCAATTAATTTTTCTATTTTATTTGGATTTAATTTGAGAGGTGTTTCCATGTTTACCCTTTGAATTAGGGTTTAATCTCTTGATGCCTTTTGTGTGCCTTCTTGAACTAATCTTTCTACCATGTTTTGGCACATTATTTATGAATATTTGGAGGAAGATTTGATGCTTTTGATATTGTATTTTTGATTGCTTCTTAATTGATTCTTATTGATCCTTGATTCAGGCTCTATTAGTCACATACATGAGTTTGTTTGACTTGATTTGGTGATGCATTTATGCAATCCTTTTGGGATTTTTTTCATGATTAATCTTGACTGTCTTAACTTGAATTAGAGCTTTAAATCCACATTTATTTGGCCTTTTATCTATTTTTGGTTGAATTTTCAATTTTATAATGTTTTGATCATGATGCTTGGATGTTCTTTACCTAGTTTCTTAAGATTGCTTTCTTGTATGATCCTTTGATGTTAATGACTCTTGTATATTTTGATTCACTTGTTTGAGGTTCTGACCTTCATGCTTGGATGTCTTTTGTATGATAATTTTTCCTTGCTTACCTCACATGATCATTTGTTTCTTTTTATGTATGACTTGAGTTGATGATTGTCTAGCTTCTTGTTCATGATTTGAATATGATTCTTCTTGAGCTTGCTTGATATCTTGAAGTTATTTTTGAATTGAATTGTTTGAGTATGCTTCTCACCTTCATTTTTGAAGTTCATTACTTGATCCTTTGGTCTTTACACCTTGCTCCATTGCTTGCCTTCTTTTGAAGATGATAATGGTGTATGCTTACCTAGTGTTGATGCATGTTTTGAACTTGATCTTTGATGATTCTTTTTTTCATCTATGAGTTGATGTTTGAATTGATATTAATGTTCATACTACTACGTCATCTTGATACCATGCCCTAATTTCATTGCTTGAACCATTTGTGACTTGTTTTTCATGAGGTAATGATTTACAACTGCTTAGTCTTTATTGTGGTTCATGTTGGATAGTGTTGTGATTTTCTTTTTGTCTTTGAATTGAACTGATCATGATATGATGTGAGTTCGGACCTTGCTTGATTCTTATTTTATTTTACTCATGTTTTCTTCGTATGTTGATCAATGGTGCTTGATTATGATTTTAAGACATGTTTGCTCGTGCACTTCTTTGATTGCTTTTGCTTGTCTATTTGACCTTGAATGTGTGAGCACCTTGATCATGATTTGTGACGATTGAGAATGTGTTTGTGATTGTGTGCTTTATCCATCTTTGATGTCTTGATTCATATGATAAGAATACTTTTAATTTGACCTTGATGTTGGCACTTAAGAATTGTTTAATTTTTCTTACCTTTTGGTGCTTTGACATCCTTTCTCTCTTAATCTCCTTTTTTCCCCTTTGAGTTTTAGATTCCTATTTTTTGTTTAATATTGAGTTGTATGATGTTTACTTATGCTTGACCACATGTTCCCTTAGGGCTCCTAGTCCAACTTAACTTCTGATTAAGTTTGGAGTAGGATAGACATTAGGCTCTCAACCCTTTGCATGACAACATTAGGTTAGTCCCTTCTTTACCTAAACCTTAGGTCCTTCTTTTGAATGATAATATTAGATAAATACTCCTCTTTTTATCCTAAACTATAGGGCCATATTGTTGTCATACTTTTCTTCTCGAATGCATAGGATACGATGAATATTCGTCGTTGTTCAACACATTTGTCATCCTTAAAACACCTAATCATTGTCGCTACTGCGAAAAAAAGAGGCCGACAATGACAGAAGAGTCGCCACCTATCGTTATTTATCCCAAAGGAGGGAAAGGAAACGATAAAAAAAAACCTAGCGAAAAGGGATAAGATCGGTCATCGCAACCAAATCTCGGGTTCGGGAGTCGGTTACGTAAGGGAAAGGTATGAGCACCCCTCACGTTCGTCGTACTTGACGGGATCCACGCTTGTTGTCTATCTAAAAGGGTGTTTAAACTATCTAGCTAAAGGCTCAAGGACAAAAGAAAAGAAAAGGAGGACTCGACAGAGCATCGTTGCTCTGGGCCTACGTATTCCCGTCTGGAACGAGAAATCAGAGTCAACGTAGTTCGACTAACTACGGGTGAAGGGAGGGGAAGGTTACTCGCCAAGACATCGCCTCTCGTGCCTACGTACTTTCATCTGGTATGAAAGATCAGAGGAAACGTAGTTCAGGCTAACGGGAGCATAGGTTGGTTCAAAAGCTTTTACCCGAGTAGGGTTAACAAGCGGTTCTAGCAGTTGGTGTATGCAACTCGACCATTGGAGACTTAGGCGTTACCGTTTGTGGTAGAACTGAGAGTTAATAAAACTCTCCTTATGAAAATGGTTTTCCAAAGTTAAAGGCCCAAAAGGGCAAAAGGAGTTTGAAGATTTGTTTTTGTGTTTTTTAGGAGAAGAAGTGTTTTGAATGAATGTTTGTAATTCATATCGCACTAGAGACTATGACCTAGGAGTGAATGCGTCGCATGTCACCCAAAGGGTGCCACACTAAACACTCTAGCAACTAAGGGGAAACCCCTCAACCACTATTTCCCTAGTAGCTTAAGGCTCGTAGCGTACAATACTCATTAGCCTTTATTATGTGTTTTAAGATTGTTTTGAGATGAGAAGAGAGAAAGGACACTAAAAGGGGACTAAACCAATCCTAAAGTTGTCATGCAAATATGGTCCTAAGATTGAGGTTAGAAGGGATCTACCTAATGTTGTCATGCATGTTTAGAAACCTAATGTCTATCATAACCTCTCTTGAAAAAGAGAGATTAGAGATCCTAAGGGAAAGAAAGACAAAAGAAGAAGAAGAAGAAGAAAGAAACATGCAAATGCAAACAAGCAAACATAGAATGCACAAGTAGAATGAAAGTGGGAGGAAAATAGTGTGGGGCAGTAGCCTCCACAATCTCATCTCAACCAAGCATGCATATGAGAAATGCAAATAAGAAAGGAGAAGGAGATGCATAAAAAGCAAACACACAAATGCACCAAAAATGGGATGAAATGGCCTAAACCAAACAACATCAACCATGATGCATAAAACCAAACACAAATAAAATGCAAAGAAGAACTAAAAAAAGTAAGGATGGGAGGCTATATGAGGACAACAAGGAACTCATAAAATGCACCAAACCATAAGCATCACAAACAAAGTGCAAAGATGCACAAAGAAACACAAAGAAAAGTCCTCAAGGATTCATCACTTTAGGTATGCTTCAAATACCTCAAAAGGAGGGACCAATCCACCTTAAATGAGACTCCAAGGTCATGGGACAGAATGGGAGATGAGAGAATAGTGCTTAAAAGAAAAAACAAACACATCACAAGAGAATGCAAGCATGAACACAAAGGAAAGCAAGCAAAGCACACATGGAAACCCTAATTGAAAGCAACAAAAGAAAAACACAAATGAACAAGAAAGAAACAATGTCATGACCTAAAATTGAACAAGCATCAACCTTACCATGTTAGCAACATGAATCAACAAGATTTGAAGGCTCAAAGGATCCAAAAATGTCATCTCCAAGACAAACTAGGTCAATGTGTATGTATGAACCTCCCTTTGGGGTAACTTGACTTGCAAGTTATCCCAAAATTAGGAAAATGATTCAAAAATGATCAAATAAAATGCAAACAACACCTAAACATGTTGGCAAACAGAGGCCAAGAAATCACAATTAAAGTCACTTCACAACACCACCAAAGAAATTGATTCACAAGGGTGTCCCATTGTGAAGGAGGATTGTCGAAGGTCAATGAAATGCAATCAAAACCAAACCAAAATACAACCAAACAGGGGGAAAATGGTCCTAAAAAATTAATCAACTCATCATGGACATGAGGATTAATTTTTACTCATTGGACCAAAAGAAAATGGGAGAAACAAATCAAAACTAATACATGTCCAAATTTAACTCAAATAAAACACTTCCAATCCAATAATCCCATTTTAATTCAAAATAAATCCAAAAAATAAAATAAAAATTTCCTAAAAATAATAGACATCTCAAAGTGTCTAAAACATATTTTTGTAGAATTTTTTGATCATTGGAAGCATTTTAAAATGAATTAAATCAAAACAGATTCAAAACAAAATTAAAAAAAGAAAATAAAAAGAAAAAGGAAAATAAATGGTGCAAGTAGCAAACAGATCACGTGTAAAATAAATGGGCTTCACACAAGGGGGTGTCAACAGCAATTAAAAGCCCAAATCCACAAGGGCGCTGAATTCAGATGGATCAAGTGTAGTTAGTCAACACGCATGCACGGTGAGACGCGTTGAGGTTCATTGGATCAATCAGGTAAGCAGATCAAGAGGTCTAGACACACACACGTGTCTCAGGTTGGAATTTAAATGAAACGCAACGTTTCAGCATGTTTTAGTGAGGCTGGTCAAATAAGATGCACGATAGGTATTAATCTCGCACGTTGAATTGAAAAGTAAGAAGATCCAAGGGTTTACACACACACACACACACACACACACGTCATCATCCTCAACATTCAAACGTGAGAATGGAGGGAACAAAACCAGACGACCGGAACCACTGTTCCAGTCGTCTTCTCCGACGAGTGCTCCGGCAAGGCAAACACAAAACTCAACCAAATCAAACAAAATTTAAGTCAAAATTCATCTACATCTCACGTAGAATCCAAATATGCACTTAGTTTTCATTTTTAGTTAACACACAAGCCAGATCGATGCCAAACAAAAATGAACTCCAAACACAAATCATCACCAATGCTAGTCAATTTTAGTTATAATTGATCTACATAGTTCCTAGGTCTTAATGATGCAAAAATGGCAATCAATTGCATTGTAAACAGAGAGTAAAGTTGAATTGAAGGATACCTAGTGGAGAGCTTCCACTGAGCCTTCTACACTTGAAGAAGCTTGATGAAACTCTGCATATCCACTCAAGGAAGCTTGAAGAAGATGAATTTGAACTTGAATTGCTTTGAAAACTCCTCAGTTACGTTTCACGATTTAGAATTTTCACCTTTCTTTTTCAACTATTCTTGGGCTCCCAAGGCACAAAATTGCATGAATGAGCTCTCAAATTTCATTTGAACTTTATATATGATGGATATCTGAAGTAATGGAGGCCCAATTGTGGCTCAATTGCATTAAATTTGAAAATGCCCAATTCCACTTTTCTCATGCCCATGCACACGTGAAACAACCACAATTCCCCTTGTTTTCATTCCAAAAGCTTGCTGGAAACTTAATTTGATCATGTGGATGAGGTTTAACCCTTGGTTTGATCATATGGTGGATATTGGATTATCAATTTTTCACTTGAAATGGCAATTGAAAAACTCATGAAAATGGTACCAAAAATGAAATCCAAAATTGACATCTTGTTTTTTACATTCTTGGCACTCAAAAAAATGCATAAACATGCCTTAAAATGATTAAAAATCAATTAATTGCATTTTATGATCTTTAAGCTTTCTTCATGAAAAAGTCTCACACCAATCTTCCAATCCAAGCTTTAAACATGACATGAGATGACTTGGTGATGAAATTGAACTCATTTGGAGTAAGTTTTATGTTGGAAAGATCTTCATTTGAAGTGTGCAAGATTGTGAAATGGACCTATAATGAAAATGACCTGTAATCTTACTTTCCCAAAATACCCCTGCCTTGTAAGCTACATAACCTGAGCTCTACAAATCAGATGAAGGACTTCTAAGACTTTTTGGAAATCTAAGATCATAAGGAACAACTTTCATGTTCACTTGAAGTTGAGGAGAAAGATTCTTCTAGGTAAAAAATGCCTCGGAAGTTGGTTGACTTTTGTTGACTGATTTCACATTCATCAGAGGACCCATAATTTATCAGCATCATAAGTTGAGTTCTAGAAATGAGATGAATGACTTTTAGTACTTCAAATAAATCTAAGAACAAGCTCTACAAGTTTCATGTCCATATATAAATTGTATGGCACTTTTATCTTGAGATATGTGGTCTTGAAGTTAGGCACTAAATAGGGGATTTTAGACTGCCAAATTTAGAAACCCTAATTTAGTAACTCCTCACACTTTGGATTCTTCTTGATTTAAGCTTGGAATAACATCTCAAATTTTTCAACACAACATTCCATGATCACCATGAATTAGAATTGAGTCTTAATCTTCTTCAAGTCCACAGTTGACTTAGGGTTGACCAGATGAAAACCCTAGATGCAATACTTTTGACTGTGGCTTGTTACACATGGCACAACAACTTGGATAAGCTCCACAACAGATCTCAAGAACTCAATGAGCTTCCTTAATATCCTATATCCATAATCATGGATTCACAATTCTCTGATGATCCCTCAATGGCCTCCAAGATAGGAGATAATCCACATACATCCACCAATTTTCTCAAAAAGCACTGACCACCTCTTGATGACTTTGATGAGCATTAATTCTTGAGTAAACCTCTTATTTAGGATCAAAACCCTTGGAAAACCTTCTCTTTCTAGGCACACCTCTCCTGATCCCCTATTAAGTGAAAAATGTTATGCAATGCAAAATGCTAGAACAATGCAAAGAAACAAAAGCCAGTAAAGAAAAGGTTGGGCAAATTTTGGAGTGCAACAATCATACTTTAATAATTTTTATTAAAGATAAAAACAGAGGGGTGTGGAATCTTCCATTCCTTTCTTTCAATTGTTTGGGTACGAGATGTATTTCTCGCGTTCGAGCAATTGACATCTATAAAACACGCCAACAAATTGTATGAACTACGATTGCTTTGATTTTTCCATTGCACAAGGGTATACATAGGCACAAGGACCCTAATTCTTGGCGAGCACCCTAATGTTGCCCCCCAAAATTTGACCAACATTTCTTTACCTAGCTTATGTTTCATTTCATTCACATTAGCATTATCATTTGCATTTCATTGACATGTATGTAGGAGATCAAGAGGTACGATTACTAATCAAGAGCTACACAAGACTTTGAAGCTATATAAGAAGCTTATTCAAGTGTTCAAGGGTTGATATCCTTGTCAGAGAAGTTGAAAGAGCCTCAGAAAGAGTGGTTGAAACCAAGTGTGTATGTCTCCTAACTTGAGAGTTGTGGGAAGCCATCAGATGATTCTGAGGTCATAGAGATGGACTTGAGGTCTTGAGAGAGCTCATGTGAAGTGTTTAAGATCACTTTGAGTCCTAGACAGGTCATTGTGCAAGATTAAGAAGACTCAGCCATGAGTGGTGCAATTAGGGTTTAACTGGGTCAACCCTAAGTCAACTGATGATTTGAAGAAGGTTGAGACCTAATCCAAGAGCCATTTGATCATGGATTGATACATTCAGATGTTATAAGTATGATTCCAAGGTTAACTCATCATGATACAAGAGTTTGAGAAGTTTCAAGCTAGGGTTTCTAAGGTTTGACAGTGTAAAATCCCCTAGTTTGACCCCTATCTTCAAGGCAATTTAGCTCAAGATGTGATTGTCATCTCATCTTACCCCCAACATGATTGTTGTATAGCATGATATTAGATTTAATTTAAGTGCTAGAAGTCCTTGATAGGATTTGTAGAACTCAAGTTATGGCTTTGACAAGTTACAAGTCATCTGAGGAATGTGAATTTGGAGCTTGAAAGTTACCCAACTTGCATGAAACTTTTTCCCTAGAAGGATGATTCCTATGAACTTTTGGTCAACATGAATGTTGTTCCTTATCCTCTTATATTTCTAGAGAGTACTAGAAGTCCTTGATAGGATTTGTAGAACTCAAGTTATGGCTTTGACAAGTCAAGGGTATTTTGAACATTTGGTGATTATAGGTCATTTGTGATCATAGGCCATTTTCACCAACTTAGAGGCTTCAAATGAAATTTTGTTCAACTAGAAAGTTGCTCAAAATGGGGTTTTAACCTTGACCATACATCAAGGAGACATTGAAATGGCTCAAGGAGAGACTTGGTTCAAGAAATTTTGAAAAAGGAAAAATTAAAAGGATTTAATGGTACAAAATTCAAATAATTCATTTGGTGACCAAATGAGACAAACTTATAGGTCATTTTGATTGGAAAATACATTTTAGAAACAATGGCAATGTTGGTTTTTTCATTTGAAGTAATTTGCTCATAAGTGCATTTGGTTGCTTATGACATAAGTTACACTTGCCAAATCATTCACAAGTGCAAAACCAAGGTTCTAATCCATCCAAACACGTTTCAAAATGTCATTTGAGGAGAATTCGGATGAGAATGAGGTGCTGCAACTGGCCAAAGCAGAATTGTCATGGATGAGCATGAGATGAAAAATTCAAGAGCAATAGATATTGGATATCTCATATAGATGGTTCCAGAAACTTCTAGATCATTCCTACTGGTTCTATATATACATTAGAACTGAATCAAGGCCAAGGTTGGTGGAAATTGAGAGAGAATAGAGAGATTGCATTCTGAATTTTCTTCTTGCAAATCAAATTCGGTTACACACATTCGAGCCATTTCAATCTATTTCTTTGCTTTCAACATCTTCCTCTTTAGTGTATGAGTGATTCTAGATAGAATTCAAGCCAAGATCATTGCAAAATCGTGAGAGAGCACCTTGAGTTCATAGCTTGCAAGTCAAAATCGAATTCAAGGATTCAGGGAGTTTCAATCCAGTTTGTTGCATACAGAAGTTTCATTTGATGTTAGTGAAGGTATCTGGAGATTCTTGGAGGTTGATTTGAAGGTTTCAGTGCTCTGTGCATTCAAAATTTGCAGGTATGTAATTCTCATCCTATGGCTTGATTCATGTAGTTTCTTTAGGTTTTGATAGGTTAGATTCATTGTAGATCATTGCTAGAAGCTTTCTGGATAATTAATTTGAAGATTAGTGACCATTTAGGGATGATGCCATTTTCGGTTGAGATGGATATTTTTTGATTCTTGCGTTTTTAGCATGATTGAAGAGTGTAGTTGAGTTCCTGGAGAAATTTAGAGCAACTTTCATTCAAGAATCGTGTGAAATGGTGGTCTATAGAGGGAGTTAGGGTTGCTCGATGGTGACCGGAAAAGCCACCGGCGGTGGCCTTCGCACGCGCAGGTTGAGAAGTTGCAGAAATTTGAATTGAAGAAGACATAATCTAGGACATCCATTTGTGTGGAAGAATTGACTTGGTCTATGGATCCCAGGGCTCACATTGTGCCACATACCCCCTCCCCTTAAACGCGCCGTTTTGTTTAGTAGTCTGATGAGCTTCGCTGCGTGGACCAAAGGGCACGAGTTCGAACCATGGCTTGTGTATGTTTTTCTCTCATTCTAATTGCTGAAGAAAATGCAAATGGATCCAAGCGCCTGGGCCTATGAAGTCCTTGCTCTTCACACCCCCTTTCTGGCCCAAACGTTGAATTGAACTAGTTATTTTTGCTATTTACCACGCGTTCATATCAATTTCTTTTATTTTCTTTTAATTTTCATCATTTCATGTGACTTAGTAAATAATTCATAAAAAATTGAAGACTAACTCAATTAATTCCAATTTTTTTTCCATTGATTCATGTTTGAATCTAGAATTTTGTACATAAAAATATTAATAATTCATGAATTTTTTATTTTTATTTGCATTTTTGAATATTAATTGATATTAAAATAACCATGGTTGATACCTTGTTTTGATGAATTTGGTTTGAGCACTTGGTGATGATTCTTGCCTTGATGTTTTGTGTATAGCTAGCATAGAGATGCATGTTCCCCTTAGATTTTTCTCACATATTTGTGGTGAAGTTAGGATATAGTTTTAAGTTGAAACTTTAGGTGTTCTATTTTTAGGGTTTATGGTTAGTACCTTATGATTTAGGTTTTATTTCTAGGACTTGGTGGATGATTCAACCTCTGAATTTTGTATGGTAGATTAATGATTGAATTAGGGTCCCTTAGGAATTTTTGTAGGAATTTATAATGTAGTTTACTATTTTAGTTTGATTTTAGTTTAGGTGCTAACTTTAGATGATTCTAATGCACTAATTTGACTAGATTAACCCCTTAGGTTCCCTTAGAGTAAGCTTGTGTTGTTTTTACCCTTGGTTGAAGATGAAGGAAAGTTGAGGATGCAATGGAATGCTTGAAGAAGTTTGGGTGTCAAGATCTTCCCTTCTTTTGGTGTAGTGTTGATTAGGTGTTAAGATTAGGGATTGTAGGCAGAGCTTCTAGATAGATTCTCTTCTTTCATAAACATGGAAGGTGTTGATCACTTCCATTCTTCCCTATGATGTAAGGTCCCCTTGTAAAGGCCTCATCCCTCCTTTGGTAGGATGTGTGGCTCTTTACCAGTTGGTAGAACCTTTGAGGGTCCCTTTCTCTGATGATAGGATGCTTAGTGGTGACCTTTGGTCTTCACTCTGATGTCAATCATTCAAACCTTGCTCTTTTTAGATGAATCTTTCTCCCTTGATAGAGGATGGAATTCCTTGTTAGAAGCTTTGAAGATTATAGAAGTTTCTACTTCTTTGTGGTTAAAGACTGCCCTTGGAGCTGAAGCTTGAAGATCAAGAGGAACAAGTTGACACTTGTGGGAAAAAGATCAAATGGAGATTGAAGGAGGAAGCTAAAGCTTGAGGTTGGAAAGCAAGTTGATACTTGTGAGTTTAATGCACTGAGTCCCTGAAGGAACAAGTTGATACTTGCTATTGGGATTGAAGCCTGAAGGTGGAGTTTACTTTGGAGCTGAGGCTTGAAGAAGAAAGAATAATTTGATACTTATGATTGATGTGTTAGAAGCTTGAAGAAGCAAGTTGATATTTGCTGTTGAAGATGAAAGCCCTGAAGAGCTGTTGAGGACTGAGGACTCAACTGTTGTCAGAGGAGTTTTGCTGTGAAGCTGTGGAAGCTGTTGATCTGTTTTCTTTCCTGTTTGTTTGCTTTCTGTGAAACTGTATTGATGTGACTTGTTTAGTTTGCTTGATGCATTAGAATAAGTTCATATTTAGATTGATTTAATCTAGGAGCATGATTGCACTAGAGGTTGAGTTGCTCCCTCTGCTTGTATTTTTACTGTATGGCTTTGCTTGCTGGTATTTGGTAGAGCCCAGCTCCCTTGCCTATGTGGTTTGTATTTTGCTTGAGGGCATTTTATTTCACTTCCTCTGTATGATTGCAGTTATTGCATCTTGCTTGATAGCATGTTATTTCCTCTATATGATTACAGTCACTCATATTTTGCTTGATAGCATAACATGTTATTTCTTCTGTATGATTGCAGTTATTCATATCTGGCTTGAGGTTGAGATGAGCTTGTGGAGGCTGATATCCCACACACATTTCCTCCCTCACTTGCATTGCATGCATTTTATTTACAGTTGTTTCCTGTACTGTTTACTGTTTACTGTTCAAGCTGATGCTTTATCTGTTCCTGTTTATCATTGACATGATCCCCTAGGAATCTCACTTCCTTTGATAAGGAAGTGATGATTAGAATTTTAGGTTGAAACCTATGCATGATAACTTCTAGGAGTTCCCTGCTTCAAACTTCAACCATAGGATGAATCCTTGGCATGACAACATTAGGACTTGATAGTCTTCCCCTTAGTTGAGCCTACTCTCTCTTCTTATCTTCAAACAAATCAAAATACAGTAGTAAAGGTTAACTGACGTCGTACGTTACGAACCTTAAGCTATCTGAGAAAGGATTGTTGGAGAGTTTCTTTTCAACAGTATGGATGTTTAGTACGGCACCCTTTGGGTGACATGCGACACATTCACTCTCAGGTCACAGTCTCTAGTGCGATATTGGTTGCAAACATCCATAAAAAAAATTCTTCCATAAAAGACAGAAAACGAACTTCAAACCCTTTGCCCCGTGGGCCCGTAATTCAAAGGAAGCTTTTCTGAAGAAAAGAGTGTCGTTAACTCCCGGTTCTACCACAAACGGTAACGCCTAAGTCTCCAAAGGTCGAGCTACGTACATCCAACTGCTGGAACTGTTTGTTAACCCTACTCGATAAAACAAATGAATCTGAATTCCCGTAATCCGTATTACCCCGAACAACATAAGCTCTGATCCCTCATACCTGTTGAGAGTACGTAGGCACAATATTGACGTATTGGCGAGCCACCTTCCCCCATCACCCATAGTTAGGCGAACTACGTTGACTCTGATATCTCATTCTCTGATGAGAATACGTAGGCATAAAGTGCGACGCTTTGCCGAGTCATTTTCTTTTCTTTTCAGGCCAGCCTTGATAGGTAGATAGTTAAAACAACCCGTCAGATAAACACAACAAGCGTGGATCCCATCGAGTACGATGGATGTGAGGGGTGCTAATACCTTCCCCTTGCGTAACCGACTCCCGAATCCAGACAATGGTTATGATGACCTTGTCTTATACCTTTTCGTCAGGTTTTTCCGATCGTTTCCTTTCCCGTTCTGAGGGATAAATAACGAAAGGTGGCGACTCTTCTGTTTTGCCGGCACCTTATTTTCGCGGTATCGACAGCTGGCGACTCTGCTGGGGACTTGATAGTTTCCTGGGATCCAACGTCCCTTATGCGAGTCAGTTTGGGGATCTAACGTCCCCTACGAGAGTCAATCCTAGCTCTTGTATGATTACTTGTTGGGTTGTGTTTATTTATCGCATTTTATTTCCCGCACTTTATTTTCAGTATGATATGATTATCTGTGCTGTTGTTGGAGGGGCATTCTGATGAGTGAGAAGCCAGACCCAGGCTTGAGTGTACCTAGCATTAGTTGTGGAAAGTAGTGGGCGCGTGCTTGCTTTGTAGGTACTAGTGTCTCATGAAATCCACGCTCAGACGAGGTTCTCCCGGTTGACTTCTTTTCCGGCCCTTTGGGCCTGAGGGGTTGTTGGTTTGGAGGATTGTCGACTCTGGGGACCGATCACTTGGAATTCAGCTGAGTGAGGCCACTTCAGGAGACGGTGATGCCACACCTTCTGGGTATCGTATCACCCCTCTTGAATGTCTGTGACGCTGATGACCGCATAGGATGCCGAACTTGTGTCAGTTTAGGTCCATACCTGTGAGCAGGGTCGGGTTTGTTGCAGGAAGCCTTAACCTTCAGACTACCTGGTTTTCTTGATAGCGGATCAATTTCGTTGGTATCAGAGGTTCTCATCATCAGATGTATACGTGTTCTTGACAGAGCAGAGTTATGGTCCTGTATCAGAGGTCCTTATCTTCAGAGATGTGTTTGTTCTTGACAGAGCAGAGTTATGATCCTGTATCAGAGGTCCTTATCTCCAGAGGTGGATTTGTTCTTGACAGAGCAGAGTTATGATCCTGTATCAGAGGTCCTTATCTTCATAGATGTATGTTATTGACAGAGCAAATTTATGGTCCGATACCAGGGTTTTCTTCTCATCAGAGATATGGTTGTTCTTGACAGAGCAGTATTATGGTTTTGATACAGAACCTTCATCTCTTCAACAGCGCAGTCGTCTTGATCTCCTGCTGCATGATTGCATTTTGCATTGTTTTGCATACTCATTCGCATTTCATTAACGTGTGTCTGTGTTTCAGGTACCGTCTCCCCCGATCCAGGTTTTCTTGCCTTCTATTGTGCTATTATGGGTTCTCTGAGGAAGACCGTGGCCTACAAGCTCCCCACTCCTGATGTTGTTCAGCTGACTGGTTTGATTGCTTTGACAGATGATTTCGTGAGAGGTGAATTCAGAAAGTCGTATGGGAAACTGCTCAGCCTGGTTCGTAAACCTTCTGTGTTTGAGTTGAATGGGTTGCACGCCTTGCTGCAATTCTATGATCCTCCTTTGAGATGCTTTACCTTCCAAGACTTTGTTCTCGCACCCACACTAGAGGAGTATGCTGATTTGTTAGGTGTGCCTATCAAGAGTCAGATGCCCTTTGTTCATATGGATGCGGAGCCTAATCTGGCTAGTCTAGCTCCTTCATTTCATCTGGATGCCTCTGAGTTGGTCTTGTCTAGTTGGAACAGGGTTCCCGGTTTCTCCCTGCAGTTCTTAGTGGGAAAGGCCCAGCAGTGTGCCAAAGACGGATGTTGGATCGTGTTCAACGACATCCTTGCTCTGTGCATATATGGCATCATTCTGTTCCCCAATATGCCCGACTTTGTAGACTTCGACGCCTTCCACATCTTTGCATCAGGGAATCCAGTCCCTACCTTGATAGGAGATGTCTACCATTCCGCCCACTACAAGAACGAGAACAGAAGGGATAAGAATGTCTCATGCTGTGTACCCCTGCTCTATAGATGGCTTGATAGTCACCTACCCACGAAGGGTCCCTTTGCTTCGTCTGCAGCCACAACTGAGTGGTCTGAGCGTTTGATGAGTCTATCAGCAGAGGATATTGCATGGTTTGATAGAGATAGGTTGGGTACTGAGATTATCTTCAGCTGCAGCGGGTTTCCGAATGTGCCTCTGATAGGCAGGAAGGGTTGTATCAACTATAATCCATCTCTGTTGGTCTGACAGTTTGCTTATGCTTTGAGAGCTCCGCCGAAGGATGAAGAGGTGCAGGAATCTCTGTACCTCACTGGTCTTCTAGAGGGGGATATGTTATCTAAGCTTCAGCACGCTTGGAATGGTATCAGTAGGCGGGGAAAACTGTTGCTGGGGAAAAGTAATAGCCAAGCCTACGCTCCGTATATGACCTGGATCAGAGCCAGAGCAGATGTTATAGGGATGTCGTTTCCTCCTGCCAAGCCAGAAAGCTCCCCAATGATTGAAGAGCCTACCACCGTGCCTATGCAGCAGTATAATCAGGTGTTAGCAGAGAGAGATGAGCTGAAGAAGGAAAATGAAGAACTGGAGAAAGAATTGGCTCAACTCAGAAGCGAGAAAAGCGAAGCCGTCCATTCCTTCAAGAGGCAAACAGAGCTGGTGAACTAGTTAGGGACGGATTTGACTAAGCAGATAGCTGAGCGTGAGCGCTTGGGCCGGGACTTCAAAGCTGTCAATGACGTACTGGCCACTAAGAAGCAGCACTTGGATGAAGCGTACCGGAGGATATCCAAGTTTAATCAGCATTGGAAGGCCCCCCTAGCCAACGGCAAAGAACAAGAGGATAAGCTAAAACAGCAGAACTCCAAGTTGAAAGCCCAGGTGAAGACTAGTGAGAAAAGGTTTGATGAAGAAACTGCTCGCAGATATGCCGCTGAAGGCCTGCTCAACAAGACTCTTGCTAACCTGAAGGAGTACAAACTGACGTTTGAATCCAAGAAGCGGAAGTTAGAAGATTGTTTCGGCGAAGGAGCATGGGAAGACTCAGTTGAAGGTCTTCAATACACTATTACGCAGAGGGAGTTACTCGTCGAAGGGTTACTCACTCGGCCTGATCATCCAAAAACGAGGAATCTGTTAGAAGAGTTTCGAGCCCGTGGTCGTACTTGACTGTATTTGTAATCCTTTTGTTTTGATCATTGTTGTATGCTGACCATCACCAGGCTTGTTGGTCGAGGTCATGCTATTGATTCTGCTTGTACTCAGTAACGTTGTGTACCGCCTTGATGGGCTTTCTTTATATATGAGATGTTATTTCCATGACTGGACTCGGACTTCTTATTATCAGCACTGACACTCAGGCACTAGGATCGGGGGATACCTCCCTAACGCACAGACACACGTTTGCATTTGCATGAAGCATTTGCATAACGAGCACTTTGTCGTTTTTTCTAACCCTTTTGTGTATGCAGGTTGTTTCAGGTTGTTCCAGGATTGATCAAAGACCAATCCACCGCTATCCGACCAGAGCAAATCAAGCTAGAGCAATGGAGCAAGTGCAGACTGACGTTCAAGAACTCCGAGAGAGGATGGACCGCTTCATGGAGCTCATGCAAGTGGTTGCTAACGACCAAGACCAGCTCAGAACATTGGTCCAGCCTCTGATTTCAAGGGTTGACAGCAATGGTGTACTCCATGGTGGGACTGTTCCAACCCCTCCACCTGTTGAAACTCCTCAGAATGGCGTCCCCGTGACCAGGGGGAATGGTAGTGGTAACGGCAATGTGATCGCTAACATGGGGCTCAATGGCTATACGACTGGCGTCGGTAATGGGGATTTTGAAGCTAATGTCAATGTTGGGCTGGGCAACGGCAACACAGGTGTCGGGAATCTGTACGGGCCTCAGCCATGGTTAGAAGACCGTCAAGAAGATTTGTTCTCACAAAAGGGTTCTGAGGGAGAGCTGACTGCTGAAGCACGTCTGAGGTTTAAGGCACTCGAGGACAAGATGAGGAATTTCGAGAACCTGAACACTATGGGTGTCGACATGTCTATGTTGGGATTGATAGCTGTTTTCAAGGTACCTCCCAAGTTCAAGGTACCCGACTTTGAAAAGTACAAGGGCACCACCTGCCCTCGCGTCCACCTGAGATCATACTACCGGAAAATGTCCGCTCACTCTGAAGATGAGAAGCTGCTGATGCACTTCTTTTAGGATAGCTTGTCCGGGCCATCCTTAGAATGGTACATGAGTCTGGAGCCTACCAGTGTGCGCACGTGGAAGGAGCTTGCTGAAGCATTCGTGCACCATTATCAGTATAATAGTGATTTAGCTCCGAACCGAGTCCAACTGCAGAATTTGTCACAGAGGAACAACGAAGGGTTCAAGGAATACGCCCAGAGGTGGCGTGAATTAGCAGCTAGAGTTCAGCCGCCGATGGTTGAACGGGAGCTTGTTGAGATGTTTGTAGCCACCCTCCCAGGGGTTTATTACGAGAAATTGGTCAGCAGTATGTCTGGAAGCTACTCAGATCTCATCATCACCGGCGAGCACGTGGAAAATGGGATCAAATTGGGGAAAATTCAAGGTGATTTATCCTCAGCTGGAGGAGGAAAGAAACCGTATGGTGGCAAAATACGGGAAGGAGAGACGAGCTTCGTGTCCAACGCTCGAAGGAAGAGTAAAGGCCCTCACTAGTAGGTGGCCAGCATAACCATCCCCGCTGTCCAACAACCCCATCCACAGCAGCAGCAGCAGCCGAATCAGCAAGGGTACAGAAAGTATCAAAACAGGGCACCTCTATCAAGTCGTCACCTTGAAACACCGCCTATGTCTTATGCCCAGCTGTTACAGACTCTGCTTCAGTTACAGCTAATCCAGAAGAGAACCCTGGCTCCCTTGACAGGGGCACCTCCGCCAGGTTATGATGCGAATGCAACTTGTGAGTTTCACTCAGGGGCACCAGGCCACACGATCGAAAACTGCAAAGCCTTCAAGCACAAGGTGCAGGATATGGTGGTTGCCAAGATCATCAATTTCTCAGATAATGTGCCAAATGTCACGAAGAACCCTATGCCGAATCATAGGGGAGGTGGGGTGAATGCCATTATCGAAGACGAGAACTTAGATTTGTTGACTGGCGTCAAGGATCTGAAGACACCGCTTAGCTTCGTTAAAGCCAAGCTGATGAAGAGAGGCTTCTTTCCAGGCTGTGGAGAACTGTGTATGGGTTGTGCGACTAGTCCTGATGGATGCGAACAGTTGATAGAGGGGATCCAGAGTCTGATGAACGAAGGAATCTTGCAGTTTAGCCGAAGGGCCGAATATGGATCTGGAGAGGTAATGCTGAAGCAAGATAATGAGGTTGCTACCATCACCATCCCTCGCCGGACGATCACCATTTCTGCACCCAGACCGCCCGCAATCACCATCACAAAGGATGGGCCGATACCTTTTGAAAGAACCAATGCTGTCCCATGGCATTATGGGGCAGACGTCTACTGTAATAGACAGAAGTTGGAACTAGAACCATTTGGGCGATCTGTGGATAACCTAGTGGGCATTGGCGGAATCACTCGCAGCGGAAGAGTATTCGCTCCACCTGAGATTGTGGCGGACAAAGCGGACAAAGCTGAAATAACCGATAAGGGAAAGAGTAAAGTCGTTGAGGAAACCCCTCGTGGGGTAGAGAAAGACTTATTTGTTAAGGACGCTGAAGAGTTTATGAGGTTGATTAAGAAGAGTGACTACAAGATCGTGGATCACCTCCATCAAACGCCCTCGAAAATTTCCATTCTGAATTTGTTGTTGTGTTCTAAAGCACATCGCAACGCGCTGTTAAAGGTTTTGAATGCCACGTATGTACCGTAGGAAATCTCGGTCAACCAGTTGGAAGGGGTCGTAGCCCACGTGAATGCTGGAAACGGGTTAGGGTTCACTGACCTGGAGCTGACGCCAAAGGGAAGAAACCACAACAGCGCCTTGCACATCTCGATAGAGTATAGGGGAACGATTATGTCTCATGTGTTGGTGGACACAGGGTCATCGCTCAATGTTCTTCCGAAGAAAGCATTGATGAAGTTAGATACTCGAGGATTGATTTGCACACCCAGCGATCTGGTTGTGAAAGCGTTCGATGGAACCAAACGTCATGTTTTTGGGGAGGTGACGCTACCAATCCAAGTGGGGCCGGAAACATTCGACGCGGTCTTCTACATTATGGACATCATGCCTGCCTACAACTGTCTCCTAGGCCGGCCATGGATCCACTCTGCTGGCGCCGTTACCTCCACGTTGCACCAGAAGCTCAAGTATGCTGTTGGAGGCAGCATCGTGACTGTTTGTGGCGAGGAAGATATAATGGTGAGTTATTTGTTGTCCTTCAAGTATGTTGAGATGGATGGGGAAATCCACGAAACCCTATGTCAGGCGTTCGAAGTCGTTAAAGTCAAGAACGTAGCTCCTGTAATCACTGAGAAACCAGAGATGACTCTCTCTTCCTTTAAGGAAGCCCGAGCTGTTGTTCAAGCCGGATCTACCCCAGGCTGGGGGGAAATTCTGGAAATACCTAACAAACAAGACAAGTTTGGGTTAGGATACTCTCCTGCGGCTGAAGCCTCCTCTTCTCACAGTGCGTCGCGAGGTAAAGGGCCGATCCAGTTTACCAGTGGCGGGGTGATATTTGAAAGTGTCAACGCAGTGTCTGAAGATGGCGAAGACAGCGATTGCGACCTAGACTCTTGGATCCAGCCAAGCAAACCAGGCCAGAGCCTCAACAACTGGTCCATCAGGGATACCATCCAAGTGACAGGCAAAGAGTAATGATTTACTTTCTCCAATCGTTGTACAACCATATGTCCTACCCGGGGCATAGTGGTTTAATTGTCAGGGCCTTGTTTGATTATGTACATGCATTTTACCAATAAATCAAAAGGCGTTTTTCTTTGTATTCAAATGTCGTGATCCCTGTTATTCCTGTTTTATATTTGTTTTGAAAAACAACAAAATGGCAATGGGGTTTGTGCTAACCTGCATATCCTTGTCTTAAGCTTAACCCTTGTTATTGCAGGATCCACATAGCAGATGACATCGACTCTGGACCTTCTACGACTCACTTCGAATTTGATTGCCCGATCTATCAAGACGAAGAAGAGATTGATGAAGACGAAGACCTTCCCGAAGAGTTGGCCCGCTTGTTGAAACAGGAAGAGAAAGTTATTCTGCCTCACGAAGAAGAGATAGAGATTGTGAATCTGGGTTCTGAAGAACTTGTCAGGAACGTCAGGATAGGGGCTGCATTGCAGAGTGATGTCAAGCAAAGATTGGTCGAGATGCTGAGAGAGTATAGTGACGTCTTTGCTTGGTCATACGAAGATATGCCCGGACTTGATACTGACATTGTGGTCTACCACTTGCCGCTGCGAGAAGATTGTCCTCCCGTCAAGCAGAAGCTTAGGAGGACACGACCAGATATGGCCGTTAAGATCAAAGAAGAAGTGCAAAAGCAGCTTGATGCTGGCTTCTTAGCGGTCACCACTTACCCTTCGTGGGTCGCCAACATAGTGCCTGTACCGAAGAAGGACGGTAAGGTGCGAATGTGCGTCGATTACCGGGATTTGAACAGGGCGAGCCCTAAAGATGATTTCCCGCTCCCTCATATTGATGTGTTGGTCGACAATACAACTCAGTTCTCTGTATTTTCGTTCATGGATGGCTTCTCCGGCTACAATCAGATCAAGATGGCACCGGAGGACATGGAGAAAACGACGTTTATCACTCCTTGGGGAACGTTTTGCTACAAGGTAATGCCTTTCGGTCTGAAGAACGCAGGGGCCACTTACCAACGAGCAATGGTTACTTTGTTTCATGACATGATTCATCATGAGATTGAAGTCTATGTTGATGACATGATTGCGAAGACCCAAACGGAGGAGGGACACCTGGTCAATTTGCTGAAGCTTTTTGAGAGGCTTAGGAAGTTCAGGTTGAGGCTGAATCCCAACAAGTGTACTTTCGGGGTACGGTCTGGAAAACTACTGGGGTTTATCGTGAGTGAAAGAGGCATCGAGGTTGATCCTGCGAAGATTAAAGCAATTCAAGAAATGTCAGCGCCAAAAACAGAAAAAGAAGTTCGTGGTTTCCTTGGCAGAATAAACTACATTGCAAGGATTATTTCTCAGCTCACGGCCACGTGTGAACCGATGTTCAAACTATTAAGGAAAAATCAGGCGATTATCTGGAACGAGGATCGCCAGAAGGCATTTGATAAGATAAAACAGTATCTGCAGGAACCTCCGATCTTGATTCCCCCAGTGGTCGGAAGACCTTTAATCATGTACTTGACAGTTTTTGAGAATAGTATGGGGTGTGTTCTCGATCAGCACGACGAGACGGGCAGAAAGGAGCATGTCATTTACTATTTGAGTAAAAAGTTCACAGATTGTGAATCTCGTTACTCGATGCTGGAGAAAACGTGTTGTGCACTAGCCTGGGCTGCCAAACGTTTACGACAGTACATGCTCAATCACACGACCAT
Organism: Lathyrus sativus; assembly: GCA_963859935.3. NCBI lineage: Eukaryota > Viridiplantae > Streptophyta > Magnoliopsida > Fabales > Fabaceae > Lathyrus > Lathyrus sativus. Next base: position 270,404,566 of record OZ012739.1, read on the forward strand.
GCTAATTTCGAAGATGGATCCGATCAAGTACGTCTTCGAGAAACAAGCGCTTTCGGGCAGGATTGCCAGATGGCAAATGGTGTTGACAGAATATGACATTCAGTACGTTTCCCAAAAGGCCATTAAGGGAAGCGTATTGTCTGAATACCTGGCCGAACAGCCGATCGAGGATTATCAGCCGATGAAATTTGAATTCCCCGATGAGGATATCATGTTTCTCAAAGCAAAGGATTGCGATGAACCGTTGCCCGACGAGGGGCCAGACAGGAAATCCCAGTGGAAATTGATATTTGACGGGGCGGTTAATTCTTACGGAAGTGGCATAGGGGCGATCATCACGACTCCCCATGGATCCCACATCCCGTTCACTTCAAGACTGACGTTTCCGGTCACCAATAACGAAGCGGAGTACGAAGCATGCATCATGGGGCTGGAAGAAGCAATTGATTTGAGAATCAAGAACCTAAATGTATATGGTGTCTCGGCACTTGTGATTAACCAGATTAAAGGGGAGTGGGAGACTCGTCAGTCGAATTTGGTGCCGTACATGAAATATGCCAGAAGGCTACTTCCGTTCTTTGATCGAGTGGAACTCCATCATGTGCCCAGGGCTGAGAATCAGATGGCTGATGCCTTAGCCACGTTGGCTTCGATGTATAAAGTCAATTTTTTGAATGAATCTCCAAGAATTGTCCTTTCTCGTCTAGATAGACCTGCATTCGTCTTTGCGGTCGAGGAAGCCTCCGATGGAAAGCCATGGTTCTATGATATCCAGACCTTCCTTATGACTAAGGAGTATCCTCCGGGAGCGTCAACCCAGGATAAGAAGACTCTGAGGAGGCTGTCTGCAAATTTTTATCTCAATCCTGATGGAGTTATGTATAAAAGAAACCACGATCTCGTGCTACTCAGATGTGTAGATGAGAAAGAAGCGAGTATACTCATGGAAGAAGTCCATGAAGGCACATTTGGTACGCATGCCGGCGGGCATGCTATGACGAGAAAGATCCTGAGAGCAGGATGCTACTAGCTGACGATGGAATCGGATTGCTTTAAATTCGCAAAGAGATGTCATAAATGCCAGATTTATGCTGATAAGATCCTTGTGCCGCCTGTCGCTACTGCGAAAATCGGCGCCGGCTATGACAGAAGAGTCGCCACCATGCGTTATTTATCCCAAAGGAGGGAAAGGAAACGCTCAGAGTAAACCTAACGCAAAACGGGAAAGGAATGGTCATCGCAACCAAATAGCACGCCTCACGTCCGTCGTACTCGACGGGATCCACGCTTGTTTTCTAGCTAAGGGTGTGTTATTCTATCTACTCTAAAGGTCTTGGTTAAAAATAAAAGAAAATGACTCGACAAAGTATCACACTTTATGCCTACGTATTACCGTCTGGAACGAGAAATCAGAGTCAACATAGTTTGCCGACCTACGGGAAAGGAGGGGAAGGTTGCTCGCTAGGATATCGCATCCTATGCCTACATACTTTCATACAACATGAAATATTAGAGCAAACGTAGTTCGGGCTACGGAAGACACAAGCTTGTCTGAATGTTTTTATCTCCTTATGAAAGGGTTTTTCCTGATTAAGAGTCCAAGCGGACAAAAATGACACTTTGACGTTTGTTTTCAGTCTTTTACGCAAGAACTGTCTTTTATGATGTTTGCAATCTCTGACGCACTAGAGACTATGATTTGAGAGTGACTACGTCGTATGTCACCCTAAGGGTAACACACTAAGCAATCAGATTACTGAAGAGTGACCCTCCAACAACCTTTCTCAAATAGCTTAAGGCTCGTAGCGTACGACATCGATTATCCTTATTACTGTGTTTTTGAAGGGTTTTGAGATGAGAAGAGAAAGAAGCTCTAAAAAGCCTATGGTTGAAAAAAGGAATCAAAACTACCCTAATGTTGTCATGCATGGGTTACAACCTAATGTCTGTCATATTTCTCTCTTGCATAGAGAGAAACAGAGATCCTAGGGGATAAACGGAAAAGAAACAGCATATATACAGTAAACAGTAAAATGCATGAGATGCAGCAGTACAAGCGAGGCAAGGGAGTCTCACTCAACCTCGAACGTGGGAAAACAATAGGCAAAGTGAAACAACTTCACTTCAAACCTAAGGGGCAAGCTGAACAAGCCAACATACAATACAGAAAAGAAAATAAAACCCAACACCAGCTCTGACAACACCACCAGCTCCTACAGTAACAGCTCTGACAGCTACAGTTGATTAACAACAAAGGTTGACAGTAACACCTTCAGTCAAGCTCCCATCTTTACTCTCCAATGATCCCCAAGCTTTAGATAAGCTCCTATCTCCAAAACTCTCCAACTTTAGCAAGCACTGAACCCCAACAAACAGACAGCTTCAAACAGCAGCAAAACCCTAGTCTTCAACAGATACCCAGCTTTGACAGGCACAGGCTTTATCTTCACCAATCTTCAATGAACTCCATCTTCAATAGGATTCCATCTTCAAGGTAAGCACTCACATGAGGGAATCAATTAATACATGAAGTTGGAATGTCAAGAGGCTCAGTGACAACCCAAGGAAATCACTAAGATCTTAACACAGCAAGTTAAAGGTATCCTCAAGGTTCTACCCAACCAAAGCAGGCTCTACATCCCTCCTAAGGAGAGATGGAACTTCTTTGGGGGACCTTGTGTCATGGGATAGAATAGAGGCACAAGAAGCTCTCTATGTTTGAAAGAAGAAATCAGTATAATCTAAAGCTCTCCCTATATCTCCTATCTCCTAAGTCTTCAAAAGCAACGTTCAAGGAAGAGGATCTTCATGCTCCAAGCTCCATCCTTTGTCTCCCATCATCTCCAATGTCTTTATTAGCTCCAACAAGCAAAGCCCAAGCCCAACACCAAGTGGAAACACCCCAAAACCTGGGCAAACAATTCAAAGGCCCAAAATGGCAACACACAAAGAACACACAATTTGCAAAATCTAATAAAAATAGTAATATACTATATAAAATCCTAAATTTAATTCTAAGGGGACCTATTTATCTACCCTATAGCCCCTATATTTCCCAGCACCTAAATCACACTAAAAACCCAAAAACTATGTGTTGAAATGCACCTATGTCAAGGTAAACCCTAATCCTAATCACCCTAAAGTTTAATGTTCAAAACTAACTAAAATTAAATCAAAAAAATGTGGTCAAATTCTAGGGGGAACCTAATACTCTATTCTAACTATAGCAAAAAGAATTGCATCAAAATACCAAAGGAAATGATCGTACAATATTCAGCAAGTTGGATATACACAATGAAAGTGAAATAAAAGCACTTAAATGTAAAAATGCACCAGAAATAGAAAAATGAATAAAATGCTATTTTTATTGTTTTATAATTTTCTTGATATTATAATGAAGATGAGAAAAAAATTCCCATCTAAAAAGACATATTTTTCAATTTATTAGGATTTTTTCAAGGAACTTAAAATAATGTGAAATAAAAGAAAATATGATAAAAAGAAAAAGTGATGTGATGAATAGCAATTAAAAACAAAGTAACAGCTAAAATGGGCCCGGAGGGGGGTGTCCAGAGAAAGCGCGCACTAAGCCCAAGGTCATCAGAAAATAAATGGGAAAAAGAAAGAAAAATAGGAAAGTTCACGGTACAAATAGCAATGAAATCACGCGTGTTTTCTTATGGGCCTACCAAAGGGGGTGTGGGTATCAGTTAAGGTCACTTAAGCCCAAGCTAGCAAATAAGTGGAATGGTGCATTTTGAGCATCAGAGTTCTTCACAAAATTGAGGTGCATTCGTGGCCATTGGATCCCATTTTTGGTCAAAGTCCTATGTGAATCTAAGGGTGGTTGAATCATCTTCAACCTTTGAAAGTCTGGGTGGAGGGAAAGCCATGGAAACTCAGAGTTATGAACACCTTCATCTCCAATTCGTATTCCATCAAATTTTCACCAAAATCCAAAAATGAACACTCTAATTCACTCTAAATTTACCAGCAATTCAACTATGGTAATCACAAGCATTGAAACACTCTCCTTCTCCAAACACGATTCAATCTTCAGAATTTGCTCAGAAATGAAATCTCACCGTTCTTAAAATTAATCATCCTAAACCCATCACCATCTCTCCCTGATCAAATTCCACAATCACACCATGATTATACCATCAAGAACAGAAATCATGTCACTTAAGTTTTGGTCTCTAAATCGATCCTAAAGCTACCAGAAAGCTTCCTATGATCATCTACATCCTATCTAACCACCTAAAACCTAATGATCATGCACATATCAAGCCATGGTTTGAAGTTTACATACCTGACAATTTGAGATGAACAGAGTGCTTGAACCTTCAAATCAATCTTCCACAAGCTCCAGATTCCTTCACTAGCATATTACCAAGCTTCTGTATGCAAAAAGATGAATTGAAATGGCTTGAATCTTGGAATCCGATTCTGAGTTGCAGGTTGAGAATTTCAGATGCTAACACACGATTCCTCCACAATCTTGCCTTGAACTTGATTTTGAATCAATCACCAATGCTAATGGAAGCTATAGCGATCAAGAAATTGGATGGAAAATGGAGTAAAAACTTGTAACCGAATTCAGTTTGCAAATGGAAAGTTGAAATTGCAAACTCTCAATTTTCTCTCAATTCTCACCAACCTCTGCTATGGATCACTTCTAATGCTTATATAGGACATGACTGAAGCTTCCAGATAGTTCTGGATCCCTTTAATGAGAAGTTCAAATTCTCATGTCATGAAATCTCATTTGATGCTATGTTCATACCAGTTCAGATAACAGCTTGCAATTCACCTTGTTCTGAACTCAATTTGTCCTCTAATGAGATATTGGATGCGTTTGAATGGTCTAGCACCTTGCATTTGGTTCCTTGTGTGAATTGGCAAATGTAACTTATACCTTAAGCAACAAAAGACAACTCCATGAAATTGACTCCAAATGAAAAATGTGCTAATGCCAATGTCTTAAAAATGCAAATTCCACTCAAAATGATATGTCATATGTGTTATTTTGGCCTTGGAATGAAAAACCCCAAAATTGGTCACTTTAAATGAATTTTAATCCTTCCTTATTTGGCCAATTTTGCAATTTTGAGCTACAAGCAATTCCAAGTTCTCATGACCTCTTTCCTAGCTCAAAAACTTCATTCTAAGCACATCTCATGTTGAACATTTTTCCATTTGAGGAGTGGAAGATAGAGATTTTAACCTATGTTGGAAAATGACCTATAATCATCAGAACCCAAAATACTCCTGGGTTGCCAAGATCATAACTTGAGTTCTACAAATCCTCTTGAGGACTTCTAGTACTAAAATTAAAGTTAAGATCAAGATCTACAACTCTTATTTTTGCCAAGAATCCATTTGAAAATTCCTTGATGGGCAAAAGTTGCTTGGAAGTCAAGTGACTTTCACAGATAAATTTCGGTGTCCTCTAGGGACCCATAACTTGCAAGAACCATAACTTGAGTTCTACAAATCTTTTTGAAGACTTCTAGTACTCAAATTAAATATATTTAGAAGCTCTACAAGTTTCATGTTGTCCAAGAATCCATTTGAGACTTTCATTTTGACTTATCTGGCTTGGAAGTGAGGCCTAAATTAAGGGATTTTACACTGAAACCCTAATTTGGTAACTCCTCCCACTCTTGATTCTCTTTGATTTATCCTTGGCACAACACCATTCAGTTGACCTAGGATTGACCTAGGGTTGACCCAGATAAAATCCTAGTTGACTGCATTTCAACTGTGGCCCTGGTACTTGAATCAATGACTTGTCTCATCTTCAATATGACCTTCTAAGCATCCCATGAGCTTTGTACATACTTACAATTCACAATTCCATGCTTCAAACCCCATTGATGACCTTCAGTACACCTCAAGTTAGGAGAGAAATCCACCTGTTGACATTCAAAACTCCTCAAAGTTTCAGCCCATTTCTGATGACTTGGATAGTCTCTTAGGCTCAAATAACACCCCTAGCTAGGCTTCTTCTCTTGGTAGACACCTTGATCCCTTGTTGGAGGTATGCTATGCTATGATATGCAAATGATTGGGCTATGTACATGGTTGACTATGCAAATGATAATGCAATTGAAACATAAACCAGGTGAAATAGGTTGAGCAAGTTTTAGGGTGCAACAGCTGCCCCTATTCAAACGGCTTGGACCCGACTTCCTGAAGAGCGAACAACCTTCAAACATTCGAGGTACAAGACGGTTGAATACCAAGAACGCAGAAATTTGCCAACCGTTGAGATAAACTGCACAACCGTTTGGGGAATAAAACCCACCAAAACATTCCATCTTGCCATGGACTAATTCTATCAATACAGACAACACCACCTCTCTGCCGATTGTAGCAGTACTTGACTCTAGCGACTCAAGATGTATAGCGTCTCTGTCCATTTACAGTATCTTATCCTTCTATGCAAACGCAACAGATCATCATTTTTTCATGTGACTCCATCAACCAAATGGGTATGAATAACTCTACTAACATCATACAATCTTTCTGACGCTTTTGCTGGGGAAGTAACTCTACCAACAAAACACGACTCTACCCATGATATAGGAAAATAACTCTGCTACCACTACGGGTAAATAACACCGCCATTGCTACGGGTAATACTCTGTCATCACTACCGGAAAATAACACCGCCATCGCTACGGGTAATACTCTGTCATCACTACAGGAAAATAACACCGCCATCATTACGGGTAATACTCTGTCACCACTACAGGAAAATAACACCGCCATCGCTACGGGTAATACTCTGCCACCACTACGGGAAAATAACACCGCCATTGCTACGGGTAATACTCCGCCACCACTACGGGAAAGAACTCCGTCACCACTACGGGAAATAACTCCGTCACCACTACGGGAAATAACTCCGTCACCACTATGGGAAAACGACTCCGCCACCACTACGGGTAATACTCTGTCATCACTACAGGAAAATAACACTGCCATCGCTACGGGAAATAACTCCGTCACCACTACGGGAAAATAACTCCGTCACCACCACGGGAAAATAACACCGATACTGCTTCTCTGTCGATTCTTTGCAGCAGCGGACTCCATCAATCAAATGGGTAGCAATATAACTGATCCAATCTTCAAACTTTGGTGCTAACATGGTATCAATTTTGAGAAGGACTTTACTGGGGATGTTCTGAAGCGAAACTGCCAGACACCTACTTCAACGTAAGCGGCCACCTCAGAAATATTGATTCACAAAATCTTTTGCTTACTGTCATAACAACAATCTAGAAGGAACGCTCCGCTGGAGGGGTAAGAGAAACTTAAACAAGCAACTCTGTGGGGAATAATGATAAGACGAACATTATCATCACATGTCTCATGCCGAGACCTTTAATATTTGGTAATTGATCTGAGTAAGAGCTTCCTCCACCTGCAAGGGAAACAACACTTGAAAACCAAAGGTTAACCAACCTGGCTTATGTTTCAAAATGCGCATGTTTGAGAATGGCGTAGTGCTCCGTACAGCACGGATATGCTACGCGTTTTTGGGTAGATGCAAATATGACACTCTATGCAAATGCAAATGCAGGTTCAAGCTGCTGGGGAAACTCTGATAGACTTGCTTCGTCAACACGGAATGTTGAAGACGAATACCACCATGTTGGAGATGAACGTGTATCATAAAGTCCTCCGATAAAATAAATGTCGGATGTCGCTACCGCGAAAATCGGCGCCGGCTGAACAGAAGAGTCACCACCGTGCGTTATTTATCCCAAAGGAGGGAAAGGAAACGCTCGAAGTAAACCTCGCAAAAAAACGGGAAAGGCATGGTCATCGCAACCAAAACCTGGATTCGGGAGTCGGTTACGCAAGGGGAAGGTATTAGCACCCCTCACGTCCGTCGTACTCGACGGGATCCACGCCTGGTGTTTATAAGGAAAAGGGTGTGTTTATCTATCTACGCTAGTGGTCAGTCTGAAAAGAAAAGAAAATGACAGGACTCGACAGAACATACGCTGTTCTGGGCCTACGTACTCCCTCGTGCAATGGGAAAGTCAGAGTTAACGTAGTTCGACTACCTACGTCTAAACGGGGGGAAGGTTGCTCGCCAGGACGTCGCGTCCTGTGCCTACGTACTTCCACACGGCATGGAAGATCAGAGCAAACGTAGTTCGGGCTACGCATGACACAAGCTGTTCAAGTGTTTTTTTATGGGAAAATGCACCTTAACCAAGGGTTTTCACAGTCCAGGAGGACAAAAGGTTTTGATGTTTGTTCAAATCTTTTAACGGAAGAAATGAATTCACTTTCGTTTTGTCCTTTATTAAGTGTTTTTCTGTTGTTTTGAGAAAGGAAAGAGACACCCTAAAACTATGGTTGAAAAGGGGAATCTACCTAATGTTATCATGCTTGGTTAACCAACCTAATGTCTATCATAACTCCTCCACAGCAGAGAAGTTAGAGCTCCTAAGGGGTCATGGCAACAAAACTAAACAGCAAATATGAATCACTGCAAAGTAAAGAAATACTGGAAATATGCATGAATGCAACAACCAAACAATCAAGGCACAAGGCCACACACCACAGAGGCAAGGGAGCTCAGCTCTACCAAATACCAACAAGCAAAGCCACTCAATAACAATCAAGCAGAAGGAGGACCACCTCAACTTCTCATGCATACAAGCAGGCTTACTTCTAAGATGCACCTATCTCAGAAATGTCAATATGAACCCCCAAGTCTAATGCAGCACAACACCACACAAATCAATCAACACAAAGAGAAGGCCAACCAGCTTGGCAAACTCCTATCCAAAAGCAAGAAACTAACCCTGAGCAAGACCCTAAACAACCCTAAAACAAAACCCTAATCTACCCTAATCAAAACCCTAAGCAGAACCCTAAAAAAAACCCTACAGGGAGAAATCAATCCCATTCCTCAAGCTTCAAGACAAGCTTACCAAAGAAAGGGAGCTAAATAGACAGACCTATAGTGCCTTCTTCAGGAAAGTACTAGGAGGCTTCCACTTAGGAATAATATCCCATGTGGCTCAACAATTGTGAACGGTTTACATTCCTCCGCAGGAGAAACTAAACTCACATGAAGGCTCCAACATCATTGGATATTTAAGAGATCCTATATGAACTAAGGGAACTAAGTGAACAGACCCATAGTTCCTTCCTCGGGAAAATACTAGGGGGCTTCCACTTAAGAATCATATCCCATGTGGCTCAACAACTGTGAATGGTTTACATTCCTCCTCAGGAGAAACTAAACTCACATGAAGGCTCCAACATCATTGGATACTTAAGAAATCCTACATGAACTAAGGGAACTAAGTGAACAGACCCATAGTGCCTTCCTCTGGAAAATACTAGGGGGCTTCCACTTAGGAATCATATCCCATGTGGCTCAACAACTGTGAATGGTTTACATTCCTCCTCAGGAGAAACTAAACTCACATGAAGGCTCCAACATCATTGGATACTTAAGAAAGAGGTGAGAAGGAAGAATGAAAAACATCCATGATGCCTTCCTCAGGAAAGTACCATGAACTTCCTCAAACGTCAGGATCTCAAACCTCACAGAAAGAGAGCAAGCTCCTAGACCAGGTCTTCAATCTATGCATCCTTGCAAGCTCCATCAAGTCTTCATCCAGCCTCCATCTTCAAGAAGAAACCACAGGCCCTCGAACCAAAAGAAACTATCTCTAAAGTTCAACCACAGTTGAACTTCAAAGTCAGAAGCCCTCAAGACTTCTCCTATTCTCAAGCTCAAGCAAAAATAGCAAAACAACTTCTAAAAATCCACAAAAAAATCTAGGGGAAACCTATATGGCTCTATGATCCCAAGATTAAATCTCAAAGCCTAAGTCAACTTCTAAGGCTACTAAACAATCCCTAACATGTGAATGGTCAAGGGTTACCCAGCAAGTTATGAGGTCTCTACTCTCTAACCCTAAAACAACATCAATCAATTCCTAAACAATCTATGAAAAATCTATGGGGAGCATGCATTAGTCTAGTACAACATACTAAAAAACTAAAGCAAAATTCATCACCAAATGAGAGAACTAAAATCAACAAGACAGACACATCACAAATCAATTACTCAATACCAATTAAAATACAAAAATGCAAATAAAAATGAAAATGCATGATCAATTCAATATTTTTGCACCATAAAATCCTAAATTGAATTATGAATCTACATAAAAAAGAAGGGAATTAATTGGATACTCCTACTACTTTTTATGAATTATTTTCTAACATGAACAAAAACAAAGAAATCAAAAAGAAAATAAACCAAGGGGGGTGGCAATAGCAAAACGCCTCAGTTATTTTTCAAAATTGGGCTAGGAGGGGGGGTGCGACTAGTACTTGCTGCGAAGGCCCAGTCACAATGTATTATTTTTGCAGCATTTCACAGCCCAGGGGGGGGGGCAACGAGTAATGAGGGGGTGGTTCGCAGCAATTTCATTGTTTGGGCCCAACCCGATCCAAACCCTAACCCAAACAAACAACCAACAAAACCAATCCTCACTCCAAAAGACTCGTTCACTGTTCATCCCACAAACCCTACTGCGCCGTTCTCTTCAAGCTCTCTCTCAAACTCCCTCTGAATCCTCTGAAACATCCCAAACCCTAACGCACCTTGAACAAACTTAGCCCCAAAATCAACTATCAAACACGAAAAAACTTCATCTCACACTCTCGGTTCACAGTCATCCTCACAGTTCATGACCTAGACACATCAAGAAGGATCCAGCTAAACCCTAGCTACGCACAAGTAACGAATCGAAAGGAGAATGAACACACCTGGAGAAATGAGGAAGGCGACGAAGCTTCTGGAAATGAAGAATGTTGAAGGAGCTCGCGGAGATCTTGAAGCTTCTTTTGAGAGCCTAGGAGATCTGAAGGAATCGTTGAAGGGGAGAAGAAGACTGTTGGTCGTCCGTTGAAGATCCTTGAAAGGAGATCTTGATCTAGCTGGGGATCTTGAATGCTTTCTGGAGAACGGAAGAAGGTGGACAAGCTGTTGAAGATCTTGGAAGAGAGATCTTGGAGATCGAGGAAAACGAACGGAGTGGAGGATCCGTTGAAGGATCTTGAAGGCAACGAAGATCCACAAAACTTTTCTGGGAATATTAAAGGTTGCTGGAGATGATACGAAGGAAGATCAACAATGAAGATTCGAAGGTTTGCTTGAAGAAACAATGGAGATCTTGAAGATTCCGTCGATGGTATGAGCTCTTCGGTGAATGGTTAGATGAAGATAGACGGAGGAGATTGGATGAAACTTGGATTGCTGGGAAATTTGCAGATTCTGGCGAGATTACCGACTTCCAGCGACCGTTGCGGTGGAGGAAGGCGTCCGGCGGTGGGAGGTTAGGGCGTTTGCATGCCCAGCGGTAGGGTGCTCCGGCAAGAATGAGGAGAAGACAGGTGGCGTGGAGGATGCTTGCATGCAGCACACGTGTGCTGGAGAGAGAGTGGATGGGGCTGTGACGTGGCGAGAGCTGGGGGTCAGTGGAAGTTGAGCGGGCAGAACATGGAAGAAGAGAGAAGAGGACACGCGGGGCCCTCTTTTATAGGACAAGTGGCATGAATTGGGCCCCACGAAGTGGATACCTGGCCCATTACCATCAGACTGATACCAAGGACTAAATGATTAACCTGATAAAGCTGGACTAAAACAAAACTATTAATGACTTAAACCACGATTAATGCTGATTAAAGGACAATTAACTAAAAACGAAAATTAAATGACAGCTGATTAAGACTAAACTAATATCTAAGCAAATAATAAAACGAAAGTTAATGAAAGTCAACCTTAATGATTAAAACTGAAGATTAAACTAGTCTAAACTAACAAATGCTAATAAAAGAAATCTATTAAAACTAAACCATTAATATCTAACTAATATCCATATTAAAATCTATTCAAATAAAACAATATTATAAAATCTAAAATAAAATCTATACTAATAAAATCTATTCAATTAAAAGATTATTTTAATCTATATTAAGCTAATAAACCTAAAAATCTATAAGAGAATAATATCTAAGAACCTATTAATATCTATTCTACAAACTAACTAATGGATTAAAACTCTAATTAAAGATCTATTAAATTCTACAAACCTCTATATTAATTTCTATCTAAAATTCAGACTAACCTATTTTAACCTATTTAAAATCCTGATTAATCCCCAAAAAAACCTATATTAATTGCTTATTCAATCTATATAAAAAAACTATTCAATTAATATTCTAAAAGGTTTTTTTTAAGAAAACTATTAATTTCTATAAAAGAGAAAATCTATTAATTTTCTATTAAACCCTATTATCCATTTCAAAGAAATACATTCTATCTATTTGAACTGATTAAAAAACACCTGAAATGCGAGGAGAGGGCTGTGATCCCGATAAAATCAAAACAACTGAAAAAAATGCACTGTATGCGATATGCGGATGCGAATGCGAAAATGAGCCGAAACGTAAATCAGGAGCGGGACCCGGTTGGTCAAATTTTAGGGTGCAACACCGGACATACAACCAAATCCACCGGGGAGAGATTAAACTTCGATTTCCACTGGGAGGAAAGAACATCGTCGGCTGGGGAGAGTAACTCAGCTGGGGAAGAAGCGACTCGGCTAGGGAAAAATGAACCTTCCGGCGCACTGTCTGGGCACAGCTTACAAACTCGGAGCTACTACTCCGCTGAGGATAATCCTTTTGAACCAACTATGACTTGGTTAAACACTGCGGGAATTCTCCCAGCTAGGGATTGATCATTCATATACTCGACTCTCTGGGGAGTGCAACCTCTGCAGGGGATACTGATTTTGACTGGCTGGGGATATCTCTTGGACAGCTTCCATAAGAATACTCTTCTGGGGAAACTAATCCTTCCTTCGGTAAGGGATAACATCATCTCAACCTCTCTGGGGGGTGAGGTGCGACCTGCTGGGAATAGCGTCAAATAAAGTCAGGTCCTTCATCAAGAGATTCAAGCTCGGGGATACAATCTTCTGATCGCTCGCTTCAAAGGTAAGATCCCTGCAAAACACAAACGAGATAACACAAATCTATACAACTAAACCTATTCGGGTTAGCGTCCGCGACATTACTTCAGTCAATTCGAAGTTTTAGCAATTATTGGCAAGGGCCAGCAAAGTTATGCAAGTGCAAGTTTATCAAAAACATCGACATTTTCCACATACAAAACAGTAAAGCACAAACATCAAATACTGAATAACATGTTTTATTAATAACAAGCCTCTAAATAGGCAAAGTTTTGTACACCGGATGCAACTCCTGAAAAGAGGAAGTTACGCACACACACATACATATATGCACAAAAGTATAAAGATACAGAACAACAGTTGTATACATGTCGGCAACGTGGTGCAGACAAACATCACGAATTGATCCTCCTATGACTCACCTAACTCTGGCGCTTTCCTGGTATTCAATTTTCGGAAGAGATGGTGTCGGATAAACGAACCCTCAGGTACTCCCAAACCAACTAAGCAATGCAGTATCAAATTCGGAACGCAATCATTTGCTTTTCAAATCCCTTACTTTTGCGTGAACCGCCTTTTGCGGGTTTTCAATTCACCGGGATACCCTTTTTTTCCGAGGTCGCCCAATGCAGGTTTTCGACCTCGCGGGTGTACATCTTTTCAATTTTATCCCTAACTTTTGCCCGAACCTTTTATTCATTTTTTTCATGGTTCGCCGGGAAGCCCCATTTTTGCCTGGACTCTCTTTTTTTTTGTCCAACAGGTCAATTGTAAGCAAAGTATTTTTTAACTGCATCCGAATTCACAGGCAACGTAAAGTCTTCACCGTCCATGGTGGACAACAACAAATATCCTCCTGAGAAGACTTTTCTGAGAACGTATGGACCTTCATAGTTCGGCGTCCATTTGCCCCTGTGACCTGTTTGTGGCGGGAGAATCCTTTTCAGCACAAGGTCGCCCGTCTGAAAGCTTCGCGGACATATCTTCTTATCGTACGCTTTCTTCATCCGGCTCTGATACAACCGACCGCATGCTAGAGAAGCTAGCCTCTTCTCATCCATTAAACTCAGCTGATTCAACCTATCTTTTACCCATTCTGCCTCATCAAGTTGGACATCTCGTAGAACCCTCAAGGAAGGAATCTCAACTTCCAACAGTAACACTGCCTCCATTCCGTATACTAACGAGAAAGGGGTTGCCCCGGTTGATGTGCGTACCGTCGTACGATAACCGTGCAAAGCGAAAGGTAGCATCTCGTGCCAATCCTTATACGTCACAACCATCTTCTGAACAATCTTCTTTATGTTCTTGTTGGCCGCTTCAACAGCGCCGTTCATCTTGGGTCGGTACGGAGAGGAATTGTGATGCTCAATCTTAAAATTCTGACACAACTCTTTCATCATCTTGTTATTCAAATTCGAACCGTTGTCGGTGATAATCCGCTCAGGGATTCCATATCTGCAAATAATATTTCTTTTGATAAATCTGGCTACCACTTGTTTGGTGACATTAGCATATGATGCTGCTTCCACCCATTTGGTGAAGTAATCGATTGCCACCAAGATGAACTGGTATTCGTTGGATGCCGTAGGCTCAATCTTACCAATCATATCAATTCCCCACATCGAGAATGACCACAGTGATGAAATCACGTTCAGAGGACTCGGAGGCACATGGACTTTATCCGCATAAATCTGGCATTTATGACACCTCTTTGCAAACTTGAAACAGTTTGTTTCCATAGTTAGCCAGTAATAACCTGCCCGCAACAGTTTTCTTGTCATAGCATGCCCACCAGCATGTGTACCAAATGTACCCTCATGTATCTCTTCCATGAGCAACTTCTCCTCTTTCTCATTTACACAGCGTAGCAACACCAAGTCGTGGTTCCTTATGTATAGGACACCGTCCGGGTTCAAATAGAAATTACCAGCCAATCTTCTAAGAGTCTTCTGATCGCGACTGGATGCCCCAGCCGGATACTCCTTATTCTTCAAGAAATTCTGGATGTCAAAGTACCAGGGTTTATCATCAGATGCTTCGTCAATAGCAAATATGAGTGCTGGCCTATCAAGCCGAGATATAACAATCCGGGGAGCCTCGTTCCAGAAATTAACTTTATACATTGAAGACAATGTCGCCAGGGCGTCAGCCATTTGATTTTCTGCTCGCGAAACGTGATGCAATTCCACCTTGTCAAAGAAAGGCAATAATCTCCTTGCATAATTCATATATGGTATCAAATTGGGCTGACGTGTCTCCCATTCTCCTTTTATCTGATTCACCACTAGAGCTGAGTCTCCGTATACATCCAGATTCTTAATTCGCAAATCAATGGCTTCTTCAAGCCCCATGATGCAAGCCTCATATTCAGCTTCATTATTGGTAACCGGAAAGGTCAATCGAGCAGTAAATGGGATGTGCGACCCATGGGGAGTTGTAATGATTGCCCCTATTCCGCTACCATAGGAATTCACAGCTCCATCAAATATTAACTGCAACTTGGAACCCAAATCTGGTCCTTCATTCGGCAACGGTTCTTCGCAGTCTTTCATCTTTAAGTACGTGATATCCTCGTCAGGAAAATCAAACCTCATCGATTGGTAGTCCTCAATAGGCTGCTCAGCAAGATACTCCGACAACACACTACCTTTAATAGCCTTCTGAGAAACATATTGGATGTCGTATTCGGTTAACACCATCTGCCATCGGACAATTCTCCCGGAGAGTGCTTGCTTCTCAAACACGTATTTGATTGGATCCATCTTCGAAATGAGCATGGTTGTATGATTCAGCATGTATTGCCTCAAACGCTTGGCGGCCCAGGCTAATGCACAACACGTTTTTTCAAGCATTGAGTATCTCGACTCACAATCAGTGAACTTCTTACTCAGATAGTATTTCGCATGCTCTTTACGCCCTGTCTCGTCATGTTGACCGAGAACAAACCCCTTACTCCCCTCAAGAACCGTCAAATACATGATCAAAGGTCTCCCGACCACTGGAGGTATCAAAATAGGAGGTTCCTGCAAGTATTCTTTTATTCTGTCAAACGCCTTCTGACAATTTTCATTCCAGGTCACAACCTGATCCTTCTTTAGCAACTTGAATAACGGCTCGCACGCGGCCGTTAGGTGAGAGATGAACCGAGCAATGTAGTTCAACCTCCCTAAAAACCCGCGCACTTCTTTTTCTGTTTTGGGCGTCGGCATCTCTTGTATTGCTTTTATCTTTGCAGGATCAACCTCGATTCCTTTTTCACTCACAATAAACCCCAGCAGTTTACCCGATCTCACCCCGAAGGTGCACTTGTTAGGGTTCAGTCTCAACCTGAACTTCCTAAGCCTCTTGAATAGTTTCAGCAGATTCACCAAATGTTCTTCCTCCGTCTAGGATTTGGCAATCATATCATCCACATAAACCTCGATCTCCTTATGCATCATATCATGAAAGAGAGTCGTCATAGCACGTTGATATGTTGCCCCAGCGTTCTTCAGTCCGAAGGGCATCACTTTGTAACAAAATGTTCCCCAGGGAGTAATGAAAGTAGTCTTCTCCATGTCTTCTGACGCCATTTTAATTTGATTATAGCCTGAGAAGCCATCCATGAAGGAGAATACGGAGAACTGAGCAGTGTTATCAACCAGCACATCAATGTGAGGAAGTGGGAAGTCGTCTTTCGGGCTCGCCCTGTTCAAATCACGGTAGTCTACGCACATTCTCACTTTACCGTCTTTCTTCGGTACTGGCACAATATTAGCGACCCATGAGGGATATTTTGTAACAGCTAGGAAACCAGCATCCCACTGTTTTTGAACTTCCTCCTTGATCTTCGCAGCCATGTCCGGTCTAGTTCTTCGGAATTTCTGATTAATAGGCGGACATTCCTCTCGCAGCGGTAGACGGTGAACAACCATATCTGTATCCAACCCCGGCATGTCCTCGTACGACCAAGCAAAAATATCACTGTACTCTTTGAGCATCTCAACCAACCTTTGCTTGATGTCGCTCTGCAGCGTAGCCCCTATACGGATATTTTTCTCAACCCCTTCCAACCCCAAATTGATAATCTCAATGACTTCCTCATGAGGCAGAATGATTCTTTCTTCTTGTTTAAATAACCAGGTCAACTCCTCTGGTACGTCGCCATCTTCAACAATCTCTTCCTCAGCCTGAAATACCTGGTGCTCGAAGTCGAAGTGAGTCATAGGCGGTTCATAGATGTCATCTGAAATAGTAATCCTGCAAAGGAAATGGTTAAATGCTTCAAAACTCATACAAAACAAATAACCACGTTGCCATTTTATTGTAAAAGATAAAAACGGGAAAAACAGGGATCACAACATTTGTATATGAAAAATGCCTTTATTTCATGATTAAACAATGTAATGTACATAACCAAATGGCCCTAAGCAAAATCACCATGCCCCGGGTAGGACACATGATTATTCAACAATTAAGAAAACAAATCATTACTATTTAGTTGTCACGGGAACAGTTTCCCGGATAGACCAATTGCAGAGGCCTTGTCCTGGCACGCTTGGCTTGATCCACGCGTCCATATCACAGTCGCTATCTCCTTCTTCAGAATCGGAAACAACATTGATAGTCTCGAAGCTCACCCCGCTTGGTGTAATGGTTATCGGCCCTTTGAAATTGGGCGCTCCTGAAGAAGATGCTGATGACGAAGGATGATATCCAAGTCCGAACCTGTCATTCTTCACGGGAATCTCCAATACCTGACCCCAGCCCTTGGTTTTGCCTGCCTGCACTAGAGCTTGAGCCTCTTTGTATGATGACACCGCTACATCTGATACTTTACTTGGCACCGGAGCCTTGTCTTTAATTCGTAATCCCTTGAAGGCTTGACAGGGCGTTTCGTGTATCTCGCCGTCGACCTCAACATACTTGAACGAAGACAAATGGCTAACCAGAATATCTTCCTCTGACACTATCCCCAACCAGATACTTCAGCTTTTGGTGTAATGTGGATGTGACTGCCCCGACAGCATGAATCCATGGGCGCCCAAGAAGACAACTATACGCTGGCTGGATGTCCATTATATAGAATTCAGTTTCAAACATTTCAGGCCCCACCTGCAGAGGTAATGTTATTGATCCGAAAACCGACCTCCTCGTTCCATCGAACGCTCTTACCACTAAATCACTGGGCGTGCAGATAATCCCTCTGATATCCAATTTCATCATTGCTTTCTTCGGCAGCACATTAAGGGAAGACCCGGTATCCACTAAAACATGGGACATGACCGTGCCCCGGCATTCTACTGATACATGCAGCGCCATGTTGTGCTCCCTCCCTCTTGGAGTCAAATTAAAATCTGTGAAGCCCAAACCGTGCCCCGTATTGACATGCGCCGTCACCCCTTCTAACTGATTAACCGACACGTCTTGAGGAACGAAGGACGTGTCTAGAATCTTCAGCAAAGCGTTCCGATGGGCCTCAGAACATAATAGCAGTGACAAGATCGAGATCTTTGATGGAGTTTGCTGGAGGTGCTCCACAATTTTGTAATCACTTTTACGAATGAGCCTCATAAACTCCTCTACGTCTTTAACCGGCGTTTCCTTTTCCTTTATCTGCGAGGGGCCACCCTCAGTCACCTTGGCTTTACCCTTAGCCAATCTTTCTGCCTCTACCTCAGGTGATATGAAGATTCTCCCACTTCTGGTCATACCTCCTGTTCCAACAACATTATCTACAACCCCAGCTGGTTGTTTATTTACTTCAATTTTCTCACCGTCACAATATACCTCCAACCCGTAAGTCCACGACACTGCTTTGGTACTTTCAAAGGGGACTGGCCTGACTTTGGTAATAGTGATCGTCGGCCGTTTGACGGGCGCCGTTATTGTTATCGTTTTCCTTGGAATCGTCACCATTGCAACATCGTTCCGCTTTTCACATAACGCCTCTACAGGCTTTTCAACTGCAGTTCGATCGAATCACAACGTACCTTCATTTATCATAGCCTGAATACCCTTTCTTAACTCATCACACCCCCCTGACTGGGTCCAACAATCTAAGCATAATTCATCACAGCCTGGGAACACGCCCCCCTTTAACAACCTGCTCTTAACCTCACACAAAGGTGTCTTCAACTCGCTAACATCCATCACTAGATTCAAATTCCCTTCCGTCAATATGGCATTTGCCCCATGATTGGGCATAGGCTGTTGTACTATATTTGGACCCGCCTGTCCAAAGTTGATAGCTTTGCTGTCCAACAAGTCTTGGACTTTATGTTTAAACGCATGACAACCTTCAATATCATGTCTGGGCGCCCCGGAGTGAAACTCACAGTGTTTACCAGCATCAAAGCCAAACGGAGGAGTGCCCGTTAACGGCGCCATGGTCCTTTTCTCGACCAAATTCAACCCTAGTAGTGTTTGAAGCAGTTCGGCGTATGTTGAAGGAGGCGTTTCAAATACTCTCCTTGGCTTGCCCTCTAGGATTCTGCGTTGGGCGGGGTGTTGCCTTTGTTGTTGCTGCTGCTGCGGCTGCTGTTGTTGAGGAAAAGGGATGGTAACACTAGCTACCTGTTGATGCTGAGCATACTGATTTCGTCTTCTGCCCCGGCCCCTGCCACCAAACACGGCACTAGAATCACCTTGTCGTCTACCACCGAATGCTTTCCTTGTACGTCCTGCGGGTGTAGACTCACCTGCTTGGAATCTTCCAACTTTAATCCCGTCTTCGACCATCTCACCCATAAGAATCAAATCTGAAAAACTGCTCAACGAAACATTAAACAATTTTTCGTAATATATCCCCGTAAATGTCCCAATGAACATGCTATTCATTTCTCTCTCAGCTAACGGAGGATGTACTCTTGCTGCCATGTCGCGCCATCTCTGCGCATACTCTTTAAAGCTTTCCCCGCTCTTCTGCGACAAACCTTGCAATTGAACTCGGTTCGGTGCCAGATCACTGTTATATTTATAATGCATGACGAAAGTATCCGCCAATTGCTTCCAGGTTTTGATTTGAGTGGGCTCCAACCCCATATACCATTCGAGTGACGGTCTTGACAGGCTGTCTTGAAAGAAATGCATAAGCATCCTTTCGTCATCTGAATATGCGGACATCCTTTTGTAATAAGCGCGAACATGCACCTTAGGGCAAGTGTCCCCCTTATATTTGTCGAAAGTTGGAGCTTTGAATTTCAGCGGTACCCTCAGCCCAGGCACCAAGCCCATAGTAGTCATGTCTAATCCGGTAGAATTCTGATTAGCCATACCTTTCACCTGTTCTTCAAGCATTCTGATCCTCTGCGTATTGTCAACGGGTCCCTCAAATCCCATGCCTCTTCCAGAAAAGGCGTCCTCTTGACAATCTTCACCCCAGTTCATATTTTCATTTCCGTACCCGTCATAACCAGTGTTGCGACCAAACCCTTGTTGATTAATCATGGGACCCCGTCCTCTATTACCATAACCTTGATTGACCCCAACATGCCCGAACCCAGTGTTGACAGGAATCAATCCAGCATCATTTCCACCATAACCCTGGTTAGCGTTACCAAAACCGTCGTAGCCGAAACCCTGAGTGTTGAAGCCGAATTTTCCGCCTTGATTGCCATACTCAAACCCCTGGTCATTATAGCCGAACCCATTGTTACCAAAACCATTACCGCCATTGTTGTTACCACCGCCCAGATTGACATCTCCAAATCCAATATTGTTAACAACAGTCTCATTTCCGTTCCCTGTGTTACCATTGCCAGCACCAGCGTCATTGTTTACGACCACCACAGGTGGAACCACAGGCGTAGGGGGCCCATCCTCATGCAGAGTTTCGACGTGCACAGAGTTGTGGTCATTGTTGCCATTCCCATTAGTTCGCGTCAGCAGCGGCTGTACCAAAGTCTGGAGGTTCTCCTGGCCTTTAGCAATGTTCTCCATAGTCTGCATGAAAAGATTCAGCTTCTCGCGGATTTCCTGCATCTCGTTCTGCATCTGGTCCATAATTCTCTTGCAGTTGGTACGAGTAAAGTATCGAAGTGGGCGCTAACCATCAATCCTGTGAGACCTGCAGGTGCAGGAAATAAGATACAGATTCCATTATTAACTGGCAATGCAATATGAATGTGTATGCAAATGCAATGTGTAAATATGCTACAGGTTGTATCCCCCCTCCCCCCCGATTCTAGTTTCGGAGAGAAGGCCATCACGACAATGGTGTCCCCATCAAGCAAGCAAGGAATCAGAAAACCCTCATATATAAACAAATGCCAAGAGGCTGAGTACAAGAGTACAACTGAATACAACTGAAGAGACCTCGGCCAACAAGCCTGGCGATGGTTAAAATACAAATACAAATAACAAAGGCAAGGCAAGGATGGATCAGGCCAAATGGTGCTCTCGGACGTCTTCCAATATCCCCAGCGTCTCTGAATGACCCAGTCTGAAGATTAGCTCTTGAATCAGTAAGGCATGCGGCTCGGCAGTGGATCTCAGTCTTTCAGCGTCGATCTAGCAGGTTCCTTCGCCCGAGTACTCGTCGGGTCTGGTTCTCTTGGAGCTGGCCTTCACTTCACAACTTCTCAGCTTTTCATCAAGGCTACTTACTTTAAGCTCCACAGCGCTCTTAAGTGATGTCTCTTCAGCAATCTTTGCATCCTGGGCTCTAACCTGCGCCTCCAGCGTGGCAATCTGCAGCTTCAGTTCATCTTCACGCTCCTTCTGCTTGGTAAGCGTGGTATTCCACAATGTTTCCCATTTGCTGAGACGGGAATAAGCTTTGTTCAAAATTTCCTTTCTGGAAGCAAGCACCTTACTAACACCGTTCAAGGCTATTCCCACTTTTTCTTTCTTGTTGGTCTCCTTCGTCAACTCTGAACCCAACTTATTAATCAATTTGGTTTGTTCCTTCACAGTGAAGGTAGCTTTATTCTTCTCATGACGCAACTGGAAGATCTCCTTCTCTAATTCATCATTGGACTTCTTCAGTTCTTCGTTTTCAGCCAACAATTTGTTATACTTTTCAATCTCTATCGAAGTAGGAGCCTCAATCACTGAAAGATACAGAGGTTCCACAGCAGGATATGGCATCGAGGAAACACTAGCTCTCTCGCGGATCCAAGCCAAATAAGGACCATAAGCTTTGCTGTTGCTGTTACCAAGCAACGCTTTCCCCCTCCTATGGATGTTAGCCCATGCATGTCTCAATCTGACTAAAACAGCCCCGTCTAATAAGCCTGTGAGATACAGAGATTCCTGTATCTCCTTCTCAATAGAAGCGTCCTTCAAAGCATAACCAAACTGTCTTACCAGCAGAGAAGGGTTATAGTTAATACAACCTTTCCGTCCAATCAAGGGGACATTCGGAAAGCCACTGCAACTATATATAATATCGGTGCCAAGCATGCTCCACTCAAACCAAATGATGTTCTCAGCAGACAGCCCCATCAACCGAGAAGACCAATCCAAAGTATCAACAACATCAATAAAAGGCCCTGTCTTCGGAAGATGCCCCTGGAACCATATGTACAAAAGAGGAAGACAGCATGACACATTCTTGCCACGATATTTTTCATTCTTGTAATGAATGGAATGATAAACATCGCCCAAGAGAGTAGGAACTGGATTCTTTGAGTCGAGAATCAAGAAGGCATCTGAGTCGACAAGATCTGGCACATTAGGAAACAAAACAATCCCATAGATGCAGAAAGCTAGAATGGCACTGAAGGCAACCCAACATCCACTCTTCGCGCACTGTGTAGCTTTCTCAACCAGGACAGACAAGTTAAAACCATAAGCTTCGTTCAGCTTAACCAACCCTCCCTGAAACTCAGAAGCGTCTAAACTGACAATCTCAACAAGTGTAGCCAACTTAGGCTCAACGTCAATATGTACGAAGGGCATCTGGTCTAACACGGGAACTCCCAACATATCAGAATACTCCTCCAAAGTGGGTGCCAGAATATAGTCGGGAAATAAGAAGCATCTCAGCTGCGGCTCATAAAACTGCATCAAGGTATACACCCCAGTCGTCTCAAATGCGGAAGGGCTGTACAACAAACTAAGCAATCTCCCATAGGATACCCTGAACTCGGACCTCACTCTCTCATCTGCTAGAGCGACCAATCCCAGCAAGGAACTGATATCAGGTGAATGCAACCGATAAGCAACTGTCCTCTTCGTGGACTCCATGTCTGGCCAGGAAATACACTAGAATCAGAGGGGAATGAACACACCTGCAATATAAGTACGCGTTAATGATATGCAAAATGAGTATGCAACAATGCAGCATGCAAACATGCAACAGGGATCAAGTGATCTGTTGCTGAGGAGATCCATCCATAATATTTATCTCAACAGACCCACGATACTGCTCAAACCTGGCCTCGACGGACCCAAAACAACTCTGATGAAGAACCCCAAATCTCAAACCACTGGATCACGGTCAAGAAAACCGGTTTCTGGATGTCTGGTTTCCTGCATACCCCAACCCCTCTCACAGGTAGGTGTCCTATCAACTGACACAAGGTACGACATCCTATGCGGTCCTCGGCGTCACAGACTTTCAAGACTGATGATGCGATACCCAGAAGGTGTGGCATCATCATGTCCTGAAGAGGCCCTCCTCAGCCAACTTCCAATTGGTCGGTCCTCAGAGTCGACAATCCTCGAGTCAGACAACTTGTCGAGCCCTAAGGGCCAGGCAAGAAGCATCAAAGAGAATCTCGTCCGAGCGTAAATTTCGCGGCTAGCTGGTGCGAGCTAAGCAAGCAGGCTAACCACTACTCTCTACTTCTACGTCTATGTGTAACCTCAAGCCCAGGTCCGACTTATCTCTCAACAGATCACCCCCTCCCCACAACAGCAATAACAATATAAAGCCGATAATAAACTGCGGAAAGTAAAGACAGAAAAGTAAATCTACACAACACCCGTGACGGGAAAACAAGCGCTAGGATCGACTCGCATATGGGATATTCCTATCCCCAGCAGAGTCGCCAGCTGTCGCTACTGCGAAAATCGGCGCCGGCTATGACAGAAGAGTCACCACCGTGCGTTATTTATCCCAAAGGAGGGAAAGGAAACGCTCAGAGTAAACCTAACGCAAAACGGGAAAGGAATGGTCATCGCAACCAAATCCTGGATTCGGGAGTCGGTTACGCAAGGGGAAGGTATTAACACCCCTCACGTCCATCGTACTCGACGGGATCCACGCTTGTTTTCTAGCTAAGGGTGTGTTATTCTATCTACTCTAAAGGTATGGGTTAAAAATAAAAGAAAATGACTCGACAAAGCATCGCACTTTATGCCTACGTATTCCCTTCTGGAACGAGAAATCAGAGTCAACGTAGTTCGCTGACCTACGGGAAAGGAGGGGAAGGTTGCTCGCTAGGATATCACATCCTATGCCTACGTACTTTCATACAGCATGAAAGATCAGAGCAAACGTAGTTCGGGCTACGGAAGACACAAGCTTGTCTGAATGTTTTTATCTCCTTATGAAAGGGTTTTTCCTGATTAAGAGTCCAAGCGGACAAAAATGACACTTTGACGTTTGTTTTCAGTCTTTTACGCAAGAACTGTCTTTTATGATGTTTGCAATCTCTGACGCACTAGAGACTATGATTTGAGAGTGACTACATCGTATGTCACCCTAAGGGTAACACACTAAGCAATCAGATTACTGAAGAGTGACCCTCCAGCAACCTTTCTCAAATAGCTTAAGGCTTGTAGCGTACGACATCGATTGTCCTTATTACTGTGTTTTTGAAGGGTTTTTATATGAGAAGAGAAAGAAGCTCTAAAAAGCCTATGGTTGAAAAAAGGAATCAAAACTACCCTAATGTTGTCATGCATGGGTTACAACCTAATGTCTGTCATATTTCTCTCTTGCACAGAGAGAAATAGAGATCCTAGGGGATAAACGGAAAAGAAACAGCATATATACAGTAAATAGTAAAATGCATGAGATGCAACAGTACAAGCGAGGCAAGGGAGTCTCACTCAACCTCGAACCTGGGAAAACAATAGGCAAAGTGAAACATCTTCACTTCAAACCTAAGGGGCAAGCTGAACAAGCCAACAGACAATACAGAAAAGAAAATAAAACCCAACACCAGCTCTGACAGCACCACCAGCTCCTACAGTAACAGCTCTGACAGCTACAGTTGATTAACAGCAAAGGTTGACAGTAACACCTTCAGTAAAGCTCCCATCTTTACTCTCCAATGATCCCCAAGCTTTAGATAAGCTCTTATCTCCAAAAATCTCCAACTTTAGCAAGCACTGAACCCCAACAAACAGACATCTTCAAACAGCAGCAAAACCCTAGTCTTCAACAGATACCCAGCTTTGACAGGCACAGGCTTTATCTTCACCAATCTTAAATGAACTCCATATTCAATAGGCTTCCATCTTCAAGGCAAGCATTCACAGGAGAGAATCAATTAATACATGAAGTTGGAATGTTAAGAGGCTCAGTGACAACCCAAGGAAATCACTAAGATCTTAACACAGCAAGTGAAAGGTATCCTCAAGGTTCTACCCAACCAAAGAAGGCTCTACATCCCTCCTAAGGAGAGATGGAACTTCGTTGGGGGACCTTGTGTCATGGGATAGAATAGAGGCACAGGAAGCTCTCTATGTTTGAAAGAATAAATCAGTCTAATCTAAAGCTCTCCCTATATCTCCTATCTCTTAAGTCTTCAAAAGCAACCTTCAAGGAAGAGGATCTTCATGCTCCAAGCTCCATCCTTTGTCTCCATCATATCCAATGTCTTTATTAGCTCCAACAAGCAAAGCCCAAGCCCAACACCCAGTGGAAACACCCCAAAACCCAAGCAAACAATTCAAAGGCCCAAAATGGCAACACACAAAGAACACACAATTTGCAAAATCTAATAAAAATTGTAATATACTATATAAAATCCTAAATTTAATTCTAAGGGGACCTATTTATCTACCCTATAGCCCCTATATTTCCCAGCACCTAAATCACACTAAAAACCCAAAAACTATGTGTTGAAATGCACCTATGTCAAGGTAAACCCTAATCCTAATCACCCTAAAGTTTAATGTTCAAAACTAACTAAAATTAAATCACAAAAATATGGTAAAATTCCAGGGGGAACCTAATACTCTATTCTAACTATAGCAAAAAGAATAGCATCAAAATACCAAATGAAATGATTGTACAAAATTCAGCAAGTTGGATATACACAATGAAAGTAAAATAAAAGCACTTAAATGTAAAAATGCACCAGAAATAGAAAAATGAATGAAATGCTATTTTTATTGTTTTATAATTTTCTTTAGATTATAATGAAGATGATAAAAAAATTCCCATCTAAAAATACCTATTTTTCAATTTATTAGGATTTTTTCAGGGAACCTAAAATAATATGTCAAATAAAAGAAAATATGATAAAAAGAAAAAGTCATGTGATGAATAGCAATTAAAAACAAAGTAACAGCTAAACTGGGCCCGAAGGGGGGTGTCCAGAGAAAGCGCGCACTAAGCCCAAGGTCATTAGAAAATAAATGGGAAAAAGAAAGAAAAATAGGAAAGTTCACGGTACAAATAGCAATGAAATCACGCGTGTTTTCTTATGGGCCTACCAAAGGGGGTGTGGGTATCAGTTAAGGTCACTTAAGCCCAAGCTAGCAAATAAGTGGAACGGTGCATTTTGAGCATCAGAGTTCTTCACAAAATTGAGCTGCATTTGTGGCCATTGGATCCCATTTTTGGTCAAAGTCCTATGTGAATCTAAGGGTGGTTGAATCATCTTCAACCTTTGAAAGTCTGGGTGGAGGGAAAGCCATGGAAACTCAGAGTTATGAACACCTTCATCTCCAATTCGTATTCCATCAAATCTTCACCAAAATCCAAAAATGAACACTCTAATTCACTCTAAATTTACCAGCAATTCAACTATGGTAATCACAAGCATTGAAACACTCTCCTTCTCCAAACACGATTCAATCTTCAGAATTTGCTCAGAAATGAAATCTCACCGTTCTTAAAATTAATCATCCTAAACTCATCACCATCTCTCCTTGATCAAATTCCACTATCACAACATGATTATACCATCAAGAACACTAAGTTATCAGCAAGAACAGAAATCATGTCACTTAAGTTTTGGTCTCTAAATCGATCCTAAAGCTACCAGAAAGCTTCCTATGATTATCTACATCCTATCTAACCACCTAAAACCTAATGATCATGCACATATCAAGCCATGGTTTGATGTTTACATACCTGACAATTTGAGATGAACAGAGTGCTTGAACCTTCAAATCAATCTTCCACAAGCTCCAGATTCCTTCACTAGCATATAACCAAGCTTCTGTATGCAAAAAGATGAATTGAAATGGCTTGAATCTTGGAATCCGATTCTGAGTTGCAGGTTGAGAATTTCAGATGCTAACACACGATTCCTCCACAATCTTGCCTTGAACTTGATTTGGAATCAATCACCAATGCTAATGGAAGCTATAGCGATCAAGAAATTGGATGGAAAATGGAGTAAAAACTTGTAACTGAATTCAGTTTGCAAATGGAAAGTTGAAATTGAAAACTCTCAATTTTCTCTCAATTCTCACCAACCTCTGCAATGGATCACTTCTAATGCTTATATAGAACATGAATGAAGCTTCTAGACAGTTCTGGATCCCTCTAATGAGAAGTTCAAATTCTCATGTCATGAAATCTCATTTGATGCTATGTTCATACCAGTTCAGATAACAGCTTGCAATTCACCTTGTTCTGAACTCAATTTGTCCTCTAATGAGATATTGGATGTGTTTGAATGGTCTAGCACCTTGCATTTGGTTCCTTGTGTGAATTGGCAAATGTAACTTATACCTTAAGCAACAAAAGACAACTCCATGAAATTGACTCCAAATGAAAAATGTGTTAATGCCAATGTCTTAAAAATGCAAATTCCACTCAAAATGATATGTCATATGTGTTATTTTGGCCTTGGAATGAAAACCCCCAAAATTGTTCACTTTAAATGAATTTTAATCCTTCCTTATTTGGACAATTTTGCAATTTTGAGCTACAAGCAATTCCAAGTTCTCATGACCTCTTTCCTAGCCCAAAAACGTCATTCTAAGCACATCTAATGTTGAACATTTTTCCATTTGAGGAGTGGAAGATAGAGATTTTGACCTATGTTGGAAAATGACCTATAATCATCAATACCCAAAATACCCCTGGGTTGCCAAGATCATAACTTGAGTTCTACAAATCCTCTTGAGGACTTCTAGTACTCAAATTAAAGCTAAGATCAATATCTACAACTCTTATGTTGTCCAAGAATCCATTTGAAAACTCCGTGATGGGAAAACGTTGCTTGGAAGTCAAGTGACTTTCACAGATAAATTTCAGTGTCCTCTAGGGACCCATAACTTGCAAGAACCATAACTTGAGTTCTACAAATCTTTTTGAAGACTTCTAGTACTCAAATAAAAACTATTGAGAAGATCTACAAGTTTCATGTTGGCCAAGAATCCATTTGATACTTGCATTTGGACTTATCTGGCTTGGAAGTGAGGCCTAAATTAAGGGATTTTACACTGAAACCCTAATTTGGTAACTCCTCCCACTCTTGATTCTCTTTGATTTATCCTTGGAAAAACACCATACATGTATCCACACATCAATTCATGAATCCCACATCCTCCAATTAAGCCTTGATGCTCTCCAACCATTCAGTTGACCTAGGATTGACCTAGGGTTGACCTAGATAAAACCCTAGTTGACTGCATTTCAACTGTGGCCCTGGTACTTGAATCAATGACTTGTCTCATCTTCAATATGACCTTCTAAGCATCCCATGAGATTTGTACATACTTCCAATTCACAATTACATGCTTCAAACCCCATTGATGACCTTCAGTACACCTCAAGTTAGGAGAGAAATCCACCTGTTGACATTCAAAACTCCTCAAAGTTTCAGCCCATTTCTGATGACTTGGATAGTCTCTTAGGCTCAAATAACACCCCTAGCTAGGCTTCTTCTCTTGGTAGACACCTTGATCCCTTGTTGGAGGCATGCTATGCTATGATATGCAAATGATTGGGCTATGTACATGGTTGACTATGCAAATGATAATGCAAATGAAACATAAACCAGGTGAAATAGGTTGAGCAAATTTTAGGGTGCAACACCGCCGTGCCCTTTGAATGTCATGTCCTCCCCGTGGCCGTTCTCCATGTGGGGCATCGACATGATAGGCAAGATCGAGCCCACTGCATCTAACGGTCATCGCTTCATTCTAATGTGACCAAGCAGGTGGTGGCTAAGTTCATAAAGAGGGACATCATCTGTCGTTACGGAATTCCCGAGCGGATCATTACTGATAATGGTTCGAATCTGAATAACAAGATGATGAAGGAGCTGTGCCAGAATTTCAAGATTTAACACCACAACTCATCTCCTTACCGGCCGTAGATGAATGGCGCCGTTGAAGCGGCCAATAAGAACATCAAGAAGATTGTACAGAAGATGGTTGTGACCTATAAGGATTGGCACGAGATGTTGCCATTTGCACTCCACTGTTATCATACAACGGTGCATACATCAACCTGGGCTACTCCTTTCTCACTGGTGTACGGTATGGAAGTTGTCCTACCGTTAGAAGTTGAGATCCCTTCTTTACGAGTTTTGGTTGACGTGAAACTCGACGAGGCAGAATGTATTAAGAGCCGACTAAACCAACTCAGCCTGATGGACGAGAAGAGGTTAGTATCGATTGCATATGGTCGTCTGTACCAAAGCCGAATGAAGAAAGCTTATGATAAGAAGGTGCGTCCGAGAAGCTTTTAGACGGGTGATCTCGTCCTGAAGAAGATTCTTCCTCCACACTCCGATCACCGGGGCAAGTGGACTCCAAATTAAGAAGGTCCGTACGTCGTCAGCAAGGTCTTCTCGGGAGGAGACTTGTTGTTATCCACGATGGATGGTGAAGATTTTGCATCCCCGGTGAACGCGGACGCGGTTAAAAAATACTTTGCTTAAAAAAATGACCCGCTGGAAAGAAAAAGAGTATCCAGGCAAAAATGGGGCATCCCGGCGAACCATAAAAAAGGAAAAAGGTTCGGGAAAAAATTAAGGATATAAAAGAAAAGAATGTACACCCGCAAAGTCGAAAACCTGGAAGGGCGACTTTGGCAAAAAAGGGTATCCCGGTGAATCGAAAACCCGAATGGGCGATTCAGGAAAAAGTTAGGGATTTGAAAAAGCAAATGACTGCGTTCCGCGTGTGGACTCTATTTGCTTAGTGGTTCGGAAGACCTGAAGGCCGTTCATCAGAATCAATCTCTTCTGAAGCTGAAACGTTGAAGAAGTATCGGAGTCGAGTGGGTCATAGAGGGATCAACTCATGGTGGTTGTCTACGCCTTGTTGCTGACATTTGTGTATATACTGATGTATATTTATGTTTTATATTTGCGCAACTTCCTCATTCCAGGAGCTTGCATCTGTTGTAAAACATTTTCACCCATTCAGGGGTTCGTTATCAATAAAATGTATACTATTCAGCAATTCTGTTTGTTTGTTTAGCATCTATCTGTTTTGTTTGCGAAAAAGAACACCGATGTTTTTGATAAAATGCGCATACATAAGCTTACTGGCCTAGGCCACTGATTGTTGAAACAATGAATTACTGGAACATTGTCACAAGATGATAACCTTGATAGGTCCCTTTGAGAAGGGTATCTTGTCTGTTTGTTTGTGTTGTTGCAGGTGTAGCATATTCAAGACAGTACGCCATATGCGTTCCCAAGCAGGATGATTCCTTCCTCTCCAGCAAGTTCAGCAGCCCCTTCCGATGGAGTCTGAACATGAGATCGTAAGCATTGATATGTTTCCCCAAGCAGAGAAGATTCTCTCCCCAATCAGATGTATCCTGAAGGATCATCGTCTCCCCAGCTGAGTCATATACTGAAGTGTGCTGCACTCGATAGTACAGACTGAAGTCCCCAGGAGAATTGAAATTCCCCACAAAGATGTACTCTCCCATATAAGCAGGATGATTCCTATGTCCCTAGCCGAGTTTGCAGTTCCCCAAGAGAGCCGAGTCCTTGGAAGCCGTTCGGGCCATGATTGGTTTTCCCCAGTAGAGTGCTGAATAGCTGATGCCGTATTTCCCCACCGGAGTCGTTATCTCCAAGAAAGTTTGCCGTGAAGGCCGTGCAGTTTATTTCTGCGATTGACATCGTTTTCCTCAGCAGTTTGTAGTTTGAATACCCAGTTGAGCAGGTTCAGATTCTCGTAGAACTTTGTTCCCCTGCAGCAGTCGGCTGAAGATCATTTCCCCAGGCGGAGTCCAATTGAGATTGGTGTGACTTCTTCTCCTTGGCAGGATGAGTCCTTCCTCCACCAGAGTGGTCATTTCTCCTTGATAGGAGGATTCTCCCTTCAGCATTTATTTTGCTGATGGGGTCATAGAATTTTGCATGATTGCATAGCATTTACTCTAAATACGTAGCATTTCCTCCATGTGGAGCATTACGCCATTGTCAAAGCATATGCATATGAAACATGAGCTAGGTCGTTACCGTTCTTGTTTTGCAAGTGTTCTTCCGCAGAATGGTTTGCTCAAGATGATTCTTGAATTCCCCAGCGAAGGTGTGTGCTTAAGATGATTCTTAAAATTCCCAGTGAAGTCGTCAGGGTTGGTTGCTCAAGTTGATGCTTAGAGTCCTCGACAGAGTGTTTCTCAGGATGATTCCTGAAATCTCCAGCAGAGTTATTGGTTCAGGATGATTCTTGAAGTTCCCGATGGGGTTATTTGTCCAAGATGATTCTTGAAATCCTCAGCAAAGTTTATTTGTCCAAAATGATTTCTGAATCCCCCGAAGCAGAGTTACTTGACAGTTCTCCAGATCCCCCAGCGGAGATGTGTCATCCCCGGCAGGTTTTTGAACAGCGAAGTTGAAATTTCCTTGAAGACTTAATGATTGAAGTCTGGCAGCGGTGCCAAAACCCTAGACTTACTGATGAAGTCTAACTGTGATGTCGAAGTAGTTCTCTCAGCTGATGCGCAGTGCCTGATGGTAGAAGTTTGGATATCTCTATTTGGCTCATGATTGACCGAGAATTCCATTCCCGACTTACTGACGAAGTCCGGCTGACGCCCGAAAGTTTTTGAATGCCTGATGGCGTAATTAACTTGATTGTTAAAAAGTTCCTAATGACCTGATGTGTCCCGAGGAATTCTTCTGCAACAGTGCCGCAGAATGCCTGATGGCAATGTCAGCTATGTACCGCCGGTTACCGAGTAACCAGCGACCCCTTGATGACTTGAGGACGAAGGTCTACAGCAAAATTAGATGATCATCCTGACGGAGATTAGACCCTTCACCAATTACCGTGTGACCAATTCCCCAGCTAGTTGCCGTGCAGCTATTATTTCAGTTTCCGAAGATTTGTCCCCATCAGAGTACAGTGTACTTGTGCAGTTGGAAAATTTCCGGGTTTGTTGGTATTCAACCGTCTTTTACCTCGATTGTTTGAGAGTCGTTCGCTTCTCACCCAGTCAGGTCCAAGCCGTTTGAATAGGGGCAGCTGTTGCACCCCAAAATTTGACCAACATTTCTTTACCTAGCTTATGTTTCATTTCATTCACATTAGCATTATCATTTGCATTTCATTGACATGTATGCAGGAGATCAAGAGTATGATTACTAATCAAGAGCTACACAAGACTTTTAAGCTAGCTAAGAAGTTTATTCAAGTGTTCAAGGGTTGATATCCTTGTCAGAGAAGTTGAAAGAGCCTCAGAAAGAGTGGTTGAAACCAAGTGTGTATGTCTCCTAACTTGAGAGTTGTGGGAAGCCATCAGATGATTCTGAGGTCATGGAGATGGACTTGAGGTCTTAAAAGAGCTCATGTGAAGTGTTGAAGATCACTTTGAGGCCTAAACAGGTCATTGTGCAAGATTAAGAAGACTCAGCCATGAGTGGTGCAATTAGGGTTTGACTGGGTCAACCCTAAGTCAACTGATGATTTGAAGAAGGTTGAGACCTAATCCAAGAGCCATGTGATCATGGATTGATACATTGAGATGTTATAAGGATGATTCCAAGGTTAACTCATCATGATTGAAGAGTTTGAGAAGTTTCAAGCTAGGGTTTCTAAGGCTTGACAGTGTAAAATCCCCTAGTTTGACCCCTATCTTCAAGGCAATTTAGCTCAAGATGTGATTGTCATCTCATCTTACCCCCAACATGATTGTTGTAGAGCATGATCTTATATTTAATTTTAGTTCTATAAGTCCTTGATAGGATTTGTAGAACTCAAGTTATGGCTTTGACAAGTTACAATTCATCTGAGGAATGTGAATTTGGAGCTTGAAAGTTACCCAACTTGCATGAAACGTTTGCCCTAGAAGGATGATTCCTATGAACTTTTGGTCAACATGAATATTGTTCCTTATCCTCTTAGCTTTCTAGAGAGTACTAGAAGTCCTTGATAGGATTTGTAGAACTCATGTTATGGCTTTGACAAGTAAAGGGTATTTTGGACATTTGGTGATTATAGGTCATTTGTGATCATAGGCCATTTTCACCAACTTAGAAGCTTCAAATGAAATTGTGTTCAACTAGAAAGTTGCTCAAAATGGGGTTTTAACCTTGACCATACAAGAAGGAGACATTGAAATGGCTCAAGGAGAGACTTGGTTCAAGAAATTTTGAAAAAGGAAAAATTAAAAGGATTTAATGGTCAAAAATTCAAATAATTCATTTGGTGACCAAATGAGACAAACTTATAGGTCATTTTGATTGAAAAATACATTTTAGAAACAATGGCAATGTTGATTTTTTCATTTGAAGTCATTTTCTCATAAGTGCATTTGGTTGCTTATGACATAAGTTACACTTGCCAAATCATTCACAAGTGCAAAACCGAGGTTCTAATCCATCCAAACACGTTTCAAAATGTCATTTGAGGAGAATTTGGATGAGAATGAGGTGCTGCAATTGGCCAAAGCAGAATTGTCATGGATGAGCATGAGATGAAAAATTCAAGAGCAAGAGATATTGGATATCTCATATAGATGGTTCTAGAAACTTCTAGATCATTCCTACTGGTTCTATATATACATTAGAACTGAATCAAGGCCAAGGTTGGTGGAAATTGAGAGAGAATAGAGAGATTGCATTCTGAATTTTCTTCTTGCAAATAAAATTCGGCTACATACATTCGAGCCATTTCAATCCATTTCTTTGCTTTCAACATCTTCCTCTTGAGTGTATGAGTGATTCCAGATAGAATTCAAGCCAAGATCATTGCAAAATCGTGAGAGAGCACCTTGAGTTCATAGCTTGCAAGTCAAAATCGAATTCAAGGATTCAGGGAGTTTCAATCCAATTTGTTGCATACAGAAGTTTCATTTGGTGTTAGTGAAGGTATCTGGAGATTCTTGGAGGTTGATTTGAAGGTTTCAGTGCTCTGTGCATTCAAAATTTGCAGGTATGTAATTCTCATCCTATGGCTTGATTCATGTAGTTTCTTTAGGTTTTGATAGGTTAGATTCATTGTAGATCATTGCTAGAAGTTTCTGGATAATTAATTTGAAGATTAGTGACCATTTAGGGATGATGCCATTTTTGGTTGAGATGGATATTTTTTGATTCTTGTGTTTTTAGCATGATTGAATAGTGTAGTTGAGTTCCTGGCGAAATTTAGAGCAACTTTAATTCAAGAATCGTGTGAAATGGTGGTCTCTAAAGGGAGTTAGTGTTGCTCGATGGTGACCGGAAAAGCCACCGGCGGTGGCCTTCGCGCGCGCAGGTTGAGAAGTTGCAGAAATTTGAATTGAAGAAGACATAATCTAGAACGTCCATTTGTGTGGAAGAATTGACTTGGTCTGTGGATCCCAGGGCTCACATTACGCCACATACCCCCTCCCCTTAAACGCGCCGTTTTGTTTAGTAGTCTGATGAGCTTCGCTGCATGGACCAAAGGGCACGAGTTCGAACCATGGCTTGTGTATGTTTTTCTCTCATTCTAATTGCTGAAGAAAATGCAAATGGATCCAAGTGCCTGGGCCTATGAAGTCCTTGCTCTTCACACCCCCTTTCTGGCCCAAACGTTGAATTGAACTAGTTATTTTTTCTATTTACCATGCGTTCATATCAATTTCTTTTATTTTCTTTTAATTTTCATCATTTCATGTGACTTAGTAAATAATTCATAAAAAATTGAAGACTAACTCAATTAATTCCAATTTTTTTTTCCATTGATTCATGTTTGAATCTAGAACTTTGTAGATAAAAATATTAATAATTCATGCATTTTTTATTTTTATTTGCATTTTTGAATATTAATTGATATTAAAGTAACCATGGTTGTTACCTTGTTTTGATGAATTTGGTTTGAGCATTTGGTGATTATTCTTGCCTTGATTTTTTGTGTATAGCTAGCATAGAGATGCATGTTCACCTTACATTTTTCTCACATATTTATGGTGAAGTTAGGATATAGTTTTAAGTTGAAACTTTAGGTGTTCCATTTTTAGGGTTTATGGTTAGTACCTTATGATTTAGGTTTTATTTCTAGGACTTGGTGGATGATTCAACCTCTGAATTTTGTATGGTAGATTCATGATTGAATTAAGGTCCCTTAGGAATTTTTGTAGGAATTTATAATGTAGTTTACTATTTTATTTTGATTTTAGTTTAGGTGCTAACTTTAGATGATTCTAATGCACTAATTTGACTAGATTAACCCCTTAGGTTCCCTTAGAGTAAGCTTGTGTTGTTTTTACCCTTGGTTGAAGATGAAGGCAAGTTGAGGATGCAATGGAATGCTTGAAAAAGTTTGGGTGTGAAAATCTTCCCTTCTTTTGGTGTAGTGTTGATTAGGTGTTAAGATTAGGGTTTGTAGGCAGAGCTTCTAGATAGATTCTCTTCTTTCATAAACATGGAAGGTGTTGATCACTTCCATTCTTCCCTATGATGTAAGGTCCCCTTGTAAAGGCCTCATCCCTCCTTTGGTAGGATGTATGGCTCTTTACCAGTTGGTAGAACCTTTGAGGGTCCCTTTCTCTGATGATAGGATGCTTAGTGGTGACCTTTGGTCTTCACTCTGATGTCAATCATCCAAACCTTGTTCTTTTTAGATGAATCTTTCTCCCTTGCTAGAGGATGGAATTCCTTGTTAGAAGCTTTGAAGATTATAGAAGTTGCTACTTCTTTGTGGTTGAAGACTGCCCTTGGAGCTGAAGCTTGAAGATCAAGAGGAACAAGTTGACACTTGTGGGAAGAAGATCAAATGGAGATTGAAGGAGGAAGCTGAAGCTTGAGGTTGGAAAGCAAGTTAATACTTGTGAGTTTAATGCACTGAGTCCCTGAAGGAACAAGTTGATACTTGCTATTAGGATGGAAGCCTGAAGGTGGAGTTTACTTTGGAGTTGAGGCTTGAAGAAGAAAGAATAAGTTGATACTTATGATTGATGTGTTAGAAGCTTGAAGAAGCAAGTTGATATTTGCTATTGAAGATGAAAGCCCTGAAGAGCTGTTGGGGACTGAGGACTGAACTGTTGTCAGAGGAGTTTTGCTGTGAAGCTGTGGAAGCTGTTGATCTGTTTTCTTTCCTGTTTGTTTGCTTTCTGTGCAACTGTATTGATGTGACTTGTTTGATTTTCTTGATGCATTAGAATAAGTTCATATTTAGATTGATTTAATCTAGGATCATGATTGCACTAGAGGTTGAGTTGCTCCCTCTGCTTGTATTTTTACTGTATGGCTTTGCTTGCTGATATTTGGTAGAGCCCAGCTCCCTTGCCTATGTGGTTTGTATTTTGCTTGATGGCATTTTATTTCACTTCCTCTATATGATTGCAGTTATTGCATCTTGCTTGATAGCATGTTATTTCCTCTATATGATTACAGTCACTCATATTTTGCTTGATAGCATAACATGTTATTTCTTCTGTATGATTGCAGTTATTCATATCTGGCTTGAGGTTGAGATGAGCTTGTGGAGGCTGATGTCCCACACACATTTCCTCCCTCACTTGCATTGCATGCATTTTATTTACAGTTGTTTCCTGTATTGTTTACTGTTTACTGTTCAAGCAGATGCTTTATCTGTTCCTGTTTATCATTGACATGATCCCCTAGGAATCTCACTTCCTTTGATAAGGAAGTGATGATTAGAATTTTAGGTTGAAACCAATGCATGATAACTTCTAAGAGTTCCCTGCTTCAAACTTCAACCATAGGATGAATCCTTGGCATGACAACATTAGGACTTGATAGTCTTCCCCTTAGTTGAGCCTGCTCTCTCTTCTTATCTTCAAACAAATCAAAATACAGTAGTAAAGGTTAACTGACGTCGTACGTTACGAACCTTAAGCTATCTGAGAAAGGATTGTTGGAGAGTTTCTTTTCAACAGTCTGGATGTTTAGTATGGCACCCTTTGGGTGACATGCGACACATTCACTCTCAGGTCACAGTCTCTAGTGCGATATTGGTTGCAAACATCCATAAAAAAAAAATTCTTCCGTAAATGACAGAAAACGAACTTCAAACCTTTTTCCCCGTGGGCCCGTAATTCAAAGGAAGCTTTTCTGAAGAAAAGAGTGTTGTTAACTCCCGGTTCTACCACAAACGGTAACGCCTAAGTCAACAAAGGTCGAGCTGCGTACATCCAACTGCTGGAACTGTTTGTTAACCCTACTCGATAAAACAAATGAATCTGAATTCCCGTAATCCGTATTACCCCGAACTACGTAAGCTCTGATCCCTCATACCTGTTGAGAGTACGTAGGCACAATACTGACGTATTGGCGAGCCACCTTCCCCCATCACCCGTAGTTAGGCGAACTACGTTGACTCTGATATCTCATTCTCTGATGAGAATACGTAGGCATAAAGTGAGACGCTTTGCCGAGTCATTTTCTTTTCTTTTCAGGCCAGCCTTGATAGGTAGATAGTTAAAACAACCCGTCAGATAAACACAACAAGCATGGATCCCATCGAGTACGATGGATGTAAGGGGTGCTAATACCTTCCCCTTGCGTAACCGACTCCCGAATCTAGACAATGGTTACGATGACCTTGTGTTATACCTTTTCGTCAGGTTTTTCCGATCGTTTCCTTTCCCGTTCTGAGGGATAAATAACGAAAGGTGGCGACTCTTCTGTTTTGCCGGCACCTTATTTTCGCGGTAGCGACACCTAATAATAAAATTAACCATTTCCCTAATTAAATCCTTTAACAACTTTTTATTATTCAAATAAGACAAATAAGCATAGTTGACACTAAAAATCACAAATTAGACTAAGAGGTTCTCGTTGAGTACAATGGACGTGAGGGGGTGCTAATACCTTCCCCTCGCATAACCGATCCCCGAACCCGAATATGGTTGCGATGACCATTTTCCTTTCCTTATAAGGTTTTATCGATATTTTCCTTTTCCTTTATTGGAATAAATCAAAGATCGGTGGTGACTCTGTTCAAACACCAGGGTAAATCATGTCGCAGAAACTCTCAAAGTTCCACAGTAAAATTCTTTTAAGAATCCAATAGACTGGGTAAGAACAAGTTACAAGGGGGGGGGGGGGTCCTCTCGGTATTCTCAAGCAGAACAAGCAGGCCTTTCCAAACAATAACAACCATTCATGAAAGAGAAAAAATGTGATCTTCAGGCATTGATTATGTCGTTACGCTCGTTTTTAAGCCACCATAATCCTCATGAATAAGATTTATAGTTCTCTCAGGAACGAATACAACTTATCAACAAGTGATCAAACTTGTACAGCCAGAGTATCAGGTTCCATTCTCCAATCGTAGCATCATCGGATTGAGTGTCGGAGAGTCAGCCGTAACCTATCCAATCACCTATCTACATTCAAACATCATATGCATTATAAAAGTATGTGTGTGAACAATATATGTATATATTATACAGTTGATTGAACGAAGGAACCATGTGAAATTTAATCAGAAATTAGTACTGTTGTTTGAATAGTACTATTAGGTTTGATTTCACCTTTTTCCTTTTGGTGATAGTAATCATTAAAGTATGTGTTTGTTATCGTCCTTTTGGTCATACCAAGTTTTGTTTGACCTTACTTTCATCCTTTTGGTGAGGGCGATCATGGAAATCATGTGCTCACTATCATCCTTTTGGTGGTAGAAAATTATGTCATCAATATCATTCTTGTGGTTTTCCCTTCATCCTTTTGGTGTCAGTAATTTTTTAAGATCGGGAACTTTCTATCATCCTTTTGGTGATAACGAGTGGTGTATTCTTACTATTATCCTTTTGGTGATAAAACCGTCATCCTTTTGATGTTGGTAATCTTTAAAGTTTTAAATTTACTCTCATTCTTTTGGTGATAGAGAATTGTGATGTTATCTTCATCCTTTTGATATCAGTAACCATTAAAGTTAGGAATTTACTGTCATCTTTTTGGTGATAGAAAATTGTGTTGTTACTGTCATCCTTTTAGTGCTAGAAACTTGCAGTGATACTGTCATCCTTTTGGTGTCGATAATTTTTGAAGATTGAGAACTTACTATCATCTTTTTGGTAATAGCGAGTTTTGTGTATTTACTATCATCCTTTTGGTGATAGATTCGTCGTCCTTTTGGTATCGATAATCTTTGAAGATGTGATACTTACTATTACCCTTTTGGTAATAGCAATTTGTGTGTGTTCACTTTCATCATTTTGATGATAGAACCGTCATCCTTTGGTGTTGACAATCATTGTAGTTATTATCTCACCCTTGTCTTTTTGTCAATGGCGATCATTGCGAATTTGTGGCTTTACTGTCATCCTTTTGGTGATAGGCAAGTGTCATCGTGATTTAACCATCATCCTTTTGGTGGTGGCAATCTTTGTTAGTATGATTTAACCTTCATCCTTTTGGTGATGACATTTATTGAAGACGTTGAGTTAATTATCATCATTTTGTTAATAGCAAGCTTTGTGAATTCAGGGTTATTATCCTTTTGGTAATAGCATGTTTGAGTGTGATAACTATCATCCTTTTGATGGTAGCGATCTTTGTCATTTTTAGTTCAGTATCCTTTGGGCGATGGTTGTTATCCGTTTGGTAATAGCAATCTTGGAATTTTTTAGTCTTATTATCATCTTTTTGGTAATATTGACCTTAGTCTTGATGCCTAATCATCATTCTTTTGATGATGACAGTCGTTAAAGTTTACCAACCGTATTCCTTTTGGTGTTGGAAATTTTTGAAGTCATTATGAACCTACTATCATCCTTTTGGTGATATCCAGCTTGGTTGATCTTACTGATATATTTTTGGTGTCAGCAGTCGTTACAGTTTTGAGTTCACCGTCATCCTTTTGGTGTCATCAACTTCTATCATTGTAATTTCTTTCGTGTCCACTCATGGGTTGACATCAAACCTATTTTTAAAAAAAAACTCATCACACTTTCCTTCTTAGACAAAATTCATGGTCTTTTCAGATTTAATCATCCTCCACCATGAATGTATGAAGACGGTTATCATTCATACCTTCTGGTTCTAGTTAATTAAATAGGGGCATCTGTCATACCTCAATTTTGTTTGGGAATTTTAAAATATTTCATGCGTCTGACTTTATTTTTACTCTGCATAACATAACATGCATTTTACTCTGCATAGCATAACATGCATTTTATCTTATAGACAGATCAGTCAGTGGATGAAAATTTTTAAAATCGAGCTTGTAGACGTCAATTATATTAATTTATGTTTCACGTAATTTAACCTGACGTGTTTGTTTTAATTTCTCGACCATTCTTTGTTGCATTTTGATCAGTTTGAGCATTTTAACGTGTAAAATTTATTTTTAAATATGACCAAACGCTGTATTTTTTGGGGTCGTTTATTTCGAGCTGATCATTTTAGTATACTCGATTTGTTTTGAGCACTTGGGCGCCCGATTTTTATTTATTTGGAGCCCGCTTAATTTTATTTTTTGTCTAAATATTTATTATAAATAAATATGATTATTAGTTTTTATTTTAAATTTATTTTAATTATTTTAACAGTTTAAGTTTTATTTAGTTTTAATAAGTAATATTTAATTTGAGCTCTAAAATAAATATTATGGAAACTATTGGCAATTTAATGTTAAACCTAATAGTACATATGTATATTGTAGAAGCACATTTCAATCTCAAGGTTTTGATGATGCCAACAAAGACTCAAGCTTATTCTATGATTGCAAGCAAAAAGTCAAAGCTTTCAAAATTAATCAAGATGCTTGCACTATATACCCGTGGGGGTATATACACGGAAGATAAAACCAGAAGCATCTTGTGCAAATGTTCATTCAACTTTCAAGATTTGGACTCAAGCTTCGGTATATCATTTTCACTCCTTTAATTGATATACAAGTGTTCAAATACTTATCATATTTACATGTTGCATTTGCATGTTTTTTTAAAATCATTTGAATTGGTATAACACTTTTTAACTCAAGCATTTTTCTGAGTTTTAACAGTGTTAACCGATTAACCACATGGGTTAATCGGTTAACGACCTTAAATTTTGAATTCTTTGGGCCAACGTTCAAGTGTTAACCGATAAACCTATAGGGTTAACCGATTAACACTGAACGAATTTTGAAAAATTGTTGTTGTTAAAATTCAAATGTTGTTTGAATATTATACCTTTTCATGTTTTGATTCTTACTCATTTATACCTTTTTGAACTGGTGTTTTGCTCATATAAATTCTGAACATTTCAAATTGAAAAACAACCTCCAATAATTTTCAAAATATTCATTGAATCAAATTCACTACTTTTCAAATATTTTCAAATATTTTGAAAAAGTGTTCATATTGTTCATACATTTCATATTCTGAATTTTGAACACTTGTGTTGATAATGAAGAGTGGATTTTGATCAAAAGGAGAACATCAATCATTAGATTGATATTATCATTGTATCACTTTTAAAATTACAAAAAATATAAAGTTATTTCTATTGTGACTTGTGATCCAGGATTGTTGGACACAAGAGGTAGTGTTTGCAAGAGGATTGTTCTTGCACACTAACTGTTGATTAGTTATTAGATTGTAGGCCTCACCGGTTGATGGTGTGATAGGTTGTACTTTCTAAAACTATAGTGAAAAATCTCTTTCATGTGGAAAGGGGAGTGGAGTACCTTCGGATTGTAAAGGGAACCACTATAAATCTCCGTGTTCATTTTTATTTCTGCCTTTACTGCTTTCATCACCAAGAACTTAAAGGAGAAAAATTCAAGAGTTTCGAAAAACCGGAAAAAGTTTCTAAAGCCTAATTCACCCCCCTCTTAGGCATACTCTGAACTTACAATTGGAATTAGAGCAGGTTAAGGTAACCTGTTCCTAAAAGATTCAGTATGGCTTCCGCTAGCACCAACCCGGTTTTCAAAGACGGTGGAAGTAGTAATAAACCACCATTGTTTTCTGGAGAGTATTTCGATTTCTGGAAAATCAGAATGAAGACGCATCTTGAAGCCCAAGGATAAGGTATATGGGAAGCAATTGAAGAAGGACCACACAATCCAGTAAATGTGGTCAATGGCGTTGGAACCGCAAAGTTGAAAAGAACGTATGATGAAAATGATAAGAAAAAGATTATTGATGAGAAGAAAGCAATCAACATACTCCAAAGTGCTCTTAGTATGGACGAATTCTTCCATGTATCACAGTGTAGATCGACAAAAGAGATTTGGGACACCTTGGTGGAAACGCATGAAGGAACTGCAGAAGTAAAAAGATAAAGGCTCAACACTTTAAGTCAAGAATATGAGATGTTCCGTATGCAGCCCGGTGAA
The DNA here is from genome assembly GCA_963859935.3 of Lathyrus sativus. Taxonomy (NCBI): domain Eukaryota; kingdom Viridiplantae; phylum Streptophyta; class Magnoliopsida; order Fabales; family Fabaceae; genus Lathyrus; species Lathyrus sativus. The sequence continues at coordinate 270,447,387 of OZ012739.1, forward strand.
TCTATTGTTGCCTTACAAAAAAGATTTTTTCATCTAACAAATCACTTGATTGCTCTCGGGAAGACCTTCACCAATGATGATCTCAACCTGAAAGTCCTAAGATCCTTAACAAGAGAATGGCAACCAAAAGTGACAGCTATTTCGAAAAAGAAGAGTCTCTCAATGATGACATCCGCATCCTTATTTGGCAAACTTCAAGAGCATGAATTGGAACTTGGAAGACTCGAGAAATACGAAAGTTAAGAAAAGAAGTTCAAAGGGATTGCCTTGAAGATTGACACAAAGGATGACAAAGACGATGAGACTTCCGAAGATGAAAATTTCATGCTTCTTGTAAAGAAGCTTGGTAAGTTTTTTAATAATAATAAAAATTCCTCTTTTCCTAAAAAGAATAGACATTTCAGGAAAAAGGATGCTTCCACATCGAACCAAGAAGTCACCTGCTACGAATGTGGGAAACAAGGTCACATAAAGTCGGATTGCCCGAAACTTTGAAAGAAAGGAGGATTCAAAGGCAAGAAGGATTTCAAAAATAAAAAGGCTTATGTTTCTTGGGACGATAACGAGATAAGTTCATCATCGGAGTCGAAAAGCGATGAATGTCCAAATATGGCTCTTATGGCGTCACATCATTCCGATGAAGAAATTGATGAGGTTAGTAACGATTTTTTTATTTATGATAATGATGCACAAGAAGTCATAGATGAACTTCTAAAAGAATGCAAGACTTTGTATAAAAGCATCTCATCCCAAAAGAAAAGAATTTCATTTTTAGAAGAACAAAATACTGCTTTTATAAAAAATATTGAAAATGAAAAACAAAAATTGGTGGATGAAAAACAAAGTCTTGTATGCAAAAATTGTTAATCCTTATCTTTTCAAATTGTTCAACTTAAAAGAATTTTAGAAAGATACGAAAAAGGTCAAATTGGCTTGGAGGAAATTCTTAGGCACCAAAGATATTCTAATGATAAAAGTGGATTAGGATATTCTAACTTTTCCAAACCAAGTACAAATGAAACCATTTTTGTGAAAGCAAGTGAACAAGTTGTTAAAGAAAAGGCAAACAATTCTAAAATTATGCATCAAAGTCATAAAAAGAAAAGAATTGTGAAGAAAAAGAATTATGTTCCTAGATATAGAAGTCATTTTCAACCTACTTGTTTTTATTGTGGAATCAAAGGCCATACACCTAATGCTTGCTATGTACGCAACATTGGTGTTGCTAAAGGGCATTATGTGTGGGTTGAAAAGGTTACTAACTATCAAGGACCTAAAGCAACTTGGGTACCTAACACTAGATTTTGTGTTGTAGGTATGCTTGAAGACAACTTCTAATCAATGGTATCTTGATAGCGGTTGTTCTAAGCATTTGACGGGAGACATAAACAAATTTTCAAGTCTATCATTAAAGGCCAAAGGATACGTTACTTACGGTGATGATAATAAAGGAAAAATTCTTGGAGTTGGAACCGTTGGTGCACCTCCATGTACAATCATCAAAGACGTTCTTTATGTGGAAGGCCTTAAACACAACCTACTTAGCATAAGTCAATTGTATGACAAAGGGTTCCGAATCAACTTCACAAAGGATGAATGTTTGATAGAACATGAAGTCATCCATGACATCTTGCTAAAAGGTAAAAAATTTAATAATATTTTTATGATCTCTTTTGATGACTCTTCCTTGAAGGTAAAATGTCTTATGGCAAACAACAACGAGGCCTGGCTTTGGCATAAAAGATTTGCTCACATTCACATGGAGCATTTAAATAAGTTGATAAAGCATGATCTAGTTGTTGGTCTTCCAAAGATAAAATTCAACAAGGATAAGTTATTCGATGCATGTCAAAAAGGGAAACAAACCAAGACAACTTTCAAATCCAAGCAAGTGGTTTCTACATCAAGACCACTTCAATTGTTTCATATGGATCTTTTTGGTCCATCGAGAACGAAAAGCTTTGGAGGTAATATTTATGCTTTAGTTATTGTTGATGATTTCTCTCGATACACATGGACATTGTTTTTAGTGCAGAAAAATGATGCTTTCAAAGAATTCAAGAAGTATGCGAAGAAAATTCAAAACGAGAAATCACTCACCATAGCCTCTGTTGCGGTGGAAATAGGATCACAAACTATTAATGAGTTTGAATCGCAATTCAATTCACAACCGCTCTTTGATTTATCCGAAGGAAAAGGTCAAAAGAGGGAAAACCTATTTTGCATTGTAAACACAATGCGGGGAAAGATCTAGGGTTCGGGGGTTGGTTAAATTTAGGGAAGGTATTAGCACCCTAAACTTCTGTAGTACTCTACAGGAACCTTTTGTTCAGTTGTTTACTATTTTCTTTATTTATTTGCTTAAGGTATATGTACAAAGGATTAAAAGTGAGAAAGGAGACCTAAGGGGTTAATTCTAAGTTTACTCGGCAAGACATCGCATCTTGTGCCTACGTATCCTTACGGGAATGGAATCAGAGTAATCGTAGTTCCCCTCAAAAGGGAGGTTAGAAACGTCTTGACTGTGGCCAAGGTTTCAATGGGGAATAAACGTATCTTAGGGACACGCTTACATGGAGTGTAGAAACTCCAAATCTCTACGTTGAAATGTTAAGTTGTAATTAGGGTTAAATTAGGGATTCCACGGCGGGAAACCCTAAAATGAGCGCGGCGGCTCTTTGACCTAATGCTAGGGGTAAAATTGTAATCTTGTCCACAGCGAGACATGTATGAAAATTTAGGGTTGAAAAGGTGTAAGGGTTGAAGGTGAGGACTATTGACACGGCTAGACCTAATTCCTTCGGAGGAGTGAAATTAATTATAAAGATGCGATGAAATTAAATATACATACAACGGCAGAAAATAAAGTGCGGAAAGATAAATGCGACAATTGTCTCGCAAAATTACATCCCATAAGCAGTTACAAATATGATAATTGAATATTTAAACTGAAAATAAAATCAATTGAACTTAGTCAGCTGCAAAAAACTAAAACAAACAGAGACTGTTATTATACGGGGTTAGACGAAAAATTAGACGGGAATGTTAGGAATCTAAGTAGAAAATTATAATTTTAACGAAACAAGAAAAAAAATTAGAAATTTGGATCTTAAAAATGAGGATGTTAGCGAAAAATTAATAAACAATAAAAGTTGATACACAATGAAGATGATGATAATATACAAGTGATAATGGAATATGAAATAGCAATGATGATGTCAGATTATGTACAAATATAAAAATAAATACAAAAATAAATAAATAAATATTAGTGAACAGGTTCATGGATAATCAAGAATACTGTTAGGAATGAAGGATGAAAATTGGAATTGACAATAATTAGAAGTTTAAGTGATGAATGTTTTGAGACGGTGAGAATTTAGGTAATTAGAAAAGAGTTAGAATGGAATTAGGTTTTTTTTTTTGTGAGATTTGGAAAAGTTAGAGTTTTTATTGTGATTAAGAAAAAGAAAATAAATTAAAAGTTAGAATTAAAAGTTAGCAAAAAAATTAGAACTTCGAAATTTGGTTTTTAAAAAAAAGGTTAGAAAATAAAAATAAAAGTTTGAAAATAAAAGAGAAAAGGTTAGAATTTTAATAAAAAAAAGTTAATACTCTTGAAAAAAAAACAAAAATAAGATTAGAAATTTTTTAAGAAAAGAAGAGTTAGTTACTTTTGATAAAGACTGCAAGAGTCTTTGATGCTTCCCGATCCTCCCCGTTTTGTTGCTTCTGAGGGTCCTTTTATACTTGATTTTTAAATCTTTTTCAATCTCATATTTGATTTGAATATCTCAATCTTTTTCAATCTCTGATTTGATTTGAATGAATTTTTATGATGATTTCAGATTTGATTCAATGATGGTGATGTTGATATTTAGATCTGATTTTCTTATGATGATGATTGATCTGATTGATTTGATTTAACTCTATCTGGAATTCATTAAGATTGGATTAGATTAAAAAAGTGTTGAGATTTAAATTTAAAAAGTTAGCAAAGAAGATTAGAGTTTCAAGTTAAATAAAAATTAGAGTTTTAAAAAAAAATGAGTTAGAATAAAATAAAAAAAAAATATTTGAATGTTGGTTTTAAAAAATGTTAGAATTATTTTAAAAACTGTTAGAATTTAATTTTAAAAGGAATTTAAAATTTAAAAAAAAAAAGAAAAAGAAAAGGGCGTTAGAATTTAATTTTAAAAAGAATTTAGAATTGAAAAATAAAGGTGTCAAAAAAAGATTTAGATTTAATTTTAAAAAAAAAAGGATAGATTTAATTTATAAAAAAAGGTTAGATTTAATTTTTAAAATAGTTAGAAAAAAAAGATTTAATTTTAAAAAGAAATTAGAGAAAAAAAGATTTAATTTTATAAAAGTTAGAAAAAAGATTTAATTTTTTTAAAAAAGTTAGAAAAAAATATTTAACTTTATAAAAGTTAGAAAAAAGATTTAATTTTAAAAAGAAGTTAGAAAAAAATATTTAACTTTAAAAAAGTTAGAAAAAAAAGATTTAGTTTTAAAAAAAAGTTAGAAAAAAATATTTAACTTTAAAAAAGTTAGAAAAAAAAGATTTAGTTTTAAAAAAAGTTAGAAAAAAATATTTAACTTTAAAAAAGTTAGAAAAAAAAGATTTAGTTTTAAAAAAAGTTAGAAAAAAATATTTAACTTTAAAAAAGTTAGAAAAAAAAGATTTAGCTTTAAAAAAGTTAGAAAAAAAGATTTAGCTTTAAAAGGTTAGAAAAAAAGATTTAATTTTAAAAAGTTAGAAAAAAAGATTTAATTTTAAAAAAAAGTATTAGATTTTTATTTAAAAAAAAAAGTATTAGAATTTGATTAAAAAAAAGTGTTAGAAATTAATTTAAAAAAGGTTATAAAAAATTTACTCTTTAAAGAAAAGAAAAAAAAGTTAAATTTTAATCTAAATCCTAAAAGTTAGTAAGAAGAGCTTAAAATGACTTAAATAAATAAACTAAATAGAAAAAAAAAAAGTTAATAAAAAAACATTAAATTATTATTAGTTAAAAAAACAAGATTAAAAAAAAAGGTTAATTTATTAAGTTAATAAGAATTTAAAATAAAAATAAAAAAGAAAGGGTAAAATTTGGGGTATTACAGTTGCCCCTATTTAAATGGCTACACCGGACGATTTGAGTGACAGAGACTCGTGGAATCGTGGTGGAGAGATTTAAATATAGATAACCGAAAATTTTGCCCTTATATGCGACGATATGCAATGCTATGGACAAAACTGGAACGACTTAATGCAGATGATGCCATGACTATGATATGATGCGTATGCTGGAATAATGAATGCGAAAATGCTGACGAAACATGACGACACCGAGACAGACGCCACGAGAAGAAACACACTGGGGAAAATGACGCGCTGAGACACAGTACATCACTGGGGAATTCTAAAAATGATAGTCAACTGGTGCGAATGACCAATTGTCACTTTTAGAAAAGGAACGAGATCCTCGAATGGAGATGGTACCTATGAGACGGCCTCCACTGGGGAATCTAAAAATAAAACTGGATCACGTACGATTGTAAGATCGATTACAGAATGCTGGAGCATTGAGCAAGGAATAACATCCAAGCTTCTGTAAACTACCCCTCGTGACAGGATCAAACGGACTTTTCGGAACTCCGTAGCAAATATACAGGGTAAAGACCGACTGTATGCCAGAATAAATGGACTTTGATGGGAATTGCCCTGATAAGCTTCTCGAGGGAGAACTGTCACTTATCGTTGGAAGGGACTTATGTGCAAAAAATGGATAAACACTCAAATAAAGAGGCTGCTGCTTATCTGATAAATAAATCTTCTCGCATTTAAGGTCGGCGCCTGGAATACGATTCTGATTCTTCTCTTACTGAAGGATAAATAAACTTCTTCATGCTTCAAGATTATGTTCTCCTGAACATGAAAAGGGTAAACTGAACTTCCTCATACTTCAGGATCGTGCTCTCCTGAATATGAAACTGGATGACTGAATATACTCATATTTCAGAATCGTGCTCTCCTGAATATGAAACTGGATGACTGAATTTCTTCATATTTCAGAATCGTGCTCTCCTGAATATGATTTGGTTGTAAATGAATTTTTCCATACTTCAGAATCGTGCTTTCCTGAATATGAAACTGCTCAAACCTCCCCGTAACTCAAGATCGTGCTCTCCTGAATACGATTTGGTTCAAACCTCAAGACGGCAGGTAAATGGAAGCCCAACTGCTCCATGGAGATGGCCATTTGCTGCGAGTCATAACGAGGATATGATCGACTTCTTAGGTGAGAAATGTCGTATGTTGATGCTGTAAAATGTAAAGTGTAAAAGGTTGTAACATGTAGGATTGTAAAGTGTTGTACTGATATATTTTCCAGGCGCGAACTGGCGTGTATCTGTAAAGGATTGTAGTTGATTTTCTTGAAAGATAGTGCAAAATAAATGCACGTCCGGGTACAGTGATAAACTTCTCAAGCGAGATAGTCGCGTATCTGCCAATGTATGGTGAAAATTTTAGATGGTGCAAAATAAATGCACGTCCGGTTGGGATTGACGACCGACAAGACTGAGATTCAATCTAGGATCGAGCTAGAAAGAAGACTGGAAATCAAAACTCCATCGAGGGAATGATCTCGAAGGGTAAATATCTAATCCTGGCGAGGAAAGATAGCTGAAGTAACCGTCATCCACGAGGATCGAGCTCTGTGGGGAAACTGGAAACAAGTAAGCATTTTATGCTTAGGGCTGACAATCTATTTGGAGAGAATGGACAAACCCCAATTACTCGGTGGTAACGACCAATGATGGAGACACGATGAACCTGTGCATGTTATCGCGTATGTTAATGGATATGTTAATATGAATGTATGTTGATGTCTATGTATGTAACTATGCAAGATGTTATGAAATGAGTATGTAATGAGTATGTAATGAATATGAAATGAAATAGGCATGTGATGCTTATGCCCTTGCGTATACTGACGAAACAGACTAGAGACGGGACGAGAGATGAAATAAACATCTCGACGGAAATACCCTGCGTTCTCTGCAACCAATACGTCAATCATGGGTAAGAAAGATCAATGGTAGAACCAAGTCTGGTTTTAAAGTTTGGAATTCTCTGGGGAGAAGGTAATCTGCTTGTGGTGTACAGTATCACGTCTTCACATGGGGAGAAGAAAACCTGAGGGACACTTTTGAGTTACCCAAGAAAAGGTTGTCAGCTTATAGTCTCTCTGGGGACTATCACTGGGCAATGGTTTGAAAGTGTTTCTGCAATAATGATATTTCCGGGGAATGAAGAGATCCTGTCGGAATTTCCACTAGTCAAAGTAATTTATTACATTTCAAATTTGTTTGTTTTTTGAAAAACAGTTTTGAAAAATCTACAATGCACCTTTCATTTTCAAATTTTAAAAATAAACGCATTTTGCATAACAATAGAAAATAAAGAGCAATGCACCAAGGAATGTAAGTAACGAGATGGTATCTTTTATTAAAGGGTGGCTGCTTGCTGAAGGCATAGCTCCACAGATGATTACATTTTGAAATTGGCAACATGGGAAAAAGGTTACATTGAATCCAATAACACCTACTGACACTAATAACTAAGACTAATCCAGAATCCTGCTTTGGGCAAGGATGGAGGAACTGAAACATGGCTCTCATGCGGAAAGTGTGTTCGAGATAATCAGTGTCTTCTGATGCAATGAAATGCCTTTGTCCCTAACTTTTGCCTGGACCGCCCTTTCGGGTTTTCAATCCACCGGGACGCTCTTTTTTGCCTAAGCCGCCCTTTCGGGTTTTCAACTTAGCGAGCTTTTGTTATTATTTCTTTTTTCTTTTTCACCCTTACTTTTGCCTAAGTCGCCTTCTGCAGGTTTTCGACTTAGCGGGTTTTTAGGCATAATATTTTCGGACTGCATCAGAATTCACGGGATGTGCTAGTTCTTCACCGTCCATTGTCGTAAGTATTAGAGACCCTCCGGAGAAGACAGTCTTTACAACGAATGGGCCCTCATAATTGGGCCTCCACTTTCCACGCATATCTTTATGTACTGGTAAGATCTTTTTGAGTACGAGCTCTCCTTGACGGAACTCACGGATACGAATCTTCTTATCAAACGCTCTTTTCATCCGTTTCTGATATAATTGCCCATGGCACATGGCTGTCAAACGCTTCTCGTCAATGAGATTCAACTGATCCAATCTGTCTTGAACCCACTCAGCTTCCTCAAGTTCAGCCTCCATTAACACTCATAGCGAAGGTATCTCTACTTCGATGGGGAGCACGGCGTCCATTCCATACACCAATGAGAAAGGTGTTGCCCCTGTCGAAGTTCTCACTGAGGTTCTGTATCCATGCAAAGCAAACGGTAACATCTCATGCCAATCTTTGTAAGTCACAACCATCTTTTGCAGGATCTTCTTGATATTCTTATTCGCAGCTTCAACGGCCCCATTCATCTTAGGACGGTACGGAGAAGAATTGTGGTGAGTGATCTTGAAATTGTCACACAGCTCTTTCATAGTCTTATTATTCAGATTGGTGCCATTGTCAGTTATTATCCGGCTTGGGACTCCATAGCGGCAGATGATCTCTTTCCTGATGAATCGGGCAACCACTTGCTTGGTCACGTTGGCGTAGGAGGCAGCCTCTACCCACTTGGTGAAATAATCAATGGCAACAAGGATAAAACGATGACCGTTAGAAGCCTTCGGCTCGATTGCCCCAATCATGTCAATGCCCCACATAGAGAATGGCCATGGTGAAGACAAAACATTCAACGGTGACGGAGGTACATGCATTTTATCAGCATAAATTTGGCACTTATGGCATTTTCTAGCGTATTGGATGCAGTCGGCTTCCATGGTTAACCAGTAATACCCAGCCCTTAACATCTTCTTGGACATAGCATAACCATTGGCATGGGTTCCGAAGGTCCCCTCATGAATTTCCTGTAGTAACATGTCCGCTTCCCGTTTATCAACACATCTGAGTAGGACCATGTCGTGATTTCTCTTGTATAACACACCATTACTGATAAAGAATTTGGACGCCAATCTTCTCAATGTCTTTTTGTCCAGACCAGTAGCACCATCGGGATATTCCTGTTTGACGAGGTAGTTCTTGATATCATGAAACCAAGGCTTTTCATCCACCTCAACTTCTTCGACCATCTGACAATAAGCGGGCTCAACCTTGCGCTCAATATGGATAAGAGGTGCTTCATTAACGAACTTAACTTTCCACATGGATGCTAACATGGCTAATGCATCAGCAACGTGATTCTCGGATCTAGGAACATGCTCGAACTCTATTTCGTCGAAATACTTGATCAGCTCAATAATATAGTCTTTATAAGGGATCAGCTTCTCATTCTTCGTTTCCCATTTGCCTTGCACCTGGTGAATAACCAAAGCTGAGTCACCACTTACTTTAAGAAGTTTGATTCGGAGGTGAATCGCCGCTTCGAGGCCGAGGATACATGCTTCATACTCTGCGACGTTATTAGTACACTCAAAGTCCAACCTTGCTGTAAAGGGAGTAAATCCACCCTTTGGGTTCATCAAAACGGCGCCTATACCATGCCCATTGAAATTTGAGGAGCCATCAAACATCATCTTCCACCAAAGACCTGGTTCTGGACCTTCGCTCGGATCTGGCTCTTCACAATCTCTTTTAATCAACAGGATATCCTCATCGGGAAAATCGAACTTAAGAGGTTCATAATCTTCAACTGGCTGGTCTGCAAGATAATCAGATAAAATACTACCCTTAATTGCCTTCTGGGGTACATACTGGATGTCATATTCGGATAACAACATGTGCCAACGGGCTAGCCTCCCGGTTTGAGCAGGTTTTTCAAAAATATACTTGATCGGATCCATTTTAGAAATCAATAACGTGGTATGACAGACCATATACTGCCGAAGGCGCTTAGCGGCCCATGCCAATGCACAACAAGTTTTCTCTAATGGTGAGTATCTGTTTTCGCAATCGGTAAACTTCTTGCTCAGGTAATAAATTGCATGTTCCTTTTTCCCAGTCTCATCATGTTGTCCAAGCACACAACCCATAGACTTCTCGAGAACAGTAAGGTACATAAACAACGGTCTTCCAGGTACGGGCGGGATCAGAATAGGGGGATCTTGCAAATAACCCTTAATCTTCTCAAACGCTTTCTGACAATCAGGATTCCACTCAACTGTCTGCCCCTTGCAAAGCAACTTGAATATCGGCTCACAAGTAGCGGTCATATTAAAGATAAACCTGGAAATGTAATTCAGACGTCCCAGAAAACCCCTAACTTGCGTCTCGGTTCGCGGAGCCGGCATATCTTGAATGGCTCGGACTTTGTCAGGATCCACCTCAATCCCTCGCTGGCTAACAATGAAACCAAGCAATTTTCCGGATCTGACACCGAAGGTACATTTTGCAGGATTCAATTTCAACTGATATTTCCTGAGTTGTTCAAACAGCTTCACCAAATGGTCTAAATGCTCCTCTTCACTCTGAGATTTGGCTATCATATCGTCCACATACACCTCAATTTCTTTGTGCATCATGTCATGAAAAAGAGTGGTCATAGCGCGTTGATAAGTTGCTCCTGCATTCTTTAAACCGAAGGGCATGACTTTGTAGCAGAAGGTTCCCTAAGGAGTAATGAAAGTAGTCTTCTCTCGATCGTCGGGATCCATCTTGATCTGATTATAGCCAGAGAAACCATCCATAAATGAAAACAACGCAAAACTGGCTGTATTGTCTACCAGTGTGTCAATATGTGGCAGTGGGAAGTCGTCCTTTGGACTTGCTTTGTTCAGATCCCTGTAGTCTACACACATCCTAACCTTACCGTCCTTCTTGGGCACTGGCACAATGTTGGCAACCCAATCTGGATATTTCGCGACTGCCAAGAAACCTGCATCCAACTGCTTTTTAACCTCATCTCGAATCTTCAAAGCCATGTCGGGTCTCGTTCTTCGAAGCTTTTGTTTGATAGGCGGACAATCTGGCTTAAGCGGCAACTTGTGAACAACAATATCCGTGTCTAGGCCCGGCATATCTTGATACGACCACGCAAACACATCAATATACTCTTTTAACAACTTAATCAACCTCGGCCTAATCTCCGTCCCAAGCATTGCACCTATCTTGACCTCTTTCTTGCTCTCATCTGTACCGAGATTAATTAGGTCCACTTGCTCTTTATGCGGTTGAAGCTCTGTGTACTCGTACTCAATCAATCTTGTCAGTTCCGCGGGTACTTCAAGATCTTCTTCACCCTCGTCCTCAGCTTGATTGATGGGTGCATCCCAGTCAGGAGTGTCAGCAAAGTCATTGGATCCAACAAGGTTTATGATGTCTCTGCATGATGGAAGGCTTACTTAATTAAAATGCTCGAAGATTTGTAAGAATGAAATGCTGTTTTTTTATATTATTATTTTTCGGAAGAAAGGTTGCCAATTTCATTTTTAAAAGTGAAAACAAAAACGCAGATGAACAAAGTGGAATCGAACAAAATACTTTTATTAATATCTTTTTATGAATGAAAGGTGGCCCGACAAAACGACCCTATAGCCTTGGGCAGAGCTACAGATTTTTATTTGAAAATGTAAATGAAACTTTAAAAAAACAATTACTTTGACAAGGGAAAAATAACAGGGATCTCTACGGCCTCCCAGTTGTTCAAAACTGCATCACCCTTAAACACCAGGTTGCTCAGCTCTTCATTTTCTTCACAGTCGCTGATGGCATTGACTTGGAACCCTCCGCTGACAAATACTTCTTGGATAACCTTCGGACGCCCTTCGATGGTCGTGGCAGCTCCATTCTGAGTTGGTTTGTAACCCAACCCAGAGCGATCAGTCTTGGTCTTGACATCAATTACCTCTCCCCAACCTTCAGGGATGCCCCTGTCAATTGTTGATTTGGCGCTCTTCAGAGATGCAAAAGATGGATTACCCTGACCCACTGTCTCTTCGACCTCCAGCAGAACCGCATTGGCGATCTCAAGTGCTTGAAAGGAGATTTCTAAAGCATTCTCATCGGCCTCGATGTAACGGAAAGAAGACAGGTTACTGACCATCAGATCTTCCTCACCGTGTATAATAACCAACTTTCCCTCGATCACGAATTTCATCCTTTGATGTAACGTTGAGGTCACTGCCCCAGCGGCATGAATCCACGGCCTTCCGAGTAAACAACTGTAGTTGGGATTAATGTCCATGACTTGAAACGTGATATTAAAAACTTGCGGACCAATCAGGATAGGAAGCTCAACCTCTCCTATTATCGACCGGCGAGAGCCATCGAAAGCCTTGACAACCAAAGGAGTAGGTTTCAACACAGTCTCTTTACAAGCCAACTTATCAAGAACCCTCTTGGGTAGCATATTCAGAGAAGACCCGGTGTCTACTAGTACTCTCGCTAAATTGTCCTCCTGACATTTCACCGATATATGTAAAGCACGATTATGGTTCGGACCCTCCTTTGGTAACTCTTCATTGCTGAAACTAAGAGTGTTACAGGCGGTCAAATTGGCAATCACGCTATTAAACCGACTGGTGCTAATATCCTGATCCACATGTGCTTGAGTCAAAACCTTCTGCAAGGCCATCCTATGAGCGGGTGAATTCATCAACAGAGATAAAATCGAAATCTTGGAAGGAGTCTGATGAAGTTGGTCGATAACTTTATAGTCACTTTTCTTGATGATCCTCAAAAATTCGGCATCTTCATTATTCGTAACGGCTCCCTTACCTTTGTCTTTGGCAGGCACTGGGATATTAGTGGTCTCCTTAGGTGGATCCTCATTGGAATGGGGAGTATACACACGGCCACTGCGAGTCATCCTACTTACCTCTGCGATATTGGTCACCGTGTCCTTACCCTCTTCATTTGGAATAATCTTCCCGGATTCCTTGTCAATCATCGTCACGTCATATTTCCAAGGCACAGCTTTAGGATCACTGAAAGGAAACGGACTCGGTCTCCGAATAACTATAGGCTTAGGCTGATTCACTTCGGGGATATACGACCTTGGTATATCGAACACGAGGTTGGCGGAGCTTACCCCTGATAAATTAAACACTGGTACCTTACCCTTTGATTCAGGCTGATGGAAGACAGGCTCAACCACAGCGACTACATCCTTCTTGGCTTGGCTTGTCACTTGTAAAACACCCTCATTAATTAACCTCTGAACATCATTCTGAACTAACACACAACCCTTGCTACTGGCTTCACAACTTGCGCATGCAACGTGGGAAGTATCTACTAAACCAGCTTCAAACAGTTTCGAATGGAACATCTTGAGGGGAGTCTTAATCTGTTCAACATCAAGGGCATAACCTTCCTCTGAATCAGCACTAATGGCATTGACACTCTCATGGTTAGGAAAAGGGTTCTTCTTAACATTTGGTTGAGGATCTTCGAATGACAAAATCTTCTTTTCCAATAAATCCCTGACAATATTTTTGAGAGCATAACAATTCTCCAGATCATGGCCAGGCGCACCCTCATGAAATAAACAATGAGCAGCGGCGTTGTAATTGGCGGGTAGAGGATTAGGAGGCGGACCCAAATCCCGAGTAGTGATGAGACCCTGCTTGACCAAAGAGGGATACAACTCGGTAAAAGTCATTGGAATCGGCGGACAAGGCTTATACGTTCTTCTATTCGGCATATTCTGGCGAGGAGCCGGACTCTTTGGCTGTTGAGGAGCAGGAGTATTGGGTGCCTGTAGGTAGTTGACAGGAGGCGGATAAACAGGAGGTTGTTGCATAGGTTGATACATGGGAACCTGTTGATTGAAAGAAGGTGTAATAGCTGCCACATAGGGTTGTTGAGCATATTGGACTGGGTACCCTTGAGGTTGAGCATAACCTTGCGGATGTCGATAAAAGCGTTCCCTTGGTCTACCAGAGGATATAGCATTAGTCTCACTCTCCTTCTTTTTCTGGGAGCTATACGGAGGTTTCTTCGGCTGATCTTTAGAAGCGCCATGATTATTTGTCATTTTACCACTCTTCATACCCAATTCAATCTTGACACCCACAGCAACGATGTCGGAGAAATTTGAAGTCACACTACCCACCATTCTCTCATAAAATTCTGGACGAACCGTGTCGACAAACCAATCAGCTAACTCTTTCTCGGTCAAAGGAGGTTCTACCTGCGAAGCAGTCTCTCTCCACCTTTGGGCATATTCTTTGAATGACTCAGAATTCTTTTGTGACATACTCAGCAACTGTCTTCTGTCAGGAGCCAGATCCATATTGTACTTGTAGTGTTTGATGAAAGCGTCAGATAAATCTTGAAAGCTCTTAACGCGGGATTGGTCCAAAGTTAAATACCACTTGGAAGAAGCACCCTTCAAACTGTCTTGGAAGCAATGAATCATCAGTTTATGATTCTCAACATGGGCAGCCATTTTGCGATAATACATGATCAAATGACTCTTAGGACAGGTGGCACCTTCATAACGATCGAAGTTCGGAGTTTTGAACTTCGGGGGAATAACCAAACCTGAGACCAAACAAACATCCCTTGCAGCAGCCCCAAAAATTTGATCACCCTCTACCTTTTTCAATCTCTGGACGATAGTGTTTACTTCCTCACGAAGCTTATCATGTTTCTCATAACCCTCAACATTCTCATCAAGATTATCAAAAACTGTCTCATTGAAGTACGGTTGCGCACGAGTGTGTACAACAGGTGGTGCAAAGATAGGAGCCCCCCTAGAAACTTCAGAAAACAAGGGCACGGCTTGCTGAACAGGTTGATTAATCGGAACAGTGGCTTGAGGAGGCACAAAACCGGGAGCAAGACCATAAGGTGGGTCCCTTGCCACGGTCACACTTGGTGGAGGGTCCACAGTAACGCCGGTAATCTCAGAAACAACAGTGGGCTGGGTATCCATCTTAGCATTCATGACATGTAACAATTCCATCATTCGCCCCATACCCCCTCGAAGGTCTTCAAGTTCATTGCTAAGGCGATCAATCTCTTTTGCCTGATCCTCCATTCTTTTCCGAGTTTGAGCTCTGGTGTTGTATTGGTGCCGAGAACTCAGGGTGACGAAACTGGAAGGTGAGAGAACCGAGTGTGAGAAATCGGGAGACACATGCAATGCAAAAGTATGATGCTAAAATGTGGATGAAGATTTCATGGAATTCAATCATTGACGAATGTCGTGGGGTACCAAGGAAATCTTTTTCTTGTTTTTCATCTTATTTTTTTTATTCCTGGTATCCCGCGATATCCATAAATGGTATTTGAACTCCATGAAATACAATGCAATGAGATGCTTTATGGATGCAATGCATGAAAACACACAAAGTCCTAGGTTAAAGGCTTGCATGAGGTTCAAAGGCAAGTACCCTCCCCTGAAGTTAGATGGTTCATCCTGTCCTACAAAAGTAACCGGGTTCTAAGGGATCTCAATATCATTGATCCTTCACAAGGGTGGTTGTTCAGAAGGCAACTTACTTGCCAACCAAAACCCTCCAAGTTTAAGATCTCAATGAGCGTAGTATCGAGTGTCAACCAACTTCAGTCTGCACCAAAGCCGGTTACCTCACTACTTTCTAAAGGCCAAGATGAGTTAACTAGGGTTCTAGAAGTCAGTTAGTGCATTGACAACATATGGCAGCCTCAATATTATCCTCAACTTGACTTAAGGAATATAAGCACCAACCAAGAAGTCGCACTAACTATGGCCACCAGATCAACCGTATCGATATACGTCGTACAGTTTCCTTGGTCTATTGCCATTTACCTAAGGCACACTAGATCCGGGTGTAGGACCTATCTCACAGCACAAGGAACAGTCCCACAATCAAAGCACAAATATATACATGCAAATGAATAATGTCACAGATAGTAATAAATATGAACAAGTTAGGGATAACCCTCAAAAGTTAAAGGAGTCCCCAGTGAAGTCGCCATTTTCTGTTGCGGTGGAAATAGGATCACAAACTATTAATGAGTTTGAATCGCAATTCAATTCACAACCGCTCTTTGATTTATCCGAAGGAAAAGGTCAAAAGAGGGAAAACCTATTTTGCATTGTAAACACAATGCGGGGAAAGATCTAGGGTTCGGGGGTTGGTTAAATTTAGGGAAGGTATTAGCACCCTAAACTTCTGTAGTACTCTACAGGAACCTTTTGTTCAGTTGTTTACTATTTTCTTTATTTATTTGCTTAAGGTATATGTACAAAGGATTAAAAGTGAGAAAGGAGACCTAAGGGGTTAATTCTAAGTTTACTCGGCAAGACATCGCATCTTGTGCCTACGTATCCTTACGGGAATGGAATCAGAGTAATCGTAGTTCCCCTCAAAAGGGAGGTTAGAAACGTCTTGACTGTGGCCAAGGTTTCAATGGGGAATAAACGTATCTTAGGGACACACTTACATGGAGTGTAGAAACTCCAAATCTCTACGTTGAAATGTTAAGTTGTAATTAGGGTTAAATTAGGGATTCCACGGCGGGAAACCCTAAAATGAGCGCGGCGGCTCTTTGACCTAATGCTAGGGGTAAAATTGTAATCTTGTCCACAGCGAGACATGTATGAAAATTTAGGGTTGAAAAGGTGTAAGGGTTGAAGGTGAGGACTATTGACACGGCTAGACCTAATTCCTTCGGAGGAGTGAAATTAATTATAAAGATGCGATGAAATTAAATATACATACAACGGCAGAAAATAAAGTGCGGAAAGATAAATGCGACAATTGTCTCGCAAAATTACATCCCATAAGCAGTTACAAATATGATAATTGAATATTTA
Organism: Lathyrus sativus; assembly: GCA_963859935.3. Classification (NCBI taxonomy): domain Eukaryota; kingdom Viridiplantae; phylum Streptophyta; class Magnoliopsida; order Fabales; family Fabaceae; genus Lathyrus; species Lathyrus sativus. The sequence continues at coordinate 270,464,186 of OZ012739.1, forward strand.
AACTGAAAATAAAATCAATTGAACTTAGTCAGCTGCAAAAAACTAAAACAAACAGAGACTGTTATTATACGGGGTTAGACGAAAAATTAGACGGGAATGTTAGGAATCTAAGTAGAAAATTATAATTTTAACGAAACAAGAAAAAAAATTAGAAATTTGGATCTTAAAAATGAGGATGTTAGCGAAAAATTAATAAACAATAAAAGTTGATACACAATGAAGATGATGATAATATACAAGTGATAATGGAATATGAAATAGCAATGATGATGTCAGATTATGTACAAATATAAAAATAAATACAAAAATAAATAAATAAATATTAGTGAACAGGTTCATGGATAATCAAGAATACTGTTAGGAATGAAGGATGAAAATTGGAATTGACAATAATTAGAAGTTTAAGTGATGAATGTTTTGAGACGGTGAGAATTTAGGTAATTAGAAAAGAGTTAGAATGGAATTAGGTTTTTTTTTTTGTGAGATTTGGAAAAGTTAGAGTTTTTATTGTGATTAAGAAAAAGAAAATAAATTAAAAGTTAGAATTAAAAGTTAGCAAAAAAATTAGAACTTCGAAATTTGGTTTTTAAAAAAAAGGTTAGAAAATAAAAATAAAAGTTTGAAAATAAAAGAGAAAAGGTTAGAATTTTAATAAAAAAAAGTTAATACTCTTGAAAAAAAAACAAAAATAAGATTAGAAATTTTTTAAGAAAAGAAGAGTTAGTTACTTTTGATAAAGACTGCAAGAGTCTTTGATGCTTCCCGATCCTCCCCGTTTTGTTGCTTCTGAGGGTCCTTTTATACTTGATTTTTAAATCTTTTTCAATCTCATATTTGATTTGAATATCTCAATCTTTTTCAATCTCTGATTTGATTTGAATGAATTTTTATGATGATTTCAGATTTGATTCAATGATGGTGATGTTGATATTTAGATCTGATTTTCTTATGATGATGATTGATCTGATTGATTTGATTTAACTCTATCTGGAATTCATTAAGATTGGATTAGATTAAAAAAGTGTTGAGATTTAAATTTAAAAAGTTAGCAAAGAAGATTAGAGTTTCAAGTTAAATAAAAATTAGAGTTTTAAAAAAAAATGAGTTAGAATAAAATAAAAAAAAATATTTGAATGTTGGTTTTAAAAAATGTTAGAATTATTTTAAAAACTGTTAGAATTTAATTTTAAAAGGAATTTAAAATTTAAAAAAAAAAGAAAAAGAAAAGGGCGTTAGAATTTAATTTTAAAAAGAATTTAGAATTGAAAAATAAAGGTGTCAAAAAAAGATTTAGATTTAATTTTAAAAAAAAAAGGATAGATTTAATTTATAAAAAAAGGTTAGATTTAATTTTTAAAATAGTTAGAAAAAAAAGATTTAATTTTAAAAAGAAATTAGAGAAAAAAAGATTTAATTTTATAAAAGTTAGAAAAAAGATTTAATTTTTTTAAAAAAGTTAGAAAAAAAGATTTAACTTTATAAAAGTTAGAAAAAAGATTTAATTTTAAAAAGAAGTTAGAAAAAAATATTTAACTTTAAAAAAGTTAGAAAAAAAAGATTTAGTTTTAAAAAAAAGTTAGAAAAAAATATTTAACTTTAAAAAAGTTAGAAAAAAAAGATTTAGTTTTAAAAAAAGTTAGAAAAAAATATTTAACTTTAAAAAAGTTAGAAAAAAAAGATTTAGTTTTAAAAAAAGTTAGAAAAAAATATTTAACTTTAAAAAAGTTAGAAAAAAAAGATTTAGCTTTAAAAAAGTTAGAAAAAAAGATTTAGCTTTAAAAGGTTAGAAAAAAAGATTTAATTTTAAAAAGTTAGAAAAAAAGATTTAATTTTAAAAAAAAGTATTAGATTTTTATTTAAAAAAAAAAGTATTAGAATTTGATTAAAAAAAAGTGTTAGAAATTAATTTAAAAAAGGTTATAAAAAATTTACTCTTTAAAGAAAAGAAAAAAAAGTTAAATTTTAATCTAAATCCTAAAAGTTAGTAAGAAGAGCTTAAAATGACTTAAATAAATAAACTAAATAGAAAAAAAAAAAAGTTAATAAAAAAACATTAAATTATTATTAGTTAAAAAAACAAGATTTAAAAAAAAGGTTAATTTATTAAGTTAATAAGAATTTAAAATAAAAATAAAAAAGAAAGGGTAAAATTTGGGGTATTACAGCCTCCATAAGAAGCGACCATGGTGGAGAATTCCAAAATTCAGATTTTGAAGATTTTTGCGAAGACCATGGAATTTCTCACAATTTTTCCGCACCAAGGACTTCTCAACAGAACGGTGTCGTAGAACTGAAGAATAGGTCACTGGTAAAGCTTGCTAGAACAATGCTTAGCGACTCGAATCTTCCTAAATATTTCTTGGCAGAGGCTGTTAGCACGGCATGTTTCGTAAGCAACCGTGTCAATATTCGACCAATTCTCAAGAAGACTCTGTATGAGCTGTTCAACGATAGGAAACCAAACATAGCATTTTTCCACATATTCGGATGTAAATGTTTTGTTCTCAACAACAATAAGGACAATATCGGTAAGTTCGATGAGAAGTCTGACAAAGGTATATTTCTTGGTTACTCTCTTTCTAGTAGAGCTTTTAGAATTTTTAATAAAAGAACTCTTACTATTGAAGAATCCATTCATGTTTCTTTTGATGAGACTAACCCCTCGAAAGAGGATAATATTATTTTGGATGATGATGATGATATAGTAGGTTCTTCGCAACAACAAGAAGAGACTTCAAAGAATCAAGCAATACCACAAGAAGATGTCACTCAAATCATCGAAGAACATCAAGATCTTCCGAAGGAATGGAGAACACATAGAGATCACCCGATAGATAAAGTTATTGGTGATATTAGCCAAGGCGTTGCAACTCGACTAAATCTTAAGGATGCTTGTCTCAACATGGCTTTTGTGTCTCAAATTGAACCAACCAAGATTGATGAAGCCTTACGCGACGACCAATGGATTGTAGCGATGCAAGAAGAACTCAAACAATTCGAAAGGAATCAAGTTTGGAGTCTCGTGCCAAAACCGAATAACAAGCACATCATAGGAACGAGATAGGTGTTTAAGAACAAACTTGACGAGAATGGGATCATAGTTCGTAACAAAGCAAGATTGGTCGCACAAGGCTACAACCAGGAGGAAGGAATTGATTTTGATGAAACGTTCGCTCAGGTAGCAAGGTTAGAAACAATTAGATTATTACTTGCTTACGCTTGTTCTATGAATTTTCAGTTGTTCCAGATGATGTCAAAAGCGTTTTCCTGAATGGGTACATCAATGAAGAAGTCTACGTCAAACAACCTCCGGGTTTTGAAGACTTAAAAAATCCCTCGCATGTTTACAAACTGAAAAAGGCACTCTACGGACTGAAACAAGCACCAAGAGCGTGGTATGACCGCCTTAGCAACTTCTTATGTGAAAAGGGATTTACAAAAGGAAAGGTTGACAAGATGTTGTTCGTAAAGAAGATCAAGGGTAACACCTTATTGTTTCAAGTCTATGTCGACGACATCATCTTTGGATCAACAAACAAAGAGCTTTGCGAAGAATTTTCACTTATGATGCAAGGAGAATTCGAGATGTCCATGATGGAAAAATTGAACTATTTTCTTGGACTACAAATCAAGCAAACAAAGGATGGCATATTCCTCAACCAATCCAAGTACTGCAAGGAATTGTTGAAGAAATCCGATATGGATAGTTGCAAGGTGATGTCCACCCCTATGGGATCCGGAATGTACATTGATTAAGATGAATCCGGTACTCCAATTGATATTACAAAATATCAAGGTATGATCGGTTCATTATTATATTTGACAGCAAGTCGTCCTAACATTATGTTTAGCGTTTGTTTGTGTGCACGCTTTCAAGCAAGTCCGAAAGAATTACATCTCACTGCCGTGAAGAGAATCATAAAGTATCTCAAAGGAACAATGAACGTCGGATTATGGTATCCAAAAGGTAGTACTTGTTCTTTAATTGGTTATTCTGACGCTGATTATGTAGGATGTAAGACCGATAGAAAAAGCACGAGTGGTACGTGTCACATTCTCGGGAATGCACTAGTATCATGGGCTTGCAAGAAGCAAGCGTGTGTAGCACTCAGTACAGCCGAAGCGGAATATATTGCAGCAGGAGGTTGTTGTGCAAAAATTTTGTGGCTCAAGCAACAACTCCTTGATTACTATATAGATCTCGGTTGCATTCCTCTTCGATGTGATAATACAAGTGCCATCAATATTACAAAGAACACGGTCATGCATTCAAGGACAAAGCATATAGATATCCGCATCACTTCCTTCGAGATCACGTACTGAATGGAGATGTAGATGTTACTTTCGTCGATACACACAATCAACTCGCCGACATCTTTACCAAACAGTTGGCGAAAGAACCGTTTTTCAAAATTTGACGAGAACTTGGGATTCTCGAAGAAGGTGATATCTGATCTTTTCTCTGGTTTATGTTTGCATAATGTATGTTTTCCAATGTTTGTGCATTCTGTTTTTAGCAATTTTCCAAAATTCGCGTGTGTTAATCGATTAACTTATATGGTTAACCGATTAACACTGTTAATTTTTTACTTCTATCTTAATTTTGTTAATGTGTTAACCGATTAACCTATAGGGTTAACCGATTAACACTGATACTTTTTATTTTGGAAATTAATTTTTTAATGTGTTAACTGATTAACCTATATGGTTAACCGATTAACACTATTAAAATTTTCAAAAATCAGAAACGAAAAATTAATTAAAATTTTGGAAAATTAAGTGTGTTAAATGTGTTATTTATGTGTGGTTAATATTTTCTTGAACATCCAAATCACTATCCGAAGAATTCTTCTTCTTCTTCTTTGACTACACTTTTGGACTTCCAACCAACATTAAAACCCACTCACATAACACTCCATATATATTGCCTTCACATTATCCTCTCTGTTGCACCCTAAAATTTGCCCAACATTTCTTCACCTAGCTTATGTTTCATTTCATTCACATTAGCATTATCATTTGCATTTCATTGACATGTATGCAGGAGATCAAGAGGTATGATTACCAATCAAGGGCTACACAAGACTTTGAAGCTAGCTGGGAGGCTTATTCAGGTGTTCAAGGGTTGATATCCTTGTCAGGGAAGTTAAAAGATCCTCAGAGAGAGTGATTGAAGCCAAGAGGGTGTGTCTCCTAACTTGAGAGTTGGGGGAAGCCATCAGATGATTCTGAAGCCATGAAGTTAGGCTTAAGGTCTTGAGAGAGCTCATGAGAAGTTTTGAAGATCACTTTGAGGCCTAGACAGGTCATTGTGCAAGATTAAGAAGACTCAGCCATGATTGGTGCAGCTAGGGTTTGACTAGGTCAACCCTAAGTCAACTGAGGATTTGAAGGAGCTTGAGACCTAATTCAAGAGCCATGTGATCATGGATTGATACATTAAGATGTTATAAGGATGATTCCAAGGTTAACTCATCATGATTGAAGATTTTGAGAAGTTTCAGGCTAGGGTTTCTAAGACTTGATAGTGTAAAATCCCCTAGTTTGACCCCTAACTTCAAGACTATTTAACTCAAGATATGATTGTCATCTCATCTTGACCTCAACATGATTGTCGTAGGGCATGATCTTAGCGTTAATTTGAGTACTATAAGTCCTTGATAGGGTTTATAGAACTCAAGTTATGAGCCAGACAAGTTACAAGTCATTTGAGACATGTGAATTTGAGCTTGAAAGTTACCCAACTTGCATGACACTTTTGCCTTATAAGGATGATTCCCATGAACTTTTGGTCAAGATGAATGTTGTTCCTTATCCTCTTAGCTTTCCATAGAGTGCTATAAGTCCTTGATAGTACTTATAGAACTCAAGTTATGGATTTGACAAGTCAAGGGTATTTTGGGAAGTTGTGATTATGGGTCATTTTTGGTTATGGGTCCTTTTCACCAACTTAGACATCTCAAATGAAATTTTGTTCAACTTGAAAGTTGCTCAAAATAGGGTTTTAACCTTGACCATGCATCAAGGTGGCATTGAAATGGCTCAAGGAGAGATTTGGTTCAAGAGGTTGTGAAAAAGGAAGAATTAAAGGCATTAAATGACCAAAAATTCAAATAAATCATTTTGTGTGCAAATGAGGCAAAATTATAGGTCATTTTGAATGGAAAAAGCATTTTGGAAACTTTGGCAATAATAGAATTTTGATTTGAGTCCAATATCATGCCCTTTTTCTTTGTTTCTTCATGATGAAGTAACATAGCAAACATAAGCCATTGGATGGAAACAAGGAGGGAAACACCACCATTCATGTTCAATATCTCATGAGAATTTGAATGCAAGCTCGCTGAGGCCAAAACAGAGAGGGAATCGTTACTGGTGTGGATGATATTTTGAGGAGAAATTGAAAATTGAAAATCTCATTCTTAAGCTTTGAGAAGGTTCTGGATAGTTCTAATGAGTTCTATATAAGTGGTTGAGTGTGTTCAGCCATTTTTTTGGAAGAGTTTGATGCTGGTAGCAGAGAGAGCCATTGAAAATTCAGAGCTGCAAGTAGAAATCAAATTCTGAGTTCAAGGCCAAATCAAGGGTAATTGAAGGTTGTATTAGCTTCAGAAGGAGTTTTGGAGTGTATCTTCATCATCTTGAAGGTTGAAGTGATCAAGAACCTCTTCTGTTACACCTCTGAACACAGGTTGGTACATTTCGTTTTTGTGCATAATCTAGGAGGAGATAGATAGAAATCTATAGGTGGTTAGGATCTTGATGATGTGTAGATGGATTTGAGATGATTAATTGCATGAATAGAGACAAGTTAGGATGATGACCAACTTCTGTTGAGGATGAATTCTAGAGATTCTTGGATAGATAATCAAGATTGCATAGTGGAAATTGATCACCATGAGATGAGGATTATTTCTGTGTCTTTAATTTGGAGAATGGTGAGGTTCAAGATTTTGACAAATTTCGGAATGGCTATCGGGTTTGAAAATCTATGGAGAGTTAGATGATTCTAGTGGTAGATTCGTGATCAACATTAAAAACTGGACAAGATGATGTATGACTTTGTAATTTTTGATGACCTGTGGCAGTTGGCTCACCGGAGAAGATGGGGGCGCCACTGCTCAGGCCACCGTCTGAACTCTCCCTCCATCTGAATTCAAATCGGGGATGATGCACTGCAAGCGTTAAATCTTGCTGAAGACTTGACCTGGTAACCCAAACAGACGGCCACGATTGCTTTGAAAAGTCTGACTATTGACTGAAGCCAATACGCACCATTTCATTTAACTGAAGTGAATGCGCCTAGCGCTTGGATTGATATTCACACCCCCTTCTGGCCCAACCCACGCAACGAACTGATGTTATTTGCTATTTGGCACACAAGTTTATTAATTTCTTTTGTTTTTCTTTTAGTTTCTTCATTTCATATTAGTTTGATAATAATTCATGAAAAATAGAAAAATAGGTCATTTAATTCCAGGTTTTGTTCCCCTGATTCATGATTGAATCTAGAATTTTATTGAATAAAAATATTAGGAAAATCATGCATTTTTATTTTTTGTGCATTTTTTACTTGAGTTTTGTTTGAAATAAAAATATTGAATAAAAATATTAGGAAAAATATTGAATAAAAATATTGAATAAAAATAGAAGTATTTTTTATTGTGTTTGCAATTTCAATCGCACTAAAGACTATAACCTGAGAGTGAATGCGTCGCATGTCACCCAAAGGGTGCCATACTAGACATCCAGACTGTTGAAAAGAAGCTCTCCAATAATCCTTTCTCAGATAGCTTAAGGCTCGTAACGTACGAAAGAAATCATTCATGATTACTGTATCTTAAGCTGTTTTGAGATGAGAAGAGAACGGGCTCAACTACGGGGAGACTATCAAGTCCTACTGTTGTCATGCCAAGGATTCATCCTATGGTTGTGGTTTGAAACAGGGAACTCCTAGAAGTTATCATGCATAGGTTTTAACCTAAAGTTCTATCATCACGTCCTTATCAAAGGAAATGAGAGTCCTAAGGGATCATGTCAATGATAAACAGATACAGCATCAGCTTAAACAGTAAACAGTAATACAGTAAAATGCATGCAATGCAAGTGATGGAGGAAGTGTGTGTGGGGTGTCAGCCTCCACAAGCTCATCTCAACCTCAAGCCAGATATGAATAACTGTAATCATATAGTAAAAATAACAACATGCTATCAAGCAGAATATAAGAAACTGTAATCATACAGAGGAAAATAAAATGATATCAAGAAAAATAAACCACATGGGCAAGGGAGCTGGGCTCTACCGAATACCCGCAAGCAAAGCCATACAGTAACAATACAAGCAGAGGGAGCAACTCAACCTCTAGTGCAATCATGCCCCTAGATTAAAGTCAGTCTAGATATGGACTTATTCTAATGCATCAAGCAAGTCAAACAAGGCACATCAGCACAGAAAAGAAAACAGACAAGAAGGCAGATCAACCACTCCCCTTTCCAATTCCAAGCTTCAACTCTTTTGACAGTAATCCAATCTTCAGACCTCAATCACCTTTCAAGGCTATCATCCTCCATGCCAAGTATCAACTTGCTTCTCCAGGGTTTCAATCCATCAACATAAGTTTCAACTTATCCTCCTTCTTCAGGCTTCAGCCCCTTCAGTCAATTCCACCCTCAGGCTTTGCTTCTAACTACAAGTGTCACCTTGATTCCTTCAGGCTCTCAAAGCATCAATGTAAAGATCAACTCGTCTTTTATTCCTCAAGCTTCAGCTCTACACTCAACCTCAATTGAATCCTCTTCATAAGTATCAACTTAGTCTTCAAGCTTCAGCTCTCTTTGCTTTATCAGTATCAACTTGGTCTTCTTCTCCTACAAGCTTTAGCTTCTCAGAGTAATCTTCAATCACATGGAAGTGTCAACTTCATCCTTAAGTATTTCTCAAGCCTCAGCTCTTCACTCAATCTCTATTGGGTCTTCAAGTATCCACTTGTTATTCTTGCTCTTCAAGCTTCAGCTGAAATGGCAATGCTCAAAGGATCTTCCTCTTCCACACTCTTCAATGAAGTCCTCATCTTCAAACTCAAGTCCAACATCTTTCAAGATACTCAGCCTAGAATACAACTGATTTAACAGAATGATTGGAAATGATAAACAGCTTACTGACAACCAAAGGAAGCCTGTAAGGGTTCATCATTATGAGAGACTGCTTCCCTCAAAGTTCTACTTCCCAGATAAAACCACTCATCCCTCCAAAGGAGGGATGTGAATATCTGAGAAGGACTTTTAGTCATTGGGAGGAATGGAAGCACAAGATGTTTTCCATGTTTGTGAAAGAAATCATTCTAACTATAAGGCTCTCCCTATGTTCCCTATCTCCTAAATCTTCATTAGACACCTTCAGGCATAAGCAAATCCAAGCTCCAAGCAACTTCAAGCATCCTCACCTTGTCTTCAACTTGTCTTCAATCTCAACCAAAGGCAAACCAAGCAGAAACCCTAATCTAAGGGGACTAAGTAAGTTAAACTAGTTGAATTAGTAAGTTAGGATCACCTAAAACCTAGTACTAAAGTTAGTCCTAACTAAAATACTAAAACCAATTGTAAAATCCTACAAAAATATATATGGGAACCTAGGTCAATCATGACTGTACCACATTAATTTAAGAGATCAAATCATCAAATTAGACCTAGAACTAAATCCTACATTACAAGGTATCAAACCTAAACCCTAAAAGGAAGCATCTAAATATCAATCTAGAAAGCACACCTATTTTCATCACAAAAATGTGAGAAAAATGCTATGGGATCATACATGTCTAACCTAATTACACACAAAAAATTAGGATCAAAATCATCACCACATGATCACACAAAATTCCACAAAATTATGCATCAAACATAACCATTTTAATATCAATTAAAATGTGAAATTCCCATTAAATCAGAAAATACATGAAATGAAAATATTTTTTCTCTAAAAAATACTATACTCAATCATGAGTAAAATGCAAAAATAATGGGATTAATTGGATTAATTTTCAATTTATTATGAATTTTTCAAGAACCATGTATAAAATGAAAATTAAAGGAAAATCAAATTAAAAGAATAAACGCACGGTGTGGATAGTAATCAGAATCAGTACAAATTATGGATTGGGCCATCAGGGGGTGGGGATATCACTTAGTTCACTAAGCCCAGCACCACAAATAAATGAAACAGTGCGTTTCATTCACTCAGATCCTTCACAAATTGGGATTAAAACGTGGCCGTTGGATGAGGGTTCTAGTCCAAGGTCAAACCATGATCCAATGGTGTTCTGATCATCTTCTCCATTTCAAACCTCTGCACCTTCGCGCCCAGCTCCGGCCACCGCCGGTGGTGCTCCGGTCACCATCCCCAACCCTAATTCTCTCTACAGGCCTCCATTGCAAATGGTCAAAACATGAATCTTGTCCCAAATCTTGTCACGAGTTCAACCATACCCTTTATTCAACCTAAATCCTCAAGATTCACCATATCCAAATCTCAACCGAAAATGGTAATGCACCTATTTTGTCACTAATTCTCCAATTAACTATCTGAAATCAATCCTACACCATTCTACAATGCATCTAACACCTTAATTCAACTTGATTCTACCTAAATCAGGCTAGAGGAAGAGAGTTACCAACCTGAAAATCTTGGATGAACAGATTCCCTAAACCTCCAATTCAAGCTCTCCAATCTTGCAGACACGATCAATGAACCTTTTCCTTGCTTCTGTATGCAAAAGAACCGGTTGAAAGTACTTGAATCTTGAAACCCGATGGTGAGTTGTAGGTGGGAAATTCTGAGTTAAAGAGCACCAATTAGCCACGAATTCTTCTTGGTTATGATCTAGAATCACTCCTTAGCATCCATGGAAGAAGTTTCAATCAAGAAAATGGAAGGAAAATGAAGAATTTGGTGAAACAGAATTCAATTGCAAGTTATGAAATTTCAATCTCAATCTATGCTCTCTTCTTCAATCATCACCAACCCCTTCAATGGATCACCTCTACTCCTTATATAGATGATGTATGAATGATCTAGAACCCTCTAGATCTTTCTAATGAGAATTTCCACTTCTCATGTCATGAGATTTTCAACCATGTATCATGATATGCATAATGCTGCAAACATCTTGAAACCAATCTCATTTACCTCCAATTTCTCCCCTAGTGACATTTTGGAAGTGTTTAGCCTGCCAAGGGCTTTGCTCATGCCTTGATTTCATGTTTTGCACATGTTACTTAATATGCAAGTAATCACATTTCAAAGCAAGTCCCCAAATTGAATCTCAACTCAAAAATGTGGCTAAAACAATGTTCTTAAAATGTTTTCTAGAGTCAAAATGATATATTACATGCCATGGTTTGGATGTGTAGGTTGAAAATATCAATTTCCAACTTTGGTTTATTTAACTTATGCCCTTATTTTAGGTCATTTTTGAAACTTTGAGCTACAAGAATTTCCATCATCTCAGGACCTCCTTACTAGCCTTAAAACATCATTTTGAACAATTTTTATGTTGAAAATTTTTCCATTTGAAGCTTGGAAATAGGAGTTATGGCCTTACACTTGAAATGACCTGTAACCACCAAATGACCAAAATGCCCTTGACTTGTCAAAGCCATAACTTGAGTTCTACAAATCCTATCAAGGACTTCTAGTACTCTATAGAAATATAAGAGGATAAGGAAAAACATTCATGTTGACCAAAAGTTCATAGGAATCATCCTTCTTGGGCAAACGTTTGATGCAAGTTGGGTAACTTTCAAGGCCCCAGATTCACATACCTCAGATGACCTGTAACTTGTCAGAGTCATAAATTGAGTTCTATAAATCCTATCAAGGACTTCTAGCACTAAAATTAAAGCTAAGATTAAGCTCTACAACATTCATGTTTGGGGCAAGATGAGATGACAATCACATCTTGAGCTAAACTGCCTTGAAGATAGGGGTCAAACTAGCGGATTTTACACTGTCAAGCCTTAGAAACCCTAGCTTGAAACTTCTCAAACTCTTCAATCATGATGACTTGACCTTGGAATCATCCTTATAACATCTAAGTGTGTCAATCCATGATCACATAGCCTTTGGTTTAGGTCTCAACCCTCTCCAAATCATCGGTTGACCTAGTGTTGACCCAGTCAAACCCTAATTACACCACTCATGGCTGAGGCTTCTTAATCTTGCACAATGACCTGTCTAGGCTTCATGATGGCTTTCAAGACATCTCATAAGATCTCTCAAGGCTTCAAGTCCATCCTCATGGTTTCAGAATCATTTGAGGTCTTACCACAACTCTCAAGTTAGGAGACACCCTTTTGGTTTCAACTACTCTCTCTGAGGATCTTCTGACTTCTCTGACAAAGATATCTACCCTTGAACACTCGAATAACCTTCTTATCTATCTTCATAGTCTTGTGTAGCCCTTAATTGGTACTCATACCTCTTGATCTCCTGCATACATGTCAATGAAATGCAAATGATAATGCTAATGTGAATGAAATGAAACACAAGCAAGGTAAAGAAATGTTGGTCAAATTTTGGGGTGCAACAACAGCTAGTCCAGAACAGAACCCTGGCTCCCTTGACATGGGCACCTCCGCAGGGTTATGATGCGAATGCAATGTGTGATTTTCACTCAGGGGCACCTGGCCACACGATAGAAAACTGCAAATCCTTCAAGCACAAGGTGCAAGATATGGTAGATGCTAAGATCATCAATTTCTCAAATAATGTGCCGAATGTCACCAAGAACCCCATGCCGAATCATAGGGGAGGTGGGGTGAATGCCATTATTGAAGAAGAGAACATAGATTTGTTGACTGATGTCAAGGATCTTAAGACACCGCTTAGCTTCGTTAAAGCCAAGCTGATGAAGAAGGGCTTCTTTCCGGGCTGTGGAGAATTGTGTATGGGCTGTGCGACTCGTCCGGATAGATGTGAACAGTTGACAATAGGGATTCAGAGTCTAATGATCGAAGGAATCTTGCAGTTTAGTCGAAGGGTCGAATGTGGATCTGGGGAGGTAATGTTGAAGCAAGGTGATGAGGTTGCCACCATCACCATCCCTCTCCAGACGATAACCATCTCTACGCCCAGGCCGCCCACAATTACCATCACAAAAGCTGGGCCGATACCTTTTGAAAGCACCAACGCTGTCCCGTGGCATTATGGGGCGGACGTCTACTGTAACAGACAGAAGTTAGAACTGGAGCCATCTGGGCAGTCGGTGGATAACCTAGTGGGAATTGGCAGGATCACGTGCAGCGGAAGAGTATTTGCTCCACTTGAGGTTGTGGTGGACAAAGCAAACAGAGCTGAGGAAACTGATAAGGGAAAGAGTAAATTCGTTGAGGAAACCCCTCTGGGGTAGAAAAGGACTTACTTGTAAAGGACGCTGAAGAGTTCATGAGGTTGATCAAGAAGAGTGATTACAAGATCATTGACCATCTTCATCAAACACCCTCGAAAATTTCCATCCTGAATTTGTTGCTGTGTTCGAAGTCACATCGCAATGCGCTGTTGAAGGTTTTGAATGCCACGTATGTACCGCAGGAAATCTTGGTCAACCAGTTGGAAGGGGTAGTAGCCCACGTGAATGCTCGAAACGGGTTAGGGTTCACTCACCTGGAGCTGACGCCGAAGGGAAGAAATCACAACATCGCCCTGCACATCTCGATAGAGTGTAGGGGAACAGTTATGGCTCATGTGTTGGTGGAAACTAGGTCATCGCTTAATGTTCTTCTAAAGAAGGCATTGATGAAGTTAGATACTCGAGGATTGATTTGCACACCCAGTGATCTGGTTGTAAAGGCTTTCGATGGAACCAAGCGTCATGTCTTTGGAGAGGTAACTCTGCCAATCCAAGTTAGGCCAGAAACTTTCGACGCAGTCTTCTATATTATAGACATCATGCCAGCCTACAGCTGTCTCTTAGGCCAGCCATGGATCCATTCTGCTGGTGCCGTGACCTCCACGTTGCACCAGAAGCTCAAGTATGCTGTCGGAGGCAGTATTGTAACTGTTTGTGGCGAGGAAGATATAATGGTGAGCCATTTGTTGTCCTTCAAATACGTTGAGATGGATGGGGAAATCCACGAAACCCTATGTCAGGCATTCGAAGCTGTTAAGGTCAAAGATGTGACTCCAGTAATGATTGAGAAACCAGAGATGACTCTCTCTTCCTTCAAGGAAGCCCGGGCCGTTGTTTAAGTCGGATCTACCCCAGGCTGGGGGCAAATTCTAGAAATACCTAACAAACAGGACAAGTTTGGATTAGGATACTGTTGCGGTGGAAATAGGATCACAAACTATTAATGAGTTTGAATCGCAATTCAATTCACAACCGCTCTTTGATTTATCCGAAGGAAAAGGTCAAAAGAGGGAAAACCTATTTTGCATCGTAAACACAATGCGGGGAAAGATCTAGGGTTCGGGGGTTGGTTAAATTTAGGGAAGGTATTAGCACCCTAAACTTCTGTAGTACTCTACAGGAACCTTTTGTTCAGATGTTTACTATTTGCTTTATTTATTTGCTTAAGGTATATGTACAAAGGATTAAAAGTGAGAAAAGAGACCTAAGGGGTTAATTCTAAGTTTACTCGGCAAGACATCGCATCTTGTGCCTACGTATCCTTACGGGAGTGGAATCAGAGTAATCGTAGTTCCCCTCAAAAGGGAGGTTAGAGACTTCTTGACTGTGGTCAAGGTCTCAAGGGGAATAAACGTATCTTAGGGACACGCTTACATGGAGTGTAGAAACTCCAAATCTCTACGTTGAAATGTTAAGTTGTAATTAGGGTTAAATTAGGGATTCCACGGCGGGAAACCCTAAAATGAGCGCGGCGGCTCTTTGACCTAATGCTAGGGGTGAAATTGTAATTTGGCCTGCGGCGAGGCATTTGTGAAAATTAGGGTTTGTGAGGTTGTAAGGTTTTGGAGTTGAGGACTATTGACACGGCGGTCAAACGGCTAGACCTAATTCCTTCGGAGTGTGTAATGTGACAGAGTAATAGCAATGACAGTGTGAGAAATTTAAATCATACATCAGCAGAAATTTAAATGCGAAAAGTAAAAGCGATTATTAGGTTCGCGAGGTTACAATTGAGAAACAGATACAAATATAAATGAAAACTCGACACAATAGTAATAAATATGAACTGCAAAAAAATGAACACCCGTTAGTAGGCAGAGTCAAACGGCTATCAGATGAATTACGAGACAATGAAGAAAACAAGATGCAAATTTGAGATTTTATTATTGTTTTATTAAAAAAAAAATTAATATTATCTTGCGAAAAAAGTTTAATTTAAAAATGTTTTACTCTTTTAAAAGAGGTTTTATTTTTTATATTTTTAAGAAAAGCTTTCTAATTTTATTTTTTTTTAAAAAGAAGTTTTCATTTATTTTTAATATTTACATAAAAGGTTTTTATTTAAAAACAGATTTTTGAATTATAAAATTAAAATGTTAAAAACAGTTTTAAAAAACATAAAACAAATTTTAAAAAACAAAACAAAATAAAGTAAATAAAAAAAAGGGGGGGGGGGGGGGGTTGGGCCGGTAACCACACCCGGACCCAACCCAGTTGTTAGTCATAAGACACAACAAGAGTTAGGGTTTCCAAACCCTAACTTCTTCTCGCGGCGCCATTCACGTCTTCTTCTTCTCTCATCTCTCTCGCTTCTCTTCCGTTCACCATAATCTTCTTCGTTTTTCACTTTTCTGCAAAAAAAACAAACATGCAAGATGATTTATGAAAAGATGAATGATTTACGTTTTGTTCTTGGCTCGCGAACGATGATGACGGTATTCTTATGGCCAATGATGTTTCGAACTGAGGCTGGATGATTTGATTGCCCGCCGTTCGTAATGAACGGCGACGGCGGTCTCTGATCGTGTAACACCTGAGGTGAAAGAGGACGGTGGTTACATGTAACACACGTGGGCGAGGGAGTGGTTGTCGGTGTCATGAGGCATGACAATGAGACACTCCTAGCAGCTTCTAGGGGAAAACCGAATTCACATCCGAATGAGAGGGATCCTGAGGCTATGCAGGTATGGGACTGCATGGTTGAATGAAGTCTTATAAGGATTAATTGGTACTACCTATACCAACAAGATGCATCTTCTTTTCGGTAGCCCGTTCATAAGAAACTCCACAGTTAAGCGTGCTTGACTTGGAGCAATTCTGGGATGAGTGACCTTCTGGGAAGTTTCCCGGAAAGCATGTGAGTGAGGAAAAAGCATGCTGAAAAGACTCGTGTTGGATTGTGGGGTCAGTCGGTAATCCTGAAAGCAATATGGGGCGTTACAAATGGTATCAGAGCCATACCTCTCCCAGTACGATGTGGTTCGGGGATGAACCAAGCGGAAGCTGGTGGGCATGTAACACCTGAGGTGAAAGAGGACGGTGGTTACATGTAACACCCGTGGGCGAGGGAGTGGTTGTCGGTGTCATGAGGCATGACAATGAGACACTCCTAGCAGCTTCTAGGGGAAAACCGAATTCACATCCGAATGAGAGGGATCCTGAGGCTATGCAGGTATGGGACTGCATGGTTGAATGAAGTCTTATAAGGATTAATTGGTACTACCTATACCAACAAGATGCATCTTCTTTTCGGTAGCCCGTTCATAAGAAACTCCACAGTTAAGCGTGCTTGACTTGGAGCAATTCTGGGATGGGTGACCTTCAGGGAAGTTTCCCGGAAAGCGTGTGATTGAGGACAAAGCATGCTGAAAAGACCCGTGTTGGTTTGTGGGGTCAGTCGGTAATCCTAAAAGCAATATGGGGCGTTACAGATCGCACTCGCGGTAGTTCTTTTGTGACCGAAGATTGATGATTCACGGTACTTTTCCTTCGTGCGATTAGCGGCCAATGACGAAGAAATTCTGAGGTCGTGGCGTCGTGATTTCGTCCGTTAGGGTTTGTACGCGATTCGTCGTTCGTTAGGGTTTCGCTCGTGATCTCTTTCTCGTGGCCACCAGTTAGGGTTTGTACGCGATTCCTTCTCCCCATCAGGTTGTATCTTCCCTTTTATATATACTCTGATTTATCTTTTGGGCCTTGGATGTTATACCTGATTTGTGATTCGCTTTTACTTTGATCTTATTTGATTTGATTGGATCGTATTTCCCTTTTTGAGATTTGATTGGGATTTCTTTTGATATGATTCTGAGCTCGTTTTGATTCACTTGATACGATTTAATCCATCCCTGATTTGGAATTGATATCGATGTCAAATTTGTTTTCTGTTATTCTCTGATACAGCTTGCCTTACACCTTCAGGTTGGATTGATTAATATCTGATATTGATTCGCACCTTCCTTTTCCAGAACTCCTTGATTGATTCGATCATTTTCTGATATACTGATTGGATTTTTGCAGATGTGGATTGGATTGCCTTTGAATTTCACTTGATATGTTTGACATCTGACTTAATTCGTTTTTGATCTCGAACTGATTTGTTTGATTTCAATCTGAACTGTACTGATTCGTTTTTCGATTTGTTTTTTGATTTCTGGTGCAGTTAGCTTTTCCTCTTCTTCTTTCAGAGAGGGCTGATGCTACGGCTTCGGTCGAGTCAGAATTGCCGGGAAAGGTACACGGCAATGATGACATCGTTCTGAGCCTTCGAGGGATGTTCTTCGACGATGTCGCGGTTGCTTTCTGCTGGTTGGTTTCGATACTAGGTTGTGACTGTGAGCTGGGCCATGATGCTGATTAACTGAGCCGTGTGTTTGGTAATTTGTCTTTCCAATGTGCTTGCACATTCGGTCTATCTTGCTTTCTGTCACGGTTTTGTGAACTGACCTGCTCTTTTGCCTTATTTTTGTATGCTGTTGTGCAATGATGTTTGAGCCGAGGGCTGGTATTGTTTTCCATTGTCTTCAGGCAGTTCTCGGTTGGATGTCTTGGTTTGGATTTGGTACGCTCCAACCATCTGTTATGCTAGAACTCGATTCTTGACACTTTACCGAACTGCACCACATCTCTGGTTTTTCTGCTGAACCTGTTTCTTGCATTAATGGCCGCTACACCTTTCTTTGGATCCTGTTGGGAACTTTCTGTTATGACAGATTTGTAGGATATTTCTTCTGGCTCTTTGCGCATGAATTTGCCTTCAGATATATTGTTTTGATGCAGTTTGTATTTGGTGTTCTGTTTGGGACTTGGTTTTCATGACATCTCCTATATGGTTCAGCATTGATATTACTCATGAATTGTTTAGGTTTTGAGTTCCAAATTCTGAATCTGATATTGATGCGTTTGTGGCTTTTTAGGTATTGGAAATTTCGAAACCAAAGCGACTCAGACCTGCCGGCATCCGGGTCTGAGTCCAAACTTGCCTATGTTTCCTTATTCTCGTATCAGTTTGGAAATCCAATCGCGGCAAAACGAATCAGTCCCGCTTCTTTTATTACTTCTATCTCTCGGATGTCCCGTAACGATAAGAACAGGTGTTACCTGATCTGACGCCAATGGCGCGGATCGGTAACGGGGGTAGGACGCAGCTTCGGTTGTGCCACTCCCGGCACTCGATGATGACATTGTTCTGAGAGTGTCAAAAACAACTCCTAACCTTTTTTCTATACTGTTTGTTTTGTTTTGATGTGCAGGTGAATTGGAGATTCTGCGGAGAAGCTCAAGGACATCATGAAGACACTTAGAAGTTCTAGGATTTAGGATTTAGAACTTTTAGGATTAATGTAATTCCTTGTAACAGTATTTCTAAAATGTGAAGCAATCTCCATTTCTTGTATGATGAGATTTTTATGAAATAAAATTCCCAAAACTTGACTCTATTTATATTTTATTCTTAGTTAAAAAATTATAAACATTTGTGAATAAATCCACAAATATTTAAATTCATTAACATAGTCATAAAACATAAACACTCCCAAAGGATATTCTTATTTGTGCACTTGTCTCACTTGTAATCTTAATCTCATCATCTGATTAAAATTCAATTTAAATGCTAACCAACCATTTCATAACCAAACACGGATGTGTACCGTAATCACAACAGTTTCAGCATCAACAATAACAATACTCGTAATTGAATTCCACTAACCAAAGACTGTGAGCAACCATCCAATAATACCCCAGTAAAACTGCGCCTTATTAACGGAGGTGTGCCGGGAATAAGCCACGAGCAAATAAATAAGTCTTAAATCCAGTTGTGCTCGACAAACTTTAATATCGACCACGTCAAATTGGCACCTTGATATAATCAGACCTGGTGATAGGTAAATGCCTCAAAAATAGTGTATCAAGTGCCTCAGAGCTTAATAACAGCCCGTCTTCAAGGAATTGGTAGGATTTGCGTAAAATGACCAAAATACCCCTGGAACCAAATCTGCAAAACAAAACACCTTCATAACTTGTTAGTGGTTAGCAAATGTACATATGAGATGCTATGCGAAATGACTGACTAAATATAAGGGTAAAATTTGGGGTATTACAGCTGCCCTTATTTAAATAGCTACACCGGACGATTTGAGTGGCAGAGACTCGAGGAATCGTGGTGGAGAGATTTAAATATAGATAACCGAAAATTTTTCCCTTACATGCGACGATATGCAATGCTATTGGACAGAGCGAGGACAGCTTAATGCAGATGATGCCATGAATATGATATGATGCGTATGCTGGAATGATGAATGCGAAAATGCTGACGAATATGACGACACAGGGACAGATGCTACGAGAAGAACACACCCGGGAAGACGACGCGCTGGGACACAGTACAACACTGGGGAATTCTAAAATGATGGTCAACTGGTGCGAACACGATCAATTGCCATTTTTAGAAAAGGGACGAGATTCTCAAATGGAGATGGTACCTATGAGACGACCTCCACTGGGGAATCTAAAAACAAAACTGGATCCCGTACGATTGCAAGATCGATTACAGAATGCTGGAGCATTGAGCAAAGAATAACATCCAAGCTTCTGTAAACTATCCCTCGTGACAGGATCAAACGGACTTTTCGGAAATCCGTAACAAATATACAGGGTAAAGACCGGCTGTATGCCAAAATAAATGGACTTTGATGGGAAATGCCCTGATAAGCTTCTCGCGGGAGAACTGTCACTTATTGTTGGAAGGGCCTTACGTGCCAAAATGGATAAGCACTCCAATAAAGAGGCTGTTGTTTATCTGATAAATAAATCTTCTCGCATTTAAGGTCGGCGCCTGGAATACGATTCTGATTCTTCTCTTACTGAAGGATAAATAAACTTCTTCATGCTTCAAGATCGTGCTCTCCTGAACATGAAAAGGGTAAACTGAACTTCCTCATACTTCAGAATCGTGCTCTCCTGAATATGATTCGGCTTTTTCGGGTAAGTGAAATTATTCATGTTTCAGAATCATGCTCTCCTGAATATGAAAGGGGTGAACTGAACTTCCTCATAACTCAGAATCGTGCTCTCCTGAATATGATTCGGCTCTTTCTTGTAAATGAAATTCTTCATACTTCAGAATCGTGCTCTCCTGAATATGAAAAGGCTAACTGAACTTATTCATACTTCAGAATCGTGCTCTCCTGAATATGAAAAGGCTAACTGAACTTATTCATACTTCAGAATCGTGCTCTCCTGAATATGATTCGGCTCTTGAAATTTCTTCATACTTCAGAATCGTGCTCTCCTGAATATGAAAATGGCTAATTGAACTTCCTCATAACTCAGAATCGTGCTCTCCTGACTATGATTCGGCTCAAACCTCCCCGTACTTCAAGATCGTGCTCTCCTGAATACGATTTGGTTTCTTCTTTTACTAAAGGATAAATGAACTTCTTCATACTTCAGAATCGTGCTCTCCTGAATATGATTCCGCTCAAACCTCCCCGTACTTCAGGATCGTGCTCTCCTGAATACGATTTGGTTCAAAACCCCCTTACTTCCAGACGACAGGTAAATGGAAGCCCAACTGCTCCATGGAGATGGCCATTTGCTGCGAGTCATAACGAAGATAGGATCGGCTTCTTAGGTGAGAAATGTTGCATACTGATGTTGTAGGATGTAGGATTGTAAAGTGTTGTACTGATGAACTGGCGTGTATCTGTAAAGGATTGCGGTTGAAAGATAGTGCAAAATAAATGCACGTCCGGGTAAAGTGATAAACTTCTCGGCGAGAACAGTTGCGTATCTGCCAAGGTATAGTGAAAAATTTTAAACGGTGCAAAATAAATGCACGTCCGGTTGGGCTTGACGACCGACAAAACTGAGATTCAATCTAGGATCGAGCTAGAAAGAAGACTGGTAATCAAGACTCCATCGAGGGAATGAACCCGAAGGGTAGATATCTTATCCTGGCGAGGCAAGATAGCTGAAGTAACCGTCATCCACGAGGATCGAGCTCTGTGGGGAAACTGGAAACACTTATGTCTTTTATGCTTAGGGCTGACAATCTATTTGGAGAAAATGGACGAACCCAGTTACTCAGCGGTAACAACCAATGATGGTGAAACACAATGAACCTGTGAATGCTAATGCATATGTTACTGCGTATGTTAATATGAATGTATGTTAATGTTTATGTATGCAAGATGTTATGAAATGAGTATGCCATGAGTATGTAATGAATATGTAATGAGTATGTAATGAATATGTAATGAAATAGGCATGTGATGCTTATGCCCTTGCGTATGCTGACGAAACAGACTAGAGACGGGACGAGAGATGAAATAAACATCTCGACGGAAATACCCTGCGTTCTCTGCAACCAATACGTCAATCATGGGTAAGAAGGATCAATGGTAGAACCAAATCTGGTTTCAACATTCTGAATTCTCTGGGGAGAAAGTAAATTGCTTAGGTGCACAGTATCACGTCTTCTCATGGGGAGAGGAAAACCTGAAGGACACTTTCGAGTTACCCAAGAAAAAGTTGTCAGCTTATAGTCTCGCTGGGGACTGTGTTAGAGCAATGATTTGAAAGTGTTTCTGCAATAATGATATTTTCGGGGAGTGAAGAGATCCTTCCGAAATTTCCACTAGTCAAAGTAATTTATTATATTTCAAATTTGTTTTTTTTTTGAAGAACAATTTTTGAAAAATCTACAATGCACCTTTCATTTTCAAATTTTAAGAATAAACGCATTTTGCATAACAATAGAAAACAAAAGAGCAATGCACCAAGGAATGTAAGTAACAAAATGGTATCTTTTATTAAAGGGTGGCAGCTCGCTGAAGGCATAGCTCCACAGATGATTATGGTTTAAAATTGGCAACATGGGAAAAGGTTACATTGAATCCAATGACACCTACTGACACTAATAACTAAGACTAATCCAGAATCTTGCTTTGGGCAAGGATGAAAGAACTGAAACATGGCTCTCATGCGGAAAGTGTGTTCGCGATGATCAGTGTCCTCCGATGCAATGAAATGCCTTTGTCCCTAACTTTTGCCTGGACCGCCCTCTCGGGTTTTCAATCCACCGGGACGCTCCTTTTTGCCTAAGCCGCCCTTTCGGGTTTTCAACTTAGCGAGCTTTTTATTATTGTTTCTTTTTTTTTTTTTTTTCAACCCTTACTTTTGCCTAAGTCGCCTTTTGCAGGTTTTCGACTTAGCGGGTTTTTAGGCATAATATTTTCGGACTGCATCAGAATTCACGGGGTGTGCGAGTTCTTCACCGTCCATTGTTGTAAGTATCAGAGACCCTCCGGAGAAAACGGTCTTTACAACAAATGGGCCTTCATAATTGGGCATCCACTTTCCACGCATATCTTTATGCACTGGCAAGATCTTTTTGAGTACGAGCTCTCCTTGACGGAACTCACGGATACGAATCTTCTTATCAAACGCTCTTTTCATCCGTTTCTGATATAATTGCCCATGGCACATGGCTGTCAAGCGCTTCTCGTCAATGAGATTTAACTGATCCAGTCTGTCTTGAACCCACTCAGCTTCCTCAAGTTCGGCTTCCATCAACACTCTTAAAGAAGGTATCTCTACTTCGATGGGGAGCACGGCGTCCATTCCATACACCAATGAGAAAGGTGTTGCCCCTGTCGAAGTTCTCACTGAGGTTCTGTATCCATGCAAAGCAAACGGTAACATCTCATGCCAATCTTTGTAAGTCACAACCATCTTTTGCAGGATCTTCTTGATATTCTTATTCGCAGCTTCAACGGCCCCATTCATCTTAGGACGGTACGGAGAAGAATTGTGATGAGTGATCTTGAAATTGTCACACAGCTCTTTCATAGTCTTGTTATTCAGGTTGGTGCCATTGTCAGTTATTATCCGGCTTGGGATTCCATAACGGCAAATGATTTCTTTCCTGATGAATCGGGCAACCACTTGCTTGGTCACGTTGGTGTAGGAGGCAGCCTCTACCCACTTGGTGAAATAATCAATAGCAACAAGGATAAAACGATGACCATTAGAAGCCTTCGGCTCGATTGCCCCAATCATGTCAATGCCCCACATAGAGAACGGCCATGGTGAAGACAAAACATTCAATGGTGATGGAGGTACATGCATTTTATCAGCATAAATTTGGCACTTATGGCATCTTCTAGCGTATTGGATGCAGTCAGCTTCCATGGTTAACCAATAATATCCAGCCCTTAACATCTTCTTGGACATAGCATAACCATTGGCATGAGTTCCGAAGGTCCCCTCATGAATTTCCTGTAGTAACACGTCTGCTTCCCGTTTATCAACACATCTGAGCAGAACCATGTCGTGATTTCTCTTGTATAACACACCATTACTGATAAAGAATTTGGACGCCAGTCTTCTCAATGTTTTCTTGTCCAGACCAGTAGCACCATCGGGATACTCCTGCTTGACGAGATAGTTCTTGATATCATGAAACCAAGGCTTTTCATCCACCTCAACTTCTTCGACCACCTGACAATAAGCGGGCTCAACTTTGCGCTCAATATGGATAAGAGGTGCTTCATTAACGAATTTAACCTTCCACATGGATGCTAACATGGCTAAAGCATCGGCAACGTGATTCTCGGATCTAGGAACATGCTCGAACTCTATCTCGTCGAAATACTTGATCAGCTCAACAATGTAGTCTTTATAAGGGATTAACTTCTCATTCTTCGTTTCCCATTTGCCTTGTACCTGGTAAATAACCAAGGCTGAGTCACCACTTACTTTAAGAAGTTTGATTCGGAGGTGAATTGCTGCTTCGAGGCCAAGGATACATGCTTCATATTCTGCGACGTTATTAGTACACTCAAAGTCCAATCTTGCTGTAAATGGAGTGAATCCACCCTTTGGGTTCATCAAAACGGCGCCTATACCATGCCCATTGAAATTCGAGGAACCATCAAACATCATCCTCCACCAAAGACCTGGTTCTGGACCTTCGCTCGGATCCGGCTCTTCACAATCTCTTTTAATCAACAAAATATCCTCATCAGGAAAGTCAAACTTAAGAGGTTCATAATCTTCAACTGGCTGATCTGCAAGATAATCCGATAAAATACTACCCTTAATTGCCTTCTGGGGTACATACTGGATGTCATATTCGGATAACAACATGTGCCAACGGGCTAGCCTCCCGGTTTGAGCAGGTTTTTCAAAAATATACTTGATCGGATCCATTTTAGAAATCAACAATGTGGTATGACAGACCATATATTGCCGAAGGCGCCTAGCGGCCCATGCCAATGCACAACAAGTCTTCTCCAATGGTGAGTATCTGTTTTCACAATCGGTAAACTTCTTGCTCAGGTAATAAATCGCATGTTCCTTTTTCCCAGTCTCATCATGTTGTCCAAGCACACAACCCATAGACTTTTCAAGAACGGTAAGGTACATAAACAACGGTCTTCCAGGTACGGGAGGAATCAGAATAGGGGGATCTTGCAAATAACCCTTAATCTTCTCAAACGCTTTCTGACAATCGGGGTTCCACTCAACCGTCTGCCCCTTGCAAAGTAACTTGAATATCGGCTCACAAGTAGTGGTCATGTTGGAGATAAACCTGGAAATATAATTCAAACGTCCCAGAAAACCTCTAACTTGCGTCTCGGTTTGCGGAGCTGGCATATCTTGAATGGCGCGGACTTTGTCAGGGTCCACCTCAATCCCTCGCTGGCTAACAATGAAACCAAGCAATTTTCCAGATCTGACACCGAAGGTACATTTAGCAGGATTCAATTTCAGCTGATATTTCCTGAGTCGTTCAAACAGCTTCACCAAATGGTCTAGATGCTCCTCTTCACTCTGAGACTTGGCTATCATATCGTCCACATACACCTCGATCTCCTTGTGCATCATATCATGAAAAAGAGTGGTCATAGCGCGTTGGTAAGTAGCCCCCGCGTTCTTTAAACCGAAGGGCATGACTTTGTAGCAGAAGGTTCCCCAAGGATTAATGAAAGTAGTCTTCTCTCGATCATCGGGATCCATTTTAATCTGATTGTAGCCAGAGAAACCATCCATAAATGAAAACAACGCAAAACTGGCTGTATTGTCTACCAGTGTATCAATATGTGGCAGGGGGAAGTCGTCTTTCGGACTTGCTTTGTTCAGATCCCTGTAATCCACACACATCCTAACTTTACCGTCTTTCTTAGGCACTGGCACAATGTTGGCGACCCAATCTGGATATTTTGCGACTGCCAAGAAACCTGCATCCAACTGCTTTTTAACCTCATCTCGAATCTTCAAAGCCATGTCGGGTCTCGTTCTTCGAAGTTTTTGCTTGATAGGTGGACAATCTGGCTTAAGTGGCAACTTGTGGACAACAATACCTGTGTCTAGGCCCGGCATATCTTGATACGACCATGCAAACACATCAATATACTCTTTTAACAACTCAATCAACCTCGGCTTAACCTCTGTCCCAAGCATTGCACCAATCTTGACCTCTTTCTTGTTCTCATCTGTACCGAGATTAATTAAATCTACCTGCTCTTTATACGGTTGAAGCTCTGTGTACTCGTACTCAATCAATCTTGTCAGTTCAGCGGGTACTTCAAAATCTTCTTCACCCTCGTCCTCAGCTTGATTGATGGGTGCATCCCAGTCAGGAGTGTCAGTAAAGTCATTGGATCCAACAAGGTTTACGATGTCTCTGCATGATGGAAGGCTTACTTAATTAAAATGCTCAAAGATATGCAAAAATGAAATGCTGTTTTTTTTTTTTTTTTTTTGGAAAAAAGGTTGCCAATTTCATTTTTAAAGGTGAAAACGAAAAACGCAAATGAACCAAAGTGGAATTGAACAAAATGCCTTTATTAATATCCTTTTAGAAATGAAAGGTGGCCCAATAAAAGCGACCCTATAGCCTTGGGCAGAGCTACGAATTTTTATTTGAAAATGTAAATGAAACTTAAAAAAAAATTACTTTGACAAGGGAAAAATAACAGGGATCTCTACGGCCTCCCAGTTGTTCAAAACTGCATCACCCTTAAACACCAGGTTGCTCAGCTCTTCATTTTCCTCACAGTCACTGACGGCATTGACTTGGAAACCTCCGCTGACAAATACCTCTTGGATAACCTTCGGACGCCCTTCGACAGTTGTGGCAGCTCCATTCTGAGTTGGTTTGTAACCCAACCCAGAGCGATCAGTCTTGGTCTTGACATCAATTACCTCTCCCCAACCTTCAGGAATGCCCCTGTCAATTGTTGATTTGGTACTCTTCAGAGATGCAAAAGATGGATTACCCTGACCCACTGTCTCTTCGACTTCCAGCAGAACAACATTGGCGATCTCAAGTGCTTGAAAGGAGATTTCTAAAGCATTCTCATCGGCCTCGATATAACGGAAAGAAGACAGGTTACTGACCATCAGATCCTCCTCACCGTGTATAATAACCAACTTTCCATCGATTACGAACTTCATCTTTTGATGTAACGTTGAGGTTACTGCCCCAGCGGCATGAATCCACGGCCTTCCAAGTAAGCAGCTGTAATTGGGATTAATGTCCATGTCTTAAAACGTGATATTAAAAACTTGCGGACCAATCAGGATAGGAAGCTCAACTTCCCCCATTACCGACCGACGAGAACCATCGAAAGCCTTGACGACCAAAGGAGTAGGTTTCAACACAGTCTCTTTGACAACCAACTTATCAAGAACCCTCTTGGGTAGAACATTCAGAGAAGACCCGGTGTCCACTAGCACTCTCGCTAAATTGTCCTCTTGACATTTCACCGATATATGTAAAGCACGATTATGATTCGGACCCTCCTTCGGTAACTCTTCGTTGCTGAAACTAAGGGTGTTACAGGCGGTCAAATTGGCAATCACACTATCGAACCGACTGGTGCTGATATCTTGATCCACATGTGCTTGAGTCAAAACTTTCTGTAAGGCCATCCTATGAGCGGGTGAACTCATCAACAGAGATAAAATCGAAATCTTGGAAGGAGTCTGATGGAGTTGGTCGATAACTTTATAGTCACTTTTCTTGATGATCCTTAAAAACTCAGCATCTTCATCATTCGTAACGGCTCCCTTACCTTTGTCTTTAACGGCCACTGGGATATTAGTGGTCTCCTTAGGTGGAACCTCATTAGAACGGGGAGTATACACACGGCCACTGCGAGTCATCCTGCTTGCCTCTGCGATATTGGTCACAGTGTCCTTAACATCTTCATTTGGAATAACTTTCCCAGACTCCTTGTCAATCATCGTCACGTCGTATTTCCAAGGCACGGCTTTAGGATCACTGAAAGGAAATGGACCTGGTCTTCGAATAACTATTGGCTTATGCTGATTCACCTTAGGGATAGACGACTTTGGTATATCGAACACGAGATTGGCAGAACCTGCCCCTGATAGATTAAACACTGGCACCTTTCCCTTTGATCCAGGCTGATGGAAGACTGGCTCAACCATAGAGACCTCGTCTTTCTTGGATTGGCTTGTCACTTGTAAAACACCCTCGTCAATCAACCTCTGAACATCATTCTGAACCAACACACAACCCTTAATACTGGTTTCACAACTTACGCATGCAACATGGGAAGTATCTACCAAACCAGCTTCAATCAGTTTTGAATGGAACATCTTGAGAGGAGTCTTAATCTGTACAACATCAAGGACATAACCTTCCTCCGAATCGGCACTAATGGCATTGACACTCTCATGGTTAGGAAAAGGGTTCTTCTTAACATTCGGTTGAGGATCTTCAAATGACAAAATCTTCTTTTCCAATAAATCCCTGACAAGATTTTTGAGAGCATAACAATTCTCCAGATCATGACCAGGCGAACCCTCATGAAATAAACAATGAGCGGCGGCGTTGTAATTGGCGGGTAGAGGATTAGGAGGCGGACCCAAAGCCCGAGTAGTGATCAGACCTTGCTTGACCAAAGAGGGGTACAACTCAGTGAAAGTCATTGGAATTGGCGGACAAGGCTTATACGTTCTTCTGTTCGGAACATTCTGGCGAGGAACCGGACTCTTTGGCTGTTGAGGAGCAGGAGCGTTGGGCGCCTGTAGGTAGTTGATAGGAGGCGGGTAAACAGGAGGTTGCTGCATAGGTTGATACATCGGAACCTGTTGATTGAAAGAAGGTGTAATAGCTGCCACATAGGGTTGTTGAGCATATTGAATCGGGTACCCTTGAGGTTGAGCATAACCTTGCGGATATCGATAAAATTGGTTTTTTAGTCTACCAGAGGATATAGCATTAGTCTCACCCTCTTTCTTCTTCTGGGAGCTATACAGAGGTTTCTTCGGCTGATCCTTAGAAGCACCATGATTATTTGTCATTTTACCACTTTTCATACCTAATTCAATCTTCACACCCACAGCAACGATGTCGGAGAAATTTAAAGTCACACTACCCATCATTCTCTCGTAAAATTATGGACGCACCGTGTCGACAAACCAATCAGCTAACTCTTTCTCGGTCAAAGGAGGTTCAACCTGCGAAGCAATCTCTCTCCACCTTTGAGCGTACTCTTTGAATGACTCAGAATTCTTTTGTGACATACTCAACAACTGTCTTCTGTCAGGCGCCAGATCCATATTGTACTTGTAGTGTTTAATGAAAGCGTCAGATAAATCCTGGAAACTCTTGACGCGAGACTGGTCCAAAGTTAAGTACCACTTGGAAGAAGCACCCTTCAAACTATCTTGGAAGCAATGAATCATCAGTTTATCATTCTCAACATGGGCAGCCATTTTGCGATAATACATGATCAGATGACTCTTAGGACAGGTGGCACCTTCATAACGATCGAAGTTTGGAGTTTTGAACTTCGGGGGAATAACCAAACCCGAGACCAAACAAACATCCCTTGCAGCAGTCCCAAAAATTTGGTCGCCCTCTACTTTTTTCAATCTCTGGACGATGGTGTTTACTTCCTCACGAAGCTTATCATGTTTCTCATAACCTTCAACATTCTCATCAAGATTATCAAAAACTGTCTCATTGAAATACGGTTGCGCACGAGTGTGTACAACGAGTGGTGCAAAGATAGGAGCCCCCCTAGAAACTTCAGAAAATAAAGGCACGGCTTGCTGAACAGGCTGATTAATCGGAACAGTGGCTTGAGGAGGCACAAAACCGGGATCAAGCCCATAAGGTGGGTCCCTTGCTACGGTCACACTTGGTGGAGGGTCCACAGTAACGTCGGTAATCTCGGAAACAACAGTGGGCTGGGTATCCATCTTAGCATTCATGACATGTAACAATTCCATCATACGCCCCATACCCCCTCGAAGGTCTTCAAGTTCATTGCTAAGGCGATCAATCTCTTTTGCCTGATCCTCCATTCTCTTTCGAGTTTGAGCTCTGGTGTTGTACTGGTGCCGAGAACTCAGGGTGACGAAACTGGAAGGCGAGAGAACCGAACATGAGAAAACGGAAGACACATGCAATGCAAGAAAGTAAATGATGCTATGATGCAAGTGAAGATTTCATGGAATTCAAACATTTACGAATGTCGTGGGGTACCAAGGAAATCTTTTCTTGTTTTTTCATTTTATTTTCTTATTTATGGTATCCCACGATATCCATAAATGATATTTGAATACAATGCAATGAGATGCTTTATGGATGCAATGCATGAAAACACACAAAGTCCTAGGTTAAAGGAACGTGAGCGGAGTCAAGGTCTACCCATCCCGAAAGGAGTGTGCTATAGGTTAGTTGTACCTGCCGAACAAGGTTCTACAAATTGCCCAAAGTCATCAGCCCATCTTTCGGATATTATCAACCTTCCGACTGACTCAGGGGTTAATAATATTCTCAAGAGAACCTCTTTTGAGTGTAGTATCGCGTAGCAGCCGTTGTAAGATTACTCCCACATAGCCCCCGCACTACATCCTAAATAAGGCCGAGGTGGTGTTAAGGTACTACGGTCCTCAATATCACAGACTCCAATCGACCATGGAAAAAGTTTTCGCGATTACTCGTTCAACCGAACCATTTTCGAAAAGGTCTCAACTGAGCGGTGATTCTCGAATCAGCTTGGTCGGGATTCACTCCCTATAAGCCTCATCGAATATATCCCCATCCTATAATAATTTCACTAGTCCGGGCGTAGGACTTATCTCACAGCACAAGGAACAGTCCCACCATGAAAGCATAAATATATACATGTAAATGAATAATAACACAGATAGTAATAAATATGAACAAGTTAGGGATAACCCTCAAAAATTAAGACATTCCCCAGTGAAGTCGCCATTTTCTGTTGCGGTGGAAATAGTGTCACAAACTATTAATGAGTTTGAATCACAATTCAATTCACAACCGCTCTTTGATTTATCCGAAGGAAAAGGTCAAAAGAGGGAAAACCTATTTTGCATCGTAAACACAATGCGGGGAAAGATCTAGGGTTCGGGGGTTTGTTAAATTTAGGGAAGGTATTAGCACCCTAAACTTCTGTAGTACTCTACAGGAACCTTTTGTTCAGATGTTTACTATTTGCTTTATTTATTTTCTTAAGGTATATGTACAAAGGATTAAAAGTGAGAAAAGAGACCTAAGGGGTTAATTCTAAGTTTACTCGGCAAGACATCGCATCTTGTGCCTACGTATCCTTACGGGAGTGGAATCAGAGTAATCGTAGTTCCCCTCAAAAGGGAGGTTAGAGACTTCTTGACTGTGGTCAAGGTCTCAAGGGGAATAAACGTATCTTAGGGACACGCTTACATGGAGTGTAGAAACTCCAAATCTCTACGTTGAAATGTTAAGTTGTAATTAGGGTTAAATTAGGGATTCCACGGCGGGAAACCCTAAAATGAGCGCGGCGGCTCTTTGACCTAATGCTAGGGGTGAAATTGTAATTTGGCCTGCGGCGAGGCATTTGTGAAAATTAGGGTTTGTGAGGTTGTAAGGTTTTGGAGTTGAGGACTATTGACACGGCGGTCAAACGGCTAGACCTAATTCCTTCGGAGTGTGTAATGTGACAGAATAATAGCAATAACAGTGTGAGAAATTTAAATCATACATCAGCAGAAATTTAAATGCGAAAAGTAAACGCGATTATTAGGTTCGCGAGGTTACAATTGAGAAACAGATACAAATATAAATGAAAACTCGACACAATAGTAATAAATATGAACTGCAAAAAAATGAACACCCGTTAGTAGGCAGAGTCAAACGGCTATCAGATGAATTACGAGACAATGAAGAAAACAAGATGCAAATTTGAGATTTTATTATTGTTTTATTAAAAAAAAAAAATTAATATTATCTTGCGAAAAAAGTTTAATTTAAAAATGTTTTACTCTTTTAAAAGAGGTTTTATTTTTTATATTTTTAAGAAAAGCTTTCTAATTTTATTTTTTTTTAAAAAGAAGTTTTCATTTATTTTTAATATTTACATAAAAGGTTTTTATTTAAAAACAGATTTTTGAATTATAAAATTAAAATGTTAAAAACAGTTTTAAAAAACATAAAACAAATTTTAAAAAACAAAACAAAATAAAGTAAATAAAAAAAAAGGGGGGGGGGGGGGGGGGGTTGGGCCGGTAACCACACCCGGACCCAACCCAGTTGTTAGTCATAAGACACAACAAGAGTTAGGGTTTCCAAACCCTAACTTCTTCTCGCGGCGCCATTCACGTCTTCTTCTTCTCTCATCTCTCTCGCTTCTCTTCCGTTCACCATAATCTTCTTCGTTTTTCACTTTTCTGCAAAAAAAACAAACATGCAAGATGATTTATGAAAAGATGGATGATTTACGTTTTGTTCTTGGCTCGCGAACGATGATGACGGTATTCTTATGGCCAATGATGTTTCGAACTGAGGCTGGATGATTTGATTGCCCGCCGTTCATAATGAACGGCGACGGCGGTCTCTGATCGCACTCGCGGTAGTTCTTTTGTGACCGAAGATTGATGATTCACGGTACTTTTCCTTCGTGCGATTAGCGGCCAATGATGAAGAAATTCTGAGGTCGTGGCGTCGTGATTTCGTCCGTTAGGGTTTGTACGCGATTCGTTGTTCGTTAGGGTTTCACTCGTGATCTCTTTCTCGTGGCCACCAGTTAGGGTTTGTACGCGATTCCTCCTCCCCATCAGGTTGTATCTTCCCTTTTATATATACTCTGATTTATCTTTTGGGCCTTGGATGTTATACCTGATTTGTGATTCGCTTTTACTTTGATCTTATTTGATTTGATTGGATCGTATTTCCCTTTTTGAGATTTGATTGGGATTTCTGTTGATATGATTCTGAGCTCGTTTTGATTCACTTGATACGATTCAATCCATCCCTGATTTGGAATTGATATCGATGTCAAATTTGTTTTCTGTTATTCTCTGATACAGCTTGCCTTACACCTTCAGGTTGGATTGATTAATATCTGATATCGATTCGCACCTTCCTTTTCCAGAACTCCTTGATTGATTCGATCATTTTCTGATATACTGATTGGATTTTTGCAGATGTGGATTGGATTGCCTTTGAATTTCACTTGATATGTTTGACATCTGACTTAATTCGTTTTTGATCTCGAACTGATTTGTTTGATTTCAATCTGAACTGTACTGATTCGTTTTTCGATTTGTTTTTTGATTTCTGGTGCAGTTAGCTTTTCCTCTTCTTCTTTCAGAGAGGGCTGATGCTACGGCTTCGGTCGAGTCAGAATTGCCGGGAAAGGTACACGGCAATGATGACATCGTTCTGAGCCTTCGAGGGATGTTCTTCGACGATGTCGTGGTTGCTTTCTGCTGGTTGGTTTCGATACTCGGTTGTAACTGTGAGCTGGGCCATGATGCTGATTAACTGAGCCGTGTGTTTGGTAATTTGTCTTTCCAATGTGCTTGCACATTCGGTCTATCTTGCTTTCTGTCACGGTTTTGTGAACTGACCTGCTCTTTTGCCTTATTTTTGTATGCTGTTGTGCAATGATGTTTGAGCCGAGGGCTGGTATTGTTTTCCATTGTCTTCAGGCAGTTCTCGGTTGGATGTCTTGGTTTGGATTTGGTACGCTCCAACCATCTGTTATGCTAGAACTCGATTCTTGACACTTTACCGAACTGCACCACATCTCTGGTTTTTCTGCTGAACCTGTTTCTTGCATTAATGGCCGCTACACCTTTCTTTGGATCCTGTTGGGAACTTTCTGTTATGACAGATTTGTAGGATATTTCTTCTGGCTCTTTGCGGATGAATTTGCCTTCTGATATATTGTTTTGATGCAGTTTGTATTTGGTGTTCTGTTTGGGACTTGGTTTTCATGACATCTCCTATATGGTTCAGCATTGATATTACTCATGAATTGTTTAGGTTTTGAGTTCCAAATTCTGAATCTGATATTGATGCGTTTGTGGCTTTTCAGGTATTGGAAATTTCGAAACCAAAGCGACTCAGACCTGCCGGCATCCGGGTCTGAGTCCAAACTTGCCTATGTTGCCTTATTCTCGTATCAGTTTGGAAATCCAATCGCGGCAAAACGAATCAGTCCCACTTCTTTTATTACTTCTATCTCTCGGATGTCCCGTAACGATAAGAACAGATGTTACCTGATCTGACGCCAATGGCGCGGATCGGTAACGGGGGTAGGACGCAGCTTCGGTTGTGCCACTCCCGGCACTCGATGATGACATTGTTCTGAGAGTGTCAAAAACAACTCCTAACCTTTTTTCTATACTGTTTGTTTTGTTTTGATGTGCAGGTGAATTGGAGATTCTGCGGAGAAGCTCAAGGACATCATGAAGACACTTAGAAGTTCTAGGATTTAGGATTTAGAACTTTTAGGATTAATGTAATTCCTTGTAACAGTATTTCTAAAATGTGAAGAAATCTCCATTTCTTGTATGATGAGATTTTTATGAAATAAAATTCCCAAAACTTGACTCTATTTATATTTTATTCTTAGTTAAAAAATTATAAACATTTGTGAATAAATCCACAAATATTTAAATTCATTAACATAGTCATAAAACATAAACACTCCCAAAGGATATTCTTATTTGTGCACTTGTCTCACTTGTAATCTTAATCTCATCATCTGATTAAAATTCAATTTAAATGCTAACCAACCATTTCATAACCAAACACGGATGTGTACCGTAATCACAACAGTTTCAGCATCAACAATAACAATACTCGTAATTGAATTCCACTGACCAAAGACTGTGAGCAACCATCCAATAATACCCCAGTAAAACTGCGCCTTATTAACGGAGGTGTGCCGGGAATAAGCCACGAGCAAATAAATAAGTCTTAAATCCAGTTGTGCTCGACAAACTTTAATATCGACCACGTCAAATTGGCACCTTGATATAATCAGACCTGGTGATAGGTAAATGCCTCAAAAATAGTGTATCAAACGCCTCAGAGCTTAATAACAGCCCGTCTTCAAGGAATTGGTAGGATTTGCATAAAATGACCAAAATACCCCTAGAACAGAATCTGCAATACAAAACACCTTCATAACTTGTTAGTGGTTAGCAAATGTACATATGATATGCTATGCGAAATGACTGACTAAATATAAGGGTAAAATTTGGGGTATTACAGATACCCTCCTACGGCTGAAGCCTCCTCTTCTCACAGTGCGTCGCGAGGTAAAGGGCCGATCCAGTTTACCAGTGGCGGGGTGATATTTGAAAGTGTCAACGCAGTGTCTGAAGACGGAGAAGACAGCGATCGCAACCTAGACTCTTGGATCCAGCCAAGCAAACCAGGGCAGAGCCTCAACAACTGGTCCATCAGGGATACCATCCAAGTGACAGGCAAAGAGTAATGACTTACTTTCTCCAATTATTGTACAACCCTGTGTCCTACCAGGGCATAGTGGTTTTATTGTCAGGGCCTTGTTTGATTATGTACATGCATTTTACCAATAAATCAAAAGGCGATTTTCTTCACATTCAAATGTTGTGATCTCTGTTATTCCTGTTTTATATTTGTTTTAAAACCAATAAAATGGCAATGGGGTTTGTGCTAACCTGTATATCCTTGTTTTAAGCTTAACCCTTATTATTGCAGGATCCACATAACAGATGACATCGACTCTGGACCTTCTACGACGCACTTCGACATCGATTTCCCGATCTATCAAGCCGAATAAGAGATTGAGGAAGACGAAGACCTTCCCGAAGAGTTGGCCCGCTTGTTGAAACAAGAAGAGAAAGTTATTCTGCCTCACGAGGAAGAGATTGAGATTGTGAATTTGGGTTCTGAGGAACTGGTCAGGAACGTCAGGATAGGGGCTGCATTGCAGAGTGATGTCAAGCAGAGATTGGTCGAGATGCTGAGAGAGTATAGTGACATCTTTGCTTGGTCCTACGAAGATATGCCCGGACTTGATACTGACATCATGGTCCATCACTTGCCGCTGCGAGAATATTGCCCTCCCGTCAAGCAGAAGCTTAGGAGGACACGACCAGATATGGCCGTCAAGATCAAAGAAGAAGTGCAAAAGCAGCTTAATGCTGGCTTCTTAGCGGTCACCACTTACCCTCCGTGGGTCGCCAACATAGTGCTTGTACCGAAGAAGGACGGTAAGGTACGAATGTGTGTCGATTATCGGGATTTGAATAGGGCGAGCCCTAAAGATGATTTCCCGCTCCCTCATATTGATGTGTTGGTCGAAAATACAACTCAGTTCTCCGTGTTTTCGTTCATGGATGGCTTCTCCGGCTACACTCAGATCAAGATGGCGCCGGAGGACATGGAGAAAACTACGTTTATTACACCTTGGGGAACGTTTTGCTACAAGGTAATGCCTTTCAGTCTGAAGAACGCTGGGGCCACTTACCAACGAGCAATGGTTACTTTGTTTCATGATATGATTCATCATGAGATTGAAGTCTATGTTGATGACATGATTGCGAAGTCCAAAACGGAGGAGGGACATCTGGTCAATCTGCTGAAGCTTTTTGAGAGGCTTAGGAAATTCAGGTTGAGGCTGAATCCTAAATAGTGTACTTTCGGAGTACGGTCAGGAAAACTACTGGGGTTTATCGTGAGGAAAAGGTGCATTGAGGTTGATCCTGCAAAGATTAAAGCAATACAAGAAATGCTTGCACCGAAAACCGAGAAAGAAGTTTGTGGTTTCCTGGGCAGAATAAACTACATTGCAAGGTTTATTTCTCAGCTCACGGCCACGTGTGAACCGATGTTCAAACTACTAAAGAAAGATCAGGCGATTATCTGGAACGAGGATTTCCAGAAGGCATTTGATAAGATAAAACAGTATCTACAGGAACCTCTGATCTTGAAACCCATAGTGGCCGGAAGACCTTTAATCATGTACTTGACAGTTCTTGAGAATAATATGGGGTGTGTTCTCGGTCAGCAAGACGAGACGGGCAGAAAGAAGCATGTCATCTACTATTTGAGTAAAAACTTCACAGACTGTGAATCTCGTTACTTGATGCTGGAGAAAACGTGTTGTGCACTAGCTTGGGCTGCCAAATGTTTACGACAGTATATGCTCAACCACACAACCATGCTAATTTCGAAGATGGATCCGATCAAGTACATCTTCGAGAAACAAGCGCTTTTAGGCAGGATTGCCAGATGGCAAATGGTGTTGACGGAATATGACATTCAGTACGTGTCCTAGAAGGCCATCAAGGGAAGCGTATTGTCTGAGTACCTTGCCGAACAGCCGATCGAGGATTATCAGCCGATGAAATTTGAATTCCCTGATGAGGATATCATGTTTCTCAAGGTGAAAGATTGCGATGAGTCGTTGCCCGACGAGGGTCTAGACAGGAAATCCCATTGGAAATTGATATTTGACGGAGTGGTTAATTTTTACGGAAGTGGCATTGGGGAAATCATCACGACTCCTCACGGATCCCACATCCCATTCACGGCGAGACTGACGTTTCCGGTCACCAATAACGAAGCGTAGTACGAAGCATGCATCATTGATCTAGAAGAAGCGATTGATTTGAGAATCAAGAACCTAGATGTGTATGGTGACTCGGCACTCGTGATTAACCAGATTAAAGGGGAGTGGGAGACTCGTCAATCGAATTTGGTGCCATACATGAACTATGCCAGAAGGCTGCTTCCGTTCTTTGATCGAGTGGAACTCCATCACGTGCCCAGAGCTGAAAATCAGATGGCTGATGCCCTAGCCACGTTGGCTTCGATGTATAAAGTCAATTTTTGGGATGAAGCTCCAAGAATTGTCCTTTCTCGTCTTGATAGACCTGCATTCGTCTTTGCGATTGAGGAAGCCTCCGATGGCAAGCCATGGTTCCATGACATCCAGACTTTCCTTATGACTAAGGAGTATCCTGCGGGAGCGTCAACCCAGGATAAGAAGACTCTGAGGAGGCTGTCTGGAAATTTCTATCTCAACCCTGATGGAGTGTTGTATAAAAGAAACCACGATCTCGTGCTACTCAGATGTGTAGATGAGAAAGAAGCGAGTATGCTCATGGAAGAAGTCCATGAAGGCACATTTGGTACGCACGCCAGCGGGCATGCTATGACAAGAAAGATCCTGAGAGCAGGATATTACTGGCTGACGATGGAGTCAGATTGCTTCAAATTCTCAAAGAGATGTCATAAATGCCAAATTTATGCTGATAAAATTCATGTGCCGTCGTGCCCGTTGAACGTCATGTCCCCCCCGTGGCCGTTCTCCATGTGGGGCATCGACATGATAGGCAAGATCAAGCCCACTGGTTCTAACGGTCATCGCTTCATTTTAGTAGCCATCGACTACTTCACCAAGTGGGTGGAGGCAGCCTCGTATGCTAACTTGACCAAGCAGGTGGTGGCTAAATTCATAAAGAGGGACATCATCTGTCGTTACGGAATTCCCGAGCGGATCATTACTAATAATGGTTCGAATCTGAATAACAAGATGATGAAGGAGCTGTCCCAGAGTTTCAAGATTGAATACCACAACTCATCTTCTTACCGGCCGAAGATGAATGGCGCCGTTGAAGCGGCCAACAAAAAGATTAAGAAGATTGTACAGAAGATGGTTGTGACCTATAAGGATTGGCACGAGATGCTGCCATTTGCATTGCATGGTTATCGTACAACGGTACGTACGTCAACCGGAGCAACTCCTTTCCTACTAGTGTACGGTATGGAAGCGGTCCTACCGTTAGAAGTTGAGATTCCTTCTCTGTGAGTTTTGGTTGACGTAAAACTCGATGAGGCAGAATGGATTAAGAACCGACTAAACCACCTCAGCCTGATGGACGAGAAGAGGTTAGCATCGATTACATATAGTCGTTTATACCAAAGCCGAATGAAGAAAGCTTATAACAAAAAGGTGCGTCCGAGAAGCTTTCAGACTGGTGATCTCGTCCTGAAGAAGATTCTTCCTCC
Source organism: Lathyrus sativus (assembly GCA_963859935.3). NCBI lineage: Eukaryota > Viridiplantae > Streptophyta > Magnoliopsida > Fabales > Fabaceae > Lathyrus > Lathyrus sativus. The sequence continues at coordinate 270,502,924 of OZ012739.1, forward strand.
ATACTCCGATCACCGGGGCAAGTGGACTCCCAATTACGAAGGTCCGTACGTCGTCAGCAAAGTCTTCTCGGGAGGAGCCTTGTTGTTATCCACGATGGATGGCGAATATTTTTCATCCCCGGTGAACGCGGACGCAGTTAAAAAATACTTTGCTTAAATGAACCGCTGGAAAGAAAAAGAATATCCAGGAAAAAATGGGGCATCCCGGCGAACCATAAAAATGGAAAAGGGTTCGGGCAAAAGTTAGGGACATAAATGAAAAGAATGTACACCCGCAAAGTCGAAAACCTGGAAGGGCGACTTTGGCAAGAAAGGGTATCCCGGTGAATCAAAAACCTGAAAGGGCGATTCAGGCAAAAGTTAGGGATTTGAAAAAGCAAATGACTGCATTCTGCGTGTTGACTTTCATTGTTTAGTGGTTTGGAAGACCTGAGGGCCGTTTATCCGAATCAATCTCTTCTGAAGCTGAAGCATTGGAGAAGTATCGAAGTCGAGTGGGTCATAGAGGGATCAACTCATGGTGTTCGTCTACGCCTCATTGCCGACATTTATGTATATACTGATGTATATTTATGTTTTTGCTTGCGCAGCTTCCTCATTCCAAGAGTTTGCATCTGTTGTAAAACATTTTTGCCCATTCAGGGGTTCGTTATCAATAAAATGTATACTATTCAGCAATTCTGTTTGTTTGTTTAGCATCTATCTGTTTTGTTTGCGAAAAAAAACGCCGATGTTTTTGATAAAATGCGGATACATAAACTTACTGGCCCAGGCCGATAATTGTTGAAACCATGAATTACTTGAACATTGACGCAAGATGATAACCTTGATAGGTCCCTTTGAGAAGGGTATCTTGTCTGTTTGTTTGTGTTGTTGCAGGTATGGCATATTCTAGGCAGTACGCCGTATGCATCCCTAAGCAGGATGATTTCTTCTACCCCAGCGAGTTCAGCAGCGTCTCCCCCACGGAGTCAGAACATGGGATTGTAAGCATTGATATGTCTCCCCAAGTAGAGAAGATTCCCTCCCCAACCAGATGCGTCTTGAAGGATCATCATCTCTCCAGCTGAGTTAGGCGCTGAAGCGTGTGTTCATTCCCAGCACTGGGTCAGGGTGCAGTTTCTCGTAGGAGACTATTCACAAGTGTTCAGCCCTCGATAGCGCAGACTGAAGTCTCCAGCGGAATTGAAAGTCCCCACAGAGTTGTATTTTCCCCGGCAAGTAGGAGCGGTTCCAGCGTCCGGTTGCCATTCTCAACCGAGTTTGCAGTCCCCCAAGAGAGCCGAGTCCTTGGAAAACGTTCAGGCCATGATTGGTGCTTCCCAGTAGAGTGTTGAATAGTTGATGCTGTATTTCCCCATCGGAGTCGTTATCTCCAGGAAAGTTTAGCCGCGAAGACCGAACAGTTTATTTCTGCGATTGACATCGTTTCCCCCAGCCGTTTGTGGGTCGTATACCTAGCCGAGCAGCTTCTTCCTCAAGTCATCAAGGGATCACGGGTCATTCAGTAATCGGCGATACATAGCTGGTATTATCATCAGGCATTCTGCGACACTGCGGCAGAAGGATTCCTCGGGACTCGTCAGGTCGTTAAGAACTTTTTAACAATCAAGTTAATCATGCCGTCGGGCATTCAAAGAGATTCTCGGGCGTCATCCGAACTTCATCAGAGAGTCGGGAATAGAATCCACGGTCAATCATGAACCAAATAGGGATATCCAAACTTCTTCCATCAGGAACTCCGCATCAGCTGAGAGAACTGCTTTGACATCACAGTTGGACTTCGTCAGTAAGTCTTCCAATGGGATCCTTAATCATTCAGAAACCACTAAGGATATACAATCTTTCGCCGTCAGGCGCCATGCGTCAGCTAGGCAAACTACTTCGACATTGCAGCTGGACTTTATCAGGAAGTCAGGGGCTTTGGCACCACTGTCGGACTTCAATCATCAAGTCTTCCAGGAAATTTCAACTCTTCTGTTTAAAACCTGTTGGGAATGACACATCTCCGCTGGGGATTCTGGAGAACTATCAAGTAACTCTGCTTTGGGGATCCAAAAATCATTCTGGGTGAATCAACTCTGCTGAGGACTTCAAGAATCATCTTGGACAAATAACTCCGCCGGAGACTTCAAGAATCATCCTGAACCAATGACTCTGCTAGAGATTTCAGGAATCATCCTAAGCGAATACTCTGCCGGGGACTCTAAGCATCAACTTGAGCCACCCTCTCTGGCGACTTCACTGGGGATTTTAAGAATCATCTTAAGCAAACACCTTCGCTGGGGACTCTAAGAATCATCTTGAGCAAACCATTCTGCGGAGGAACATCTGCAAAACAAGAACGGTAACGACCTAGCTCATGTTTCGTATGCATATGATTTGAAAATTGCGTAATGCTCCACACGGTGGAAATGCTACGCATTTTAGGGTAAATGTTATGCAATCATGCAAAATGCTATGACCCTATCAGCAAAATAAATGCTGAAGGGAGGATCCTCCTGTCAAGGAGAAGGAACCACTCTGGTGGAGAGGAGGAATCATTCTGCCAAGGAGAAGAAGTCACACTAATCTCAATTGGACTCCGCCTGGGGAAATGAACTTCAGTCGAATGCTGCAGGGGAACAAAGTTCTACAAGAACTGGGACCTGCTCGGCTAGGTATACGACCCACAAACGGTTGGGGGAAACGATGTCAATCGCAGAAATAAACTGTTCGGTCTTTGCGGCTAAAGGTGTGTCTCCTAACTTGAGAGTTGGGGGAAGTCATCAGATGATTCTGAAGCCATGAAGTTAGACTTGAGGTCTTGAGAGAGCTCATGAGAAGTGTTGAAGATCACTTTGAGTCCTAGACAGGTCATTGTGCAAGATTAAGAAGACTCAGCCATGATTGTTGCAGCTAGGGTTTGACTGGGTCAACCCTAAGTCAACTGAGGATTTGAAGGAGCTTGAGACCTAATTCAAGAGCCATGTGATCATGGATTGATACATTAAGATGTTATAAGGATGATTCCAAGGTTAACTCATCATGATTGAAGATTTTGAGAAGTTTCAGGCTAGGGTTTCTAAGAGTTGATAGTGTAAAATCCCCTAGTTTGACCCCTGACTTCAAGACTATTTAACTCACGATATGATTGTCATCTCATCTTGACCTCAACATGATTGTCGTAGGGCATGATCTTAGCTTTAATTTGAGTACTAGAAGTCCTTGATAGGGTTTATAGAACTCATGTTATGAGCCAGACAAGTTACAAGTCATTTGAGACATGTAAATTTGGAGCTTGAAAGTTACCCAACTTGCATGACACTTTTTCCTCAAAAGTATGATTCCCATGAACTTTTGTTCAACATTAATGTTGTTCCTTATCCTCTTAGCTTTCCATAGAGTGCTAGAAGTCCTTGATAGGACTTATAGAACTCAAGTTATGGCTTTGACAAGTCAAGGGTATTTTGGGAAGTTGTGATTATGGGTCATTTTTGGTTATGGGTCATTTTCACCAACTTAGACATCTCAAATGAAATTTTTTTCAACTTGAAAGTTGCTCAAAATAGAGTTTTAACCTTGACCATACATCAAGGAGGAATTGAAATGGCTCAAGGAGAGACTTGGTTCAAGAGGTTGTGAAAAAGGAAGAATTAAAGGCATTAAATGACCAAAAATTCAAATAAATCATTTTGTGTACAAATGAGGCAAAATTATAGGTCATTTTGAATGGAAAAAGCATTTTGGAAACTTTGGCAATAATAGAATTTTGATTTGTGTCCAATATCATGCCCTTTTTCTTTGTTTCTTCATGATGAAGTAACATAGCAAACATAAGCCATTGGATGGAAACAAGGAGGGAAACACCACCATTCATGTTCAATATCTCATGAGAATTTGAATGCAAGCTTGCTGAGGCCAAAACAGAGAGAGAATCGTGACTGGTGTGGATGATATTTTGAGGAGAAATTGAAAATTGAAAATCTCATTCTGAAGCTTTGAGAAGGTTCTAGATGGTTCTAATGAGTTCTATATAAGTGGTTGACTGTGTTCAGCCATTTTTTTGGAAGAGTTTGATGCTGGTAGCAGAGAGAGCCATTGAAAATTCAGAGCTGCAAGTAGAAATCGAATTCTGAGTTCAAGGCCAAATCAAGGGAAATTGAAGGTTGCATTAGCTTCAGAAGGAGTTTTGGAGTGTATCTGCATCATCTTGAAGGTTGAAGTGATCAAGAACCTCTTCTTTTACACCTCTGAACACAGGTTGGTACATTTCGTTTTTGTTCATAATCTAGGAGGAGATAGATAAAAATCTATAGGTGGTTAGGATCTTGATGATGTGTAGATGGATTTGAGATGATTAATTGCATGAATAGAGACAAGTTAGGATGATGACCAACTTCTATTGAGGCTGAATTCTAGAGATTCTTGGATAGATAATCAAGATTGCATAGTGGAAATTGATCACCATGAGATGAGGATTATTTATGTGTCTTTAATTTGGAGAATGGTGAGGTTCATGATTTTGACAAAGTTTGGAATGGCTACCGGGTTTGAAAATATATGGAGAGTTAGATGATTCAAGTGGTAGATTCATGATCATCATTAAAAACTAGACAAGATGATGTATGATTTTGTAATTTTTGATGACCTGTGGGAGTTGGCTCACCAGAGAAGACGGTGGTGCCACTGCTCAGGCCACCGTCTGAACTCTCCCTCCATCTGAATTCAAATTGGGGACGATGTACTGCAAGCGTTGGATCTTGCTGAAGACTTGACCTGGTAACCCAAACAGACGACCACGATTGCTTTGAAAAGTCTGACTATTGACTGAAGCCAATACGCATCGTTTCATTTAACTAAAGTGAATGTGCCTAGCACTTGGATTGATAATCACACCCCCCTTCTGGCCCAACCCACGCAATGAACTGATGTTATTTGCTATTTGGCACGCAAGTTTATTAATTTCTTTTGTTTTTCTTTTAATTTCTTCATTTCATATTAGTTTGATAATAATTCATGAAAAATAGAAAAATAGGTCAATTAATTCCAGGTTTTGTCCCCCTGATTCATGATTGAATCTAGAATTTTATTGAATAAAAATATTAGGAAAATCATGCATTTTTATTTTTTGTGCATTTTTTACATTTTATTTGATAATAAAACTACCATGGTTGATACCTCTGTTTGATGAATTTTGTTTGATCATTTGGTGATGAGTTTTGGCTTGATTTTTTGTGTGTGATTATCTTAGACATGTATACTCCCATAGTATTTGTCTCACATTTTTGTGATGAAATTAGATGTTGTTTTTAGGTTTAAACTTTAGGTGCTTCCTTTTAGGGTTTAAGTTTAGTACCTTGTAGTGTAGAATTTATTTCTAGGGCTTATTTGAGGATTGGATCTCTGGAATTAACATGGTAGAGTCATGATTGACATAGGTTCCCATAGTTATTTTTTGTAGGATTTTATAATTGATTTTAGTATTTTAGTTAGAATTAACTTTAATATTAGGTTTTAGGTGACCCTAACTTGCTAACTCAACTAGAATGACTTCATTAGTTCCCTTAGACTAGGGTTTTGCTTATTTTGCTCTTGGATGATGATGAAGAATTGTGTGGGCTGCTGTGGAATGCATGGTGAGGCTTGGATGTGAAGATTGCTCTCCCTTTGGTGTAGTTTGTTTAGGGTTAAGGATTAAGGCTTTTAGGGAGATCCCTTAGAATAGACTTTCTTCCTTCATTAAATATGGAAGATGTTGATCACTTCCATTCCTCCCTATGATGTAAGGTCCCCTTGAGAAGGCCTCATCCCTCCTTTGGTAGGATGTGTGGCTATTCACAAGTTGGTAGAACCTTTGAGGGTTCCTTTCTTTGATGGTGGAGTGCTTAAAGGTGACCTTTGGTCTTCACTTTGCTTCTCCCTATCCCCACCTTGCTCTTGTTAGATGAATCTTTCTCCCTTGCTAGAGGATGGAGTTCCTTTCTAGAGGATTGAAGATGCTAGAGGTTGCACTTCCCCTTTGTTTGAAGACTGCCATTGAAGCTGAAGCTTGAAGATCAAGAAGAACAAGTTGACACTTGTGTGAAGGAGATCAAATTGAGATTGAAGAAAGAGCTGAAGCTTGGAGAAGATGAAGAACAAGTTGATACTTGTGATTGATGCATTGAAAGCTTGAAGAAGCAAGTTGATACTTGCTATTGAAGATCAAAGACTTTAAGAACAGTTACAGACTGAGGACTGAACTGCTGTCAGAGGGCTATATTGCTGTGATGCTGTGGAAGCTGTTGATCTGCTTTCTTTCCTGTCTGTTTGCTTGATGTGCAACTGTATTGATGTTCCTTGTTTGGTTTGCTTGATGCATTAGAATAAGTTCATGTTTAGATTGTGTTAAGCTAGGAGCATGATTGCACTAGAGGTTGAGTTGCTCCCTCTGCTTGTATTTTTACTGTATGGCTTTGCTTGCGGGTATTCGGTAGAGCCCAGCTCCCTTGCCTGTGTGGTTTGTGATTTTCTTGATGGCATTGTATTTTATTTTCTGTTATGATTGCAGTTATTCATATCTGGCTTGAGGTCGAGACGAGCTTGTGGAGGCTGATGCCCCACACACATTTCCTCCCTCACTTGCGTTGCATGCATTTTACTGTCGTTTACTATTTACTGTTTAAGTTGATGTTTTATCTGTTTCTGTTTGTCATTGATATGATCCCCTAGGAATCTCACTTCCTTTGATAAGGAAGTGATGATTAGAACTTTAGGTTGAAACCAATGCATGATAACTTCTAGGAGTTCCTTGTTTCAAACCTCAACCATAGGATGAATCCTTGGCATGACAACATTAGGACTTGATAGTCTCCCCGTAGTTGTCCCTTTCTCTTCTCATCTTGAAACAACAGTAAAAAACGTAATAAAAATAAGTTAGTATAAGCGCGATACGAGCCTTAAGCTACTTGGGTAATGATGATTGAGTGGCCTCCTCTCAATCGTCTAGAATGTTTAGTATACGTCCTTTGGACGATATGCGACACATTCGTTCCCAGGTCATAGTCTCTAGTGCTGTACGAACTACAGACAACTAAAAAACAGTTCTTCCGTAAAAGACAGAAAACAAACTTCAAACCTTTTTGCCCCGTGGGCCCATAATTCAAAGGAAGCTTTTCTGAAGAAAAGAGTGTTGTTAACTCCCAGTTCTACTGTAAGCGGTAACGCCTAAGTCTCCAAGGGTCGAGCTGCGTGCATCCAACTGTTGGAACTGTTTGTTAACCCTGCTCGATAAAACAGATGAATCTGACTGTAATCCGTATCATCCTGAACTATGTAAGCTTTGATCTCTCATACCTGTTGAGAGTACGTAGGCACAATACTGACGTATTGGCGAGCCACCTTCCCCATCACCCGTAGTTAGCCGAACTACGTAGACTCTGATTTCTCATTCTCTGATGAGAATACATAGGCACAAAGCGCGACGCTTTGCCGAGTCATTCTCTTTTCTTTTCAGACTAGCCTTGATAGGTAGGTAGATAAACCAACCCATCAGATAAACACAACAAGCATGGATCCCATCGAGTACGATGGACGTGAGGGGTGCTAATACCTTCCCCTTGCGTAACCGACTCCCGAACCCAGACAACGGTTGCGATGACCTTGTCTTATACCTTTTCGTTAGGTTTTTCCGATCGTTTCCTTTCCCGTTCCGAGGGATAAATAACGAAAGGTGGGGACTCTTCTGTTTTACCGGCACCTTATTTTCTCGGAAGCGACACTCTCCTCAATCTCTCAAAACCCTAACTTATCCAAGAACCCAGAACCCTCAGAATCTCTCAAACTTCATCCATGGCATCATCTCACAAAGGAAAGGGAAAGCTACCAGAAAATGACTCTGCATCAGATGGTGACAACATTCCTATGGAGACAACCAAGAAGCGCCAGATGGATTTCAAGGTTCGTGTCCGTCATATTTTGGCGGTAAAGTACGTAAACCTTAAGGCTTTTCCTGCTTCATCCTTTGATTTTCCTGCTCTGCTCAAATATCAGAAGATAGATAAGTTTGTTTCTGATTCTGGAAATTGTTATCATGATTTGGTTAAAGCATTTTTGAATAAGCTATCTGTGTATCTGAATGCTGACGATGAGCACATTATGGAAACCACTGTTCGCGATTGCTTCTTGAAAGAGAATCTGACATATATTGCTGCGAAGTTGAAAGTTCCATCCTCTGGCTACTTTCCCCTGAAAGGAGTTAACCACATGGAAGGACCGTGGTCTACCTATGACAAAATGGAATACTATTATCAGATCTGCAAGTTTCCAAAGGAGAATGTTGTAGCAAATCAACGAACGGCTCACATGCTCTATTATGCGAAAAATCTGACGGTTTTGGACCGGATGCTACATTACATTATCTGCTATGTGCTGATTCTGAAGGATTCGAATCATGCTCAGTTCAATGACCTGGAAATGCAGCTTCTTTTCGCAATCAAAAACAAGATAAGGGTAAATTGGATTTTGACAATCATGTATCATCTTCAACAATAACTTTCTCTGTCGACACGTCTTCCTTATGCAAGGTTGATTTCAAGAATCCTTGAGTTGACGGATTTGGACCTTAACAGGGAACCATTCACCAAGATGAAACCAACAACCAATGAGATAAATGAGATCACCATTGTTAAGAACACTGGTATTATCAAAGACGTTGACGACACTTATAAGTATGCAGGCGAAGGATCCACCTCAAACCAAGTATATCCCATTCCCGAAGGGGGTATTACAAATGAGTTTCTCTATACTACTATGACGACTCAACATCGGGAAACTATAAACTGTCATCAAGAAACCTCCAGCGCAATTGCTTCACTTTGCAACCTTATCCTTACCGCTCATCCTTCCAACCCCGATACTGTTGAAAAAGAAGAGGCAGATGATGAAGGTAGTGAAGAGGAAGAAGCAGAAGACGTGGATATGTTCGATGAAGATGTTTAGAAAATATTTGTTTCTGTTGCTATTATTGTTTTTCTTTCCAGATATTGTTTATGTTTTTAAGTTGTAACCGTACACTATTTGCTGATTTTTATGTTTGCTGCACTTTTATTATGATCTATTATGTTGTACTTGATTATATGTTGTCTTGTATGCCGATATTGCTTTAATCTCAAGGTTTTGATGATGTCAACAAAGACTCAAGCTCATTCCATGATTGCAAGCAAAAAGTCAAAGCTTTCAAAATTAATCAAGATGCTTGCACTATATACCCGTGGGGGTATATACACTGAAGATAAAACCAAAAGCATCATGTGCAAATGTTCATTCAACTTTTAAGATTTGGACTCAAGCTTCAGTATATCATTTTTCACTCCTTTAATTGATATACAAGTGTTCAAATACTTATCATATTTACATGTTGCATTTGCATGTTTTTTTAAAATCATTTGAATTGGTATAACACTTTTTAACTCAAGCATTTTTCTGAGTTTTAATAGTGTTAACCGATTAACCGTATGGGTTAATCGGTTAACGGCCTTAAATTTTGAATTCTTTGGGCCAACGTTCAAGTGTTAACCGATTAACCTATAGGGTTAACCGATTAACACTGAACGAATTTTGAAAAATTGTTGCTGTTAAAATTCAAATGTTGTTTGAATATTATACCTTTTCATGTTTTGATTCTTACTCATTTATACCTTTTTGAAATGGTGTTTTGCTCATTTAAATTCTGAACATTTCAAATTGAAAAACAACCTCCAATAATTTTCAAAATATTCATTGAATCAAATTCACTATTTTTCAAATATTTTCAAATAGTGTTCATATTGTTCATACATTTCATATTCTGAATTTTGAACACTTGTGTTGATATTGAAGAGTTGATTTTGATCAAAAGGAGAAGATCAATCATTAGATTGATATTATCATTGTATCACTTTCAAAATTACAAAAAATACAAAGTTATTTCTATTGTGACTTGTGATCCAGGATTGTTGGACACATGGGGTAGTGTTTGCAAGAGGATTGTTCTTGCACACTAACTGTTGATTAGTTGTTAGATTGTAGGCCTCACCGGTTGATGGTGTGATAGGTTGTACTTTCTAAAACTATAGTGAAAACTCTCTTTCATGTGGAAAGGGGAGTGGAGTACCTTCGAATTGTGAAGGGAACCACTATATATCTCCGTGTTCATTTTTATTTTTGCCTTTACTGCTTTCATCACCAAGAACTTAAAGAAGAAAAATTCAAGAGTTTCGAAAAACCGGAAAAAGTTTCTAAAGCCTAATTCACCCCCCCCCCCCCCCCTCTTAGGCATACTCTGAACTTACATATATATATATATATATTATACTGTTGATTGAACGAATGGGCCAACCAACTTTAACATATTTGTGGTGCTTGAAAAGAGAAGAAGGCCTATCTTAAAATAATTATAGATACAAATTGTTATTGGTGGAAAAGGAAAGAAACAATTAAAAGTTACATACTAGTAGTGTCTTACGGTTACAATTTTTTTATTAATTTCGATTGCTTTTTTTTTATTTGACTTTTTATGTATTTCTCGAAGATATATATATACATACACACACACACACAGACACACACACACAGATATATATATATATATATTCCTTCTCAAGACTCCTATAACTTAATTTACACATAACATAATAGTATTTTATATGTGATTAGAAATCATGAACATGCATGTTTCAATAAAAATGGTTTCTTAAAACATTTTTTACCCATCATCATATACATAATGCAATATGTCTTGGCACCACATATATCCTTGTTGTAACTTTTTTTTTTGGTTTCATTTTGACAAATCTTTTTGGCTAATTTTGATGAGTTTTTTCTTTTTAAACTCTTAACCAATGTTGATATTATATTTAGATAAGAGATGAAAATTTTGATTAAATTGTGATGTAGTTTTTGATCTTCATTTGGATTAAATGTCAATTTTCATCTTGATTTTAGTTTTTGTGCAAACCTTGTTATTACTTTGATTAGGTTGTTATTGCTAATCGAGTATTAATTAAATTATGTAGTTGATTTTTGATTGAATTTTCTACTTGATGTGCTTGATGCTATTTTATGCTATGCTTCACATGTTCCTTTAGGATATTTCATTAGGTGATTAAATTCCATGTTAACCACTTAATATTGAATTAGACATTAGGGTCGATCTTTTGCATGATAACATTAGTAGTAGAAATAATCTACCAAGATGAGTGGATGAACTTAAAGATGGAATCACCTTGAAATTGTAATTTAATTTGGATTTCCTTTTCCTCTTCTCCTTTTTTATTTTGATTAATGAAAATCTTCGATATTATTGCTACGTCTGTTCTACAGCAAACAGGTAACACATAAGTCTCCTCACATGCGAGCAGCAATACACCTAAAGTGCTAGAATACGCACGATAGCATCGTCTACCAGAACTCCCCCGCAAACCGTAGGCCGAACTACGACTGCTCTGATTCTTTACTTGTTTCAAGTAAAGATACGTAGTCACAAGGGCCACGATCCTTGCCGAGCACATTCCCTTTTACCCGTAGTTCCCCGAACTACGTCGACTCTGACTTTCTCATATCCGTTGAGAATACGTAGGCCTAGGACCGCGAAGTCTCACCGAGTTTGTTCTCTCTCTTCTCCCCGTTACCTTTCTTTCCCCAGTTTCTAACCCTTCTCTCTCCTTTGGAACACTCTTTATAAGCAATAATATTTTAGCAGATTTTATCACACATCGACAAACAAATGGTTCCCATCGAGTACGATGGATGCGAGGGGAGCTAATACCTTCCCTTCGCATAACCGGCTTCCGAACCTGTTCTTGGTTGCGAGACCATCTTATCCGTTTATTTCTTAAGGTTTTCTCGATATTTTCCTTTCCCCTCATGGGATAAATAAAGTTCGGTGGCGACTCTTCTGTCCTTTCTTTTTGCCTCCCCGTCGTTGCATTTTTCGAGTAGCGACACTTTTTTGTCTTTTTTATTTATTATTACTTTTTTGATTTTTATTTTATTTTTATTTATTTTGTTAGTAATTTTACTCATTATTTGATTAAAGATTTTATTTTATTTTTTTCCTCTTATATAAAAAGTTAATATTAATTATTGTTAATATTTTTGCTAATAATTTTGTTAACTTCTTCATTAAATACTTGATTAGATATTTGGCTATAGGTTTTTCTTATTATTTATGTCTTGATTTAATCTTTTCATTTCTACCTTGATTTTCATCTTCTCTTTCCATTTCTATTTCATTTTTGATCCATGAAGTCTTTAAATTCACAAACGTTGATTTTTGGGGTTGTTAACCTTCATTATTTCAAATCTGTAGAAAATGATCATTGGGATCATTTTCTATACTTTGGGATCGTGATAGGATACCTTCAACACATGTTTGCGATTAAGACGAGATCAATTGATTTTTTGAGTCCGTGCGACATGATTACATTGGAGAATGATCCTCAATATCATTTCTCTATCTTGTTTTTAGCATGAATATCAACTTGTATGACCTCCTATAGTTAGACTTTTGTCATAAATCGAGCTACGATGTTTTAGCGCTACATTTCATCCTGATTCACTTCTCAAATCGACTAACGACTAACTTTACTTTCCGTCAATATACTCTTGATTTAATTTTCAGTCAATATACTCTTGATTTATTTTCAGTCATTATATCTTGATTTATATTATCTTGTTCATATACTCGTTAATATTATCTTGCTTATATTATTGTGGATTTTATCTTGCTATATTATTCACACTATTCATATTGTTCATATTCATATTCATATTGTTCATCTATTATTCACATTCTTTTCAAAACACATAATAAATTGTCGAAACAATAAAAGCCTAAATTGGTGGACTATTGGGACTTTGTCAGAAGCCCTAGCTTGGAGATTTTGTCTAAATTTTTCTCAAGGCATAATTTAGGACACTTTGCACACACACGGCTTTCTCTAGGGCTACTTTACAACGAGACCTTTTATTTCGTGCAATCCCGTGTAACTTAAATGTATCCCTCTCCCATTTCGATGTACGTATTCGTATTTCTTTGATTATGGTTTATCTTCTAGGAGCACCTTTACGGACTAGCATAGACTAAACCATTTTCAAACTAATTATTGATTCTTCATTGACACATTTTCAAACACCCCTCGTAAGTCGAGTGCTCATCCGCATTCACCATCAACCTATTGCACACACTTTCAAATATCATTGTGGTTCCGCTATTAGGAGAACCCTCAGGGACTAGTATCGTTTCTCACAATCTAACCCTTGATTCGTCATCATGTTGATTCCATTTTCAACCAAACCATTGACTCGTCGTCAAGCCATTTTCAAATAAATTTCCAATCCACCAAGTTTTTGCATGCAAATATTAAAATCAAACCCTTGATTCATGTCAAGCAGTATTTTAAGCCAAGTCGTAAGCTGAGTGCCTTTTGCCTCGCAATCCACCTCTTTTCACAACCTATTCGATTCAATATTTTATTCAAACACTTTTCTTAACAAATAACGAAAGAAGAAGATTCTTGGAATCTGCATTCCTTGAATCTTCAATGAATGACTCTTGAGGCGCACGCTTTGGGTTGTCATTCATTCAACCTCCCATCTTAAAATATATAATTCTTTATTTAAACAGTTTCATCAAACTTGTGAAAGAAAGAGATTCTTGGAGTCTAGCATTCCTTGAAACTTTGAGTAAATAGATCTTGAGGTACGCCCCTTGAGCTGTTATTCATTCACTCTTTCGATTTCAAAATGTTCAACACTTTCTCGTCAAACCTTTTCAATCAACTTCCAAAAGAACTGAGTTCTTGGAATCTCACATTCCTTGAATTCTTGAGTGACAACTCTCGAGGTACGCCCCTTGGGTTGTTTGTCATTCAATCTTTTGTTTCTAAACCAAACTTCAAGACGCTCGCATTCCACGAACTACAGACGCTCTGATTCTTCATTCTCGTCTGAATGTACGATACGTAAGCACAAGATTGCAATGATCTTGGCGAGATAGCTTTTTCTTTTTCCACCTTTTCCATACTACTCTATTTCTCCGCCATTCCAGCTACCTCCTTCTATCTTCCATTTCCCCTATCTTTTCCTGTAGTCAAACTACGACAGCTCTGATTTCTCATTCTTTTCTAAATGAGCATACGTAGGCACAAGGGCCCCAAGGCTTGCCAAGACACCTATCCTATAACCATGTATTTCCCCTTGGAATCGTTACCTTTTATCATATCGTTTCACATTTATTATTGAGAAGAAAATAAGAAATCATAGATAACACCTATCGCAAATCGTACTAAGAGGTTCCCTTGAGTACAAAAAATGTGAGAGGTGCTAATACCTTCCCCTTGGGTAACCGACTCCCGAACCCGGAACATTGGTTGCGACGGCCGTGTTCCCGTCCTTCCGTTCTAAAGGTTTTCTCGATATTTTCATTTCCCGTCTATTCAAGATAAATAAAGTTCGGTGGTGACTCTGTCACACCATATTTCTACGCCTTTTGTGCGAGGGTCGCGTTTCTCGATGCAAATTTTCGAGGTGCAACACTTAAACTCACAAATTTCCCCGCTACAGAAAAGTGGCGACTCTACTGAGGATTAGTCCCTAATGGCTTTAACCTACTTTGATTTATTTAAGCTTATTTGTTTGATTCGTTTGTTATTGCTTGTTCTGTTTGGGTGCCTGGTGATCTGTATGGTGAGATAAGTTTTATACACTGACTTGAGTGCACTTATGATAGTAAGGCGATATAGTTGTGTTCGGCTTATCTGGAGTAGTCCTTACTAAGATGACTTGATGTCATACGAGTAGTCATATTTAGCATTACTTTTTCCCACCTGGAAGCCATAGAAGTTGAGGACCTTAGAGCTCTTTAACCCATACTGGCTTTATTCGGATGTGGTGCGGTGGCTATTCAGATCCAGACTTGAATTAGTTGTTATGCGATAACACACCTAGACGAGTTTCTCTTGAAAATATTGTTTTCCAACGAATAGTTGTTTAAGCCGATAATATCTAAAATATGGAGTTACGACTCTAGGGAACCTTTCAGAACCTTGTTCTATAGCTGTTGATATAACCTTAGTACATACCACTGTGGGTTGGTTCTTACCTTTGACCCTCGTGCTTGCGCCGAACCTTTGAACCTGTGTGCTCTGTGTGATCTTGTTTGTGGGTGTTGCATCTTGCACTCATGCATTCATGGGAATTTTGTTTTAGTCAGATTTTAAGAATATCAGAGATTTTTCCTTTGAAAACATCGTAGATATTGTGATTATGGACATTATAAGGAGAAACTCTCAGAAGTACAGTATTTGAGCTGCCGATCTTACAGATTTGGATGTCCTTGGTAGTTGATTGTGCCGACTTCAGATCTCATCATGGAAGAGTTCTATTTGTTCTTTCTACCAACATTAAAGACGAAATTATGAAGACCCTTGTAAGTTATTAATAGGGAAAGCCACTTTATTTGCTAATGCTGGTAGCATATTGGT
Source organism: Lathyrus sativus (assembly GCA_963859935.3). Lineage (NCBI taxonomy): Eukaryota > Viridiplantae > Streptophyta > Magnoliopsida > Fabales > Fabaceae > Lathyrus > Lathyrus sativus. The sequence continues at coordinate 270,518,409 of OZ012739.1, forward strand.
GTTTAAGGCTATATTTTCTTTGCTTATCTACGGACTAGTCTTATTTCCTAACGTTGATAACTTTGTGGATGTTAACGCTATTAGGATTCTCCTGTTTGGGAACCCTATTCCGACATTACTTAGTGACACCTATTTATCCAATCCATAATGAGACTTATAAGGGTAATGATACCATTATTTGTTGCACACCACTGTTGTATAAGTGGTTTATTACGCACTTGCCACAATCATTTGCTTTTAGGGAGAACAAAAATTGTTTAAGATGGTCTCAGAGGATCATGTCCCTTACTCATGTTGACATTACTTGGTCTTCTTATGTTTATAATAATGTCCAGATTATTGATAATTATGGGGAATTCTCCAATGATCCTCTTCTTGGAACACAAGGTGGAATTAACTACAACCCGAGTTTAGCTCGCCGTCAGGTTAGTTATATGTTGAAGGATAAGCCTAAAACTATTATATTAGAAGGTTTTTTTCTTCCAATAAGAGGATGACCCTCTTGGTTTGAGGAGAAGAATGACTCATGCTTGGACTAAGATTCATAGGACGGGTAAATGAGAGCTTGGAAGAAAAGTTTGCGTTGCCTTGGAACCTCATATGCTTTGGGTTAATAAGAGAGTTAGGGAACTCAAAATGCCTTATCCTTTTGAGAAACCCATGACTACAATGGTCGATACGCCACTCCCTGTTTATTTTGATGATGTAAAGACTCTTCAAGATGCTTTGGCCAAGATGAAGAAAGAGAAAGAGATATGGGAAAGTAAGTTTCATGCTTCAAAGAAGGAAAAGGCAGATTTGCAAAAGCTAATGAAAGAGATAGATGACTTGATTGAGTTGCTTGAGCGACGCGCTGTAAAGAGACAAGGAGAGGATTTATTTTTCTTTACTACTTCATCATCACATTCTCCTACATCCGGTGCTTGGAAATGTATTGTGGATCAGCTCGTGTTAGAGAAGATCTCCATGAAGGACAACTATGAGAGAGGGATTAAGAGACTCTGAAGGAAGTATCAGCTCGAAACATCATTAGATGTTCCTTATAATCCTTAGGACCTAGCTTTTTCTTTTTGAATTTTGGTCTTCTGTAACTTGTACTTCCAAGTGTAGCTCTTTCTAATATTCAATGAAATAAAATGTTTATCAGTATTTCAAAAAGTTTTATTTCATTACAATGTTTGTAATTGCTTTATATACTAAAGATCCTTGAAAGATGATTGAAACATTTGCATTATTCATTTGCATTCGCATCTTGTGCATTGTGTTTTGCCTTTTCCTGATGCCTTATGTGTCTTTTGGTCTTCATTCAACCAAGCTGTCTCACAAGTACAACGCTTGAGCTAATCTCAAGAAAAAGATGGATCAATTGCAACAAGAGAACTACGAGCTTCATGCGGAAGCGAAAACTCTAAGGGATAATGTGGAAAGACTCACTGCTGCGATGGAAGCTTTGGTGGCTGCTTAGAATCAGCCACCATTGTCTCCTCATTCTCCTATATAGAGACCTATGATTTATGAGATTGTATCAACGCCTATTTCGGTGGCCCCGATTAATGCTCCTTAACATCAGATGCCTCATGGTTTCCCTTGGGGCATGCCTCACTTTTGTGCCAGAGGGATATCAACCTCCTGCTTCTAAAGGTCCAAGAGTTCCTGCTGTTATGACTGTACCACCTGTTATGGTTAATGTTATTTCTAATGCTGAGATTGCTATTGTTCCTACTGCTATACATGTGCCACTGCCTGTAGGTCACATTATGCCTTATACTGAAGAACAAATTTTCAACACTGCTCCGAGCGAGATTTTGGATGGCCGTATGTATAATTTTCAAAATTAGTTTTCTGAGATACATAAAGAAATTAAGGATTTAAGAGGAAAAGAGTTATTTGCAGAGAATGCTCACGAGCTTTGTCTTATCCCAAATGTGAAGATTCTTTCCAAGTTCAAGGTTCCGGATTTTTAGAAATATAAAGGGAACACTTGTCCACAAAGCCATTTGGTCGTGTATTTCAAAAAGGTGTCCACCCATACTGACAATCATCAATTGTTGATTTATTGCTTCCAAGATAGTCTTACTGGTGCCTCATTAAAGTGGTACATGGGACTTGATATTTCCTAAATTATACATTCAATGATCTCGAAGAAGCTTTTGTCCGTCAGTATAAGTATAATTTGGAAATGGCGCCGGACCGTGATCAACTCTGTGCGATATCTCAAAAAGAGAAGGAAAATTTTAAAGAGTATGCATAAAGATGACGCGATATTGTAGCTCAGATAAGCCATCAGCTTGAAGAGAAAAAGATGACAAAAATCTTCCTGAAGACTTTGGGTCCTTTTTACTATGAAATGATGGTTGTGAGTGCTTCTAATGATTTTACGGAGATGGTTAATATGGGAATGAGATTAGAGGAAGTTGTCTTTGAGGGATCTTTGACAAAACAAAGTAGTTCTGGAAGTGTGAAGAAGTTTGGTGCTGGTTTTTCTAAGAAAAAGGACGGAGAAACCAATGCCATCTCTCAAGAGAGGTCTAGAAGACACAGGGTCATAAACAACTAGTAACTTCTGTTACGCCCATCATCAGTGCCGTTTTCACCGCTCAAGCTACTTCTAATTATCGACCACATTTCCAATTTAAAGCACATCAAAATACTCAGAAAAGTCATGTGCAGAAGTAAGCGCAATTTGATCCCATTCTGTTACCATATGCTGAATTATTTTCGGATTTGATAAGGAAGAATTTGGTTCAGACTCTTGATTCATCGGTTGTTCTTATAGATATTCTATGGTGGTATAAGCCAGATGTCCATTGTGCATTTCATCAGCATGCCCTTGGGCATGATATTGAAAATTGTTACCCTTTGAAATACGAAGTGGAATAGCGTGTAAGAAGTGGTATTCTGTATTTTGAAGACACCAATCCCAATGTGCAATCAAATCTGTAGCCTAAGCATGGTAACGCGACTGTCAATATGGTATATGGGTGTCCTGGTACATAACATATTTTTATATTCGTTGGATTCAGAGGTCGCTTGTTGAAATGCATGCTACTTCGAGTGAATGCCATGATATTGAGCATGATTATGACACTTGTTGTATTTGTTCTGTGAACCCACATGGGTGCGTGATTGTAAATAGGGATTTACAAAAGATGATTGATCAGAATTTAATTCAGGTTAATGAAAATAGAAATTCAGTTGAGAATGAGGTGAATGTAATAGTTCCATGTTTTTAAATCCAAGAGCGAGTTGTAATTTCTTACAATAGTCTGAAATCTGTTGTTCCACCTTTGGTCATTCGTTTTCCTGGCCTGGTACCATATGAATTGTAAGTGCTCTTGGTTGGCTGCATTTTATGGCAAAACATTAGGGTATGTATGAATGTCATATCTGATGTTACTACATCCATAATGTGGACTGTGCAGGGTAAGTTAACTCAGCTAACTATAAGTTAAGCTGGATGTCATACTCAATGTTATGACATAGGTCGTATGACATCAAGCACACGTTTAAGTTTTCTGGTATTTAGGTTGAGGAATCTCAGGCTAGAATGCAGGAAACTTTGTGGGAGCTCAAGCTGGAAATCAGGAAACATTTTAGAAGCCCCAGGCGAATTAAAATGTACCCGAATGAAGTGGCAAGCGTGCAGATCATTAAAGAAAGGTTTGTTATGGATAAAACCTAATTTATGCACCAAGGCCCAAAGGACTAACAACTGCTATAAATATCAGAAGGAGCAATTCTGAAAAGTAGCTCTTGACTGAAGAATAGAGAGTGCAAAGCAGAGAGTCCTAGTAAGTGAAGAATGTAACACCCCCTTTCTATACCCCCAAATAAACAATTAAATCATTTAGGCACTTAATAAAAATTCTATCAGAGTATAATTATAACATGGTATAAAAGAGGCGCGTCACATTATCCATGAAACGAAACATAAATAATACTTGCTCATAAAGATATGTAACAAAAGGGGTAAATCTCAACTAAAACCAAAGCATAGCACTTAAAACCCACATATCAATATTTAGAATAAAGCGGAAACATCTAAACATTGAAATCAATTCATTAACATAGCGTCATATACATCATTCAGATTAATTCGATTCATCAATTGAGTTTACAAAACATCAGCAGCAGATACATACACAGATGTATCACAAAAGAATCAAAACAATTCCTAACTACCCAGTGTTACATATCAGTGCTATCTGACCAAAAGAAATGAAGACTCGCTTCACAAAAGACCTCTAGCATCCTACTCTTCAATGCCTCATAGAGCATTATGAAACAACAGAAGGGTGAGAAACATTATCATAACAAACAATGCATAAAGTTATATATATCATAAAACACAATTATAACATACACGCAATTCACATTTCTTAACACAACTTGTCACAATACATCACAATGTACACGTACATAATTAATCATATTCACCAATTCATGCTTCACAATTCATAGAATTTCACATAAACATTTACAATTATGTTCATTTCACCTAAATATCACATAAGATGATAATGCAACTCATAGAGACCGACTCACGACTCTATGCAGATGCAAATGCGGTACCGACTCGTTCAGCAGGTTCAATTGAAGAACCAAAATGGAACCATCGCTCGTTACCGAAGTAACTCCCCGTCGGGCCTACGATGTTCACCCATCGCTCACACCCTACATGGGCACACGATGTTTTAGGATTGCTCACACCCCACACGGGCACACAATCTGGTTGCTCACACCCCACAGGGGCACACAACTGTTCTGCAGATTCTCCACGGAATCAAAATAAACCATCGCTCACACCCCACAAGGGCACACGATCGTTTATGCAGATCCTCCTAGGGACCAAAGTAACTAAACCATCTCTCACACCCCACAAGGGCACACGAGGTTTCTGCAGATCCTACACGGGATCAGACACACAAGAATGCAATCATGATGCTACACATGCAACATGACTCAATACAATCTTAAAATGCACACATGTTTACAAACATATTCAAGCATTCTTCACATCATACAAGTACATACAATTATGCACATTCACATCAATATCACCATGCAATTCCATTTAATTCGAACAATTGCACAAAATTTCCAAACGGCCACATTACACATTCCACAATTCACATTCTAGGATTCACGCCATACGACTACCCACAACATAATATAACTCGCCATGATCGATGCCTCGAGCAAGGAAATAATCAAAGTTAAGTCGGAAATCTGACCCCGGATGGAAACATTAAAGAAAACACAACCTGTCACGCTCGCCACCCTGCTTGCTTAGCGAGCTCCTAGCGATTATTCGCTACTTGTTCACCTAGCAAACAAGCTTGCGAAGGCAAACAGAAGCCTCTGACTTCGTTCGCTACCTCGCTCGCTCAGCGAACCCCTATCGACCCTTCACTACCCCCATTCTCTACCAGCGAACACCACAACATGCATTATGTCCAAGTCTGGGATCGTTTGCTACCTATTCGCTACTGCTCGCTTAGCGAACATTCGCGACCAGCTCGCCTAGCGAACGTGCTAGCGAGTGTCTGCGAACATAGAGTTTCTCACTGTTCTTCCACTCCAAAACTCTTGGATTCACCCGATTAAGTCCCAACTCATTCCAGCACTTTAGCCTGACATCACCCGACATAAATGCTACTACTTAATCTCACTTTCACCAACGAAAACTCGGTTCTATCGATTAAATCTGTATTATACCCTAGAATGAAAAATGAGTAAAACTCTCCCTAATCCAAAACAAAACCAACAAGAACACACATAATCCTACACATTGCAAGAATAATAAAGTTTCACACCTTTACCCAATCAATCGAAAGCTTAGAAGTTGATTCTTGATGATTCTAGGTTTTTCTCCTCTTCCTCCTCTTTTCTCTTCTCTTTCTTTCTTTCTCTTCTTTTTCTTTCCTTTTGGTTTCTATTCTCTCTATTCTTTCTCTTTTCCACTTATACTTTTTCTACTTTATTTCTCTCAAAATAACTACTAATCAAGGATTATCTAAAACACCCTCTAATTAATTCCCAAAACTCTCCAAATAATAAAATACCACAACATACACACATAACATATTATCATATAATTCCACAATAAAATAACAATTAACCAAATAAATTAAAAGACTTAACAAAATAATGGGAAATTCAGAATCGGGGCGTTACAACTCTCCCCTACTTTAGAAATTTTCGTCCTCGAAAATATTACCTGATCCAAACAACTTTGGATGTGACTCTCACATCTTACTTTCCAATTCCCAAGTCATATTGCCTTCTGCAGCACCTCCCCATGCTACTTTCACAAGCGTAATATCCTTGCCTCTTAACTTCTTAATCTTACGGTCCAAAATTCTAATCGGCAAAGCTTCCACTGTAAGGTTATCTCTTACTTCAACTTCGTCCATAGGGATAACATGTGACAGATCCGGAACATACTTCCGAAGTTGCGAAACATGAAACACATCATGCAAATTCGAAAGATTCAGAGGCAACGCCACACGATAAGCCACAACACCAACTCGTGCAATGATCTGATACAGACCGATGAAACGAGAAGTCAACTTCCTCGACTTCAAGGCACAACCCACACTCGTAACTGGCGTAATTCTCAAAAACACATGGTCGCCCTCTTGAAAATCAAGATCCTTCTTTCTCTTATCATGATAACTCTTCTGCCTACTCTGAGAAGCTCTCAACTTTTCTCGAATCAACCTCACCTTCTCCGTCGTCTGCTGTACCAACTCCGGTCCAACCACCGACCTCTCACCAGTCTCATGCCAACACAAAGGTGTTCGACATCTTTGCCATACAAAGCTTCAAATGGAGCCATACCAATACTCGAATGAAAACTGTTATTATAGGTGAATTCAATCAACGTTAAATAACTATCCCACGCACCACCTTGCTCTAGCACACAAGCTCGTAACAAATCCTTCAAGGATTGAATTGTCCTTTCGGTTTGACCATCTGTTTGCGGATGATAAGCCGAACTCAATCTCAACTGCGAACCCAAAGCCTTTTGCAAACTTTCCCAAAACCTTGAAGTAAACCTTGGATCTCTATCCGATACAATGCTCTTGGGAACTCCATGCAACTTCCCAAACACCCGAACATAGATCTCAGCTAACTTCTCCAAAGGATAACTAATATCAATCGGAATAAAGTGAGCAGATTTAGTAAGTCTATCAACAATCACCCAAATTGCATTGTGACTTCTTTGCGTATTCGGCAATCCCGTAATAAAATCCATCGAGATACCATCCCATTTCCACTCTGGGATATCCAACGGTTGCATTAATCCAATAGGTTTCTGATGTTCCACTTTAGACATCTGACAAGTCAAACAAGAATACACAAACTGAGCCACATCTCTCTTCAACCCAGACCACCAAAAGATCTTCTTCAAGTCTTGGTACATCTTATTTGCTCCCGGATGAATACTCAAATTACTACAGTGTCCTTCAACCAATATCATTCCTTTCAACTCTGCATCATCAGGAATACAAATACGACCACGAAACCTCAAAACTCCAAAATTATCAACTTTGAAATCTTCATTCTCTTTTGTCATCAAGTCAACAAACTTCAAATCCAACTTTTGCCTTTCGCAAACGGTTGCAAGAAAATCATTCGTGATATGAGGCATACCAAGTCTCACGCTTCTCGGCGTCATATCACAAACCAAACTCAAATCTCTAAAATTCTCCAATAATTCCCATTCCTTTACCATCATTGCGGACACATGCAAAGACTTCCGACTTAAGGCATCGGCCACCATATTTGCCTTACCCGGATGATAATTTAATCCAAAATCATAGTCCTTCAAAAGCTCTAGCCATCTTCTTTGCCTCATATTCAATTCCTTCTGATCAAAGAAATACTTCAAACTCTTTTGGTCACTAAAAACTTCAAACCTTGCACCATAAAGATAATGCCTCCAAATTTTTAGCACAAATACCACGACCGCTAATTCCAAATCATGAGTAGGGTAATTCTCTTCGTGCACTCTTAACTGCCTAGAAGCATAAGCCACAACCTTCCCATCTTGCATCAAAACATCACCCAAACCAGTCAAAGAAGCATCACAATATACCAAAAAAGGTTCTGTAGGATTCGGCAAAGTCAAGATCGGCGTTGTTGTCAATCTTCTCCTTAACTCCATAAAACTCTCCTCATAATCAACGTCCCAAATAAAAGCCTTTCCCTTACAAGTTAACTGCGTTAACGGAAGTGCCAACTTCGAAAACCCTTCAATAAACCTCCGGTAATAACCTGCCAAGCCCAAAAAGCTTCAAATCCCCGTAACTGTTGTAGGAGTCTCCCCTTGCATTACCGCATCAATCTTAGACGGATCAACACTAATACCATTACCTGAAATAACATGCCCAAGAAAGCTCACTTATGACAAACAAAACTCACACTTTGACAACTTGGCATACAATTGCTTCTCCCTCAAAATCTCTAACACAATCCTTAAATGTTCCTAATGCTCTTCTTGAGACTTAGAATAAATCAAAATGTCGTCAATAAACACAACCACAAAACGATCCAACTGCTCATGAAAAATACGATTCATGTACTCCATAAATACACCTAGCGCATTAGAAACTCCAAATGGCATCACTAAATATTCGTAATGTCCATACCGTGTCCTAAAAGCCATCTTTTGAACATCTCCTTCCTTCACATGAATCTGGTGATAACCTGATCTTAAATCAATCTTGCTAAAAACTTGTGCTCCAACCAATTGGTCCATCAAATCATCAATTCTAGGAAGCGGATACTTATTCTTAATCGTCACTTTGTTCAACTGTCAATAATCAATATATAACCGCATACTTCCATCCTTTTTATTTACTAACAACACCGGTGCATCCCAAGGAGAAACACTTGGTCTCACAAACCTCTTTTCTAACAAATCACTCAACTGCTTCTTCAACTCTACCAATTCTGATGCTGACATACGATACGGTGCCATCGAAATTGGTCTAGTACCCGGAATTAGATCAATAGAAAATTCAACTTCCCTTTCCGGCGGTACATCCGTAACATCCTCCGGAAACACTTCTGGAAATTTACACACCACTGGAAACACGTCAAGTTCAACTTTGTCCTCTACCGACAACGATGCAAATAAACCAAACAAATGAGCTTCGTCCGCCAAAAGTTTCTTCAACTCTTTAGTGGATAGAAAACTCTCACTTTCATCATCTTTCAAAGAAGGAAACCTCACCAACTTATGATAGCAATCTAAATGAACTCTATTAAATTGCAACCAATTCATGCCCAAAATCACATCCAAGCCTTCCAACGGCAAACACACATAATCCGTAAGAAAGTCTTTACCATACATGGTCAAGGGACAACTTACGCACACCAAAGAATTAGTTACCGACCCTGAAGCAGGAGTCTCAATAACCATGCCACCACTCAAAGAAACCATGCGCAAACCCAAACGCTTAGCACATTCAAGATAAATGAACGAATGAGTCGCTCCAGTATCAATAATAACAACTAAAGGCATATTATTAATAAAGCACATACCTTTAATCAAGTGATTCGCATTAGTAGTGTCTGAACCGGCTAATGCAAATACTTTTCCACCCGACTGAGCTTGCTTTGGTTTGGTACACTTGGTGCTAATATGACCAACTTCTCCACAGTTAAAACACTTTACCGCATTCCTCCTACACTCAGAAGTGGTATGTCCAAAACTTCCACAATTAGCACACTTCTCCGTAGACTTCCCACACTCAAAAGATTTGTTACCCATCACTCCACACTTGTAACATTTGACTGCACCCGAACTTCCACCTCCTGATTTCCTATCGAAGTTTCCCTTATACTTGCCCTTATCAACAGGCGTCACATAAGGTCCACTCCTCACTTGTTGCTTGCCTTTCTTCTCACTCAAACTCTTGTAGTGAGTAGAACGAGCTCTACTATCCTCTTCAAAAATCCTACAACACTCGGTCAAGTCCGAAAATCTTCGTATCCTCTGGTAACCCACCACTTGCTTTATCTCCGGACGCAAACCATTCTCATACTTACTACACTTAGAGAACTCCGCCGTGACGGCTGTATAATGAGGATGAAACTGCACTAATTCCACAAACTTAGCCGTGTAATCTACCACAGACATGTTGCCTTGCTTCAACTCAAGGAATTCCATTTCCTTTTTACCTTTCACACTCTCAGGATAGTACTTCCTCAAAAATTCAGTGCAGAACGAATCACAAGTAATTTCCTCGTCATCCACCTCAAGAACTTGCCTCATACTGACCCACCAGTCATCAGCCTCTTCCCTCAACATATGAGTCCCAAGTCTCACCTTGTTTCCTTCAGCACAGTTCATAACTCTAAAGATTCTCTAAACCTCCTTCAACCAGATCTGAGCACCGTCAGGATCAAACCTTCCTTTGAATACAGGAGGCTGATTCTTTCTAAACTCATCATTCGCATTCACATTCGGCGCACCTTGCCCTGCCATTTCCATAGCCTCTAATGCCGCAGGCATAGCAGTGTCATTACGACCAGCCATATTCTGAGGATTCCAAAAAATAACAAGGTCAAACAACCATTTAACCAACACAACAAGAAGACAGACACAACTGACTCAACACTGGCTCTGATACCACTTAATGTAACACCCCCTTTCTATACCCCCAAATAAACAATTAAATCATTTAGGCACTTAATAAAAGTTCTATCAGAGTATAATTATAACATAGTGTTGCACCCCAAAATTTGCCTAACCTTTTTCTTTAACTGGCTTTTGTTTCATAGCATTAGCATTGCATTCATAGCATTAACATTTGCATACCATCATCCATTTATAGAGGATCAAGGGGTGTGCTCATCAAGAAGATTTTATCCAAGTTCTAATCCTAATCAAGGAGTTATATTCAAGCTATGCACGAGCTTATCACCATCAGAAAAGTCAAAGAGTTGTATGTGGTTCACCTCCTATCTTGGAGGCCATGAAAAGATCACCAGATGATTGTGAGACTGTGGATATGGGTATGAAGCATTGTGGGAGCTCATAAGAGACCTTGAGAGTCATTATGGAGCTTATTTAAGTCATTATGCAAAGTGCAAGAGGCCACAACCGAAATTGGTGCAATTAGGGTTTTCACCTGGTCAACCCTCGGTCAACGGTGAGTCTTGAGGAGATTAAGACTCAATTCCAAGAAAGTATGATCACGGAATGTTGTGTTGAGACACGTAAGAGATCATTTCAATATCAACTCATCAATATTCAAGAGTGTGAGAAGTTATTGGGCTAGGGTTTCTAAGCTTGACAGTGTAAAATCCCCTATTTCAGTGCCTAACTTCAAGACCACATAACTCAAGATACATGTTTCATCTCATCTTGATATTCACATGAGACTTGTAGAGCATGTTCATAACTTTAATTTGAGTATTAGAAGTCATTCATTGGATTTCTAGAACTCAAGTTATGAGGCAGACAAGTTACAGGTCATCAGATGAATATGATTTTGGTACTTGAAAGTCAACCAACTTCCAGGACATTTTTGAGCTAGATGGATGTTTCTCCTTAACTCTTGGCCAACATGAATGTTGTTCCGTATTCTCTTAGCTTTCTAAAGAGTACTAGAAGTCCATGATTGGATTTGTAGAACTCAAGTTATGGCTTTGACAAGTCAAGGGTATTTTGGGTATTTGGACATTACAGGTTATTTTGAATCATAGGTCAATTTCATCTCTTGCAAGCTCCAAATGGAGTTTTGTTCAACATGAAAATTGCTCAAAATGATGGTTTTAGATTAGATAAGTATCAAGAGTCCATTGATATGGATTAGAACAAGCATTGGTTGAAGAAATTTCACAAAAAGACCATTTTAATGAATTAAAAGGGGAAAATTAAAAACAATTGATAATTGAATGATTTCAAGCCAAATTTATGCTCATTTTGATTGGAAAATAACTTCTAAACACTTTGGAATTATTAGAATTTTCATTTGGGGTTTGGTTCATGGTGTTCCAATTTGTGACTTCATGAATAAGCTACACATCCAAAATCATTCACAAGGTACAACCAAGGTTTCCTTTTAATCCAAAATAATTCACAATGGTTCAAAAAATGGCAGATTGGTACATATTTTTATTGCAAATGACATTCTAAACACAACGGAATTGTTAGAATTTCAATTTGAGTCATATTTAATGGTCATTTTATGGATTGCTTCAAGAGGAAGTTACGTACCAAAATCATACCATTAAGCTCCAAACCAATTTTCACAAGGCAAAGTCCAAACCTTACCTTGGGATCCAAGTCTAAGGAGTACTTAAGGGATCTACTCCAAAGCAAAAAAAAAACTCCTCACAATTTTCATTTTTCATTTTCAAGAATTCTCTCACTCTCTCAATTCTCTCAATTTTCTTCATTCTCCAAACCCTCATCCATAGCTCCTTGTCATCGGATTCATTGATTTTTCATTGAAATCAATGGAATCTTGAGCATAACCTCCACTCATCATCGTTATCGGATCAAGTTTCGTAACCAATTTTTGTGCAAATTGAAGTTGGATATTGGAGTGTAAGTTGGAAGAACTTATTCGGAGCAATTCGAATTCGAAGTGTTCGATCTTCATCTTCTTGCAAGAATTATTGTGGTCTTGAAGTTTTCCATATAATCTTGTTCGGATCTTTGCAAATTCACTTGATCAACGATCACCGGATCAAATCTCCGAACCGTAGGTTCGTTTTCCGATTTAATTTAACCATTTGATTGTTGTTTGATTTTAATCCATATAAAATAGCAAGAGTCCTTAGAAAAATATGAGAAAATTATTGGATGATCCTTATCATGTCTATGATCTTTGTGCGCAATTAGATTTTAGTTTCGTTTAATTTTCAATTTGATTTCGTTTTTCTCCTTTAGTTGGATAATAAAATATCAAAATCTGCATTGTTTCTTGCCGATTTTTGTTCTGGAGTTTGGTATAGAATTTGGACTTAACTCTTTGCTGGTTTGTTATAGACATATTAAGGAACTCCCAAAAATTTATAGGGTAATTTTTAGGTAGTTTAGGTTCTGTTTTAAACTAGATCTTTAGAGGCTTCCCCACTTGATTTCCCTTTTGACCACTTTTGGTGTGTGATTTCTTTAGTGCCTTTAAGAATAGTTTTAAGCTCTGTTTTTTTTACTATAGATACCTAACATGGTTAGGTTCCCCTAGCAATTTTCCTAGGATTTTAGAATTAGTTTTGGTATTTTAGATTGAATTAATACTTAGGCTAGTCTTAACATGTTCATAACATAGCCTTTCCGTTTGATTGATTTCATTGATGACTTTTAGCATGAGGTAAACTTTTCATTCATTTTGATTGTTGCTTTATACATGTTGATAATTTTGTGTAATTTTTGTTATGATTTTTAGATGATTTTAAATAAGGTTTTAGGGTAGTTGTTTAGGAGTGTTCTTTGTTGAATCCCTTTAGTGTACCCTTGAGGTTTTAGATTTAGTTTGAACCTTTTTGACTTAGGTTTAACTTCTGATTTTTCTACCATGGAATGTTGATACATGTAGGATGATATGATATTTTCCTTAGAATTTTTAGGAATGATTTCCAATTAGTTCCCTATTTTACAAATTAACATTAGTTTAGGTGATCTAACTTAGAATGTTTCATAGATTAACCATGTAAATAGCCATTAGATGATTCTAAGTAGTGTATTCCTTTGTTGATAGATTGGTAAGTAGGTAGAGATCTCTTTAGAACTTTGCCATAGCCTTGATAGAGCTTTTGATGCCCGTAGCTTAGGTGTATTCTCTGGAGTGTTGTGTTGCCTTTTGTCCCCTATGGGTTTTCCTTGGGCTTTTCCCTACATTCTTCATTCAAGTCTTGAAGAGGAACCCTCCTGGGAGAGCCTAATCCTTCCTTTGGTTGGATTCTGTGCATTCCTCGGGAGGCTGAGCCTTGAATTGACATTCATCTGTATAGTACATTCCTTTGGTCTACACTATATTTCTCCTTCAACTCTTGATGAGGAGCCCTCCTGGGAGAGCCTAATCCTTCCTTTGGTTGGATTTTATGCATTCCTCAGGAGGTTGAGCCTTGGATTGACATTCTTGGGATGGTATATTCCCTTGGTTTATACGCTGTCATCCATCTCAAAGTCCTTTTCTTAGGATCCCTCTTGTGAGAGCCTAATCCTTCCCTTGGTTGGATTCTGTGCATTCCTCAACAGGTTGAGCCTGAGATGGACATTCTGTGTTGATACACTAAAATCAGTTACCCTTAGATTGATATCTATGATTAATATCCAGTCTTTTCTGTCCTATTGACATAGGATCCCTCTTGGGAGAGCCTAATCCTTCCCTTGGTTGGATTCTGTGCATTCCTCAAGAGGTTGAGCCCATGATGGACTCTGGTGTTGACATACCTGCAACCTAAGGTAGCCTGGGATGACTTCCTTGTTGCTCATTATGGTTTCTCTCCCTTGCTTGAATTGCTTGATGCATTAGAATAGGATCATGTTTAGATTATCTTAGGCTAGGAGCATGACTGCTTAGAGGTTGAGTGGGTCTCCCTCTGCTTGTTTGCATTAAGGGTTGAGTCTGTCTCCCCTTGCTTGTGTGTTGTTTTTCTTTTCAACTGTGTGTTTGCATAAGAGGTTGAGTGAGTCTCCCTCTGCTTGTATTGCTGCATTGCATGTGCATCTTTACTGTTCTTTTCTGCTATTCGATTTTTCTTTGATTTTATTTTTGGCTGGCCGTGTGACATGATTCAATTGGAGAATGATTTTTGATATCATTTCTCTATCTTGTCTTTGACACGGATATCAATACGCTACCTCTTAGAGTTACATTAGTTCTGATTCAAAATGTCATCATCAAGGATCCAGGGAGGGGAAGATTGGAATGGAGCTTGCGCACATGTCAAGAGCCAATGGAGCCGCTTCGTTCAATAAGATCTTTCTTATTCAAGTATTCGTACAACCGTTGAGTGTTGTGAGCTGTAGCGTTAAATACGTGGGAAATGACAATCGAGCGGTCTCTCCTCGATCGTTTAGACTGTTTAGTATATATCCCTTGGGTGATATACGACGCACCCGCTCCTACGCCTTAGGTTCTTGCGTGTGTGTCCCGAGTTCCTTCTCGTTTAGGCGTGTTAGGCCTGCTTCCTCTTTATTCTCGCCCCCGTGCGATCGAAACCCCTTTTCTCTCGCGTTCAGGCGATTGAGACACCTTATCTTGCCCCTGTGCAATCGAGACTTGTTTTCCGTAGTGCGCCGAATTATGTTTGCTCTGATCTCTCGTATCGGACGAGAGTACGTAGGCATAGGATGCGATATCCTAGCGAGCTCCCTTTTTCCTTTTTCCCCTTTTTGCTGTAGTTAGCTGAACTACAGCTGCTCTGATTTCTCGTACCAGTTGAGAATATGTAGGCATAGGATGCGATCTCCTAGCGAGCACACTAACAAATAACTTCTTTGTTCTCTCACTGCCGTGTGATAGAGACTTTCTCGCTGACGACTGATGTTCCTTTTCTCTTGCCCTAGCGCAGTTGAGACCAGACCGTAGTTCTAGTTCCCGTAGGTTCCCATACCTTTAAAACCCGACATGCTACGTCCGTTCTACCACAAACAGGTAACGCCTAAGTCTCCGTCGAGCGAGCAGCATACACCTAACTGCTAGAATGCGTACGCTAGTATCGTCAATCCTTTCTCTCATCCCCGTGTGATCGAGAACACCCCGGTTACCCGTATTAGCCGAACTACATAAGCTCTGATCTCTCATACCTGTTGAGAGTACGTAGGAAAAATACTGATGTATTGGCGAGCTACCTTCCCCGTAACCCGTAGTTTCCTGAACTACGTTGACTCTGACTTTTCCATTGCACGAGGGAATACGTAGGCATAGAGCGTGATGCTCTATCGAGTCCGTTCTTTCCGTTTATACTTAGCAGCCGTAGCCAGATTGTTTTTCACCCGTAGACAAACCAACAAGCGTGGATCCCATCGAGTACGATGGACGTGAGGGGTGCTAATACCTTCCCCTTGCGTAACCGACTCCCCAACCCAGACATTGGTTGCGATGACCTCGTCTTATACCTTTTTTGTCAGGTTTTTCTGATCGTTTCCTTTCCCGTTCTGAGGGATAAATAACGAAAGGTGGCGACTCATCTGTTTTGCCGGCACCTTATTTTCGCGGTAGCGACAACTGGCGACTCTGCTGGGGACTTATAGCTGCTGGGGACTTTTCGCATCCCCTATGCTGGGACCATTTCCCATCCCCTACGAGAGTCAATCCTAGCGCTTGTTTGCTTGTCTGTGGGTGTTTATTTTTGTGTTGTATTTTGTATATTGATGTATTTACATTTTCAGCATTATATTATATCATTATTGTGCTGTTGTGGGAAGGGGCTGATTCTGATGAGTGAGAAGCCAGACCCAGGCTTGAGAGCATATACATAGTATTAGAGTGGATTAGTGGTGGACGTGCTTGCTTTGCTTGCATCAGTTCCCATATAATCCACACTCAGACGAGGTTCTCTTTGATGATTTCCTATCGGTACTTTGGACTCGAGAGGTTTTCGGATCTGAGGATTGTCGACTCTGGGAACCGATCATTTGGGATTCAGCTAAGTGAGGCCGCTTCAAGAGATGATGATGCCTCACCTTCCTGGGTATCGTATCACCGTTTCTTGAAAGTCTGTGACGCTGATGACCGCATAGGATGCCATACTGTTATTAGTGGATTAGGTTCATACCCGTGAGTGGGACGGGGGTTATGCAGGAAACCATTACCTTCAGACAACCTGGTTTTCTCTTGACAGTATGAATCAGTATCATTTGTATCAGTGGGTCCTAATTATCAGAGCAGTGCTATGTTCTTGTCAAGGCAGAACTTTGATTTCTTCTCAATCAATAAGCAGCAACCTTGATCCATTGTGTGTGCATTAGCATCTTGCATGTTTGCATTGTATTGCATCTGCATTTCATTTTTGCATATCCATTCCTCAGCCGGAACAAGGGGGGCTTACCCATCTTTTGCCTGCTTCATCAGTTGGTTTCCCGACATTTGCATTGGACTTGAATCAGCTTCAGGATCATGGGTTCAGAGGAGCAGAACTTGGTTGTTACCCGCGCAGAGTTTGAACTGGTGAAGGATGAGTTGAGTCAATTCATGGAAGTTGTTGCAGCTATGACTAGAGATGAGGCCAATGACCAGAGGACTCCGATGAATGATGTTGCTCAAGCCCAGCCTGTGCAGATCCCTGTCAGAGATAAAGATACATCTTCTCTCCATGACACAGATTATCAGCATTTCACTTTCCCTGTACCAGATCATCAGAGGGTTGTTCCGAAGGTTGATGCTGAGAACCCGCAAAGTGTTGAATTTATGAGAAGATATCAGTTGTTGGAGGAAAAGATTGAGGCCCTGATGAGTCAGAATACTTTTGATTTGAATGCTACGAGTATGTGTTTGGTGTCAGGCCTTGTGATGCCTCCGAAATTCAAGATGCCATATTTTGTGAAGTACAAAGGGGATAGTTGTCCGAAGCTACATTTGATAATGTTCGGCAGGAAAATGACTTCGTATGTCGCCAATGATCGACTTATGATTCACTGTTTTCAGGACAGTCTGAGTGGAGCACCGTTGAATTGGTATATGCGGTTGGAAAGTAGTTGCATCAGATCATGGTCAGGTTTAGCCAATGCTTTCGTGAAGCAGTACAACTACAATCTTGACATGGCTCCTAGCCGCACGCAGTTGCAAGAATTGTCTTAGGCAGATGATGAATCCTTTAGAGGGTACGCACAGAGATGGAGATAATTCGCTGCTCGTGTTCAACCCCCGCGTCTGGACAGAGAATTGGTTGATATATTCCTTGGTACCTTGAAAGGCCATTACTTTGACAAGTTGATCAGTGGTATAGCGTCGAATTTTGCTGACTTAGTGATAGCAAGGGAACGTGTTGAGAGTGGAATCAAGAGCGGAAAAATTCGAGACATCCCTTATACTTCAGTTTCTGAAAGTAGATCAGTTGCCAGTTCTCAAGAAGAATGGGAGAGAGAAAGTGATGTTACCCCAGAATCTCTAGTATCTCGGATTCAGTGTTCAGACACTTCGAGTATTCAGAGTCAGCAATCTGTTGGGTCTATATGTCAGATATCTGTCCCCCGCCAGAGTCAACAGTCGTATCATCGTCAGCCGCGTCAGCATGCTAGACGAAGGCAAAGGAAGTCAGAAAGACATTTTGCTCAGCTACCGGTATCATACAGTCAGTTATTGCCGGATTTGATCAGAAGTGGATTGGTTGTTCCGAAGAAGATTAATCCAGAGATTCCCCCGTATCCTACAGGTTTTGATGTCAATGCTCGCTGTGAGTACCATGATGGGGCACAGGGGCACTCAACTGAGGACTGTAAGGTGCTTCAAAGCCAGGTTCAGACCCTGCTGGATTCCGACAGGATCTCGATCACGTCTCAGGGTGTTCATATTAACGACCTTCCTACGTCTAGCCAGATGGGTGTATCAGTTCAGGTTATGGAAGAATTCACCGAGCACATTTGTTCAGAAGAGTATCGAACTGAAGATTCAGTTGAGGGCTGTTTCCCTGTGTAGCATTTGTTCATTACTGCATGTTGACCATCACCAGGCCTGTTGGTTGAGGTCACTCTGTTTGTACTCAGTTACTCTTGTATGATGCATATTTGTGTGATGGTTATCCTTGTGCTTGAATCTTGGGTTCCTATTTTCCTTATTGCTATTTCCCTATTGCACTCATACGTGTTTGCATTCTGTATGACATTTTTGCATAGCAGGTACTTCAGAACCGTTGATCTTATTCCCGATGCTAACTAGTTTGTTGCAGGATATCCAATCAGGAAGTTTACAGAAATCCCCACAAGACTATGGAACAGGTACGAGCAGAGCTGAGTGAGATTCGAGGCCAGATGGGGCAGTTCATGAGGGACATGCAGATGCTCAGAGAGGAAAACAATCAACTGAAGACCCAGGTGGGTCTGATAGCAGAAATGTTGAGGAACGTACTCCGAAAAGAAGGTGATCAGGTACCCGAAGCTGCAACATAAGTGCGTGCTCCACTTGTGTCTGTGGAACCTATGCCAAGGAATGATAGGCCACCGAGACCCGCTGCACCGCCTAAAGCTCAAAACGTTTCCCGTCAGCGGCCACGTCAGGTTTCACAGGACAACCCCATAAGGCAGGGTCAAAAGACGAAACTATCTGACAGAATCCTCGATCGAATCTCGATGGATTACGACCAGTTGGTGCAACTCTTGCTCCAACTTCAGTTAGTCAGACCCCGGCTCATGGTTCCATTGACTGAGGAACTACCACCCGGCTGGGACGTAAATGCCCATTGCAAATTCCATTCTGGATCACCAGGGCACGATGTAACGAACTGTAAAGATTTTAAGCATAGGGTTCAAGACTTGATTGATTCGAGGACAATTGAATTTGTGTCGGGCGGCATGAAGGCATCGGGAAAATTTATTCCCATTCCCTCACCTGAAGTGGAGAAAGATCAGGGGTATATCCTGCAGTCTTTGAAGTCCGAATCGCCTTGCCCGCAATTTCTGCCGGTTCCTGGATCAGGTCTAAGGATGAAATCCCATGAACAAGGAGAATCCTCAATGATTCAAACCTCGTCTCCCGAGGTTTCGGTCGTTCGGAATCAGCATCGTCAACCTCTTGCTCCATTGCAGCGGAACTATCAGAGCCTGAATCAGAATTGATCTCACAACAACCACTCTTCCAATTAAGTCTGAAGACTTCATGGGTCGCTCCCCTCAGCAGCAAATCAGTGTGAAAGCCCAGTTTCCCGAAGGCTGTCAATTTTTGTTTTATTCTGTTATTTATTTGCATTCGTAGTTGCTTTCCTGTCTATATGCAATTTTCGTTTGTAAAACTCGTTGTTTTCAATTGATATTGACAAATGAAATAAATATGCATGTTTTGAACAAATCCATTCGTGTTCACTCTATTGCTTTCTTTTATTTCCAACGCTTGTTTAAGTGGAATCCGGGGAGGATGAAGAAATCGAAAGAAGCAAGCTTCCGATGTTATGCTTTTGAATAAAAAAACATGTTGATGATGTACAGGCATTGTTTCAAATCCACAAACACCGGAGATATAAGGAAGATAATCCTTTGTTAACCCCTTTGAGCCAAGTAGTAGGAGTTTCTTTCTGAAAACGAAAAAACCCTCAATATTAACCCAGGGCAGGGTAGGTGTTAGCTAATTTGACCAAGCGTTCAAATTACAACGAGGAGTGTCCTTTCGAGGACCAATCACACCGCTATAGGTCGCACCTAAAAAACCATGATGGTTAAACCTGGCCGATCAGGAGCGAAACAGTCACAATCTCTTTAACAAGTCATACGAGCCGATGCCATACGATTTGTTCAAAAAAGAAAAAAGAAAAAACCGAAAAGAAAGAGCCCGCTATGTCGAATCTTGAAAGCAAGCGACTTAGGCAAAAATTAGGGCATCCCGCTGGACTTCAAAACCGAAGAAACTCAGAAGAGTTAGTCCAGGAAAAAGTTAGGGATCAAAAAAACGAAAAAACGAAAAGGATTACGAAACAAAAGTCCTCGAAAAGAACGAAATCGTGTGGCTACCGGTGCCTAAACAAAGACGAAAAGCGAGTGACTGTCACTCTGAAAACTTGTGGTTTCCTGAACCATCACTTCTGTCACTCAACCTTTGAAAGGTGAACGCTAAGTACGAATTAGCTGCATATAGGATGGAGAACATCACGGAGAATGGGTGGGTTAAAATGAATTTTGAGCCTATATCCTTTCTTTCTTAAACCGTGAACCTGACCACGTTACAACCTAGAAAAGTCCTAATTGAAGCAGGTTTGTTTCGAAAGCATACTTCGGTAAATATCGCACCGAAACTGACTCCTAATAAAGGATTCCTCTTACAGTGTTGTATTAATGTTGACATGTCGATGAATGATTTCATACACTTTATGTCATAAATTTTATCCAGTGAACAGATTGGAATTTCAAAACTGCCATATGCATTGCATTTGATATGTCTTTTATGCAGAACAACCTGTTTCACCAACGAGTAAGCGCTTGACAGCGGGAAAGTTTCCACAGTGGAAAGCCTGATCAAAACAGAATGCAGAATGCCAGAGTATTCCGGTGAACTGGGGCAAGATTTATCAAACGATCACAGTATGGGAGTCAACCATCCAGAATTCAGTTGATCTGAGGCAGTCAGGTCGAGATTCCGTGAATCTCTCAACCAGGGTATTTCTCCACAGATTAGCAAATCTGAGGCAGAGTCGTTGCAAGACAGGGGTAGGCCACCCTAAGAGCGCAGAAGTTATTTCTTTCCCGTGGGGCAATTAATGTGAAGCACCTCTTCGAGGTTCAAAATGCTAAGGCAGATCAGGGTGCAGAGATTGCAAATTTCCTTTCGAGGAACATCCCCACAGAGATCCCACAGGCTGGGGCAAAAGCTGAAAGCGAAGGAGTTGTTCCTCTCCGTATTGGCAGAGATTGTCAGAAGTCGTTATAGATTCTAGGGCAGGCCATCGTGAGTTCGTTTCATGGCATGTTTTTCCGAGAAGGATGATTCCTTCTTCCCCAGCAGGTTCAATTATGTTTCCCCACAGAGTCTGAGCAGGGGGCTCTGAGCATTGATGCGTCTCCCCGAGCGGAGATGGATTCTCCCCAACTAGATGTATCCTAGGAAGGATCATCATATGCCCAGCTGAGTCATGTGCAGAGGTGTATACTCATTCCCGGCAGCGGGTCAACAGGGAGTTTTCTCGTAGAAGACTATTCGCAAGTGCTTAGCTCTCGATAGTTTAGACTAAAGTCTCCGGCAGAGTTGTTTTCCCAAGATGATTCTTGAAGTCCTCAGCGAATTTTGGTTTCCCAAGATGATTCTTGAAGTCCTCAGCGAAGTTGTTTGCTTAAGATGATTCTTAAAATCCCCAGTGAATTCGCCAGAGTTGTTTGTTCAAGATGATTCTTGAGGTCCCCGGCGAAGTTATGTGTTCAGGATGACTCCTGAAATCTCCAGCTGAGTTATAGGTTCAAGATGATTCTTGAGATCCCCAGCAGAAGTCGGTCTCATCTTTCCAGCATTTATTTTGCTGGAATAATTCTGTGATATCCGGTTATCCCCAGCGGAGTTGGCTTCACCTTTTCAGCATTTATTTTGTTGGAATGGTCTTTCTGTGTACAACTTTTCTCCAGCAGCTCGAGCCTGCATTTTGCATCTTTGCATATATCATCATATTTGCATCTTATTTGCATTTTATCCTCAAATGCGTAGCATTTCCACCGTGTGGAGCATTACGCCATAGAAAGATTCAAACATACACATATGCATACGAAGCATAAGCCATTTTGTTGTTAGCCTTCCGTGGCAACGTGAATCACCCTGCGGTCGATACACGGGCATTCACTCAGCAGTTGTGTTCAGGCAGCTCATCAGCTACTTTCTCTCGGGTTTCAGATCATACGACGGTTATGTTTTGTCCTCTGATGATGACATCCCCGAGCAGAGTTCCTTTGTCCATTAGTCCTCTGATGTCGACCGATTCTTTTACCGTTAATCTCTATTAACAATGTGTATCTCCGAGCATATTCTTTTACCGTTAATCTCTATTAACGATGTGTTTCCCCTGCAAGTCTTCTTACCGTCTACTTTTAGACGACGTGAGTTGCGCATACGACCTTCCGTGATGGTTCAGCATCCAATGATTTGGATTTTGGATACGGTTTTCTCTCGGTCTATCCTTGGACGATGCGAGATTTCAAGACGAATTGCAGATATGGTTTACTCTGCGTCTATCCTTCGACGATGTGAGTGTCGGATATGGTTTTCTTTCAGTTTATTGGATGAGATGTTCTTCTAAGAAGGTTTTCATGCCGTCAATTCCTATTGATGTCGTGGCTCTCTGAAGAATGTTTGATTTTCGTGTTGTCGATTCCTATTGACGATATGGCTATTTGAATATGATTCTCTTTCTGTCAATTCCTATTGACGATGTGGCCCTTCAAATATATTTCCTTTCCATCAATTCCTATGGACGAAAGGATTCAGAAGTTTGCTGAATAGTTGTGGAGTTCTTTGACATAATCATTAATTTGATCTTTCTTCCCGTCGATTCCTATTGACGATGTGGTTCTTCGGACATGAGTCTTTCCGTCTACTTTTAGACGACATGAGTAGTGGGTGTTTACCCTCAGATGATGTGAGCATGGTGGCCTTCTTTTCGTCTACTTTTAGACGACATGAGTATCGAATGTCTACCCTCAGATGATGTGAGCGTGGTGGTTTTCTTTCTGTCTATCCTTAGACGATGTGAACGTATGGTGCCTTCCCGTATACTTTTAGACAACGTGATTATTGTTTCTCTTTCTGACGAAAGGAAAGGATCAAGTGCGTATTGATCATGTTTTCAGCAGTGACTTCCCGTCTACTTTTAGACGATGTGTGTATTGTTTCTTTCTGACTAAAGGAAAAGATCAAGTGCATGTTGATCCGACCTGTGGGTTCAGTATCTGTGGCGTTACACAGATGACTGACAATGAGGTCAGGTGTTCTGTATCTGATGAGCAGTCAATTTGTTGACGTGCAACTGTCTGTATTTAGTTTTCTGGATGTTCGTTCCCAATCAGTTTTGCAGTTTATTTCTGCAGGTTGGCAAATTTCTGGGTTTATTGGTATTCAACTGTCTTCTACCTTGTTTGAGAGCCATTCGCTTCTCACCCAGTCAGGTCCAAGCCGTTTGAATAGGGGCAGCTGTTGCACCCCAAAATTTGCCCAACCTTTTTCTTTAACTGGCTTTTGTTTCATAGCATTAGCATTGCATTCATAACATTAACATTTTCATACCATCATCCATTTACAGGGGATCAAGGGGTGTGCTCATCAAGAAGATGTTATCCAAGTTCTAATCCTAATCAAGGAGTTATATTCAAGCTATGCACGAGCTTATCACCATCAGAAAAGTCAAAGAGTTGTATGTGGTTCACCTCCTATCTTGGAGGCCATGAAAAGATCACCAGATGATTGTGAGACCGTGGATATGGGTATGAAGCATTGTAGGAGCTCATAAGAGAACTTGAGAGTCATTATGGAGCTTATTTAAGTCATTATGCAAAGTGCAAGAGGCCACAACCAAAGTTGGTGCAACTAGGGTTTTCACCTGGTCAACCCTTGGTCAACGGTGAGTCTTGAGGAGATTAAGACTCAATTCTAAGAAACTATGATTATGGAATGTTGTGTTGAGACACCTAAGAGATCATTTCAATATCAATTCATCAATATTCAAGAGTGTGAGAAGTTATTGGGCTAGGGTTTCTAAGCTTGACAGTGTAAAATCCCCTATTTTAGTGCCTAACTTCAAGACCATATAACTCAAGATACAAGTTTCATCTCATCTTGATATCCACATGAGACTTGTAGAGCATGTTAATACATTTAATTTTAGTATTAGAAGTCATTCATTTGATTTATAGAACTCAAGTTATGAGGCATACAAGTTACAGGTCATCAAATGAATCTGATTTTGGTACCTGAAAGTCAACCAACTTCCAGGACATTTTTGAGCTAGAAGGATGTTTCTCCTTAACTCTTGGCTAACATGAATGTTGTTCCTTACTCTCTTAGCTTTCTAAAGAGTACTAGAAGTCCATGATTGGATTTGTAGAACTCAAGTTATGACTTTGACAAGTCAGGGGTATTTTGGGTATTTGGACATTACAGGTCATTTTGAATCATAGGTCAATTTCATCATCTTGCAAGCTCCAAATGGAGTTTTGTTCAACATGAAAATTTATCAAAATGATGGTTTTAGCTTAGACAAGTATCAAGAGTCCATTGATATGGATTAGAATCATTTGATTGTTGTTTTTTAATGGCATTAAAATTTCGATTTAATTTAACCATTTGATTGTTGTTTTTTAATGGCATTAAAATTCTGTTTTGTGTGCTGTTTGATTTTAATCCATATAAAATAGCAAGAATGCTTAGAAAAATATGTGAAAATTCTTGGATGGTCCTTATCATGTCTATGATCTTTGTGCGCAATTATATTTTAGTTTCGTTTAATTTTGAATTTGATTTCGTTTTTCTCCTTTAGTTGGATAATAAAATGTCAAAAACTGCATTGTTTCTTGCCGATTTTTGTTCTGGAGTTTGGTATAGAATTTGGACTTAATTCTTTGCTGGTTTGTTATAGACATATTAAGGAACTCCCAGAAAGTTTTAGGGTAATTTTTAGGTAGTTTAGGTTCTGTTTTGAACTAGATCTTTAGAGGCTTCCCCACTTGATTTCCCTTTTGACCACTTTTGTTGTGTGATTTCTTTAGTGCCTTTAAGCATAGTTTTAGGCTCTGGATTTTTTACTATAGATACCAAACATGCTTAGGTTCCCTTAGAAATTTTCCTAGGATTTTAGAGTTAGTTTTGGTAGTTTAGATTGAATTAATACTTAGGCTAGTCTTAACATGTTCATAACATAGCCTTTCCTTTTGATTGATTTCATTGATGACTTTTAGCATGAGGTAAACTTTTCATTCCTTTTGATTGTTGCTTTATACATGTTGTTAATATTGTGTAATTTTTTTTAATGATTTTTAGATGATTTTAAATAAGGTTTTAGGATAGTTGTTTAAGAGTGTTCTTTGTTGAATCTTTTTAATGTACCCTTGAGGTTTTAGATTTAGTTTGAACCTTTTTGACTTAGGTTTAACTTCTGATTTTTCTATCATGGAATGTTGATACATGTAGGATGATATGATATTTTCCTTAGAATTTTTAGGAATGATTTCCAATTAGTTCCCCATTTTACAAATTAACTTCAGTTTAGGTGATCTAACTTAGAATGTTTCATAGATTAACCATGTAAATAGCCATTAGATGATTCTAAGTAGTGTATTCCTTTCTTGATAGATTGGTAAGTAGGTAGAGATCTCTTTAGAACTTTTCCATAGCCTTGATAGAGCTTTTGATGCCTCTAGCTTAGGTGAACCTTGTAGCTAGCTTGTAGGGATTCTCTAGAGTGTTGTTTTGCCTTCTGTCCCCTATGTGTTTTCCTTGGGCTTTTCCCTACATTCTTCATTCAAGTATTGAAGAGGAACCCTCCTGGGAGAGCCTAATCCTTCCTTTGGTTGGATTCTGTGCATTCATCGGGAGTCTGAGCCTTGAATTGACATTCATCTGTATAGTACATTCCTTTCGTCTGCACTATCTTTCTCCTTCAAGTCTTGATGAGGAGCCCTCCTGGGAGAGCCTAATCCTTCCTTTGGTTGGATTATGTGCATTCCTCATGAGGTTGAGCCTTGGATTGACATTCTTGGCATGGTATATTCCCTTGGTTTATACACTGTCATCCATCTCAAATTCCTTTTCTTAGGATCCCTCTTGTGAGAGCCTAATCCTTCCCTTGGTTGGATTCTGTGCATTCCTCAACAGGTTGAGCCTGAGATGGACATTCTGTGTTGATACACTAAAATCAGTTACCCTTAAATTGATATCTAGGACTAATACCCAGTCTTTTCTGTCCTATTGACATAGGATCCCTCTTGGGAAAGCCTAATCCTTCCCTTGGTTGGATTATGTGCATTCCTCAAGAGGTTGAGCCCATGATGGATTCTGGTGTTGACATACCTCCAACCTAAGGTAGCCTGGGATGACTTCCTTGTTGCTCATTATGGTTTCTCTCCCTTGCTTGAATTGCTTGATGCATTAGAATATGATCATGTTTAGATTATCTTAGGCTAGGAGCATGACTGCTTAGAGGTTGAGTGGGTCTCCCTCTACTTGTTTGCATTAAGGGTTGAGTCTGTCTCCCCTTGCTTGTGTGTTGTTTTTATTTTCAACTGTGTGTTTGCATAAGAGGTTGAGTGAGTCTCCCTCTGCTTGTATTGCTGCATTGCATGTGCATCTTTACTGTTCTTTTCTGCTATCCGTGTTTTCTTTGATTTTATTTTTGGCTGGCCGTGTGACATGATTCAATTGGAGAATGATTTTCGATATCATTTCTCTATCTTGTCTTTGACACGGATATCCATACGCCACCTCTTAGAGTTTGGTTTATCTTATAAGTCAAATCATGACGGTTAGCGTTACATTAGTTTTGATTCAAAATGTCATCATCAAGGATCCAGGGAGGAGAAGATTGGAATGGAGCTTGCGCACATGTCAAGAGCCAACGAAGCCGCTTCGTTCAATAACATCTTTCTTATTCAAATCTTCGTGCAACCGTCGAGTGTTGTGAGCTGTAGCGTTAGATATGTGGGAAATGACAATCGAGCGGTCTCCCCTCGATCGTTTAGAGTGTTTAATATATATCCCTTAGGTGATATACGACGCACCCGCTCCTACGCCTTAGGTTCTTGCGTGTGTGTCCCGAGTTCCTTCCCGTTTAGGCGTGTTAGGCCTGCTTCCTCTTTGTTCTCGCCCCCGTGCGATCGAAACCCCTTTTCTCTCACGCTCAGGCAATTGAGACCCCTTCTCTTGCCCCTGTGCAATCGAGACTTGTATTCTGTAGTGCGCCGAACTACGTTTGCTCTGATCTCTCGTATCGGACGAGAGTACGTAGGCATAGGATGCGATATCCTAGTGAGCTCCCTTTTTCCTTTTTCCCCTTTTTGCTGTAGTTAGCTGAACTACAACTGCTCAGATTTCTCGTACCAGACGAGAATATGTAGGCATAGGATGCGATATCCTAGCGAGCACACTAACAAATAACTTCTCTGTTCTCTCGTTGCTGTGCGATCGAGACTTTCCCGCTGACGACTGATATTCCTTTTCTCTTGCCCTAGCGCAATTGAGACCAGACCGTAGTTCTAGTTCCCGCAGGTTCCCATACCTTTAAAACCCGACATGCTACGTCCGTTCTACCGCAAACAGGTAACGCCTAAGTCTCCGTCGAGCGAGCAACATACACCTAACTGCTAGAATGCGTACGCTAGTATCGTCAATCCTTTCTCTCATCCCCGTGTGATCGAGAATACCCCGGTTACCCGTATTAGCCGAACTACGTAACCTCTGATCTCTCATACCTGTTGAGAGTACGTAGGCACAATACTGATGTATTGGCGAGCCACCTTCCCCGTAACCCGTAGTTTCCCGAACTACGTTGACTCTGACTTTCCCATTGCACGAGGGAATACGTAGGCATAGAGTGCGATGCTCTATCGAGTCAGTTCTTTCCGTTTAGACTTAGCAGCCGTAGCCAGATTGTTTTTCACCCGTAGACAAACCAACAAGCGTGGATCCCATCGAGTACGATGGACGTGAGGGGTGCTAATACCTTCCCCTTGCGTAACCGACTCCCGAACCCAGACATTGGTTGCGATGACCTCGTCTTATACCTTTTTCGTCAGGTTTTTCCGATCGTTTCCTTTCCCGTTCTGAGGGATAAATAACGAAAGGTGGCGACTCTTCTGTTTTGCCGGCATCTTATTTTCGCGGTAGCGACACATAGTATAAAAGAGACACGTCAAATTATCCATGAAATGAAACATAAATAATACCTGCTCATGAAGATATGTAATAAAAGGGGTAAATCTCAATTAAAAACAGAGCATAGCACTTAAAACCCACATATCAATATTTAGAATAAAGCAGAAACATCAAAACATTGAAATCATTTCATTAATATAGCGTCATATACAACATCCAGATTAATTTAATTCATCAATTGAGTTTACAAAACATCAGCAGCAGATACATACACAGATGTATCACAAAAGAATCAAAACAATTCCTAACTACCCAATGTTACATATCAGAGCCATCTGACCAAAAGAAATGAAGACTCGCTTCACAAAAGACCTCCAGCATCCTACTCTGCAATGCCTCGTAGAGCATTATGAAACAGCAGAAGGGTGAGAAGCATTATCATAACAAACAATGCATAAAATTATATATATATATATATATATATATATATATATATATATATATATATATATATATATATATATATATATATATATATATATATATATATATATATATATATATATATATATATATATATATATATATATATATATATATATATATATATATATATATATATATCATAAAACACAATTATACCATACACGCAATTCACATTTCTCACCACAATTTGTCACAATGCATCACAATGTACACGTACAGAATTAATCACATTCACCAATTCATACTTCACAATTCATAGCATTTCACATAAACATTTACAATTATGTTCATTTCACCTAAACATCATATAAGATGATAATGCAACTCATAGAGACCGACTCACGACTCTATGCAGATGCAAATGCGGTACCGACTCGTTCAGCAGGTTCAATTGAAGAACCAAAATGGAACCATCGCTCGTTACCGAAGTAACTCCCCTTCGGGCCTACGATGTTCACCCTTCGCTCACACCCCACAAGGGCACACGATGTTTCAGGATTGCTCACACCTCACACGGGCACACAATTCGGTTTCTCACACCCCACGAGGGCACACAACTGTTCTGCAAATTCTCCACGGAATCAAAATAAACCATCGCTCACACCCCACAAGGGCACACGATTGTTTCTACAGATCCTCCTAGGGATCAAAGTAACTAAACCATCGCTCACACCTCGCAAGGGCACACAAGGTTTTTGCAGATCCTACGCGGGATCAGACACACAAGAATGCAATCATGATGCTACACATGCAACACGACTTAATACACTCTTAAAATGCACACATGTTTACAAACATATTCAAGCATTCTTCACATCATACAAGTACATACAATTATGTACATTCACATCAATATCACCATGCAATTCCATTTAATTCGAACAATTGCCCAAAATTGCCAAACGGCCACATTACACATTCCACAATTCACATTCTAGGATTCACGCCATACAGCTACCCATGCACAATATACCTCGGCATGATTGATGCCTCGAGCAAGGAAATAATCAAAGTAAAGTCGGAAATCCTACCCCGGATGGAAACATTAAAGAAAACATAACCTGTCACGCTCTCCACCCTGCTCGCTTAGCGAGCTCCTAGCGAGTATTCGCTACTTGTTCGCCTAGTGAACAAGCTCGTGAAGGCAAACAGAAGCCTCTGACTTTGTTCGCTACCTCGCTCGCTCAGCGAAACCCTAGAGAACCTTCGCTACCCCCATTCCCTACCAACGAACACCACAACATGCATTTTGTCCAAGTCTGGGACCGTTCGCTACCTATTCGTTACTGCTCGCTTAGCGAACATTCGCGACTAGCTCGCATAACGAACATGCTAGCGAGTGTCTGCGAACACAGAATTTCTCACTGTTCTTCCACTCCAAAAGTCTTGGATTCACCTGATTAAGTCCCAACTCATTCCAGCACTTTAGCCTAACATCACCCGACATAAATGCTACTACTTAATCTCACTTTCACCAACGAAAACTCGGTTCTATCGATTAAATCCGTATTATGCCCTAGAATGAAAAATGAGTAAAACTCTCCCCAATCCAAAACAAAACCAACAAGAACACACATAATCCTACACATTGCAAGAATAATAAAGTTTCACACCCTTACCCGATCAATCGAAAGCTTAGAAGTTGATTCTTGATGATTCTAGGTTTTTCTCCTCTTCCTCCTCTTTTCTCTTCTCTTTCTTTCTTTCTCTTCTTTTTCTTTCCTTTTGGTTTCTATTCTCTCTATTCTTTCTCTTTTTCACTTATACTCTTTCTACTCTATTTCTCTCAAAATAACTACTAATCAAGGATTATCTAAAACACCCTCTAATTAATTCCAAAACTCTCCAAATAATAAAATACCACAACATACACACATAACATATTATCATATAATTTCACAATAAAATAACAACTAACCAAATAAATTAAAAGACTCAACAAAATAATGGAAAATTCATAATCGGGGCGTTACAAAGAAGGCTAGTCTTCACTTGTAAAAGTCTGTTTAGGAATCCTTGTAATCCAAGTAATTGTATGGTTGATGATTGCTTTGGTTAGGTAGATTCTAGGTTGTGTCTCACTCGAAGCTGTGAAGCAAGAGTGTGTGAGTTCCTTGATCAAAGTTGTGAAGCAAGATCAAGGGTTGTATGAAGTGTATCTTCATATTGATTTTTGTAATTGTTTAAAATCACTGTTGTGTGATTGAGGGGGAGTGAGTGGGTATACTCAGGTCTAGAGTGTCTCTAGGTTGAAGTGTCATTGGGTAGAGATTAAGTGAGAAGTGCAAACTGGTTGTTTGACTTTGAATTGATTCTGCTGATAGTGAAATTCCTCCCTGGCTTGGTAGCCCCCAGATGTAAGTGTTGTTGACACTGAACTGGGTGAACAATTGCTGTGTTATTTACTTCTTTCTATTACTGTCTAAATAGTTAGTATAGTAGTCAATGTCATAGTGGATGTTATAAGTTTGGCAATAACACCCATCGTGTGCCTGCCAGAATTTTCATGAATCATATAAAGTTGTTCCCTACTGTTGCACCCTAAAATTTGCCTTATCTTTTACTTATCTATTGGCTTGTGTTTCTATGCATTTTTCATTTTTGTATATCATGGCATTGGTTCTTGAGACATGGGATCAAGGTGTTTCTATCGCTCAAGGCTATCTTTTATTGCAAGGTTTCAAGCTCAAGCGTCAGAGGCTACGATATTTATTTTGCCCGACAATCAAGTGTCCAATTTTATTTTATTCAGTAGGTTATTTTTAGCACAGGAGACAGGTCACAGGATATCTCAAGCATTTTCACAGGTGCAACATCAAAAGGCAAGTTTCAGAGGCTTAATGTGGCTCAGAACGGGTGGGAACAGAAGTTTATGCAAGTTTCCCTCCAAATGGCGCAAATTTTCAAATTTGTGAAGGGTTAATCGATTAACCCATTTCCACTAGCAAATGGTTAATCGATTAACTAAAGCAATTTTTGCCCATACACGAGCATTTTCAATGTTGCCGCTTTTGGGGTCCATTTTGATCAATTGTTAATTGGTTTTTGCATTAGTAGAAGGATCTAGAATCACTCCATTTTTGATTTACCAATACAATTTCTCTCCAAATTTCCATTCTTAATCCCATTCCAATTTTCAAACCCTCACTCCAAACCACAATTTCACTCCTAACCAAAAGCTTATTTAAGCTAATTCATTCCAAACCTCACCATAATTCAGAATAAACACTCATTTCACCCTTCATTTTTTAGAATTTGCTCTCAAATTCTCTCAACTTTTTCTCAATCTCCTTGCATTCCAAAAATTTATTAGAGCTTTTTCACTTGAATTATTTGATTCTTCATTACAATCCTTGAATTCTAGAGCTTAACCTCTATCATTCATTTCCATCAACTTCAATTCATCATTTGATTTTCGTTTGGATCTGGATCTAGTTTTGGAAGCAAGCTTTTAAGTGATTCTTGGATCAACTTTGGCTTAAGTTGGCTCATTCTTCACTTCTCTTGCAAGAAAGCTCTTGGATCTTGAAGTTTTCTTTGGGTTTCTAGCTTGGATCTATCATTTGTAGTATAACAACACTTACCAAAGCAATTCTCGACTTTGAAGGTTGGTTAATTCTAGATCATTTATGTTTTTGAGCTTATTTGGATAATCAAAATGTAGATCCTCAATTTTAATTAATTTTGATCATTTGATCTATGTGATTTGTGATCTCACTGCTTGGATAAGTTTGATTGATTCTTGATCACTAATTTTCAGTGTTAAGTTTGTGCATAGTTGATTATATGATTATTTTGATGATTGCATAATTCATTAATTGTTGGAAGTGCTTTTAAATTGTTGATTTTTTGCTTCTGGTGCAGTGTTAATCGATAAACCAGTTGCAGTTAAAAACTAGCTAATCGATTAACCAGTGTATTTTCAGCCAATTTCAAGTGGTTAATCGATTAAGATTGGACCAGAATGCCATTTTTGATTGTTTTCAAGCATGTTTTGATTTCATTCCACCTCTAACCTTCATGGATTGATATGATGTATTTGTGTGGACTGTTTTAAACATGTTTCATCATGCTTGATTGTTTGATTGCGATTCTTCGACACGTGACTTTTGGTTTATGTTGATAAATGCTTGAAATGCTTATGTTGTTGCTTGATGTGATGATCATGTGCTTTTATCATTTGTATCTTGTTGATTTTTGATTATTATCTTGTTGGACCTGTAACGCATGTTCGAATTTGTTTCCGATTCCGTTTGTCGCATGATCATTTGAATTGCTTATTGATGTCAAAAGCATGTTATCCTTCTTGAATTATTGATGATGCAACCTTGTTCAACATTTGTGTTTAATTGTTAATGCTTGTCCATCTTTGCTTGATACTTGTTCATGATTGATGCTTGTTCATGTTGATTATGTTAAAACATGCTTGCTGCCCTGTTTTCTGCAGATGTTTTATTCAGAAAATGCATCCTGTTGTATGTTGCCTTGCTTGTTGCCTGCGTTTTTCATCTGCTTTTTGTGCTGAATTAGTAGCTGTTAAATTTTGTTGTGTTCCCTTGCTGTTTTTTATAGATATTCTGAGCTGGAAGCGCTGTTGTAGCTGCTATATTTGCTTATTTTCTCTTGTTGTTGGCTTTTTCTCGCCTGCTCCCTTAAGGCTTCCTAGTCCAACTTAATTTATAATTAATCTTGGAATAGGATAGAAATTAGGAGTGTAATCCATGTATGATAACAAATTGTGATCCATGAAGTTCATATAGCTTAATAAAGTCCATTCAAGAAGTTTCAAAGTCTCAGGAGGTCCAGAGTATCAACAGACGACTCGGTAGTCACTGATCGATCGTACGGTTGACCAAAAAGTCAACTCTTCAAATTCAAGGAATTGGACTTCAAAGTGTGTATAAATGTTTTTCCTTATATCATATTGCACTTGCCTATCAATTTTAATGACCATTGGATCAAGGATGAAGGAGTAATCGAAAAATCGGGAAATTAGGGTTTTGAAAGGGGCTAAACCATAACTCCTTAACCACACATCCAAATGAAGTAGTTCAAAGCTCATTTGAAAGCTCTTGACAAATCCTACAAAAGTCCCTAAGTGGTCCATCATCAGAAAATGCATAGATTTGGAGTTATGACCAAATTCATTTTAAGAAGGGAAAAAGACTTTGAAAATTTTCACTTTTAAGCTCATTTTTTGGAAACTTTGAGAGGTTTTTTTGGCCAAGTTCCTTTGAGAATTTGAAACTCATGAAAACATGAATGTTTTAGATCTATTTGAGGGCTTTCTAAAAAGTACTAGAACATCTCAATAGAATTTGTGAGCTGAGAGTTATGGATTTGGCAAGATGGTGTTTTCATACTTGAATCCCACATTGGTGATTTTTCATAAGTTCATCCTTTTTGTCACTTGGATCATTTCTCAGCCTTTGAATATTATTATTTCTGATATTTGGATGTTTTGAAGCATTGAAATGTGAAGAATTATGCAGAGAATGGAAATTGGAGGCTTTGACAAGTTGGTTTGCAAGTTGCGTTGCAACTTGCATTAAAATATTATTAACAAACAAGAGGTGGAAAGCGAGTCCTGCAAACAGCCATCAACCTACACTCTCTAGCCTGACTTTAGACACATTAAACTCATCATAACACTTGACTTCAAGCTTACCTAGCTGCCAAGAAAACCCATTTGTGGAGGTTTGATCCAAAAGTGTAAAACCTTTCTTTCATGTGAAGAAATCTCCAAATCTGCCCCCTCTCTTCATTTGCCTATAAAAGGGAGCTCTCATCATTTCATTTTCCACACAAGATTGATTCTAAAAACCATAGAAACACAAAGCCTTGGCTCTTTCACACCTTACTCCAAAAATCACAAAATCACAAAATTGCCAAAAGTTTCAAAAATCAGTCTTGGTACATTTGCTGCCAAACTCAGTTCTCTACATTCAAACACCCCAACAATCATCCACACAATCTCTAAATATGATATAGAAGGTGTCCAAGACCTTAAACCATTCAAAAACCTCACCATTCAAAAAGTCAACTTCCATACCAAGTTAGTTTGACCAAAACCACAAAATCAGCCAAAACTGGTTCTATGCATTTGCTTGGTGTTCTAATCACTCAAACACCTCTCATATATCATTTCTCAACTGTCTAAAGTGTTAAAGATCATTGGTTGAGTTTATTTCTCCAACTGTCTCAAAAATTGCATTCTTGCTTCAAAAAGAAGAAAGCTTCAAAGGTAGTGTTATTTGGAGGTATCTCTGGGTTTCTTGGTGTTCTAACCTACTCAACACAGTCCACTAGAGGTATGTAAACAATCCATTCTTGCTTTATACCATGATTCCATGATTTGGCACTTTGAGTCCATTATGTGAAAATATGTCATGTATGTGTCTTGTGCATAAATTCTGTCATGATAAGGAGTGGCTGTTTGATTAATTTGAGACACCTTTAAAATCATGAACATGTTGGATATGTAGGCTTGTTTAGAGCTATTTACATCTGTTTGGCTTGATCATTCACAAAATGCCATACTTTGCATATTAGTGCCTTGAACATGCTAGTTTTGGTTAAAGGCTAAGGTTGTTTTAAGTTTAAGCTCAGAATCATTCCCTCATGCATTTATGACTTGTGTGTACATTTGATTTGGGTTAAACATGACTGGAAGCAGATTTGGTTATTTTCATGAATGTACAAAAACCTCAATATTGCAGCCATTTGTCATTTCTCATACCAGTTTGTTTCAAGCCAGTTTGGGGGTTTTAAATCACTTATATCCATATATGTGACTTGTATGTATGATTGATTTAGCCTACATAAGTATAAACTTGAAACTGAACATCCTTCATGCATCAAAATTGAAAATTTACAACTTTGTCATCATTCTTTGTAGCAGCTTGTTTCTGGTTTCAAA
This sequence comes from Lathyrus sativus, assembly GCA_963859935.3. Taxonomy (NCBI): domain Eukaryota; kingdom Viridiplantae; phylum Streptophyta; class Magnoliopsida; order Fabales; family Fabaceae; genus Lathyrus; species Lathyrus sativus. The sequence goes on from OZ012739.1 coordinate 270,554,271, forward strand.
TTGTGTTCAAATTCATTCAAAATCATGTATGTATGCTACGTGTGTGATTAATTGAATCAGAAAGTATGTGGAACTGAAATTTCATCTCATCATGTCTCAAATTCATGACAACTTGTAATTTGTGAATCATCTTTCATAACAGCCCTCTCCTAAGTTGTTTTGATGTTTGGCTCCACTTCATATCATGTATATGTGATGTGCCTATGATTGAATTAGTTTGAAAATGCTTTGAACTCAAACTGGACTTCACACTGCACTTCACAAGCACAAACCTCCACTTGAGCACCACTTTTCACACCAACTTGTTTTGCACTAAAGCTATGATTTGATTTCACTTGTATGTATATTTGTAGTATGTGTATGTGAATCTTTGGTCTGATTATGCCTCAAAACTGAAATGCCTTTCTTAATGTTATGCTAAAAGTGCCAAACTTGCAACTCAGTCTTCATATCTTATGACAGTTGGTGTTGAGCATCAAAGTGTGTTTAAACTCATTCAATATCATGTTTATGTGATGTATATGTGTTTGATTTAATCTGGATTTATATAGAACTGACATAGCACATCTTCATGCATTTCACTTCACAAACCTAGCAGTTTGATCACCATATTTCATATCAGTTAGAATTGAACCTCACTCTGTGCTTTAATTCACTCAATATCATGTACTTGATGTGTGTATGTGTTTAGCTTGTTCAAAATATGCACAAAACTAGATTGCACTTCAGCCTGCACCATGATACACCCTATTTATGACAGATTTGCGTTTCACATAAGCTTTTCTCATTACATCATGATTTGAATCCTATCTCTTGCATAAACTCATTCATTATCATTTATATGGTATGTATGCATAATCACTTTGATCTGAAACTGACTGGTGTGTGAAATTCATATCAAAATGCATTTTAAAACATCCAAGAGCAAGTGCGATCGGGTTTTGAGCTAGGGGAAGAATTTCAGAAATCTAAAAATACCATCATGTTCCTTGTGTTTTTCTACATAATTTAGACCTAAATTTCATCCAAAACCATTAAGAAATGTGGAAGTTACACTTGAAAATGCAATCCTGAGTTTTGGCTTTGTTTTGTGCCTAGCCTTGTTTTGAAACACCCCTCATATATTTATGGGGTGGTTTTCATCAACGGATGTATAGCCACCCCAGTGGTAAGAACATTAGCCAAAACACCACTTGCATACCATGAACCTGGGTTCGACCCCTGAGGAGGGCAACCCTTTTATTTATTTTTGTCATTTTTTAACCAAACTTCAAAAATTCATATCTCTCAATTTTAATCATTTTTCACCCATTTTTTTTTGAATTTTGTTCATCTTGATGTCTACTTTCATGTCATATTTTTTATTTCCATGTTTGCCTAATTTTTCATCTCTTTTGACTATGTGCAAGTTATGTACATTTTATGATCGTTTTCGCGTATGCAGATGAATTTCTCTCTTGCTATACTTGTGATTATTTATGATACTTGTTTGCATTCATGTTCTTAAATGTTCGCTAACATGCTAGGACTTCGTCTTTGGTTGTTACCATGTTCATTGTACTTCATCTGCTAGATACACTGAAGCTTGATCTGTTGTCACACTTCCTGCTTAATCAACTGCTTTGATTGTCATCAATGCATTTTCATTTTTTATCATTTCACATGCTCACTTAATGGTTATCACCATGAATGCATATGTATTATGTTGTTGTCTTGTTCAAAATTTTCTTTCCCCAAGTGATGAAGCTTGTTAGCTCTCATCCAAGTTGCTTCTCCTGTCCCTCTCCAAAGGAAAGGATCTTTCCATTAACCCTGATGTTATGGATAACTCATTCACCCATTCCCTTGACTTTGTTAAGTCACTTTAAACTTAATTTAGAAACCAATAGACTTTTCTTTAAGTCTAATAGACCCACCTGTACTAGGAGTGTTCTTCAACTAGAACCCTAGGATAGAGTTTGTCAACTCTATGTAAGAATCATTGTCATGATTTCTTACTTTCTCTTTGAGTGTTACAATTTAGATTAGGGAGTTTTGTCAAACTCCACACAAACATTGTCATGTTTGTTCTCCCTTGAACCTTGATCATAATCAAGTGTTCTTCTTTCCTTGTGAGGTGAACTACAACTGTTCTGATTCTATCCTAGTTAGGATACGTAGGCAGAAGATGCGATGTCTTTGCGAGCAAACTTAGAAAACCATCTAGGTCTTTACCTATCCCTTATACCTTTTCCAAATCCATAGTACATATTCACAAACATAGCAAGCAATCAAACAAAAGGTTCCTGTAGAGTACTACAGATGCTTAGGGTGCTAACACCTTCCCTAGGTATAACCAACCCCCGATCCCCAAATCTCTTAAGCGTTGTCGTTACATCGCGAAACAGGTTTTTCTTTCTTTAGACCTTTCCTTTGGATAAAATAAAGTTCGGTTGTAAAAGAATTAAGATTCAAGTTAACTTAATAGCTTGATATCCAATTTTCACAGCAACAGAAATGGCGACTTCACTGGGGAGATTTTATTGCTTTGAGGGTTTAGCCTATCTTGTTTGAATACTTGCTATATTTGTGAATACTTGTAAATATGTACATATGTGCCCTGTTGGATCTTGGGAACTTTGAGTGGTGAGACAACACTATACCCGTGTTTGAGCGTACTTATGATAGGATGGTGGTATATTCAAGGAGACTTGTAGGGAGTTGATTCCCGACCAAGTTGACTTGAGAAAACCTCTGCTCAGTAGAGGCCCTTCTGAGAGTTAGTATTGTTGATCGAGTATTTGTGAAAACAATGCTACTTTCTACATGGGAGCCTGTGATACTGAGGACCTTTAGATTACCTTTTCCCCACTTTGGCTTTATTAGGATGTAGTGCGATGACTATAAGGGAGTAATTTCGAAATAGTTGATACGCGATACTACACTTGGACGAGACTCTCTTGAGAATATTATCGACCACCAAGTATTTGGGAAATTGATAATATCCGAAAGATGGGTCGAGGACTCTGGGAACCTTTTTTGAACCTTGTTCTACAGTTTTTGAAAGCCTTAGTACATACCTTTGGGATGGGTAGACCTTGACTCCATACTCATGTTCTCCAAACCAAAACCTTTATCTGTTTACCCATGTGTATATGTGAATCTGTGCTTACCTGTGTTTGTGCATTCATGCATTCATAAACATCATATCATAAAGGTTTCATGCAACTCAGATATTTTATTTGTAAACATTAGGATCATCATGGACAATGGAAAAAAGAAAACCATGAAGTACACTTACAAAAGTCCTAACTTGGATGTCATAGAAAGGTTGAGCATGTTGATAACAGATCTAGAAGGATTCAAAAGCAGGTATGGGAACTTATTGTCATTGTTGAGGGTAAAGAAGAAGATGGATCTGGGACTTCTCTCCACACTGCTCCAGTTTTATGATCCACTCTATCATTGTTTCACTTTCCCTGATTATTAGCTAGTACCTACGCTTGAGGAATATTCTTGTTTGATTGGTTTGCCTATTCTTGAAAACTCTCCTTTTCCAATCATGGAGAAGGACCCTAGGGAAGAAGAAATCGCTAAAGCTACACGTTTGGGATTGGTGGATATTTAGAAAAATATGGCTGCTAAAGGAGGAGTCTTTGGTTTTACTGCAGAGTTCTTGGTTGGGAAAGCACAATACTATGCCGATCACTTGAGTATGGATGCATTCGAGGCCATATTTGCCTTGCTCATCTATGGGATCTTCTTGTTTCCATGTTTTGATAATTTTGTGGATCTCAATGCCATTAAGATTTTCTTGAAGAAAAACCCTGTGCCTACTTTACTAGCTGACGCCTATCATTCTGTTCACTTGAGGAATCTTCATAAGGGAGGAATGGTTACCTGTTGTGTCCCTTTACTATACAAGTGGTTTATCTGTCACTTACCTAAGGCTCAAAATTTAAAAATCAATGAAATGAAACAATGTTTTGATCTGAGTTCCATGAAACCTTTGCATTTGCATTTACATTAATTAATAGTTCAAGGAACTAAAGAATGTTTTGCAGATATTATAGGATGGATTCTGGAAGGAAAGCAGAGGTTGTGTTCCAAAGACCAAAATCGGAGAACTTGAAGAAACTGGGAAGTTTAGTAGAAGACCCCGAGGCATTAAGAGAGAAGTATGGGAATATGCTGTCTTTGCTAGAAGTTCAAGTGTATGAAGAGATGTTATCCGCACTCGTGCAGTTCTATGATTCAACCTATCACTGTTTCACCTTTCCAGACTATCAGTTGCTACTAACCTTGGAAGAATATTCCGCCCTGATGGGAGTAGGCGTCACTCCTAGACCATTTTCTGGAAGAGAAGGGACTCCTAATGAAAGAGCAGTTGCAGAGGCCGCGTATTTGGAGGTGGACGAGGTACGATCTCATATGATTGCTAAGGGAGGGTTGTATTGATTTCCAGCTATGTTCCTGTATGAAAAAGCTCAAAATTATGCCTTATCAAAGAATATTGAAGCATTTGAGGCCATCCTGATTTTACTAATCTACGGACTGTTCCTGTTCGCGACTGCTAATGATTTTGTGGACGCAAATGCAATTAACCTTTTCTTAATCAAGAATCTTGTACCTACCCTGTTGGCTGATATGTACTTTACCATCCACCGTAGGAACCGTTATGGAGTTGGTCAGATTGAGTGTTGCACGGTTCTCTTGCACAAGTGGTGTATTTCGCACTTGCCAAGAATTCCAGCACTCTGGGATAAGCAAAATGGGCTCTCGTGGACAGAAAAGTTGTTGTTACTCAAACACTCAGATATTAAGTGGTATGACCTTATGTATGGGGGGATTGCCATGATCCAAAGCTGGGGAGATTTCCCAAATGTATCGCTTATCAGCATTAATGGTTGCATCAGCTATAATCCTATTTTAGCTCGTCGCCAGTTGGGGCACCCAATGGAGGATGAACCAGACCCAGACTTTTTGAGAAGCTTCTACATTGAAGAGGGGAAGAATCCCGCTTACAGGGCTCGAATTGTATATGCTTGGCGTTATGTCCACACGAGGGGAGTAACTGCCCTAGGTTACCACGACACTACTGTTTCCGAATCTTACTTATCATGGGTAAAAGAAGCAGAGTTGAAGATGTTCTATACTCTCGTAGAAGAATTGAAAGCTGCTTTGGCGAAAGCTGAAAAAGAAGGAAAGACTTGGAGGGATAAGTACTTCAAGGCTATGCAAGAAAAAGAAGAGCTTCAAGAGCTGATACGCCAAGGTGGAAAGAGAAGTCAGCCAGAAGACGAAGGGCCATCCAACCAGAAGATCTGAAATCCTTTTATTTTCCATTTTATTTCATCATGTATCTTTATTGAAGACTTGTATTTCAGAATCGTTGTTGTAAAACTCTCAGTTATTAATCTATGAAGACTTTGAATCTGCTTATTTCCCCGTTGTTATAATTTTTGCAAATATTTCTTTGGATTCCTTGAATGATTAATTTTGCATTGTTGCATTTTGCATTCATAAGCATCGCATGTGCATGTTCTTGTGTTGTGTGTCATCTAACTGTCTTGTCTCCATAAAGAATCACACTGAATCCTCAACACCGATACAACACCCGAGCCCAAGCTCGCCTAAGAATGGAAGGATAGAATTTGGATGTGGACAGGATTGATAATGAACTTGGAGAGCTACGAGGAGGCATGGGGAAGATCATGGAAGCCCTACAAGTCATTCGTGCAAAGTTGGACACTCAAGCCACTGTTGTTTCTGAAATCACTAGCATAGTTGTAGAGCCGATCCAAACGGCAGTCACTGTTGCAAATGTTCCACCATATAGGTTGCCGCCTATTTTTGTACCTCCACCAGTAGTCAATCAACAAGCAGTTCCCCTAGGGCCAGAAGTTCCTCAAGCATTCCCTACTTACACTCAGCCTTCTGTTCAGATTCAAGCGCACCCTGTTTTTCATAATCCTCCACAAGTGTACAAAGGTCTTGATGGGTATGAAGAGGAGAGTGGATGGCATGATAAGTTGAAAGAAAGTGGAGAGACTATCGGCAGGAAAGTCAGAGCAATGGAAGGGAATGACATCTTTGGTACTAATGCCAGAGATATGTGCTTAGTGTCTGGGTTGGTAATTCCGCTGAAATTCAAAGTTCCCAATTTTGATCAGTATTCTGGGGCTACTTGTCCTCGGACACATCTGATTATGTATTACCGAAGAATGGCCGCTCACATGGAAGATGACAAGTTGATGATTCACTGTTTCCAAGATAGTTTGAAAGGAGCTCCTGCTAAATGGTATTTGGGTTTGGATCAGTCTCGTATTCATAGTTTCCAAGACTTGGCCGATGCTTTTGTAAAACATTACAAGTACAACATGGATTTAGCCCCTGATAGAAGACAATTACTGAGTATGTCGCAGAAGGGTTCGAAATCTTTCAAAGAGTATGCACAAAGATGAAGGGAAACCGCCTCTCAGGTGGAACCACCTTTGAGTGAAAAAGAGTCGACAAATTGGTTCGTCGATACAGTGAGACCAGATTTTTATGAGAAGATGATCAGCAGTGTAACCGCAAGTTTTTCTGATATAGTAGTAGTAGGGGTGAGAGTGGAGTTAGGAATGAAGAATGGAAAGGTGGCTAGTGGTTCCAGCAGTTCTGGTAACAACAATGTCAAAAAGTTCAGCAGTAACCTTCATAAAAAGAAAGAAGGAGAGACAAATGTAGTAACCGTGGGAAGAAAGAATCACACCTGGAGACCGCCTTACCAGCAGTATCAGCAAGGCATTGTTCAGCAGCCTCAAGTAAGTTATGTTCAGCAAACCCAGCAACAACGACCAATGTATCCGTTGCAGTATGCCCAACAACCATATGTGGCAGCTGTAACTTCGGCTTTTAGTCATCCTGTTCCCAGTTACCAAGCAGTGCCAGCACCTGTATATCAGCTAATTCAACAAGGGTATCAACGAGCGCCTAACGCTCTACCCTATCATCAACATCATCAGCCTAGAGCTCAGGCACCCAGACAGAACTACCAGAATCGAAGGCCAGCAGTAAAACCTCCACTTCCTCAGATGTCGATGACTTACACAGAGTTGTACCCCTCCTTAGTGCAGCAGGGATTGGTAACAACACGACCATTAAATCTAGACACTACATCTCCTCACTATAATCCAAATGCTCATTGTTCCTTTCACGAAGGCGCTGCCGGTCATGATTTAGAAGGGTGTCTTGCTTTAAAACATCTTGTCCGGGAGTTGATAGAAAAGAAGATCTTGTCTTTTGATGATGTACCCCCAAATGTTAAAAGTAATCCATTACCGAACCATGGAGGGGTTAATGTTGTAGAAGAAGTTTCAGATGAAAGGGTAGTTCGATGTGTGTCAAAGATCAAAACCTCGTTGAGGTTACTTCAAAAGAAACTACTGAAAGCAGGATTGATAAAAGATACCCATAATGATTGTAAAGAATGTTATAGTGATTCTAGAGGGTGTGATGTGGTACGAGGAGATATACAAAGGTTGATTGATGAGGGAGTATTGCAAGTGTATAGCAAGATAAGGAAAGAAGAAGTTTTGGTAATTGAGCCTGTTTTTAATTTATCGAAGAAAGGTAAGCAAATTCCAATGTTTAAAATGACCAACAAAAGTACGAAGCCTGTTTTCAACAAGTCGGCTATTAATCAACCTCAACTAGTTATTATTCAAAAACCAAGACCGTTTCCTTTTGAAAGCACAAAGGCCGTTCCATGGAAATATGACATGACTGTGATAGATCGAGGATCTGGGGAGGTTAGTCAGAAAGAGACAATGAAAGACGACCAAGTGGACGTGACAAATATTGCAGGTAGAAGCAAGATGACCCGTAGTGGTCGAATCTATCAGCCAAAGATAACAGTAGTCACTCCAAAAGAGGTTACCCCTGCGGCAACAAAGGAAAAAGAGGTACCAGGTACTGAAGGAGATGACGAAGAATTGTTAAGGATTATTCAGAAAAGTGATTACATGGTTATTGATCAGCTCCACCAAACCCCATCAAAGATATCGATCTTGTCTCTCTTAACGAACTCTCCAGCTCACAGAGAGGCTCTACAAAAGGTATTGAGGCAAGCACACGTGACAAAAGACATAACCCTCGGAAAATTTGATTCAGTAATAGCCAACATTACAGCTTGTAACACCCTGAGCTTTAGTGATGCAGAGTTGCCAAAAGAAGGACGTAATCACAACCGTGCATTGCACATATCTGTCAGATGCCAAGAAGACACAATGGCATGAGTTTTAGTCGATACTGGATCCTCATTGAATGTATTTCCCGCAAGGTCGCTCGCAAAGTTAGCATATGCAGGGACGAAAATGAAACCGACGTCATTAATTGTAAAAGCTTTTGACGGTTCAAGAAGAACGGTTGTGGGAGAGGTAGAATTGCCAATCATGATCAGACCTCATGTGTTCGATATTACATTCCAAGTCATGGACATTAACCCAGCTTATAGTTGTTTGTTGGGACGACCATGGATTCATGCCGCTGGGGCAGTGACTTCCACATTGCATCAGAGAATGAAATTTGTTGTGAATGATAAATTAGTGATTGTACACGGTGAAGAGGACCTAATGGTGATCAATCTGTCATCATTCAAGTATATTGAAGCAGATGAAGGCGCATTAGAAACTTCCTTTTAGGCACTCGAGATAGCTAATGCAGTGATGGTGGGAGAAACAGTGGCTAAGAGTGGTCCGTCTTTTGCATCCGCTCGGAGCATCAAGTCTACACTGGAAGAAGGCACTCCCGCAGGTTGGGGAAACGTTATTGAAGTAAAGCCAAATATGGATCGCCAAGGGTTGGGTTACAAACCAACTCATGATGAAGCACCAACACATGACAAAGGACGTCCAAAGAGTATACAAGAAATATTTATCAGTGGAGGTTTCCAAATCAGTGCTGTGGAAGAAGAATTCGAAGATGAAGACCTCGAACAGTTAGTGTATCATTGCAACGCTGCCTTGAGCAACTGGGAAGCTATTGAGATTCCTTTGGTTGTTCCTGAGTTAAAGTAATTTGTTTGTCTTTCTTTTCTTGTTTTTGTTTTGAATCTCCATAGCCATGCCCAAGGCTATAGGAATGTTTTGTAAGGGCCCCGAGCTTTCAAGAAAATCAATGAAAAACGAACTATTTTGTTAATTTCCTTGTGTTATTTCCTTTACTGCTTTTACTTTCATTTTAAAAGAAAAATGTCAATCTTAAAAAACCCAAAACAGTTTTTCTCTTTTGTGTGCTGCATTTTCTTTGTGTGTTTTAATAAATTAAGCCATTCCAACGTGCAGTGATGTCCTAAAACCCATTGAATCCTATGACTTTGCATTCCCTACTGACTTTGATTCACCAATATACCAAGCTGAAGATGAGGATGAAGATTTCAAAATCCCTGATGAACTGGTAAGATTGGTACACCATGAGTATGCAGAGCTTCAACCCTACAAAGAATAGGTAGAAGTCATTAATCTTGGTACCGAAGAAGACAAGAAAGAAGTCAAGATTAGGGCAGCTCTTGGGGCAGAAGTCAAGCAGCAACTAGAAAAGCTTCTGAAAGAATATGTGGATGTATTTGCTTGGTCGTACCAGGATATGCCTGGTCTAGACACTGACATAGTGGTTCACAAGTTACCGCTTCGACCAGAATGCCCACCAGTTAAGCAAAAGCTCCGAAGAACAAGACCTGAGATTGCTCTCAAGATTCGAGACGAGATGAAGAAACAGATTGACGTTGGTTTCTTAGCAGTGTCCAAATACCCCGAATGGATAGCCAATATTGTACCTGTGCCGAAAAAGGACGGGAAAGTCAGAATGTGTGTGGATTACAGGGATCTAAACAAGGCCAGTCTGAAGGATGATTTCCCGTTGCCGCATATCGATACGTTGGTGGATAATACAGCTCGTTTTGCAGTTTTCTCATTTATGGATGGTTTTTCTGGTTACAATCAGATTAAGATGGATCCCAATGTCAAGGAAAAAACTACTTTCATTACTCCGTGGGGGACTTACTGTTACAAAGTTATGCCTTTTGGTCTGAAGAACGTAGGTGCTACTTATCAAAGGGCCATGGTAACTTTATTTCATGATATGATGCACAAGGAGGTAGAGGTATATGTTGATGACATGATAGCCAAATCTCAGAGTGAGGAGGACCATTTGGAACATCTTTTGAAATTATTTAAGAGACTCAGAAAATATCAGTTGAGACTGAATCTAGCCAAGTGTACCTTTGGAGTAAGATCTGGAAAGTTACTCGGTTTCATTGTCAGTCACCGAGGGATTGAGGTGGATCCAGATAAAGTCCGAGCCATTCAAGATATGCCAGCTCCACAGACTGAGAAGCAAGTAAGAGGTTTTCTTGGAAGACTGAACTACATATCCAAATTTATTTCCAATATGACTCCTACTTGCGAGCCCATCTTCAAATTATTATGCAAGGACCAGACGGTTGTTTGGAATTCAGATTGTCAGCAAGCATTTGATAAGATCAAGGGTTACCTACAAGAGCCTCCGATCTTAATACCTCCGGTTCTGGGAAGACCTCTCTTCGTGTATTTGACAGTGCTTGAGAATTCAATGGGTTGTGTGTTAGGTCAGCAGGACGAGTCTGGACGAAAAGAACATCCTATCTATTATTTGAGTAAGAAGTTTACTGATTGTGAAAGCCGATATTCACTTCTGGAGAAAACTTGTTGTGCTTTGGCATGGTCTGCTAGACGCTTGAGGCAGTACATGATTTGTCATACCACTTTGTTGATTTCAAAAATGGATCTGATAAAGTATATTTTTGAAAAGCCTACTCAGACTGGAAGGCTCACCCATTGGCATATATTGTTATCAGAATACGACATCCAGTATGTAGCCCAGAAATCTATCAAGGGTAGTGTTTTGTCAGAATATCTTGCAGATCAACCAGTGGAAGATTATGAGTCTCTCAAATTTGATTTCCCAGATGAGGACATTATGTTAGTGAAGGATTGTGAAGAGCCAGGTTTCGATGAAATTCCGTAGGAAGGTCTTTGGTGGAAAATGATGTTTGATGGTTCCTCCAACTACAGTGGACATGGCGTAGGCGCCGTTTTAATGAGTCCGGAAGGTGGTTACACTCCATTCACAGCCAGGTTGGATTTTGACTGCACAAACAATATCGCCGAATATGAAGCATGCATTCTCGACCTCGAGGCAGCTATCGACCTCAAAATCAAACTTCTTGAAGTCGGTGGGGATTCATCTTTGGTTATTTATTAGGTTACTGGAGAATGGGAAACTAGACATGAGAATTTGATCCCTTATAGAGCCTACATCATCAAGATGATGGAGTATTTTAATAAAATCACTTTCAAACATGTTTCGAGATCTGAGAATCACATCTTCGATGCCTTAGCCATGTTAGCCTCAATGTGGAGAATCAGGGATGTCAATATTGCCACTCTCATTCGAATCAAACGCAAGACCTAGCCCGCCTACTGTCAGATGGTTGAAGAAGAAACTGATGATAAGCCATGGTTCTATGACATAAAGAATTACCTGTTAAAACAAGAGTATCCAGCAGATGCTACATCACTTGACAAGAAAACGCTAAGACGATTAGCATCCAAGTTCTTTCTCAGCAATGATGTGCTTTACAAAAGAAATCATGATATGGTCATGCTTAGATGTGTCGACAGACGAGAAGCAGAGTTGTTAATGCAAGATGTTCATGAAGGAATGTTTGGTACTCATGCCAATGGATATGCTATGTCTAAAAAGATTTTGAGGGCTGGATATTACTGGTTGACTTTGGAAACTGACTGTATTCAATATGCCAGGAAATGTCACAAGTGTCAGATTTATGCGGACAAGATGCACGTACCACCTACATTGCTAAATGTGTTGTCATCACCGTGGCCTTTTTCTATGTGGGCATCGATATGATTGGGGCGATTGAACCAAAAGCTTCTAACGGACACCGATTTATTATGGTTGCTATCGACTATTTCACAAAGTGCGTTGAAGCTGCATCCTACACTAATGTTACTCGGCAAGTGGTGGCCCGTTTCATCAAGAAGGAAATTATCTGTTGTTACGGAATTCCGAGCCGGATCATAACGGACAATGGTACCAATTTGAACAACAAAATCATGAAGGAGTTGTGCGATGATTTCAAAATTGAACATCACAATTCTTCTCCTTATCATCCCAAGATGAATGGAGCTGTAGAAGCTGCAAATAAAAACATCAAAAATATTTTTCAAAAGATGGTGAAAACTTACAAAGATTGGCATGAGATGCTACCATTCACCTTGCATGGGTACAGAACGTCCGTCCGCACTTCAACAGGGGCAACCCCTTTTTCTTTGGTATATGGAATGGATGTGGTACTTCCTATTGAGGTCGAGATACCTTCTTTGAGAGTCATAATGGAAACCAAGTTTGAAGAAGCAGAGTGGGTGAGAGTAAGGTTTGATCAGTTGAATCTTATCGACGAAAAGCGCATGTCTGCAATGTGTCATGGTCAGTTATATCAGAATAGGATCAAGAGGACCTTTGACAAGAAAGTTCATGTCCGAGAATTCCGAGAAGGGGAACATGTACTCAAAAAGATTTTACCAGTTCATAAAGATGCACGAGGAAAGTGGATGCCTAACTATGACGACCCGTTTATTGTGAAGACAGTCTTCTCAGGAGGCTCATTAATTCTCACCACCATGGATGGAGAGCAACTTACTCATCCAGTGAATTCTGATGCAGTACGAAAGTATTACGCCTAAAAGAACCTGAGAAGCCGAAAACTCAAAGGAGCGGCTTATGCAAAAGTTAGGGTTGCAGAAAAAAAAAGAAAAGAGAAAAAGAGAAAAGAAAGAAAAATATGAGCTCGCTAAGTTGAAAACCCGAAAGGGCGGCTTAGGCAAAAATGAGCGTCCCGGTGGATTGAAAACCCGAAAGGGAGATCCAGGCAAAAATTAGGGACAAAGGTGTTTCACTGTATCATATGAGTTGTCACTACCGTAGAAGATCCTACAAGAATTAACTCCAACCGCTCTCGTCAGAAGCAAGGATTTTGAGGAATTTTAGTCTTTAGGGATAGTTTGGTCATGGGATTCGATGTAACCTTATCCACATTGCCATTTTTCACTTGTAAAATTTCTATGGAATTTTGTCATTTGCAAGATTTCATCCTTGAATAAAATCAGTTTTGAGCCATTCTTTCTTTTGCAAAATTTATCATTTCCTTTATTTTCTTTGTTATGCAAAATATTGTTCGTTGATCAACGATAATTTTGAAAGCATTAGGGTCAAATTATTTGAATAAAACTTGAAAAGGTTAACAACGTAAGAACTTCAACTCATGGAAAAGAGTCAAGGAAAATCATACTTCCCCGAAACCTCAGGGTAGCGGAAACTTTGATACGCAAGCCTATCGCACTCCCTGGTGAAGTGTAGGCACGTTGAACTGCTGACTCTCCTTTGGTCATGTGTAAGTATCAAGTTGGAAGACCGCCTCTCGAAACCTCTTATGATGATGTGAGGACTCGTCCCCAACAGAAGACTTCTGAGCATTTTGTTTGAATTTGCTTTGTTCCCCTGTTAAGAGTGGATCTATTTTTAAGACTACATACACCCTTCAGCCTAGGTTCAGTGAGATTCGTTTTGTCTCTCGGGGTCAGTGTGCTATTTGTTGATTTCTCGTGAATGCCTAATCACTGCTAGTGAATGTCCTTTAAAATCCAGTTGTAACTGGCATTATTTTAGAAGCCGATCGTTATTGGTATTCTTTTGGTCGTCACCATATTTCTTGTTAAAGACCAGTCGTAACTGGCATTGTCTTAAATTCCACTCGCTGGTATCTTTTGATTCGGTCGTCACCACCTTCTCTTTTGAAGTCCAGTCGTAACTGGTAGTGTTCGCAGTCCAATCATTATTGGTATTCTTGTGGTCGTCACCGTGTTTCCAGTCGTAACTGGCATCATCTTAACTTCACTCGTTATGAACTTTTGGTTCGATTGTTACCAACCTTTTCCCTCTGAAGTCTAGTCGTCACTAGAAAATTCCCTGTGAAGTCCTATCGGCATTTATATCTTGTTGGTCGTTACCAACCTTCCCCAAGGAAGTCCAGTCGTAACTGGCGTCACTTGGAATCCAATCGTTATTGGTATCTTTTGGTTTGGGCATTACCCACATCCCCAACTCAAGCCTAGTAGCTTGCTAGCATTCTCATAACCACATGTGTTGGTATACCCTGATTTGGTCTTCACCGTGTTTTCTTTCAAAGTCCAGTCGTAACTGGCATTACTGGAAATCCAATCGTCATTGGTACCCGGACTTGGTTGTTACCAACCTTCTTTAAGTCCAGTGGTTACTGGCATTGCTTGAAATTTGGTCATCACCAATTTCCCCAGTCAAAATCTTATGTGTTACCGATTGGATTTGAGAAATCTTATTTGTTGGTCATTACCATTACCCACGGAAAGTCTAGTGGTTACTAGCACTGTCTGGACCATTTGTTAAAACTGGGTGACATCGTTATCCCTAGTGAAATCTTCCTCCCCAGACAAGTCTCGGAGATCTAGTCGTCACTAGTATCCTCAACGTATTTGGTCTTTGTTTCTAGTCCATTCCTGAAGATCTCGTTTGAACTCTTCACTATAGGAAATTCCTCATCTGATCATCCCCAGTAAGGTTCGTATTTTAGTTCTTCACTTCCCCAGTGGAAGTCACTCTTTTCCCCGGTGGAAATCTATCCCTCTCCCCAGTAGGGTGTTTGCTCTTCCCCAATGAGATTGTCATCTTCATTGGACTTTGTGCATCCTCATGTGAAATTTTCCTCTCAGTTATCACTAAGTCATGTTTGAACTATTGATTGGTATATCGCAGTTTTCCCTAGTTTCAGATCCACAAAACCAGGTCCCATTAGTAGTTACGCGTTGCTTTGTTTTTCTGTCTTCTGCATATGTCTTGCTTCCAAGCATCATGAAGCATCATTTAGAATTCATGGCATATCATGACCTGTCCTTTTGCATATCATCGAATCTAAGGGACAAAATTTTTGGTTTTCTATATTTAAATACCCTTCACTGCGATTCTACGAGGATTATCATCTCTCGGTTCCATCTAGTGAAGATATTTAAATAGGGGCAACTGCTGCACCCCAAATTTTGACCCCTTAGATTCTCATTATCATTTTAGGAGCATACTCATGAATTATCTCACCCTAACCCAGTGCAAGTTTGTCTTTGTCAAGTTACATATGAATCAGGGTTTTGTACAGTCAAATCGAAGCTTCAGGGTTTGTGATCAATCCAAGTTTTAGGCTAATTCAATCATGAAACAATATCAAGGGCATCATATGATGTCAATTGAGAACCTAATTTGAGGTTGTTACCCCAGAATCAAGAACAGAATATTTCAGGGCACCCGATTAGGGTTTTGACTAATAAAAGTCAACTGTAAGTTTGACTTTGATGTTGGAAGATGTTTTAATGGTGGGATTGTGATCCATGAAGTTCATATAGCTTAATAAAGTCCATTCAAGAAGTTTCAAAGTCTCAGGAGGTCCAGAGTATCAACAGACGACTCGGTAGTCACCGATCGATCGTACGGTTGACCAAAAAGTCAACTCTTCAAATTCAAGGAATTGGACTTCAAAGTGTGAATAAAAAATGTTCCTTATATCATATTGCACTTGCCTATCAATTTTAATGACCATTGGATCAAGGATGAAGGAGTAATCGAAAAATCGGGAAATTAGGGTTTTGAAAGGGGCTAAACCATAACTCCTTAACCACACATCCAAATGAAGTGGTTCAAAGCTCATTTGAAAGCTCTTGACAAATCCTACAAAAGTCCCTAAGTGGTCCATGATCAGAAAATGCATAGATTTGAAGTTATGACCAAATTGACTTTTAAGCTCATTTTTTGGCAACTTTGAGAGATTTTTTTGGCCAAGTTCCTTTAAGAATTTGAATCTCATGAAAACATGAATGTTTTAGATCTATTTGAGGGCTTTCTAAAAAGTACTAGAAAATCTCAATATCATTTGTGATCTGAGAGTTATGGATTATGCAAGATGGTGTTTTCATACTTGAATCCCACATTGGTGATTTTTCATAAGTTCATCCTTTGGTCACTTGGATCATTTCTCAGCCTTTGAATCTTATTATTTCTGATATTTGGATGTTTTGAAGCATTGAAATGTGAAGAATTATGCAGAGAATGGAAATTGTAGGCTTTGACAAGTTGGTTTGCAAGTTGCCTTGCAACTTGCATTAAAATATTATTAACAAGCAAGAGGTGGAAAGTGAGTCCTGCAAACAGCCATCAACCTACACTCTCTAGCCTGACATTAGACACATTAAACTCATTATAACACTTGACTTCAAGCTTACCTAGCTGCCAAGAAAACCCCTTTGTGGAGGTTTGATCCAAAAGTGTAAAACCTTTCTTTCATGGGAAGAAATCTCCAAATCTGCCCCCTCTCTTAATTTGCCTACAAAAGGGAGCCCTCATCACTTCATTTTCCACACAAGATTGATTCTAAAAACTACAGAAACACAAAGTCATGGCTCTTTCACATCTTACTCCAAAAATCACTAAATCACAAAATATGCACAAAAATGGATTGCACTTCAGCCTGCACCATGATACACCCTTTTTATGACAGATTTGCATTTCACATAAGCTTTTCTCATTACAGCATGATTTGAATCCTATCTCTTGCATGAACTCATTCATTATCATTTATATGGTATGTATGCATAATCACTTTGATCTGAAACTGACTGGTGTGTGAAATTCATATCAAAATGCATTTTAAAACATCCAAGAGTAAGTGCTATCGGGTTTTGAGCTAGGGGCAGAATTTCAGAAATCTAAAAATACCATCATGTTCCTTGTGTTTTTCTACATAATTTAGACCTAAATTTCATCCAAAACCATTAAGAAATGAGGAAGTTACACTTGAAAATGCAATCCTGAGTTTTGGCTTTGTTTTGTGCCCAGCCTGGTTTTGAAACACCCCTCATATATTTATGGGGTGGCTTTCATCAACAGATGTATAGCCACCCCAGTGGTAAGAACATTAGCCAAAACATGCCTTGCATCCTATGAACCTGGGTTCGACCCCTGAGGAGGGCAACCCTTTTATTTATTTTCGTCATTTTGTAACCAAACTTCAAAAATTCATATCTCTCTCAATTTTAATCATTTTTCACCCATTCTTTTTGCATTTTGTTCATCTTGATGTCTACTTTCATGTCATAGTTTTTATTTCCATGTGTGTATAATTTTTCATCTCTTTTGACTATGTGCAAGTTATGTACGTTTTATGATCGTTTTCGCGTATGTAGATGAATTTCTCTCTTGTTATACTTGTGATTGTTTGTGATACTTGTTTGCATTCATGTTCTTAAATTTTAGCTAACATGCTAGGACTTCATCTTTGGTTGTTACCATGTTCATTGTACTTCATCTGCTAGATACACTGAAGCTTGATCTGTTGTCACACTTCCTGCTTAATCAACTGCTTTGATTGTCATCAATGCATTTTCATTTTTTATCATTTCACATGCTCACTTAATGCTTGTCACCATGAATGCATATGTATTATGTTGTTGTCTTGTTCAAAATTTTCTTTCCCCAAGTGATGAAGCTTGTTAGCTCTCATCCAAGTTGCCTCTCCTATCCCTTTCCAAAGGAAAGGATCTTTCCATTAACCCTGATGTTATGGATAACTCATTAACCCATTCCCTTGACTTTTTTAAGTCACTTTAACCTTAGTTTAGAAACCAATAGACTTTGCTTTAAGTCTAAAAGACCCACCTGTACTAGGAGTGTTCTTCGACTAGAACCCTAGGATAGAGTTTGTTAACTCTATGTAAGAATCATTGTCATGATTTCTTACTTTCCATTTGAGTGTTACAATTTAGATTAGGGAGTTTTGTCAAACTCCACACAAACATTGTCATGTTTGTTCTCCCTTGAACCTTGATCATAATCAAGTGTTCTTCTTTCCTTGTGAGGTGAACTAAGATTACTCTGATTCTATCCTAGTTAGGATACGTAGGCAGAAGATGCGATGTCTTTGCGAGCAAACTTAGAAAACCATCTAGGTCTTTACATATCCCTTATACCTTTTCCCAATCCATAGTACATATTCACAAACTTAGCAAGCAATCAAACAAATGGTTCCTGTAGAGTACTACAGATGCTTATGGTGCTAACACCTTCCCTAGGTATAACCAACCCCCGATCCCCAAATCTCTTAAGCGTTGTCGTTACATCGCGAAAAAGGTTTTTATTTCTTTAGACCTTTCCTTTGGATAAAATAAAGTTCGGTTGTAAAAGAATTAAGATTCAAGTTAACTTAATAGCTTGATATCCAATTTTCACCGCAACAACGATGAACATTGTGCGCCAGGAGCCTTAAGCATTTGTGAAATAATGAGTGAATGGTCTCCTCTCATTTTTCTAGAGTGTTTACTGTACGTCCCGTCTGCGGAGCGATATGTGACGCATTCGCTCCTATATCATAGTCTATAGTGCAACGTGAATCTCAAACCAATCAATTCACTTCTCTAGAACTCACAAACAAGCTTCAAACTTTTTATCCTTCGGGATTTGTCTTTCAAAATCATTTTTAGAAAATAGTATGTTACTTTCCATTCTACCACAAACATGCATCGACCCTAACTGGTGGAATGAAAGCTTAACTTCGCTCATAAAAAAACACATAACTGACTTGTGGTTTCATTACCCAAACTACATTTGCTCTGATATCTCATACTAGATGAGGATACATAGACACAAGATGGAGATGTCATGGGGAGCAACCATCCGCCCTTCACCCTTAGTTTTCCGAACTACGTTGTAGCATGACCAGAGTGAAGCTTCCTACATGGCCAAGATGAAGACAGAAACATTGACCAAGAAAGAGAAAGAATTGTCTGATGAGATCAGGATGAGAGAGAGAGTTGGCATTGATATTAAGAGTACTAGTAGCTTATTGAAGCATACAAAGAAGGATTTGTACATAGCGTATCTGGAGATATCCAAATTCAATGATCAGTAGAATGCTACAATAACCACCAACAAAAACATGGAAGACAAGCTTCACAATCAGACTGATAAGCTGAAGGCACAACTCATGGTCAAAGAGAGAGAAGTTGTGGTAGAGTCATCTCGCAGATACGCAAGTGAGCAGAAACTCCAAGAGACCTTATCAGCTTTTGAAGAGCTCAAGATTCGAGCAGAGTTGAAGAAACCTAGGCTTGAAGATGTCTTTGGTAAAGATGCTTGGGAAGAATATTCTTAGTGTCTGAGAGATGTTATACACAGAAGATACATCCTTATCTAGGAATTGATTACAAGACCAGAGCATCCAGACACGAAGAAGATGCTCAAGGAAGCCTAGACTTGGTGCAAAGAGCATAGTGGTCGGGGAAGGTTCTATTCAGTTGATGATATGTCTCAGTAGCTCTTTTTTTTTCTTGTATCTGACCATCAACAGTCTTGTTGGTCGAGATATTTGGCTCTTGTATTCAGTTATCTTTCTTACTTGTAGATTGTATGTACTAACTTGTTATCCTCATTTTATTTATGAGAAGAGATTTTGATTTTCTGTCTATCTCTACTGTTCATTGATTTATGAAACTGGAGTTAAGGGGGAGATCTCTCTGAAATATATAAACATGTTTGTATTTTTCATTAGCATACTCATTTGCATCGCAGGTATTCTCAATGTCTTTACTCTTATCTTTTCTTAGCTTTCTCTCATCAGCAGGATTGAGGAATTCAGTTTTCACAGATATTCAACTCGGGGGAATCAACCGAGGGTCATGGATCAAGTACAAGATGAGCTTCAGGAAGTCAAGACTCGGATGACGCAATTTATGGAACTGATGCAAAACGCAGCTCAAGGACAGGAACAACTGAGAACTCTGGTCTAACCTGTAATTGCATAAGTTGATAAAGTTGGTTTTCTACATGGTGGATTTTGTTTGGTACCTCCTCTTAGAAGTGATGTTAGTTCTTAAGGCGATAATGGGCCTACGATTATTGTTCCTACAGGTGGAGGCGTTGTTAATGGTCCTGGTAATGGTGTTGGTGGAGTAAGTGTATGTGCGGTGCATGGGCCATCTGGCCTACATTAGAATGAAGATCGCCAAAAGGATGTCTTATCTATGCATGATATAGATGTCGATCTTCCGTATGAAGTCAACAAGAGGTTGAAGTTGATTGAAGAGAATATGAAGGCTTATGAGAACCAAAAGTCATTAGATCTTAACATGTCAGACCTTAGTTTAAAGTGCCAGACTTTGACAAATACAAGGGGACTACCTTTCCTAAAACTCATATCCGTGCATACTATAGAAAAATGTATGCACATTCTGATGATGGGAAACTCCTAATGCACTTCTTTCAAGATAGTTTGGCAGGACCATCATTGGAGTGGTACGTGGGGTTGGAGAGAACTCAAGTTAGAAGCTGGAGAGATCTTACGGAAGCATTAGTTTGTCATTACCAATACAATAGTGACACGGCACCAAATAGGGTGCAGTTACAGAATTTGTCTCAGAAGAATAATGAAAGTTTCAAAGAGTATGCCTAGAGATGGCGTGAGTTGGCTGTGAGGGTTCAACCTCCAATGATGGATAGAGAGAGAAATGATAGATATATTTATGTATACGTTGTCTGGTACGTACTATGATAAGTTGGTCGGTTGCACGTCAGCGAGTTTTTTAGATTTAGTGATGGTCGGTGAAAGAGTTGAAAGCGGTATCAAGACTGGAAAGATTCATAACGGAAGTGGTTCCTCGTCTGGAGGAGTGAAGAAGTCGTACACAGGAAACTTGAAGAAGCGAGATGGGGATTCTAATTCCATATCTTCTTATAGAGGTAAAGGCAGAGCCCAATCACACTACAATTAGAAAGTTACTGCTGCAGCCATCCTGGCTGCACCTCAGTAACAAGCTTATGCTCCTCGTCATTACCCAGATAGTGCAAGAATGGCATGTAGGCAGTTTGAAACCCCACATATGCCATACTCCAAATTATAGCAACATTTTCTTCAGCTATACTTGATTTAGAAGAGGACTTTGGCGCCTCTTATTGGAGCTCCTCCACCTGGGTATGATATGAATGCTAGGTGTGAATTACATTATAGTGCTCTTGGTCACAACTTTGATAATTATAAAGCCTTTATGCATAAAGTTCAGGATCTGCTTGATTCCGAAGCTATCAATTTTACCAATGAGGGTCCCAATGTTAATTAGAATCTCATGCTGAACAATGGAGTAGCAGAACAAATTCTATTGTTGATGAGGAGAGTTTGAATTTAGTGACCGATGTTGATGATTTGAAGACTCCATTGAGTTTTGTGAAAGATAGACTATTAAAATGGGGTGTATTCCCAAGTTGTTCTGTTGATTGTCAAGAATGTGAATTGAGACCCGAGGGTTACGGTCTTTTGAAAAGGGGTATTCAGAAAATGAATGATGATGGTTATCTGCAATTTGATAGAATGGGTGTTGAAGATGTTAATGACAAGGCTAGTGATGATGGAAACGATATCGCCACGATTTCGATCCCTTACAAGACAATTAATATTTTGGCGCCAGCAAGGCCAACACCTGTAATAATCACTACGACAGGACCAGTGCCGTATGAAAGTACCAAGGAAATCCCATGGAATTATGGGGCTGAGGTTTTCTGCAATGGATAAAAACAAGAACTAATTGGTTCTTCGAATGTGGATTCTACTGTTGATAACATAGTCGGTGCAAGAGGGATTATTCGTAGTGGAAGAGTCTTTTCTCCACCTGAGCTTAATGTTGACACAACAGGTAAAAGGAAAGAAACAGTTGAAGATGTTGTACAACAACAGGCTAGTGATAGCTCTTTTTCTAAGGATGCTGAAGAGTTCATGAGCCATCACTAAGAGTGACTATAAAATTGTGGACCACTTGAATCAAACTCCTTAAAAAATTTCCATTTTATCTTTGTTGTTGTGTTCTGAAGCACAACGCACTGCTCTACTGAGGATTTTGAATTCAACCTCTGTGTCCCAAGAGATTTCTGTTAATTAGTTGGAAGGGATAATGGCACACGTTAATGCTGATAATGGTCTAAGCTTTACTGATATAGATTTGACTCATGCCAAGAGGAATCAAAATCATGCCTTGCATATCTCTATGTAGTGTAGAGGATCTTTATTGTCACATGTCTTAGTTGACACGGGATCTTCGCTCAACGTGTTGCTGAAGAAGGCATTAATGAAGTTGGATACTCAAGGTTTAATCTATACACCAAGTGATCTTTTGGTACGAGCGTTTGATGGTTCTAAAAGATCGGTGTTTGGGAAGATAACCATGCCAATTCAGGTGGGATCTGAAACTTTTTATGCGATGTTTTACATGATGGACATTCAACCGGATTATAGTTGTTTGCTAAGCCGACCTTGGATACATGCTACAGGGCCAGTAACATTGAAGCTACATCAAAAGCTGAAGTATATGATGGAAGGGAAGATAGTCACTTTTTATGGGGAGGAGGATATCATATTCAATCATCTATCAACATTCAAGTAAGTAGAAGTGGATGGGGAAATTCACGAAACTCTCTATCAAGCCTTTGAATCTATGCAAATTCAAGAGAAGCCTCATGTCGAGGTTAAAGTTCCAGAGGTTTTGATCGGTAAAATAACAAGTCTATTATTTTGCCAATGTAGTAATACGAGGGAATTTCCCCAAATATCGATCTCGAGGATTGCGTAGCAAATACAAGTTCTATAATAATTCAGTTGAACAAAAGTACTTGGATTTTGAAATTGTTTTGTTTAACTATAAAAATAATTGCAAATAAAATAGGGAAATTGAATATGTGGTTTCACAAATATGAGTACCATGTTAGGGGAAGTGTGTGATTCGACTAAAAAACAACTCTGAATTAACACTTCAACAACTTATTGTAACTAACTAATTAACGATTATTTAGAATGTTTACTCCTAAGTCACTAGTGAGAAAACCTTTAATCGTCCACCCTAATTCATATATCAATAGAGAATTACCAATGAAATTAAGTAATCAATTATCAACAATATTATGGTTCCTATAGGGTATCCCTAGTCCTAGGTGATATCTACAAAAAAATAATCCAAAGCAAAGTATTAACAACGGCGGTCCAGCCTAATCGTTAATCGAAAATCAAACCATGTTTGTCCAACAGAGCAAGCATTAAGAATAGCTAGAGATCAAATCAGTTATGAAAAACTAGGAATTGCTAGAGATCAAATCAGAGTCATTACAAATTCAAATTAGGGATACTCCATAGCATATAGGGTTTAGCTACTCATACTATTTGAAGAAATTGCAACGTAAAAATGAGACATTACAAGATAATATGTTTCTTTGATCTTCAATTGCTCCCGCTCATGAAAACATTCAGTTTCCCATTCACCTTGGTCTCTCCAATCTTGATTGTGTAATTCTCCACTGGCTAAAAAGTCCCTTTTTCCTTCTCAAAACACGTCTTAAATACTCACATGTCCAACACAGTAATAGGAAAATACCCAAAATACCTTTAGGGATCACATAGGTCACAAAAATAAGAAAATTGGAAGATGAAGTGCTTCTTCCAACATGGGCCGTGTCAGCTGACACAGGTGGCCGTGTTGGCCCCCTGGCTGCCTAATCAAAACACTTCCTGTTCTAGACTTGCTGACACGGGCCATGTCAGGTGACACAGGAACCCGTGTCAGCTAACTGCTTTTTTACATGAATTCATTCTCTTGGCATCCTCCTAAAACGGGTCGTGTCATGTGTCAAGGGTGACTGTGTGTAACACCACAAATTTAATTGGAATATTTAATTTAATTTATTTAAACGAGAATATTCGTATTTTGGTGATTTCGGTGGTTTTGTGGAATATTGGAATTTAATGGAATTTGGGTTATTAATAACCCAAATTCCATTAAATTCCAATAATCCACAAGACCACTAAAATCACCAAAATACAAATATTCTCATTTAAATAAATTAAATTAAATATTCCAATTAAATTTGGGGTGTTACACTATGTCAAGCCACAGTTTCCATTCCAAAAACTCTTCCGAATTCCTACCATTTATCCTGGTTTTTGCTCTGGTTCTTCTTAATTGCTTACCTGAACCTAAAAACAATGGAAATACCAAACCAACGCAAAAAATATGAATAAAGGAAATAAAATGCAACTAAACATATAAGACGATTAACTAAAACTAATGGTAAAATAACATGTTAAACCCACTGATCAAACTCCCCCAAACTTAAATCTTTGCTTGACCTCAAACAACGAGCTTGGATAAAAAATTTTCAGATCAAATGGTACACATTAAATAAAAGATTTGTGAAGGTAAGGTGTATCGATGCTTATGCGTGAGTCTTTGTTCCAATCAGCTAAAATTAGTTCTCTTGGTAATTGTCCGTTAACGAAGGTATTGCAGAAACACATACCGCGGTAAAACCACAAACCTAAATCCCCCTTTCGGTTACCTCTCCAAATATGCTTTGGGCTTAAGTATTTTCTTTGATTTTCTACCCCTTTCATTCGGATAATCATATTAAGGCACTTTTGATCGCTTTCCCTCACATGGATAAAATTTGACCGAGACTTTTGCAAGGTGTAACGCCCCGATTCTGAATTTCCCATTATTTTGTTGAGTCTTTTAATTTATTTGGTTAATTTTTATTTTATTGTGGAATTATATGATAATATGTTATGTGTGTATGTTGTGGTATTTTATTATTTGGAGAGTTTTTGGAATTAATTAGAGGCTGTTTTAGATAATCCTTGATTAGTAGTTATTTTGAGAGAAATAAAGTAGAAAGAGTATAAGTGGAAAAGAGAAATAATAGAGAGAATAGAAACCAAAAGGAAAGAAAAAGAAGAGAAAGAAAGGAAGGGAAGAGAAAAGACGAGGAAGAGGAGAAAAACCTAGAATCATCAAGAATCAACTTCTAAGCTTTCGATTGATTGGGTAAGGGTGTGAAACTTTATTATTCTTGCAATGTGTAGGATTATGTGTGTTCTTGTAGGTTTTGTTTTGGATTGGGGAGAGTTTTACTCATTTTTCATTCTAGGGCATAATACGGATTTAATCAATAGAACCGAGTTTTCGTTGGTGAAAGTGAGATTAAGTAGTAGCATTTATGTCGGGTGATGTTAGGCCAAAGTGCTGGAATGAGTTGGGACTTAATCGGGTGAATCCAAGAGTTTTGGAGTGGAAGAACAGTAAGAAATTCTGTGTTCGCAGACACTCGCTAGCACGTTCGCTAGGCGAGCTAGTCGTGAACGTTCGCTAAGCGAGCAGTAGCGAATAGATAGCGAACAATCCCAGACTTGGACAGAATGCAAGTTGTGGTGTTCACTGGTAGCGAATGGAGGTAGCAAAGGTTCGCTAGGGGTTCGCTGAGCGAGCGAGGTAGCGAACAAAGTCAGAGGCTTCTGTTTGCCTTCGCGAGCTTGTTTGCTAGGCGAACAAGTAGTGAATACTCGCTAGGAGCTCGCTAAGCGAGCAGGTTGGCGAGCATGACAGGTTGTGTTTTATTTAATGTTTCCATCCGGGGTCGGATTTCAGACTTAACTTTGATTATTTCCTTGCTCGATTCATCGATCATGCCGAGTTATATTGTGCTTTGGGTAGCCGTATGGCGTGAATCCTAGATTGTGAATTGTGGAATGTGTAATGTGGCCGTTTGACAATTTTGTGCAATTGTTCGAATTAAATGGAATTTCATGTTGATATTGATGTGAATGTGCATAATTGAATGTACTTGTATGATGTGAAGAATGCTTGAATATGGTTGTAAACATGTGTGCATTTTAAGAGTGTATTGAGTCGTGTTGCATGTGTAGCATCATGATTGCATTCTTGTGTGTCTGATCCCGCGTAGGATCTGCAGAAACCTCGTGTGCCCTTGTGGGGTGTGAGCGATGCTTTAGTTACTTTGATCCCTAGGAGGATCTGCATAAACGATCGTGTGCCCTTGTGCGGTGTGAGCGATGGTTTATTTTGATTCCGTGGAGAATCTGCAGAACAGTTGTGTGCCCTTGTGGGGTGTGAGCAACCGGATTGTGTGCCCGTGTGGGGTGTGAGCCATCCTGAAACATCGTGTGCCCATGTGGGGTGTGAGCGATGGGTGAACAACGTAGGCCCGACGGGGAGTTACTTCGGTAACGAGCGATGGTTCCATTTTGGTTCTTTAATTGAACCTACTGAACGAGTCGGTACCGCATTTGCATCTGCATAGAGTCGTGAGTCGGTCTCTATGAGTTGCGTTATCATCTTATATGATGTTTTGGTGAAATGAACATAATTGTAAATGTTTATGTGAAATGCTATGAATTGTAAGCATGAATTGGTGAATATGATTAATTATGTACGTGTACATTGTGATGTATTGTGACAAGTTGTGGTGAGAAATGTGAATTGCGTGTATGTTATAATTGTGTTTTATGATATATATAATTTTATGCATTGTTTGTTATGATAATGTTTCTCACCCTTCTGCAGTTTAATAATGCTCTATGAGGCATTGCAGAGTAGGATGCTGGAGGTCTTTTGTGAAGCAAGTCTTCATTTCTTTTGGTCAGATGGCTCTGATATGTAACACTGGGTAGTTAGGAATTGTTTTGATTCTTTTGTGATACATCTGTGTATGTATCTGCTGCTGATGTTTTTTAAACTCAAATGAAGAAATTAATTAATCTGAATGATGTATATGACGCTATGTTAATGAAATGATTTCAATGTTTAGATGTTTCCGCTTTATTCTAAATATTAATATGTTGGTTTTAAGCATTATGCTTTGTTTTTAGTTGAGATTTACCCCTTTTGTTACATATCTTTATGAGTAGGTATTATTTATGTTTCGTTTCATGGATAATGTGACACGCCTCTTTTATACCATGTTATAATTATACTCTGATAGAATTTTTATTAAGTGCCTAAATGATTTAATTGTTTATTTAGGGGTATAGAAAGGGGGGTGTTACACGAGGCACCTTTATTCTTTTTTCTCGTGCATTGTGTTGCACCCCAAAATTTGACCAACCGGGTCTCGCATTTGGCTCGATGTCTCGACGCATAACCGCATTCGCATCTGCATATCGCATACATTGCATTTTGCATTGATATTGATTTTATCAGGGATCACAGCTCCCGTCTCGTGTTTCAGGTGTTTTTGATCAGTAGAATCGATTTTTGGGATATTTCGGTGCCCGTTTATTTTTTACCGATTATTGTTGTGTCGTTTGGTGCTTATTTTGTCCCTCTGGGAATTATCGTGATTTTTCTGGATTTTATAGGATTTTTTAGGGTTTAAATAGCTTTTAAATCATTTTTTAGGATTTAATAGAATTTTTGATATTTTTAATTCTTTTTAAATCAATTTTTAGCGTTTTATAGAATTAAATAGATTTTTTAAATTCATTTTAGAATTTAATAGGTTTTTAATTCCTTTAAATAGATTTTAAATCATTTGTAGAAATCTTTTATAGATTTTAATATTTTTAGATAATATAGGATTTTTAGAATATTAGTATAATTTTTAAATAGAATTTAAATAGAAATAATAATAATAAATAAATAGAGTTTTCTTTTATAGAAATAAATAGGTTTTATTTTTCTGTTATAGATTTTTAATCAATTTTAGATTTAATTTTCTGATTAGTGGATTAGTAGTTTAGTTAAATAGGATTAAGTAGTTAATTAGCTTTTCAGTATTGTTTTCAGTTTTTGTGCAGATTTTTCTATTCAGTTTCGTTGGGCTTTGTCCCCATTTTCGCAGGCCCAATCAGTGAAATAGAATGCAGTTTGGTCCAGATTCGTCCAAAAAAAAAGGGGGTTCAGAAAGTCCAGCAAATATGCAGAATATTCCAGCGTAATCCACCAGCTTCCAGTCCCTTCCAGATCCTTCTGGAGCGTTCCAGCAAAACTCATCAATATAAAAGCCAGAGCTCACACGTGTCCAAGATAGAGAGGCCCCACTTTTCACTTCCATTCTGCGCCACGTATCCACGAACCTCCTCTCTCTCAGCCACCTTTCAGGCCACGTGGAGGGCATGCAGAGAGCCCCTCCACTTTCTCCACCACGTGGCGCCTCCACATGCTTCACCAGAAAAGCTTCGCCGGCCCGCCGTGCATGTACTCCGGCAACCGTGACGTCGCCGGAGCCCTCTACCATTCCAGATTCCGTTCATCAATCTCCTCCCTTCATCATCTTCTCCAGTCCTTATCATCAACAAACCACCATCCACAACCGTCCGGCGACCTTCCTCTTCAACCTACCACCTCCATTTCATCAACCTTCAACACTGATCATCATCAATAATCATCAGTAACTCAGCAAATCTTCAAAGGACTTTCTTCAAGGTGTTCGTCTCGTTCATCAATTACCAGAATCAACAACACTCATCACCAAACCCAGAAAAAGACTACCAGAAACCTCCATCGTTTCCAGATTTCAACTGCCTTCAACACAAGTTCTCCTAATCCATAAGCGCGTTCATCCACGAGCGTCAACAACAAACGTGTTCATCCACAATCACACTCTTATTTTTCCAGATCCAAGAACGCGTCACCAGAAGAATCCATCAACAATCATCAAGTTTTCCATATATGTTTTTCTCAGATCCGTGCGAATTCTCCACCAAGAACAAGATTCCAGAAACTTCATCATCTTCAAGAGATCATCAATGCCTTTAGCAAGCCTCCAGATCCAGAATACGAGCCACCAATCGACCTCAAGAATGATGAAGAACTCGTCACCAATCGTCAGATTCACAGATCTTCATTCTGTTTGATTAAGCAAATCGTGAGAGTTTGGTGTTTGTTGTGAGTGAGCGTGGTGTTGAGAAGAAGGTTGGGATGAATGTCTCAGAAGAAACAGAGTTAACGAGGGAGAAGAATCTGAGGGTGTTGAGAGGGCGTGGTGTTTGTTCATTGTTGGGAGGAGGAGAGGAGGATGGAGAACGAGAGAAACGGAGGTTGTGACGGCGGCGGCGGAGAAGGTATAGACAGATTAGGGTTTCTTTTTCTGAACATGAGAATGGAGAGAGAGGAGGGAAGAAGATTGGGCCCAGGGCCCAGTTCAGCTTTTTTGGCACACGCCTCCCTCCGTTTTTGGACAAACGTGGGCCTGAGCCCAACACAACTTTTGCCAGCAACACCCAGACTTCACAAGCACCCCCCCTTTGCGTTTTTTGTGAAGAAGAACTGGGCTGGGCCCTCCAGTTTTTTTTTGTATTTTATTTTTCTGTTAAACTTCCCCCCTGTAACAGCATACCCCCCAGCCCCATTTTCTTGTTTTTTCTTATTATTCTTCTTTTAAATATTGTGGGAAAAAATAATAGAAAATGAAAAGAAGAAATACGTTTGAAAAAAAAGAAAAGAAAGAAAATAGAAAATGAAAGAAAAAGAAATAAGAAAAGAAATAAAGAAAAAAGTGAAAGAAATATTTGTGAAAAAAAGAAATAAGGAAAGAATATATTGAAAAATATGAAAAAAAAAAGGGATATTGAAAATAAGAGAAATAAAGAGAAAAAATAGAGAAAAAAAAATATGTGGAGAAATATGAAAAAATATGAGAAAAGGAGAAAAAAAGAGAAAAAAAAAAATATTAAAAGTAGGTTTAATATTTTTTTAAGCATTTTCTTTTAGGATACTTTCATAGACTTTATTTTTTCGACTTTTAGGATAGAATTAGAGGCCCGTTTGTTAGGGGGTTATTTTCATTCGATTTTTCAGGATAGAATAGGATAGCGTTCCTAGGAGATTTATTTCGATATTCAACCCATTGTAATCATTTTTCAGAGATGAATAAAACGAGATTTGAGCTGTGGTCCGATAGTAGCCGAACTACAGCTGCTCTGATTCTTCGTACCAGACGAAGATATGTAGGCATAGGATGCGATATCCTAGCGAGCACACTAACGACTGACTTTTGTTCTCTCGCGGCTGTGCGATCGAGGCTTTCCCGCTGACGACTAATTGAGTACCCTTTTTCTCTCTTGCCCAAGTGCATTTGAGACCAAGCCAAAGTTGTGACCATAGGTTCCCGACCCTGTGAAGCCCGTTGTTTTTCTCACTGCTGTGTGAGAATGTTTGTTTAGCAGTAGTTAGTCTGAACTACGTAAAGCTCTGATCTTCCATCCAGTGGAAGTACGTAGGCACAAGACGCGATGTCTTGGCGAGCCAATTTTCCCCGTAGTCCCGAACTACGTTGACTCTGACTTTCTCTCTTGAGAATACGTAGGCATAGAGTGCGACGCTCTA
This sequence comes from Lathyrus sativus, assembly GCA_963859935.3. NCBI lineage: Eukaryota > Viridiplantae > Streptophyta > Magnoliopsida > Fabales > Fabaceae > Lathyrus > Lathyrus sativus. The sequence goes on from OZ012739.1 coordinate 270,584,573, forward strand.
TCGAGTCAATTCCCTTCCGTTTAGATTTAGCAGCCGTAGATAAGATTGTTTTGCATCCAGTAGACAACCCAAGCAAGCGTGGATCCCGTCGAGTACGACGGACGTGAGGGGTGCTAATACCTTCCCCTTGCGTAACCGACTCCCGAACCCAGGCTATGGTTGCGATGACCATACCTTTTTCCCGTTTTTTGCGAGGTTTACTTCGAGCGTTTCCTTTCCCGCTCTGAGGGATAAATAACGCACGGTGGCGACTCTTCTGTCAGCCGGCGCCGATTTTCGCAGTAGCGACAGCTGGCGACTCTGCTGGGGACTGCGATAGTTTCCTAGGGATCCAATGTCCCGAAAGCGAGTCAATTTTGGGGATCCAACGTCCCCTAGAGAGAGTCAATCCTAGCGCTTGTTTGCTTGTCTATTAGGTGCTTATTTATCGATATTATCTATTGCTGTTGGGCTGTTACGGGTATTCTATGATTGAGATAAGCCGGACCTGGGCTCGAGTATGAGTATACACCTAGATATAGTTGCGGAGAAGTAGTAGACGAACCTGTCTGCTGAGCAGGCGCAGTTCCCTACGAAAATTCGCACTCAGACGAGGTTCTCGCAGAGGTGCTCCTTTCCGGTCCTGAGGATCTGAGGGGAGTCCAGACGTGAGGATTGTCGACTCTGGGAACCGATCAATTGGAAGTCAGCTAAGTGAGGCCTCTTCAGGACTTGACGATGCCACTCCTTCTGGGAATCGTATCGTCAGTTCTGAAAGTCTGTGACGCTGACGACCGCATAGGATGCCGTACCTTGTCAGATATAGGTCCATACCTGTGAGTGGGGGGGTTTTTTGTGCAGGAAACTTGACTTCCAACCTACCCGTTATATTGGTCTTCTTTTCAGAGAACGTCTCCGTCAGCAGCGCCGCAGTATTCAGATTTTGTGTGGGGGCTGTGGTCCCATTGTTTGCTGCATTTTGCATATCATATGCATATCATTGTTGCATTGCATACCATTCGCCAGCTAGCCAGAGTTCTGATCCAGCCTTTGTTTCCTGAAGGTGATTACCCGGAGTTTGGATTGAGCAGCTGTTGATTGTCAAAGACCTACCTAGGGGTTGAGTAGATTTGAGCAGAGTCAAGGGTCGAAGTCAGCTGAAGATTATTGGTAGCCATGTCTGAAGGCAATTTCCAGTCTCCTAATACCTTGACAGGGTTCACTATGGCGTCCAACCCTCTGTATGATTCCATGGAAGATTCTCCGCAAGTGAACAACGTTGCTGCAGACCAAGTTGTACAGCCTTCTGTTGAGAACAGAGATCGACATGAGCAGTTTGTTGCCCAGAATGAGCGTCCTCCTCCTGCCAACAATCAAGGTGTTGCTTTCCCTGTGATGAATTATCGAAGAGATATCCCGGTAGCCAGGATGGTAGATCCAGGAGCTCTCGAAAAGGCTAGAAGAGTCCGAGTGTTGGAAGAGCAAATGAAAGCTTTGAAAGCCAAAGATGCTGTTAACCTAGATGCTGTAGGCATGTGTTTGGTTCCTGACCTGGTGTTGCCTTACAAGTTCAAAGTGCCGAAATTTGAGAAGTACACGGGAGATAGCTGTCCAAAGCTGCATTTGATGATGTTCTGTCGAAGAATGACTGCGTTTGTGCGAGATGATAAGTTGATGATCCATTGCTTTCAAGATAGTCTGACTGGGGCATCTTTGAGGTGGTATATGCAGTTAGAGAGGAATCAGATTCAGTCATGGATGGATTTAGCCAGAGCTTTTCTGAAGCAGTATGATTACAACCTAGACATTGCTCCTTATCGCATGCATTTGCAAGAGTTGTCTCAAGAGATCAATGAACCTATCAGGAAGTATGCTCAGAGATGGAGAGAATTTGCTGCTAAAGTGCGTCCACCGCTGTTAGACCAAGAGCTGGCAAGCATGTTTGTAGATTCCCTACAATATCCGTACTTCAAAAGATTGCTCGGAGTTCCGGCAAGTTTCTCTGACGTGGTAGCATTAGGAGAACGCCTTGAGTACTCCATAAGAATGGGGAAAATTCAGATTACTCCATATGATCAAGCTGGTGAAACTGAATACCCTTGTGACTATCAGAGTGAAGAAGAAGTTGTGATCAACTCAGTCATGCCAAAGATTGAATATCCTCGAAGCGAATCAGTGAATTTTGTTGGTTCATCATCTTATCAGAGATCAGTACCTCCCGTGGCTTGTTATACTGAACAGACAGCCGTGCCTGGGGCACTCTATCAGGAATCTTATGTCGCTTCCATTGCAAATCAGCGAACTTGTGGCCGAGGTTATCAGAATCAGCGTCAGAATCAGAACAGACCTCGCAACAACTTGGAACGAAGGAATGCTCCTTTTCACCCAGTGCCAATGCCGTATAGCCAGTTGCTACCATCTTTGATCCAGAAGTCTTTGGTGGAACCTAAAGCTCTTAAGCCAGTTCCAGAACCTTACCCTCCTGGGTACAATCCCCACGTTCAGTGTGGTTATCATGGTGGCTCTCCGGGGCATTCAACCGAAGATTGTAAAGCATTTCAGGCGAAGGTACAGCAGTTGATTGATCAGGATCGCATTTCCTTTCGAGAAGGATTTCTGTTTGTTCATCCCTAACCGCTCAGCTGTCTAAGCTCGTAGATTCAGAAGGGTATTTCCCCAGCAAAAGCCAGTGGTTCAGACAGGCAGGCGCCTCAGTATTGGCAGTTCTCAAGCTTTTATATCATTTGCATTTGTAGTTTCTTTTCTGTTAGTTACTACCTGCTTTTTAACATTGTATGTTTCGAATGGTGATAATAATAAAGTGACTATGCATTTTTCTGAATTAATCATGTCGCTGTCGCTCATTTATTGCATTGCACCGACACTTGTACTTATTCACTCCACTTTTTCGCTGTGACTAGCAAAGTTAGGAGGGAGGATGACGAAACTGAAACTCATAACCAATGATTGTATGCTTTCAGATAAGACCGTACCGATGACGTACAAGGCATTGTTTCAAATTCCCCAAACACTGGAGATATAAGGAGTTAGTCCCTTGTTAACCACTTCGAGCCAGGAAGTAGAAGTTTTTTCGGACTTTTAAGCCCTCACATCTTAACCCGGGGCAGGGTAGTTGTCAGTTAGCTTGACCGAGCATTCAAGTCTTACAGAGGAGTGTTGTCTTTCAAGGACCAATCAGTTTACACCTTTCAAGAGGTCAAACCTCACCAATCAGGAGTGAGACAGTTACAATCCTTTCGGAGCAATCAAGACAATCAGTGTCGCACGACTTTGTTCCAAAAGAAAGAAATGAGAAAGCCCGCTAAGTAAGAAGAAAGAAAAGCTGGAAAGCTAATACTTAGGCAAAAATCAGGGCATCCCGCTGGACTTCAAAAGAAATCGAAAAAATCGAAAGAACTCAAAATGAGTCAGTCCAGGCAAAAATTAAGGAACCAAAAGAATGAAAAAGAAGGGATTAAAAAGAAATTTTTCCCCAGCAAATCACAAAGTCGTGTACACAGACACCGAAAGCGGAGAAGGAGTAGCTATCACTCTAGAAGAAAAGTTTGTGAATTCCTTAACTGTGGTTCTTACCATTCAACATACTTCTCGAAGAGGCGAGCGCTTGTGCCAGGTTAACTGAACCTTAGGATCGGAGATCATCACGTAGAAGGGGTGGGTACAAATCAAATTTGAGCCAAATATCTTTTGTTTCACGAACCGTGAACCCGACCACGATACAACCCTCAAAAGACCTAATTGAGGTAGGGTTAGTCTGAAGCGCATTACGATAAGGTTGAGTAACCTGACTCCTTCTTGACTTGCTAGTCATATCTTGTTGTATTTTCACTGACCACGTAAGCACTGCGTTTGAACTTTGGTTCATTCGTCACTCTCAATCATATGCATGTAAATGAGTGACAGCTCAAAATTTTTTCAAGATCTGCATAACCACTGCATTAAGATTACCATTCGCAAACAGACAATTCTAATTGCAGGTTAGTAGTTGACATGAAAGAAATTCCAGCAGAGAGGGCTGAGTAATCCAGCAGTCCGAACCAGAATGGTGAATGCTGTGAAGCCTTGTGAATCAGGGGCATTATCTTCCAGTAAGTTCAGTATCAGTCAGTCTGAGGACAAGTCCCGAAGCTTCAGTTGAGCAGGGGCAGTTGTTGGAGAAGCAGTTAATCAAGAGGTGAATCTTCTCAAAATCCAATCAGGGGCAATTATGCAGAGCGCTGAGATTTGAAAGCAGATGCTTCCAATGGATAATCAGATCAGGTTGAGTCGCTAGAACGCTCATTCAGGGGCAAGTCATTGCAGAGAATGTTGATATCAACCGGGTTGTTAGGTGTTTAATTGGAGATTGAATTCTGTTGTCGTGCAGATGCCAGGGCAAGTATTCTCGAAGTATTCTCGTAGCAAGTTGTTCGGAGCCGGTATTCCCAAGAGTTAGATTGGGGCAAGGTGCATTGTACTGGGGCAAGTTGTGCAAGCCAATCTTTGTATCCCCAGCTGAGTGTATTGGGGCAAGTCATTCAAATCAGTTTGTTTATCCCCAGCCAGAGTCGAGTATCGGGGAATCATGTCAATACCCTTACCAAAAACCTGAACTTTTCAAATAAGAAGATCTTGTTGTCGTTGGATCATTATCCTGCAGCTTAAACCTGTTGCGTGTCAGTAACCAGTCGTTTCCAAAGTCCAGTTCTCGTCTGGCCCACCTTTTGTAAGCATCAGTTCCCGTCCTGGTGCAGTTTATTGTAAGCAGTAGTTCCCGTCCTGGTGCAGTTTATTGGTAACCAATTCTCGTTTGGTCACCGTTTCTTCAAAGTGTTGTATCAGTTCTCGCCTGGTACATGTCATCGCATAATCAATTCTCGTGTGTTTTACCCTATGTGTTATACCAGTTCTCGCCTGGTGTACGTTAGCTTTCAGCCAGTTCTCGCCTGGTTGTCTTGTTCTTAGTCTGTTATCCAGTCAGCCCGTCTGGTTCAAAAACAAAAAAAAAAAAAATCAATTTTCCTAACCTATTTTCCTATCAGTTCTCGCCTGATAGTCTACCTTTGAATGCTAGTTCTCGTCTAGTATTTCTTATACTTCCACATCTTTCATTGTGTACATAGTCCATGTTTATTTTAAACCAGAAAAGCAAAAAAGAACTTAAAGAGATCTGACACAGTATTTCCTAATGACCCGCATGTTGACATGTTTCCCGATACGAAGCTCGACGGATATCAGGGCTTCGAGTAATGTTTGAATTCCTTGTGGATGTTGTTAAATCAGAATTGCCACTCTTCAGCAGATGAAAGTTGCTTGTTATCCCCGGAAGAGTCGAGATTGTATTTTACCCCGTATCAGAGTAGGATCAGGAGTGTCTTCAGCAGATTAAGAGTGATATCCTCGATAGTATGAGCATTTCCAGCAGTGTGCTGCGCGTAATCAACCTCAGTTTGGGTCAATCCCCGCAGAGCTCAATCAGTTGCCAATGGTTTGAAGAGAGCATTCCCGAGCAGAGTTGTCTTTCTTTCCCAGTGAAGTCGTCAAGCAGGGTTGCCTTTTCATTTCTCCAGCAGAACAGTTATCCTCAGCGGATTTGATTTCTCGTTTCCAGCATTTATTTTGCTGAGATGGTTTTGTGACTTCAGGTCATCCCCAGTAGAATTGACGTTTCCTTCGGCATTTATTTTGCCAAGTGGTTTTCAGACCTGGTGTTCTCTGGCAGCTAGAGCATGCATTAGCATTTGCGTATATAGTCATAGCATTTATACAAGCATATAGCATATCCATGCCGTTTGGGCCTCGCATTTTCAAACAAAACGCATAGCATTTACATATCATATAGGACATTGCATCATTATCAAGCATACGCATGTCGAAACATAGACCAAGATGGTTACCTATTGGATTTCAAATTTGTTCACCTGCAGAATTGTTTGGTTCAGCTTCTCAACTTCCCCAGCGGAGTGATTCTTCATATTTGGGTGTTACGTCAGCATTGGAAAAAAAACAACAACAACAACAACAAAGATTGACATATACCAGACTTCTGAAGCTGCCCCCTTTGTCAAAACAGGTGCCAGGCAGTTCCATTCAGAATTCCCCAGGAGAATTGTCCTCAAGTTCGCAATGAACTGTGAGTTGACCAGATTTGATTCCACGAGAGAGATGGGAATCAAAGTGTTTGCTTTATGAAGCATTATTTCAATACTTGTGGCGTCACACAGGTGTTGAAAAAGAGAAGAAAATTTTATCAGAAAATTGACCAGATGTTGCCGTTACAACCAAACTTCAGTTTATTGGAAGCTATTCCTCAAGCAGTTTTGCAGTATATTCTTACGGTTGGCAAATTTCAGGGTTCCATTTGTATTCAACCGTCATCTACCTTGAATGTTTGAAGGCTGAGCGCTCTTCACCCATTCAGGTCGAAGCCGCTTGAATAGGGGCAGCTGTTGCACCCCAAAATTTGACCAACCGGGTCTCGCATTTGGCTCGATGTCTCGACGCATAACCGCATTCGCATCTGCATATCGCATACATTGCATTTTGCATTGATATTGATTTTATCAGGGATCACAGCTCCCGTCTCGTGTTTCAGGTGTTTTTGATCAGTAGAATCGATTTTTGGGATATTTCGGTGCCCGTTTATTTTTTACCGATTATTGTTGTGTCGTTTGGTGCTTATTTTGTCCCTCTGGGAATTATCGTGATTTTTCTGGATTTTATAGGATTTTTTAGGGTTTAAATAGCTTTTAAATCATTTTTTAGGATTTAATAGAATTTTTGATATTTTTAATTCTTTTTAAATCAATTTTTAGCGTTTTATAGAATTAAATAGATTTTTTAAATTCATTTTAGAATTTAATAGGTTTTTAATTCCTTTAAATAGATTTTAAATCATTTGTAGAAATCTTTTATAGATTTTAATATTTTTAGATAATATAGGATTTTTAGAATATTAGTATAATTTTTAAATAGAATTTAAATAGAAATAATAATAATAAATAAATAGAGTTTTCTTTTATAGAAATAAATAGGTTTTATTTTTCTGTTATAGATTTTTAATCAATTTTAGATTTAATTTTCTGATTAGTGGATTAGTAGTTTAGTTAAATAGGATTAAGTAGTTAATTAGCTTTTCAGTATTGTTTTCAGTTTTTGTGCAGATTTTTCTATTCAGTTTCGTTGGGCTTTGTCCCCATTTTCGCAGGCCCAATCAGTGAAATAGAATGCAGTTTGGTCCAGATTCGTCCAAAAAAAAAGGGGGTTCAGAAAGTCCAGCAAATATGCAGAATATTCCAGCGTAATCCACCAGCTTCCAGTCCCTTCCAGATCCTTCTGGAGCGTTCCAGCAAAACTCATCAATATAAAAGCCAGAGCTCACACGTGTCCAAGATAGAGAGGCCCCACTTTTCACTTCCATTCTGCGCCACGTATCCACGAACCTCCTCTCTCTCAGCCACCTTTCAGGCCACGTGGAGGGCATGCAGAGAGCCCCTCCACTTTCTCCACCACGTGGCGCCTCCACATGCTTCACCAGAAAAGCTTCGCCGGCCCGCCGTGCATGTACTCCGGCAACCGTGACGTCGCCGGAGCCCTCTACCATTCCAGATTCCGTTCATCAATCTCCTCCCTTCATCATCTTCTCCAGTCCTTATCATCAACAAACCACCATCCACAACCGTCCGGCGACCTTCCTCTTCAACCTACCACCTCCATTTCATCAACCTTCAACACTGATCATCATCAATAATCATCAGTAACTCAGCAAATCTTCAAAGGACTTTCTTCAAGGTGTTCGTCTCGTTCATCAATTACCAGAATCAACAACACTCATCACCAAACCCAGAAAAAGACTACCAGAAACCTCCATCGTTTCCAGATTTCAACTGCCTTCAACACAAGTTCTCCTAATCCACAAGCGCGTTCATCCACGAGCGTCAACAACAAACGTGTTCATCCACAATCACACTCTTATTTTTCCAGATCCAAGAACGCGTCACCAGAAGAATCCATCAACAATCATCAAGTTTTCCATATATGTTTTTCTCAGATCCGTGCGAATTCTCCACCAAGAACAAGATTCCAGAAACTTCATCATCTTCAAGAGATCATCAATGCCTTTAGCAAGCCTCCAGATCCAGAATACGAGCCACCAATCGACCTCAAGAATGATGAAGAACTCGTCACCAATCGTCAGATTCACAGATCTTCATTCTGTTTGATTAAGCAAATCGTGAGAGTTTGGTGTTTGTTGTGAGTGAGCGTGGTGTTGAGAAGAAGGTTGGGATGAATGTCTCAGAAGAAACAGAGTTAACGAGGGAGAAGAATCTGAGGGTGTTGAGAGGGCGTGGTGTTTGTTCATTGTTGGGAGGAGGAGAGGAGGATGGAGAACGAGAGAAACAGAGGTTGTGACGGCGGCGGCGGAGAAGGTATAGACAGATTAGGGTTTCTTTTTCTGAACATGAGAATGGAGAGAGAGGAGGGAAGAAGATTGGGCCCAGGGCCCAGTTCAGCTTTTTTGGCACACGCCTCCCTCCGTTTTTGGACAAACGTGGGCCTGAGCCCAACACAACTTTTGCCAGCAACACCCAGACTTCACAAGCACCCCCCCTTTGCATTTTTTGTGAAGAAGAACTGGGCTGGGCCCTCCAGTTTTTTTTTGTATTTTATTTTTCTGTTAAACTTCCCCCCTGTAACAGCATACCCCCCAGCCCCATTTTCTTGTTTTTTCTTATTATTCTTCTTTTAAATATTGTGGGAAAAAATAATAGAAAATGAAAAGAAGAAATACGTTTGAAAAAAAAGAAAAGAAAGAAAATAGAAAATGAAAGAAAAAGAAATAAGAAAAGAAATAAAGAAAAAAGTGAAAGAAATATTTGTGAAAAAAAGAAATAAGGAAAGAATATATTGAAAAATATGAAAAAAAAAAGGGATATTGAAAATAAGAGAAATAAAGAGAAAAAATAGAGAAAAAAAAATATGTGGAGAAATATGAAAAAATATGAGAAAAGGAGAAAAAAAGAGAAAAAAAAAATATTAAAAGTAGGTTTAATATTTTTTTAAGCATTTTCTTTTAGGATACTTTTATAGACTTTATTTTTTCGACTTTTAGGATAGAATTAGAGGCCCGTTTGTTAGGGGGTTATTTTCATTCGATTTTTCAGGATAGAATAGGATAGCGTTCCTAGGAGATTTATTTCGATATTCAACCCATTGTAATCATTTTTCAGAGATGAATAAAACGAGATTTGAGCTGTGGTCCGATAGTAGCCGAACTACAGCTGCTCTGATTCTTCGTACCAGACGAAGATATGTAGGCATAGGATGCGATATCCTAGCGAGCACACTAACGACTGACTTTTGTTCTCTCGCGGCTGTGCGATCGAGGCTTTCCCGCTGACGACTAATTGAGTACCCTTTTTCTCTCTTGCCCAAGTGCATTTGAGACCAAGCCAAAGTTGTGACCATAGGTTCCCGACCCTGTGAAGCCCGTTGTTTTTCTCACTGCTGTGTGAGAATGTTTGTTTAGCAGTAGTTAGTCTGAACTACGTAAAGCTCTGATCTTCCATCCAGTGGAAGTACGTAGGCACAAGACGCGATGTCTTGGCGAGCCAATTTTCCCCGTAGTCCCGAACTACGTTGACTCTGACTTTCTCTCTTGAGAATACGTAGGCATAGAGTGCGACGCTCTATCGAGTCAATTCCCTTCCGTTTAGATTTAGCAGCCGTAGATAAGATTGTTTTGCATCCAGTAGACAACCCAAGCAAGCGTGGATCCCGTCGAGTACGACGGACGTGAGGGGTGCTAATACCTTCCCCTTGCGTAACCGACTCCCGAACCCAGGCTATGGTTGCGATGACCATACCTTTTTCCCGTTTTTTGCGAGGTTTACTTCGAGCGTTTCCTTTCCCGCTCTGAGGGATAAATAACGCACGGTGGCGACTCTTCTGTCAGCCGGCGCCGATTTTCGCAGTAGCGACACATTGGTGTTTATTAGTCGACTTCGAGACAACTATAGAGATTCAACCTCCGTTAGGATAAGTATCCGGGTGAGGGTTACCCAACTTAGAAGGACCGGTTGTCTTTACAGTCATTATTCATCATCATTGTTTTTGGTGCCATAAGTCATTCTCTCAATCAAATTTATTCATATAATTCTTTTTAGTCATGTCGGACCATCACTATGAACTAGTCAAGGAATACTTCTCAAATCCAAGTACTATGGCATAACCCTACATGTTGGACTCGTTTCCTTACCACATAGAATTTAGGGTGTTCAGGTTATACCTCAATTTTGAAACTTTCCAAAATTCCCTAGTTTTAACTCCTCTCCCCTAAAGATCTATATACTTTCCCAACTACTTCATGCATCACAATATTCACAAGAAATTTTTTTACAGTCCTCATTTAGGGAGAGTTTAAAGCGATTTTTAAACAAAATCACACCAACACAATTAAAAATATTTAAAACGAAAATTGAAAACAGTAAAAACTCCACCAAACTTGAACTAAACATTGTCCTCAATGTTTTAGAATAGGAGAGGAAGGGATGTACTCACAAAGATCCTTACTGAGGAGTTGGAGGGTAATGCGACACCGTATCTTGCACTTGTAAGGTCTCGTTTATTACCTACAAATGAAACAAAATAATAACAAAAAGAAAACGCTCAATCATTAAAAACGTGGGTTTCCGCCCATGCAACACTTTGTTTAATGTTGCATGGCTAGACGGATCACTTCCCATTGCTATGGGGGGTATTTCAGCTTCCACACTTTGTTGCATGACCTTTCCGCAATAAAGGACCGGTCATGTTCAGATATTAAAGCAACTTTGTGTATCAAATCACATCCAATTTTTCTATTCTTGACTCCAACTTTTCTATTTTGGAGTCTCGCTACGTGCCTTAGACAACTGAGATATTGCAACCTGATAGATTACACCAAAGACTTTTTCAGGACATGGTTTTGAACTTTTCCTTTTTTCATTGTTTTGATCATTCCAACTGAAGTTTGAATATCTTAATCATTACCTTGCTTCTTGATGTCCAATACTTTTAAAGTTATTTTTTTCATCAAAAGATTTCAAGGTTAGAGTACCTGTTTCATTATCAACATTGCACCGACTAGTAACCAAGAATTGTCGGCCAAGTATGATGGGAGTCTCTTCATCATCTGGGATATCCATAATCTCAAAATCAATTGGGAAGGTAAAGTTATCAATCGTCACAAGTACATCCTCTGCTAGCCCATATGACCTTTTAGTCGTGTGGTCAACAAACTTCAAGTTTGTTCTCATATCGCTCACTTTTCCAATAACCAGCTTCTTGAAAATTGATAAAGGCATGAGACTCGCACTAGCACCTAAATTAAAGAGGACCTTATTGAAAGTTCTATCTTTTATAGTACAAAGAATTGCTACAGGTCAAGGGTCTTTCTGCCTGATGGGGATTCTCCTTCCTTGTGATATTTCCCTACATTGCTAAGTTCAAATTTTCTGCTCCTCACCCATTGTTCTATTTTTCCCTATTGCATATTTCATGAATTTCTTATACAAATGCATTTGCTCGAGTGCTTCAAAGAACGACATATTGATTTCTAACTTTTTGACCATCGTGCTGATTGTTTCAAAGTCTTTCTCCTTCTGATCCTTCTTTGTATCTTTCTGAGGGTAAGGTAGCTTGATTTTTGGTTTAACCTCCTCTTTCTTTTTCTCTTCAGCTGTCTTCACATGTGGTAAGGCTCTTTCTAGTTCTTTCTCGTTTTCTCTCACTTCAAACATAACTTCTATACACTAATACTCATTTGTTTCTTTTTCTTCCTCTTCTTCCACGACTCTCTGACTTCTTGTGGTGACAAAATTAACATTCTCATAATTTTTTGGATTAGGTATTGTCGCACTCAGGAGGGTTTCTTGAGTATACGTGGAGAGTTGTTGGGCTACTCGCCCCATCTGAACCTCAATATCTTTTATAGCAGCTCTGGTGTTCCTTTGTTTATTCCGTGTCTCTTCTTGGAATTGAGTATTGTGAGCTGCCATCTTTTCAATAGCTATTTCCCATTCTACTTTCTGAGGAATCTGTTGCTACTGTTGATATTGAGGTTGATTCTGATATTTCCAAGAGAAGTTAGGATGATTCTTCCACCCTAGATTATAATTCTGAGAATAAGGATTATTCTGCTTCAGAAACTTTATCTCTTCAATTTGTTTAGCAGTTGCAATGCAATGCGCAGTAAAATAGGGCCCACTACAAATCTCACAACTCACAGCATGGACAAGTTGATCTTGAGCCACAAGTTGAGTACATACATTCATTTCTTTAAGCCTTCTTTCTACTTCTGCTTTGATTTGATCTTCCATTTTCACGACTTGATTAACCATCTTCAAGTCAATTATTCCTTCAGGTTTACTCACACTGCGGTCATATAATTCCAAATGCTCATTTGCATCTATGACTTTGATGATCTTCTTTATACTAGTGGCTGTTGTAAAGTTTGATGAGCCACTGACTGCTGTATCAATTAGTTGCTTAGTCTTCATCTTGGGACCATTCACGAACATTTTCATATGTTCAATTTGATCCATCTTATGAGTAAGACATGCAACCAATAACCGTTTGAACCTTTTATACTCATCTCCCATTAATTCTCCCTCCTTCTATTTAAAATTCATGATATCATATCTTTTACGAATATACGCAGAGGTGGGAAAATACTCATTAAGAAAGACCTTCTCCATCTCTTCCCAAGTAGTAATACATCCTATGGGTAATGTGTAAAACCACTCTATAGCATCTTCAGAGAGAGTGAACGAAAAAATTCTTAATTTCTTTACTTCATCAGTGTGCCCATCTATCTTGAGAGTAATTTTCATTGTCAGAAATCTTTGCAGATGTTTGTTGGCATCATCATTAACCTTTCCGGTGAAAGGTTTCCTCTCAAGTTGGGTGATAGTGCTCGGATGTTGTTGCACCCCAAAATTTGACCAACAATTATTTATTCATTGAGTGTTTGAAAGTTGATACCTTCATCAGAAAGTTCAGGAGATCCTCAGAGGAATTGGTTGAAACCAAGGTTGTGTGCCTCATAGCTTGAGAGTTGTGGGTGCTCCTCAGATGATTCTGAGACTTTGAGAATGAACTTGATGCTTTGAGAAAGCCCATGAGATGTCTTGATAGCCATCATGAAGCCCAGAGAAGTCATTGTGCAAGGATTCAGGAGATTCAACCATGAATGGTAGAATTAGGGTTTTGACTGGGTCAGCCCTAGGATAACTGAAAATTTGGAGAAGGTTGAGACCTAATCCAAGGGCCATGAGATCATGGAATGATGCATAGAGATGCTATAAAGATGATTACTAGACCAACTCATCATGATTGAGGAGTTTGAGAAGTTTCAAGTCAGGGTTTCCAAGGATTGTCAGTGAAAAAACCCTAATTTGATCCCTATCTTCCAGGCAGTTTTAGCTCTAGATGTGATTTATATCTCATCTTCCCCACAACATGAATGTTGTATAGCTTGTTCTTAGCTTTAATTTGAGTGGTGGAAGTACTTGATAGGAGTTGCAGAGCTCAAGTTATGGTTTTGACAAATTACAGGTCAGCTGAGGTGTGTGAATCTGGGTCCTTGAAAGTCACCCAACTTGCAGACAACTTTTTCCCTAGTAGGATGATTCCTATGATTTCTTGGTCAACATGAATGTTAAAGGGCATCTTCTTAGCTTTAATTTTAGTGGTAGAAGTCCTTGATAGGATTTGTAGAACTCAAGTTATGGTTTTGACAAGACAGGGGTATTTTGGTCATTTGGCAGTTATAGGTCATTTTAAGCAAAGGCCATATCTCCTATTTCCAAGCCTCAAATGGAAAAACTCAAAACATGAAAGTTGTTCAAAATGGCATTTTAATCCTAGAAAAGTGGTCATGAGTTATTTAAAAAGCTTGTAGCAAGGATTTCCAAAGTTTGGTAAATTTGAACTAAAAATGGCTTATAAGTTGAAAAAGTTGAAGTTGGAAATTGGTTTGGAATATATAGGAATCCAAAATAGGTCATCCAATATATCATTTTGATTGGAAACATCATTTTGAGAACATTGGTTTAAACACATTTTTCATTTGAGGTTCAAAAATGGGACATGCTTTGTAATATTGAAACTTGCATTATAAGGCACCTTTGGAAATCTTAACACAAGGCAAGAAAAAGGCTTGTAATTGCACATACCCTCTCAATATCTCATGTAAGGGTATTTTGACACCAAATTGTAAGGCATAAGGCATGAGATGAGAGAAATTCAATATGTCATCACATGAGATTTCAAGGACTTTCTAGATCATTCTAGATGGTCCTAGACTTTTCCAATGATGGTTATTTAAAGAGTGCATTAGAGTGAAGTGGGAGGTTGGTGAAAGTTGGAGAATTGAGTGGAGAAGAGTGAGGTTAGAGCAAGGTTTTCAAGAGGTTCCATTATTGCAATTCAAGCTCGAGTTCACCATTGGAGGCTTCCTCCATCCAGGTTTTTGCAAACAGAATCATTTCCACCATTGGAGGATCATCTGGAAGAAGAAGCAAGCATTGAATCGTGCCCTGCATCATTCTACCATAACTTCTTGACAGGTTGGTAAATGCATTCATACCTCTTTAATTATGCATAGATAGCTTAGATTCTAGGTGTAGATTGGTTAAGATAGGATAGATGGTGAAATTCTGAGAAGTAGAGGGCATTCCATGAGGTTTCACGGCAGGGTGACAAATCTTTCAAGACCAAGAAAATGCTGGATTAGGAGTGTTAATGCACGTGCTATAGTTTTTTGTAGTCAGGGTAACATGTAGAAGAGAATTGCACCATTAGATTTGAGTTTCCCCATGATTGATCTCAATAGAAATAAGTGAAACCCTAGTCTTCATCCCTTCTGTTTGCGCATTTTAAGAGGATTCAATGGAAACTATGCGTATGGTTGGACTCCTGGCGATTCGTGGAACGTTTTTGGTCTTTATAATTTTGCAAATCATTGAGAAACGAGAGAGAAAGAGAGGATGGAAAATCCATGCATGAAGCTCGTGAGAACTGAAACCCTAGATCAGTTTTGGGGACGGTGGCTGTTGGCCTTTGGATCATGGTCAAGCATTGACCTTTTCCTCTAATCGTGTGGTCCTCGTTTAAACTCAGGAAACGGAGGGAAAGACCATAAGCAAAACGCGGCGTTTTGTTTAATGAAGTACCCTGGGCCTAACTCAAACATTCTATCCCCACCCCCTAATGAAGCCCAATTGAAAATAACCCTTAAAAACATTGCTTTTTGCACCGAACGTTTTCCTTTTTCTTTTTACTTTTTGATTTAAATTCTGAACGCACATGGGCCTAGCCATTTTGATATCTGCACCCCCAATCCCTGGCCCACTCAGGAATATGAACTGGGGCGCTCTTCTATTCACACCCCCTCCCCTTTATTCAATTCTTTTATTTTTTTAATTCCATTAATATTTCTTGCATTTATAAAATTCATAAAAAATTGAAAAATGAATATTTTTTAATTCTTGTTTTTTCTATAAGTTAATGAATTTGTCTAGAAAAATATAAATAAATAAATTTTCTATTTTATTTTCTTTTCATATTTTTAGTATATTTTTCATTTTAATAGCTTTTTAATATGTTTAGTTTGATATCCAATTTTGTAGAATTTCTTTTAGGACTTTCCCTTAGGATTTTTAACTCATTCTTTTTGTTGTGATTAGATATTGAATCATAGTTCCCCATAGGATTTAATTCTTGATTTTTAGATTAAAATTTGGTTAGTTTAGTTAGGGTAGCATTAGGGTATCCTAATTAGGGTTTATGTTATGCATAGGTAAGGAAATTCATTTTCTTTAGAGAGTTTTGTTTTGATTTTTGGGTAGGGGCATATGTGGATGTTATGGGTAGATGTTGTAGACCCTTGTGAATAATTGATAGATTTTTCCCCCTTGGTTTAGTATTTTTAGGTATTTTCTGAAGTTGCCTGGTGATTTTGTCTGTTTTGTGGTTATCTGTTCATCTCTGGGGTTTATTTTGGGGAATTTGTTGTGCGGCTTAGTTTGTTTTGAAGATCTTGTTGGAGAGCATGATGAAGAGAAGATTGAAGATCAAGACTCAGAGACCCAGAGCTTGGAGCTTATTCCCTGTCTGTGAGGTTTGAGATCCTGAAGTTTGAAGGAGGTTCATGGTACTTTCCTGAGGAAGGCACTATGAATGACTTTCATTCTTTCTTCTCACCTCTTTCTTAAGTATCCAATGATGTTGGAGCCAACTTGTGAGTTTAATTTCTCCTGAGGAGGAATGTAAACTGATCACCTGTTGTTGAGCCACATGGGATACAATTCCTAAGTGGAAGCCTCCTAGTACTTTCCTGAGGAAGGTCCTATGGGTCTATTCACTTAGTTCCCTTAGTTTATCTAGGATTTCTTAAGTATCCAATGATGTTGGAGCCAACTTGTGAGTTTAATTTCTCCTGAGGAGGAATGTAAACTGATCACATGTTGTTGAGCCACATGGGGTACAACTCCTAAGTGGAAGCCTCCTAGTACTTTCCTGAGGAAGGTCCTATGGGTCTATTCACTTAGTTCCACTAGTTCATGCAAGATTTCTCAAATGTCCAGTGATGTTGGAGCCTGCTTGTGAGTTTAATTTCTCCTGAGGAGGAATGTAAACTGATCACAGTGGTTGAGCCACATAGGATATGATTCCTGAGTATACACCTCCTAGTGCTTTCTTGAGGAAGACACTATGAGTCTGCCTACTTAGCTCCCTTTATTTGGTAAGCTTGTTTTGAAGCTTGAAGACTGGGATTGATTTCTCTTGTAGGGTTTTGCTTTAGGGCTTTGCTTAGATTTGATCAGGTTTTTAGGATTAGAGATTAGATGTAGATTGATTCTTTCTCAAGCATGTGTTTTGTTTGCCTGATGGCACTTCCTTCCCTTTTATCTGGTTATGGCTTGATAGCATGTGGGTTATTTTTCAGTATGATTACTGTTATTTCATGACTGGCTTGAGGTCGAGACGAGCTTGTGGAGGCTGAAGCCCCACACACATTTCCTCCCTCACTTGCATTGCATGCATTTTACTGTTTAAAGCTGATGCTTTTGTCTGTTTTGGTGTATCATTGACATGATCCCTTAGGACTCTCATTTCCTTTGATAAGGATTTGATGATAGACTTTTAGGTTGAAACCTATGCATGACAACATCTAGGAGTTCCCGGTTCAAACCTCAACCATAGGATGAATCCATGGCATGATAACAGTAGGACTTGATAGTCTCCCTCCTAGTTGGGCCCGTTCTCTTCTCATCTCAAAGCAGTTTAAAATACAGTAATCATGAATGATTTCCTTCGTACGTTACGAGCCTTAAGCTATCTGAGGAAGGACGCATTCCCTCTCAGGTCATAGTCTCTAGTGCGGTTGAGATCGCAAACACAATAAAAAACACTTCTTTCAGGAGATAACCCGTAGTTTCCCGAACTACGTTTGCTCTGATCTTCCATACAGTGTGGAAGTACGTAGGCATAGGATGCGACGTCCTAGCGAGCAACCTTCTACCTTCCCCCATAACCCTTCGTAGGCGAACTACGTTGACTCTGATTTCTCATTCTCTGATGAGAATACGTAGGCATAAAGCGCGATGCTTTGCCGAGTCATTTTTCTTTTCTTTTTCAGCTAGCCTTGATAGGTAGATAGATTATAACCAACCCGTCCAAGTAAACAAACAAGCGAGGATCCCGTCGAGTACGACGGACGTGAGGGGTGCTAATACCTTCCCCTTGCGTAACCGACTCCCGAACCCAGACAATGGTTGCGATGACCTTGTCTTACCCTTTTTCGTCAGGTTTTTCCGATCGTTTCCTTTCCCGCTCTGAGGGATAAATAACGAAAGGTGGCGACTCTTCTGTCATGCCGGCACCTTATTTTCGCGCAAGCGACAGATGTAACTGGAAATTTGCCATATTCACCGGTTGGTTTACAATTGTTAACCTACCATTTAGTGCATTAGCTCCATCGTAATCACCAAGTAGTCTATCTGCTGGTGGAACTCCAACCATAATCACAGTATCTTTATCTGAGTTTGAACCTGAGTCAGAATGCTCTGAATAAACAAAGAGTCTTTCTTCTGCTGGTGTTGACGCTGAAGGTTATGTTTCTGAACCTGCCAGGCTTGCTTGTCTATGCATTGCGTGTAGAGTTCTTTCTATCTCTGCGCCAAAAGAAAAATTATTTGAGGATTCTCCTCGCGTAAATATGTTAGACGCAGATTAGTAGTAATGGAAAAAAAATATAATAGTAATAAAAAAAAATGAAAATAAAATTTTGGTCGCATAACAACAAAATTTTAATTGAATTACAATTAACTCATATTTTGGCAGTCCACGGCAACGGCGCCAAAACCTTGATCTATAAAATAGCAAGTGTACTATTTTTCCAATGTAGTAATATGAGGGAATTTCCCCGAATATCTATCTTGAGTACGACATAGGAAATACAAGTTATATAATAATTCAGTTGAAAAATAAGGAATTGTTATTGCAACACTAATATCAGAGTCATTACAGATTCAAATCAGGGACACTTATTATGGGGAGTTTAGCTACTCATAATTTTCGAAGAAATTAATAAGTAAAAACTAGAAATTACAATATAATAGTTTTCTTTGATCTTCAATTGCTTCCGCTTATGAAAATCTTCAGTTCCCCATTCACCTTGATCTCCCCAATCTTGATCGTGAAATTCTTCTCCGACCAAAAAGTCCATTTTTTCCTTCTCAAAATACGTCTTATATATTCCCAGGTCCAACACAGTAATAGGAAAATACACAAAAAACCATTAGGGATTACATATATCACAAAAACAAGACAATTGGAAGATGAAGCGCTTCAGCCAACACGGGACGTGTCAGCTGACACGGGCAGCCGTGTTGGCCCCCTGGCTGGCTGATCAAAACGCTGCTTGTTCTAAACTTGTTGACACGGGTCGTGTTAGGTGACATGGGAAACCGTGTCAGCCTACTGCTTTTCTACACGAATTCATTCTCTTAGCATCCTCCTGACATGGGCCGTGTTAGGTGACATGGGTGGCCGTGTCAGGAAAGTGTTTCCCTTCCAAAAACTCTTCTGAATTCTTGTTGTTTTCCTGGTTTTTGCTCTGGTTCTTCTTGATTGCTTACTTGAACCTAAAAAAAATGGAAATACCAAACCAACGCATAAAATGCGATAAAAAAAGTAAAATGTAACTAAACATATAAGACGATTAACTCAAACTAATGGTAAAATAACGTATAAAAACCACTGATCATGTTTTAGTGTCTTTATTCAAGGAAGCACGTGCAGTTGTTGAATCTGGTAGCTCTTAGAGGTCCGGCCAGAATTTGGATGTTCCTGTCAAGCAAGACAAGTTTGGTCTAGGGTACAAGCCCCCCAGCTCATCACAAGACCCTCCGATGTATAGAGGACCTGTCAGATTCACCAGCAGTGGAGTCATTTTTGACAGAACTTATGCTGTTTAAAATGACGAAGGAGATAATGATTGCGACATGGATGCTTGGATCTGTCATTGTATTCCCGGCCAGAGGTTATATAATTGGACCGCTGAGGATGTCATTCAGATCACCCATGAAGAGTAATTCTCATTTTTTTTATTATGTTTAGTCCTACGTTCTCCCCAAGACGTAGTGACCCATCTGTGAGGCCTCTTTGTTTATTTGCATTATCATCATAATAAAGGACGTTTTTCGCATTCAAATATTTTGATCCCTGTTGTTTTTTTTGTTTATGCATTTATTAACAGAAAAATGGCAATATATTTTGTTTGTTGCATTTCATAATAAACATAAACATCAATCATGCAGGTCTTTCATCTTAGATACCATCGATTTTGGTTCAGCTATGGCTCATTATGACTTTGATAATCCTATTTATCAAGCTGAATAAGAGCCATATGAAGATTTTGAACTTCCTGAGGAACTAGCCAGACTTCTAAAGCAAGAGGAAATGGTCATTTTTCCTCATTAGAAGGATATTGAAGTCATCAATCTAGGTATTGAAGGTGATAAGAAAGAGGTCATAATTGGGGCTGCTTTGAAAGACAGTATCAAGAGAAGATTGATTGAAATGCTCCGTGAGTATAAGGATATACTTGCTTGGTCTTATCAAGACATGCCCGGGATGGATATAGACATTCTGGAACACCGGTTTCCTCTCAGAGAAGAATGTCTGCCTGTAAAATAGAAGTTGAGAAGGACGAGGCCTGATATGGCTGTCAAGATTAAGGTAGAGGTTCAAAAGAAGTTGGACGCTAGTTTTCTTGCTATCACAAACTATCCTCCGTAGGTTTCTAACATTGTTCCTGTACCTAGAAAATATGGAAAGGTTAGGTTGTGTGTCGATTACAGAGATCTAAATAGAGTATGCCCGACAGACAATTTCTCGCTCCCTCACATTGATGTATTGGTTGATAACACCACTAAATATTGTGTTTTTTCCTTAATGGATGGATTCCATAGGTATGAACAAATCAAGATGGCCCAAGAGGACATGGAGAAAACTACTTTCATTACACCGTGAGGGACCTTTAGCTATAAGGTGATGCCCTTTGGATTGAAAAATACTAGGGAAACCTATCACCGGGCGATAATGACTCTCTTTCATGATATGATTCATCAAGATATTGAAGTATTGCTGATGACATGATTGTAAAGTCATAAATGGAGAAAGGACATTTGGTTAATCTTCTGAAGTTGTTCGAAAGGTTGAGGAAATTCAAGCTGAGGTTTTATCCTAGTAAGTGCACCTTTGAGGTGAGATCTGGAAAGCTGTTGGGTTTAATTGTTAGTGAAAAGGGTATTAAGGTAGATCCTGCCAAAATCAAAGCTATACAAGAAATGCCTGAGCCGAGGACGGAAAAAGAGATTTGTGGTTTCCTAGGGAGATTGAACTACATTGCAAGGTTCATTTCTCATATTATAGCCACATGCGAACTTATATTTAAAGTGTTAAGAAAAGATCAAGCGGTTAGGTGGAATGGAATTTTCTAAAAGGCGTTTGAGAAAATAAAATAATATTTGCGAGAACCTCCGAGGCTCATGCCTCCAGTAGAAGGGAGACCTTTGATCATGTATCTTGCGATTCTTTAGAATTCAATGGAATGTGTGCTCGGTCAAAATGATGAGACATGTAGAAAAGAAAATGCTATCTACTACTTGAGAAAGAAGTTCATTGATTGGTGAGTCGAGGTACTCGATGTTTGAAAAAATATGTTGTGCACTCGCTTGGGCGGCTAATCGTGTGAGAAAATACACGTTAAACCACACAACCCTATTGACATTAAAGATGGATCCGATCAAGCATGTGTTTGAAAAGCAAGCACTCTCCGGAAGGATTTCCAGGTGGCAAAAGGTTGTGCCAGAGTATGATATCTAGTATGTTTCCCAAAAACCCTAGAAGGGGAGTGTTCTGTCAGAATATCTTGCTGAACAACCAATTGAAGACTATCAACTAATGAATTTTGAATTTCTAGATGAAGACGTCATGCTTCTGAAGATGAAAGACTGTGATGAGCCTTTACCTGACAAGGTTCCTGAGATTGGATCTTAATGGCATTTTGTTTTCGACGGTGCTGTTAACTCATATGACAATGGAATTAAGGCAATCATTATAACTCCTCACGGTTCCCACATATTGTTCACTTCCCGATTAAAGTTCTCTTGCACCAACAATAAAGCAGAATATGAAGCATGCATTATAGGTTTGGAATAGGCCATTGATTTAAGGATCAAGAACCTTGATGTATATGGAGATTCAGGGCTGGTTGTTAATTAGATAAAAGGAGAATGGGAAACTCATCAGGCCAACTTGGTTCCCTACAAGAACTATGCCAGAAGATTGCCACCCTTATTTGACAGAGTTGAGTTCCATCATATGCCTAGGTCTCAGAATCAGATGGCAGGCGCATTTGCCCCGTTAGCGTCAATGTAAAATGTAAATTTCTTGAATGAAGCACCGACAATCACCATTATGTATCTTGACAGACCTACCTTTGTGTTTGTAGTTGAAGAGGAATCATATGGTAAGCCATGGTATCGTGATATCAAGCATTTTCTCAAGACTCAAGAGTACCCATCTGGGGTATCTAGCAAGGATAAGAAGACTCTGAGGAGGCTTGCAGACAATTTCTATCTGAATAAGGATGATGTCTTGTACAAGAGAAACTTTGACCTGGTCTTGTTGCGTTTTGTTGATGAACACAAATCAAGCCTGTTGATGGTAGAAGTTCATGAGGGTTCCTTTGGTACTCATGCTAGTGGACATGCAATGGCTAGAAAGTTGTTGAGGGCTGGGTATTATTGGATGACTATGAAATTTGAATGTTTCAAATAATTCAGAAAATGCCATAAATTCTAGGTTTATGCTAACAAGATGCATGTGCCACTGACCCCTATGAATGTGTTGACATCTTCTTGGCCCTTTAAAATGTGTGGAATTGATATGATTGAAAAGATTAAGTCGAATTCTTCCAACGGGCATCATTTCATTTTGGTTGCCATTGATTATTTTATGAAGTGGGTGGGAGCAGCCTCGTATGCTAATGTCACAAAGCATGTAGTCTCCCGATTCATAAAGAAGGACATCATTTGTTTTTATGGAGTCCTAGAGAAAATAATTACTAATAGTGGTTCAAATTTGAACAACAACATGATGAAGGAACTGTGCCAGAGTTTCAAGATTGAACATCACAATTCTTCTCCGTATCGTCTGAAGATGACTGTCACTTTTGAGGCAGCAAACAAGAACATTTAGAAGATTGTGAAAAAGATGGTAGTGACCTACAAGGATTGGCACGAGATATTTCCCTTTTCTCTACACAATTATCTTATTTTGATGCGTACGTTAATAGGGGCAAATCCTTTCTCACTAGTGTATGGTACGGAGGCAGTCCTACCATTAGAAGTTGAGATTCCTTCTTTGAGAGTGTTGGCTAATGTTAAGCTTGGCGAAGCTGAATAGATACAAGCTAGGTAGAATCAGTTGAATCTTATCGATGAGAAGAGAATGACAGCCATTGCTCATGGCCATTTATACCAAAGCAGGATGAAGAAAGCCTTTGATGAGAAAGTGCATCCTCGATGCTTCTAGACATGTGATTTGGTTTTGAAAAGGATCCTTCCTCCTCAAACAGATCTTAGGGGCAAGTGGACTCCAAACTACAAAGGTCCATATGTGGTAAGAAAGGTTTTCTCTGTTAGAGCCTTATTACTATCAACTATGGATAGCGAAGACTGTGCGTCTCCTGTGAATGCAGACGTAGTCAAAAAATACTGCTTAAAAGTGACCCGCTGGACAACAAAAAGAAAAAGTCTAGAAAAAAGGGCATCCCGGCGAACCACAAAAAGAAAAGGTTCGGGCAGAAATTAGGGACAAATGGAAAAAGAATAAACCCACAAAGTTGAAAACCCGAAAGGGAGACTTTGGAAAAAAATGGGTATCCCGGTGGATTGAAAACCCGAAAGGGCGATCCAGGCAAAAGTTAGGGGTTTGAATGAAAATGTCTGCGGTCTGCGTTTGATATGAAATTCATCTTTATAATTGCTTATCCGAATGGAAGGAATTAGTTCAATCATTCTTTTTAGAAGGAGAAGCATTTGTGAATATTAAAGACATGCATGTCATAACTGAAACGACATAGGGTGGATATCTGTTCCCACATTGCCAAAATTTGTATATTTCTTTTTTTGCGCAATTACCTCTTTTTAGGAATTGCATCCAAATTGTAACTTTCCTATTTAAAATTCATTCTATCAATAAAGTATTCATTTCACACAAAAAGTATTTCATTTATGTTTTTACTTTAACTGTGTTATTTGCAAAAATGTCCGATATTTTTTTATGAACATTACATGTGAAAACATAAGGCTTTATAGAGCATACTGAAAATAATGAATTTACTTGAACAATAGGTGTTATGAATGGTAGCTGAGGTAGCCATTTCGCATGTGGAACATTCTATTGGTTTTTATTTATTTGCAGAATGACATAATCCTCTCCTCAATAAAGCTTTTTTCCTTAACAGTGAAGTTCTAACAGTATCAGCAGCACATGTTGAATCATTCCCCCCCCCCTTGCAGGAGTCCAAAAGGTTATGTTCCCCAGCCATATTAGATTTATAGTCCCCGGTGAGTGTTCAAAGGTTGACTACTCCAAGTAGGATGGTGTTGATATGTAGTCAGGCATTTGTTCAGCAGAAGACTCTTTGTATACCCACAACAGATATTTTGTCTTCCCCACAGAATCTTGTTATCAAATCAGAAGCATTTTCTCCAGCAATGGTGTACACTTTTCCTCAACAAGGTAAGGTTGAAGGATATTCCTCAACAACAGGGTAAGCTCAGTGTTATTCCCCAACATGATTGGTATCATTGACTTCTCTCTTAAGTGGAGTTCGGTGTTGATTCTCTCGATAGGTAAATTAATGACAGGTTGATATCTCCAGCAAATTCCAATGATCATTGGCATTTCTTTTAAAAATTGGGTTTTTGGGATGATTTCCCAGCAGATGTTACTTATATTCCTAGCGGAGGGAATTTTTTAGTAGAGATTATATTCAAGAAGGCCACTTAGTGTGTCTTCCGCAGCAGATTTTGGTTTGCTAATTTTCTCAACACTTCTCTCGGTGGTGTTCTTTTGCATTGCATTCTCCAAATGCATAGCATTTCCATTTCGTATGGAGCATTACGCCATATTCAAACATATGCATTCAAAGCATAAGCCTGGTTTGATATCGTTATTTCCAGATGTTTATCCAGCAGATAATGGCATAATTCAAGAGATTTGGTGTTACTTTATCCCCAACAGAAATCATTGACGGATGTGTTCATCCTACTTGTATTCCCCGAGAGAGTTGTTTGTTTAAACCTCTCTTTCCCCCGGCGGAGTCTTCTTTTCCTGTTGTAAGTCGGTTGATTCTGCTTCTTGTCTATCCTGTTTTTTATCCCAACTTTTGGTTGGTAATCGTTTGTTTTATTCCAACTTTTGGTTGGTGTCTCTGGTGGTGACCCTAAATTTTGGTTAGTAGCCTTTTATCCCAACTTTTGGTTGGTATCTTTCATCACGAATTCGCCTTCGGTCGGTGTCTCGGTTATCCTAACTTTTGGTTAGTACCCGTTGTTATCCCAACTTTTGGTTGGTATATTTTGTGGGCCGCATCCCAACTTTTGGTTGGTGTCCCTTGTTGTTATTCTAACTTTTGGTTAGTATCCCTCTTGTTGATTATCCCAACTCTTGGTTGGTAGTCTCCAACTTAATCCCAACTTTTGGTTGGTAACTTTAGCTGTTATCCCAACTTTTGGTTAGTATCCTCCCTAGTGAAGTCATAATTATTTTGGTAAACTTTCTTCTATCCCAAATTTTGGTTGTTAGTTTTCCTCACACTGTCGCCTTAGGTCGGTGTTTCGGTAATCCTAACTTTTGGTTTGTATCCTTTATCCCAACTCTTAGTTGGTATCCTTTGTTTTATCCCAACTTTTGGTTGGTATCCTTTCTTTGAGTCCCAACTTTTTGTTGGTATCCTTTGTTTTATCCCAATTTTTGGTTGGTATTCTCTTTTATCCCAACTTTTGGTTGGTATTTCTGGTTGACCATCCCAACTTTTGGTTAGTAGTCTTCATTTGTGGATTCGCCTTTGTTTGGCGTTCCGGCATTCCTAACTTTTGGTTAGTAGCCTTTATTCTAACTTTTGATTAGTATTCTCTAGTTGTATTCCAACTTATGGTTGGTAAAACATGGGTTATCCTAACTTTTGGTTGGTAATATTAGTTTCATCCCAAATTTTGGTTGGTATCCTTTCTAGTGAAGTTACCATTGTCTTGGTGTCGCTACCGCGAAAATAAGGTGCCGGCAAAACAGAAGAGTCGCCACCTTTCGTTATTTATCCCTTAGAGCGGGAAAGGAAACGATCGGAAAAACCTGACGAAAAGGTATAAGACAAGGTCATCCCAACCATTGTCTGGGTTCGGGAGTCGGTTACGCAAGGGGAAGGTATTAGCACCCCTCACGTCCATCGTACTCGATGGGATCCACGCTTGTTGTGTTTATCTGACGGGTTGGTTTTATCTATCTACCTATCAAGGCTGGCTTAAAAGAAAAAGAAAATGACTCGGCAAAGCGTCACGCTTTATGCCTACGTATTCTCATCTGGAACGAGAAATCAGAGTCAACGTAGTTCGCCTAACTACGGGTGATGGGGGAAGGTGGCTCGCCAATATGTCAGTATTGTGCCTACGTACTCTCAACAGGTATGAGAGATCAGAGCTTACGTAGTTCGGGATAATACGGATTACGGGAATTCAAATTCATCTGTTTTATCGAGTAGGGTTAACAAACAGTTCCAGCAGTTGGATGTACGCAGCTCGACCCTTGGAGACTTAGGCGTTACCGTTTGCGGTAGAACTGGGAGTTAACGACACTCTTTTCTTCAGAAAAGCTTCCTTTGAATTATGGTCCCACGGGGCAAAAAGCTTTGAAGTTTCTTTTCTGTCTTTTACGAAAGAACTGTTTTTTATGTTTGTCTGCAACTAGTATCGCACTAGAGACTATTGTCGCTTCCGCGAAAATAAGGTGCCGGCAAAACAGAAGAGTCGCCACCTTTCGTTATTTATCCCTCAGAACGGGAAAGGAAACGATCGGAAAAACCTGACGAAAAGGTATAAGACAAGGTCATCGCAACCGTTGTCTGGGTTCGGGAGTCGGTTACGCAAGGGGAAGGTATTAGCACCCCTCACGTCCGTCGTACTCGACGGGATCCATGCTTGTTGTGTTTACTGGACGGGTTGGTTTTATCTATCTACCTATCAAGGCTGGCTTAAAAGAAAAGAAAATGACTCGGCAAAGCGTCACACTTTATGCCTACGTATTCTCATCAGAGAATGATAAATCAGAGTCAACGTAGTTCGGCCTACTACGGGTTACGAGGAAGGTGGCTCGCTAATACATCAGTATTGTGCCTACGTACTCTCAACAGGTATGAGAGATCAGAGCTTACGTAGTTCGGGATAATACGGATTACGGGAATTCAGATTCATCTGTTTTATCGAGTAGGGTTAAACAACAGTTCCAGCAGTTAGGGACGAAGCCTGTTTGCGGTGGCGCTGAAGTTTAACGACACTCTTTTCTTCAGAAAAGCTTCCTTTGAATTATGGGCCCACGGGGAAAAAAGGTTTGAAGTTTGTTTTCTGTCTTTTACGAAAGAACTGTTTTTTATTGTGTTTGCAATTTCAATCGCACTAAAGACTATGACCTGAGAGTGAATGCGTCGCATGTCACCCAAAGGGTGCCATACTAAACATCCAGACTGTTGAAAAGAAGCTCTCCAACAATCCTTTCTCAGATAGTTTAAGGCTCGTAACGTACGAAAGAAATCATTCATGATTACTGTATTTTAAGCTGTTTTGAGATGAGAAGAGAACAAGCTCAACTAAAGGGAGTCTATCAAGTCCTAATGTTGTCATGCCAAGGATTCATCCTATGGTTGAGGTTTGAAACAGGGAACTCCTAGAAGTTATCATGCATAGGTTTCAACCTAAAGTTCTATCATCACTTCCTTATCAAAGGAAGTGAGATTCCTAGGGGATCATGTCAATGATAAACAGAAACAGATAAAGCATCAGCTTAAACAGTAAACAGATATACAATAAAATGCATGCAATGCAAGTGAGGGAGGAAATGTGTGTGGGGCATCAGCCTCCACAAGCTCGTCTCAACCTCAAGCCAGATATGAATAACTGCAATCATACAGAGGATAACATGCTATCAAGCAAATAACAATAACTGCAATCATACAGAAGAAATAACATGCTATCAAGTAAAATAAACCACATGGGCAAGGGAGCAGGGCTCTACCGAATACCCGCAAGCAAAGCCATACAGTAAAAATACAAGCAGAGGGAGCAACTCAACCTCTAGTGCAATCATGCTCCTAGCTTAAAGTCAGTCTAGATATGGACTTATTCTAATGCATCAAGCAAGTCAAACAAGGCACATCAACACAGAAAAGCAAACAGACAGGAGAGAAAATAGGTCAACAGCTCCCTCTTTCAATTCCAAGCTTCAGCTCTTCTAACAGCAATCCAGTCTTCAGACTTCAATCACCCTTCAAGGCTATCATCTTCAGTAGCAAGTATCAACTTGTTCTCTCTTCCTCAAGCTTCAGCTCTCCAGTCAATTCCACCTTCAGGCTTCACTCCTAACTACAAGTATCACCTTGACTCCTTCAGGCTCTCCAAGCATCAATGTAAGTATCAACTCATCCTTTATTCCTCAAGCCTCAGCTCTACACTCAATCTCAATTGGATCTTCAAGTATCAACTTGGTCTTCAAGCTTTAGCTCTCTTTGCTTTACCAGTATCAACTTGGTCTTCTTCTCCTACAAGCTTCAGCTTCTCAGAGTAATCTTCAATCACATGGAAGTGTCAATTTCATCCTTCAATTCTTTAAGCCTCAGCTCTTCATTCAATCTCCATTGAATCTTCAAGTATCAACTTGTTTTTCTTGCTCTTCAAGCTTCAGCTGCAATGGCAATGCTCAAGGAATCATCCTTTTTCACACTCTTCAATGAAGTCCTCATCTTCAAACTCAAGTCCAACATCTTTCAAGATACTCAAACCAGAAGACAATTGATTTAACAGAATGAGTGGAAATGATAAACAGCTTATTGACAACCAAAGGAAGCCTGTAAGGGTTCATCATTATGAGAGACTGGTTCCCTCAAAGTTCTACTTCTCAGATAAAGCCAGTCATCCCTCCAAAGGAGGGATGTGAATATCTTAGAAGGACTTTTAGTCATTGGGAGGAATGGAAGCACAAGTTGCTTTCCATATTTGTGAAAGAAGTCATTCTAATTATAAGGCTCTCCCTATGTCTCCTACCTCCTAAATATTTATCAGACACCTTCAGGCACAAGCAATTCCAATCTCCAAGCAACTTCAAGCATCCTCACCTTGTTTTTAACGTGTCTTCAATCTCAACCAAAGGCAAACAAAGCAAAACCCTAATCTAAGGGGACTAAAGAAGTTAATCTAGTTGAGTTAGTAAATTAGGATCACCTAAAACCTAGTACTAAAGTTAATCCTAACTAAAATACTAAAACCAATTGTAAAATCCTACAAAAATAACTATGGGAACCTAGGTCAATCGTGACTCTACCACATTAATTCCAGAGATCAAATCATCAAATAAGAGCTAGAAATAAGTTCTACACTACAAGGTACTAAACCTAAACCCTAAAAGGAAGTACCTAAAGCTTAATCTAGAAAACACACCTACTTTCATCACAAAAATGTGAGAAAAATGCTATGGTAGCATACATGTCTAAACTAATCACACAAAAAAACTCAAGATCAAAATCATCATCACATGATCACACAAAATTCCACAAAATCAAGGATCAAACATAACTATTTTAATATCAATTAAAATGTGAAAATTCCCATAAAACCATAAAATGTATGAACTAAAAATATTTTTTATCTAAAAAATACTAGACTCAATCATGAATATAGTGCAAAAAGAATGGGGTTAATTGGATCATTTTTCAATTTTATATGATTTTATCAAGAACCATGTATAAAATGAAAAAATAAAAGAAAATCAAAATAAAATAAAAAATGCGTGGTGTGGATAGCAATGACCATCAGTTCATATAATGGATTGGGCTCGCTGGGGGGTATTGGTATCAAATGCAATCCAAGCCCAACGCTCCAGTTCTCAATTCAGAAAATCAGAAACAATTCATGCCAAGGTTCGAACTCAACCCTCTTTGGTCCATGCAGCGAAGCCTCTCAGGTCACTAAGCGAAACGGTGCGTTTAAGGGGAGGGACGCGTGGCTCAACGTGAGCCCTGGGATCCACAGACCAAGTCAATTTCTCCATGCGAACGAAGGGTGAAGATTGTGTCTTCCTCGTTTCAAACCTGCAACTCACGCGCGCAAGCTCAAGTCGCTGGTGGCTTTTCCGGCCACCCCTGTGCAACCCTAGATCCTTCTACCCTCATCCATTGATCACGATGTCTACATGAATCTTGACCAGAATTTCCTCAGGAATCTAACCATGCCATTAGTTTATGCTGAAAACGCATGGTTCGTAAAAACAAGATCTCAACCGAAAATGGAAGGAACCCTAACTTGTCTCTAACCATCAAATTAACCACCCAGAATTCATCTACATGCTAAGGGGAGCCTAACCACATGCTTCTAATGGATTAAAAGTGCGTAATTAAAGAGATATCTCAAGAACTTAGAACCAACCTTGAAGCTTGGATTGTAGTGGTTGTGCGCCTCAATTCTCTCTCAAACTATGCAGAATCCTTAAAGGAGTAATGGTGGACAATTCTTGATGCTTAGTTCTTGCTGAAACCTCTTGATCCTCCAAAACGCATTTCCAATTTTCAAGCTTTTTCTTCACTTCACATCAATGGATTCGCAACAGAATTCTGCTCCAGAAACTTCCAAATTCGTTCTAAGTCTTATTTATAATGTCCTCAGATGGATATCCAACCCAAACTAGGCCCAATTATTGATTTGGGATGTTCACCTTTCCTTCCAAATTTCAACATGGAAGTGTGCCTTCAAGCCTTACTCATGCTCTAAACTCAATCCAAACCATCCACTTAATCATTAAGGAGTGTGATGTAATGGTTTTTTTTCTTTGGTTTTTACATATGGAGTGTATATGATATGTTTCTTAAATGTGAAGTAACCATCCAAATGACCAAGTTATGGACCTCAAATCCAAAATGTGGCAATTCCAATCTTTCTAAAGCATTAATTCCATTCAAAATGACGACAAATTTGACTTGGAAACATGTTAATCTCATTTATTTTGAATTTTCTCATTTTAATTCATTAAAATGGCTTTCATGTGAAGTTTCTTCAACCAATGCTTGATATAACCCATATCAATGGACACTTGATGTTTAGAAAAGCTAAAAACATCATTTTGAACAACTTCCATGTTGAACAAAAATCCATTTGGAGCTTGGAAATAGGAGTTATGGCCTTATGCTTGAAATGACCTGTAATCTCAAAATGACCAAAATGCCCTTGACTTGTCAAAGCCATAAGTTGAGTTCTACACATCCAATCATGGACTTCTAGTACTCTCTAGAAATCTAAGAGAATATGGAACAACATTCATGTTGATCAAAAGTTCATGGGAATCATCCTTCTTGGGCAAAAGTTTGATGCAAATTGGGTAACTTTCAAGTTCCCAAATTCACATACCTCAGATGACCTGTAACTTGTCAAAGTCATAACTTGAGTTCTATAAATCCTATCAAGGACTTCTAGCACTCAAATTAAATCTAAGATAATGCTCTACAACATTCATGTTGGGGGAAAGATGAGATGACAATCACATCTTGAGCTAAACTGCCTTGAAGATAGGGTCAAACTAGGGGATTTTACACTGTCAAGCCTTAGAAACCCTAGCTTGAAACTTCTCAGACTCTTCAATCATGATGAGTTAACCTTGGACTCATCCTTATAACATTTCAATGCATCAATCCATGATAACATGGCTCTTGGATTAGGTTTCAACCTTCCTCAAATCATCAGTTGACCTAGGGTTGACCCAGTCAAACCCTAATTACACCAATCATGGTTGAGGCTTCTTAATCTTGCACCATGACCTGTCCAGGCTTCATGATGGCTTTCAAGACTTCTCATGAGCTCTCTCAAGACCTCAAGTCTAACTTCTTGGTTTCAACCACTCTCTCTGAGGATCTTTTAACTTCTCTGACAAGGATATCAACCCTTGAACACTTGAATAACCTTCTCAACTAGCTTCAAAGTCTTGTGTAGCCCTTGATTGGTAACCATACCTCTTGATCTCCTGCATACATATCAATGAAATGCAAATGATCATGCTAATGTGAATGAAATGAACCATAAGCTAGGTAAAGAAATGTTGAGCAAATTTTGGGGTGCAACAGCTGCCCCTATTCAAGCAGCTTGGACCTGACTGGGTGAGAAGCGAACAGCTCTCAAACAATCAAGGTAAAAGACGGTTGAATACCAACAAACCCGGAAATTTGCCAACTGCACAACTACACGATACTCTGATGGGAACAAATCTTCGGAAACTGAAATGATAGCTTCACGACAACTAGCTGGAGAATTGGT
The DNA here is from genome assembly GCA_963859935.3 of Lathyrus sativus. NCBI lineage: Eukaryota > Viridiplantae > Streptophyta > Magnoliopsida > Fabales > Fabaceae > Lathyrus > Lathyrus sativus. The sequence goes on from OZ012739.1 coordinate 270,616,735, forward strand.
CACACGGTAACTGGTGATACATGCTCGATCATGCCGTCAGGCGTCAAGATTCCTCGGGACTTATCAGATCAACAATCAAGTTAACCATGCCATCGGGCATTCAAAGAAATCTTTGGGCGTTAGCCAAACTTCGTTACCAAGTCGGGAATGGAATTCTTAGTCAATCATGAACCAATTGGGGATATCCATACTTCTGCCATCAGGCACCCCGCATCAGCTGGGAGAACTGCTTCGTCAATATAGTTGGACTTCAATCAGCAAGTCTTCGAGGGAAGTTTCAACTTCGCTGCTCGGAAACCTGTTGGCGATGACGCATCTCCGCTGGGGATTCTGGAGAACTATCAAGTAACTCTGCTTCGGGGAATCAAGAATCATCTTGAACAAATAACTCCGTGGGGAATTCAAGAATCATCCTGAACCCATAGCTCTGCTGGAGTTTCTGGAATCATCCAGGGCAAACACTCTGCCGGGGACTCAAAGCATCAACTTGAGCAACCAACCCTTTCAACTTCGCTGGGGATTTTAAGAATCATCTTGAGAAAACGACTTTGCTGGGGAGAATTCAAGAATCATCTTGGGCAAACGACCTTGTTGGGGAATTCAAGAATCATCTTGATCAAACAACTTTTGCTAGGGGGATTCAAGAATCATCTTGAGCAAGCGACTCTACGGAGGAACACCTGCAAAACAAGAACGGTAACGACCTAGCTCATGTTTCATATGCATATGCTTTGACAACGGCGCAATGCTCCACACGGTGGAAATGCTACGCGTTTATGATAAATGCTATGCAATCATGCAAAATGCTGCGATCTCGTCAGCAAAATAAATGCTGAAGGGAGAATCCTCCTGTCAAGGAGAAAGAACCACTCTGGTGGGGGAAGGAATCATCCTGCCAAGGAGAAAAGGTCACGCCAATCTCAATCGGGCTCCGCATGGGGAAGAAAACTTCAGTTGACTGCTGCAGGGAAATAAAGCTCTACGAGAACTCAGACCTGCTGAGGAAAGCGATGTCAATCGCAAAAATAAACTGCACGGGCAGCCAGAGCTTTCCTGGGGGTAACGACTCCGGTGGGGAAATACAACATCAGCTATTCAACACTCTACTAGGGACAACCAATCATGGCCCGAACTGCTTCCAAGGACTCGTCTCTCTTGGGGAACTGCAAACTCGGCTGGGGAAGAAGGAATCATCCTGCTTGCTGGGGAGAGTACGACTCTGCCGGGAATTACAATTCTGCTGAAGACTTCAGTCTGGAACTATCACTTGCTGCACACTTCAATATGTGACTCAGCTAGGGAGATGACGACCCTTCAGGATACATCTGATTGGGGAGAGAATCTTCTCTGCTTGGGGAAAACATATAAATGCTTACGATTTCACGTTCAGACTCTGCGGAGAGAGGCTGCTGAACTTCGCTGGAGAAGAAGGAATCATCCTGCTTGGGGACGCACGACGTACTGCCTGGAATATGCTATACCTGCAACAACACAAACAAACAGACAAGATATCCTTCTCAAAGGGACCTATCAAGGTTATCATCTTGTGACAATGTTCAAGTAATTCATTGTTTCAACAATCAGTGGCCTAGGCCAGTAAGTTTATGTATGCGCATTTTATCAAAAACATTGGCGTTCTTTTTCGCAAACAAAGCAGATAAATGCTAAACAGACAAACAAAATTGCTGAATCGTATACATTTTATTGATAACGAACCCCTGTATGGGTAAAAATGTTTTACAACAGATGCAAGCTCCTGGAATGAGGAAGCAGCGCAAATATAAAAACATAAATATATATCAGTATATACACAAATGTCGGCAACGAGGCGTAGACGAACACCATGAGTTGATCCCTCTATGACCCACTCGACTTCGATACTTCTCCGACGCTTCAGCTTCAGAAGAGATTGATTCAGATAAACGGCCCTCAGGTCTTCCAAACCACTAAACAATGAAAGTCCACACGCGGAACGCAGTCATTTGCTTTTTCAAATCCCTAACTTTTGCCTGAATCGCCCTTTCGGGTTTTCGATTCATCGGGATACCCTTTTTTGCCAAAGTCGCCCTTCCAAGTTTTCGACTTTGCGGGTGTACATTTTTTCAATTATATCCCTAATTTTTGCCCGAACCTTTTTCCTTTTTTATGGTTCGCCGGGATGCCCCATTTTTGCCTGGATATTCTTTTTCTTTCCAGCGGGTCATTTTTAAGCAAAGTATTTTTTAACTGCGTTCGCGTTCACCGGGGATGCAAAATCTTCGCCATCCATCGTGGATAACAACAAGACTCCTCCCGAGAAGACCTTGCTGACGACGTAGGGACCTTCGTAATTAGGAGTCCACTTGCCCCGGTAATCGGAGTGTGGAGGAAGAATCTTCTTCAGGACGAGATCACCCGTCTGAAAGCTTCTAGGACGCACCTTCTTATCATAAGCTTTCTTCATTCGGCTTTGGTACAGACGACCATATGCACTTAATGCTAACCTCTTCTCATCCATCAGACTGAGTTGGTTTAGTCGGTTCTTAATCCATTCTGCCTCGTCGAGTTTCACATCAACCAAAACTCGCAAAGAAGGGATCTCCACTTCTAACGGTAGGACAACTTCCATACCGTACACTAAGGAGAAAGGAGTTGCCCCGGTCGATGTACGTACCATTGTACGATAACCATGTAGTGCAAATGGCAGCATCTCGTGCCAATCCTTGTAGGTCACAACCATCTTCTGAACAATCTTCTTTATGTTCTTATTGGCCGCTTCAACGACGCCATTCATCTTCGGCCGATAAGGAGATGAGTTGTGGTGTTCAATCTTGAAACTCTGGCACAACTCCTTCATCATCTTATTATTCAAATTCGAACCATTATCAGTAATGATCCGCTCGGGAATTCCGTAACGACAGATGATATCCCTCTTTATGAATTTAGCCACCACCTGCTTGGTCAGATTAGCGTACGAGGCTACCTCCACCCACTTGGTGAAGTAGTCGATAGCTACTAGAATGAAGCGATGACCGTTAGATGCAGAGGGCTCGATCTTTCCTATCATGTCGATTCCCCACATGGAGAATGGCCACGGGGAGGACATTACATTCAACGGGCACGGCGGCACGTGAATCTTATCAGCATAAATCTGGCATTTATGACATCTCTTCACGAATTTAAAGCAATCTGATTCCATCGTCGGCCAGTAATATCCTGCTCTTAGGATCTTTCTCGTCATGGCATGCCCGCCGGCGTGCGTACCGAATGTGCCTTCATGGACTTCTTCCATGAGCATACTCGCTTCTTTCTCTTCTACACATCTGAGTAGCACGAGATCGTGATTTCTTTTATACAAAACTCCATCAGGATTGAGATAAAAATTTCCAGACAGCCTCGTTAGAGTCTTCTTATCCTGGGTTGACGATCCCACAGGATACTCCTTAGTCATAAGGAAGGTCTGGATATCATGGAACCATGGCTTGCCATCGGAGGCTTCCTCGATCGCAAAGACGAATGCAGGTCTATCAAGACGAGAAAGGACAATTCTTGGAGCTTCATTCCAAAAATTGACTTTATACATTGAAGCCAACGTGGCTAAGGCATCAGCCATCTAATTTTCGGCCCTGGGCACATGATGGAGTTCCACTCGATCAAAGAACAAAAGTAGCCTTCTGGCATAATTCATGTACGGCACCAAATTCGATTGACGAGTCTCCCACTCCCCTTTAATCTGGTTAATCACAAGCGCCGAGTCACCATATACGTCTAGGTTCTTGATTCTCAAATCAATTGCTTCTTCAAGACCCATGATGCATGATTCGTACTCCGCTTTGTTATTGGTGACTGGAAACGTCAGTCTCGCAGTGTACGGGATGTGGGATCCGTGGGGAGTCATGATGACCGCCCCAATGCCACTTCCATAAGAATTAACCGCCCCGTCAAATATCAATTTCCATTGGGATTTCCTATCTGGACCCTCGTCGGGCAACGGTTCATCGCAATCTTTCGCTTTAAGAAACATGATATCCTCATCATGGAATTCAAATTTCATAGGCTGATAATCCTCGATCGGCTGTTCGGCCAGGTATTCAGACAATACGCTTCCCTTGATGGACTTCTGGGAAACGTACTGAATGTCATATTCCATCAACACCATTTGCCATCTGGCAATCCTGCCCGAAAGCGCTTGCTTCTCGAAGACGTACTTGATCGGATCCATCTTCGAAATTAGCATGGTCGTGTGATTGAGCATGTACTGTCGTAAACATTTGGCAGCTCAGGCGAGTGCACAACACGTCTTCTCCAGCATCGAGTAACGAGATTCACAGTCTGTGAATTTTTTACTCAAGTAGTAAATGGCATGCTCCTTTCTGCCCGTCTCGTCGTGCTGACCGAGAACACACCCCATACTATCCTCAAGAACTGTCAAGTACATGATTAAGGGTCGTCCAGCCACTGGGGGTATCAAGATTGGAGGTTCCTGCAGATACTGTTTTATCTTATCGAATGCCTTCTAGAAATCCTCGTTCCAGATAATCGCCTGATCTTTCATTAGTAGTTTGAACATCGGTTCACACGTGGCCGTGAGCTGAGAAATAAACCTTGCAATGTAGTTTATTCTGCCCAAGAAACCACGAACTTCTTTTTCTGTTTTTGGCGCTGGCATTTCTTGTATCGCTTTAATCTTCTCAGGATCAACCTCGATGCCTCTTTCACTCACGATAAACCCCAGTAACTTTCCGGACCGTACTCCGAAAGTTCACTTGTTAGGATTCAGCCTCAACCTGAACTTCCTAAGCCTCTCAAAAAGCTTCAGCAAATTGACTAGATGTCCTTCCTCCGTTTGGGACTTCGCAATCATGTCATCAACATAGACTTCAATCTCATGATGAATCATGTCATGAAACAAAGTAACCATTGCTCGTTGGTAAGTGGCCCCTGCGTTCTTCAGACCGAAAGGCATTACCTTATAGCAAAATGTTCCCCAAGGTGTGATAAACGTAGTTTTCTCCATGTCCTCGGGCACCATCTTGATCTGATTGTAACCGGAGAAGCCATCTATGAACGAAAATACGGAGAAGTGAGTTGTATTGTCGACCAACACATCAATATGAGGGAGCGGGAAATCATCCTTAGGGTTCGCCCTATTCAAATCCCGATAATCAACGCACATTCACACCTTACCGTCCTTCTTCGGTACAGGCACTATGTTGGCGACCCACGGAGGGTAAGTGGTGACCGCTAAGAAGCCAGCATCAAGCTACTTTTGCACTTCTTCTTTGATCTTAACGGCCATATCTGGTCGCATCCTCCTAAGCTTCTGCTTAACGGGAGGACAATTTTCTTGCAGCAGCAAGTGATGGACCACGATGTCAGTATCGAGTCCGGGTATATCTTCGTATGACCAAGCAAAGACGTCACTATACTCTCTTAGCATCTCGAGCAGTCTCTGCTTGACATCACTCTGCAATGCAGCCCCTATCCTGACGTTCCTGACAAGTTCTTCAGAACCCAGATTCACGATCTCAATCTCCTCCTCGGGAGGCAGAATAACTTTCTCTTCTTGTTTCAACAAGCGGGCCAACTCTTCGGAAAGGTCTTCCTCTTCATCAATCTCTTCTTCGGCTTGATAGATCGGGCAATCGAAGTCGAAGTGAGTCGTAGAAGGTCTAGAGTCGATGTCGTCTGCTATGTGGATCCTGCAATAACAAGGGTTAAGCTTAAAACAAGGATATGCAGGTTAGCACAAACCCCATTGCCATTTTATTGTTTTTCAAAACAAATATAAAACAGGAATAACAGAGATCACAACATTTGAATACGAAGAAAAACGCCTTTTGATTTATTAGTAAAATGCATGTACATAATCAAACAAGGCCCTGACAATAAAACCACTATGCTCCGGGTAGGACATAGGGTTGTACAATGATTGGAAAAAGTAAATCATTACTCTTCGCTTGTCATCTGGATGATATCCTTGACGGACCAGTTGTTGAGGCTCTCGCCTGGCTTGCTTGGCTGGATCCAAGAGTCTAATTCACAGTCGCTATCTCCGCTGTCTTCAGACACCGCGTTGACGCTTTCGAATATCACCCTGCCACTGGTAAACTGGATCGGCCCTTTACCTCGCGACGCGCCGCTAGAAGAGGAGGTTTCAGCTCCAGGAGAGTATCCCAACCCAAACTTGTCTTGCTTGTTAGGTATCTCCAAAATTCGCCCCCAGCCTGGGGTAGATCCGGCTTGAACAACGGCCTGGGCTTCCTTGAAGGAAGAGAGAGTCATCTCTGGATTTTTAGTGACTACAGGAGCTACGTCTTTGACTTTAACAGCTTCAAACGCTTGGCATAGGGTTTCGTGGATTTCCCCATCCATCTCGACATACTTGAAGGACGACAAATGGCTCACCATTATGTCTTCCTCGCCACATACGGTCACGATGCTACCTCCGACAGCGTACTTGAGTTTCTAGTGCAACGTGGAGGTCATGGCACATGCGGAGTGGAACCATGGCCGGCCCAAGAGACAGTTGTAGGCAGGCATGATGTCTATAATGTGGAAGACCGCGTTGAATGTTTCCGGCCCGACTTGGATCGGCAACGTCACCTCCCCGAAAACATGGCGTTTGGTTCCATCGAACGCCTTCACAACCAGATCACTGGGTGTGCAAATCACTCCGCGAGTATCTAACTACATTAATGCCTTCTTCGGAAGAACATTGAGCTACGACCCCGTGTCCACCAACACGTGGGACATAATCGTTCCCCTACACTCTATCGAGATGTGCAGGGCGCTATTGTAGTTCCTTCCCTTTGGCGTCAGCTCCAGGTCAGTGAACCCTAGCCCATTTCCAGCATTCACGTGAGCTACGACCTCTTCCAACTGGTTTACCGATATTTCCTGCGGTACATATGCGGCGTTCAACACCTTCAGCAGTGCGTTACGGTGTGCCTCCGAACACAGCAACAGATTCAGGATGGAAATCTTCGAGGGTGTCTGATGGAGATGATCCACGATCTTATAGTCACTCTTTTTAATCAACCTCATAAATTCCTCGGCGTCTTTAACAAGTAAGTCTTTGTCTACCCCACGAGGGATCTCTTCAACGACTTTACTTTTCCCTTTATCAGTTGCATCAGCTCTGTCCGCTTTGTCCGCCACGACCTCAGGTGGTGCAAACACTCTTCCGCTGCGAGTGATTCCGCTAACACCCGCTAGGTTCTCCACAGACGACCCAAACGGTTCTAGTTCCAACTTCTGTCCGTTGCAGTAGACCTCTGCCCCATAATGCCATGGGACATCATTAGTGCTTTCGAACGGTATCGGCCCAGCTTTGGTGATGGTAATCGTGGGCGGCCTGGGTGCAGAAATAGTTATCGTCTGGCGAGGGATGGTGATGGTGGCGACCTCATCATCTTGCTTCAGCATTACCTCTCCTGATCCGCTTTCGGCCCTTCAGCTAAATTGCAGGATTCCCTCAGTCATCAGACTTTGAATCCCCTCTATCAACTGTTCACATCCATCAGGACTTGTCGCACAGCCCATACACAGCTCTCCACAACCTGGGAAGAAACCTTTTTTCATCAGCTTAGCTTTAACGAAGCTAAGCGGTGTCTTCATATCTCTGACGTCAGTCAACAAATCCAAACTCTCGTCTTCAATAATGGCGTTTACTCCACCTCCCATATAATTTGGCATAGGGTTCTTCGTGACATTTGGCACATTATCGGAGAAGTTGATGATCTTGGCGTCCACCAGGTCCTGCACCTTGTGCTTGAAGGCTTTGCAATTCTCTATTGTGTGGCCTGGTGCCCCTGAGTGAAACTCACAAGTTGCATTCGCGTCATAACCTGGCGGAGGTGCCCCTGTCAAGGGAGCCAGGGTTCTCTTCTGGATCAACTGTAGCTGAAGCAAAGTCTGCAATAGTTGCGCGTAAGACATGGGCGGTGTCTCGAGGTGACGGCTCGACAGAGGTGCCCTGTTCTGATACTTTCTGTACCCTTGTTGATTCGGTTGCTGCTGCTGCTGCTGTGGCTGTGGGACTGCCGGGATAGTTATGCTGGCCACCTGTTGGTGAGGGCCATTACCCTTCCTTCGAGCGTTGGTCACGGCGCTCGTTTCTCCTTCCCGTCTTTTGCCACTATAAGGTTTCTTGCCTCCTTCAGCCGAGGATGAATCACCTTGAATTTTCTCCAGTTTGATCCTATTTTCAATGTGCTCACCCGTGATAATGAGATCTGAGAAGGTTCCGGACATACCGCTGACCAATTTCTCATAATAAACCCCTGGGAGGGTGGCTACGAACATCTGCACAAGCTCACATTCAACCATCGGCGGCTGAACCCTGGCTGCCAATTCTCGCCACCGCTGGGCGTATTCCTTGAACCCTTCGTTGTTCCTTTGTGACAGATTCTGCAGTTGGACTCGGTTCGGGGCCAAGTCACTGTTATATTGGTAGTGGTGCACGAATGCTTCAGCAAGGTCCTTCCACGTGCGTACACTGGTAGGCTCCAGACTCATGTACCATTCGAGGGAGGGTCCGGACAGACTGTCTTGAAAGAAGTGCATCAGCAACTTCTCGTCCTCAGAATGAGCGGACATTTTCCGGTAATATGATCTCAGGTGGACGCGAGGGCAAGTGGTGCCCTTGTACTTTTCAAAGTCAGGTACCTTGAACTTGGGAGGCACCTTGAAATCAGCAATCGGTCCCAACTTGGACATATCAACGCCCAGGGGGTTCTAGTTCTCGATATTTCTCATCTTATCCTCGAGTGCCTTGAACCTAAGCTGTGCTTCAGCAGTCAGCTCCCCTTCAGCACCTCTCTGAGAGAACACATCGTCTTGACGGTCTTCTAACCACGGATGAGGCCCAAGCAGATTCCCAACACCTGCATTGCCATTGCCCACCCCAACATTGACGTTAGCTTCAAAATTCCCATTACCGACGCCCGTCGTATTACCATTGAGTCCCATGTTTGCTATCACATTGCCGTTGGCACTGCCATTCCCCCCGGTCACGGGGACGCCATTCTGAGGAGTTTCAACTGGTGGAGGGGTAGGCACGGTCCCACCATGGAGTACGCCATTGCTATCGACCCTTGAAATCAGAGGCTGAACCAAGGTTCTAAGCTGATCCTGGCCATTGGTGACCGCTTGCATCAGCTCGATGAAGCGGTCCATTCTTTCGCGGAGTTCTTGAACATCAGTTTGCACTTGCTCCATGATTCTGGTTTGATTTGCTCTGGTCGGATAGCGGTGGATGGGTCTCTGACCAATCCTGGAATAACCTGAAACAACCTGAAAACACAAAAGGGTTAGGAGAAAAACGACAAAGTGCTCGTTATGCGAATGCTTCATGCAAATGCAAACGTGTGTCTGTGCGTTAGGGAGGTTTCCCCCGATCCTAGTGCCTGAGTGCTAGTGGTGATAATAAGAATTCTGAGTCCAATCATGGAAATAACATCTCATATATAACGAAAGCCCATCAAGGCCGTACACAATGTCACTGAGTACAAGATGAATCAATAGCGTGACCTCAGCCAACAAGCCTGGTGATGGTCAGCATACAACAATGATCAAACAAAAGGAATACAAATAGTCAAGCACGACCACTGGCGCGAAACTCTTCTAACAACCCCTTCGTTTCTGGATGATCAGGACGAGTGAGCAACCCTTCGACGAGTAACTCCCTCTGCATAATGGTGTATTGAAGACCTTCGACCAAATCATCCCATGCTCCTTCGCCGAAACAATCTTCTAGGTTCCGCTTCTTGGATTCAAACATCAGTTTGCGCTCCTTCAGGTTAGCAAGAGCTCTGTTGAGCTGGCCTTCAGCGGCATATCTGTGAGCGGTTTCTTCATCAAACCTCTTCTCACTAGCCTTCACCTGGGCTTTCAGCTTGGAGATCTGTTGCATCAGCTTATCCTCCCGCTCTTTCCTGTTGGCTAGGGTGGCCTTCCAATGCTGGTTAAACTTGGATATCCTCCGATACGCTTCGTCCAAGTGCTGCTTCTTCATGGCCAGTACATCGTTGACAGCTTTGAAGTCTCGACCCATGCGCTCATGCTCAGCTATCTGCTTAGTCAAATCTGTACCTAGCTGGTTCACCAGCTCTGTCTGCCTTTCGAAGGAATGAACGACTTCGTTTCTCTCGCTTCTGAGTTGAGCCAATTCTTTCTCCAATTCTTCATTTGCCTTCTTCAATTCATCTCTCTCAGCTAACACCTGATTATGCTGCTGAATGGGCACGGTGGTAGGCTTTTCAATCACTAGAGGAGCGTAGGCTTGACTATTGCTTTTCCCTAGCAATGGTTTTCCCCGCTTACAGATACCATTCCAAGCGTGCTGAAGCTTAGATAACATATCCCCTTCTAGAAGACCAGTGAGGTACAGAAATTCCTATACCTCTTCATCCTTCGGCGGAGCTCTCAAAGCATAAGCAAACTGTCGGACCAGCAAAGACGGATTATAGTTGATACAGCCCTTCCTGCCTATCAAAGGCACGTTCGGAAACCCGCTGAAGCTGAAGATAATCTCGGTACCCAACCTATCTCTGTCAAACCAGTCAATATCCTCTGCAGATAGACTCATCAAACGCTCGGACCACTCAGCTGTGGCTGCAGACGAAGCAAAGGGACCCCCCTTGGGTAGATGACTATCAAGCCATTTATAAAGCAGGGGCACACAGCACGAGACATTCTTGCCCCTTCTGTTCTCGTTTTTGTAGTGGACAGAATGGTAGACATCTCCTATCAAGGTAGGGACTGGATTCCCTGAAGCAAAGATGTGGAAGGCGTCGAAGTCTACAAAGTCGGGCATGTTGGGGAACAGAATGATGCCATATATGCATAGAGCGAGGATGGCATTGAACACGACCCAACATCTGTCTTTGGCGCACTGCTGAGCTTTTCCCACTAAGAAATGCAAGGAGAAACCGAGAACCTTGTTCCAACTAGACAACACCAACTCGGAGGCATCCAGATGAAGTGACGGAGCTAGACTAGCCAGATTAGGCTCAGCATCCCTATGGACAAAGGGCATCTGACTCTTGATAGGCACACCTAACAAATCAACATACTCTTCTAGCGTGGGTGCGAGAACAAAGTTCTGGAAAGTAAAGCATCACAAAGGAGGGTCATAGAACTGCAGCAGAGCGTGCAACCCATTCAACTCAAACGCAAAAGGTTTACGAACCAAACTGAGCAGTTTACCGTAAGACTTTCTAAATTCATCTCTCACAGAATCATCTTCTAAAGCAATCAAACCAGTCAGCCGAACAACGTCAGGGGCAGGGAGCTTGTAAGCCACGGTCTTCCTCAGAGAATCCATAACAATACAATAGAAGGCCAGAAATCCGGAATCGGGGGAAACGGTACCTGCAACATAGACACACGTTAATGAAATGCAAATGGGTATGCAAAGCAATGCAAAATGCAATCATGCAGCAGGAGATCAAGGCGACTGTGCTGCGAAGATTCTGTATCAACAAAACCATGATGCTGCTCTGTCAAGAACAACCACTATCTCTGATAAGAAGAAAACCCTGGTATCGGACCACAAATCTGCTCTGTCAAGAACACACACACATAGGACCATAAATCTACTCTGTCAAGAACACACACACATAGGACCATAAATCTGCTCTGTCAAGAACAAACATCTAATACAGGACCTCTGATACAGGACCAAAACTTTGCTCTATCAAGAACAAACATATCTCTGAAAATAAGGACCTCTGATACAGGACCATAAATCTGCTCTGTCAAGAACAGACATCTGATACAGGACCTCTGATACAGGACCAAAACTCTGCTCTGTCAAGAACAAACATATCTCTGAAAATAAGGACCTCTGATACAGGACCATAAATCTGCTCTGTCAAGAACACACATCTGATACAGGACCTCTGATACAGGACCAAAACTCTGCTCTGTCAAGAACAAACATATCTCTAAAAATAAGGACCTCTGATACAGGACCATAAATCTGCTCTGTCAAGAACACACATCTGATAATAAGGACCTCTGATACAGGACCATAAGTCTGCTCTGTCAAGAACACATATACCTGCTGATGAGAACCTCTGATACCAACAAAACTGATTCACTATCAAGAAAACCAGGTAGTCTGAAGGTCAAGGTTTCCTGCAATAAACCCAACCCTTCTCACAGGTATGGACCTAAACTGACACAAGTTCGGCATCTTATGCGGTCATCAGTGTCACAGACATTCAAGAGGGGTGATACGATACCCAGGAGGTGTGGCATCACCAGCTCATGAAGCGGCCTCACTCGGCTGAATCCCAAATGATCGGTCCCCAGAGTCGACAATCCTCCAAACCAACAACCCCCTCAACCCAAGGGGTTGAAAAAGAAGTCAACCGGGAGAACCTCGTCTGAGCGTGGATTTCATGAGACACTAGTGCCTGCCAAGCAAGCACGCGCCCATTAATTTCCACAACTAATGCTATGTTCACTCAAGCCTGGGTCTGGCTTCTCACTCATCAGAATGCCCCTCCCACAACAACACAGATAATCATATCATACTGGAAATAAAATGCGGGAAATAAAAATGCGATAAATAAACAAAACCCAACAAGTAATCATACAAGCGCTAGGATTGACTCTCGCAGGGGACGTTGGATCCCCAAACTGACTCGCATACGGGACGTTGGATCCCAGGAAACTATCAAGTCCCCAGCAGAGTCGCCAGCTGTCGCTTCCGCGAAAATAAGGTGCCGGCAAAACAGAAGAGTCACCACTTTTCGTTATTTATCCCTCAGAACGGGAAAGGAAACGATCAGAAAAACCTGACGAAAAGGTATAAGACAAGGTCATCGCAACCGTTGTCTGGGTTCGGGAGTCGGTTACGCAAGGGGAAGGTATTAGCACCCCTCACGTTCGTCGTACTCGACGGGATCCACGCTTGTTTTGTTTACTGAACGGGTTAGTTTTATCTATCTACCTATCAAGGCTGGCTTAAAAGAAAATAAAATGACTCGGCAAAGCGTCGCACTTTATGCCTACGTATTCTCATCAGAGAATGAGAAATCAGAGTCAACGTAGTTCAGCCTACTACGGGTTACGGGGAAGGTGGCTCGCTAATACATCAGTATTGTGCCTACGTACTCTCAACAAGTATGAGAGACCAGAGCTTACGTAGTTCGGGATAATACGGATTACGGGAATTCAGATTCATCTGTTTTATCGAGTAGGGTTAAACAGCAGTTCCAACAGTTAGGGATGAAGCCTGTTTGCGGTGGCGCTGAAGTTTAACGACACTCTTTTCTTCAGAAAAGCTTCCTTTGAATTATGGGCCCACGGGGCAAAAAGGTTTGAAGTTTGTTTTCTGTCTTTTACGAAAGAACTGGGTTTTTTGTGTTTGCAATTTCAATCGCACTAAAGACTATGACCTGAGAGTGAATGTGTCGCATGTCACCCAAAGGGTGCCATACTAAACATCCAAACTGTTGAAAACAAGCTCTCCAACAATCCTTTCTCAGATAGCTTAAGGCTCGTAACGTACGAAAGAAATCATTCATGATTACTGTATTTTAAGCTGTTTTGAGATGAGAAGAGAACAGGCTCAACTAAAGGGAGACTATCAAGTCCTAATGTTGTCATGCCAAGGATTCATCCTATGGTTGAGGTTTGAAACAGGGAACTCCTAGAAGTTATCATGCATAGGTTTCAACCTAAAGTTCTATCATCACTTCCTTATCAAAGGAAGTGAGATTCCTAGGGGATCATGTCAATGATAAACAGAAACAGATAAAGCATCAGCTTAAACAGTAAACAGATATACAGTAAAATGCATGCAATGCAAGTGAGGGAGGAAATGTGTGTGGGGCATCAGCCTCCACAAGCTCGTCTCAACCTCAAGCCAGATATGAATAACTGCAATCATACAGAGGATAACATGCTATCAAGCAAATAACAATAACTGCAATCATACAGAAGAAATAACATGCTATCAAGCAAAATAAACCACATGGGCAAGGGAGCAGGGCTCTACCGAATACCCGCAAGCAAAGCCATACAGTAAAAATACAAGCAGAGGGAGCAACTCAACCTCTAGTGCAATCATGCTCCTAGCTTAAAGTCAGTCTAGATATGGACTTATTTTAATGCATCAAGCAAGTCAAACAAGGCACATCAACACAGAAAAGCAAACAGACAAGAGAGAAAACAGGTCAACAGCTCCCTCTTTCAATTCCAAGCTTCAGCTCTTCTAACAACAATCCAGTCCTCAGACTTCAATCACCCTTCAAGGCTATTATCTTCACTAGCAAGTATAAACTTGTTCTCTCTTCCTCAAGCTTCAGCTCTCCAGTCAATTCCACCTTCAGGCTTCACTCCTAACTACAAGTATCACCTTGACTCCTTCAGGCTCTCCAAGCATCAATGTAAGTATCAACTCATCCTTTATTCCTCAAGCCTCAGCTCTACACTCAATCTCAATTGGATCTTCAAGTATCAACTTGGTCTTCAAGCTTCAACTCTCTTTGCTTTACCAGTATCAACTTGGTCTTCTTCTCCTACAAGCTTCAGCTTCTCAGAGTAATCTTCAATCACATGGAAGTGTCAACTTCATCCTTCAGTTCTTTAAGCCTCAACTCTTCATTCAATCTCCATTGAATCTTCAAGTATCAACTTGTTCTTCTTTCTCTTCAAGCTTCAGCTGCAATGGCAATGCTCAAGGAATCATCCTTTTCAACACTCTTCAATGAAGTCCTCATCTTCAAACTCAAGTCCAACATCTTTCAAGATACTCGAACCAAAAGACAATTGATTTAACAGAATGAGTGGAAATGATAAACAGCTTATTGACAACCAAAGGAAGCCTGTCAGGGTTCATCATTATGAGAGACTGGTTCCCTCAATGTTCTACTTCTCAGATAAAGCCACTCATCCCTCCAAAGGAGGGATGTGAATATCTTAGAAGGACTTTTAGTCATTGGGAGGAATGGAAGCACAAGATGCTTTCCATATTTGTGAAAGAAGTCATTCTAATAATAAGGCTCTCCCTATGTCTCCTACCTCCTAAATCTTCATCAGACACCTTCAGGCACAAGCAATTCCAAGCTCCAAGCAACTTCAAGCATCCTCACCTTGTCTTCAACTTGCCTTTAATCTCAACCAAAGGCAAACAAAGCAAAACCCTAATCTAAGGGGACTAAAGAAGTTAATCTAGTTGAGTTAGTAAATTAGGATCACCTAAAACCTAGTACTAAAGTTAATCCTAACTAAAATACTAAAACCAATTGTAAAAGCCTACAAAAATAACTATGGGAACCTAGGTCAATCATGACTCTACCACATTAATTCCAGAGATCAAATCATCAAATAAGACCTAGAAATGAATTCTACACTAAAAGGTACTAAACCTAAACCCTAAGAGGAAGTACCTAAAGCTTAATCTAGAAAACACACCTACTTTCATCACAAAAATGTGAAAAAAATGCTATGGGAGCATACATGTCTAAACTAATCCCACACAAAAAATCAAGATCAAAATTATCATCACATGATCACACAAAATTCCACAAAATGAAGGATCAAACATAACTATTTTAATATCAATTAAAATGTGAAAATTCCCATAAAATCAGAAAATGCATGAACTAAAAATATTTTTTATCTAAAAAATGCTAGACTGAATCATGAATATAGTTCAAAAAGAATGGGGTTAATTGGATCATTTTTCAATTTTATATGATTTTATCAATAACCATGTATAAAATGAAAAAATAAAAGAAAATCAAAATAAAATAAAAAATGCGTGGTATGGATAACAATGACCATCAGTTCATATAATGGATTGGGCTCGCTGGGGGGTGTTGATATCAAATGCAATCCAAGCCCAACGCTCCAGTTCTCAATTCAGAAAATCAGAAACAATTCATGCCAAGGTTCGAACTCAACCCTCTTTGGTCCATGCAGCGAAGCCTCTCAGGTCACTAAACGAAACAGTGCGTTTAAGGGGAGGGACGCGTGGCTCAACGTGAGCCCTGGGATCCACAGACCAAGTCAATTTCTCCACGCGAACGAAGGGTGAAGATTGTGTCTTCCTCGTTTCAAACCTGCAACTCACGCGCGCAAGCTCAATTCGCCGGTGGCTTTTCCGGCCACCCCTGTGCAACCCTAGATCCTTCTAACCTCATCCATTGATCACGATGTCTACATGAATCTTGACCAGAATTTCCTCAGGAATCTAACCATGCCATTAGTTTATGCTGAAAACGCATGGTTCGTAAAAACAAGATCTCAACCGAAAATGGAAGGAACCCTAACTTGTCTCTAACCATCAAATTAACCACCCAGAATTCATCTACATGCTAAGGGGAGCCTAAACACATGCTTCTAATGGATTAAAAGTGTGTAATTCAAGAGATATCTCAAGAACTTAGAACCAACCTTGAAGCTTGGATTGTAGTGGTTGTGCGCCTCAATTCTCTCTCAAACTATGCAGAATCCTTCAAGGAGTAATGGTGGACAATTCTTGATACTTAGTTCTTGCTGAAACCTCTTGATCCTCCAAAACGCATTTCCAATTTTCAAGCTTTTTCTTCACTTCACATCAATGGATTCTCAACAGAATTCTGCTCCAGAAACTTCAAAATTCGTTCTAAGTCTTATTTATAATGTGCTCAGATGGATATCCAGCCCAAACTAGGCCCAATTATTGATTTTGGATGTTCACCTTTCCTTCCAAATTTCAACATGGAACTGTGCCTTCAAGCCTTACTCATGCTCTAAACTCAATCCAAACCATCCACTTAATCATTAAGGAATGTGATGTAATGGTTTTTTTTCTTTGGTTTTTACATATGGAGTGTATATGATATGTTTCTTAAATGTGAAGTAACCATCCAAATGACCAAGTTATGGACCTCAAATCCAAAATGTGGCAATTCCAATATTTCTAAAGCATTAATTCCATTCAAAATGACCACAAATTTGACTTGGAAACATGTTAATCTCATTTATTTTGAATTTTCTCATTTTAATTCATTAAAATGGCTTTCATGTGAAGTTTCTTCAACCAATGCTTGATATAACCCATATCAATGGACACTTGATGTTTAGACAAGCTAAAAACATCATTTTGAAAAACTTTCATGTTGAACAAAAATCCATTTGGAGCTTGGAAATAGGAGTTATGGCCTTATGCTTGAAATGACCTGTAATCTCCAAATGACCAAAATGCCCTTGACTTGTCAAAGCCATAAATTGAGTTCTACACATCCAATCAGGGACTTCTAGTACTCTATAGAAAGCTAAGAGAATAAGGAACAAAATTCATGTTGACCAAAAGTTCATGGGAATCATCCTTCTTGGGCAAACGTTTGATGCAAGTTGGGTAACTTTCAAGTTCCCAAATTCACATACCTCAGATGACCTGTAACTTGTCAAAGTCATAACTTGAGTTCTACAAATCCTATCAAGGACTTCTAGCACTCAAATTAAAGCTAAGATCATGCTCTACAACATTCATGTTGGGGGCAAGATGAGATGACAATCACATCTTGAGCTAAACTGCCTTGAAGATAGGGGTCAAACTAGGGGATTTTACACTGTCAAGCCTTAGAAACCCTAGCTTGAAACTTCCCAGACTCTTCAATCATGATGAGTTAACCTTGGACTCATCTTTATAACATTTCAATGCATCAATCCATGATCACATGGCTCTTGGATTAGGTCTCAACCTTCCTCAAATCATCAGTTGACCTAGGGTTGACCCAGTCAAACCCTAATTACACCAATCATGGCTAAGGCTTCTTAATCTTGCACCATGACCTGTCCAGGCTTCATGATGGATTTCAAGACTTCTCATGAGCTCTCTCAAGACCTCAAGTCTAACTTCCTGGCTTCAAAATCATCTGAGGAGCTCCCATAACTCTCAAGCTAGGAGGCACACCCTCTTGGTTTCAACCACTCTCTCTGAGGATCTTTTAACTTCTCTGACAAGGATATCAACCCTTGAACACTTGAATAACCTTCTCAACTAGCTTCAAAGTCTTATGTAGCCCTTGATTGGTAATCATACCTCTTGATCTCCTACATACATATCAATGAAATGCAAATGATCATGCTAATGTGAATGAAATAAACCATAAGCTAGGTAAAGAAATGTTGAGCAAATTTTGGGGTGTAACAACTATGACCTGAGAGTGAAGGCGTCACATGTCACCCAAAGGGTGCCATACTAAACATCCAGACTGTTGAAAAGAAACTCTCCAACAATCCTTTCTCAGATAACTTAAGGCTCGTAACGTACAACGTCGGTTAACCTTTATTACTGTATTTTGATTTGTTTTGAGATGAGAAGAGAGAACGAACAGGTTCAACTAAGGGGAGACTATCAAGTCCTAACAGTTGTCATGTCAAGGATTCATCCTATGGTTGAGGTTTGAAACAGGGAACTCCTAGAAGTTATCATGCATAGGTTTCAACCTAAAGTTCTATCATCACTTCCTTATCAAAGGAAATGAGAGTCCTAAGGGATCATGTCAATGATAAACAGAAACAGATAAAGCATCAGCTTAAACAGTAAACAGATATACAATAAACAGATATACAGTAAACGACTGTAAAATGCATGCAATGCAAGTGAGGGAGGAAATGTGTGTGGGGCATCAGCCTCCACAAGCTCATCTCGACCTCAAGCCAGATATGAATAATTGTAATCATACAGGAGAAGAACATGCTATCAAGCACAATATCACAACTGCAATCATACAGAAGGAATAACATAAAATGCCATCAAGCAAATCACAAACCACATAGGCAAGGGAGCTGGGCTCTACTGAATACCCGCAAGCAATGCCATACAGTAAAAATACAAGCAGAGGGAGCAACTCAACCTCTAGTGCAATCATGCTCCTAGCTTAAAAGAATCTAAACATGAACTTATTCTAATGCATCAAGCAAATCAAACAAGTCACATCAATACAGTTACACAGCAAACAAACAAACAGGAAAAGAAAACAGATCAACAGCTCCCATAGCTTCACAGCAAAGCACTCCTCTGATAGCAGTTCAGTCATTAGTCCTCAACCACACTTCAAGGCTAACATCTTCAATAGAAAGTGTCAACTTGCTTCTTCAAGCTTCTAACACCTCAAACATAAGTATCAACTTATTTTCTCCTCCTCAAGCTTCAGCTCTCCAGTAAATTCCACCTTCAGGCTTCACTCCTAACTACAAGTATCAACTTGGCTCCTTTCAATCTCTTCAAGCAAGGAACTCCATCCTCTAGCAAGAGAGAAAGATTCATCTATCAAGAGCATAGTTTGGATGATTGGTAGCAGAGTGAAGACCAAAGGTCACCACTAAGCATCCTATCATCAGAGACAGGGACCCTCAAAGGTTCTACCAACTTGCAAAGAGCCACACATCCTACCAAAGGAGGGATGAGGCCTTTAAAAGGGGACCTTACATCATAGGGAAGAATGGAAGTGATCAACATCTTCCATGTTTATGAAGGAAGAGAATCTATCTAGAAGCTCTGCCTACAAACCCTAATCTGAACACCTAATCAACACTACACCAAAAGAAGGGAAGTCTTCACATCCAAGCTTCCTCAAGCATTCCCTCCATGGTAGCCCAAGCTTGTCTTCAACATCATCCAAGAGAAAGAGAGACAAAACCCTAATCTAAGGGAACTAAAGAAGTCATTCTAGTTGAATTAGTGCATTAGAATCATCTAAAGTTAGCATCTAAACTAAAATCAAACAAAAATAGTACACCACATTGTAAATTCCTACAAAAATTCCTAAGGGACCCTAATTCAATCATGAATCTACCCTACAAAAGTCAGAGGTTGAATCATCCACCAAGTTCTAAAAATAAAATCTAAACCACAAGGTATCAACCATAAACCCTAAAAATGGAGCCCTTAAGGTTTCAACCTAAAACTACCACTAACATTCATCACAAAAATGTGATAAAAATCTAGGGGTAACATGCATATCTATTCTAGCTACTCACAAAAAATCAAGGCCAAAATCATCATCACATGATCAAACCAAATTCAACAAAATCAAGCATCAAACATGATTATTTTAATGTGAATTAAAATGTAAAAATGCATATAAAATCAGAAAATGCATGGAATATTAATATTTTTTATCTAAAAAATACTAGATTCAATCATAAATCCATAGCAAAAAGAATGGGATTAATTGAGTTATTTTTCCATTTTTATGAATTAATCAATAACCATGAATAAGATGAAAAATAAAATGAAAATCAAAATAAAATAACATGCGTGTGGTGTGAATAGCATGGAAAACCAGTTCAAAATCCAAACTGGGCCAAAAAGGGGGGTGGGAATATCAACCTGTGTCTAAGCCCAAAACAACAATTTAAATGAAACGCATCGTTTCATATAATTTCAGAAATCCTTCACAAATTTCATTCACGCGTGGCCGTTGGATGAGGTTTTCAGTCCAAGTCAACCTAAGATCTAATGGCTCTGGGATCATCTTCCCCAATTTGAATCTCTGAGTTCAGTTCACCTGCGCGCCAGAGTCATCGCCGGTGATATTCTCCGGTCAACCTTCCACAACCCTAACTCTCTATAGAATCCACCATTGGTCATGATTCCTTGATGAATCTTGTCCCAAATTTCCTCACGAATCCATTCATGCCCTTAATTCATTCTAAAACCTCAAGATTCGCAAGAACACAATCTCAACCGCAAATTGGAACAACCCTAATTGGTCACTAATCTCCCAATTTATGATCCAGAAACCTTCCTACACCATTTTACTATGCATCTACCATAACAATTCCTCTTAATTCTACTTAATTTAAGCCATAGAACAAGAACTACATACCTGGTAAAATTGAGCAAACAGAGTGGTTGAATCTTCACATCAACCTTCAAGAGCTTGCAGAATCCTTCACTAGCCTCTACTCAACCTTCTGTATGCAATGAAAAGATTTGAAGTGCTCTGGATTCTTGAAACCAATTCTGAGTTGCAGATGAAAAATTTCAATGGCTATCACACAATTCTTCACCAATCTTGTTCACTTCTCCATCTGGAATCATCCACCAATGCTAGAGCAAGATTCTGAGATCAAAATCTTGGATTGAAATGGCTTCAAACCTTGTAACCGATTTTCATTTGCAATGAGAAATTTCATAATGCAATCTCACTCTCCTCTCTCAATTATCACCAACCTTCATTCTGAACCCCTTCTAAATCATATATAGAACATGTGTGGATGATCTAGAAAGTTCTAGATCCCTCTAATGAGAAATTCAATATCTCATGTCATGGAAAGTTCAATCTCATGGTGTGTTCATAACAGCTCATGTTGGCATCTTGTATTCACCCTCATTCTCTTCCAATTTATCTCCTAATGGTACTTTGGATGTGTTTGGATTGAAAGGAGCCTTGGTTATGCCTTGAATATTGGTTTAGCAATTGTTACTTAAGATGTAAGTAACCACTTTTCAAAGCAAGTCCCCAAATTACCCCTCAATTCAAAATTGTGGCAATGTCAATGTTCTTAAAATGTGTTTTAGAATCAAAATGATATGTTACATGCCTTGGTTTGGACATGTAGATCAAAAATCCCAATTTCCATCTTTGGTTCATTTGAAATTCATCTTTATTTTAGGCCATTTTTGTGATTTTGAGCTACAAGCAATTCTAACCTCTTATGACCTCTTGGCTAGCCTTAAAACATCATTTTGAACAAGTTTGATGTTGAACATTTTCCCATTTGAAGCTTGTAAATAGGAGTTATGACCTTATGATTGAAATGACCTGTAATCTCCAAATGACCAAAATACGCTTGACTTGTCAAAGCCATAACTTGAGTTTTACAAATCCTATCAAGGACTTCTAGTACTCTATAGAAATCTAAGATGATAAGGAACAACAATCATGTTGACCAAAAGTTCATAGGAATCATCCTTCTAGGGCAAACGTTTCATGCAAGTTGGACAACATTCAAGCTCCAAATTCACATACCTCAGATGACCTGTAACTTGTCAAAGTCATAACTTGAGTTCAACAAATCCTATCAAGTACTTCTAGCACTCAAATTAAAGCTAAGATCATGCTCTACAACATTCATGTTAGGGGTAAGATGAGATGACAATCACATCTTGAGCTAAATTGCCTTGAAGATAGGGGTCAAACTAGGGGATTTTACACTGTCAAGTCTTAGAAACCCTAGCTTGAAACTTCTCAAGCTCTTCAATCATGATGAGTTGACCTTGGAATCATCCTTATAACATATCAATGCATCAATCCATGATCACATGGCTCTTTAATTAGGTCTCAACCTTCTCCAAATCCTCAGTTGACTTAGGGTTGACCCAGTCAAACCCTAGCTGCACCACTCATGGCTGAGGCTTCTTATTCTTACACAATGACCTGTCTAGGCCTCAAAGTGATCTTCAACACTTCGCATGAGCTCTCTCAAGACCTCAAGTCTAACTTCATGGCTTCAGAGTCATCTGATGTTCTCCCACAACTCTCAAGTTAGGAGACACACCCTCTTGGGTTTCAACCACTCTCTCTGAGGATCTTCTAACTTCTCTGACAAGGATATCAACCCTTGAAAACTTGAATAAGCCTCCTTATCTAGCTTCATAGTCTTGTGTAGCCCTTGATTGGTAATCATGCCTCTTGATCTCCTGCATACATGTCAATGAAATGCAAATGATAATGCTAATGTGAATGAAATGAAACATAAGCTAGGTAAAGAAATGTTGGTCAAATTTTGGGGTGCAACAGCTGCCCCTATTCAAACGGCTTGGACCTGACTGGGTGAGAAGCGAACGACTCTCAAACAATCAAGGTGAAAGACGGTTGAATACCAATAAACCCGGAAATTTGCCAACTGCACAAGTACACGGTACTCTGATGGGTAGGAACATCTTCAAAACTGAACGTGCTAGTTGCACGACAACTTGCTGGGGAATTGGTCACACGGTAACCGGTGATACACGGTTGACCATGCCGTCAGGCATCAGGATTCCTCGGGACTCATCAGATCAACAATCAAGTTAATCATGCCATCGGGCATTCAAAGAAGTTTTTTGGGCGTCAGCCAAACTTCGTTAGTAAGTCGGGAATAGAATTCTCGGTCAATCATGAACCAAATAGTGGTATCTAAGCCATTGCCATCAGGCATTCTGCATCGGCGGGAAGGACTGCTTTGACCTTGTAGTTAGACTTCATCGGTCAGTCAGGGGTTTTGGCACTACTGCCAGACTTCAATCATCAAGTCTTCAAGGGAAGTTTCAACTTCGCTGTTCAGAAACCTGCTGGGGATGACACATCTCCGCTAGGGATTTTGGATAACTATCAAGTAACTCTGTTTCGGGTGATTCAGAAATCATTCGGGACAAATAAACTCTGCTGAGGACTTCAAGAATCATCTTGGACAAATAACTCCGTTGGGGACTTCAAGAATCATCCTGAACCAATAACTCTACTGGAGATCTCAGGAATCATCCCGATCAATCGCTCTGCCGGGGACTCTAAGCATCAACTTGAGCAACCAACTATGGCAACCTTATTGGGGAATTTAAGAATCATCTTAAGCAAACGCCCTCGCGGGAGACTTCAAGAATCATCTTGGGCGAGCGACTTTGCTGGGGAATACCTGTAAAACAAGAACGGTAACGACCTAGCTAATGTTTCATATGCATATGTCTGACAATGGCGCAATGCTCCACGCGGTGGAAATGCTACGCATTTAGGATAAATGCTATGCAATCATGCAAAATGCTACGACCCCATCAGCAAAATAAATGCTGAAGGGAAAAGTCTCCTGTCAAGGAGAAAGAACCACTCTGGTGGGGGAAGGACTCATCCTGCCGAGGAGAAGAAGTCACGCCAATCTCAATTGGACTCCGCGTGGGGGAATGAACTTCAATCGACTGCTGCAGGGGAATAAAGCTCTCCGAGAACCCGAACCTGCTCAACCGGGTATTCAAACCACAACTGCTGAGGAAAACGATGTCAATCGCAAAAATAAAGTGCACGACCTTCGCGGCTAAAACTTTCTTGGAGATAACGACTTCGGCGGGGACATATAGCATCAGCTATTCAACATTCTACTGGGGAGGACCACTGATGGCCTAAATGCTTTCCAAAGACTCGACTCTCTTGGGGATCTGCCAACTCGGCTGGGGAAGCGACGATCCTTCAGGGTACATCTGATTGGGGAGAGGATCTTCTCTGCTTGGGGAGACACATCTCAATGCTTACGATCCCATGTTCAAACTCCACGGGGAGATGCTACTGAACTTGCTGAAGGGGAAGGAATCATCCTATCTGGGGACGCGTATGGCGTACTGCCTGGAATATGCTATACCTGCAACAACACAAACAAACAGACAAGATACCTTCTCAGAGGGACCTATCAAGGTTATCATCTTGTGACAATGTTCGAGTAATTCATTGTTTCAACAATCAGTGGCCTAGGCCAGCAAGTTTATGTATGCGCATTTTATCAAAAACATCAGCGTTCTTTTTCGCAAACAAAACAGATATATGCTAAACAGGAAAACAGAAGTGCTGAATAGTATACATTTTATTGATAACGAACCCCTGAATGGGCGAAAATGTTTTACAACAGATGCAAGCTCCTGGAATGAGGAAGCTGCGCAAAAATAAAACATAAATATACATCAGTATACACAAATGTCGGCAATGCGGTGTAGACGAACACCATGAGTTGATCCCTCTATGACCCACTCGACTTTGATACTTCTTCGACGCTTCAGCTTCAGAAGAGATTGATTCAGGTAAACGGCCCTCAGGTCTTCCAAACCACTAAACAAATACAGTCCACACACGGAACGCAGTCATTTGCTTTTTCAAATCCCTAACTTTTGCCTGAATCGCCCTTCCGGGTTTTCGATTCACCGGGATACCCTTTTTTGCCAAAGTCGCCCTTCCAGGTTTTCGACTTTGCGGGTTTACATTCTTTTCTTTTATATCCCTAATTTTTGCCCGAACCTTTTTCCTTTTTTATGGTTCGCCGGGATGCCCCATTTTTGCCTGGATATTCTTTTTCTTTCTAACGGGTCATTTTTTAAGCAAAGTATTTTTTAACTGCGTCCGCGTTCACCGGGGATGCAAAATCTTCACCATCCATCGTGGATAACAACAATGCTCCTCCCGAGAAGACCTTGCTGACGACGTATGGACCTTCATAATTGGGAGTCCACTTGCCCCGATGATCGAAGTGTGGAGGAAGAATCTTCTTCAGGACGAGATCACCCGTCTGAAAGCTTCTAGGATGAACCTTCTTATCATAAGCTTTCTTCATTCGGATTTGGTACAGACAACTATATGCAATCGATGCTAATCTCTTCTCGTCCATCAGGCTGAGTTGGTTTAGTCGGTTCTTAATCCATTCTGCCTCGTCGAGTTTCACGTCAACCAAAACTCGTAAAGAAGGAATCTCAACTTCTAACGGTAGGACAACTTCCATACCGTACACTAGTGAGAAAGGGGTTGCCATGGTTGACGTACGTACTGTCATGCGATAACCGTGCAGTGAAAATGGCAACATCTCGTGCCAATCCTTATAGATCACAACCATCTTCTACACAATCTTCTTAATGTTTTTATTGGCCACTTCAACGGCACCATTCATCTTCGGCCGGTAAGGAGATGAGTTGTGGTGTTCAATCTTGAAACTCTGGCACAGCTCCTTCATCATCTTGTTATTCAGGTTCGAACCATTATCAGTAATGATGCGCTCTGGAATTCCGTAACGACAGATGATGTCCCTCATTATGAATTTAGCCACCACCTGCTTGGTCACATTAGCATATGAGGCTGCCTCCACCCACTTGGTGAAGTAGTCGATGGCTACTAGAATGAAGCGATGACCGTTAGATGCAGTGGGCTCGATCTTGCCTATCATGTCGATGCCCCACATGGAGAACGGCCACGGGGAGGACATGACATTTAACGGGCACGGCGGTACGTGAATCTTATCAGCATAAATCTGGCATTTATGACATCTCTTCGCGAATTTAAAGCAATCCGACTCCATCGTCAGCCAGTAATATCCTACTCTCAGGATCTTTCTCGTCATAGCATGCCCGCCGGCGTGCGTACCAAATGTGCCTTCATGGACTTCTTCCATGAGCATACTCGCCTTTTTCTCATCTACACATCTGAGTAGCACGAGATTGTGGTTTCTCTTGTACAAAACTCCGTCAGGATTGAGATAGAAGTTCCCAGATAACCTCCTCAAAGTCTTCTTATCCTGGGTTGACGCTCCCGCAGGATACTCCTTAGTCATAAGGAAGGTCTGGATATCATGGAACCATGGCTTGCCGTCAGAGGCTTCCTCGATTGCAAAGACGAACGCAGGTCTATCAAGACGAGAAAGGACAATTCTTGGAGCTTCATTCCAAAAATTGACTTTATACATCGAAGCCAACGTGGCTAAGGCATCAACGATCTAGTTTTCCGCCCTGGGCACATGATGGAGTTCCACTCGGTCAAAGAACGGAAGCAGCCTTCTGGCATAGTTCATGTACGGCACCAAATTCGATTGACGAGTCTCCCACTCCCCTTTAATCTGGTTAATCACAAGTGTCGAGTCACCATATACATCTAGGTTCTTGATTCTCAAACCAATTGCCTCTTCTAGACCCATGATGCATGCTTTGTACTCTGCTTCATTATTGGTGACCGAAAACGCCAGTCTCGCAGTAAACGGGATGTGGGATCCATGGGGAGTCGTGATGATTGCCCCAATGCCACTTCCATAGGAGTTAACCGCCCCGTCAAATATCAGTTTCCACTGGGATTTCCTATCTGGCCCCTCGTCGGGCAACGGTTCATCGCAATCTTTTGCTTTAAGAAACATGATATCCTCATCAGGGAATTCAAATTTCATCGACTGATAATCTTCGATTGGCTGCTCGGCAAGGTATTCAGACAGTACGCTGCCCTTGATGGCCTTCTGGGAAACATACTGAATGTCATATTCCGTCAACACTATTTGCCATCTAGCAATCCTGCCCGAAAGCGCTTGCTTCTCGAAGACGTACTTGATCAGATCCATCTTCGAAATTAGCATGGTCGTGTGATTGAGCATGTACTGTCGTAAACGTTTGGCAGCCCAGGCTAGTGCACAACACGTCTTCTCCAGCATCGAGTAACGCGATTCACAGTCTGTGAACTTTTTACTCAAGTAGTAAATGGCATGCTCCTTTCTGCCCGTCTCGTCGTGCTGACCGAGAACACACCCCATACTACCCTCAAGAACTGTCAAGTACATGATTAAGGGTCTTCCGGCCACTGGGGGTATCAAAATTGGAGGTTCCTGTAGATACTGTTTTATCTTATCAAATGCCTTCTGGCAATCCTCGTTCCAGATAATCGCTTGATCCTTCTTTAACAGTTTGAACATCGGTTCACACGTGGCCGTGAGCTGAGAAATAAACCTTGCAATGTAGTTTATTCTGCCTAGGAAACCACGAACTTCTTTTTCTGTTTTTGGCGCTGGCATTTCTTGGATTGCTTTTATCTTCGCAGGATCAACCTCGATGCCTCTTTCACTCACGATAAACCCCAGTAGTTTTCCAGATCGTACTCCGAAAGTACACTTGTTAGGATTCAGCCTCAACCTGAACTTCCTAAGCCTCTCAAAAAGCTTCAGCAAATTGACCAGATGTCCTTCCTCCGTTTGGGACTTCGCAATCATGTCATCAACATAGACTTCAATATCATGATGAATCATATCATGAAACAAAGTAACCATAGCTCACTGGTAAGTGGCCCCTGCGTTCTTCAGACCGAAAGGCATTACCTTGTAGCAAAATGTTCCCCAGGGTGTAATAAACGTTGTTTTATCCATGTCCTCCGGCGCCATCTTGATCTGATTGTAGCCGGAGAATCCATCCATGAACGAAAACACGGAGAATTGAGTTGTATTGTCGACCAACACATCAATATGAGGCAGAGGGAAATCATCTTTGGGGATTGCCCTATTCAAATCCCGATAATCGACGCACATTCGCACCTTACCGTCCTTCTTCGGTATAGGCACTATGTTGGCGACCCATGGAGGGTAAGTAGTGACCGCTAAGAAGCCAGCATCAAGCTGCTTTTTCACTTCTTCTTTGATCTTAACGGCCATATCCGGTCGCGTCCTTCTAAGCTTCTGCTTAACGGGAGGACAATCTTCTCGCAGCGGCAAGCGATGGACCACGATGTCAGTATCAAGTCCGGGCATATCCTTGTATGACCAAGCAAAGACGTCACTATACTCTCTCAGCATCTCGACCAATCTCTGCTTGACATCACTCTGCAATGTAGCCCCTATCCTGACATTCCTGACCAGTTCTTCAGAACCCAAATTCACGATCTCAATCTCTTCTTCGTGAGGCAGAATAACTTTCTCTTCTTGTTTCAACGAGCGAGCTAACTCTTCGGGAAGGTCTTCTACTTCATCAATCTCTTCTTTGGCTTGATAGATCGGGCAATCCAAGTCGAAGTGAGTCGTAGAAGGTCCAGAGTCGATGTCATCTGCTATGTGGATCCTGCAATAACAAGGGTTAAGCTTAAGACAAGGATATGCAGGTTAGCACAAACCTCATTACCATTTTACTATTTTTCAAAACAAATATAAAACAGGAATAATAGAGATCACAACATTTGAATATGAAGAAAAACGCCTTTTGATTTATTGATAAAATGCATGTACATAATCAAACGAGGCCCTGACAATAAAACCATTATGCCCCGGGTAGGACATAGGGTTGTACAACGATTGGAAAAAGTAAATCATTACTCTTTGCCTGTCACTTGGATGATGTCCCTGATGGACCAGTTGTTGAGGCTCTCGCCTGATTTGCTTGGCTGGATCCAAGAGTCCAGGTCGCAGTCGCTGTCTTCGCCGTCTTCAGACACCGCGTTGACACTTTCAAATATCAGCCTGCCAATGGTAAACTGGATCGGCCCTTTACCTCGCGACGCACTGCTAGAAGAGGAGGTTTCAGCCGCAGGAGGGTATCCTAACCCGAACTTGTCTTGCTTGTTAGGTATCTCTAGAATCGCCCCCAGTCTGGGGTAGATCCGGCTTGAACAACGGCCCGGGCCTCCTTGAAGGAGGAGAGACTCATCTCTGGCTTCTCAGTGATTGCAGGAGCTACGTTCTTGACCTTAACAGCTTCGAACGCTTGACATAGGGTTTCGTGGATTTCCCCATCCATCTCAACATATTTGAAGGACGACAAATGGCTCACCATTATGTCTTCCTCGCCACATACAGTTACGATGCTTCCTCCAACAGCGTACTTGAGCTTCTGGTGCAACGTGGTGGTCACGGCGCCAGCAGAATGGATCCATAGCCGGCCTAGGAGACAGGTGTAGGCAGGCATGATGTCCATAATGTAGAAGACTGCGTCGAATGTTTCCGGCCCCACTTGGATTGGTAGCGTCACCTCCCCGAAAACATGACGTTTGGTTCCATCGAACGCTTTCACGACCAGATCACTGGGCGTGCAAATCAATCCTCGAGTATCTAACTTCATCAATGCTTTCTTCGGAAGAACATTGAGTGATGACCCTGTGTCTACCAACACATGCGACATAATCGTTCCCCTAACTCTATCGAGATGTGCAGAGCGCTATTGTGGTTCCTCCCCTTCAGCGTCAGCTCCAGGTCAGTGAACCCTAACCCATTTCCAGCATTCACGTGGGCCACGACCCCTTCCAACTGGTTGACCGATATTTCCTGCGGTACATACGCATCATTCAGCACCTTCAGCAGTGCGTTGCGATGTGCCTCAGAACACAACAGCAAATTCAGGATGGAAATTTTCGAGGGTGTTTGATGGAGATGATCCACAATCTTGTAGTCACTCTTTTTAATCAACCTCATAAATTCCTCAGCATCTTTAACAAGTAAGTCTTTCTCTACCCCACGAGGGGTCTCTTCAACGACTTTACTCTTTCCTTTATCGGTTACATCAACTTTGTCCGCTTTGTTCGCCACAATCTCAGGTGGAACAAATACTCTCCCGCTGCGAGTAATTCCGCCAATGCCCCCTAGGTTATCCACAGATGGCCCAACTGGTTCCAGTTCCAACTTCTGTCCATTGCAGTAGACGTCTGCCCCATAATGCCATGGGACATCATTGGTGCTTTCAAAAGGTATCGGCCCGGCCTTGGTGATGGTAATCGTGGGCGGTCTGGGTGCAGAAATAGTTATCGTCCGACGAGGGATGGTGATGGTGGCAACCTCATCATCTTGCTTCAGTATTACCTCTCCCGATCCGCTTTCGGCCCTTCGGCTAAACTGCAGGATTCCTTCGGTCATCAGACTTTGAATCCCTCTATCAACTGTTCACATCCATCAGGACTAGTCGCACAACCCATACACAGTTCTCCGCATCCCGGGAAGAAACCTCTTTTCATTAGCTTGGCTTTAACGAAGCTAAGCGGTGTCTTCAGATCTTTGACGTCAGTCAACAAATCCGAGCTCTCGTCCTCAATAATGGAATTTACTCCACCTCCCCTATGATTCGGCATAGGTTTCTTCGTGACGTTTGGCACATTATCTGAGAAGTTGATGATCTTAGCATCCACCATATCCTGCACCTTGTGCTTGAAGGCTTAGCAATTTTCTATCGTGTGGCCTGGTGCCCCTGAGTGAAATTCACAAGTTGCATTCGCATCATAACCTGGCGGAGGTGCCCCTGTCAAGGGAGCCAGGGTCCTCTTCTGGATCAACTGTAACTGAAGCAAAGTCCGTAATAGCTGAGCATAGGACATGGGTGGAGTCTCAAGGTGACGGCTCGATAGAGGTGCCCTGTTCTGATACTTTCTGTACCCTTGTTGGTTCGGCTGCTGCTGCTGTTGTGGCTGCTGGACTGCCGGGATAGTTATGCTGGCCACCTGCTGGTGCTAGCCCATGCCTTTCCTTCGAGCGTTGGACACGGCGCTCGTCTCTCCTTCCCTCCTTTTTCCACCATAAGGTTGTTAGACTATGGCACGGATCTAGAAGGGGGGGTTGAATAGATCCCCAATTAAAATTTGAGTCGGCGCTACCAATTTAAAATTGGTTTTGAAAATGTTTTAAATGCGGAAGCGGCCGAGGAAAAATATAGTCTAAAAACGAACGGTTATTGGAAAACCGGATATACGTAAGCCTATGGATTTATGACAATTCAGAAAAATAAAATCACAACACAAACTATGCTTATCAATTATTTACTTCAATTTGCAAGGTTACCTAGTTCCAATGATAAACAAGGCACACAAAAACTAGAAGCAAAATAAGACAATTTTAGTTCAGGACTTTTGTCGAACAGTTTGTGTGCACAAATATCTCAAAGGATATTTATGTTGAGTAAGAGATTGGAAATCCCCTAGTACAATATTTTTATTGTACTTAGTAGTTAAAAACAGAGTTTCAACACCTTACTCAATTTGTATCACAGTTTGACAATAATCACTTAAGCTAGAATCACTTATTTTATAAGCTGAATTAAAAATGACAGAAAATGAAGAACACACGATTTGATGAGGCAGTTCCCCCGTCGTCCTCGCTTCGGGGTACGTCTGCCCTCAATTCTAAAATTAGAAATGAGATATATTGAATATATATCACCTGTTGGAATGAACAGTTTACACAAGAGTTGATAGACAATGATACAAACAATCTCAAATGTTGTTGATGCTTGCTATCACTTCTTGCACCTTGATTCAAGATGAATCAAGCCCTTCAATTTGTTGTGAATGACCTTCGATTCCAGCCACCTTAATGAAAAACTTTCCGTTGTTCAAACCTTCGGCTCGGCTGATCTTAGACACCAACAAATCAAACCCGGAAAGTCTTCAACACTTCAACGCCCTCGCTACTAAATTGATGAACCTTCCGTTGATCAATTACCTTCGCACCTGCTTGAATGTTGAACGAACTATTTCGTAGCAAAAGCCCTCAAAACCTTCTAGTCTTGATGGGTAAAACCCTCAAGGTTTTCTGCAAGAAACACCTGCCCCAATTTCCACTCGAACCGGATCTTCAATCAACGCGTTCGAACCTTATCACCCTTGAACAAGACACCAATCACAGCAAAAATGATTGTGTATATTTGTGGATTTGTGTGTTGTTTTAAGGATGAAGATGAAGAAAAATGTTGCACCTATTTCACGTTTCTTGCCCTGACAATTTACTCAAGATTTCAATTGTTAGTTGTTAAAAATAAGCAAAACTCTATTTATAGTAATAACCAAAACAGCCAACAAAACAGAATTTTAAACACAGCAAGAAAAACAGCACAGCGCACGAACGGTCGACCATAGGGTCGGTGTGCGCTGACCCGTGGGGAATCCTCAGCTCCATGCGCTGAGTGGCATGGTCGACGCATGTCTTCATGCGCTGATCCGTGGAAAATCAAAACACTCATGCGCCAACAGTACGGTCGACGCATAGCTTCCATGCGCGGAGCCGTGAGAAATGCCAGGCTTCATGTGCCGACTGTATGGTCGACTCACTGCTTAGAAACCTGCAAAAATAACAGCTTTTTCCATTTTGTGCATCCTGCCACATTCAGTTATGAAACATATTAAGGTATAATGATTTAACACTGAAAAAGAGGTATAGCATGATGAAGAATTGCATGATGCTTCTAATTTGTCCAAGGTTGTGTTTTGTCATCATCGAAAACTCGGAGGCCTGTATTGTGAGACAACTTGCCCTCACAAAGGTTTCTTCCCTCCTCCAGCCGAGGACAGATCACCTTGACTTTCCCCCAATTTGATCCCATTTTCGACGTGCTCACCCGTGATAATGAGATCTCAGAAGCTTCCAGACATACTGCTGACCAATTTCTCATAATAAACCCCTGGGAGGGTGGCTACGAACATTTCCACAAGCTCCCGTTCAACCATCGGCATCTGAACCCTAGCTGCCAATTCACGCCACCGTTGGGCGTACTCCTTGAACCCTTCATTGTTCCTCTGTGACAAATTCTGCAGTTGGACTCGGTTCGGAGCCAAGTCAGTGTTATATTGGTAGTGGTGCACAAATGCTTCAGCAAGTTCCTTCCACGTGCACACACTGGTAGGTTCCAGACTCATGTACCATTCCAGGGAGGGCCCGGACAGATTGTCCTGAAAGAAGTGCATCAGCAGCTTCTCGTCCTCAGAGTGAGCTGACATTTTCCGGTAGTATGATCTCAGGTGGACGCGAGGGCAAGTGGTGCCCTTGTACTTTTCAAAGTCGGGTACCTTGAACTTGGGAGGCACCTTGAAATCAGCAATCAGTCCCAACTTGGACATGTCAACACCCATGGTGTTCAGGTTCTCAAAATTCCTCATCTTGTCCTCGAGTGCTTTAAACCTCAGACGTGCTTCAGCAGTCAGCTCCCCTTCAGCACCTCTCTACGAGAACACATCGTCTTGACGTTCTTCTAACCATGGTTGAGGCCCATACAGATTTCCAACACCTGCGTTGTCGTTGCCCAATCCAACATTGACATTAGCTTCGAAATTCCCATTACCGACGCTAGTCGTATTACCGTTGAGTCCCATGTTAGCTATCACATTGCCGTTGGCACTGCCATTTACCCCGGTCACGGGGATGCCATTCTGAGGAGTTTCAACAAGCGGAGGGGTTGGAACAGTCCCACCATGGAGTACACCATTGCTGTCGACCCTTGAAATCAGAGGCTGAACCAAGGTTCTGAGCTGATCCTGGCCGTTGGCGACCACTTGCATGAGCTCCATGAAGCGGTCCATACTTTCTCGGAGTTCTTGAACGTCAGTTTGCATTTGCTCCATAACTCTGGCTTGATTTGCTCTAGTCGGATAGCGGTGGATAGGTCTCTGATCAATCCTGGAACAACCTGAAACAATCTGTATACACAAAAGGTTAGAAAAACGACAAAGTGCTCGTTATGCAAATGTTCCATGCAAATGCAAACGTGTGTCTGTGCGTTGGGGAGATTTCCCCCCGATCCTAGTGCCTGAGTGCCAGTGCTGATAATAAGAAGTCCGAGTCCAATCATGGAAATAACATCTCGTATATAAAGAAAGCCCATCAAGGCGGTAAACAACGTCACTGAGTACAAGCAGAATCAATAACATGACCTCGACCAACAAGCCTGGTGATGGTCAGCATACAACAATGATCAAAACAAAAGGATTACAAATAGTCAAGCACGGCCCCGGGCGTGAATCTCTTCTAACAACCCCTTCGTTTCTGGATGATCAGGCCGAGTGAGCAACCCTTCGACGAGTAACTCTCTCTGCATAATGGTGTATTGAAGACCTTCAACTGAGTCTTCCCATGCTCCTCCGCCGAAACAATCTTCTAACTTCCGCTTCTTGGACTCAAACGTCAGTTTGCATTCCTTTAGGTTAGCCAGAGCCTTGTTGAGTTGGCCTTCAGCGGCATATCTGCGAGCGATTTCTTCATCAAACCTCTTCTCACTAGCCTTCACCTGGGCTTTCAGCTTGGAGATCTGTTGCTTCAACTTATCCTCCCGTTCTTTGCCGTTGGCTAGGGTGGCCTTCCAATGCTGGTTAAACTTGGATATTCTCTGCTACGCTTCATCCAAATGCTTCTTCTTAGTGGCCAATAAATCATTGACAAATTTGAAGTCTCGACCCAAGTGTTCACGCTCAGCCATCTGCTTAGTCAAATCTGTCCCTAACTGGTTCACCAACTCTGTCTGCCTCTTGAAGGACTGAACGACTTTGCTTCTCTCGCTTCTGAGTTGAGCCAATTCTTTCTCCAGTTCTACATTTGCCTTATTCAGCTCATCTCTCTCTGCTAACACCTTACTGTGCTGCTGAATAGGCACGGTGGTAGGCTCTTCAATCACTGGAGGGCTTTCTGGCTTGGCAGGAGAAAACGGCATCCCTATAGCATCTGCTCTGGTTCTGATCCAAGTCACATACGGAGTGTAGGCTTGGCTATTATTTTTTCCCATCAATGGTTTTCCCCGCTTACTAATACCATTCCAAGCGTGCTGAAGCTTAGATAACATATCCCCCTCTAGAAGACCAGTGAGGTACAGAGATTCCTGCACCTCTTCATCCTTCGGTGGAGCTCTCAAAGCATAAGCAAACTATCGGACCAGCAGAGATGGATTATAGTTTATATAGCCCTTCCTGCCTATCAGAGGCACATTCGGAAACCCGCTGCAGCTGAAGATAATCTCAGTACCCAACCTATCTCTATCAAACCAGGTAATATCCTCCGCTGACAGACTCATCAAACGCTCTGACCACTCAGCTGTGGCTGCAGACGAAGCAAAGGGACCCTTCTTGGGTAGGTGACTATCAAGCCATCTATAGAGCAGGGGTACACAGCACGAGACGTTCTTACCCCTTCTCTTATCGTTTTTGTAGTGGACGGAATGATAGACATCTCCTATCAAGGTAGGGACTGGATTCCCTGATGCGAAGATGTGAAAGGCGTCGAAGTCTACGAAGTCGGGCATATTGGGGAACAGAATGATGCCATATATGCACAAAGCGAGGATGGCATTGAACACGACCCAACATCCGTCCTTGGCGCACTGCTGAGCCTTTCCCACTAAGAACTGCAAGGAGAAACCGGGAACCTTGTTCCAACTAGACAAAACTAACTCGGAGGCATCCAGATGAAGTGAGGGAGCTATACTAGCCAGATTAGGCTCAGCATCCATATGGATAAAAGGAATCTGACTTTTGATAGACACACCTAACAAATCAACATACTCCTCTAGCGTGGCTGCGAGAATAAAGTCCTGGAAGCTAAAGCATCTAAACGGAGGATCGTAGAACTGCAGCAGGGCGTGCAACCCATTCAACTCAAACATGGAGGGTTTACGGACCAAACTGAGCAGTTTACCGTAAGACTTTCTGAATTCATCTCTCACAGAATCATCTGCTAAAGCAATCAAACCAGTCAGCTGAACAACATCAGGAGTGGAGAGTTTGTAGGCCACAGTCTTCCTCAGAGAACCCATGACAGCACAATAGAAGGCAAGAAAACCTGAATCGGGGAAACGATACCTGCAACACAAACGCACGTTAATGATATGCAAATGAGTGTGCAAAACAATGGAAAATGCAATCATGCAGCAGGAGATCAAGACGACTGTGCTGTTGAAGAGATGAAGGTTCTGTATCAACAAAACCACAATACTGCTATGTCAAGAACAACCACTATCTCTGATAAGAAGAAAACCATGGTATCGGACCATATATCTTCTCTGTCAAGAACACACATATCTGAAGACAAGGACCTCTGATACAGGACCACAAATCTGCTCTATCAAGAACAAACATACACCTGACAATAAGGACCTCTGATACAGGACCATAAATCTGCTCTTTCAAGAACAAACACACATCTGATAATAAGGGCCTCTGATACAGGACCATAACTCTGCTCTGTCAAGAACACATATACATCTGATGATGAGAACCTCTGATACCAACAAAACGGATTCACTATCAAGAAAACCAGGTAGTCTGAAGGTTAAGGTGTCCTTCAACAAACCCAACCCTGCTCACAAGTTCGGCATCCTATGCGGTCATCAGCGTCACAGACATTCAAGAGGGGTGATACGATACCCAGAAGGTGTGGCATCACCATCTCCTGAAGCGGCCTCACTCAGCTGAATTCCAAATGATCGGTCCCTAGAGTCGACAATCCTTCAAACCAACAACCCCTCAGGCCCAAAGGGCCGAAAAAGAATTCAACCGGGAGAACCTCGTCTAAGCGTGGATTTCATGAGACACTAGTGCCAGCAAAGCAAGCACGCGTCCATTAATTTCCACAACTAATGCTAGGTACACTCAAGCCTGGGTCTGGCTTCTCACTCATCAGAATGCCCCTCCCACAACAACACAGATAATCATATCATACTGAAAATAAAGTGCGGGAAATAAAATGCGATAAATAAACACAACCCAACAAGTAATCATACAAGCGCTAGGATTGACTCTCGCAGGGGACGTTGGATCCCCTAACTGACTCGCATACAGGACGTTGGATCCCAGGAAACTATCAAGTCCCCAGCAGAGTCGCCAGCTGTCGCTACCGCGAAAATAAGGTGCCGGCAAAACAGAAGAGTCGCCACCTTTCGTTATTTATCCCTTAGAGCGGGAAAGGAAACGATCGCAAAAACCTGACGAAAAGGTATAAGACAAGGTCATCGCAACCATTGTCTGGGTTCGGGAGTCGGTTACGCAAGGGGAAGGTATTAGCACCCCTCACGTCCATCGTACTCGATGGGATCCACGCTTGTTGTGTTTATCTGACGGGTTGGTTTTATCTATCTACCTATCAAGGCTGGCTTAAAAGAAAAAGAAAATGACTCGGCAAAGCGTCGCGCTTTATACCTACGTATTCTCATCTGGAACGAGAAATCAGAGTCAACGTAGTTCGCCTAACTACGGGTGATGGGGGAAGGTAGCTCGCTAATACGCCAGTATTGTGCCTACGTACTCTAAACAGGTATGAGAGATCAGAGCTTACATAGTTCGGGATAATACGGATTACGGGAATTCAGATTCATCTGTTTTATCGAGTAGGGTTAACAAACAGTTCCAACAGTTGGATGTACGCAGCTCGACCATTGGAGACTTAGGCGTTACCGTTTACGGTAGAACTGGGAGTTAACGACACTCTTTTCTTCAGAAAAGCTTCCTTTGAATTATGGGCCCACGGGGCAAAAAGGTTTGAAGTTTCTTTTCTGTCTTAGAAGTTATCATGCCAAGGATTCATCCTATGGTTGAGGTTTGAAACAGTAAACTCCTAGAAGTTATCATGCATAGGTTTCAACCTAAAGTTCTATCATCACTTCCTTATCAAAGGAAATGAGAGTCCTAAGGGATCATGTCAATGATAAACAGAAACAGATAAAGCATCAGCTTAAACAGTAAACAGATATACAATAAACAGATATACAGTAAACGACTGTAAAATGCATGCAATGCAAGTGAGGGAGGAAATGTGTGTGGGGCATCAGCCTCCACAAGCTCATCTCAACCTCAAGCCAGATATGAATAACTGTAATCATACAGGAGAAGAACATGCTATCAAGAACAATATCACAACTGCAATCATACAGAAGGAATAACATAAAATGCCATCAAGCAAATCACAAACCACATAGGCAAGGGAGCTGGGCTCTACCGAATACCTGCAAGCAAAGCCATACAGTAAAAATACAAGCAGAGGGAGCAACTCAACCTCTAGTGCAATCATGCTCCTAGCTTAAAAGAATCTAAACATGAACTTATTCTAATGCATCAAGCAAATCAAACAAGTCACATCAATACAGCTGTACAGCAAACAAACAAACAGGAAAAGAAAGCAGATCAACAGCTCCCACAGCTTCACAGCAAAGCACTCCTCTAACAGCAGTTCAGTCATCAGTCCTCAACCACCTTTCAAGGCTAACATCTTCAATAGCAATTGTCAACTTGCTTCTTCAAGCTTCTAACACCAAAAACATAAGTATCAACTTATTCTCTCCTCCTCAAGCTTCAGCTCTCCAGTAAATTCCACCTTCAGGCTTCACTCCTAACTGCAAGTATCAACATGGCTCCTTTCAATCTCTTCAAGCAAGGAACTCCATCCTCTAGCAAGGGAGAAAGATTCATCTATCAAGAGCATAGTTTGGATGATTGGTAGCAGAGTGAAGACCAGAGGTCACCACTAAGCATCCTATCATCAGAGACGGGGACCCTCAAAGGTTCTACCAACTTGCAAAGAGCCACACATCCTACCAAAGGAGGGATGAGCCCTTTACAAGGGGACCTTACATCATAGGGAAGAATGGAAGTGATCAACATCTTCCATCTTTATGAAGAAAGAGAATCTATCTAGAAGCTCTGCCTACAAACCCTAATCTAAACACCTAACCAACACTACACCAAAAGAAGAGACGTCTTCACATCCAAGCTTCCTCAAGCATTCCCTCCATGGTAGCCCAAGCTTGTCTTCAACATCATCCAAGAGCAAGAGAAACAAAGCCCTAATCTAAGGGAACTAAAGAAGTCATTCTAGTTGAATTAGTGCATTAGAATCATCTAAAGTTAGCATCTAAACTAAAATCAAACAAAAATAGTAAACCACATTGTAAATTCCTACAAACATTCCTAAGGGACCCTAATTCAATCATGAATCTACCCTACAAAA
Source organism: Lathyrus sativus (assembly GCA_963859935.3). Taxonomy (NCBI): domain Eukaryota; kingdom Viridiplantae; phylum Streptophyta; class Magnoliopsida; order Fabales; family Fabaceae; genus Lathyrus; species Lathyrus sativus. The sequence goes on from OZ012739.1 coordinate 270,655,870, forward strand.
GTCAGAGGTTGAATCATCCACCAAGTTCTAAAAATAAAATCTAAACCACAAGGTATCAACCATAAACCCTAAAAATGGAGCCCTTAAGGTTTCAACCTAAAACTACCACTTACATTCATCACAAAAATGTGAGAAAAATTTAGGGGGAACATGCATATCTATGCTAGCTACTCACAAAAAATCAAGGCCAAAATCATCATCACATGATCAAACCAAATTCAACAAAATCAAGCATCAAACATGATTATTTTAATGTCAATTAAAATGTAAAAATGCATATAAAATCAGAAAATGCATGGAATATTAATATTTTTTATCTAAAAAATACTAGATTCAATCATGAATACATAGAAAAAAGAATGGGATTAATTGAGTTATTTTTCCATTTTTTATGAATTAATCAATAACCATGAATAAGATGAAAAATAAAATGAAAATCAAAATAAAATAACATGCGCGTGGTGTGAATAGCATGGAAAACCAGTTCAAAATCCAAACTGGGCCAAAAAGGGGGGTGGGAATATCAACCTGTGTCTAAGCCCAAAACAACAATTTAAATGAAACGCATCATTTCATATAATTTCAGAAATCCTTCACAAATTTCTTTCACCCGTGGCCGTTGGATGAGGTTTTCAGTCCAAGTCAACCTAATATCTAATGGCTCTGGGATCATCTTCCCCAATTTGAATCTCTGAGTTCAGTTCACCTGCGCACCAGAGTCACCGCCGGTGACATTCTCCGGTCAACCTTCCAGAACCCTAACTCTCTATAGAATCCACCATTGGCCACGATTCCTTGATGAATCTTGTCCCAAATTTCCTCACGAATCCATTCATGCCCTTAATTCATTATAAAACCTCAAGATTCGCAAGAACACAATCTCAACCGAAAATTGGAACAACCCTAATTGGTCACTAATCTCCCAATTTATGATCCAGAAACCTTCCTACATCATTCTACTATGCATCTACCATAACAATTCCTCTTAATTCTACTAAATTTAAGCCATAGAACAAGAACTGCATACCTGGTAAAATTGAGCAAACAGAGTGGTTGAATCTTCACATCAACCTTCAAGAGCTTGCAGAATCCTTCACTAGCCTCTACTCTTGAAAAGATTTGAGACCAATTCTGAATCTTCATTGTAACCTTCTGTATGCAATGAAAAGATTTGAAATGCTCTGGATTCTTGAAACCAATTCTGAGTTGCAGATGAAAAATTTCAATGGCTATCACACGATTCTTCACCAATCTTGTTCACTTCTCCATCTGGAATCATCCACCAATGCTAGAGCAAGCTTCTGATATCAAAATCTTGGATTGAAATGGCTTCAAACCTTGTAACCGATTTTGATTTGCAATGAGAAATTTCACAATGCAATCTCACTCTCCTCTCTCAATTATCACCAACCTTCATTCTGAACCCCTTCTAAATCATATATAGAACATGTGTGGATGATCTAGAAAGTTCTAGATCCCTCTAATGAGAAATTCAGTATCTCATGTCATGGAAAGTTCAATCTCATGGTGTGTTCATAACAGCTCATGTTGGCAGCTTGTATTCACCCTCATTCTCTTCCAATTTCTCGCCTAATGGTATTTTGGATGTGTTTGGATTGAAAGGAGCCTTGGTTATGCCTTGAATATTGGTTTGGCAATTGTTACTTAAGATGTAAGTAACCACTTTTCAAAGCTAGTCCCCAAATTAACCCTCAAGTCAAAATTGTGGCAATGTCAATGTTCTTAAAATGTGTTTTATAATCAAAATGGTATGTTACATGCCTTGGTTTGGACATGTAGATCAAAAATCCCAATTTCCATCTTTGGTTCATTTGAAATTCATCTTTATTTTAGGCCATTTTTGTGATTTTGAGCTACAAGAAATTCTAACCACTCATGACCTCTTGTCTAGCCTTAAAACATCATTTTGAACAAGTTTGATGTTGAACATTTTCCCATTTGAAGCTTGCAAATAGGAGTTGTGGCCTTATGATTGAAATGACTTGTAATCTCCAAATGACCAAAATACCCTTGACTTGTCAAAGCTATAACTTGAGTTATACAAATCCTATCAAGGACTTCTAGTACTCTCTAGAAATCTAAGAGGATAAGGAACAACATTCATGTTAACCAAAAGTTCATAGGAATCATCCTTCTAGGGCAAAAGTTTCATGCAAGTTGGACAACTTTCAAGCTCCAAATTCACATACCTCAGATGACCTGTAACTTGTCAAAGTCATAACTTGAGTTCAACAAATCCTATAAAGGACTTCTAGAACTCCAATTAAATCTAAGATCATGCTCTACAACATTCATGTTAGTGGTAAGATGATATGACAATCACATCTTGAGCTGAATTGCCTTGAAGATAGGGGTAAAACTAGGGGATTTTACACTGTCAAGTCTTAGAAACCCTAGCTTGAAACTTCTCAAGCTCTTCAATCATGATGAGTTAACCTTGGAATCATCCTTATAATATCTCAATGCATCAATCCATGATCACATGGCTCTTGAATTAGGTCTCAACCTTCTCCAAATCCTGTGTTGACTTAGGGTTGACCCAGTCAAACCCTAGCTGCACCACTCATGGCTGAGGCTTCTTATTCTTACACAATAACCTGTCTAGGCCTCAAAGTGATCTTTAGCACTTCTCATGAGCTCTCTCAAGACCTCAAGTCTAACTTCATGGCTTCAGAATCATCTGATGATCTCCCACAACTCTCAAGTTAGGAGACACACCCTCTTGGGTTTCAACCACTCTCTTTGAGGATCTTCTAACTTCTCTGACAAGGATATCAACCCTTGAACACTTGAATAAGCCTCCTTAGCTAGCTTCATAGTCTTGTGTAGCCCTTGATTGGTAATCATGCCTCTTGATCTCCTGCATACATGTCAATGAAATGCAAATGATAATGCTAATGTGAATGAAATGAAACATAAGCTAGGTAAAGAAATGTTGGTAAAATTTTGGGGTGCAACACTTGGTAAACTTTCCTCTTTCCTAACTTTTGGTTTTTATTTTTCCTCACTAGGTCGCCTTCAGTCGGTGTTTCGGTAATCCTAACTTTTGGTTAGTAGCCTTTATCCCAATGTTTGGTTCATATCCTTTGGTTTATCCCAAATTTTGATTGGTATCCTTTCTTTGAATCCTAACTTTTAGTTGGTATCCTTCGTTTTATCCCAACTTTTGGTTGGTAGTATTGAATTTTTATCCCAACTTTTGGTTGGTATTCGCTTTTTATCTCAACTTTTTTTTGGTATTCTCTATTTATCCTAACTTTTGGTTGGTATTCTCTGTTTATCCCAACTTATGGTTGGTAAACTTTGCTTCATCCCAACTTTTGTTTGGTGTCCTCTATCTTTATATCCCAGTAGATTGAAATTTTTTGGATACTCTTGGTATTCAATCTCTGTGCACCTTGAATTTTTGAAAGCCATAGTTATCATTCTTTCAGGCCCAAGTTGGTTGAATAGGGGTAGTTGTAGCAACCCAAAATTTGCCTTATCTTTTTCTTATCAACTGGCTTATGTTTCTCTGCATTTTGCATTTTTTTCATATCATGGCATTGGTTCATGAGACATGGGATCAAGGTGTTTCTATGGATCAAGGCTATATTTTATTGCAAGGTTTCAAGTAGCAAGGGTCAGAGGCTTTGACATTTATTTGGTCTGGCAATCGAGTGCCTGATTTTATTTTATTTTCAGCAGCTTATTTTTAGCACAGGAGACAGGTCACTGGTTATCTCAGGCATTTTCACAGGTGCAACATCAAAAGGAAAGTTTCAAAGGCTTAACGTGACTTAGAATAGGTGGAAACAGACGTTTACGCAAGTTTCCCTTCAAATGGCGCTACTTTTCAAATTTGTGAATGGTTAATCGATTAACCCATTTGCACTAGCAAATGGTTAATCGATTAACCAAAGCAATTTTTTTCCCAAATACCTGCATTTTCAATGCTGCCACTTTTGTGGTCCATAATGATCATTTGTGATTTGGTTTTTGCATCAGTAGAAGGATCTAGAATCCCTCCAATTTTGATATACCAATCAAATTTCCCTCCAAATTTGCATTCCTAATCCCATTCCAATTTTCAAACCCTTAATCCAAACCACAATTCCACTCCTAACCAAAATCTTATTTAAGATAATTCATTCTAAACCTCACCATAATTTAGAATAAACACTCATTTCACGCTTCATTTTTTAGAATTTGCTCTCAAATTCTCTCAACTTTTTCTAAATCCCCTTACACTCTGAAACTCCATTAGAGCTCTTTCACTTGAATTCTTTGATTCTTCATTGGAATTCTTGAATTCTAATGCTTAACCTCCATCATTCATCTCCATCAACTTTAATTCATCATTTGATTTTTGTTTAGATTTGGATATGGTCTTGGAAGCAAGCTTTTAAGTAATTCTTGGATCAACTTTGGCTTAATTTGGCTCATTCATCACTTCTATTGTAAGTATAACAACACTTACCATATCAATTTTCAGCTTTGAAGATTGGTTAATTCTAGATCCACTTCTGTTTTGAGCTCATTTGGATAATCAAATTGTAGATCCTCAATTTTAGTTGACTCTGATGATTTGATCTATGTGATTTATGATCTCAATGCTTGGATAACTTTGATTGATGTTTGATCACTGACTTTTGGTGTTAAATTCGTGCATATCATAAGTTTGATTGATTTTCGATCACTGACTTTTGGTGTTAAATTCGTGCATAATTGTTTACATGATCATTTGGATGATTGTATAATAGATTAATTGCTAGAAGTACTTTTAAATTGTTGATTTTTTGCTTCTGGTGCAGTGTTAATCGATTAATCACTGACTTTTGGTGTTATATGTTAGACGATGGCGCAGATCAAGAAGGGGGGTTGAATAGATCCCAAATAAAAAATTGATTCGGCGCTTACCAATTTAAAAATTGGTTTTAAAAATGTTTTCAAGTGCGGAAGCGACCGTGGAAAAATTAGGTCTAAAACGAACCGTTATTAGAAGACCGGATGTGCGTATATCCTTATGGAAAAGATAATGAGAAAATAAATTCAACACATTAGTCACACTATCAGTTAATTTTACCACTTATTAGTAGGACTAGTTCCAATGCACAAAATGCCCACACAATGTGCAAATAAACCAAGTAAACTTTGGTGTAGGCAATTTATCAAACACTTGGTGTGCGAGGCACTCCAAGTGAGTTTTGACTTGAATGAGTGACTTTAAAATCCTTGTACAATATGTTATTGCACTAGAGTTCAAAACAGTAGTATTCACTTACTCAATTCAACACTAATTTTGATTAAACAGCTTATACTAAAATCACTTAATTTTGAGCTGAAAATGAAAGTGCTGAAAAGTAAAGGAGACAAAGATTTGTTGATGCAGTTCCCCCGCCGTCCTCGCTTTGGGGTACATCTGCTCTCAATTATAATAAAAGAATTGAGATCAATATAATAGATATCACCTGTAGAGTTGAATGTTTATACAAGAATTGATAAGCAAAATATACAACCAAGCCCTCTTGATTTTGATGATGCTTTCACTTCTTGTTCCTTGATTCGAGTCGAATCAAGTTCTCCGATTGTTGTGAGTAGAACTCCTATTCCATCCCCTTTGTTGAACAACCTTCCATTCTTCAAACCCTCGGCCCGACTGATCTCAAACACACATAAATCAAACCCGGAACACTCTTGAACGCTTCACTGATTCTCGCTACTAGAATGACAAAGCCATTCGCTTTTCAATCACCTTCGCTCAGCTGAAGTAGGTAGAGATGATCCGTATCAAAAACCCCCAAATTCTCTGAATCTTGGAGGGCAAAACCTTCAAGGTTTTATTCATGAAAAACCTGCCACAAACTCAACTCGAACTGGATTTCCTATCAACGACTTCAGACCTTATGACCTTGAACAAACCACAAGCACTCCAAAAATTATTGTGTAATTGTTGTGATGTGAGTTGTTGAGGATAAAGATTGAAGAAATTTGATGGCACCTATTTCACTATTCTTGTTGGGTTGCAATTGACTCAAAATCTCAATTGATATTGCTAAAAATGAAAAAACATCTATATATAGTCACCAACCAACCAACTCACTTAACAAATTTTTGACCAAAGTAGAAAGGCTTCACTAACTGCACAAACGCGCGAACGATCGATTATAGAAGGTCTATGCGTCGACGCATAACCTGCATTTTTAGGCAAGTTGAAACTATTAACAGTATGCATCGACCATAGTTTGGCGTGCGCTGACCAGTGGAAAAATGCATACTCCATGCGCCGAACCAGCGGTCGACTCACAACCTGCAAATATGCAAAAATTGATATTTTTGTGGTTTTTATGCATTTTATCATAACCACTAATCTTCCACATATATTGAATTGAATATAACAAGCTAGATGAAAATAGGAAGGATATGAGAGATGAAATATTGCGTTTGTCTTGTAGAGATAGAGCCGGTAAAGTCGATTCATCCATAGTTGCATTTTCTCATCATCGAAACTACATATACGTATGTTATATGAAAGTTTGCTCTCACATACTCCGCCTTTTTGATGATGACAACCTGTGCGAAGCCAATGAGAGAAACGAGCAATATTTATAACATATTAACATAAACTCCCCCTTTTTATTTTAATCCTATACAAAAAAAATTTGTGTGAACTTCTTGGCTTAAGTGTATTGATCTTCTTGGCTTGGTTACACTCTCTTCTCCCCCTTTGACAACATCAAAAAGAGAAAGAGAACAGTTAAGAAGAATATGTTCAACACAACAAGAAACTCAGCAGGTAATAACTAACATTAACCAAAATTCACACAAAATATGGATAATGAAAACTCAATGTCATAGATTAAGAGATAAAGTACAATGGAAAGCTCAACAAGACAAGTTGCACAAATACAAAATGGGAAGTATAACAAATAGAATGAGATGCGACATAAAGCTAATGTCCTTGGCCGCGTCCTCGTACCCTCCCATAGAAATGAGGATTGCGATAAGGATCGGCCAAATCAGTGAATTCCACAGTGATGTTGTTTAAGTAGTGTAAACTGTTTGAGATCACCCTTTCTTGTTCTTCATTAGATGCAGCGAGAACCTCAAACCTAGCATCCATTCTTGTTGAGAAGCTATTGAGCCTCTCATTTTGCGTTTGGAGCTCTCTTTGAATTTGACCAAAACGCTCGTCTTGAGCTCTCATGAAATTTTGCTGGTCCAACTGCATAGATTGCATCATGCTGAGAATTTCAGAGGTGTTTTGTTGTGGTGGAGATGGAGGTGCGTCAGAACTTCCTTGATACGGTTGATAGAATTGCCTCGTGGTGGTCCAGCTAGTATATTGCCATTCACCCCTGCCTTGATTGTTTTCTTCATCCGAGGGAGTTGTGCGACGAAACCAGTCTCCATTAACATCTGCAGTAGTGTCCATATGTTGGGAAGTTTCTTGTTCCTCGTGTCCTTCTTCTTCGGCTCCCTATTGGTTTTCCTCTTCACTTTCTTCACTTTCGTCACTATCATTAGATTCTTCAACAACCATAGGAGTAGTTGCCCTGCGAACAAATTTGTAACTTATTCGCTCTTCACACCAAAAGTAACCCATCATGGAAAAGGTTTTCATACTAAATTCTTTGTCGGAAGTGATGGAGATACATGGAAATGTTGGATAAACAACTTCAACCGCGGTAAGAACTTCTTGAATAAAAGACCTATAAGCTAGAGAAGTTCCTCGTCCGGAGTCTCTTCGTCCAAACATCCTACTAGCGATGTAGTAGGGCCAGTTTATTTTGATCTTATTCCTTAGAATATACATAAGATGTACTTTTGCTTGTTCAACTCTGGAAAGTCCACCCTTCTTTGGCCGCAGAATGCGCGCCACAATCCATTGGAGAATGCGCTCACCTGTTTGCAGTTTACCAGCAATGATGGTTCTTAGAAACACATCACTGTTCATAATATGCTCTAGATAAGGCCGTTTCAACATTGAATTTAAGGCAGTTTTGAACTCATAACTGTTTACAGTGTGAGAATCAGTTACCTCCGGAGGACGATTTTCACCGGCAGCCAGTGTCGAATCAAAATATTTACCCCACACAGCAGAATTTAAGTTTACCTTTGTTGAGCCGATTTGAGAGTGAAACTCCTGACCTCGGAACTTGTCATGAATGCAAGTGTAGAACACACGTACCAAATCTTCACTGTACTTGGAGTTGCATTCTAGGAAGTTGACAATTCCTTGAAACTCTAACAGAGGCACGATTTAGGTAAGATACATGCGTTCCACCGTGAGTTTGTAGAATGCATGTTGTTTAACGACCCCACTTTTTCCAATATCCTTGTTGAAGTTTTCGACAAGAGACGGTGGAACCAATGATACGGCTATGACAGGTAAGGAGGCAGATGATGATGCCCTTGATCTCCTACCGGTAGTTCTGCGAGATAAGGATGCCATTGATGGAGTTTTGGAGTTTGGTGATTATAGAGAGCAAGAATTTGTAGGAGATTATTGAAGTGATTTGAGAAGATGATGTTTGCCCTTTTTATAGATCATGGTTATGGTTTTAGGGAAGAGGAGAAGACAAGAAACATTAGGCATAGGTAGGTGCAACTTACAATTAATATGGGTAAATGCACAATTAATGAAAAGAGGAATTTTGAATGCACAAGAAGTTTGATCGTTTTTGTAAAACTCTGAATTTTCGCGCGATGCGTCGACCATACCTCTGCATGCATCGATGCATATTGTTTGATTTTTGACAAATACAAAAGTATATAAGTGTGCGTCGACCTCTGCCCTGTTACGGTCGAATCATACAAGCAAAAAATGTAGATTTTCAATATTATGCATATGTGTGCAAACATTTGATGCATAAATACAATGCCACATAATAATAAGCACCCAAACAGATATGATACATAGAAAATGTCATATATATATATATACAATATTAGTCATGCGATACAACTATTAAACACGAGAATTTGGAGAGAGAGAGAAGAAAAAAAGAACAACATCACCTCTATACCAGAATAGCTTGATGATATATACAAATGTGCTTGCACCAATCTTAACTAGTTAGAAGTACAAGAATATAATTGTAAATGAAATAAGACGAATCACGCAATTATGGAACCCGATCCGAAATTTCGAGAATGCCAAGTTCCCGACGGATATGAAAGAAAGGTTCAGTAGCTAGCGGCTTTGTGAAAATGTCCACTAGTTGATTTTTAGTGTCAACATGTTCAAAGACAACATCACTTTTCTCTACATGATCCCTAAGAAAATGGTGTCGAATTTCGATATGTTTGGTGCGAGAATGCAACACAGGATTTTTGGTGAGATTAATGGCACTTGTATTGTCACACAAAATAGGAATACGTTCAAGTTTAAGATTGAAATCCAACAATTGTTGCTTAAGCCATAAGACTTGAGCACAACAACTACCGGCGACAAAGTATTCTGCTTCGGCGGTTGACAAGGCAACGAACACTTGTTTCTTGCTATGCCAACTAACCAAAGAATTTGAAAATAAATGACAAGTACCACTAGTGCTTTTCCTATCCGATTTGCACCCGGCTTAGTCGGAATCGGAGAAACCTACCAAAGAGAAATCATTTCCTTTGGAATACCATAGTCCATACTTCGGAGTACCGGATAGGTATCGAAGTATTTGTTTGACATCTTTTAAATGAGATTCCTTGGGACATAATTGATATCTTGCACACATGCACACGCTAAACATAATGTCGGGTCTAGAAGCAGTAAGATAGAGAAGTGAACCAATCATACCTCTATACCTTTTTACCTCTACGTTCTTACCACTTTCATCTTTTTTCAAGTTTGCACATGTTGGCATAGGCGTGTCAATGGCCTTGGAGTTTGCCATGTCAAATCTCTTGAGAAGTTCCAAACAATACTTTGTTTGACTCACGAATGTTCCTTCTTCAAGTTGTTTAATTTGCAATCCGAGAAAGTATGTGAGCTCCCCCATCATACTCATCTCGAACTCACCCTGCATAAGGTCAGAAAACTCTCTCACAAGTTTCATGTTAGTTGACCCAAATATAATATCGTCAACATGAATTTGTTCCAACATCAAGGTCTTTCCTTGACGTTTAATGAAAAGAGTTGTGTCAACCTTTCCTCTTGAGTAACCTTTATCAAGTAAAAATTTACTTAGTCGCTCATACCAAGCTCTAGGAGCTTGTTTGAGTCCATATAAAGCTCTTTTTAATTTGTAAACATGATCTGGATACTCATGAGATTCAAAACCCGGAGGTTGTGCAACATAGACCTCTTCATTTATGTATCCGTCAAGGAAGGCACTTTTAACGTCCATTTGAAATAGCTTAAAGTTTTTTGCACAAGCGAATGTGAGCAAAAGGCGTATAGCCTCGAGTCGGGCAACCGGTGCATAAGTTTCCTCATAGTCGATGTCTTCTTCTTGGTTATACCCTTGCGCGACCAAACACGCCTTGTTTCGGGTTATTACCCCGTTTTTGCCCAACTTGTTCCTAAACACCCATCGGGTGCCTATTACTCGATGTCCTCGCGGAGGAGGGACAAGGTCCCAAATCTCATTTCTCGTGAACTGATTAAGTTCATCTTGCATTGACAAAAACCAGTTTTCATCGAGTAAGGCTTGTTTAGGGTTTTTAGCTTCCATTTCTGAAACGAAACTGAAGTGATAACAAAAATTACTTATCTTAGACTGGGTTGTAACACCCTTTGATATATCTCTGAGAATGTTGTCAATTGGATGGTCTTTGGAAGACTTCATAGCTTGAGGGAGAGCATCGCCGATAGATGGATGATCTTCCTTAGTTTCTTCATGTTGGACATCTTTTTCCTCCTCAATTTTGGGTTGGTCGGGTTGATCAGTTCCCGGCTCGGAACCTTTGAGTATGTCTTCTTTAGATGTACCCGCACCATGAAAAACACTACCTTTTCCGACATTTCTCGGATAAGATTCATCAAACATTACGTGTACCGATTCTTCAACAATAAGTAATCTTTTATTATAAATTCTATAAGCTTTACTTGACGGAGAGTATCCGAGGAAGATACCTTCGTCACCCTTGGAATCAAATTCGCCCATGTTTTCCTTTTCAATATTTAGCACAAAACATTTACAACCAAAAACATGCAAGTGATATACATTTGGCTTACGCCCTTTTAAAAGTTCATACGGTGTTTTGTTTAGGATGGGGCGGATGAGCACCCTATTCAAAACATAACATGCCGTACTTATGGCGTCAGCCTAAAAATATTTCGGCAATCCACTTTCATTGATCATTGTTCTTCCCAATTCTTCTAAAATACGATTTTTGCGCTCCACAACCCCATTTTGTTGAGGAGTGCGTGAAGCGGAGAAGTTATGATTAATTCCATGATTACCGCAATATTCTTAAAATAAATGGTTTTTAAATTCACCTCCATGGTCACTTATAATTGAAACAATATTTTTGCTTAATTTATTTTGGGAAAGCTTAGCAAATCTCTCAAAGGCGACGAATGTATCGCTCTTGCTAGCTAAAAATATAGTCCAACAAAATCTAGAGTAGTTATCCACTATTACGAAACTGTAATAATTTCCACCTAGGATTTTAATTTTAGATGGCCCAAATAAGTCCATATGGAGAAGCTCGAGAGGTCTAGTAGTTGAAATAATATTTTTGGATTTAAAAGAGATCCTTGTTTGCTTTCCCATTTGGCAAGCATCACCAAGGTAATCCTTGGTAAACTTTATTTTTGGAAGACCTAAGGCTAGATCCTTTGAGACTACTTTATTTAACAAGTCAAATTTAACATGTGCTAAACGCCTATGCCACAACCATGAGTCTTCACTCATTGTTATGAGACATTTGTCACTTGTTAACGATACTTCATTCAAGTCTAGCATATAGACATTATTCACTTTTAGGCCATTAAACATACTTTTCTTATCATCGTTATGCACAATTTTGCAACAATCTTTTGAAAATGATACATTGTATCCTTTGTCGCATAATTGGCTAATGCTAAGTAAATTATGTTTAAGACCCTCGACAAGCAATTCATTGGAAATAGTAGTTGAAGAAGGGTTACCTACACTACCTTTGCCAAGTATTGCACCGCGGTTATTGTCACCATAGGTTACTTATCCTTTCTTCTTTGCCACGAAGTCGATGAAGAGGGATATGTCTCTAGACATGTGTCTTGAGCATCCACTATCGAGAACCTATCTTCTCTCGGTGGTGTCGGGACATTGTACCTATTTTTTCTTATTCTTTTGTTGAGCAGAAAGACACAAGTTCACAGATTCTTCTTCATCACTTGAGATTTCATCATCGGAGAAGGAGTCACTATCACTTTCCCATGCTATATATGCTCTTCTCGGCTTTGTTGACTTCTTATGTGATCTATTAAATTATTTTTCTTTGCCCTTTTTGTTCAAAGGGAAATCTGGCTTATAGTGACCAGGCTTTCCGCATGTGTAGCACAATCCTCTAGTTTTACTTCCTTTGGTGTCATTATTTCGAGAGTTCCTTGATTGCTTTCAGAAGTTGACAAGGTTCTTTTCGGAATGTTGAATGTCGTTTTTTCTCACATAGCGATTGTAGCACTTTACGAACAGCCCCATATCCTAACTCTTGTCATCTTCTTCATCGTCACTTGATGAATAATCACTGTCCTCCTTGGAATGAGACTTCGAAGAGGAAGTCTTGAGAGCAATGGATTTCTTCTCAACAGTCTTTGTTTTGTCCTTCTTTTCTTTCTTTTCATGTTGGTCAAGGCTTAGGAGCACTTGTCCATGCTCTTGTAGCTTTCTGAATAATGTTGTTAGGTACGAAATTGTAAGATCATTTGCTTCCTTGATGGCGGTTACCTTTGGCTGCCATTCCCTGTTAAGACATCTTAAAATTTTGTTAGTAGCAACATCATTGGACACCGGCCTACCAAGTGAGTGTAATCTATTGATGATATGAGTAAATCTCTTTTGCATGTCCGCAATGGTTTCCCCTTGCTCCATGTAAAAGAGATCAAACTCTTGTGTTAGTGTGTTGATTCTAGCTAGCTTAACATCATTAGTCCCTTCATGGGCGACTTGTAATGAGTCCCACATAGATTTTTCCGTAAGACAATGAGAAACCCGATAATATTCATCAACTCCTTTTGGCGAGATCAGAATATTCTTGGCTCTCCAATCATAGTTGTATTTCTTTTCATCATCATCGGTCCCTTGTGCTTCGGGCTTAGGTATAATTTCGTTATCCGTATTGGACATAGTTATTTCTATTGGACCATTAAGAATAACGTTCCATATCTTTCTATCTATGGAACTTATGTGCACCAGCATACAGTCCTTCCAATAACCATAATTTTCACCATTGAAGACGGGAGCTCTATTATAAGCCCCTTTAGGTTTGTTTTCCATTTTCTATCAAAGTTATACTTGAAGCACAGAGTGAACCGGTGCTTCTGATACCACTTGTTAGACGATGACGCGGATCTAGAAGGGGGTTGAATATATCCTAATTAAAAAATTAAGTTGGCGCTTACCAATTTAAAAATTGGTTTTAAAAATGTTTTCAAGTGCGGAAGCGGCCGTGGAAAAATTACGTCTAAAACGAACCATTATTAGAAGACCGGATATGCATATAGCCTTATGGAAAAGATGATGAGAAAATAGATTCAACACACTAGTCACACTATCAGTTGATTTTACCACTTATTAGTAGGACTAGTACCAATGCACAAAATGCCCACACAATGTGCAAATAAACCAAGTAAACTTTGGTGTAGGCAATTTATCAAACACTTGGTGTGCGAGGCACTCCAAGTGAGTTTTGACTTGAGTGAGTGACTTTAAAATCCTTGTACAATATGTTATTGCACTAGAGTTCAAAACATTAGTAATCACTTACTCAATTCAACACTAATTTTGATTAAACGGCTTATACTAAAATCACTTAATTTTCAGCTGAAAATGAAAGTGCTTAAAAGCAAAGGAGACAAACATTTGTTGAGGCAGTTCCCTCGCCGTCCTCGCTTTGGGGTACATCTGCCCTCAATTCTAATAATAGAAATGAGATCAATATAATAGATATCACCTGTAGAGTTGAATGTTTATACAAGAATTGATAAGCAAAATATACAACCAAGCCCTCTTGATGTTGATGATGCTTTCACTTCTTGTTCCTTGATTCGAGTCGAATCAAGTTCTCCGATTTTTGTGAGTAGACCTCTGATTCCATCCCCTTTATTGAACAACCTTCTGTTCTTCAAACCCTCGGCCCGACTGATCTCAAACACACACAAATAAATCCCGAAACACTCTTGAACGCTTCACTGATTCCCGCTACTAGATTGACAAAACCATTCGCTTTTCAAACACCTTTGCTCAGCTGAAGTAGGTAGAGATGATCCGTATCAAAAACCCCCAAATTCTCCGAATCTTGGAGGGAAAAACCTTTAAGGTTTTATTCAAGAAAAACCTGCCACAAACTCAACCCGAACCGGATTTCCTATCAACGGCTTCAGACCTTATCACCTTGAATAAACCACAAGCACTCCAAAATGTATGGTGTGTAATTGTTGTGTTATGAGCTGTTGAGGATGAAGATTGAAGAAATTTGATGGCACCTATGTCACTTTTCTTTTTGGGTTGCAATTGACTCAAAATATCAATTGTTATTGCTAAAAATGAACAAAATTTCTATATATAGTCACCAAACAACCAACTCACTTAACAACTTTTTGACCAAAGTAGAAAGTCTTCAATAACTGCACAAATGCGTGAACGGTCGACCATAGCAGGTCTATGCGTCGACGCACAACCTGCATTTTTAGGCAAGTTGAAAATCTTAACAGTATGCGTCGACCATAGGTCGGCATGCACTGACCAGTGGAAAAATGCATACTCCATGCGCCGACCCAGCGGTTGACTCACAGCCTACAAATCTGCAAAAATTGATATTTTTGTGGTTTTTATGCATTTTGTCATAACCACTAATCTTCCACATATATTGAATTGAATATAACAAGCTAGATGAAAAAAGGAAGGATATGAGAGATGAAATATTGCGTTTGTCTTGTAGAGATAGAGCCGATAAAGTCGATTCATCCATAGTTGCGTTTTGCCATCATCGAAACTACAAATACATATGTTATATGAGAGTTTGCTCTCACATTATATGCCTGGATAAGTTTGATTGATGTTTGATCACTGACTTTTGGTGTTAAATTCATGCATAATTGATTACATGATCATTTGGATGATTGCATAATTGATTAATTGCTGGAAGTGCTTTTAAATTGTTGATTTTCTACATCTGGTGCAGTGTTAATCCATTAACCATTTGCAGTACAAAACTATGTAATTGATTAACTAGTGTATTTTCAGCCAATTTCAAGTGGTTAATCGATTAACCACATTTGCACTGGAAATGGTTAATCGATTAACACTGGACCAGAATGCCATTTTTGTTTTTTTTCAAGCATGTTTTGATTTCTTTCCACCTCTAACCTTCATGGATTGATATGATGCATTTGTATCGATTGTTTTTAACCTGTTTCATCATGCTTGATTGTTTGATTGCGATTCTTTGGCGCGTGACTTCTGGTTTTCATTGATAAATGCTTGAAATGCTTATGTTGCTGCCCTGTTTTCTATAGCTGTTTATTTATAAAATACATGGTGTTATATGTTGCCTTGCTTGCTGCCTGCCTTTTACATATGCTTTTTGTGCTAAATTAGTAGTTGTTAAATGTTGATGTGCTGCCTTGCTGTTTTTTATAGCTATTCTGAGTGGGAGTGGCTGTTGTAGCTGCTGTTTTTGCTTGTTTTGTCTTGTTTTTGGATTTTTCTTGCCTACTCCCTTAAGGCCTCCTAGTCCAACTTAATTTCTGATTATGCTTGGAGTAGGATAGACATTAGGAGTGTAATCCATGCATGATAACAATTCAGTTACTCCCTTTTAACCTTAATCGTAGGTCCATTTTTTGCATGCTAACATTAGGATAGAATTCCCTTTCGCATCCCGACCTTAGAGCCACTTTGTATGACAACTTTAGGACCGAGTTTCCCTTAGACCTTTCGTGCTTCCTTCTTTCTTCTCATCTTAAAACAATTCTAACACACTTCATAAAGACGATAAAAGTTGTGTGCCACAAGCCTTAAGCATATGGGAAATGATGAGTGAGAGGTCTCCTCTCGTTTGTCTAGAGTCTTTAGTGTACATCCCGTCTGGTGGCGATACGCGACGCATTCGTTCCTATACCATAGTCTTTAGCGCAACGTGAATCTCAAACCAATCAATTCACTTCTCTAAAACTCACAAACAAGCTTCAAACCATTTTATCCTTTGGGATTTGTTTTTCAAACTCATTTTTAGAAAAGAGTACGTTACTTTTCCATTCTACCACAAACATGCATCGACCCAAGTTGCTGGAATAACAGCTTAACGTTAATCATAAAAAACACTTAACTGACCTGTGTTTGGTTACCCAAACTGAGTTTGCTCTGATTTCTTATACTAGATGAGGATACGTAGGCATAAGATGACGATGTCTTAGCGAGCAACCTTCTCCCCTTCACCCATAGTTTTCCAAACTACGTTGACTCTGACTTTCCCATTGCATAACTTAAAACGTAGGCATAGGGCGGCGATGTCCTATCGAGTCTCTTTTTTTCCTTTTTCCTTTCCCTTTTCTGTTTCCTTTTAGCAGTAGCTTTTGGATAACTTACCTTGTAGTTAGACAACAAGTGTGGATCCCGTTGAGTACAATGGACGTGAGGGCGTGCTAGTACCTTCCCTTTGCGTAACCGACTCCCGAACCGAAGATTTGGTTGCGATGACCTTGTCTTCTCCCTTCTTTCGGGTTTTCTTCGATCATTTCTTTCCCTTTCTTTGGGATAAATAACGTTCGGTGGTGACTCTTCTATTTTTCCGCCAGGTGTTTTTTGCAGTTGCGACACCTACAAATACAATGCTACTACGTTAAGGGATGGAAAAGAGGTTCACATTCATTCTCTTCCCTTAGTTGTGGCTATTGCAGATGTAGGACGTGTGACTAGAAATGGTCAAGTATTTGCTAATGTACCCTCAAAGACAAGTGAAGAGGTTGTGGGTAAGTAAACTCAGTTGAAGACTTCTTTTACATCCAGTCAATAAGTGATGTGAACCGGAAATCAGATAATGGTGAAGTGCTGAAATTGATCAAAAAGAGTGAATATAATGTGGTGGATCAACTGTTGCATACGCCATCAAAAATATCTATTATATCCCTGCTAATAAGCTCTAATTCTCATCGAGAATCTCTACATAAAATATTGGAACAAGCGTATATAGATCATGATGTGACTGTTAATCAGTTTGATAACATTATTGCCAATATCACTACGTGTAATAATCTGAGCTTTTATGATGAAGAGTTGATTGAACATGGAAGAAATCATAATTTGGCTCTCCATATTTCCATGAATTTCCAGGAGGACACTCTGCCCAATGTGCTAGTTGATATCGGTTCATCATTGAATATGATGCAAAAATCCACTTTATTCATATTTTCTTATTAAGGTACTCCTATGAGATTCATTGGGGTTGTTGTGAAAGCCTTCGGTGTCTCAAGAAAGACTGTGATTGGATAGGTTTATCTCCCTATCAAGATAGGTCCAAGCTTATTCTACATTACTTTTCAGGTAATGGATATTAGTCTTGCTTACAGTTGTCTTCTAAGACGCCCTTGGGTTCATGAAGCCGGAGCTATCACTTCGACACTCCACCAAAAGTTGAAATTTATCCAGAATGGCAAACTTGTTGTTGTTGGTGGAGAACAGGATGTGTTGGTGAGCAGTTTGTCATCTTTTTCGCACATTGATGCCGAAGAAGATGTTGGAACCCCGTTCCAGGCTCTTTCTATGGTTGAAAAATCCGTTAAGAAGAATGAGGTGTCCATGTCTTCTCTGAAAGATGCACAACATGTATTGGAGAGTGGCCAAGCTAATGGATGGGGACGAGTCATTGAAGTTGATAGAAAAAATATAGAACTGGTTTTGATTATACACCTGGTTCAACCCACAAAGAGCTGAAGAGTATTCATGAGGTTTTTCAAAATGTTAGGTTCAGCCATGCACAAGATCATTCTATAACTGTAATTCTTGAAGACGACTCTGAAGATTACATCTCAGATGGTTTTGGAGATGATTCCATTCCCGCTCATGACTAGAAGCCTTATTTGGAAGATTCTGGATACGGTTCTGACACAGAAGATGCATATGTAAATTTTTAGTCTCCTCAACCGAGACTCAAGGAACCTGATTATGAAGTCAGTGCCATCATTGAGGATGATCAGGAAGAGAAAACGCCCAACATTGTACTGCATGGATTTATATGCCAAAATTGGATCATTGTTGATATTCCTACTGTTTTTCATATTTCAAAGTAATTTGTTTTTGTTTTTTCTCAAAAATCCTTTAGTCTGCCTAAGGTGAAAGTGAACTTGTGAGGGCTTTGTTTCAACTTTTATCATAATCAATAAAATGTTATTCTATTTATCCATATTTTGTTTTTCCTTTTTGCTTTATTTCTGAAAAATGGAAACATAAAGAACTAAAATAATAATAATAATATAATCAGTTTTATCTGCATAATATTTGCATTTCTTGTTCATATTCTAAAACTAAACATAAATCTTTGTTCAGCCTGTTTGTTAAACCCATTGAAAACATTGAATCTATGCCCTCTCCCAACTTTGAGTTCCCTGTGTTTGAAGCGGAAGAAGTGGATATTGAAGAAATTCTAGATGAAATTTCTTGATTGCTTGAGCACGAGGAAAAGACCATTCAACATCATGAAGAGCCGGTGGATTTGGTTAATTTGGGTTCAGAGGAAAATATAAAAGAAGTCAAGATTGGGGCACTACTTCAGTCAGATGTTAAGAAGAAGATGGTAGAGCTTCTTAGAGAATATGTTGACGTGTTTTCTTGGTCCTATCAAGACATATTTGGGCTTGATACTGATATTGTGGAGCACCGTTTGCCATTGAAGCCTGAATGTTCATCTTTCAAGAAGAAATTGAGAATAACGCATCCTGACATGGTTGTGAAGATCAAAGAGGATGTTCAGAAGCAGATTGATGCTGGTTTTGTTGTGACTACTGAGTATCCTCAATAGATGGCCAATATTTTGCTTGTTCTAAAGAAAGACGAAAAAGTTCGAATGTGCATTGAATATAGAGATTTGAATACATCAAGTCTGAAAGAAGATTTTCCACTGCCACATATTGATATGCTGGTAGATAATACTACTAAGTTCAATATCTTTTCCTTTATGGATGGATTTTCCAGTTATAATCAAATAAGGATGGCACCCGAGGATATGGAAAGGACAACATTCATTACACCATGGGGAACATTTTGTTATAGAGTGACGCCCTTCGATTTGAAAAATGCTGGTGCTACGTACCAGAGTGCTATGACCACTTTGTTCCATGATATGATGCATAAAGAAATTGAGGTCTATGTGGAAGATATAATTTGTAAGTCGAAGGCTGAAAAGATCATATTGAATACTTATTGAAGCTATTTCAACGTTTGGGAAAGTTTAAGCTCCGCTTGAATCCTAATAAATGCGCTTTTGGTGTACGCTCTAGAAAGTTGTTGGGCTTTATTGTCAGTCAGAAAGGCATTGCAATTGATCCTGGTAAAGTTAAAGCTATTCAGGAAATGTCTGGGCCCAAAACAGAGAAACAAGTAAGAGGATTCTTGGGACTTTTGAACTATATCTCCCGATTTATATCCAATATGGATGCGACATGTGCACCGTACTTCAAGCTTCTCTGCAAAGATAAGGGTTGTGTATGGGCAGAGGATTGTCAAAAAGCTTTGGAAAGAATTAAACAGTATCTTCTAGAACCTCCTATTTTATTTCCTCCCATGGAAGGAAGACCTTTAATCATGTATTTGACCGTGCTGGAAGAGTCTATGGGTTGTGAATCTGGGTCAAAAAGCTTTTGAGGGTCACCTCTCCTTAGTGATGATACCCATGTAGAGATTTTTTCTTGTTGATTCCCAATAGAGGTTATACATATTTACTTTGGATATTTCCCAAGCAAAGAGCAATGTTACTATCTTTTAAGAAGTGTTGATATAGTAGTCACCTATTAGGTTTTTGCTCGCCTTGTGTTGGGCTTTGATGTAAAATCCCCCACAACTTGAATTTTTGCTATGATGTTAACTTCTTGGTTTCCCCGACAAGTCCAGGATGTTTCTCTTAGAGTTGGCTAGTCCTCAGAGTTCTTTCTTGTATCCCCAAAAGAGCTGTGTTATTTTCTAGTGGAGTTTGTATAACTGTTTACATGATTATAATCCCTAGCGGATCCATTATTTTCTGCAGCAGATCTCTCCTTTCTTTTGAAGCATATTTCATATGAATTTTCTTCTTATCCCCTGGAAGAGTCAAGAAGATTTGGGTTGACGTTCCCCAACAGTTTACATTTTGTCCCTGAAGAAGAGTTCATGTTGTTATCCTCTTTTTGGATGACTTTTGTTTATATCTTGCGGGATTTATTCAGTTAAATCCCTAGCAGGATCTCCACTGATGTCTCCATCTTGTTGAGATTAGCGTATTCAGTGGTGTTGTGATGTTTTGTTCACCCTATGGCTATCCTTTTTGTCTATTTTGTCAGCATGTTCATACTCATATGCATTGCATACGCATTCATTTTGTTAAGCATAACATGTTTTTATTGCATTGTGCATCCTGCATTTTTGTGCTTCCTCGCTCTCTGGTGCTGTTATCCCCATAGTGTGTATATATTCTCTTCATTAAAGTGTTGACCCATAAGCAAAAAATTCTTATCGATTCTAATTCCCCACCGAGTTTATGCCTCGTGGAAGATGTTTGTTTTAGCTTTCCTCCCTAGATTTTATCTGAATGTAACTGATCCCCTGTGAGATATTTCCTGTGTTTAGACAGGTGGTTTTCCCGTATGGATAGGCGGATGAAGTATCCTGTGGTTAGACAGATGATGTTCCTGTATGGATAGACGGATGGAGTTTCATGTGTTTAGACAGATGATTTTCCCTTATGGATAGGCGGATGAAGTTTCCTGTGGTTAGACAGTGATGTTCCTGTATGGATAGACGGATGAAGTTTCATCTGTTTAGACAAATGATTTTCCCGTATGGATAGGCGGATGGAGTTTCCTGTGATTGGACAGAAATATTTCCCAGTGAAGTCGACAAATATATTGCCTATGATTGATAGGACCTCCTCGTGTTGGCAAGAGGCGGACAACTCATCCCCAGTGGAGTAGCCGGGATTTCTCCGTGTTGACGGAATGTAGCGTCCTAACGTGGACAAAGTTCTATTCCTGTGTTGTTGAGATTTCTTCGGGTTGACGAAATGTGAGTCCTGACATGGACAGATTGGTGTTTATTCGTGATTTGACGAAATTTGGGTTCATATGTGGACAAGGTTACTCCTGTGACGACAGAATCTCTATTCGTGTTGGTGAATTTGTCTCTCTTCTTATGTTGACAAGGTTAGTAAAGCTTTAGTCTGAGATGTTCAGTGCCTTTGACGTCACACAGGTGGTTGATGTTGAAATCAGAATTATTATCAGACGTTGGATCAATTGTTGATGTAACAACCGGATTCAGATAAGGGATGTTGCTCCCCAAGCGGTTGTGCAGTTTATTTTTGCGGTTAGCAAATTTCCGGGTTTCTTGGTATTCAACCGTCTCGTACCTCGATCATTTGAAGTTCGTTCACTCTTCACCCAGTCGGGTCCAAGCCGTTTGAATAGGGGCAGCTGTTGCACCCCAAAATTTGCTTAACCTTTTCTTGCCTGATTTATGTTTCATTGCATTTCATTTGCATAGCACAACATTGCCCTAACATTGGCACAACATAGCATCATTCATTGTGCAGGGGATCAAGGGTGAGATATGAAAGAAAGAGCCTAGCTGGAGGTTCACACAAAATAGAAAAGTCATCAAGAGTATCATGTCAAAAGAGGGTGTCCTTAAGGAGTTTGATCATCTGTATGAGGCCTATCTTCAAGTGTGAGGAGGTATCTGAGAAGCCTCCAGGGTTTAAGGAGTCTTGATCAAGGGTATGATGTGTGAATGAAGCTAATGAGTCTCTAGAAAGTCAAGAAGGAGCTTAGACAAGTCATTGTATCAAGTTCAAGAGCCATGGTTGAGGTGTGTACAAGTAGGGTTTCATCTGGGTAACCCTAGGTCAAGGAGAGGAAAGAAAGGGCATCAAGACAGAGCTCTAGGTCATGGAATTCATGGATTGATATGTTGAAGAATGTGTGTGGATGAGCCAAGACCAAGTTCAAAAGAATCAAGAGTGGTTGGAGGTGTTTGAGACAGGGTTCCTAGGGTAAAATCCCCTGTATAGCACTGGACTTCCAAGCCATATAAGTCAAAATAAAAGTTTCAAATGGATCTTTGGCCAAATTGAAACTTGTAGAGCTTCTCAATACCTTTAATATGAGTACTAGAAGTCTTCAAGAAGATTTGTAGAACTCAAATTATGGTTCTTGCAAGTTACAAGTCACCAGAGGACACTGAAATTTATCTGTGAAAGTCACTTGACTTCCAAGTAACCTTTTCCCCTCAAGGATTTTTCAAATAGATTCTTGGCAAACATAAGAGTTGTAGGTCTTGATCTTAGCTTTAATTTTAGTACTAGAAGTCCTCAAGAAGATTTGTGGAACTCAGGTTATGATCTTGGCAATCCAGGGGTATTTTGGGAAAGTTGAATTATAGGTCATTTTCAAGAATGTGCCAAAATCTCCATCTTCCACTCTTCAAATGAAAAATTGTTCAACATGAAATGTGCTAAGAATGATGTTTTTAGGTCATATGTGAAGTCATGGTGGATTGAATTGGTTTATATCACAAAGTGGTTCAAAATGGCCTAAAAAGAAGGATTTTTCAAATGATTCAAAAGAGGAAAAAAATCATTTTTTGAGTTGTAGGTCCTAAACACATCATGTGAGTTGTCTTTTGACCAGAAATTGCATTCCAAACACAATGGCAATGTCACAATTTTGAGATGAGCCCTAATTTCATGAGTTGCTTTGAAAAGTGATTACTTCATTAACAAGTTACAATTCCAAAACAAAAATCAGGGCAATTCAGGCCAAGCTAGCTATCCAAACACATTCACAAACCAATTTTCAGTTGAAAGGAACATTCTAGAGCCAACTGTAACAAGCAAATCGTGACTGGTGCATTAGATTTTCAAGAGAAAATCAGAAACTTTGGATCACTGAATTGGGCCTTAATTTGGACTTAGAAGCCCATGAGAAGCTTCTATATATTCATTTCAATGATTCCAGAGGAAGGTTGGTGCAAATTTCGTGGAGGAGATGGAGATAGCAAGTTGAGTTTCAAGAGCTTCAACTGAAAACGGTTTCTGAGATTGGATCAAGATCAAGCCAAATTGAAGATACTAGAAGCTTTATCTTGCATTCTTGATCGTGTCTGGAAGGTTTGGAAGGTTGAATTGAGCTACAACTACCTTTGTTCATCCAATTTCTTCAGGTATGTAACTCTAAAGTTTCCTCATGATCTAGGCTGAACTAGGTAGATTCTTGCATGTGGTTAGGGTTTAGATGGAACTTAGGTCGTTTCTGGATAGAAATTTGAGCAGTTAGAGACATTCCAAGATGACATGTGATTTCTGGTTGAGCACGAATTGAGTTAAACCTAAGGATATGAACTGATTTGGATAGATCATTATGATGTACGAAACATGAGGATCATTCCTATGGTTTTAGATTGGAGTTTAGTGATGATCAATTCTTGTGATGGCATTTCTGTTTGCCTTCGAATTTCAAAACCTAGGAAGATCTAGATGAAATGGAGGTGATATTCGTGATCCTGGTGATTTTCTGGTCAAGATTGATATAAACTTTGTTTCGTTTGGCCACCTGAGTTTGGAACCTCACCGGAGAAGACGGTGTTTTCCACCGTGATACACCGTCTGAGAATTGCCTCAGGTCACCTGAGTTTTGGGGAAGACGAAGCCTGAAGCGTTGGATCAGGTTGAGTCATTGACTTGGAAGCATGATCGCGTGGATATGATTCAAACTCAACATTCCCTCTTTAACCAAATACGCTGCGTTTCATTAACGTGACTCAGCTTGTGAGTCACCAGCCACCTCATCCTCACGTGGATACGCTCAGGGTCCTTGGATTTGATTACCAGTCTTCTCAATCCATTGGCTCATGTTTAATTCAGCATTTTATTTTCTTTTTATTCTTTTTGGATTTCTTTTATTCCATTTAATTTCTAAAATCCATATTAAATCCAATTTTGATCCAAAAAATATTTCAAAAATACCCCAATGATCTTGGATTTATTAGTGATTTTCTGAAATTAATAAATCCCTTTTTTCATGCATTTTTTATTTTATTTGCATTTTTTATTTTTATTGGTTTTATTTTTAATTTGTTTGACATGTGATTTTGTGGATTTTATTGTGACCAATTGGTGCATGATTGAGTTGATTCTTGTTGGACTAGTTAGCTTAGAGAAGCATGTACCCTTAGAAATTTTATCATAATTTTGTGAATAAATTTTATGCCAATTTGAGTGTTGAACATAAGGAGTGTTAGATTTAGGGTTTCAAAACAACTAGTTGTAGTTTAGGGCATAGTTTGGGGACTTAGTGTTTGATTTAGGTCCTGGGATTTATATGGGGTATTGGGTATAGGCTTAGGTTCTTTTAGAAATTTAATTAGGATTTTATGATTTATTTTATCATTTTATTTGTATTTTGCAATTGGTGTGATGTTTGTGGGTTTCTCCCTTGGATGCTTGGTTTATTCAATTTGTGTGGGGCTATTTTGGGTGTGCTTTTGGCTTGGACTCTGCTTGGATGAATTGTAGGACCAATTGAAATTGCTTTGGATAGCTTGAAGGAGCTTGGAATTGAATATTTCTCATTTGTTGGAATGCTTGTCAGGAGCTTAGGAAATAGGGTTTTAGGAAGAGCTTTTTAGACTTAGTTCATATCTTTCCTCAAACATGGAATGCTTTGTTTGCTTCCATCCTATCCTATGATTCAAAGTCCTCTCAAGGAAGCCCCATCTCTCCCTTGGAGTGATGAGTGGTATGCCTTAAAGAGTAGAACTTTTGAGGATACCCTTCTTTGCAGATGATGGTTTCTAGTGATTTCCTTTGGTTTTCACTGATTCCCATTCATTATAAATTGATCTCAACAACCAATCTTACTTGGTGGAGCTTGCTAGAGCTTGGGAATGAAGATCTGAGACATTGAAGATGCCTTTCATAAGGTTTGCTTGAAGGTGGAGTTATTTTACTGTCAACTTTGATGTCAGGAGCTTGCTGGAGAATTGAAGCTAGGGTTCACTGTTGCTTTTGAGCTGGAGTTTTCTATAGCTGTGGAGCTTAACTGTTTAGGTATTGAGCAGCCTTATTTGAAGTGTGCTTTCTCTTCCCTGGAAGTTGGAGATTGAAGTTTATTGAAGCTTGAAGACAGGAGTTATTCATGAAGATGAAGGTTGTTGCTGTCAACTTTTTGCTGGTTAATCATCTGTTGCTGTCAGAGCTACTGGTTGCTGTAGGAGTTTGGTGCTGCTGCTTGGGCTGCCTCCTCTGTTTTGGTTTTTCTGTATTGTTTGTTGGCTTGTGCAGCTTGCCCCTAGGTTTGAAGTGAATGTTGATTCACTTTGCCTGTTGTTTTCCCAGGTTCGAGGTTGAGTGGGACTCCCTTGCCTCGCTTGTACTGCTGCATTGCATGCATTTTACTGTATTTGCTTGCTTTCTTTTCTGTTTATCCCCTAGGATCTCTGATTTCCTCTGTGCAGGAGGGAATTATGACAGACATTAGGATTCTTATCCATTCATGACAACATTAGGTTAGTTTTTATTCCCTTTTCAACCCTAGGCTTTTTAGAGCTTCTCTCTCTTCTTATCTCAAAGAAACTCAAAAATACAGTAATAAGGTTAATCGATGTCGTACGTTACGAGCCTTAAGCTATTCGAGAAAGGGTTGCTGGAGAGCTTCTTTCCAGTAGTCTGGCTGCTTAGTGTGGTACCCTTTGGGTGACATGCGACGCAGTCACTCTCGAATCATAGTCTCTAGTACGTCAGAGATTGAACACAAACTAAAAAACATTTCTTTCGTAATCAAAGTGTCATTTTTGTCCGCTTGGACTCTTAATCAAGAAAAACCCTTTCATAAGGTAATAAAACACAGTCAGACAAGCTTGTGTCTTCCGTAGCCCGAACTACGTTTGCTCTGATCTTTCATGCTGTATGAAAGTACGTAGGCATAGGATGTCGGATCCTAGCGAGCTACCTTCCCCTCCTTTCCCGTAGGTAGGCGAACTACGTTGACTCTGATTTCTCGTTCCAGACGGGAATACTTAGGCATAAAGTGCGATACTTTGCCGAGTAATTTTCTTTTCTTTTTAACCCAGACCTCTAGAGTAGATAGAATACAATCCGTACTAGAAAACAAGCGAGGATCCCGTCGAGTACGGCGGACGTGAGGGGTGCTAATACCTTCCCCTTGCGTAATCGACTCCTGAATCTAGGAATTTGGTTGCGACGACCATTCCTTTCCCGTTTTGCGTTAGGTTTACTCTGAGTGTTTCCTTTCCCTCCTTTGGGATAAATAACGCACGGTGGCGACTCATTTGTCATAGCTGGTGCCGATTTTCGCAGTAGCGACAACTCTCTTGGTAACAATTTTTTTTCCCGGCAACAAGTGGTGTTCTCTTTATTTGAGCAACTTATGTGTCAAGTGGCAACCTCTTTATTTAAGGAGCTTGTATAACCTCCAATAATTTATTTGTATCTTCACAATAAATGGAATTTCTCTAGTTCATCCTCAACAGAGAAGTTTATTGTGAAATGATGGATCCATATCCGACCAACTTTCCTATAAAATGGCATCTTTGTGGAAGATGTCCCGGTGAGATGTTTGTTGTGAAAGCACCAATAGATGATTGTCTCTTTATTTGAGAAGTCAGTTGTATGATTTAACCTTCCTGTATCTCTTTTGAAGACCCCCGACAGAGTTATTAGTCTATAATTCCTAGCAGATGGCAGTCCCTTCAACAGAGACAATTTTTACTTGGTCCTTTTTTCAAGTTCAAAACTTGATTAAAGATGGAGTTGAACCCTATATTTATAATGAAAGCTTGTTATCATTCGACTTAGTTCATTTTTTAAATAAATGTTTATCTCCTCATATGAGAATCCTGTTGTGATCTAATGAATATTTCATCCCCAAAAGATGGTTGTCTCTTTATTTGAGAAATCTGTTGTGTGATTTGAGCTGCCTAGTAACATGTAAATGATGATATATTTCTCGTCCTACCCAGTGCCAGGTTGTCGGAATCCTTTTTTCCGTCCTACCAAGTGATAGGTAGTTGACCCTTATTTCTTTCTCCTACCCAGTTATAGGTAGTTGAGTATTGTTTACCCTACCCAGTGATAGGTAGTTGGTTATATTTTAGTAGAGTCCATTGCCTTTATTTTTCTACCCAATAACCGATAGCCAGTAATGTTTCTTCACCTTCTGAGTATATCGCCTTTATTTTCTACCCAATAACTGGTAGCCGGTGACTTTTCTCATTCTGTGTTGGTTGGTTATCTTTGTTTTTACCTAGTAACCAGCAAAAGGTAATCCTTCCTCCCGAACTTGTTGCCTTTATTTTTCTACCCAGTAATCGATATTAGGTAACATTTGTCTCTCTTTTGGTTAGTTATCATTATTTTCTACCCATTAACTGGTAGCCGGTAATCTTTCCTTTTGATAATATTCCTCTTCCTACCCAGTAACGGGTGGTTGATATTTTGTTTACCCTACCTAGTAATCGATAGTTGGTAACCTTTTCCTTTATAACTATTACTCTCGCTAAACTACTCTGTAACTAGTAGTTGGCATTGTTTCTTTTCCTACCCAGTAACATGTAGTTGATTATCTCTCGTCAAGTTGATTACTTTTTACTTAGCAACCGGTAATGAGTAATTCATCTCTTTGTTTTTCTACCCAGTAACCGATAAAGTGTTTATTTCACTTATTTTCTACTTAGTAACTAGTAGAATGCATTTTACCTCTTCTTTTCAGTTTGAGTATCTTCACCCAGTAACCGGAAGTTGGTATCTCTTCCCTAGTTGAGTTGATTCCTTTTCATTATTAGAATGGAATCTTACTCTTTTGTTTTTCCTTGCGGAGTCTCTTTTCTTCTTTTGCTCCCCAGCACTTTGTTTGTCTCCTAAGGCATTTTTCTCCCCACAAAAATATTGTGTCTGCATACCATTAGCATAATCATATCATTTTGTGGCCTCTTAGGGCCAAAAAGTGGGTTTACTTGTTATATTTAAGTCTCTTCTATCTGGTCGAGACAAAGATGTCAATCTTCATATCTCTGGATAAAAGAAACTTAAATAGGGGCAACTATAATACCATAATTTTTACCCCTAAGATCCAACATATCATCTACATATCGTTCCACAAACAAAATCGCAAGCTTTAGTTCTCTTGCCTTCCTCTGTGTGTTTATTCTTGAGAGATCACGGGATACTCTTGTTTTTCTTGTTTTTTTTTTTTATTTGTTTATGTTTAAGTTTACTAACCATTAATTAAAATCCAAAATAAAATGTTTGGTTTTTATTTACTAACTTTTTCAAGAAGAATTTGGATCAAGGATATCAAATACTAGTCCCTCAGCTCGAATGAATTTCACCTGAACAAAGTCAAAGTTGATCTGCAAACAATTCAAAATCATCTGATCAAGGGTTTCCAAGATTTAATTGATAATTATTCAAGATACTCCAAGGTTCATGTGTTTATTTCCATTCCTTCTTTGACAAGCAAACGAAATCGAGGAAGATCCAAAATAACACATCAAAAAGAAATTTTCACAATTTTTGCATGTGTTAATCGATTACCAGTATTAGGGCAACCGATTACCCTATGCGTTTTTTGTGAAAATGTGCCAAATTCAAATTATGCAGCATTTTTGGCACCAAATTCAAATATTTTATCATGAGAATATTCTAGATCACATCATTTTAATTCTCCTACCTCATCATAATTAATTCCCACCATAAATCTTCACTAATCACCACTTGTTCTTGATTTTGCCTCAAAATTCAAATTCCAAGCCTAATTTTGTTTCCAAACCAAATTCCAAACCATCAAAATTTCCAAGCCTAAATATTATAAATAGAGGCCTCATTTGATTCATTTCACAAGCTTTTAATAGCCAAATTCACTTTGTCAAATGTCTTCTTGGCTCTCTTTTCTCTCAAACTACAAAGTTCTCCAAAGCTCTTTCTTCCTTTGAAAGTTAGTAAGTTCATCATTTGAACTTACTAATCTTTGAGCTAGACCTCCATCCATTCACTTTTTCATCATCAATTTCTGTAGATCAAGGCTTTGGAGTGTGGTTTTCGGAGTTGATTTGAAAAAAATTCAGATTTAAAGCGATAATATCTTGGTTTGCCATTTTTGTTATTCATACATCCTTCACAATGTGATCTATTGTTAATTCTTGTTTCTTGATCTTTGGATCTTGCAAATTGTGTTCCATTGGTGTTGTTTGTTATTTTTTTTTGAATTTTCGTGATCAATTGCATCCTTGATCATGAGGTGTTTGAAGAAATGATTGATCAAAATTTTCACATTTTTCAAATGGGTTTGTTGTTGTCTTAACATGTTTAATCGATTACCTTCCTGGTGGTAATCGATGTGACAATGTTGATTTTGCCATTTTGGCTTTGTTTTGAGACAATTTTTGTTCTTTCTTCTTCTCCTCCGATTTCTATTTGGTTTTTACTTTGGAATACAATTTTAAATGTCCTTTTCCTCTTTAAATTCATTGGACTTAGGGTATAGATGAAGTTGGATAAACATTCACTAACTCAAAGCTATCTTTAAAGTGAATTTTGTTCAATTCGTTTTGGGTGCTTTGAGTTAATAATATGTTTAGTCCTTGATCAGTGCATTTTGAGGCACTTTCCTCTATGTTTAGACCTAGACATTTCTATATTTAGTTTGTTTAATTTCCTATTTTATGATGTTTTTACAATTCAATTTATTTTTAGCTTTATTTGATTTTCGTTTGTTATTTTCAGCATTAGCAGCTTTTAATAAAAAATTCATAACTGGAGCTACATTGATCGGATTGAGAAATTCTACCTGTCGTTGGAAAGCTAAGGAAAAGATCTACAACTTTCATGTTGCACGAGGAAGCTGATTCGGATTGCTTGAGTCTCAAATAATTCATTGAAATTTCAGACTTGTGATAATCTAGTTGTTTTTCCCTTTTGGGTCTGGTTTAGGTTTCCGACCCAATTAAGTGTGTAATGCAAACCTTTTTCTGTTTATAAGGTTGCTGCCATGCTCCAGTGACGGCTACCCTAGTTTTTTTCCGACTTTTATTTTTGCTTTTCATAATTTCCATGGCAAACTAATCCTAAGGGAAAATCTGCCAGTTTCGAATCCCGTAATTCTTTGAGGTTTATTTCAATTTCGATTTAATTTAATTCTGTTCCAATTCATTTTATAACTTTTTTTTCTTAATTCGTAATTATAAAATAAATTGGATTTAATTCGATTGATCCATGTTCCTTAACTTAACTCTGGATTAACTCTGCTTTTTCGTTAATTCACGTCATCTTTAACCATCTGCTTAATTCGGTAATTAGGAATATAAGTCGCGCGGTATTGTCGATGCTTGTTCATCAATATTGCAGTCGAATAGGAATTGGAACCGCTTGGTAATTGGAATTGTAATGACCGATGATAAGTTGGGAGTCGAATCGGTAGATTTACCTGTTTTAATCACTTATTTCAAAATCACTTATTTTTACCGTTTACTTTCTTAATCGAATCATAAATCAAAACAACCCACCCAAATCGTTTTCAATGGGCTATTTTATAAATAAGAATCCTTGTGAATCAACATCCGAGTTACTGTCGCTTTACTACGTTTAATTTAAATCACTCGGTTTTGATCCATGCGCGACAGCTGATCAGTCCTTTAATCCACCAAGATGAGTGGATGAACTTAAAGATGGAATGACCTTGAAATTGTAATTCAATTTGGATTTCCCTTTACTCTTCTCCTTTTTTTCTTTTGATCGATGAAAATCTTCGATATTATTGGAACTTATTTTAGGTTCTTGATGAAGATGAGATTGTTACCTATTTTCTTTTCGTGCAGTATTGCTTTCGGAGAGTGGCTCAAACTTATGCATGAAAGTCCACGTGAAGTTGATTATTTATCTTAGGTCCATCACTTATGAAACTTGTTGTTATGAGGCTTTGATTTTATCAATCCTCTAACGAGTCTTCATTAACTTTGTCCTATGTGAAAACCCTCAGTGATTATTTGTTCTAACAACTAATCACTATCTTACTAACAATATTTTTGTACTAATTTTTTTTATGTTTCCTTATTTCTCCTTATATCTCTTTTATTTTTATGCTCCATTATTACCATCTCATATCATATTATTGTTTATGTTTCCGCTCTTTTTCTTTTGTCCATTTGGACAATATGTTGCTCAAAACACAAATAAAGGATTAAACCTCTAAAAAACTCGGTGCTCTTAATTTTGTGGTTATGCTCATGGATGGACTTAGACCTTGGACCTCCTGGAATATTATTGGACCCTTGGACTTAGAATTATGACTCTTTCCCTATGCTTGGAGTATTATGGATCTTTGCCTTTATTTGGCTTGCTTAATTGCTTATTCTTCAAGACGAATGGAATTCTTATTTCGCTTGCTATGAAGTATGCTACAATTTGTTTATATCCTTCTTATCTCTAGCTTTTATTTTGGTTTTTAGGGTAGTCACTTCATCTCCTCCCCTTCTTAAATTTTCAAAATCTTCTCCCTTTTTCAAAAACCTTCTTGTTTTCAAACATAAAATCTCTTTCATAATAAAACTTTAACTTTTGTCACGTGATTTCCAATCTTTGTTTTCTTTAATAAATGTCAATCAATGTTAATCATACTTTGATGAATTTAAAAAAAAAAAGATATAAAAAAAAATTCACCTCATTGAAACATTTTGTGCCTTTGTGAACTTTTCATTTTAAAACTTTTCATAAAGTTTAGACATGAGTCACTTTCATAGGTGAGATGTAATTCTCCTATTCTCATAGTATTTAAGATGTTGACATTTTCCACTTAGATGTTGAATAATAGACTTGTTGATTTTAATCCAAGCAAAATCCTCCATCTTTAGGTGATGCAAATGTTATCTTAAACTTGTGGGTGACTAGTCGTAGTTTTCTCCCTAAAATGACGACTTGTCTTTATATTTAAAAATAAATCAAAACCAACTTTTTTTTTGTTATTTGTACCACAAATTACGGTGTTTTGATCCTATTTTGCACTTTGTGGGTACACACACATGAGGAAATAAGTCTCCCCAAACACAAAAAATTTTAAAATAATAATTCTCTTTTCATCTCCCTGTCACAACTGCGAAAAAGGCCAGCAGAAAAAAACAGAAGAGTCGCCACCGAACTTTATTTATCCTAAAGAGAGGGAAAGGAAACAATCGAAGAAAACATGAAAGAATGAGAAAAGACAAGGCTATCACAACCAAGTCTTGGGTTCTAGAGTCGGTTATGCATGGGGAAGGTATGAGCACCCCTCATGTCCGTTGTATTCAATGGGATCCAAGCTTGTTATCTAACAAAGAGGGTGAGTTATCTAAAAGCTACTGCTAAACGGGGAAGGGAAAAGAAAGAGGAGACTAGATAGAACATCATCGCCCTATGTCTACATATTCCCTCGTGCAATGGGAAAGCTAGAGTCAACGTAGTTCGAAAAACTCTGGGTGATGGGGGGAAGGTTGATCGCCAAGACAAAACCGTCTTCTGCCTACGTATCCTCATTTGGTATGAGAAATCAAAGCAGACGTAGTTCGGGAAACTAGACCACATGTTAGTTAAGTGTTTTTTTATGAGTGATGTTAAGTTTCCATTCCAGCAGTTAGGGTCGATGCCTGTTTGCGGTAGAACGAAAAAGTAACGTACTTTTTTTCTGAAAATGATTTTAAGAACAATCCCAAAGGATAAAAAGGTTTGAATTTGGTTTAATAGTTTTAGTGTAGTGAGTTGAATTTGTTTGAGATTCACGTTGCACTAAAAACAATGACATAGGAGCAAATGTGTCGCATATCGCCCAAAGGCCATACACTAAACACTCTAGACAAGTGAGGAGAAACCCCCCACTCACCATTTCCCACATACTTAAGGCTTGTGGCGTACAACGTTCATCATTCTTTATTATGTGTCTTAGGATTATTTGAGATGAGAAGAGAAGACACAAAGGAAAACACTAAAGGGAAACTGAAAACCCTAATGTTGTCATACAAAATGATCCTAAGGTTAGGATGAAAAGAAAGTCTACCTAAGGTTAGGATGAAAAGAAAGTCTACCTAAGGTTAGGATGAAAAGAAACCCTAATATTATCATACAAAAGATGGATCTAAAGTTGAAATACAAGGGACTATCCTAATTGTTATCATGCAAAGGCTTAAAAGCCTATGGTCTCTCCTACTCCCATCTTAAACAGAGGGACTAGGAATCCTAAGGGATCATGTGAGCAAACATAAGTAAACATCAATCAATTCAATCTCAAATGAAAATAAAATGAAACTTAAACAAGTTCCAAAAAGAAAAGATAGATGAAGAGAGAAGAAGAATGGAGAATGGACAAAAAAGAAGTCAATATATAACCAAGACAACAAGCACATTCATTTCAAACTCAAGCAAGGCAAACATCATCCTCAAATCAACATAAAACAAGCATTCTATCACAAAGCAATATGAGATGAAGTCAAATGGCACAAGAAAACATGGTAGGGTAGCAAGCACCACATATCATACTCAAATCATACCAATGCTAAAAGAGAAGGCAAAAAGCAACAAGTCATGTATACCATTCATACACAAGTCAATACCAAATCATACAAGCATGAATACAAAGCATCCCAAGGGGCCAAAGCATGAAAACATGACACGAAAACAAAATGAAGCCACACACTGACATTATCAACAAATTTTCATTCAAACATACACACACAAGATCATACAACAGAAATCATCCAAGTGGAAACAAAACATGCCTCAAGGAGTTTCAAATGGAAAGCTTTGAGTGAATAATACTTTATTGGTTGGGAAGGCCTGTAAATAGGCAAGTTACAATTGGATGCAAATCCTAAAAAGAGGTAATTGCGCTAAAAGGTACAACAAGAAAATAAACAAATGTCAGCAATGTGGAAATAAGCAACCACCATGTGTTGATTCGGTTATGACCCGTATGTCTTCAATATTTCACCAATATTCTGCCATCTGAAGAGACTAATTAAACTGATTTTTACCCTTCGGGATTTCCATGAGTCAAAATGCATTCACAAACTGAACGCAAACCGTAGTCGTTTACTTTTAAATCCCTAGCTTTTTCATGGATTGCCCTTGCGGGTTTTCAATCCACCGGGATACCCATTTCTACCAAAGTCGCCTTTTCAAGTTTTCGACTTTACCAGTTCATTTTTTTTTCTTTTTATCCCTAATTTTTTCCTGAACTTTTTCTTTTTATTGTTCGCCGAGATGCCCCGTTTTTTCCTGGACTTTCTTTTTATGTCCAACGGGTCTATTTTAAGAAAAGTATTTTTTAGCTATGTCTTCATTCACAGGGGACGTAAAATCTTCACCGTCCATGGTTGATAAGAGTACGACTCCACCAGGGAAAACCTTTCTTACTATGTATGGACCTTCATAATTAGGAGTCCACTTGTCGCTGTGATCTAGTTTTGAAGGGAGGATCCTCTTCAATACCAAGTCACATATCTGGAAATGCTAAGGGCGCACCTTCTGATCAAAATCCTTCTTCATTCTTCTCTAGTACAACCGGCCGTGGGTGATAGCTTCCAACATCGTTTCATCAAATAGATTAAGTTGATTCAACCTAGCCTTCACCCACTCTGCTTCATCAAACTTCACATCAGACAATACCCTTAAAGAAGAAATCTTTATTTCTAATGGTAAGATAACCTCCGTACAATACACCAGCGAGAAAGGTGTTTCCCCAGTAGATGTATGCACCTAAGTACAATAACCATGTAAAGCAAAGGGCAACATCTCGTTCTAATCTTTATAAGTCGCCACCATGTTTTGTACGATCCTTTTGATATCTTCTTCACTTCCTCAACAGCGCCATTCGTCTTTGGACGGTATGGAGAGGAATTATGGTGTTCAATTTTGAAACTCTGGCACCACTCTTTCATCATCTTGTTATTTAAATATGAAGCATTGTCAGTAATGACGCGTTATGGTATTCTGTAACGACAGATGATATCCTTCTTTATAAAACAAGCAACGACTTACTTAGTAACATTGGTAAAGGAAGTTGCCTCAAACCACTTGGTGAAATAATCAATTACTACCAAGATAAAGCGATGCCCATTGGAAGCGGTCGACTTAATTTTCCCGATCATATCAATGCCCCACAAAGCAAAGGCCAAGGAGATGTCAATACATTTAGAGGGCTTGGTGGCACATGCATTTTATCAGCATAAATCTGGCATTTATGGAATTTTTTGGCATATTTAAAATAATCAGACTCCATGGTCATCCATTAATACCTTGCTCTCAATAGTTTTCTCGACATTGCATACCCACCGACATGAGTACCAAAAGAAATGTCGTGGACTTCTTCCATCAGCAAGCTTTCTTCATGCTTGTCCATATAATGTAACAACACCATATCTAAGTTTCTTTTGTACAACACATTATCCTTGTTCAAGTACAAATTTCTCGAAAACCTCCTCATAGTCTTCTTGTCTTTACTTGATGCCCCAGACGGATACTCTTGAGTCTTGAGGAACTGTCTGATGTCAAAATTCCAAGGCTTCCCATATGAGGATTTTTCAATTGCAAATACGAAGGCCAACCTATCAAGGCGCATGATAGTTATTACTGGAGCTTCATTCCAGAAATTTACTTTATACATTGATCATAACGTTGCCAAAGCGTCCTCCATCTGATTTTCAGCCCTCGGTACATGATGAAGTTTGACTCTATCAAAGAATGGCAGCAATCTTCTTGTGTAGTTCTTATAGGTCACCAGGTTAGCCTGACGAGTCTCCCACTCTCCTTTGATTTGATTGACGACTAAGGCTGAATCACCATACACATCTAGATTCTTGATTCTTAAATCAATAGCTTCTTCTAGACCCATGATGCATGCTTCATATTCAGCTTTGTTATTCATACAGGAAAACGTCAACCGAGCGGTGAATGGTATGTGGGAACAATGAGGAGTTGTAATAATTTCCCCGATTCTACTGCCGTATGAGTTAACAACACCATCAAAAATCAATTTCCACTGAGACCCAATCTCGGGGCCCTCGTCAGGTAAAGGCTGGTCACAGTCCTTAATCTTCAAAAACATTATATCCTCATCAGGAAATTCAAACCTTATTGGTTGATAATCGTAAATTTGGTTGTTCGGCAAGATATTATGACAAAACACTCCCTTTAATCTCCTTTTGGGAAACTTACTTATCGCTACGTGAAAAATGACAGAGAGTCGCCACCGGACTTTATTTATCCCAAGGAGGGAAAGGGAAATAGCGATAAAACCTTTGAGGAAAAGGAGCATGGTCATCGCAACCAAGTCTTAGGGTTCGGGAGTCGGTTATGCGAGGGGAAGGTGTTAGCACCCCCTCGCATCCATCGTACTCGATGGGAACCTCCTAGGTTATTTCGCGTGAATAGGTATTTTTATTAAGAGTTTGCTTGTTTAAGGAAAAGAGGGGTTGGTTTATTTATTTTAATGCTCGCCAAGGATTGTGGCCCTTGAGCCTACGTATCCTCACTTAAAAGAAGTGAAGAATCATAGCTCCGTAGTTCGGAGGCTTATGAAATAGTTGTTTGTTGGTTGATTTTATACCTTGAAAAATGGTTTTTGGTTGATGCCCTAAGGCGAAAAATAGTTTGATGAGTTGATGTTATTTTTAGGTTTTTTTTTTAAGAGAAATGGTTCTTGAATAGGGTTACACAAAAGGACTTTGGATAGAGATGAATGTTCCGAATAGCCAAGTCGAGCGCCTTGTATCCAAAACATTCGGAACGAGTGTAGGAGGATTCCATTCTCATACCTTCTCCACCACCTTAAAATCCAAGGTGTACAACCCTAACCACATATTTATTGTATTTTGGATTTTTTACGAGAAAAGGGATCACTTGATGTTGGATCAAGGTTTATTGTTTGTAAAGATACATTTGAAGCGATACGGACAAGATCGATGGCGATGCGCAAGGCAATCGACTTACAAGGTTAAAAATGGCTCGATAAAATTGAGAGTTTGTTTTTGAAAATGGTTTTTGGAATAAAAAGTCAACAAGTACAATAACAATATTCACACTAAAATCATACGAACATATGGGATTAGACGACTAAAAAAAATTGAGACATGCAAAAAAAAACGGCACAAAGTGAGAAAACAGTGGTGTGACACGGGCGGGCGTGTTGTGTGACACGGGCAGCCGTGTTGTGTGACACGGCCCGTGTCATAAAGTACATGCAATATGAGTTTTGAGACTTGACAGAGGTGTGACACGGGTGGTCGTGTTGTGCGACACGGTCCGTGTCATGAGGTCTGGGCAAAAAAATGATTTTTGAGGTTTGACAGAGGTGTGACACGGGTGGCCGTGTTGTGTGACACGGCCCGTGTCATGAGGTCTGGGCCTTTTACGCCATGAAATTTCATACAGAGGTGTGACACGGCTGCCCGTGTCGCACGACACGGCCCGTGTCAGGCTACGAGGGGGAAAAAAACAAACTATTCCTTTGTTTCCCCTTTGTTTTTGTGGTTCTTAAAAATGGTTTCTTGGTCCCCTTGGAACCTTACATGATACACACATCACAACAACACTTAAAAAGAGGATATAAATGAATACAAAAGCGGAATATAAAGATAGAAAGGCTTGATGAAATGGATACCCAAGAGCTTTCTATTCTTCTTGCAAGTCCTCCACTGACTTTTGTTGGATGTGCTCTCCACTCTTCACTATATGTTGTGAAGGTTCTGCTTCTCAATGGTCCTCTTGTGCTTCTATGTCACTCTCTTTTTCTGGTTTTTCTTCCTTTCTATTTTTCTTGTTTTTAGGGTTTCTCTTGCTCTCTCTATTTTCTGGTCTTTGCAATGTGTAGAATGTGTTGAATGAATGAAACCTTTTTGTTTACAACCCCCTCCTTCTTATCTCCCCATTCTAGGGTTTTCTCTTCTCCCCACATATCAGATTTTTTCATGGGGTGATGTCTCTTACCACCTTTTCTTATGCCACTCTCTTTCTTTCCATTTCCATGCAAGATGCTATGCTGCATTTTTGCTGTTGCACTTTGCCTATGCTGTTTTTTTTTTGCAGCACTTTATGCCTTGCACCCATTTTGTTGGCTTGTGCTTGGACAACTCCTCTTGGTCAATGCTACTACTTTTTTACAGCATTTTGAAAATCTGATACTTAGATGTATTATCATGCTATTCTCTTGATTTTGTGACATGTAGATTTTGTGACATGAGGTAATTTGCCACCTCTTGCATGGGGTTGTTTTGCCCATGATTAAACATGCATATTCTTCGTCTTAAAACATTCCAATGTTGATTTAATTCTTTCATATTTCTTGGATGTTTGTAAGCATAATGTGGGCTTGGTGTGGCATTACCATAACATGAATTTGATTAGAGACTTGAATGAAGATTAGAAATAAATTAATTTCTAAACATTACTTAGAGTTGGAAATCTTGCAACAAATGACATTCTTGTAATGTCATAAAATTTCTCTTTGTAATATTCTTGCCTCTAATTCATGAATTCATGATGGATTTCCCTAGAACCATTAAACTTGAAATGGATGAAGTCTTGAATTATGGACTTGTGATCTTGACTCATGCTTTGCAAATTTGGACTCCACTTGATCAAGAATTTGAAACAAAATTGGATGAAGCAATCTTGAATACTTCTTGAATTTCATGTTCATTAGGAATATATCTTGAATATCCTAATATTTTTCAAGTAACTTCTTCTTGAAGTAATCTACATGAATAGATTTTTCAACTTAGATCAAACATTAGGTGATGAACCTTTTCCTCCATGTAGTCCAAGATAGACAAGTTATCTCATTTGAAATGGAAAATGACAAATCGACCTAGTCCATACCCTTTGAACCCGTATACTCGATATGCAATAAAACGACGTATGATATGGCGAATCTAGGGTATAAAGGCTAAAGGCGAAAATGAGGGTGTGACAGCTGCCCCTATTTAATCCTCTTGGGCCTGAATGTCTGGAGGGTAAAGGTGCTCGAACATTCATGGTAGAAGAGAATTAAATACTAGAATACCCGAGATTTTCGACTGGAGAGGTATGGGGTGAAAGTAGACAGTCAATGAGATGGCTTGTAAAAGGTGTCTTGTTATTGAAGAAGGGGTATGAGGGATATGATGATATGCTTGAGATGCAATGCTGAATGAACATGTGTGCTTTGCCATCCAGAAGAGGAAGCACCTCTTAATATGGAAACATAATTGGCCAAGAGATATTCCTTCTAAAAAAGATAGAGAGGACTCAAGAAATAGAAATGTGAGATATTCCTTCCACGAAAGGGAGAAAGGACTCTAGAAATAACAATGAGATATTCCTTCTACGAAAGGTAGAGAGGACTCTAGAAATAACAATGAGATATTCCTTCTACAAAAGGTAGAGAGGACTCCAAAACAAAAGGTTAGGAGAAAATGTTTTCTTCTATCAAAGGTAGAGAGGACTCCGAAACAAATGGTTTGAAGACAATATTCCTTCTACAAAAGGTAGAGAGGACTCCGAAACAAAAGGTTTGAAGACAATGTTCCTTCTACGAAAGGTAGAGGAGACTCCCTTGGGAGAATACGATCGTGTTTCCTTCTGTCACGGCAGCAAGGACTCCAGAACGAAAGGTTAGGAGAAAATGTTCCTTCTACAAAAGGTAGAGAGGATTCCTGAACAAAACGTTAGGAGAAATATTCCTTCTACAAAAGGTAGATAGGAAACTCCCTTAGGAGAGGATGATCGTATTTTCTTCTGCGAAAAGTAGAAAATATTCCTGAACAAAAGGTTAGGAGAAAAGTTCCTTCTACAAAAGGTAGGGAGGATACTTACGAAGGTAAGCTGACAAGAACCTGTACAAAAGGTACGAGAGGTCTTATTAAAGGTAAGTTGAATCTGTTGCGAAAGGCAAGGCAAGGATATTTCAAAAAGACTCACAAAAAGTAAGTTGTGGGCAATAACCATCCTCCTGCAAAAGGGAGAGGATATTGTATAGGGTATTAGAACAACATTTGCTCTCACAGGCACAACGGTGGAGATGATGTTCTTTAAGTATGGTGACCATTCAGTTCTTGGCCACATAGGCATCAAGCATCCAAGTTGATCGAAGATACCCAAAACAATGTTTTTGTCGCATGTAAAAGACAACGAGAAATGCTTACAAAAGGGAAGCGAAGGGACAAGTTTTCACACAAAAGGCAATGAAATCCCTTACGAAAGGTAAGGTGAGAAAATATCTTGTGTAAAAGGCTCAAAAGGACTTACAAAAAAGTAAGTGGATGGATAAACACTCCAAAAGGATCCTGCCAGGATTTCCACAGGAAATTCACATCTTGAGAATGACTGGCTAAGCCTATGTAATGATGCAGCATGTATGCAAAAATTCAGGGACGTAAGGACATGAAGGTTAGGGGTAATGATTTATGCCAAGTGATTGGGGCTTTGGTTTAGGGCGTCGAGTTTAACTTCCCAACATCCTCGTGATGAAATTTGGATCATCTCCAGATGGTCTTATCAGACAAGGTGTGCTGGCCTGTCAGGTTGCCCCTGATTTGGTCAAGTCCCCAGCGAACTTTATGATCAGACGATGCTTAGTGTACACGTGCGCCTACTAGAGATCGGTTTTACCCTTCATACACCTAGGTTGAAGAGAAACTTTATGCTTTCTTTTGTTATTATTATCGTTATCCCCTAATTTTCAATGCAATATTTATTAAGAATGAAAATTCCACTTTTTGCAAACATAGAAGAAAATAAATGTGACACACAAGTTGATGAAAGAGATTTTTATTGATGATAAAGTGACCCATAAATGGGTAATTTTACATAAGGATACAATTCCTAAAAGAGGTAATTGCAAAAAATACGACAAAAAGCACAGCGGCAATGTGAAAAAAGATCGGATTTCCATTGAGTTCCAATTCTGCTATGATCCCTATGGCCTTGAAGCTTCTCGTACATTGCCTCGGAAGAAGGTGGATGGATTGATCTTCCCCATGTGTGATTCTCTTTATTCTGATGATGAGCTCATTGACTTTTCGCAGACCTCAGTCTTTTCTTTTTTTAGGTCCCTATCTTTTTCCTAGACCGCCCTTTCGAGTTTTTAGTCTACCGGGATACCCTTTTTGCCTAAGTTGCCCCTAAGGGTTTTCAACTTATCGAGTGTTATTTTTTCATTTTAACCCTAACTTTTGCCTGGACTCTTTTTTTTTTGTCCACCGGGTTTGCTCTCAAGCATAGTATTTTTTGACTGCGTCTGCATTTACAGGGGAAGACAGATCTTCACCGTCCATGTTGGATAATATCAAGGCTCCTCCGGAGAAAACGTTCTTCACAACCTATGGACCCTCATAGTTAGGTGTCCATTTTCCCCTTGGGTCTATGTGGATTGGTAGAATCTTTCTCAATACCAAGTCTCCCACGTCGAAATCTCGAGGGAGAACTTTCTTGTCAAACGCCTTTTTCAACCGCTTTTGGTAAAGCTGGCCATGGCAGATGGCTGCCATGTGTTTTTCATCAATGAGATTAAGTTGATAAAATCTCGCCTGCACCTATTTTGCTTCGTCAAGCTTGACATCAGTCAGAATTCTCAGGGAAGGGATTTCTACCTCAACAGGGAGTACCACATCCATGCCATACACAAGAGAAAATGGAGTTGCCCTAGTAGAACTGCGCACTGAAGTGCGATAGCCATGCAAAGCAAATGGTAGCATTTCATGCCAATCTTTATATGTTTTCACCATTTTTTGAACAATCTTCTTGATGTTTTTGTTCGCTGCTTCAACGACGCCATTCATCTTCGGGCGATATGGTGATGAGTTATGATGCTCGATCTTGAAGCTCTCACACAATTCCTTCATCATCTTGTTATTGAGGTTTGAACCATTGTCAGTAATGATTTTATTTGGGACCCCATAACGACAAATAATTTCCTTTTTCATGAAGCGAGTGACCACTTGTTTGGTGACATTGGCATAAGATGCGGCTTCCACCCATTTAGTAAAGTAGTCAATGGCCACTAAGATGAAACGATGACCGTTTGAAGCAGTTGGCTCGATGCGTCCGATCACATCTATGCCCCACATGGCGAAAGGCCAAGGCGACGTCAAGACATTTAGAGGAACTGGCGGCACATGTATCTTATCTGCATAGATTTGACATTTGTGGCATGTTTGCGTGTGACGATAGCAATCAGTTTCCATTGTCAACCAATAATACCCAGCTCTCAAAATCTTCTTAACCATCGTGTGTCCACTGGAATGTGTACCAAAAGAGCCTTCATGGATTTCGTTTATGATCCGGTCGACTTCGTGTCTATCCACGCATCTGAGCAAGACCGAGTCATAGTTTTGCTTGTAAAGCACATCCCCACTTAAGAAGAATTTGGATGAAAGCCTTCTTAAATACTTCTTGTCTGTGATGGAAACGTTTTATGGATACTCTTGCTTTTCTAGATATCTTTTGATATCATAGAACCAAGGTTGATCATCGGTTGTTAATTCTGCTTCCAGACAGTGAGCAGGCTCATCAAGATGTTCAATATGGATAGAGGGTGCCTCATTCTTCCACTTAACCTTGAACATGGATGACAACGTGGCAAGAGCGTCCGCCAATTGATTGCTTTCTCTAGGAATGTGATTGAAAGTAATCTCTTCAAAGTATGGGATCAACTTCAAGACGTGATCCTGATACGACACTAATTTGCTGTCACATGCTTCCCAGTCGCGTCTGACTTGACTGATGACTAAAGCTGAGTCCCCATACACCTCCAGAATCTTGATTCTGTGGTCAATAGAGGCTTCAATTTCGAAGATACATGCTTCATATTCTGCCATATTGTTGGTGCATTCAAAACATAATCTTGCGGTGAATGGAATATGGAAACCGGTAGGAGAGGTGAGGATTGCCCCTATCCCATTTCCTTGAGCATTTGCGGCACCATCGAACATCAGCGTCCATCGCGATCCTGGTTCGGGTCCTTCGTTTGGGCCTAATGTTTCATAGTCTCTGACAAACATGATATCTTCACCAGGGAAGTCAAAACGCATGGGCTGGTAATCTTCCACAGGTTGGTGGGCAAGATATTTAGATAACACACTCCCTTTGATAGCTTTTTGTGAGACGTACTGGATGTCATATTCTGTCAGTACCATTTGCCAACGGGCTACTCGTCCGGTGAGAGCAGGCTTCTCGAAGATGTACTTGACTGGATCCATCTTTGATATCAGCAATGTGGTATGGGTCAACATGTACTGCCTTAAGCGTTTGGCAGCCCATGCGAGCGCACAACAGGTCTTTTCCAACACTGAGTATCTCGTTTCACAGTCAGTAAACTTTTTGCTTAAGTAGTAGATGCATGCTCTTTTCTACCTGTTTCGTC
Organism: Lathyrus sativus; assembly: GCA_963859935.3. Classification (NCBI taxonomy): domain Eukaryota; kingdom Viridiplantae; phylum Streptophyta; class Magnoliopsida; order Fabales; family Fabaceae; genus Lathyrus; species Lathyrus sativus. Next base: position 270,699,632 of record OZ012739.1, read on the forward strand.
ATGTTTCCCCAACACGCATCCCATGGATCCTTCCAGAACGGTCAAGTACATGATGAGAGTTCTTCCTGGCACGGGAGGCATCAAAATCGGTGGCTCTTGCAGATATTATTTTATTTTCTCAAATGCTTTTTGGCAATTGTTATTCCACACGATTGCTTGATCTTTGCGAAGCAGCTTGAATATTGGCTCACAGGTGGTTGTTAGGTGAGATATGAATCTGGCAATGTAGTTTAATCACCCTAAGAAACCACGAACCTCCTTTTCGATTCTTGGAGATGGCATATCTTGGATAGCTTTTACTTTGTCAGGATCGACTTCAATCCCTTTTTGGCTCCCGATAAAACCTAGCAATTTACCAGATCTTACCCCAAAGGTACATTTATTCAGATTGAGCCTTAGCCTGAACTTTCTTAGCCTAGTAAACAACTTTTCCAAGTGGATGAGATGTTCCTCTTTAGTTTGGGATTTTGCGATCATATCGTCTACATAGCATTCAATCTCTTTATGTATCATGTCATCAAAGAGAGTCACCATCGCTCGTTGATATGTCGCACCAGCGTTCTTCCGACCAAATGGCATAACGTTATAGCAGAAGGTTCCCCAAGGGGTAATGAAGGTAGTCTTCTTCATATCCTCTGGAGCCATTTTAATCTGGTTGTATCCTGAGAAACCACACATGAAAGAGAAGACAGAGAATTGAGCTGTATTATCCACTAACACATCAATATGTGGCAGCAGAAAATCATCTTTTGGACTAGCTCTATTTAGGTCTCTATAGTCAACGCACATCCGCACCTTACCTCCCTTTTTAGGCACAGGTACAATGTTGGCGACCCATTTAGGGTATTTTGATACTGCCAAGAATCCGTCATCAAGCTGCTTTTGTACTTCCTCCTTAATCTTAAGGGCCATGTCAGATCGAGTTCGTCTCATCTTCTGCTTTACAGGCGGACAATCTTCCTTGAGCGTAAATTTGTGCACCACGATGTCTGAATCCAATCCGGGTATGTCTTGGTATGACCAAGCAAACACTTCTGCATACACGCGTAGGAGCTCAATCAATCTTCTCTTCACACTCTCTTCTAAGGCTGCGCCTACCTTGACCTCTTTCTTGTCCTCTTCGGTTCCAAGATTGGCAACTTCCATTGACTCTTGATGCGGCAGAATGATATTTGATTCTTGCTTCAATAGTCTGGCTAACTCCTCGGGGAGTTCACAATCTTCCTCACAATCCTTGTCAGCGTGGTAGATTGGATTATCAAAGTCATATGGAACCGTAACAGTATCGTTATCAATGGAAACCAGGGTAAATCTGCATGATTGGTGATTTTATGCTTTATTTTGTGAAGATGAGAAGAAAAATGCAAGAAAACATTGTCATTTATTTATGCAAAAATAAAAAGAATGACAGGGAACACAATTGAATGCAAAAGGTTCATTTCATTCATGATAAATATTAATTGAAAACATGGGGGGCCCTACAAAATAATCCTTATGCCTTGGGCAGAGCATAGGATTTGAAAGCAAAACAAGGAAAATTACTCTTTGACAAGGGTGACTTCCGGTATTTCCGTAACAGTCCAATTGTTTAGTTGTTGATTCGGTGCTCTTGGATACACCATGCATACTTCCTTTAGTGCATCATCTTCAGCTTCCACAACGGACACCTGATCATGCACCATATGTCCACCACTAACAAAGGCAAGTGGAGGAATGAACCCTTTGTCCTTGTCAACGGTTGTCTTCTGCTGAGCTTTGTAATTGCCAAGGTAACCCAAACCAGTTCTGTTTTTGTTGATGGGTAGCTCCAACACTCTTCCCCAACCATCAGGGTGACCGGCCTCAATTACGGTCCTTGCGTCCTTCCAAGTAACCATGGGGGATCCTGACCTTTCTGATTTCTTTTCCTCCTTCTTAGCAGGGATCATTTCCACACTTATCGCATCGAAGGCTTGAAAAGGGGTCTAATGAACTTCCCCTCCTACTTCCACATAGTGAAATGAAGACAGATGACTTACTAGCATATCCTCTTCTCCCTCGATGACTAAAAGCTGATTATTAACCATTAACTTTAGTCTTTGGTGAAGAGTGGATGTTACAGCACCAGCCGCATGAATCCAAGGACGACCTATCAAACAACTGTAAGCAGGATAGATATCCATCACATATAATGTGATAATGAAAGTGTGAGGTCCTGTTTTGATGGGGAGATCAACTTCCCCTATCATCGTTCTTCTTGCCCCATCAAAAGCTTTCACTATCACTGAACAGGTTTCATCATCAATCCTTCAATAGTCAGCTTGGCCAACGAATTCTTTGGTAAGACATTTAAGGATGACCCAGTATCTACCAATACTCTCGACAACACAACATCAACACATTCAATGGAGATGTGCAAAGCTTTATTATGGTTCTTCCCCTCGGGGTGCAACTCTTCATCGTTAAAGCTCAGGATATGCGCGGAGGCAATATTCGGCACCACTCCTTCAAATTGCACAACGGATATTTCTTGGGGAACATGAGTAGTCTTCAAAAACTTGATCAATGACTCCTGATGGGCAGGGGAGCACATTAGCAATGACAACATGGAAATATTTGAAGGTGTTTGGTTGAGCAGGTCCACCACCTTATAATCACTTTTTCGGATGATTCGTAAGAATTCTTCGACATCTTCATTGGAACTCCTTTTTTGAGTAGAAGTCTGCCCCTGCTTAATTGTTGGCTGCTTTTCACATGTACCGTTTGGTGGTGGTACGGGCGCAAAAATCCTCCCACTTCTAGTTATTCCGCCGGTCCCAACCATGTTCTCTATAGAATTATTAACTTTCACAGCATCCTCTTCCACCTTCTGTCCATTAATGTAAACAACTGGCTCATATTTCCAAGGGACAACTTTGGTGCTCTCGAAAGGGAAAGGAGCAGGTGTAGATATCACTAATGGAGCAAGTGAAGGTGGAGAGAATGGAATTTATACTTGATCATACGGTATTTGCAATGGTTCACGAACTTAATTGTATGGGGTTTGAACAAAATGCCAATCATAATCACATGGGATTTCCAAGGGCGTACGAGGCTGACCACATGGAATTGTTAGCGGTGAAACATCATACGGGATTTGTAGTGGAACTTAGGTAGGATACCAATCTTCATCATATGGAATTGTCAAAGGCACATGAGGTTGCTCATACGGAATCGTCAATGGTACATGGTTTTGACCATACAAATTGTTCAACAGTTCTTCATCACAAGTAAATTCCATCGGATCATAGGGAATATTAAGAGTGGGCACTTCTTCAACATTTGACACCTGTTCTATCAATATGACACGTTGATCTAACAAACTTCGGATGCCCATCTTCAATTCATGACAGTTTTGGGGATCTTTCAAACAGTGTTGGCAATCCTCGGTACATCGTGGGACAATATTCTTCATTAACAATTGTTCTTTAACAACAGCAAAAGGGGTCTTCATTTTATCAACTTCTGACACCAACTTCTTTCCTCTAGATTCTTCAATCATGTTTTTAGCATGGTTTGGCATTGGATTATTAGTCACATTGGGAGTATTTTTGGTGAAATTGATGGCCTTTGAATCAATGAGATCTTGCACCACGTACTTCAAAGCTTTGTAGTTTTCAATATTATGTCCGGGAGCCCCAGAATGGAACTCGCAACGGGCATTTGCATCATAGCCAGGAGGTAGGACAGTGGGAGGAGCTTTCATTTCTCTCAACTGTACTAAGGAACCCTTAAGTAAGAGTGGAAGCAACCTAGCGTATGTTGTCGGAATAGGATCAAATCTTTTCTCAGGTCTCCTTTGTCTTGGTGGACCCTGATAATAGCCTTGACGTTGTTGTTGGTAGGGAACTTGAACAGCCGATTGACTTGCAAGTATAGAGAGAGGTTGATTTGGAGTAACATCGTCCATATGATGATAAGAGCCTTGGTATGCTTTGGCTTTCCCCTTATCCATCAAGGAAGCACTTGTTTCACCTTCTCTCTTTCGTGCAAAACCTTGGTAGGGCTTCTTAGATCCACCGGAAGCTCCATCAGCATTCTGAATCTTTCCAATCTTTATCATGTTCTCGATCCTTTCACCGGCCATAACTAAATCTGAGAATACAGTAGATGTGCATCCAGCCAAGCGTTCTAGGAAAGTACCTTGAAGAGTCCCCACGAACATATCAGTCAATTCTATTTCAAGAAGAGGAGGCTAGACTCGAGCAGCTAAGTCCCTCCACCTTTGGGCATAGTCCTTGAATGTTCACCAGATTTTTGGGTCAAGCCTTGGAGTTGTGTGCGATTAGGCGCCATGTTAGAATTGTATTGGTAGTGCTTCAGAAATGCCTCGGCTAACTCTTTCCATGTCTTGATATGTGTACCTTCCAACTGCATGTACCATTCAAGGGAAGCTCTACTGAGGCTATCTTGAAAGAAATGCATTAGTAGTTTTTCATCATCGGAGTAGGCATCCATCTTTCTACAATAAGATCGGATGTGATTTTGGGGACAACTTGTCCCTTTGTATTTTTCAAAGTCGGGGACTTTGAACTTGAGTGGAATCTTAACACCGGGCACCAAACACATATCCGTGACATCTAACCCAAAAGTGCTTGGGCCTTGTAGTCCTTTGACCGTCTCTTGCAAGGCGAGTACCTTCTTTTCCAAGTCAGTAGTTGGTATCCCGAAAGCGTCTACGACCAAGTTGTCATGAGGGTTGTAGAAACCTTCGTGATCATCAAAGTGGATTTGAGGGGTAGCCGCACTACTACCAGGAGTATGGATTGCGCCTGCGCCAGCAGGAGTAGGGACCGTGCTACCAGGAATGGGGATTGCATTTGTAGGAGTAGGAATGACATTGTCAGGGGTGGGGTTTGAGCCCACAATGGTTGGAATTGGAGCGTTGGTAGTGTTTCTCTCCACAACTTGTCTTATTTCTTCTTGTCCTTTGGCCATAGCCTGGATGACTTCCATCAACTAGCCCATCTGAGTCTTCATGTGGGTCATCTCCTCCTTGAAAGCGGCTTGAGTCTGCTCAATTTGATCCATTAGTAATCTTTGCATGCCACGAGTGTAGTAGGGATGTCGGGAAGTCAACTTGTTTATTGCGAATGGAGGTCAAGTTTTTGTAAGTTTTGGTTTTGTTTTTATGAAATGCGATATGATACGTATGGAATGCATATGAACAATTTTATGTGCAAAGCTCTTAGTAACCTTGTTAGTTATTGTTAAGAATATAAACATTTCCATTGCAATTAATCAGAAGAGACATAATAGAACAGAAACTCTCATTTCATTACGGCTTGAAGCCAAGTTCAAATACAAAGTACGAAAGATACAATTTTTAAACAAATTACAAATCGATTCTAAATGTGACTCCTTGGGCTCTGCGAACCGCCTCTAAGTCTGTAACAAGTTCTCCCATTGTTTCCTTGCAAAACTTCACAAAGTCGAACACAGGGACAAGAGTGTTTTCAGGAGTCATCACTTGATCGGCTATCTTCAATTTTTCAGGGATCTGCCGAAGCACGAAGTTGGACAATCCCGCCAAGTTTACGAATTTGTTCTTCCAATCCTCATAGAGAATTTGGAGATCATGGATGATGTCATCTCTCTGAAGTACCGCAGCTTCTGCCTGGCGACAACTTTCTTCCCAATAGTGGCAACTATCCTTCAGCTCCAGATATAGCTCGTCATATATTCCATCTTTCAGTCTTCGTATTTCTTCGATAGCTCCACCCAACTGGTACTCTACTTGTACGAAATTTCGCTGCGCATTCTCCTTTTCCAATAGCTCACGAGCTAATTGATCTTCGTAGCCTTTCATAATGCCTTTCAACTTGTGAATCTGAGCTTCAAATTTTCCCTTTCATCTTTCTTCATCTGGGTGGCTATTCTCACATCATTTTCTAAGTCTCTAACCTTTCGCCACACTTGGTCCAATTTTTCATTTTGGTGATCCAAGTCGGCGTTGGCGTTTTTGAGAGCTCCACCAACCCATTCTTTCTTTCCTTTCTCTTCCCTAGCCCTTTTCTTGCTATCCTCAAACTTTTCTTTCAACTCTTTGCTTTTGTCTTCCCAAGCTTCGCTTTTCTGCTTAGTCTCGTTGAGTCGAAATCGGAGCTAAATGTTCTCATCATCAAGTTCTTGGATTTTATCCTTAAGTTTCTCCACATCTTCGGGTAAGATAGGCTCGGGCTCAGGATTCGATGGGAAAACAGATGCATCAAAGGCAAAAGGTAATCTGACCTCTTTCACTCTCTCTTTCACCCATTTGACATAAGGTTCACGAGCAAGGATGTTCTTCCGCCCATTGTCTGGATTGCTTCTTTGGATGTTTACCCATCCTCTTCTTGCCCTTCGTACAGATGGATCACTTGGAACGATCGTATTTACGAGGAACGACACCAAATCTTATTCTTTAGGAGGGCCATCCATGGAGTGTCCAAACTGTCTCTTGAGTAACACCGGGTTGTAATTGATGCAACCTCGTGTCCCCACAAGAGGCACGTTGGGAAATTCTCCACAAGAAAAGATAATATCTTTGGTTTCCCATTCCCTTTTGTACCATGTGATGGAACTAGCGGTGAGTGAAGCGAATCTTTGAGGCCATGAGAGTTCCTTGCAAGCAAAAGGACCTTTTTCGGGCATGTGGGTCCTTAGACACTTACGCAAGAGCGGGGCGCAACAAAGGAACATTCCACCTCCTTTTGTGTGTCTTGTATGGAGTGTGTGGTAAAAGTCACCTAAGAGGAAAGGTACAGGGTTCTTGGTCAAGAAGATTTCCACAACTACTTGGTCCACAAAATTTTCCCCATTTGGAAACATCACAATTCCATAGACCAAGAGTGCCAGAATTGAACCATATATTTCCCATTTCTCTTCCTTGGCATACTTCCACGCTTGTTCTTCCAGGAATTTCATCGAGAAACCCCTAGCTCCTTTGGGTGCCCAATTGGCTATCACATCTGATGTTGGAATCCCTAAGGCAGAAGCCACTTTCTTCAAAGTGAACTCTTCTTAGAGCTTTGGAAAAGGATTGCGATCTTTGATGGAGAGGTTCAAAATCTTCTCAAATTCTTCCAAAGTAGGAGCTATCTGAAAATTGGCGAAGGTGAAACAACGGAAAGACGTGTCATAGTATTGTGCCAAGGCTGTAAGAGCTTCAAATTCTATCTTCTCAGTCAACAAATCCAAAATTCTCCCATAAGAAGAGTGAAATTTGTTATTCTTGATGGGAGTGATCTTGGCACTTAGCGCCTTCAAACTGTCAATTGAAGGATCTTTGTATTTGAAAGTGAAAGTACACTTTTGGTCGGTCTTCTTGTTTAGCTTCATTGTTCCTAAATTCACATTCATCATGTCTGCTTTTGAAAAAGGCTTATATCAGCAACAAGAACAAGACACTAAGAGCTTTGTTTTTTATGAAGTATGTATGTATGAACGAATGCAGAATTCGAGCATATGGGTTCATAAGTCCGTGGTATGGATAGGGCCGATACTGACTGCTTTATAAAAAAGGTTCTCACAAGGTGTGATCTAAGGTTTAAAAGGGATCCAAAAGTCATGGATTCACATGACTGTTCATTATACATGACATGAAAATGTCGGAGGATGACTCCATCACATGAATCTCTTTTGGGTGAGGTCCTCTTATCGACCCACACGAGAAGAACTTCTCGGTGACCCATACTACGAGACACATCGACATTGGGTTCTAGACAAGGATTTCAGAGTCATGGACTTTCTTGACTTTTTGTTACGTATGTCAGTCATTGCCAGGCAACAGCTCCATCAAGAAAATCTCTTCTGAACGAGGTCTTCGTATCGATCCACACGAGAAGAGCTTCTCGAGGACCCATACTACACAACCATCAATCTTAGTTGGCCAATGGTTTAAGGTTCTAAAAGGTCCTTAGAGTAATGGATTCTTGAGAAAACGTTGATCAAACACGCCAAGAACTTGACGGTTCTTATCATTCTCAAATGAATCTACTTTAAGCGAGGTTCTCGTATCGACTATCACGAGATGAGCATCTCGGAAGCCCATACTACTCAACCTCTCCTATCTCAATTTTAACACTCTAGACTCGGGTATAGAGTCTTTCCCTCAAGCTTACAACCAAAGTTTCCAATCCATACCAAGAACCAATGAAACCAAACACGGTGAGATACAATTGAAAAAACAAGGAAAGCGATAAACAAGCAAAAAGGAGAGAACCCAAAAACGCAAAAACAACCTAGGTTAGGCTTGACTTGCTTAGGAAAAAGTCCCCAGCAGAGTCGCCAGCTGTCGCTACGCGAAAAATGACACAGAGTCGCCACCAGATTTTATTTATCCCAAAGAGGGAAAGGGAAATAGCAAGAAAACCTTTGAGGAAAAGGAGCATGGTCATCGCAACCAAGTCTTAGGGTTCGGGAGTCGGTTATGCGAGGGGAAGGTGTTAGCACCCCCTCGTATCCATCGTACTCGACGGGAACCTCCTAGGTTATTTCACGTGAATAGGTATTTTTATTAAGAGTTTGCTTGTTTAAGGAAAAGAGGGGTTGGTTTATTTATTTTAATGCTCGCCAAGGATTGTGGCCCTTGTGCCTATGTATCCTCACTTAAAAGAAGTGAAGAATCAGAGCTCCGTAGTTTGGAGGCTTATGAAATAGTTGTTTGTTGGTTGATTTTATACCTTGAAAAAGGGTTTTTGGTTGATGCCCTAAGGCGAAAAATAGTTTGATGAGTTGATGTTATTTTTAGGTTTTTTTTAAGAGAAATGGTTCTTGATTAGGGTTACACAAAAGGAATTTGGATAGAGATGAATGTTTCGATAGCCAAGTCGAGCACCTTGTATCCAAAACATTCGGAACGAGTGTAGGAGGATTCCATTCTCATTCCTTCTCCACCACCTTAAAATCCATGGTGTACAACCCTAACCACATATTTATTGTATTTTGGATTTTTTACGAGAAAAGGGATCACTTGATGTTGGATCAAGGTTTATTGTTTGTAAAGATACATTTGACGCGATACGGACAAGATCGATGCCGATGCGCAAGGCAATCGACTTACAAGGTTAAAAATGGCTCGATAAAATCAAGAGTTTGTTTTTGAAAATGGTTTTTGGAATCAAACGTCAACAAGGGCAACAACAATATTCACACTAAAATCATACGAACATATGGGGTTAGTCGGCTAAAAAAAATCGAGACATGCAAAAAAAACGGCACGAAGTGAGAAAACAGTGGTGTAACACGGGCGACCGTGTTGTGTGACACGGCCCGTGTCATAAAGTACATGCAATATGAGTTTTGAGGCTTGATAGAGGTGTGACACGGGTGGCCGTGTTGTGTGACACGACCCGTGTCATGAGGTCTGGGCAAAAAAATTATTTTTGAGGTTTGACAGAGGTGTGACACGGGTGGGCGTGTTGTGTGACACCGCCCGTGTCATGAGGTATGAGCAGAAAAATTATGGACTTGTGATCTTGACTCATGCTTTGCAAATTTGGACTCCACTTGATCAAGAATTTGAAACAAAATTGGATGAAGCAATCTTGAATACTTCTTGAATTTCATGTTCATTAGGAATATATCTTGAATATCCTAATATTTTTCAAGTAACTTCTTCTTGAAGTAATCTACATGAATAGATTTTCCAACTTAGATCAAACCTTAGGTGATGAACCTTTTCCTCCATGTAGTCCAAGATAGACAAGTTATCTCATTTGAAATGGAAAATGACAAATCGACCTAGTCCATACCCTTTGAACCCGCATACTCGATATGCAATAAAATGATGTATGATATGGCGAATGTAGGGTTTAAAGGCTAAAGGTGAAAATGTGGGTGTGACAATACTGAATATCGTATTCTGTCAACACCATCTGCCATCTAGCAATTCTTCCGAAAAGCGCCTGCTTCTCAAACACATATTTAATTGGATCCATCTTCGAAATCAACATGGTTGTATGGTTTAACATGTATTACCTTAAGCGTTTAGCTACCCAAGCAAGCGCACAACATGTTTTCTCTAGCATTTAGTATCTTGACTCGCAATCAGTGAACGTTTTACTCAGGTAGTAGATATCATGCTCTTTCCTACCTGTCTCGTCGTGTTGACCGAGCATACATCCCATCGAATTCTCCAAAACCGTTAAATACTTAATCAAAGGTCTTCCAGCAGCTAGAGGCATTAATATCGGAGGCTCCTGCAAATACTCTTTTATTTTTTCGAATGCCTTTTGACAGTTCTCATTCTAAACAACTGGTTGATATTTTCTTAGCATTTTGAATATTGGCTCGTAAGAGGCTATAAGGTGAGATATGAACCTTGCAATGTAGTTCAATCTTCCAAGAAAACCACAAACCTCTTTTTTTTGTTCCCGGCTCAGGCATTTCTTATATAGCTTTTATTTTGGCAGGATCCACCTCAATACCCCTTTCACTGACAATGAAACCCAACAATTTTCCTGATATCACCTAGAAGGTGCATTTGTTAGGATTCAAACTCATCTTGAACTTCCTTAACCTTTCAAACAAGTTCATAAGATTGACCAGACGTTCTTCCTTTGTTTGTGACTTTTCAATCATATCATCAAGATATACTTCAATCTCATGGTGAATAATATCATGAAATAGAGTCACCATTGCCCGCTGATAAGTTGCCCCTGCATTTTTCAATCCAAAAGGCATAACTTTGTAGAAAAAGGTCCCCCACGGTGTGATAAAAGTAGTTTTCTCCATGTCCTCTTGGGCCATTTTGATTTGGTTATACCCAGAGAAGCCATCCATGAAGGAAAACAGAGAGTACTGAGCAGTGTTATCAACCAAGACATCAATGTGGGTGTTGTACCGCAAAATTTTCCCAACCTTTTCTTTACTTGGTTTAGGTTTCATTTCATCTTCTAGAATTTTGCATTTGCATATCATTTTTCATTTGCAGGGGATCAAGAAATGTACATCTCGAGAGAAGTTGCCAAAGATTCCTAGCTCAAGCAGGAGGGGTCAGTCCAAATCATCAGTGGTCCACAAGTCCATGGTTATGGATGGAAAATGTTCAAGAAGCTGATTGAATGCTTTGAGACTCATTGTGGAGCTTATCCAAGTTGTTACTACATGTGCAAGAAGCCAAAGTCAACAATGTTGCATCTAGGGTTTTCATCTGGTTAATCCTAAGTCAACTGGGGATTTGAAGGAGATTAAGACTTAGTTCTAAGTCATGATGATCAATTAATGTTGTGTTGAGACAAATGAGATAGTATTCCAAGAACAATTCAAGAAGAATCAAGAGTGTGAGAAGTGACTTAATTAGGGTTTCTAAATTTGGCAGTGCAAAATCCCCTATTTAGTGTCTAACTTCAAGACCACATATCTCAATATATAAGTGCAATCTCATTTTTATGTGGACAAATATTTGTAGAGCATGTTCTTAGCTTCCTTTTGAGTATTAGAACTTATCCATTGGGTTTCTAGAACTCAATATATGATGATGACAAGTTACGGGTCCTCAGATGAATGTGATTTCAGTCAACAAAAGTCAACCAACTTCCAAGGCATTTTTGACCTAGAATCATGTTTCTCCTCACTTTGACCCAAACATTAAATTTGTTTATCATGATATTAGCTTTACAAAATGTCCTAGAAGTCCTTCATATGATTTATAGAGCTCAAGTTATTAGGCTTGCAAGACAGGGGTATTTTGGGAAAGTGAGATTATAGGTCCTTTTCATTATAGGTCTTGTTCATCAAATTGTGCACTTCAATTGAAACTTTTTCCAACATGAAAGTTGATTCAAATGATCCCAATTTCATCTTAGAATACTCAATTGTCATGGATTTGGCTAGGTTTTGGAGATTGGTAAAGGAAAAATCATGAAAAAGTACTTTAAGGGCATGAATTAAATTGACTTGATTTTAATTCATTTTCAAACCATATTTTGAGTAACTTTGTTATACCAAAGAGAATGCACAATTTTATTTGGAGTTATGCAAGCTAGAGCACATGAATTTTCAAGTAACTTCATGGTGAAGTTTAACAATCAAACATCAACCATTGGATCAAATTAAGGAGCAAATCTCATCCACATGATCAATTTGAACTCCCAACAAGTGATTAGAATCAGAAACAAGGGAAATTGGAGCATTTTCACGTGTGCATGGAGCTTGAAAATTCAAATTGGGCATTTCTTCATTACACTCAAATCAGCCACAATTGGGCCTCCAAATCATTCCCAGCCCATAATATAAAAAGGGTGAATTTCTTACAAGAAGAGCTTAGGAGAAGTTGGAGCATTCAAGTGGATCTTCAAAATCGTGAATCATAATTGAAGCCTTTTAAAAGTAATTCAACTTCAGAATCATCTTCCTTGAGCTTTATTGAGTGGATCTGCATAGTTTTAGCAAGCTTAATCATCTCTAGAAGCTCCAACGGAGAGACTCCATTAGGTAAGCTTCAAATTAGAATTTCTCACTCAATACGCATTATTTCTTCATGGTTCTTGTTGCATATGAAGACCTACACTTGGTAGGAAAATTCTGGTTCATTAATTATTGATGTTTGTTAACATTTTAGTTGAACATGTGAATTTTGTTTTGCTCGATTCTCTTTATTCTTGCGTGATATGTGATTTTTGAGCTCGGATCCATGACCTCCTTGAGCTCCTCTTGAGTTTGGTATATGATTTTGTCTGATTTGGTGATGTTTTGAGATCTCAACCTTGAGGGACGATCAGAGAAAATGACCGGAGCACAGTACTCCGACATCTGGTTATTTTTTCCATTTGGATGACGTGTGCGTGCCATGTGTGCGCTTTGAAACTTTGACCGAGCGAGATCCACGACTCAGATGATAGCTGACTGCCTGCGTGTATGTGTTGACCTGCCAACGCATAAGTGAAACGGTGCGTTTCACATTTGGTTCAGGTTTGGGCTTATCTCGCTATCCACACCCACTCCCTTTGAAGCCCAATCTGTTGTTCCTATCTGACTTGCTATTTTCACCTTTTCTCCATTTATTTGTTTTTTTATTTTGATTTTATTTCTGTTTACATTTTAATCATTTTAAAATACCTCAAAACATTCAAAAATTCCCCAAAAATATGTTTAGGACACTTTGAGATGTCCTTTAATTTTTCATAATTTTTGTTTTATTTTTTTGGTTTATTTTTCATTTAAAATGGAATTATTTGTTTGGAGGTGTTTTTAATTGATTTCTTCCTTGCTAGTTTGGTGTTCTAGATTTGTTTTTTATTCATTCTATTGGTCCAATGACTGAAAATTTTTCCTCATATTCATGATGAGTTGAAGAATTTTTTAGGACCATTTTGCCCATGATTTAGATATTTTTGGTTTGACTTTTGTCCCTCTTTTGTTGACCCTCGATCCTTCCATCTCAAAGTGGTACACCTTATGGCCTCTGGTTGCCTACATCTTGATGCTTGTTTGAGATTTTATTTGTTTATTTTTGAGTATTTTTCTTAATTTTTGAGATGAATTGCAAGTCAAGTCATTTCCAAGGGTGGCTCATACAAGTGCATGACCTAGTTTGATTTGGAAATGAACTTTATGGATCCATTGAGCTCTCAACTCTTCTTGATTCATATAGTATACATGTTGAGCTTGCTGTATGTTCAGTTTTAGGTCAAAATTTTGTTCATTTCTTGTTGAGTTGTGCATTTCTTTTTAGGCTTTCCACTTGGACTTCATGTGTTGATTAGGATTAAGACTTTGGTCTTTCTCCTTCCTTCTTCTTGCATTCCTTTTGGTCATATTTGATGTTTGTTTTGTGCATTTTCTTCTCTCATCTCCATTTCTATCCAATGACATTTGGATCCCATTCATGCTGGTTTAGTCCCTCCTGTGGAGGTACTTGAAGCATGTCATAAATGGTGAATCGTTGAGGACCTTTTGGTGCACTTGTCTGATTTCTTTTTGTGCATTTATTTCTTCTTTCTCTTTTGCATATCTCATATACATGCTTGAGGTTGAGATGTGCTTGTGGAGGCTAATTCCCCACACCTTTTTCCTCCCTCACTATCATTCTAATTGTGCATTATATATTTGTATACTTGCATCTTTCTTACTTCATGTTTCCTTTTTCTTCTTTCTTCTTTGCCATGTCCCTTAGGGCCTCTAATCTCCTTGTTCAAGGATGATTATGATAGACCTTAGGAATTAAATCATGCATGATAACATTAGGTAGCATTCCCCTTTACCTCAACCATATGATCATTTTGCATGACAACTACTAGGTTTGAATTAGTCTCCCTTTAGTGTGTCCTTTCTCTTCTCATCTTCAAACAATTTCAAAACACTTAATAAAGGCTAATGAATTTTGTACGCTACGATTCTTAAGTACTTGGGAAATGGTGATTGGGTGGTTGCCTCTCAATTATCTAGAGTGTTAGCGTATGTCCTTTGGACGATATGCGACGCATTCGCTCCTAGGTCATAGTCTTTAGTGCAACGTGAGTTACAAATCAAACTCAAAACACTCCTTCTCTAAAAGACTTCAAAAAACAATTTCAAACTTTCTTTTTGTCCTTTAGAACCCTTAATGTGGAAAATATTTTCATAAAGAGAGTGTTGTTAACTCTTGGTTCTACCACAAATAGGTAACACTTAAGTCTCCAATGGTCGAGCAGTATATACCTAACTGCTAGAACGAAGGTTTAACCTTACTCAGTTTAAAACATTTAAACCAACTGGTGTTCTTGTTAGCCCGAACTACGTTTGCTCTGATTTCTCGTACCGGACGAGAATACGTAGGCACAAGACGCGATGTCTTGGTGAGCAACCTTCCCCACCTTTTACCCGTAGTTTTCAGAACTACGTTGACTCTAACTTTCCCATTGCACGAGGGAGTACGTAGGCACAGAGCGGCGATGCCCTGTCGAGTCTCTTTTTTTTTCTGTTGTCCCTGAGACCTTTAGCATAGATAGTTTTAATCACCCTTTTAGATAGACAACCAAGCGTGGATCACGTCGAGTACGACGAACGTGAGGGGTGCTAACACCTTCCCCTTCCGTAACCGACTCCCGAACCTGAGATTTGGTTGCGATGACCAATCTTATCCCCTTTTCGTAGGTTTTCTCTAATCGTTTCCTTTCCCTCTTTTGGGATAAATAACAAACAGTGGCGACTTTTCTGTCATTACCGACCTCCTTTTTTCGTAGTAGCGACAGTTGGCAACTCTGCTAGGGGCCTTTTTTTGCAGTCTTGCCTTGTTTTTCTTCCTGGCTATCTGGGCTCCCCAGCAGCTGGCAACTCTGCTGGGGACAGACACATCCCCTATGTGAGTCAATCTTAGTGCTTGTTTGTTTATCTTTTAGGTGTGTACATAGGTGTTGTACTTTATTTACTTTCACATTTTACTTTTCGCATTGTATCATTATTGTTGTGTTGTGGGGAGGGAATGTTCTATTGAGTGATAAGCCAGACCCAGGCTTGAGTACAAATATAGCATTAGAAGTGGAAAGTAGTGGTGAACCTGTATGTTAGGCATGCACTAGTTCCCATGAAATTCATGCTCAGACGAGATTCTCCTTGATGACTTTCTTTCCAGCCTAGTGGGCCGTTGAGAGAATTTCAGATATGAAGATTGTCGACTCTGGGGACCGATCAATTGTGATTCAGCTAAGTGAGGCCTCTTCGGGAGATTATGATGCGAAACCAGAAATGGTGAACGTATCATCGTTTCTCGAAAGTTTGTGACGCTGATGAACGCATAGGTTGTCGAACCTTACTAGTGGATAGGTCTGTACCTGTGAGAGGGATTGGGTTATGCAAGAAACCTTGACTTTCAGACTACCCAATTTTCTTTGCAATGTGAATCTGTGTTCCTGGTATCAGTGGTTCCTATTATCGGAGCTATGCTATTATTCTTGCCAAAGCAAAGCGCTGGTTCTTCTCGATCTACAGCACAACAATCTTGGTCTCCTGTTACATCTTTGCATTTGCATTTGCATCATCATTGTGCATTTCATTAACATGTATTTATGTTGCAGGTGTGCATTTTCCTTTGATTCTAGTGTTCTTTCATTTGACATGGAGTCCTTAAGGAGGACATTGGCCTACAAGTTCCCAACACCTGATATTGAAGCTTTGCGGAGTTTGATTTCTTTAGCTGACAAGAAAGTGATGGAAGATTTCAGACAGTCCTATGGGAAGCTTTTGAGCATGGTGTGCAAGCCTTCTTTGAATGAGTTGAATGGTCTTTAGACCCTGTTGCAGTTCTATGATCCTCAGTTGAGATGCTTTACTTTCTAGAGTTATATGTTGGTGCCTACATTAGAGGAGTTTTCTGCATTATTTGGAGTGCCTCTTCTTAACCAGATACCATTCTATCATGCTGAAGATGAGCCTAATCTGGCTAAGCTTGCTGCAGCTTTGCACTTAGATGTCTCTGAGTTGAAAGGGAAAGTAGCTAAAAGAAATGGAGTACCTGGGTTTCCATTACCTTTTCTGATGGATAAAGCTCGAAACTTTGCCAAGGAAGGTTTTTGGGTGGTGTTTAGTGTTATCTTAGCCTTATGTATCTATGGTATTATGTTATTCCCTAATATTCAGGATTTCGTAGATTTGGATGCGTTCCATATCTTTGCTTTGGGGAATCCTATACCTACGCTGCTAGGTGACGTTTATCATTCCGTATACTATAAGAATGAGAATAGAAGAGGGAAGAGTGTATCTTGTTGTGCACCTTTGTTTTATTTATGGTGTGTAAGCCATCTTCCCAAGACCGGTCAATTCTCTGATACTGCAGGTACATTAGAGTGGTCTGAACGTTTGATGGGGTTGTCTGCTGAGGACATTGTTTGGTTTGACAGGGATATTTTGGGTACTGAGATCATTTATAGTTGTGGAAGTTTTCCTAATGTCCCGCTGGTCGTAAGGAAAGGTTGCATTAATTATAACCCATCCATCGCTTTGAGAGGTCCTCCAAAGGATGAAGAGATACAGGAATCTCTGTATCTCACTGGTTAGTTGGAGGGAGATGCTTTAGCTAGATTTGAGCATGCATGGAGCAATGTCCAAAAAAGAGGAAAGGTTTCCTTGGGAAAGAGTAATAGTCGGGCCTATGATCCCTATTTGAGTTGGATTTAGGATAGAGCGAAGAGGTTGTTGATGCCTTTTCCTTCAGCTAAGCTTGTGTGTCCTCTTATGATTGAAGAAACCACCACTGTCGATATTCATAAGTACAACCAGTTATGGGCCGAGAAAGAGGAGCTACAGAAAGCTAATGAGGAATTGGAGAAAGAAATCATTCAGCTCCGGAGGGAGAAGAATGAAGTTGTACACTCTTTCAAGAGGCAAACTGAGCTGGTGAACAGATTGGGTACGGATTTGACTAAGCAGACTAATGCTCGTGAGCGCTTAGGTTTGGATTTGAAGGCTATTAGTAATGTTCTTGCTTATAAAAAGCAAGACTTGGATAAAGCTTATCTGGAGATTTCTAAGTTCAATACTCAGTGGAATGCTACGCTCATTTACAACAAGGAGTGCGAACAAGGGTTAAAGCTACAGACCAGCAAGTTGAAGACGCAGCTCAGAGCAAAAGATGAGAAGATGGCAGCAGAGGCATCGCTTAGACGTGACAGTGAGTATAGACTGAATGAAGCTATTGCAAACTTGGAGGATTGCAGGTTGAGAGCTGATTCCAAGAGATGCAAGCTAGAAGAGGCCTTCGGTGAAGGTTCTTGGGAAGACTATGCTGAAGGTCTAAAACACACCATTAGCCAGCCGAAGTTACTCATACAGGGGCTACTTGCCAGACCAGATCATCCCGAGACGCAGGAATTGCTAGAGGACTTCCGGTCTCGTCATCCAGCTTGATTATCTTTCTTTCTTTGTAGTTGTTGCTTATGCTTGTTGTACTGACCATCACCATACTTGTTGGTTGAGGTCCTTTCTTATTATACTCATTTGTTGGGCTTGTACATTTCTTGTTGGCCTGTGATTATATATGAGGAGTTTTTACTCTATGCTTGTTTTTGGGTTTCTCCATTGTCGTGTTTTTCTCCCGGAACTAGAATCAAGGGGGAAATTTACCTGTTGCATACATACATGTCTGCATTTTGCATTTTTTTGCATCGCAGCTGCATCGAAACTGTTAATCTTATTTTTTGTGGTCCTTTAGTGTGTTTCAGAATTGCCGATCAGAAAACTCACCGATACGCCACCAGGGGGAATCAGAGAAGAGCAATGGAGCAAATGCAAGCAGAGATGCAAGAGATGAGGGGTAGGATGGCCCAAGCTAATGCAGGGAGTGGCCAATGGACAGGATCAACTGAGAACTCTTGTGCATCCACTGATTGCTTGTGTTGACAACAATGGTGTGTTGCATGGTGGACATACTGTTAATCCTCTTGTGCACGAGGAAGGCATTCCACATACCAACGCTAGTACCACAACTGTTTTTCCTTCGGGTGGAGGTAATCAAAACGGGTTTCCCATTCCTATTTCACTACGGGCTGTAAATGGGGACAACGATTCTCAGTGGGGTGAAGATCGTCAAGAGGATATTTTCTCGATGAAGGACCTTAGAGCTGGATTGCTAGTTGAAATTGACAGAAGGGTCAAGCTGTTGGAAGACAAGATGAAGAGCTACGAAAGTCAAAATTCCATGGGCCTTGACATGGCTAATCTGGCACTTATCCGTGATCTGAAAGTGCCGCTGAAATTCTAAGTCCCTGACTTTAGCAAGTATAAGGGTACTACTTGCCCAAGAGTTCATCTGCGCTCTTACTACCGTAAGATGTCTGCATACTCGGACGACGAGAAACTACTTATGCATTTCTTTCAGGACAGCTTGTCTGGTCCTTCACTTGAATGGTACATGGGGCTAGAGCCTGCCAATATCCGTAGTTGGAGGGACCTAGATAAGGCCTTCGTGAAACATTATCAGTACAATAGTGACCTTTCTCCTAACAGGGTCCAGCTTCAGAATCTTTCCGAAAGGAACAACGAGTGTTTCAAAGAATATGCCCAGAGGTGGCGCGAACTAGCAGCAAGAGTGCAACCTCCGATGTTGGAGTGTGAGTTAATTGATATGTTTGTTGCTACTTTTCTTGGTGTCTATTACGAGAAGCTTATCAGTAGCATGTCGGGTAGCTTCTCTGATTTTATAATCACTAAAGAAAGGGTGGAGAACAGTATAAAGCTAGGAAAGATCCAAGCAGGTGAAGTGCCCTCAGCTAGAGGAGGAAAGAAGGTGTTTGGTAATAAGAAACGTGAAGGCGATACCAATTCAGTGTCAAGTTATCTTGGGAGAGGTAAAAGTCAGCATCAGAATCATTATCATCAGCAATCCCAGGTTGCTAGAATCACAATTCTAGTACCTCCGCAGCAATAACAACCACCACAACAACAACAGCAGCAACCACAGCAGAATCAAAATCTGAATTATGCCCAATGGCGATTCAAGAATCGGGGCCCGGCAGTGAATAGAGAATTTGACGCGCCGCTGATGCCATATTCCCAACTTCTCCAGACTTTGTTACAGTTGCAATTGATTTAAAAGATGACTATGGCTCCCCTGACAGGTGCGCCTCCACCCGGTTATGATGCAAATGCTCGTTGTGAATTCCATTCCGGGGCACCTAGTCATACCATTGATAATTGCAAGGCGTTCAAGCACAAAGTACAAGATCTCTTAGACAGTAAGGCAATAGACTTTTCTCATGACGCTCCCAACATCGTGCACAATCCCATGCCGAATCATGGGGCAACCGGAGTTAGCGCAATTCTTGAGGATGAAAGCTTAGACTTGATAACTGATGTCAATGATCTAAAGATGCCTTGGGGCTTTGTGAAGGCTAAATTGCTGAAGGGAGGTGTTTTTCCGGGCTGTACTGAATCATGTGCTGAATGTTTGAGTCATCCTGAGGGATATACATAATTGAAGAGCTGTATTCAGAGTATGATGGATGATGGAATTTTGCAATTCGACCGGACTGCTGAGAAAAAACCTATTGAAGTAGTAGCTAAAGAGCAGGATAAGGTTGCAACGATCTCGATCCCATACAAAACTATTACTATTTCAGCACCTCCTAAGACGCCGACAATCATTATCACTAAGGTAGGTCCCGTGCCATACGAGAGTACCAAAGCTATCCCATGGAACTACGGAGCGGAGGTATATTGCAATGGACAAAAACAAGAATTGAAAAGTTTACCAGTTGACTCAGTAGACAATCTTGTTGGGGCCGGAGGTATTACCCAAAGTGGCAGAGTCTTTTCATCACCCGAAGTGGTGGCTGAAAGAGCTGACAAAGGGAAAGGTAAGGTTGTTGTGGAAGAAACTTCTCAGGCTGGCGAGAAGGTATCTTTTGCGAAGGATGTGGAAGAGTTTTTGAGGCTGATACGAAAAAGTGATTACAAGATAGTCGATCACCTGGAGCAAACTCCTTTTAAAATTTCTATCCTACCGTTATTGCTATGTTCAGAAGCGCATCAGAACACTTTGTTGAGGATATTGAACACTGCTAACGTGCCTCAAGAGATATCGGTAAATCAGCTCGAAGGGGTTGTAGCGCACGTAAACGCAGTGAATAGTCTTGGTTTCACAGATTTAGATTTGACGCCAAAGGGCAGGAATCACAACAGTGTGTTGCACATTTCAATTGAATGTCGTGGAGCTGTTATGTCGCATGTCCTTGTTGATACAGGATCATCTTTGAACATGCTTCCGAAGATGGCATTAATGAAACTAGATACTCGGGGCATTATTTGAATGCCAAGTGATTTGGTCGTACGTGCTTTTGACGGAACCCGACGGTCCGTGTTTGGAGAGCTGACGTTGCCTATTCAGGTGGGTCCCGAGATATTTGATGCAGTATTTTACATTATGGACATTCAGCCTGCCTATAGCTGTTTGTTCGGCCGTCCATGGATTCACTCAGCCGGAGCTGTTACATCCACGTTGCATCAGAAGCTGAAGTATATGGTTGGTGGCAGCGTTTCACGGTATGCGGAGAAGAGGATATAATGATTAGTCATTTATCTTCATTCAAATACGTTGAGGTGGATGGTGAAATCCATGAGACACTGTGTCAAGCCTTTAAAATTGTTCAAGTTAAAGATACATCTTCTGTTGTGAGCAAAGCGCCGGAAGTGGCCATGTCATCTTTTAAGGAGGCCCAAGTAGCAGTGCAAGCTGGGGCATCTCAGGGCTGGGGAAAAGTGCTAGATATCCCCAATAAGAAGGATGAATTTGGTATAGGGTATTGCCCATCATCTTCATCCTCACAGAGCGTGTCGCGCTACAAAGGGCCTGTCAGGTTCACTAGTGGGGGGTGTTATTTTCGAGCAGATCAACGCCATCTCAGATGATGAAGAGGGAGACAGCGACTGCAATATGGACGTTTTGATCAAGCCTTGCACTCCAGGACAGAGTCTGCACAACTGGTCTGTCGAGGAATTCATTCAAGTGACAAAAGAACAATATTTATTTTTCCTGATTATTGTATAACCCTATGTTCTACCCAGAGCATAGCGGTATTTTGCTGCAAGGCTTACTTGTTTATGCTTGAATATTTCTTTATCAATTAATCAAAGGGCGTTTTTCTCATTCAAATTTTGTGATTATTGTCTTTCTTATTTTGTTTTTTACAATAAAATGGCAATGTGGTTTTTGTGCTTGTTTTGCATATCATTTGAAGCATTTAACCATTATCATTGCAGGATCCACATTGCAGATGACACCGATCAAGAACTTTTTATGACTCGTTTCGACTTTGATCACCCGATATTTCAAGCCGAAGAAAGGATTTATGAGGATGAAGACTTACCAGAAGAGCTAGCTAGACTCTTGAAACAAGAAGAAAAGATCATTCTGCCTCATCAGGAAGAGATTGAAGTCGTCAATTTGGGTTCTGAAGAAGTTGTCAGGAATGTCAGAATAGGGGCTGCGCTGCAGAGTGACATCAAGCAAGACTGATTGAGATGCTTCGAGAGTATAGTGACATCTTTGCTTGGTCGTACGAAGACATGCCCGGGCTTGACACTGATATAGTGGTTCATCGCTTGTTGTTGCACGAAGAATGTCCGCCGGTCAAGTAGAAACTTTGAAGGACAAGACCAAACATGGCTGTAAAAATCAAAGAGGAAGTCCATAAGCAGTTGGACGCAGGATTTTTAGCCATGACAACTTACCCTTCATGGGTCGCCAACATTGTACCTGTACCAAAGAAGGACGGTAAAGTACGGATGTGTGTTGGTTACAGAGATTTGAATAAGGCGGGCCCAAAGGATGATTTCCTGCTACCTCACATTGACGTGTTGGTTGACAATACTGCTCAGTTTTTTGTGTTTTCCTTCATGGACGATTTTTCGGGCTATAATCAGATTAAGATGGCACCGGAGGATATGGAGAAGACAACGTTTATCACGCCGTGGGGGACTTTCTGTTACAAGGTAATGCCTTTTGGGTTGAAAAATGTAGGGGAAACCAACCAGTGGGCTATGATGACTCTCTTTCATGATATGATTCATCATGAAATTGAAGTATACTTTGATGACATGATTGCGAAGTCCCAGACGGAGGAGGAGCATCTGGTCAATTTGTTAAAGCTGTTTGAGAGGCTCAGGAAATTCAGATTAAGGTTGAATCCTAATAGGTGCACCTTTGGGGTAAGATCAGGAAAGCTGCTGGGGTTTATTGTCAGTGAAAAAGGAATTGAGGTTGATCCTGCAAAGATAAAAGCTATTCAAAATATGCCAGCGCCGAAGACAGAAAATGAGGTTCGTGGCTTCTTGGGGAGGTTGAACTACATTGCTCGGTTCATATCTCATCTCACAGCCACGTGTGAACCCATGTTCAAATTGCTAAAGAAATATCAGGAGGTCGTATGGAATGAAAATTGTCAAAAGGCGTTTGATAAAATAAAAGAATACTTGTCGGAGCCTCCGATACTGATACCCTCAGTAGCTGGAAGACCTTTAATCATGTATTTAACGGTTCTTGAGAATAGTATGGGTTGTGTTCTCGATCAACATGACGAGACTGGTAGAAAAGAGCATGCGATTTACTATCTGAGTAAAAAGTTCACAGACTGTGAGTCCCGTTACTCGATGCTAGAGAAAACGTGTTGCGTACTCGCTTGGGCTACCAAACGATTAAGATAGTACATGCTGAATCATACAACCATGATGATTTCGAAGATGGATCTGATTAAATATGTCTTTGAAAAACAAGCACTTTCAGAAAGAATCTCCAAATGGAAGATGGTACTAGCAGAGTACAACATCCAATATATTTCTCAAAAAGCCATCAAGAGAAGTGTTCTGTCAGAGTCCCTTGCTGAGCAGCCGATTGATGATTATCAACCGATGAAATTTGAATTTCCTTACGAAGACATCATGTTCATAAATACGAAAGACTGCGATAAGTTGTTACCCGATGAAGGTCCGGAGAAGGGTTTTCAATGGTAGAAGATATTTGACGGAGCGATTAACTCGTATGGTAGTGGAATCGGGGCAATTATAATGACTCCTCATGGATCTCACATCCATTTCACTGCCAAGTTAAATTTTCCCTGTACCAACAATGAAGCCGAGTACGAAGCGTGCATCATGGGTGTGGAAGAAGCTATTGATCTAAGGATCAAGAATTTGGATGTATATGGAGATTCAGTGCTAGTTTTTAACCAGATCAAGGGAGAATGGGAAACTCGGCAGCCTAACCTGATTCCTTACATGAATTATGCAAGGAGGCTGTTACCTTTCTTTGACAAGGTAGAGTTTCACCATGTGCCGCGAGCGGAGAATTAAATGGCTGACGCTCTGGCAACGCTATCTTCAATGTACAAGGTGAACTATTGGAATGATGCTCCAAGAATAGTCATCTCTCGCCTTGATAGGCCCGCTTATGTATTCGCCATTGAGGAAGCCTTTGATGATAAGCCGTGGTTTTTTGATATCCAGAATTTCCTTAAGAACCAAGAGTATCTGCCAGGGGGCGTCGACCCGGGATAAGAAGACTCTGAGGAGATTGTTTGGCAACTTTTACTTGAACCAGGATGGTGTGCTTTACAGAAGAAATTATGACTTGGTGTTATTGCGATGCATGGATGAGAAAGAAGCAAGACTGCTTATGGAAGAGGTCCACGAGGGTACTTTTGGTACACATGCCGGCGGGCATGCTATGTCTCGGAAGTTGTTGCGAGCAGGGTATTACTGGTTGCCGATAGAATCAGATAGTTTCAAATTTGCTAAGAAGTGCCATAAATGCCAGATTTATAGAGACAAAATTCATGTGCCTCCGTGCCCGTTGAATGTTATGGCGTCCACGTGGACTTTCTTCATGTGGGGCATTGACATGATTGACAAGATTGAGCCAACCACATCTAATGGACACTGCTTCATCCTAGTAGCCATTGATTACTTCACTAAATGGGTTGAAGCAGCTTCGTATGCCAATGTCACGAAACAAGTCGTAGCCCGATTCATAAAGAAGGACATCATCTGTAGATATGGAGTGCCTGAACAAATCATTACTGACAATGGTTCGAATCTGAACAATAAGATAATGAAGGAATTGTGCCAAAATTTCAAAATTGAGCATCACGACTCATCACCCTATCGTCCGAAGATGAATGGCGTTGTTGAAGCGGCCAACAAGAACATCAAGAAGATAATGCAAAAGATGGTTGTTACTTACAAGGATTGGCACGAGATGTCAGACATCTATTAGTTCTAACAAGAAGCCTGGCAGCAATGTCAGACGTTTATCAACTTTACGGATACCTGGCGGCGATGTCAGATGGTTATCAATGTTGTGGTTGCCTGACGGCGATGTCAGGTGATTATTAGTTTCTAGCATATCCGGTTTTTGGGGTTTGTTACTCGCTTTTATTTAGCAAAGGCCTGACGGCGATGTCAGATGTCCTTATCTTCGGATCCGATGATTGTTGTATCCCCTGCAGATTCGTGGCGGCGATGTCAGAATTCTTTTACCAACTTAATAGCAATGTCTGACGGTGATGTTAGAGGTTTTCTATTAACTTTGGGATGTTCCGACTTGATTTCGAGGCCTAACGGTGATGTCAGATGCTATCTTCTGACTTGATGTGGAGGCCTGACGGCGATGTCATGCTATCTTCCAACCTGGCGGCGATGTCAGATATTATTACCGGATTGATATTGATGCTTGGAGGCGATGTCAGATATTTCCTATCATCTTCGAGGTGACCGAACTTAATACCAATGCCTGTTTTTATTTAACAGGAACCTGACGGCGATGTCAGAGGTTACCGACTTGATGTCGAGGCCTGGCGGCGATGCTAAATACTTTTTACCGACTTGATGTCGAGGCCTGGCGGCGATGCCAGATGCTTTTTACAGACTTAATGTTGAGGTCTGGCGGTGATGTCAGATGTTTCTCAACTTTGTGGTTGCCTTGCGGCGGTGTCAGGTACTTTTCAACTTTGTGGTTACTTGACGGTGATTTCAGGTACTTTATCTACTTTGTCGAGGCTTGGCAGCGATGTCAAGTGATGTTTATCAGCTTTGTGGGAATCTGGTGGCGATGCCAGATGATTATCAAAGTTTGTGTTTGTCTGGCAGCGACGTCAGATGTTTATCAGATTTGCGTTTGTCTGGCTGCAATGTCAAGTGTTTCTCAACCTTGTGGTTGCCTGGCGGCAATGTCAGATATTCCTTATTCGTGGCGTGATTTTGTGTTCTTCCCGACTTAGTGTCGTTGCCTGCACGCTAGCAGATGTTTTTTCCGACTCCATGTCGAGGCTTTTGGTTGTTAGTCAATGGGCTTGTTGCCGTTGCAACTATTAGTGCAGTTATTTCCGAAGATTGTTATTCCTATCCAGGGGTGGCAGTTTCTATTTTTGCGGTTGGCAAATTTCCGGGTTCTTTGGTATTCAACCGTCTTTTACCTTGATTGTTTGAAATTCGTTCACTTTTCACCAAGTCAGGTTAAAGTCGCTTGAATAGGGGCAACTATTGTACCCCAAAATTTTCCCAACCTTTTCTTTACTTGGTTTAGGTTTTATTTCATCTTCTAGCATTTTTCATTTTCATATCATTGTTCATTTGCAGGGGATCAAGAAATGTACATCTCGAGAGAAGTTGCCAAAGATTCCTAGCTAAAGCAGGAGGGATCAGTCCAAATCATCAGTGGTCCACAAGTCCATGGTTATGGATGGAAAATGTTCAAGAGGCTCATTGAATACTTTGAGAGTTATTGTGGAGCTTATCCAAGTTGTTACTTCATGTGCAAGAAGCCAAAGTCAAGAGTGTTGCATCTAGGGTTTTCATCTGGTTAATCCTAAGTCAAGTGGGGATTTGAAGGAGATTAAGACTTAGTTCTAAGTAATGATGATCATGGAATGTTGTGTTGAGACATATGAGATGGTATTCCAAGTGTCGCTTGCGCGAAAATAAGGTGCCGGCATGATAGAAGAGTCGCCAACTTTCGTTATTTATCCCTCAGAGCGGGAAAGGAAACGATCGGAAAAACCTGACGAATAAGGGTAAGACAAGGTCGTCACAACCATTGTCTGGGTTCGGGAGTCGGTTACGCAAGGGGAAGGTATTAGCACCCCTCACGTCCGTCGTACTCGACGGGATCCTCGCTTGTTTGTTTAGTTGGACGGGTTGGTTATAATCTATCTACCTATCAAGGCTGGCTGAAAAAGAAAAGAAAAATGACTCGGCAAAGCATCGCACTTTGTGCCTACGTATTCTCATCAGAGAATGAGAAATCAGAGTCAACGTAGTTCGGCTAACTACGGGGGAAGGTGGGGAAGGTTGCTCGCTAGGATGTCGCATCCTATGCCTACATACTTTCATCTGGTATGAAATATCAGAGCAAACGTAGTTCGGGAAACTACGGATTATCTCCTGAAAGAAGTGTTTTTATTGTGTTTGCGATTTCAACCGCACTAGAGACTATGACCTGAGAGTGAATGCGTCGCATGTCACCCAAAGGGTGCCATACTAAACATCCAGACTGTGGAAAAGAAACTCTCCCACAATCCTTTCTCAGATAGCTTAAGGCTCGTAACGTACGAAAGAAATCATTCATGATTACTGTATCTTAAACTGTTTTGAGATGAGAAGAGAACAGGCCCAACTAGGAGGGAGACTATCAAGTCCTACTGTTATCATGCCATGGATTCATCCTATGGTTGAGGTTTGAACAGGGAACTCCTAGATGTTGTCATGCATAGGTTTCAACCTAAAAGTCTATCATCAAATCCTTATCAAAGGAAATGAGAGTCCTAAGGGATCATGTCAATGATACACCAAAACAGACAAAAGCATCAGCTTAACAGTAAAATGCATGCAATGCAAGTGAGGGAGGAAATGTGTGTGGGGCTTCAGCCTCCACAAGCTCGTCTCAACCTCAAGCCAGTCATGAAATAA
Organism: Lathyrus sativus; assembly: GCA_963859935.3. Classification (NCBI taxonomy): domain Eukaryota; kingdom Viridiplantae; phylum Streptophyta; class Magnoliopsida; order Fabales; family Fabaceae; genus Lathyrus; species Lathyrus sativus. The sequence goes on from OZ012739.1 coordinate 270,727,004, forward strand.
CAGTAATCATACTGAAATAAACAACATGCTATCAAGCAAAAACAGTAAATTGTAATCATACAGACAGAAAATGAAATCATGCTATCAAGCAAAATAAACACATGGGCAAAGGAGCTGGGCTCTACCGAATACCCGCAAGCAAAGCCAAGCAATAACAATACAATCAGATGCACTCATGCTCTTAGACTGAACTTATTCTAAATGGGCTTAGTCTAATGCAGCAGAGAGATCAGACAAAACACACAATACATCAAAGAAAACAGAAGAAAGCCTCAGCTCCTCCAGCAGCAACCCAGTCTTCAGACTTCAGAGATCACTTGCTTTCCAGGCATCAACCCTACAACATGAGTATCAACTCATCTTCTCCCTTGAGCTTCAGCTCCTTTGATCAGCTCTACCTTCAGGCTTCACTATCTTCAGGGATCTTCAGGCATCAATTTGATCTTCACAGAGTCTTCAGACTTCCATAATCTCCAAGGAATCATCCTCTTCAAGGCTTCAGCTTCTATCTTCAAGGGCTCAAATGCTCCAGCAAACAAGATTCAGTCAACCAGATGAGGTGAGGATGTTACAGTACTCACTGACTTCCAAAGGATGCCATTGAGAACTTAACATCAAAGGAAAGGCTCTCTCAAAGTTCTACCTTATGGGGCAAGGTCACTAATCCCTCCAAAGGAGAGAGGTGAATACCCTTAAGGGACTCTATGTCACGGAGAAGAAAGGAGGTGAACAAGACACTCCTTGTTTATTGAACAAAGTATTCTATCTAGGGCTCTCCCTATGCACCTATAAACCTATAAACAAAACAACAAAAGCTATGCTAAACTCCTCTGCAAGGTCTTCAAAGCTTCCATGATGATCCACAAGGTCTTCAACTCAATCCTCAAAGCTCACACACTCAAAAGAGAAGGAAAGAAAACACAACAATACAACTTATGCCTTTAAGCAACACACATACTATCCATACATTCAAAAATCAATGAAAAATACTAAAACACCATGCAATATTCTAGTAAAATTCTAGGGGATTCTATACATAGTTACCCTTAACCCATATATTCCCCATACACTAATTTGGCCTATAAACCCCAAAACAAATTTGTGCAAGTCTACCTACACAACCTAAAACCCTAATTAGAGCACCTAAATGTCTAACCATCAAACTACATCAAATTTTAATCCACAAATCAAGAGATAAATCCTACATGAAACTAGGGTTCAATACCTAACTATGCCAAAAAGAATGGCTCAAAGACCCTAAGGGAAAGTCCTAAAACAATTCATAGAAAATGAGATATCAACTAAAAGAAAATAAATGCCCTATTTAAAAGAAAATATCACCAAAAATTCTACATTAAAAATAAAATCCTATTTTTATTTTTATAATTTTCTACACACAATTATCTCAACATAGCAAAAAGAAGGAACAAAAAATCATTATTTATCATTTACTTATGAATTTTTAAAGATGGCAAAAATGTTAAAGAATTAAAAAGAATTTAAAACAATATAAAAGGGAGGGGGGGTGGAAATAGTAGTATGCGCCAGTAGATTTCTAATGGGCCAGAAATAGAGGGGGTGCGGATAGGAAAGGGACTAAAGCCCACACGCCCCTCACTAACTGAAACGACGTCGTTTCAGCCTTTTAAATCTCCCTCCAATTCCGAATAGATCTGGGCCGTGGATGAGATGGAAAGAGTCAAATAATCCAACACAAACCAACGGTAGAGATTATCTCTCCTACCTTTGGTCACCTAGGGTTTCAAGACACATCCCCCATGCACGAATCTTCCCTCCTCCATATCTCTCTCATCTCGCGACCATTTCCTTCGATATAAAAACCAAACCTGATCCTCTCACTGCCCTCTATCCAGCCATGCCAAGATTTTTAACTAACTCTTCATGGAAACCCCAAACCGAATGCATACAACCTTGGGTACCACCATATTGGACTGTATGCAACATTCACAAACCTAACTTCTAACGACCCTAGCTTGTTCCTCTTGTTACCCTGAGTCCATTAAATCATTACATGCACATTTATACCTCCTAACAAGCACTATCTTGATCTTCAAAGAATTACACACACATGCTGAACCTTCATGGATTCATCCTAAACTCTTCACAATTGTTCCTTAAGTGTCTCTAATCATGAATATCACAATAACTAGCCCTAACCATGAATAAATACAGTGATTCGAAGGAACATGCAAGCTTACCAAATGATGATGGCAATGGTGGCTATCTCTCTCTCCAGCTCTTGCCACTTGCTCTAACTGATCTTTGGATGATGGTGATGATTCTGATGAAGAGAATTTGTGCTCAAACCTCTTGAATTATGCTATCCAAACCTTTATGAAAATGGGAGTGATGAGTTGAATCACACACAACAGCCACGAATTCTTGAGCCTTCTTCTTGCTTTTCACTCCACAACAATGGAGGATGATGATGATGATGAAAGATTACACCAACAATGGGATTTGGGAGAGATTGAAACCAAAATGCAATGAGGGAGTTATGGTATCAAAGTGTATTTGCAAGCTTGAGGAATCACCAACCCTTGCATGAATGATCTCTGCTCAATATATAGGCCATAATGGGAGCATCTAGGAGTTGCTGGAAACTTCCAAGAGCTTTCTAGAAGCTTCATGCCATGAACTTATGGATTTCTCACATATCTCATGACATCTCATGATATAATCCTTACCCCCCTTTAATTTCAAGTCAAAATCTCCCCATATGAGTTATAGAGGTGATTAGAGTGCTAAAACAACCAATGTGTTCACTTATTTCAAGTTTTCCCAAGTTGCCTTAATATGCAAGAAAGAATTTTACAAAGCAACTCCAATTTTTAAGCCTAAACTCAAAAATGTGGCTACACCATTATTTTTAAAATGATGTTTCCAATCAAAATGATATATTGGATGACCCATTTTGGATTTCTAGATCCTCCAAACCAATTTCCAATTTCAACTTTTTAAACTTATATGCCATTTTTAGTTCATTTTTGACCAATCATGCAACTCCATGCTATGAGCTTTTCCAACAATTCATGACCTTCTTTCTAGACTTAAAATCACATTTTGAACAACTTTCATGTTTTGAGTTTTTCCATTTGAGGCTTGGAAATAGGAGTTTTAGGCATTGGCTAAAATGACCTATAACTGACAAATGACCAAAATACCCCTGTCTTGCTCAAACCATAAGTTGAGTTCCACAAATCCTATCAAGGACTTCTACCACTCAAATTAAAGCTAAGAAGATGCCCTTCAACATTCATGTTGACCAAGAGATCATAGGAATCATCCTACTAGGGCAAAAGTTGTCTGCAACTTGGGTGACTTTCAAGGACACAGATTCACACACCTCAGCTGACCTGTAATTTGTCCAAACCATAACTTGAGCTCTGTAACTCCTATCAAGGACTTCCACCACTCAAATTAAAGCTAAGAACAAGCTCTACAACATTCATGTTGTGGGGAAGATGAGATATCAATCACATCTAGAGCTAAAACTGCCTGGAAGATAGGGATCAAATTAGGGTTTTTTCATGGACAATCCTCATAAACCCTAACTCAAAACTTCTCAAACTCCTCAATCATGATGAGTTGGCCTAGGAATCATCTTTATAATATCTCCATGCATCATTCCATGATCTCATGGCCCTTGGATTAGGTCTCAACCTCCTCCAAATTTCCAGTTGCCCTAGGGTTGACCCAGTCAAAACCCTAATTCTACCATTCATGGTTGAATCTCTTGAATCCTGCACAATGACTTCTCTGGGCTTCATGATGGCTATCAAGACATCTCATACACTTTCTCAAAGCATCAAGTTCATTCTCAAAGTCTCAGAATCATCTGAGGGGCACCCACAACTCTCAAGCTATGAAGCACACAACCCTGGTTCCAACCAATTCCTCTGAAGATCTCTTGAACTGTCTGATGAAGGTATCAACTTTCAAACATTCAATGAATAAATAATTGTTGGTCAAATTTTGGGGTGCAACAGCTGCCCCTATTCAAACGGCTTGAACCTGACTGGGTGAGAAGCGAACGGCTCTCAGCCAATCAAGGTGCGAGACGATTGAATACCGGTAAACCCGAAAATTTGCCAACTGCACGAGCACACGACACTCTGTGGGGAACAAACCTTCGAACACTGCAACACTAGCTTCTCAACAACTAGCTGGAGAAATATCGATCTGACATCGCCGTCAGTTATCCACACTAACTTCTTCTGACATCGCCTTCGGACAACCACGACACCCCACCTCACCGCTGGAGAACTGAATCTGACATCGCCGTAGGAAACACACATCACTTTGAGACACCAGACGTCGCCGTCGTACAAACATCATCTCTGCTGGGGATTTAAAGAGTATGACCTCGCCGTCAAACATTCAACCTCGCCGCCGGACAAAACATAATCTGACCTGGGGTTCACCCCTGGTAGATGGAACAGGAGGTACACATGCGTATTTGAAACCACTCCGCTGGGAATGAGAGACTTAACCGAGCATACTCTGATCTGGGGGTCACCCTCAGAACCATAACGAACATCGGAATACTTCTGCACACTGACCGCCGTAGAACTTCAACATTAAAGACATATGAAACCCTGGCCCCTGGCCACTCCAGATCCGCTGGAAAAAATATTCAAGTATTTCTGAATATAGATGGAACCCTGGCCCCTGGCCACTCCAGCTTCAGCTAGAAAGAACATCCTTGGCCTTCAAGGATGTAAACTTTGCCCGTCGGCAACTCTGCCGGAGGCATCTTCGACTTCAGTCTAAAGAAATGGTCCTTGGCCTTCAAGGATACATGGATATGCCTTCAGGCAACTCCGCCTCTGCTATAGAGCATCCGAGACTTCAGTCAGGGATATACTTCAGCCTTCAGTCCGAAAAATGAATCCTAGGTCATTCATGACCTTGGGGATAACCTTGCCCTTAGGCACCTTCGCTTCAGCTTAGGAAATCTGTGACTTCAGTCAGAGAAATGGTATCCTGAGCCATTCATGACTCTACGGGGATTCAAACACTTTGCCTTCAGGCAAAACCCTGCTTCAGCTGGAGAAACATCTTCGACTTCAGTCAGAAGAAAAATATCATTCACTTGATCGCCATCAATCATCTCCTCAGGATCATCTTGAATACAAAATTTGGAACCTTGTCCTCAGCCACACGTTGATTCATCAACAAGGACATCTGAACTCACAGGAACCTTCTGATACTGCCCTCAGGCGTCTACGAGGTTAATCTTCAGATTAGACATCAATGTTGGAACAGACACATCACGCTGCTAAGGACTTCAAGAATCATCTTGAACAAACAGCTCCGTCGGACACCTTCAAGAATCATCCTGAACCGATAACCATTCTGGAGACTTTATTCTGCTAGGGATCCCTGGAATCTTCCTGGGCAACTCTTGCTGGGGATGCTACTGAGGAGCTCAAGAATCATACTAAGCAAACAACTCGGGAAATTGCGCTGAGGTCTTAAGAATCACCTTAAGCAAACGGCCCTACTGAGGACTTCGAGAATCATCTCGAACTGAAGACTTCGCTGGGGATCTCAAAAATCATCTTGAGCGAGCGACCGTGGGGATTACACCGGGGTCTTAAGAATCATCCTAAGAAAGCGACCTTGTTGGAGAGAATATCAGGAATCATCCTGAGCAACTGGTCTTTTGGTGAAACGCCTGTAAGACATGAATGATGATGACCTAGGTCATGCTTATGATGCATATGCTTCTGCGCTATGCCCCACACGGTGGGAATGATATGCGTTTATGCTAAATGCCATGCAATCATGCATAATGCTATGCAATGCTAAATGCCATGCAGTCATGCACAATGATGCGATCCCGTCCGCAAAATAAATGCCGGGAGGAGGAAACCCTTTTGTCAAGGAGACAAGAACTACTCAGGTAGAGGAATCATCCTGCTGAGGAGAACATGGACCCGCTGGTATCAATCGGCTCCGTCTGGGGAAACGATCTTCTGGTTGACTGCTGCAGGGAAAACAACTTCAGTTGATCTGCTGCAGGGGAACGAAGCTCTACGAGAACCTGGACTTGCTGATATCCATCGCGAGAATAAACTGCGCGGCCGTCTCGGCCCATCTGGGGATAACCACTCTGTGGGAAAACAACCTCAGCTGCTCCACACTCCGCTGGGGAAAACATGGTCTGATCCACTTCCAAGGACTCGGCTCTCTTGGGCATCTGCAAACTCGGCTGAGGAAGGAGAAGTCATTCTGCTTCGCTGGAGAGAGTGCGACTCTGGGGAAGTACAGCGTCAGTTGCCCCACGCTCCTCTAGGGAACATCCACTCAAGGTTCCAACTGCTTCCAAGGATTCTGCTTTTCTGCGGACTCAGCCGGGGAGAGAAATCATTCTACTTCACTGGAGAGTACAACCCTGATGAGGAGTCTCAATTTCGCTGGGGAAGAAAGAATCACTTGACTTCGGGGGAGAGTACAACTCTGCAGAGGAATACAACATCAGTTGTTCCAATACTCCACTGGGGAAGAGGGAATCATCCAACTTCAGGGGAGAATACGACCCTGGTGAGGGAATCTCAATTCCGCTTGAGACTTTACTGGGGAAACCCGAGCTTCGGCACCCGAACACTTCTATGAAATCTGCACTTGTGACCCGGTGCTGGGGAAAGACGACATCATTCTTCGGTGCTTGGCTCAGCTGATGGGGGTGACGCTCCTTCAGGATGCGTCTGCTTGGGGAAGAGAATCCTCTCTGCCTGGTGGACATATCAATGCTCACTGCTCTGCGTTCAGATTCTGCGGAGGAGAAACTACTGAACCTTGCTGGAGAGGGAGGACTCGCTCCGCTTCGGGGATATCAATCCTGGTTTGCTGAGGGTAATCTTGACCCTAATCTGATAAGGGGTAAATGCCATCTCGATCTGCGGCAGTCTCAAACTGTACAGGGGGAACAACCTCAAACTGTACATCCCTGCTGAGAAACAATCCTGGTTCAACAGCGTCAACACAGGGAATACAGGCTACCAATCATGGAGTCAAGTAACAGGTTATGCTGTAGGATAACAACCCAATGACCGCAAGGCTTCTTCAGAAGGTTCAGGTTTTGGCAGGGTAATGACACGATTCCCCGATACTCAATTCTTGCTAGGGTGAACAAACTCATTTGAACAACTTGCCCCAACGCAATTCAACTCGCCCCAATCCGACCTTTGGGAATAATTCGTTATGAACCGAAAACAACGGGCCACCAGACAATCTTCAGATGGCTTGCTCCAGCATCTGCACAACGGGAGGATTCATCCTCCGCTAATCAACTCTCAGCATGGTCGGCTTCGATACCTCTGAAGTAGTTTGCCCTTGAACGAGCGATGAGCGACTCAATATGCTCTGATCGAACATTGGAGGGATCTGCCCTTAAATCGCAAGAATTCTGGATAACTGCCCCTGATTGGGTCTCGAGAAAATTCACTTCCGATCAACCACTTCTTGCATAACCTGCCCCAGAATCAACTGAAGCTCCGGGACTTGTCCTAGGACAAACTGATTCCAAGCTCACTGGAAGTCAATGCCCCAGATTCACAGGGTTCCACAGCACGCCCTTCTGATCCAGACCTCTGACGATTCAGTCCTGATTGACTATTCTCTGTTGAAGTCCCTTCATGTCAGCTACTAACCTGCAATTAAAATTGTCTATTCACGAATGGTAATTTCAATGCAGTGTTCATGCAACTTTCGAAAAAATGTTGTACTATCACTCATTTACGTGTCGTGCTAGTGAGTGACGAATGAACCAAAGAGTTCAAACGTAGTGCTGATGCGATCAGTGAAAAATGCAATAAGGATATGATTAGCAAATCATGAAGGAGTCAGGTTATTCAACCTTATCGTAATGCGCTTTCAGAATAAACCCTGCCTCAATTAGGTCTTTTAAGGGTTATATCGTGGTCGGGTTCACGGTTAGTGAAACAAAGGATATCTGGCTCGAATTATGATTTGTACCCACCCCTTCTACGTGATGTTCTCCGATCCTAAAGTTCATTTAACTTAGCTTGAGCGCTCGCCTCTTCGAGAGGTATGTTGAACATTGGGAACAACTGGTTAAAGAATTCACGAGGTGTTTCGGAGTGACAGTTACTCCTTTTTCGTTTTCGGTGTCTGTGTCTACACGACTTTGTCCTTGTTCGAGGATTTTTCTTTTTTATAATCCTTTCTTTTTCATTCTTTTGTTTTGATTCCCTAATTTTTGCCTGGACTGACTCCTTTTGAGTTCTTTTCGATTTTTTTCTTTTGAAGTCCAGCGGGATGCCCTGATTTTTGCCTAAGTATTTGCTTTTTAGCTTTTCTTTTTTACTTAGCGGGCTTTCTTATTTCTCTTTTTTTTCTTGGAACAAGTCGTGTGACGCTGGCTGTCTTGATTGCTCCGAAAGGATTATAACTGTCTCACTCCTGATTGGTGAGGTTTAACCATTGTGGTTGATGAGGTACGACCTCTGGATAGGAATATGATGTGATTGGTCCTCGAAGGACAACACTCCTCTATAAGACTTGAACGCTCGATCAAGCTAACTGACAATTACCCTGCCCCGGGTTAAGATGCGAGGGTTAAAAAGTCCGAAAGAAAACTCCTACTTCTCGGCTCGAAGTGGTTAACAAGGGATTCTCTTCCTTATCTCTCCGGTGTTTAGGGATTTGGAACAATGCCTTATACGTCATCGGCAAAGTTTTATCTGAAAGCAATACGATCATTGGCTATGAGTATTCAGTCTCATCATCCTCCTTCCACTCATTGCTAATCATAGTGATAAGGTGGGGTGAATAAAATGCAAGTGTCAGTGCAATGCAGTAAATGAGTGACAACGACATAACTAATTCAGAAAAATGCATAGTCACTTTATTAATATTACCATTCGAAACATACAATGCTTAACAGCAAGTAGTAACTAACAGAAAAGAAACTACAAATGCAAAATGGTAAAAAGTCCGAGGACTGCCAATGTTGAGGACGTCTGCCTGTCTGGATCACTGGCTTCTGGAAATAACCCTCTGAATCTGCGAGCTCAAACAGCCGAGAGGTTGTCACGCACAACCAAAACTCCATCTGGAAAGGAAATACACCCTTGGTCGATCAATTGTTGCACTTTCGCCTGGAAAGCCTTGCAATCTTCAGTTGAATGCCCCGGAGATCCACCATGGTAGCCACACTGAGCATGAGGGTCGTGCCCTGGAGGGTAAGGCTCTGGCACGGGCTTGAGAGCTTTCGGTTCCACCAAGGAATTCTGAATCAACAGTGGAATAATCTGGCTATACGGCACAGGCACTGGATGGAAAGAAGCATTCCTTTGTTCCACGTGGTTGCGAGGTCTCTTGTGATCCTGGTGCTGGTATTCCTTCCGCCCAAGAGTAAGAGGTCGTCGTTTCTGCATGGCAACGATCTCTTGTTTAGGCGCTTGCGTCCTCGAACTTGATCCAGGTAGAAACTGCGAGCGAGGCGATTCAGTCACCAAAGGTTGAGGGACGTATTCGAGATCTTTCTCAGCTTCAGGCAAAGGAGTGAAATCATTCACCTCTTCTGCGGGGTACGGGATGAACTTTCCCGATGCTCTCATGCCGCCCGGCGCAAGCCTAATCGCCCTTGATTCAATAAGGTCTTGAATCTTATTTCGGAGAGCCTTACATGTTTCAACATGGTGCCCCGGTGCTCCTGAGTGGAAATCACAATGTATGTTGAGATCAACGTCTGGTGACCCGTCATCTGGTGGATCCGAGGTCCGAAGCTTGAGAACACGGTTCTGAACCAACAGTGGCAACAGTTGGGCATAACTCACAGGTATTGGGTCCACAGCTCTATCAAGTAGCTTCTTCTTTTGATTATAACCTTCAAGGTTATTCTGAGATGCCTGGCGCGGCTGCCAACGAGACAGGCCTCGAGCTTCATGCTGTGTAGAGGACCCACGAGGTCCATTTGGCTTCGGCACTGGTGGCACTGACGGCAATGGGGGAAGCACTTTGGTCTCCTCTTTGGGTGCTTGACCACTCTCCTTATTTAGCATACTTCTCACCACTCCCATGGGAAAGCTCAACTGATTCTGCAGTTGCTGATTCTCCTCTCTGAGTACTTGCTGGTCCAGACGCACTGCCCGTATGTCATTCATGACCTGCCCCAGTTGGCTTCGGATTTTCCCCAGTTCAGCTTGTACCTGCTCCATCAATCTGAGCTGCTTGATCCTGAGTCAAACCTGCAAACACAAGGGTTAGAAGACAAGCCCCGGCTTCTGTCATGCAAGATGAATTATGGGTGTCTGTACGTTCAGGAGATCACCCCTGATTCTGGTGTCAACGTGCCAACATAGTGTCAATGCAGTGATAAGACTGGATCCATTCATGGAAGAAAATATCTCATATTGCTCGGGACACCAGACTCAGGGTACGAAACGCGCCTGTAGCACAGACACATGCTAATGGAATGCAAACAGGAATATGCGAGCTAATGCAAAATGCAGGGATGCAACAATATATCCAGGTGGCTGCTGTGGAGATTCGGTATCAACAGTCACTGATGAGAGGGAAACCCCGGTGTAAGACCACTAATCTGATCTGCTGAGAAAAACCATCTGACGGGACCGAGATCAAAATTCTGTTCTGACAAGAGTAAGTGACTAATAATAAGGACCCCGGGTGCAAGATCGAGGAACATCTGCTGAAGTCTTCAAACCCCAAATCAAAATCTTCCTTATCAAGAACAAATAACATATGTCGATGAGGTCTTCAGACCTCACTCAAACTCTGCTCCATCCATAACAAATAACATCTGCCGATGAGGTCTTCAGACCTCACTCAAAATCTGCTCCGTCCAGAACAAACCACTGACGATAATACACTGATCAAAGCCCGCTCTATCAAGAACAGACGAACACCCGATGATAAGATCCTCTGACCAAACTCTTGCTCTATCAAGAACACATCTGTAACTGAGAACCCAACATAACTGATTTGCTGTCAAGAAAACCAGGTAGTCTGAAGGTCTAAGTTTCCTGCAATAAACCCAGTCCCACTCACTGGTATGAACCTAGACTGACTCAAGGTACGGCATCCTATGCGTTCATCAGCGTCACAGACTTTCAAAACTGATGATACGATTCCCAGAAGGAGTGGCATCATCAAGTCCTGAAGAGGCCTCACTTAGCTGAATCACAAATGATCGGTTCCCAGAGTCGACAATCCACCAAACCAGCAACCGTCTCAACCCAAAGGGTTGAAAGTGAAGCCAACCGGATGAACCTCGTCTGAGCGTGGATTTCATGAGACACTAGTGCCTGCAAAGCAAGCACGCGCCCACTAATTTCCACTCTAAGTCTATGGTGCACTCAAGCCTGGGTCTGGCTTCTCACTCAATCAGAACTCCCATCCCACAACAGCACAAATAATCATATTTTACTGAATATAAAATGCGGGAAAATAAAGTGCGAGAAGTAAAAATGCGATAAATAAGCGCAACCCAACAAGCAAACACACAAACGATAGGATTGACTCGCACAGGGAACCGTTGGAGTCCCCAGCAGAGTCGCCAGCTGGCGCTTGCGCGAAAATAAGGTGCCGGCATGACAGAAGAGTCGCCACCTTTCGTTATTTATCCCTCAGAGCGGGAAAGGAAACGATCGGAAAAACCTGATGAATAAGGGTAAGACAAGGTCGTCGCAACCATTGTCTGGGTTCGGGAGTCGGTTACGCAAGGGGAAGGTATTAGCACCCCTCACGTCCGTCGTACTCGACGGGATCCTCGCTTGTTTGTTTACTTGGACGGGTTGGTTATAATCTATCTACCTATCAAGGCTGGCTGAAAAAGAAAAGAAAAATGACTTGGCAAAGCATCGCACTTTGTGCCTACGTATTCTCATCAGAGAATGAGAAATCAGAGTCAACGTAGTTCGGCTAACTACGGGGGAAGGTGGGGAAGGTTGCTCGCTAGGATGTCGCATCCTATGCCTACGTACTTTCATCTGGTATGAAAGATCAGAGCAAACGTAGTTCGGGAAACTACGGATTATCTCCTGAAAGAAGTGTTTTTTATTGTGTTTGCGATTTCAACCGCACTAGATACTATGACCTGAGAGTGAATGCGTCGCATGTCACCCAAAGGGTGCCATACTAAACATCCAGACTGTGGAAAAGAAACTCTCCCACAATCCTTTCTCAGATAGCTTAAGGCTCGTAACGTACGAAAGAAATCATTCATGATTATTGTATCTTAAACTGTTTTGAGATGAGAAGAGAACAGGCCCAACTAGGAGGGAGACTATCAAGTCCTACTGTTATCATGCCATGGATTCATCCTATGGTTGAGGTTTGAACAGGGAACTCCTAGATGTTGTCATGCATAGGTTTCAACCTAAAAGTCTATCATCAAATCCTTATCAAAGGAAATGAGAGTCCTAAGGGATCATGTCAATGATACACCAAAACAGACAAAAGCATCAGCTTAACAGTAAAATGCATGCAATGCAAGTGAGGGAGGAAATGTGTGTGGGGCTTCAGCCTCCACAAGCTCGTCTCAACCTCAAGCCAGTCATGAAATAACAGTAATCATACTGAAATAAACAACATGTTATCAAGCAAAAACAGTAAATTGTAATCATACAGACAGAAAATGAAATCATGCTATCAAGCAAAATAAACACATGGGCAAAGGAGCTGGGCTCTACCGAATACCCGCAAGCAAAGCCAAGCAATAACAATACAATCAGATGCACTCATGCTCTTAGACTGAACTTATTCTAAATGGGCTTAGTCTAATGCAGCAGAGAGATCAGACAAAACACACAATACATCAAAGAAAACAGAAGAAAGCCTCAGCTCCTCCAGCAGCAACCCAGTCTTCAGACTTCAGATATCACTTGCTTTCCAGGCATCAACCCTACAACATGAGTATCAACTCATCTTCTCCCTTGAGCTTCAGCTCCTTTGATCAGCTCTACCTTCAGGCTTCACTATCTTCAGGGATCTTCAGGCATCAATTTGATCTTCACAGAGTCTTCAGACTTCCATAGTCTCCAAGGAATCATCCTCTTCAAGGCTTCAGCTTCTATCTTCAAGGGCTCAAATGCTCCAGCAAACAAGATTCAGTCAACCAGATGAGGTGAGGATGTTACAGTACTCACTGACTTCCAAAGGATGCCATTGAGAACTTAACATCAAAGGAAAGGCTCTCTCAAAGTTCTACCTTATGGGGCAAGGTCACTAATCCCTCCAAAGGAGAGAGGTGAATACCCTTAAGGGACTCTATGTCACGGAGAAGAAAGGAGGTGAACAAGACACTCCTTGTTTATTGAACAAAGTATTCTATCTAGGGCTCTGCCTATGCACCTATAAACCTATAAACAAAACAACAAAAGCTATGCTAAACTCCTCTGCAAGGTCTTCAAAGCTTCCATGATGATCCACAAGGTCTTCAACTCAATCCTCAAAGCTCACACACTCAAAAGAGAAGGAAAGAAAACACAACAATACAACTTATGCCTTTAAGCAACACACATACTATCCATACATTCAAAAATCAATGAAAAATACTAAAACACCATGCAATATTCTAGTAAAATTCTAGGGGATTCTATACATACTTACCCTTAACCCATACATTCCCCATACACTAATTTGGCTTATAAACCCCAAAACAAATTTGTGCAAGTCTACCTACACAACCTAAAACCCTAATTAGAGCACCTAAATGTCTAACCATCAAACTACATCAAATTTTAATCCACAAATCAAGAGATAAATCCTACATGAAACTAGGGTTCAATACCTAACTATGCCAAAAAGAATGGCTCAAAGACCCTTAGGGAAAGTCCTAAAACAATTCATAGAAAATGAGATATCAACTAAAAGAAAATAAATACCCTATTTAAAAGAAAATATCACCAAAAATTCTACATTAAAAATAAAATCCTATTTTTATTTTTATAATTTTCTACACAAAATTATCTCAACATAGCAAAAAGAAGGAACAAAAAATCATTATTTATCATTTACTTATGAATTTTTAAAGATGGCAAAAATGTTAAAGAATTAAAAAGAATTTAAAACAATATAAAAGGGAGGGGGGGTGGAAATAGTAGTATGCGCCAGTTGATTTCTAATGGGCCAGAAATAGAGGGGGTGCGGATAGGAAAGGGACTAAAGCCCACACGCCCCTCACTAACTGAAACGACGTCGTTTCAGCCTTTTAAATCTCCCTCCAATTCCGAATAGATCTGGGCCGTGGATGAGATGGAAAGAGTCAAATAATCCAACACAAACCAACGGTAGAGATTATCTCTCCTACCTTTGGTCACCTAGGGTTTCAAGACACATCCCCCATGCACGAATCTTCCCTCCTCCATATCTCTCTCATCTCGCGACCATTTCCTTCGATATAAAAACCAAACCTGATCCTCTCACTGCCCTCTATCCAGCCATGCCAAGATTTTTAACTAACTCTTCATGGAAACCCCAAACCGAATGCATACAACCTTGGGTACCACCATATTGGACTGTATGCAACATTCACAAACCTAACTTCTAACGACCCTAGCTTGTTCCTCTTGTTACCCTGAGTCCATTAAATCATTACATGAACATTTATACCTCCTAACAAGCACTATCTTGATCTTCAAAGAATTACACACACATGCTGAACCTTCATGGATTCATCCTAAACTCTTCACAATTGTTCCTTAAGTGTCTCTAATCATGAATATCACAATAACTAGCCCTAACCATGAATAAATACAGTGATTCGAAGGAACATGCAAGCTTACCAAATGATGATGGCAATGGTGGTTATCTCTCTCTCCAGCTCTTGGCACTTGCTCTAACTGATCTTTGGATGATGGTGATGATTCTGATGAAGAGAATTTGTGCTCAAACCTCTTGAATTATGCTATCCAAACCTTTATGCAAATGGGAGTGATGAGTTGAATCACACACAACAGCCACGAATTCTTGAGCCTTCTTCTTGCTTTTCACTCCACAACAATGGAGGATGATGATGATGATGATGAAAGATTACACCAACAATGGGATTTGGGAGAGATTGAAACCAAAATGCAATGAGGGAGTTATGGTATCAAAGTGTATTTGCAAGCTTGAGGAATCACCAATCCTTGCATGAATGATCTCTGCTCAATATATAGGCCATAATGGGAGCATCTAGGAGTTGCTGGAAACTTCCAAGAGCTTTCTAGAAGCTTCATGCCATGAACTTATGGATTTCTCACATATCTCATGACATCTCATGATATAATCCTTACCCACCTTTAATTTCAAGTCAAAATCTCCCCATATGAGTTATAGAGGTGATTAGAGTGCTAAAACAACCAATGTGTTCACTTATTTCAAGTTTTCCCAAGTTGCCTTAATATGCAAGAAAGAATTTTACAAAGCAACTCCAATTTTTAAGCCTAAACTCAAAAATGTGGCTACACCATTGTTTTTAAAATGATGTTTCCAATCAAAATGATATATTGGATGACCCATTTTGGATTTCTAGATCCTCCAAACCAATTTCCAATTTCAACTTTTTAAACTTATATGCCATTTTTAGTTCATTTTTGACCAATCATGCAACTCCATGCTATGAGCTTTTCCAACAATTCATGACCTTCTTTCTAGACTTAAAATCACATTTTGAACAACTTTTATGTTTTGAGTTTTTCCATTTGAGGCTTGGAAATAGGAGTTTTAGGCATTGGCCTAAATGACCTATAACTGACAAATGACCAAAATACCCCTGTCTTGTTCAAACCATAAGTTGAGTTCCACAAATCCTATCAAGGACTTATACCACTCAAATTAAATCTAAGAAGATTCCCTTCAACATTCATGTTGACCAAGAGATCATAGGAATCATCCTACTAGGGCAAAAGTTGTCTGCAAGTTGGGTGACTTTCAAGGACCCAGATTCACACACCTCAGCTGACCTGTAATTTGTCCAAACCATAACTTGAGCTCTGTAACTCCTATCAAGGACTTCCACCACTCAAATTAAATCTAAGAACAAGCTCTACAACATTCATGTTGTGGGGAAGATGAGATATCAATCACATCTAGAGCTAAAACTGCCTGGAAGATAGGGATCAAATTAGGGTTTTTTCATGGACAATCCTCAGAAACCCTAACTCAAAACTTCTCAAACTCCTCAATCATGATGAGTTGGCCTAGGAATCATCTTTATAATATCTCCATGCATCATTCCATGATCTCATGGCCCTTGGATTAGGTCTCAACCTCCTCCAAATTTCCATGTGCCCTAGGGTTGACCCAGTCAAAACCCTAATTCTACCATTCATGGTTGAATCTCTTGAATCCTGCACAATGACTTCTCTGGGCTTCATGATGGCTATCAATACATCTCATACACTTTCTCAAAGCATCAAGTTCATTCTCAAAGTCTCAGAATCATCTGAGGGGCACCCACAACTCTCAAGCTATGAAGCACACAACCCTGGTTCCAACCAATTCCTCTGAAGATCTCTTGAACTGTCTGATGAAGGTATCAACTTTCAAACATTCAATGAATAAATAATTGTTGGTCAAATTTTGGGGTGCAACACCGAGATCCATTCAAGAAGAATCAAGAGTGTGATAAGTGACTAAATTAGGGTTTCTAAATTTGGCAGTGCAAAATCCCCTGTTTAGTGCATAACTTCAAGACCACATATCTCAATATATAAGTGCAATCTCATTTTGATGTGGAAATTATATTTCTATAGCATGTTATTAGCTTTATTTTGAGTATTAGAACTCATCCATTGGGTTTCTAGAACTCAAGATATGATGCTGACAAGTTATGGGTCCTCAGATGAATGTGATTTCAGTCAACAAAAGTCAACCAACTTCCAAGGCATTTTTTACCTAGAATCATGTTTCTCCTCACTTTGACCCAAACATGAAAGTTGTTTATCATGATCTTAGCTTTCCAAAAAGTCGTATAAGTCCTTCATCTAATTTGTAGAGCTCAAGTTATGAGGCTTGCAAGACAGGGGTATTTTGGGAAAGTGAGATTATAGGTCCTTTTCATTATAGGTCTTGTTCATCCACTTGTGCACTTCAATTGAAACTTTGCCCAACATGAAAATTGATTCAAATGATCCCAATTTCATCTTAGAATACTCAATTGTCATGGATTTGGCTAGGGTTTGGAGATTGGTAAAGGAAAAATCATGAAAAAGTACTTTAAGGGCATGAATTAAATTGACTTGAGTTTAATTCATTTCCAAACCATATTTGTGCATATTTTGAGTCACTTTGTAATACCAAAGAGATTGCACAAATTTATTTGGAGTTATGCAAGCTAGAGCACATGAATTTTCAAGTAACTTCATGGTGAAGTTTCACAATCAAACATCAACCATTAGATCAAATTAAGGAGCAAATCTCATCCACATGATCAATTTGAACTCGCAGCAAGTGATTTGAATCAGAAACAAGGGAAATTGGAGCATTTTCACGTGTGCATGGAGCTTGAAAATTCAAATTGGGCATTTCTTCATTACACTCAAATCAGCCACAGTTGGGCCTCCATATCATTCCCAACCCATATATAAAAGCTTCAGATCTATTTTGAATCTTCAGAGAGTGAATTTCATGCAAGGAGAGCTTAGGAGCAGTTGGAGCATTCAAGTGGAATTTCAAAATCATGAATTCTAATTGAAGCCTTTTCAAAGAAATTCAACTTTAGAATCATCTTCCTTGAGCTCTTTTGAATGGATCTGCACAATTTTAGCAAGCTTAATCATCTGAAGAAGCTCCAACGGAGAGACTTCGTTAGGTAAGCTTCAAATCAGAATTTCTCACTCAATACGCATTGTTTCTACATGATTCTTGTTGCATCTGAAGACCTACACTTGGTAGGAAAATTCTGTTTCATTAATTGTTGATGTTTGTTAACATTTCAGTTGAACATGTGAATTTTATTTTGCTCGATTCTCTTTATTCTTGCATGATATGTGATTTTTGAGCTCGGATCCATGATCTCCTTGAGCTCCTCTTGAGTTTGGTATATGATTTTGTCTGATTTGGTGATGTTTTGAGATCTCAACCTTGAGGGATGATTGGAGAAGATGACCGAAGCACAGTGCTCCGACATCTTGTTATTTCTCCGTTTGGCTAACGTGTGCGTGCCATGTGTGCGTTTTGAAACTTTGACCGAGCAAGATCCACGACTCAGATGACAGTTGACTGGCTGCGTGGATATGTTGACCTGCCAACGCATAAGTGAAACGATGCATTTCACATTTGGTTCAAGTTTGGGCTTATCTCGCTATCCATATCCCCTCCCTTTAAAGCGCAATCTGTTTTTCCTATCTGACTTGCTATTTGCACCTTTTCTCCATTTATTTGTTTTTTTATTTTCATTTCATTTCTGTTTACATTTTAATCATTTTAAAATACCTCCAAACATTCAAAAATTCCCCAAAAATATTTTTAGGACACTTTGAGATGTCCTTTAATTTTTCATAATTTTTGTTTTAATTTTTTGGTTTATTTTTCATTTAAAATGGAATTATTTGTTTGGAGGTGTTTTTAATTGATTTCTTCCTTGCTAGATTGGTGTTCTTGATTTGTTTTTGATCCATTCTATTGGTCCAATTATTGAAATTTTTTTCTCATATTCATGATGAGTTGAAGAATTTTTTAGGACTATTTTGCCCCTGGTTTAGGTCTTTTTGGTTTGACTTTTGTCCCTCTTTTGTTGACCCTCGATCCTTCCATCTCAAAGTAGTAAACCTTAGGGATTCATTTCTTTTGGTGGTGCTTTGATGGAACATTGCTCTTGAGCTTATGGCCTCTGGTTGCCTACATCTTGATGCTTGTTTGAGATTTTATTTGATTATTTTTGAGCATTTTTCCTAATTTTGAGATGACTTGCAAGTCAAGTTATTTCCAGGGGTGGCTCATACAAGTGCATTACCTAGTTTGATTTGGAAATGGCCTTTGTGGATCCATTGAGCTCTCAAATCTTATTGATTCATATAGTACACATGTTGAGCTTGCTTTATGTTCATTTTTAGGTCAAAATTTCATTCATTTCTTGTTGAGTTGTGCATTTCTTTTTAGGCTTTCCACTCGGACTTCAAACGTTGATTAGGATTAAGACTTTGGTCTTTCTCCTTGCCTCTTCTTGTAATCCTTTTGGTTATATTTGATGTTTGCTTTGTTCATTTTCTTCTATCATCTCCACTTCTGTCCAATGACATTTGGATCCCATTCATGATGGTTTAGTCCCTCCTGTGGACGTACTTGAAGCATGTCATAAATGGTGAATCCTTGAGGACCTTTTGGTGCACTTGTCTGATTTCTTTTTGTGCATTTCTTTCTCCTTTCTCTTTTGCATCTCTCATATACATGCTTGAGGTTGAGATGTGCTTGTGGAGGCTACTTACCCACACCTTTTTCCTCCCTCACTATCATTCTAATTGTGCATTACATGTTTGCATACTTGCATATTTCTTACTTCATGTTTCCTTTTTCTTCTTTCTTCTTTGCCATGTTCCCTTAGGCCCTCTAATCTCCTTGTTCAAGGATGATTATGATAGAACTTAGGACTTAAAACATGCATGATAACATTAGGTAGTATTCCCCATTACCTCAACCATAGGATCATTTTGCATGACAACTACTAGGTTTGAATTAGTCTCCCTTTAGTGTGTCCTTTCTCTTCTCATCTTCAAACAATTTCAAAATACTTAATAAAGGCTAATGAATGTTATTTGCTACGAGCCTTAAGTACTTGGGAAATGATGATTGGGTGGTTTCCTCTCAATTATCTAGAGTGTTACCATATCTCCTTTGGAAGATATGCGACGCTTTTGCTCCTAGGTCATAGTCTTTAGTGCAACGTGAGTTAAAAATCAAACTCAAAACACTTCTTCTCTAAAAGACTTCAAAAAACAATTTCAAACTTTCTTTTTGTCCTTTGGGACCCTTAATGTGGAAAATATTTTCATAAAGAGAGTGTTGTTAACTCTTGGTTCTACCGCAAACAGACGCCTAAGTCTCCAATGGTCGAGCAACACACACCTAACTGCTAGAAGGAAGGTTTAACCATACTCAGTTTAAAACATTTGAACCTACCGGTGTTCTTGTTAGACCGAACTACGTTTGCTCTGATTTCTCATACCGGACGAGAATACGTAGGCACAAGACGCGATGTCTTGGTGAGCAACCTTCCCCACCTTTCACCCGTAGTTTTCTGAACTACGTTGACTCTGACTTTCCCATTGCACGAGGGAATACGTAGGAACGGAGCGACGATGCTCTGTTGAGTCTCTTTTCTTTTCTTTTATCCCTGAGACCTTTAGCATATATAGTTTCAATCACCCTTTTAGATAGACAACCAAGCATGGATTTCGTCGAGTACGACAGATGTGAGGGGTGCTAACAAGTTCCCCTTGCGTAATCGACTCCCGAACCCGAGATTTGGTTGCGATGACCAATCTTATCCCCTTTTCGTAGGTTTTCTCTGATTGTTTCCTTTCCCTCTTTTGGGATAAATAACGAATGGTGGCGACTCTTCTGTCATTGTTGGCCTCCTTTTTTCGGAGTAGCGATAGTGGGGGAGCGGGAAATCATATTTCGATCTCGCTCTATTCAAATCTCGATAATCAACACACATCCTGACCTTTCTATCCTTTTTAGGCACAGGAACAATTTTAGCAACCCATGGAGGGTAATCAGTAACAGCAAGAAAACCAGCATCCAACTGATTTTGGACTTCCTCTTTGATCTTAACTGCCATATCAGGTATGGTCCTTCTCAACTTCTGCTTCATAGGTGGGCATTCTACTCAAGGAGGTAGATGGTGCACCACTATATCAGTGTCCAACCTTGGCATATCTTGATACGACCAAGCGAAGATATCGTTATACTCAAAGAGCATTTCAACTAGTCTTTTCTTGACACCACCTTCTAATGCAACCCCTATCTTGACTTCCTTTATCTCATCTTTAGTACCTAGATTGAAGACTTCAATATCATCCTAATGAGTCAAAATAACCCTTTCCTCTTGCTTTAGAAGCATGACCGGTTTCTCAGGTAGGTCACAATCTTCATCAGCCTCTTCTTCGGCTTGGTAAATGGGATTATCGAAATCATACTAAGCCATAGCTAAATCAGGATGGATGGTGTCTGAGATGTGAAACTTGCATGATTGATGTTTTATGCTGATTATGATATGTAAATAAACACAAAACACATTGCCATGTTTATTTTAATGTAAAAGCAAAAAGGAAAATCATGGATGAAAATATTCGAATGCAAAAGCGATTCTTAAGCTTCTGCCACATCTGATTCAAAACTCCAGTTCCTATGTCGTACAATCAGCTTCTGCCACATCTGATTCAAAACTCATTGGTGGATCCCACGACTCTTAAGCATGTGCCAGAACCTTACCCTTTAGGGTACAATCCCCATGTTCAGTGTGGATATCATGGCGGATCCATTGGGCACTCAACAGAGGATTGAAAAGCCTTCCAAGCCAGGGTACAACAGTTGATTAACAAAGGGTACATTTCCTTTCTAGAAGGAGTTTTAGTTGTTCATGTGAACCTCTCAGTTGTCTAAGCTCGAAGATTCCAAAAGTTATCTCCAAAAGCCAGTGATCTAGACCGGCAGACATCCTCAACATTGGCAGTCCTTGGGCATCTTTCATCATTTTCATTTGTAATTTCTTTCCTGTTAATTGCTACTTGCTTTTAAACATTGTTGTTTTGAATGGTAATATTAATGAAGTGATTATTCATTTTTATGAATTAATCATGTTGCATTCGCTCATTTTCCATTTATCACAAAGCACATACACATACACCTTTTATTCACTCCACTTTATCACTATTATTTAGCAAAGACTGTAGGGAGGATGACGAAAATTGAATACTCATAATTGTTGATTGTATGCTTTTGATGAAATCCTGCTGATGACGGACATGCATTGTTTCAAATCCCCTAAACACCGTAGAGATAAGAAGTTACTACTTAGTTAACCACTTCGAGCCTATAAGTATGAGTTTCTTCAGATTTTCAAACCCTCACATCTTTACCTGGGGTAGGGTAGTTGTCAGTTGATTTGACTGAGCATTTGAATTCTATAGATGAGTGTCCCTATTCGAGGACCAATCATATCATATCTCATCAACCACGATGGTTAAGTCTCACCAATCAGGAGTGAGACAGTCACAACCCTTTCGGAGAAATCAAGACATTCAGTGTCACACGACTTGTTTCAAAAAACAAAAAAAAAGGAAAAGAGAAAGAAAGCCCGCTAACTCAAAAAGCTGGAGAGCAAATACTTAAGAAAAATTGGGGCATCCTACTGGACTTCAAGATAAAAAAAACTGGAAAAAAATTAGTCCAGGAAAAAATTAGGGAACAAAAGAATAGAAATATATGATCTCAGAAGAAAAATCCTCAAACAAGAACGAAGTCGTGTGGCTACAGACACATAAGACAAGAAGGGGGTAACTGTCACTCCGAAAAACCTTGTGGGTTCCCTAACCATCACTCCTACCATTCAATAAACCTTTTGAAGAGGTGAGTGCTTGTGCCAAGTTAACTAAACATAGGATTGGATATCATCACAGAGAAGGGGTGGGTACAAATCAAACTTTGAGCCTTTTATCCCTTGTTTTGATAACCGTAAACCCGACCACGATTGAACCCTTGAAAGACCTAATTGAGGCATGGTTTATTCTGAATGCATACTATCACAAGGTTGCGTAAACAGACTCCTCACATATTTGCTACTCATCAGCATCGGTGTCATTATCCTTGCTATATCTTTCACACCAATAAATTTAGCACAAAGTTTGGACTAAATGGTCCATTCGTTTCACTATCACGATACTTAATAAATGGCATTTTTTTTCAAAGTCTGCATGAACACCGCATTAAAATTACCATTCACAAACAATTTTAATTCCAGGCGAGTAGTTGACATGGAGGAAATTCCAACAGGTAGTAATCAAATAGGACTGGATCATTCAGTTGTCTGGACCAGAATCGAGTATACTTTACAACCCTATGGATCTAGGGCATTGACATCAGTGAGTTTGTAATCAGTCAGTCAGAGATAAATCCCCAAGCATCAGTTTATTATGGGGCAAATCATTCAAGAAGCAGTTGATCAGAAGTGAATAATCTCGAGACTCTACCAATCAGGGGCAGGTCACCTAGAGATTCTGTTGATTGAGGGCAGCTCCTTCCAGTGTTCAGTCAGGACAAGTTAAGTCGCTTCAACGCTCATTCAGGGTTAAGATATTCAAGAGTACATTAAATCTAACCATTCTGAGAGTTGTCTAGTCAAGACCCTTTCATGGTACAAATTCTGGGGCAAGCCATCTCGAGATCGTCTATTGGAAAACTGCTTTCTTTTCAAGATGAACTTTCGCGAGAGTCAGACTGGGGCAAGTTGAATTGCACTGGGGCAAGTGATTTAAGTGAGCTAATTTTTGTCAGCAAGAATTTGACTGTCGGGGAATCGTTTCATCACCCCATCAAATAACCTTAACATTCTGAAAAACCCTTTTTGTCATTGGGTTTCGTCCGTTACAACATGTTACCTGTCAGAGCCTTGTAACCTAAAATCATTTCCAAAGCCCAGTTCTCTTCTGGAAAACCTTCAAACCAGTTCTTGTTTGGTCAATCCTTCAGTATAGACCAGTTCCCTCCTGGAACATGTCAGCTTTTAAACCAATTCACTCCTGGTCACCCTTTCTATACCCTACCGTTTAACCAGTCTTCGTCTGGAAAACACAGTTTCAAAATCAGTTCCCGTCTGATACCAAACAAGAAATAATTTCCCGCCTGATACCAAAACTAAAAGTCAGTTCTTGTCTGACTATAACACCCTACTCTAACCCGTACGCGTATATATAAAACATATATGGAAATAAAACATAAAAGTACATCAGAGTTTCCTCAACAAGTAGGATGTCAAACTAAGTCACTTCATTTTCCATCAATAAACCAATGATGTTTAGTTTTCAATTTAAAACAGCGGAGTAAATTCAATGTTCAAAATAACTCCCACAATCGTGGTCATACATCCATAATCAAACAAATAGAAGATACGTAACAATAAATCAAGCAAACTAGAAAATATAACATAATCCCGTCATCCTATGTTACGTATCAGAGCGACTCATAGGACTCGATAAAATAGCAACACACTCCAAGCACTACTCAGGTACCTAGTCATCTGCACTCCCCAAGGAGCACATACGCAACAAACTAAAAAGGGGTGAGAACTACATTCAATAAATAAGCGGTGAAATACACATGTTAAGGAGTAATACACACCACACATATAATCATACACGTACAACGCACATACACGTGCCACCTCAATCACTCGACATTAATAGCCCATAACAAAAGACAAATATGTTATGTGACTCACTGACTTGAAACAATGCATGTGGTACCAACACAAATACATACGGTTCACCCTAGAACTCGATTCCCGTCGGAATCTGGATAAGTCGTATACGTTCCTCTGAACTACAACTTATCTCCACAACGACTTCCACATGAAGTCCGAATAAAACTAGTCATCTCCACAAGACACATGACATGAAATGCATGACAACACAATTATGCAATATAATAATTAAAGCATAATTCACGATCATCAATGATCCACACGAGCCATCCGTTCACCGTAATCCTCTTGGGAATTACCATAATCGCACAACATTGTTCAATTTCGACAATCATGGCTCACATCCATCAAAACACACCCTAAGGGCAAAAATGTAATTTTCCACATTCTCTCTAATTAAATTCATTACTAATCTCCCTTAGGTTCACTTTAGTCATATTAATCCTATCGATTAAACGGAATTTCGTTTCAAGCGAAATCTGGGTAGAAATCGCGAAAATGGGGAAAAGTCACCCCAAGCCTGCCCATACGCGCATGGCCTTCCCCATACACATATTGCCCAATCACATATGTGTATGGCCAGTCCCATACGCGTATTTCCCATTCCCATACGTATATGGCTAGTCCCATACGTGTATTGCCCAGCCCCAAACGCGTATCACCAGAGCTGCTGTCAAAAACTCAGATTTCTTCCCTTTCACGAATCCTCTCTCAATACTCTGATTTTTACCACTCAATCCAACCCAAAACTCAGTTTTTTGGTAATCGATTCCCTCTACCTTCACTATACTCCATCTATCCAATATTCTCTTACGGTTTCTATCATGCAAGGATTCAATTTTGTTAACCCCAAAATTCGTAGGTTCTAGATTTGTCATATGTCTGAATTTTATTACAACATTAATGGATTTCCACACAATTCTCATATCAATCTCAGATTCATACACACCAGCAGCATACAATAATTGTTCAAGAATAACAGTCATTTTTGGGAATTCATCAGGTCACGAAATTCAGATCAAGAAATCAAAAATAGACATAAATCCTATAAGGGAAAGGATCTCTCGCCACCCTCTCATGTTAATTCATCCATATTGAAATCCATTCTCTCCCCTTACCTTGGTTTTGATCTCTTGCTTGACAGCAATAGGGAAATCTTGGTTCCTCTGCCCTATCTCTCCTTTCTCTGTCTTTTTCCTCTTTCACGTGTTAACTGACTAATTTTCCACTAACCCTCTCTTAACCCCCTTAATTAGATTTTAATATATTTAATTTAATCAATAATAATAATAATAATAATAATAATAATAATAATAATAACTATAATACTAACTACTCCCCCATTAATCTTATTATTATTAGTAATTAAAATAATAATACTAATAAACATAATATTCTTACTATTATCATTAAATCATTCACATTATATATTATAGTTCCACCTTATCTCAGCTAAGTGTCAACTCTCACTCATTACCTTAACCTCCTACCCTTAGTTAAGGACATTACAACAAATGTACATCATAGAAAATACAAAAACGACTAAATAATTTTAATGCGGTGTTACAACTCTCCCCTACTAAAAAACTTTCGTCCTCGAAAATGTACCTAATGAGAAAAATTCCGGATACGACTCTCGCATCTTGCTCTCCAATTCCCAGGTCACACTTCCTCCAGCAGCTCCTCCCTAAGCCACTCTCACCAACGGGATATCTTTCCCTCTTAGTTGTTTCATTTTGCAATCTTCGATCCTCAACGACATCGCCTCCACCATAAGGTTATCTCGAACTTGCACTTCATCTCTCTGAAGCACATGAGACGGATCAACAACATACTTTCGAAGTTGCGATACATGAAACACGTCATGCAGATTCGAAAGTTCGGGTGGCAACGCCACTTTATAGGCAACTGCTCCAACCCTTTGCAGAATCTGATACGGTCCAATAAACTTAGGATCCAATTTCTTTGATTTCAGCGCACGACCAACACTGGTCACCGAGTTGACTCTAAGAAATACATGGTCACCTTCGCTGAATTCCAAGTCTTTCCTCCTATTATCATGGTAGCTTTTCTGCCTACTCTGGGCCATCTTTATTTTCTCTGTAATCATCTTAATTATCTCTGCAATTTGTTGCACAACCTCGGGTCCGAGTACCGTACTCTCGCCCGACTCATACCAACATAGAGATGTCCTACACCTCCTACCATACAATGCTTCAAAAGATGTCATTCCAATACTGGAATGATAACTATTGTTATAAGTAAATTCGAACAGCGGTAAAATAGTATCCCAAAAGCCTCCCCACTCGAGTATACAAGCCCTCAACAAATCCTCCGATGACTGAATAGTCCTTTCAGATTGTCCATCTGTCTGCGGGTGATAAGCAAAACTCAATTTCCAACTAGAACCCAAAGCTTCATGCAAGCTTTTCCAAAATCCAGAAGTATACCTCGGGTCTCTGTTAGATACAATGCTCGACAGAACCCTGTGCAACTTCACTATCACCCTAATATAAATTTCTGCTAACTTCGCCAAAGGAAAACTGATGTTAATCAGTATAAAATACGCCGACTTTTTCAGTCGATCCACAGTCACCCAAATTGCATCAAAGCCTCTCGTTGTATTCAGCAATCCAGTCACAAAGTCCATGGAAATACTATCCCATTTCCACTCCGGTATTTCCATCGGTTACATCAAACCGGAGGGTTTCTGATGTTCCACCTTCGACTTCTGGCAAGTCAAATAAGCATACACAAACTGGGTTATGTCCTTCTTCATACCCGGCCACCAAAACAATTTCTTCAGGTCTTGATACATTTTCATAGCTCCTAGATGAATACTCAAGCTACTCTTGTGGCTTTCTTGCAAAATTACCTTTTTCAAGCCAGGATGATATGGCACACAAATTCTGTCTCTGAACTTCAACACACCAGAATCATCTACTTTAAAATCTTCTTCTTTATCTGTTCCGCCTACGGTCATCACGTCTACCAATTTCAAATCCAGCTTCTGACCTTCTCTTATTTCTCGAAGGAACTCATTATCCACTTTCAACATCCCCAACATTACACTTTCCGAAGTTAATTCACAAACCATACCCTAGTCTCTAAACTGCTTAATCAAATCCAATTCTCCAATCATCAACGTCGACATATGTATCGTCTTCCGACTCAGAGCATATGCCATGACGTTAGCTTTACCTGGATGGTAACTCAAGCTAAAGTCATAATCTTTCAAAAATTCCAACCATCTTCGCTGCCTCATATTTAATTCCTTCTGGTCAAACAGATATTTCAAACTCTTATGGTCACTGAACACTTCGAATCTCGACCCGTACAAATAATGCCTCCAAACTTTCAATGCGAAAACCATTGCAGGTAACTAAAGATCATGAGTAGGATAACTCCTTTCATGAATCCTGAATTATCGTGAAACATAAGCCACAACCTTTCCATCTTGCATCAAAACACTGCCTAATCCCATTTTAGACACATCGCAATACACCACGAAAGGATCATTTAGATTTGGTAAGGTTAACGCTGGTGCGGTAGTCAACCTTTTCTTCAGTTCTCGAAAACTTTCTTCACACACTATCTCACACAAATGCCTGGCCCTTTCTAGTCAATTGGGTCTACAGAAGAGCTAATTTAGAAAACCCTTCGATGAACTTGAATAATAGTCTGCCAAGCCTAAGAAACTTCTAATCTCCGTCACTGACGTCGGAGCCTCCCACTGAAGCACCGCACTCACCTTCGATGGATCCACCGCTATGCCTCCTCTAGAAATAACATGTCCAAGAAAGCTCACCTCGCTCAACCAAAACTCACAATTCAAAAGTTTTGCGAACAGTTTATTATCCTTCAATACTTGCAATGCAACCCTTAAATGCTCTAAATGATCTGCTTCCGACTTGGAGTAAATCAAAATGTCATCAATGAAAACCACTACAAACTAATCCAAATAAGCATGGAAGATACGATTCATGTATTCCATGAACACACCTGGTGCATTGGATACACCAAACGACATCACTGCATATTCATAATGCCCATACCGAGTTCTGAAAGTTGTCTTCTAGATATCATCTTCTTTCACACGGATTTGATGATAGCCTGGCCTCAAATTAATCTTACTGAACACACGCCCACGAGTTGATCCATCAGGTCGTCGATTCTTGGAAGCGGATATTTATTCTTGATAGTTACCTTACTCAACTGGCGATAATCAATGCACAAGCGCATACTGCCATCCTTCTTCTTTACTAACAAAATCGGCGCTCCCCATGGCGACACACTAGGTCTAATAAACTTCTTATCAAATAATTCTCCCAACTGAGATTTCAACCCTGCCAATTCCGAGCCGACATCCTGTATGGTGCCATAGGTAGAGGTCTGGTACCAGGGACAAGATCAATCGTAAACTCTACTTCCCTCTCTAGAGGTAAATCCGCAACATCCTTTGGGAACACTTCAGGAGATTCTCTTACAATCGGTAAATCCTCAATCGACGACTTACTCTCCATAGATAACGAAGCGAACACTATAAATACTTTAGCTTCGTCTCCTAACAAGATTCTCAACTCCTTGGTAGACACATGTCTGGTCATTTCGTCTTCTTCATGAGTCAGGAACAACAACATCTTCCTATAACAATGAATATAAACACGATTGCTCTCGATCCAAATCATCCCCAAGATGACATCCAACTCACTGAATGGTAGACAAATCAAGTCCACTCCAAAATCTTTACCAAAGATCGACATGGGACAATTCAAACACACTAAAGATGTAATGATTGACCCAATAGATGGAGTATCAATCACCATTCCTCTAGTCAAGGTAGACGGCACAAGTCCCAGTCTCTTCGCACAATCCAAATACGAGTGGTTTGAACCCGTATCAATAATAGCAATCAAAGGAGTGTCATGAATGTAACACGTACCTCTGACCAAACGATCCTCACTGGTAGGCTGAGATCCCACCAATGCAAACACCATCCCACTTGTCTGAGACTTTTTCGGTTTTTGACAGTGGGTGCTGATATGACCCTGCTCACCACAGTTGTAACAGGTTGGTGTGTTATTTTTATAGTCTGCAACCACATGACCTGGCTTTCCACACTTAAAACACTTATTTTCCTCATTCTGACATTCATTTGCATGGTGACCTGCGCCACCACATCTGAAACACTTGAGAGGATTAGAAGGATTTCCTCCCCCACTTGGTTTCTTCCCAGCAACATCCTTCTGCTTTCCTTTATCAGCCGGAGCACAGTAGGGTGTATTCTCATGTTTCTGTTTACCACTTTTGTCACTCAAATTCTTATAGTGAGCGATTCTAGCTCTGTTGTCTTCATCATAGATCCTACACCTGTTCATCAGCTCAGGAAAGTATCTGAGTTTCTGATAACCGATACCCGACATGATCTCAGGATGCAACCCATTCTCAAACTTGAGGCACTTCAAACTCATAGCTGCATCAGTATTTTAATGAGGGCAATACTTTACCAGTTCTTCGAACTTAACCGCATACTCAGCCACTGTCATGTTCCGCTGGTTTAACTCAATGAATTTGATCACTTTCTTTCCATGAATGTCTTCCGGAAAGTACCGTTCCAGAAACATTTCCCTGAATACTCTCCAACTAATGAGACCCTCACCAGCTTCCAACCTCTGACGGGTGTTGTCCCACCAGACTTAAGCTTTGCCTTCCAGCATATGGGTACCAAACTGTACCTTCTGATCCTCTGAGCAGCCCATGAATCAAAAGATCTTCTCAATATCCTTCAGCCATTTCTGTGCTACATCTAGATTATGTCCTTCTTCGAACATAAGTGGTTTGTTACTCTGGAACTTCCCCAAATTATGGAACTCTCCGTCTTCAACATTCCGGTGGACATTCTGACCAATGTTCTCCATTGCCTGCGCAACAGCGTGTAACGCAGCAGCCATCACATCATCATTCCTACCAGCCATACTGGTCAACATTCACGAAAACACAGGTTAGAAAAACACACGACTATAAACATCCTATAGTCAGACTCTACTACACACTGGTCGGAAGGACCGACCTGCTCTGATACCAATTGTAACACCCCACTCTAACCCGTACACGTATTTATAAAACATATATGAAAATAACACATAAAAGTACATCAAAGTTTCCTCAGCAAGTAGGATGTCACATTAAGTCACTTCATTTTCCATCAATAAACCAATGATGTTTAGTTTTCAACTTAAAACAACAGAATAAATTCAATGTTCAAAATAACTCCCACAACCGTGGTCATACATCCATAATCCAACAAATAGAAGATATGTAACAATAAATGAAGCAAACAAGAAAATATAACATAATCCCGTCATCCCATTTTACGTATTAGAGCGACACCTAGGACTCAATCAAATAGCAACACACTCCAAGCACTACT
This sequence comes from Lathyrus sativus, assembly GCA_963859935.3. Classification (NCBI taxonomy): domain Eukaryota; kingdom Viridiplantae; phylum Streptophyta; class Magnoliopsida; order Fabales; family Fabaceae; genus Lathyrus; species Lathyrus sativus. Next base: position 270,757,852 of record OZ012739.1, read on the forward strand.
CAGGTATCTGGTCATCTGCACTCCCCAAGGAGCACATACGCAACAAATAGAAAAGGGGTGAGAACTACATTCAATAAATAAGCGGTGAAATACACATGTTAAGGAGTAGTACACACAACACATATAATCATACACATACAACGCACATACACGTGCCACCTCAATCACTCAGCATTAATAGCCCATAACCAAAGACAAATATGCAATGTGACTCGCTAACTCAACACAATGCATGTGGTACGTACACAAATACATACGGTTCACCCTAGAACCCGATTCCCGTCGGAATCCGGATAAGTCGTATACGTTCCTCTGAACTACAAATTATCTCCACAATGACTTCCAGATGAAGTCCGAATGAAACTAGGCACCCATCATGGATTCCCACCTAGCCATCTCCATAAGACACATGACATGAAATGCATGACAACACAATTATGCAATATAATAATTAAATCATAATTCACGATCATCAATGATCCACACAAGCCATCCGCTCACCGTAATCCTCTCGGGAATTACCACAATCGCACAAGATTGTCCAATTTTGACAATTATGGCTTACATTGTGTATGGCCTGCCCCAGGTTCATTTTCGACATTCTCTCACCGTAATCCTAAGGGCAAAAATGTAATTTTCCATATTCTTTCTAATTAAATTCATTACTAATCTCCCTTAGGTTCACTTTAGTCATATTAATCCTATCGATTAAACGGAATCACGTTTCAAGCGAAATCTGGGTAGAAATCGCAAAAATGGGGAAAAGTCACCCCAGGCCTGCCCATACGCATATGGCCTGCCCCATACGCATATTGCCCAGTCCCATACGCATATGGCTAGTCCCATATGTATATTTCCCACTCCCATATGCACATGGCATGTCCCATACGTGTATTGCCCAGTCCCATACGCGTATCCTTAAAGCTGCTGTCAAAAACTCAGATTTCCTCCCTTTCACGAATCCTCGCTCAATACTCTGATTTTTACCACTCAATTCAACCCAAAACTCAGTTTTTTGTTAATCAATTCCCTCTACCTTTACTATACTCTATCTATCCATTGTTCTCCTACGGTTTCTATCATGCAAGGATTCAATTTTGTTAACCCTAAAATTCTTAGGTTCTAGATCTGTCATATGTTTGAATTTTATTACAACATTAATGGATTTCCACATGATTCTTGTGTCAATCTCAGATTCATACACACCAGCAATATACAATAATTATTCAACAATAACAGTCATTTTTGGAAATTCATCAGGTCACGCAATTCAGAGAAAGAAATAAAAAACAGACATAAATCCTATGAGAGAAAGGACCTCTTACTACCCTCTCATGTTAATTCACCCATATTAAAATCCATTTCCCCCCTCTTACCTTGGATTTTATCTCTTGCTTGACAACAATGGGGAAATCTTGGTTCCTCTGCCCTAGCTCTCCTTTCTCTGTCTTTTTCCTCTTTCACGTGTTAACTGACTAATTTTCCACTAACCCTCTCTTAACCCCCTTAATAAGATTTTAATTCATTTATTTTAATCAATAATAATAATAATAATAATAATAATAATAATAATAACTATAATACTAACTACTCCCCCATTAATCTTATTTTTAGTAGTAATTAAAATAATAATACTAATAAACATAATATTCATACTATTATCATTAAATCATTCACATTATATATTATGGTTCCACCTTGTCTCAGCTAAGTGTCAACTCTCACTCATTCCCTGAACCTCCTACCCTTAATTAAGGACATTATGAAAAATACACATCACATAAAATACATAAACGACTAAATAATTTAAATGGGGTGTTACACTGACAACTTAACCTTTTTCCACCAGTTCTCGTCTTGTAGTCTACCCTTTGAATACTAGTTCTTGTCTAGTACTTCCCCTTTAGGGTCCACTTTTGTTGGTAACCAAAAATAAAAATCCCAATCACCATAAACTTGGTCCCATCCCTAGACCAGAAGCCAAACTATGTTCCCAATGTCTCACATGCTATTACATTCCCCAAAACGAAGCTCGATTGGTCTCGCTTCTCCACAATAGAGATTTTGTATCCCCACAGGTAATGATGTCAGATCAGCAGTATCTTCCCAACGGTTTGAGATTTCACTTATCCCCAGCAGTTTGAGATTGCAACAGGTTGAGATTGAGGTTCCCCAGCAGTTGTGTGCACCTATCCCTTGACAGGTAGATATGGGAGTGTTTCCCCCAGCATTGGGACAAATTCAGTGTTGTTTCCCCACAGAGTACAAGTCAGTGACTAAATTCCCTAAGAAGAGGTTGATGAGTCTTATTTCCCTAAGTAGAGGTTGATGTTGTCGACTTTTATCCTCATTTCCCCAAGCAGAGGTTGATGTTGATTCCCTCAATGAGTATTCTCTAGTAAATTTATCGTCCGCAGCAGAATCCGATGGTTATTTGTATTCTTTAGAGCGAGATTTCGGGATGATTTCCCAATGGTTGTTTCTCAATCCCCTTCAGAGCGGATTTCATCCTCAGCAGGGCGAAATTTTATCCCCAGTAGAAAGACTATCTTTCTTGATTCCCCTCAGAGTGGACCTTGTTCCCCGCAGATTGGAATGGTTCGCCAGAAGAATTTTATTTTGGAAGGCCGTTCAAGGCATTTTCTTCAATAGAATCTGGTGGTTATTGATATTCTTCAGAGCGAGTTATTTCGGATGTTTTCCCAATTAATCTTACTCTTTATCCCCGACGGAGTAGATTTTTATTCTTAATTCCCAGTGAAGTCACCATAGTAGATTTTTCCCTGCAGAGTGGGATTTCCCCAGAGAATTGTATTCTCAATCCTTAGCAGAGAGAGTTTGGGATAACTTCCCAGTAAATCTTATTCTCATCCCTAGCATATCAGATTTAATCTCTAGCAGGGTAGAATCCCCGGCAGAGCGGAGTTATTCCTAGCAGTTTGTTGTGTTCCCCAGAAAAGTTGAATTCTGGAAGGCTGTTCAGGGTGTTTTTTATCCTATTCGAGTGGTTCGTCACCCAGAAGTGTTGTATTCTGGAAGGCCGTTTAGGGCATTTTCCTCACCGGAATAGATTTTCATTCTCGGCATAACAATTTTTCCCAGGAGAGTTATTTTCAAGGGAGCCATCCAGAGCTTGTTTTTCCAACTTAAGTCCAATCGTACTTGGCACAACCCGGGTCATCCCCAACAGAGTTGGCTTCGTCTCTTCAGCATTTATTTTGCTGAAGTGGTTCCTTTGCATTTGCATTGTGCATAACATCCTCCCCAAACGCGTAGCATTTCCATTTCGTATTGAGCATTACGCCATTTTCAAACATATGCATTCGAAGCATAAGCCAGGTTGTTACCTCTTGTTTTTAGATATATCTCTAGCAAATATTGGTGTATTTCATGAGCCTGTGTGGTATCCATACCCCCAGCAAAATAAATATTTGATAAATGTGTTCATCTTATCATTTCTCCCCAACAGAGCTTACTTATTCAAGTTCATTCATCCCCATGGATTTCTTCTTTCAGATTTTGAATCGACAGGTTATGTTACCAACTTCATGTTGAGCCGACCTTAGGGTTTGTTGCCTATTTTAATTAACGGATGCCTGCTTAGATTGGCAGATGTTACCAACTTCATGTTGAGTTGACCTTATGGTTCGTTTCCTGCTTTAATTAACGGATGCCTGCTTGGATTGGCAGATGTTACCGACTTTGTGTTAAGCCGACCTTAGGGTTCGTTGCCTGTTTTAGTTAACGTATGCCTGCTTGGATTAGCAGGTGTTACTGACCTTAGGGTTTGTTGCCTGTTTTAATTAATGGATGGCTGCTTGGATTGGTAGATGATTGTGAAGTTAGATGTTTACCGACTTAGCGTCGTTGCCTGCTTTGACTAGTGGATGCTTGATTGTGAAATCGGATGTTTACCGACTTACCATCGATGCCTGCATGTTAGCAGATGTTTTCCTGACTGCGTTTCGATACTTTCTAATTGGTGATGAGTTAGCTCATTTTCCTGCGATTATCAGATACAGTTTCTCCGGTGATTCTACTTCCAATCCGGTGGACAATTCTACATTTTACTTTTTGCGGTTGTCAAATTTCAGAGTTCTTTAGTATTCAACCACCTTTTACCTTAAATTCCTGAAAGCCGTTTCGCTTTTCATTCCCTCAGGTCCAAGTTGTTTGAATAGGGGCATCTGTTACCCCCCAAAATTTTGCAATTCTGCATATCATGTCATTGGTTCTCAAGGCATGGGATCAAGGTATTTCTATGGCTCAGGGTCCCTTTTTGTTGCAAGAGTCTCAGAATCGAGCATCAGAGGCTCTGACATGTATTATGCCCATCGATCGAGCAGGCGATTCAACAGGTTAATTTTCAGCTCAGGAGATGGTGCACAGGCTATCTCAAGCGTTCACACAATTATGGTGTTCAAGAGCAAGTTTTAGAGGTTTAAACGGGTTCAGAACAAGTGGCAACGAGCAATTGTGCAAGATTCCCTCCATTTGGCGCCAAATGTGGCACTTTTTAAATAGGGTAACCGGTTACCCTATATTGAGTAACCGGTTACTTCGAGCAGAATTATCCAAGAAATTTGAATTTCAAGCATGTGCAATTTCCAATCATTTTCAACCATTGATTTCACTTGATTATCATGGAAGGATCTAGAATTGCTTAATTTTCACCATTTCCCTCCATATTTCAAACACTTCATTCCTAATTCCATCCCTAATTTCCATTCCAAATTCTAATCCTCATTCCAAACCATATTTTGATCCCAAACCTAGAGCTTATTTAAGTGAATTTGCTCCAAACCTTAAGGAATATTTTTCACAATTACATTTCATTTTCAGATTTCACTCTCAATCTTGAAATTTTCTCTCCATTTTTCACTCCCAAAACCTTCGTTAGAGCTCTCACTTGAGTTCTTTGATTCTTCATTGGAATCATAAAATTCTAGAGCTAAACCTCCATCATTCCTCTCCATTATCTTCAATTCACCATTCAATTTTCATATGGATTTGGATCTGATTTTGGAAGCTAAGTTTGAAGTGCTTACTTGGATCATTTTTACTTGATCTTGCTTGATCTTCACTTCTACAATAAGAAAGCGCTTGGGTATTGAAGAATCTCTGGGTTTCTTACTTGGATCTGATAATTTCAAGTGAATCAACACTCACCAAAGCAAATCTCCGCTTTGTAGGTTGGAAATTCTAGATCTAATCTTGTTTTGAGCTTATTTGCATAGTCACAATGTAGTTCTATGGCTTTTGATGCTTTTTGATCCATTTTGTTGATTTAGATCTTTGTGATTTGTGATTTCATTGCTTGATTGTGTTTGCATGATGCTTAAGCACTATTTCTCGATGATAATTTCATGTTTGATTGATATCATGCTCATATGGATAATTGGATAAGTTGTTGGATGGTGAAAACTGATTTTAAAAGTTGATTTTCTAGTTCTGGTTCAGTGGTAACTGGTTACCTTATTTTGAGTAACTGGTTACTCAGTGTAAATCTCTTATTTTTTAGGCTTTTTCAACAGGGTGACCAGTTACCCTATTTTGAGTAACCGGTTACTCAATACAAATTTCATGTTTTTCAGTTTTTCTTCAAGAAAGTAACCGGTTACCCTATTTTGAGTAACCGGTTACCATTGAAACATAATGATATTTTCTTGCATTTTTTTTCTTATTTGACATCCTTCTCACATGTAAACTTTATGGATTCATGTGATGCATTTATGTGGATGATTTTAGACATGTTTCACTGTTCTTGAATGACCGATCTCGATTCTTCGACACGTAATGCTTGGTTTCTGCTTGAACGTATATCATATGGTTGTTGATGAATGGTCATTTGCTTTGTTTACTTGACCTTTAAGAAATTTTTTGGTTGATATGTGTATGATGTGGTTGCTGCCCACATCCTTTCCTCCCTCTTTTCCTTGTGGGTGCTTCTTAGGATAACACCTTCCTCTTTTAGGATGATTGGTGGATGATGGTTATAGGAGTTTACTTCTCCCATTTAATCTCATCTCTTATTGACTTGTTTAAGTTGACTTGTTCTTATGTTTGAGTCCCTTTTGTTTTTGAGTCTTGTTGCATCTTTTCATACTTGCATTTCATGTTTGCATCTTTATTTGCATTGACTTGATTAAGTCACTCATCATTTTTCATATGTGATTGAATTGCTATGTGGTTACTTGGTTTCTTGCCATGATCCCTTAGGATTCCTAGTCCCTCTGTTTAAGATGGGATTAAGAGAGGGATTAGGCTTTCAATCCTTTGTATGATAACATTAGGTAGTTCCCTTTTCAATCCCAACATTAGGGTTGATCAGTTCCCCTTAGATTTTTGTGTCTTCTCTTCTCATCTCATAACTTCTTAAGACAATTAATAAAGGATTAACAATTGTTGCACGTTATGAGCCTTAAGTACATGAGTGTTTAGAGTATTCCCTTTGGGTGATATGCGGTGCATTCGCTCTTAAGTCATAGTCTTTAGTGCAACATGAGTTTCAAATCTAAATCAATTCACTTCTTCTCATAAAAAACACAAACAAAATTCAAACCTTTTCATCCTTCGGGATTGTTTGCAAACTCATTTTCAGAAAGAGTGTGTTAAGTTTTTGCTCTACCGCAAATAGGCGTTGTCCCTAACTGCTAGAACGAAAATTTAACCCTACTCATTAAAACACTTGAACCAACCAGTGGTCGTGTCAACCCGAACTAAGTTTGCACTAATTTCTCATACCAGATGAGGATACGTAGGCACAAGACGACGATGTCTTGGCGAGCAACCTTCCCCCCTTTCACCCGTAGTTTTCCAAACTACGTTGACTCTGACTTTCCTATTGCACGAGGGAATACGCAGGAATAGGGCGGGGATGTCCTATCGAGTCTGTTTCTTTCTCTTCACCCCCGTTTAGCAGTAACAGCTTTTAGATAGTTTTTCACCCATAGATTAGACAACAAGCGTGGATTCCATTGAGTACAACGAACGTGAGGGGTGTTAATACCTTCCCCTTGCGTAACCAACTCCAGAACCCAAGATTTGGTTGTGATGACCTTGTCTTTCCCTTTCTCTCATGTTTTATTCGATGTTTCCTTTCCCTCTCTTAGGGATAAAAAATGAACGTTGGCGACTCTTCTGTCAGTCAGCCGGCCCTTTTTTGCAAATGCGACAGAAAGCATCAAGAAAAAACATACAATCATAGAGGTCAGAAGCAAACTCAAGTGATATGCATCAAATTCAAACTCATGTTATCAAACAAGGTCAAGAAGGATCACACTCAAATGGCAGGACCAAAGTCCAAGCAAACATCTTATAATTCAAATGGAAATGGAAACATAATGATCATACAAGGCTTATGGGATGAAACAGACATCCAATGGGAATCCAATCAAGCAAGTCAGAGCCTCAGACATGTTAACAAGATCTAACAAGACTCAAAAAGCCCTCAAGGAATCACACAAGATCATATCCCAAAACTAGGTCAAGACATGCACACACACACACATATAGTTAAAACAATGTAGTTTTGAGGCATCAACCAAAAATGGAAACAAGTCCAAATAAAATCCAAATAAAATAGCAAACTCAAGTTTAGTCTACCCAAGATCATTGTTCAAAAGATCATGGGAATAATTGCATCAAAGCACCACCAATTGTGTCAAATAAGACAAGGTACCCAACTTATCGAGCATTCATCGATGGTCAAATAGAATCCAATGAAAAAGAACTAAGAAATCATCATCAAGACACCAAACCGGCCCTTAAATGAACCTCAATCAAACACCTAAGTGTGAGAGGAAAATTGGTCAAAGGGTGTGTTCAAATAAGGTCAAAGATCAAGTCTAAAACAAATGAACAAGCCTTGAAACCACTTCATAAATTAAAATGATTAAAAATAAGTTAAAAATAAAATAAAAATATTGAAAAATAACTCAACAAGTCAATTGATCAGAAACTATTTTTCTACAATTTTTATGATGATTAAAACTATTAAAAATAAAATGGAAGAAAAAAATTAAAAATAAAATGGAAAACAAGCAAACGGGGGTGTGGAGGCAATTTTGGGTTGAACTGAATTCAGGTTACCACGCCAATGAGCCCCAAAAAGGGGTGTGTGGATAGCAAATGACTCAAAACCCAAACCATCAGAAGCTTCAGTTCACATGAAACGTGTCGTTTCATTAAAAATAGTGGCAAACACATTAGATTCAACCATGCCATGCACGCAAGTTAAAGCCCAGTCACTAAACACCTCAGCATTTGACCTTAGACTCTGGAGCCCTAGCTCCGGTCGTCTTCTCCGCTGAGCTTCACTGGTGGTGATTAGAAAAAAACATAAAAATGAAAACACTTGGTATGGTTTTGAAGGTCTTTTCACGTAGATCACAAATATGCCAATGGTTTCTTAAAAACGTCCCTTAATCACAGTGAAATCAAGCCACGAAAATTCAACATTCAAACTGAAAATGGAACAAACAAACACAACAAGTATTCAGACATTGCCTACACATGGTAGGGATTCAGATGCAACCAACATGAGAAAACTTTACCTAACGGAGCAACTCCGTTGGTCCTTCGAATGCAATGCAAGCTTCAAAATAAAGCTTCCAATCCACTCCTTGTGCTTCAGTGAGTAAGAATTCAGCCAAAAATGGAAGGAAAAACTAGAGAGAAATGGGATTCGAAGAGAGAGAAAACTTCTAAAATTTGAGATGGGAATCACTCTCTCTGCAGCTGCTCACCCTCTTATCACGTTAGGGTTTGTTTATGGCTTATATATGAAGGCTGTGAGGGGGTTTTTATAGGTCCATGATTAGTAATTTTATTGATTTCAAAAACTTGCCAAAAATTCCAAAGTGAGGCGTAGACGGGTTTGGGTGCTTTGTCATGCCTCCAAGTCAATCCTTTGGGACAGAGGGAGGTGAGGAAATCAATGTGGGGTCATTAGTATGATAGGAAATGAGTTTGCACATGGTTTTGAACAGTTGCCTCATATGGCATGGAAATTCAAAATGACTTGAAATGTGGGTTCATGTTTTCTCATTTTGGGTAAGAATTAGCATGATCATCACATGATGATAATATGGTGTCAAAGAAATAAAAATGATCTCCTTTGGTAGCTTGAAATTGAAGAAACTCACAAAAGGTCCAAAAGTTCATGTTTCCATGCTCATCATGGTTTAATGGTCTCATATATCATCAAGGGCCATGGATTTTTAGGTCATGATGAAGTTATTGTCTTGGAAAACAAGTTTCATGTGGCAAGAATTTGGATTTGAAGCCTTGAAGTTCATGAATTTGGTCCTTGAAGTGAATGACCTAAAATTAGGTTTCCAAAAATGGACTTGACTTGGGATGATCATAACTAGGGCTCCACACATGAGAATGATAAGTTCTAGCACTTTTTTGAATGCTAAGACAATGAGGAAAAACTCTCATGTTTGTTGAAAAATGAGGAAGAGCTTGGTTCCATGTGAAAAATGCCTTGGAAGTGAGCTACCCTTGAGTGCCTCTAAATTCTCTTTACTTTGTGACACCAACTTGTAGACACCATAACTTGAGATGTATGAACCCAACGGAAGAGTTCTTATACTCAAAAGAAAGCTATAATGATGAAGAATAAGTCTCATACTTGATGGAAAATGAGATAAGACTTTTACCAAAGTGAAATTTATCCTTGAAGTTAGGTACTAAAAGAGGGGATTTGACACTTAGAATCACCTGAAACCCTAATTTAGCAAATTCTTAAATCCTTGAATCTCCTTAACCTAGCTTCAACATGACATTTGAGATGAATTAGAATGACTTCTCATGGCTTCAATGATCAAGAACTAAGCCTTGAGCTCTTTCAAATCCACACTTGACTTTTGTTGACCAGATGAAACCCTAACACCTTATCCATGACTGAGGTCCTTGCAAATGATTTATGTGGTCTTGTAAACCCCATGGAGGACCCTCAGGATATATATTGAGTTCTTGAGTCATGTCTCATTCAAAGAGATAACCTCACGTGCCTCTAATCATTCTCAAGATAGGAGGAGATAACCAAACACATACTTTCACTCCTCAAGAAGCTTTGGGACCAATTCTGATGGTAATGAAGACTTGGTGATTTGAAAATGTATCCTTGTGTAGACCTTGAACATGAAACTTTTCTCTTGAGTGAAAAATACAACAACTTGACCCGTTCTCTAGAACCAATGTTATGCACAAATGCAAATACAAAATGCTATGAAACATAAGCCAAGATAAAAGAAAAGGTCGGACAAATTTTGGGGTGAAACAGATGCCCCTATTCAAACGGCTTGGACCTGAAGGTATGAAAAGAAACTGCTTTCAAACATTAAAGGTAAAAGATGATTGAATACAAAAGAACCCAAACATTTGCAGTCCAGCGTGGTGGCATACTATCGAGCTAGCCAACCAAAAATCAGGATCAAAGGGAAATGTATCTGAAAGTTATGACAGTCTCGACACGAAGTTGGAACAAGAACTGCTAAACACAAGTTAGACAGCCTCAATAGGAAGTCGGAACAACAACTGCTAAACAAAAGTTAGACAGCCTCGACACGAAGTTGGAACAATAACTGTTAAACACAAGTTAGACATCCTCGACACGAAGTCGGAACAGGAACTGCTAAACACAAGTTAGACAGTCTCGACACGAAGTGGGAACAACAACTGCTAAACACAAGTTAGACAGCCATGGCATGAAGTCGAAACAACAACTGCTAAGCAGAAAGTAAAATCAACCGATTTATAACCTGGAAAAGGGAACTGCATTGGGGAAAGAGGAACTTAAACAAGAAGACTCTGTTGGGGAGCAAAATATAAGATGAAAACATCTACCGATGATTCTTGTTGGGGTCTGGTACTACAAAGGCTCAGGAATTACGATGTTATCTGCTGGAGAGAAGTCTGGCGACAAAGGGTATCAACCTGGCTTATGCTTCACATGAATTTGTTTGAATATGGTGTAATGCTCCATACGAAATGGAAATGCTACGCGTTTGAGGAAGTAATGCAAAATGCAAATGCAAATGAACACAACCAAGAAAAGGTGTCGAGGGAAACGACAAGTAAACACGTGCTGGGGAAAACACCCTGAACGACCTTTTGGGAATAGAACTCTTTTGGGGGCAATTCCAATCTGCTGGGAATCGAGAATAAAATTCATCGGAACTTTGAAGAATACCAATTACCATTGGATTCTGCCGCGGACGTCTACCACTTCCAAAATACTCTTCGAGGGAATCAACCTTGATTTCTACTTGGGGAACTTAGTCAATGACATAGACTTTATGGGGGAAAAACACTGAAGATAGATGCATGTCAGTGTTAGCGAGAGACTTCTGAAACAATTCTTAGTGGGGTGAGCCCTGCAAATGACAAACATATAGCATGTCCTGTATGCAACAAGGCTATTTCGGTCACCATCCATGACATCATTCAAATAAATCATCATTTCAATTATAATTAGCAAAGCTCTAAAAGTTTAGGTATGCACAGTTTTATCAAAGATATCAGGCGTATTTTTGCAAACAAAAAAGTAAAAAGAAAAAAACAAGATGAAAAAGCTCTTTATGGAGAATACTTCATCGATTAAAATGACCTGTAAATAGGCAAATTACAACGAATGAAACTCCTGAAAAGAGAAAGTTGTGCAAAAAGGACAAAAGAAAAAGATATTAAATGTCGGCAATGTGGAGACAGACAACCATCATGTTTCGATTCGACTATGACTCGCATGACTTTGATGCTTCACCAATGTTTCGCTTTCTAAAGAAATTTACTTATCAACTCTCGGGTCCTCCAAGAATCCAATTGTGGTCACAAGTCAGACGTAGACCGCAGTCGTTTGCTTTTAAATCCCTTACTTTTGCCTGAATCGCCCTTGCGCGTTTTCGATTTACCGGGATACCCATTTTTGCCAAAGTCGCCTTTTCAGGTTTTCAACTTCGCGGGTTTATTCTTTTTTTTCTTTCTTTTATCCCTAATTTTTTCCCGAACTTGTTCTTTTTATGGTTCGCCGGGATGCCCCATTTTTTCCTGGATTTTCATTGTATATCCAGCGGGTCTCTTTTAAGCAAAGTATTTTTTGACTACGTCTGCATTCACAAGGGATGTAAAATCTTCACCGTCCATAGTTGATAGTAGTAAGGCTCCTCCATATAAGAGTTTCCTTACCACATATAGGCCTTCATAGTTGGGAGTCCATTTGGCCTTGTGATTCGTTTGTGGAGGGAGGATCCTCTTTAGCACTAAGTCACCTGCCTGAAAACGTCGAGGGGGATAGCTGCCAATCGCTTTTCATCAATCAAACTAAGTTGATTCAACCTAGCTTTCACCCATTCCGCCTCATCCAGTCTCACATCAACCAAAACCCTCAGGGAAGGAATCTAGACTTCTAATGGTAGGACAACTTCCATACCGTACACCAACGAGAAAGGAGTTGCGCCAATCGACGTACGTACTGAGGTACGATAGCCATGTAAAGCAAAGGGCAACATCTTGTGCTAATCATTGTAAGTCACCACCATTTTCAGTACAATTTTCTTGATATTCTTATTGGCTACCTCCACAGTACCATTCATCTTCGAACGATACAGAGAAGAGTTGTGGTGTTCAATTTTGAAACTCTGGCACAGTTCCTTCATAATCTTATTATTCAGATTCGAATCATTATCAGTAATGATTCGTTTCGGCACTCCATAATGACAGATGATGTCCTTCTTGATAAAGCGAGCCACTACCTGTCTGGTCACATTGACAAAAGAAGCTTCTTCTACCCACTTCTTGAAATAATCGATTGCCACTAATACAAAGTGATGCCCATTGGAGGCGGCCGGTTCAATCTTGCCAATCATATCAATGCCCCACATGGAAAAAGGCCAAGGAGATGCTAAAACATTCAGAGGACTCGGTGGTATGTGCGTTTTGTCAGCATAAATTTGAAACTTACGGCACTTCCTGGCGTACTTAAAACAATCAGATTCCACTGTCATCTAGTAATATCCTGCTCTCAACAATTTTCTATACATCGCATGCCCTCCAGCATGTGTACCAAAAGAACCTTCGTGGACTTCTTCCATTAGCAAACCTGCCTCATTTTCGTCCACACATCGCAATAAAACCAGCTCGAAATTTCTCTTGTACATCACATCGTCCTTATTCAAGTAAAAGTTTCCCAACAGCCTTCTCAGAGTTTTCTTATCTCAGCTAAATGCCCCAGCCGAATACTCTTGATTCTTGAGGAAATTTCTGATATCAAAATACCAAGGCTTCTCATCTAATGCTTCTTCTACCGCAAATATGAAAGTTGGTCTATCGAGGCGCATGATAGTGATCATTGGAACTTCATTCCAATAATTCACTTTATACATCAATGATAAAGTTACCAAAGCGTCTTCCATCTAATTCTCGGCCCTCGGTACATGATGAAATTCCACCCGGTCAAAAAAAGGCAGCAATCTTCTGGCATAGTTCATATAAGGCACCAGATTGGGTTGACAGGTTTCCCACTCTCCTTTAATCTGATTGACGACTAAAGCTGAATCACCATATACATCAAGATTCTTGATTCCCAAATCAATATCTTCTTCTATACCCATGATGCACGCTTCATAATCAGCTTCTTATTGGTGCAGGCAAATGTTAATCGGGCGGTAAATGGTATGTGGGAACCATGAGGAGTTGTAATGATTTCCCCAATTTCGTTGCCTTATGAATTAACAGCACCGTCAAAAGTCATCTTCCACTGAGAGTCTATTTCGAGACCTTCGTCTGGTAGAGGCTCGTCACAATACTTCATCTTCAAAAACATTATGTCTTCGTCGGGAAACTCAAACTTCATTGGTTGATAATCCTCGATCGGCTTCTCTGCAAGATATTCTGACAAAACACTCCCCTTAATGTCTTTTTGGGAAACATATTGAATATCGTATTCTGTTAGAACCATCTACCATCTAGCAATTATTTCGGAAAGCGCCTGCTTTTCCAACACGTACTTGATTGGATCCATCTTCGAAATCAACATGGTTGTGTGATTTAACGTGTATTTCCTTAGGCGTTTGGCTTCCCAAGCAAGTGCACAACATGTCTTTTCTAGCATCGAGTATCTGGACTCGCATTCTATGAACTTTTTACTCAAATAATAGATAGCATGCTCTTTTCTACCCGTCTCGTCGTGCTGATCGATTACACAACACATTGAATTCTCAAGATTCGTCAAATACATAATTAAAGGTCTTCCAGCGACTGGAGGAATCAGTATCGGAGGTTGCTGCAAATATTCTTTTATTTTTTCAAATGCTCTTTGACAATTTTCATTCTAAACGACTACTTGATCTTTCTTTAACAATTTGAAGATTGGTTCACAAGTGGCTATATGGTGAGATATGAACCTTGCAATGTAGTTCAATCTCCCCAGAAAACCACAAACCTCTTTTTCTGTTTTTAGCTCAGGCATTTCTTGTATTGCTTTTATCTTTGCAGGATCTACCTCGATTCCTTTTTAACTGACAATGAACCCCAACAGCTTTCATGACCTCACCCCGAAAGTGCACTTATTTAGATTCAACCTCAATCTGAATTTCCTCAACCTTTCAAACAACTTCAACAGATTAACCGGATGTTCTTCCTTCGTCCGTGACTTCACAATCATGTCATCAACATACACTTTGATTTTATGATGAATCATTTCATGTAAGAGAGTCACCATTGCTCGCTGATAAGTTGCCCTGCATTTTTCAATCCAAAAGGCATAACTTTCTAGCAAAAACTCCCTCACAGCATGATAAAAGTAGTTTTCTCCATGTCTTCCGGGGCCATTTTTATTTGGTTGTACCCAGAGAAGCCATCCATGAATGAAAACACATAATATTGAGCAGTATTATCAACTAAAACATCAATGTGGTGGAGTGGGAAATCATCTTTCGGGCTTGCTCTATTCATATCTCTGTAGTCGACACACATCCTGACCTTCCCATCTTTTTTAGGTACATGAACAATATTAGCGACACATGGAGGATAATTTGTAACAGCAAGAAAACCACCATCCAACTGTTTTTGGACCTCTTCCTTGATTTTGACTGCCATATCAGGCCTGGTTCTTCTTAACTTTTGTTTTACAGGCGGACATTCTTCCCAAAGAGGTAAACGATGCACCACTATGTCGGTATCCAACCCTGGTATATCTTCATACAACCAAGCGAAGACATCTCTATACTCACGGAGCATTTCGACCAATCTTCTTTTGACATCGTCTTCCAATGCAGCCCCGATCCTGACTTCTTTCCTGTCCTCTTTGGTGCCCAGATTGACAACTTCAACTTCCTCTTGATGAGGGAGGATGACTTTCTCCTCATGTCTCAACACTCTGGCTAGCTCTTCGGGTAGGTCATAGTCTTCATCAGTCTCTTCTTCATCTTGAAAAATAGGATTGTCAAAATCATATCGAGTCATAGCCGAATCTGAATCAATGGTATCTGAGATGTGAAACCTGCATGATTGATGTTTTATACTTAATATGATATGCAAACAAACACAAGCACATTGCCATTTTATTGTCAAAATAAAAGAATAAAAACAAGGATCAAAATATTTGAATGCAAACAGAACGCCTTTCATTAATGATAAAAAAGTTCAAACATAAATCAAATGGGCCCTACAAAGGAAAGCCACTACGTCTTGGGTGGAACATAGGACCACACATAATAAAAAAACAAAGAAATTACTCTTTAGAAGAGACTTGGACAACTTCCTCCACAGTCCAATTGCATAGTCTCTGCCCAGGAACACATGGTCAAATCCAGGTATCCATGTCACAGTCGCTATCTCCTTCATCGTCCCCTACATCATTAATCCTATCAAAAATAACCCCGCCACTGGTGAACTGCACCAGTCCTCTGTACCTCAGAGCACTCTGAGAAGAAGATGGGCTATACCCCAGGCCAAATTTGTCTTGCTTGTTAGAAATGCTGAGAACTTGACCATACTTCTGTGACGAACCAGACTCTGTAACGGCACAAGCTTCTTTGAACGAGGACATTGAAATTTCTGGAGCTCTATCTTCAAAAGGAGGTCTTTCCTTAATCTGTACCACTTCAAAAGCCTGACATAATGTCTCATCGATCTCTCCATCCATCTCTATGTATTTGAAGGACGACAGGTGACTAATCATGATATCCTCTTCACGACACACTGTGACAATCTTCCCTTCAACCATATACTTTAGCTTCTAGTGCAAAGTCGAGGTGACTTCCCCAAAAGAATGTATCCAGTGTCGACCAAGTAAACAGCTATAGGCAGGCTGAATATCCATAATGTAGAAGACTGCGTCAAAGATTTTTGGGCCTACTTGAATTGGTAATGTGACTTCACCAAACACTGATCTTATAGTCCCATCAAAAGCCCTCACTACCAAATCACTAGGAGTACAAATCAAACCCTGGGTGTCCAGCTTTATCAATGCTTTCTTGGGTAACACATTGATGATGACCCTATATCAACTAGTACATGCGACATAACATCCCCCTACACTCTATGGATATATGTAGGGCATGGTTATGATTTCTTCGAGCGGGAGTTAGATCCAAATCTGTGAAGCCCAAACCATTACCGGCGTTAACATGGGCCACTACCCCTTCTAATTGGTTGACAAAAATTTCTTGCGGTACATAAGGCATATTTAAAATTCTTAGCAAAGGATTTCTATGTGCCTCAGAGCACAACAATAATGACAAGATCGAGGTCTTAGAGGGTGTTTGCCGTAAGTGATCTACAATTTTATAATCACTTTTACGAATGAGTCGCATAAATTCTTCAGCATCTTTGACCAAGGAGTCTTTTTCCCCATGTTGCTGACTCTGTTCTGCTACAGCTTTACCCTTACCTTTGCCATTTTCTTCCATACTAGTCTCCGACGGGGAGAACACTCTACCTCTTCTAGTAAGACCTCTTGCTCCAACAAAATTATCAATAGACGATCCTCTAAATGACATCTCTACCAACTCTTGTTTATACCCATTGCAGAATACCTCTGTCCTATAGTTCCAAGGGATGGCCTTAGTACTCTCATAGGGCATTGGTTTGGGTGTAGTAATGATTACCAGTGTTGTCCTCAGAGGCGCTGAAATATTAATTGTTCGGTATGGGATTGAAATCGTTGTGATTTCATCCCGCTCATTGCCAACTTCCTTCACATCTTATTCTCCTTCTACTCTGTCAAACTGAAAACATCCCTCATCCATCAAACCATGGATATGATTTCTCAACTCAGCACATCCTTCTGGATGCCCAACACATCCCTCACAGCCTTCCAAACAATCGGTAAAAACACCACCCTTCAACAATCTACTCTTCACATAGCTCAACGGCGTCTTCAACTCTGCCACATTAGTTATCAGGTTCAACCTGTCTCCCCCGATTATGGCATTAGCTCCGGCTACCCCATGATTCGGCATAGGATTTTGATTCACATTCGGGGTCTCTTTTGTGAACCTAGTGTCTGGTCGTCTTTCTTCAGCCGAATCTTTTGTTCCCCAGGAGAGTTGTATCCTAGAAGGCCGTTCAGGGCATTGTTTTTCTTCGACAGGTGATACAGGCTGTTTAGTATGGGTGTTTTATTTTGGGGTCTCGTTTAGTATGAGTGTTGTATTCTGGAAGGCTGATACATTCGGGGTCTCGTTTAGTATGAGTGTTGTATTCTGGAAGGCTGATACATTCGGGGTCTCGTTTAGTATGAGTGTTGTATTCTGGAAGGCTGTTCAGGGCATTTCCCTCAGCAGGTGGTGATTTGTATTCCCAGCCGAGTGCATTCTCGTTTTCGTTAGAACATTGTTACCCAAGAATTTTCTTTTGCAAGAAGCCATCCAGGGCTTGTTTCCTCGACATAAGTCCAATAGTTATTGGCATGAGTAAGCAATCCCCAATAGGGTGTTTTCTTTTCCCAGCAGAGTGGTTTATGTATCTCCAGCTTTTATTTTGCTGATTCGGTTCCGTTGCATCTGCATGCGTGCATAACATCTACCCAAATGGGTAGCATTTCCATTTCGTATGGAGCATTACGCCATTTTCAAACATATGCATTTCAAACATAAGACATGTTGTTACCTTTTTGCTTTCAGGTGTATCTCCAACAGATGGCTGATTTCTGTATCCCCATGGTGTTCAGAATGTGGCAAGTTGTGATATTTTGTTTCTCTAAGTCCATACAGGTGTTCAGACCTCGGCAGAAGATTTGTGATAGAGGTGTTCATTTTATCATGAGCTCCCCATCAGAGTTACTTCTTCAAGTTCTCTCTTTCCCCAGCGGAGTTTCCGTGTGATTGTTATCATTGGATGGTTTTAGCTTCAATTGATCCGGCCTTCGGGTTCGATGCTTGCTTTTATTTAGAGAATGCTTGGCGGTGATGCCAGATGTCCTTACCTTCGGGTTTGATGCTCGCTTTTATTTAGCGAATGCCTGGCGGCGACGCCAGATGTCCTGACCTTTGGGTTCAATGCCTATTTGTGTTCAATAGATGCCTGGTGGCAATGTCAGACGTTTATCAACTTCAACAGAGGACTGGCGGCGATGCCAGATGTTTATTAACTTTGTGAATGCCTGACGGCGTTGTCAGATATTTATCAGTTTCTTGTTGATCCAGCCTTAGGGTTCGATGCTTACTTTTATTTAGCGAATGTCTGGAGGCGATGCCAGATGTCCTTATGTTCGGGTACGATGCTTCTTGTACCCCTTGCAGATGTATGGAGGAGATGTCAGATTTTCTTACCAACTTAGTAGCAACGTCTGGCAGCGATGTTAGATGTTTTATATCAACTTTCAGATAATCCGACTTAATGTCGAGGCCTGACGGTGATGTCAGATGCTTTTTACCAACGTGATGTTGATGCTTGTCGGCGAGGTCAGATGCTCGACGACGATGTCAAATGTTTTACCGACTTGATGTTAAGGCCTGGCGGTGATGTCAGATGCTTTTTACCGACTTGATGTCGAGGCCTGCCGGTGATTCCAGATGCTTTTACCAACTTAATGTTGATGCCTGACGGTGATGTCAGATGTTTATAGACTTTGTGGTTGTCTGGCAGCAATGTCAGACGTTTCTCAATTTTGTGGATGCCTGACAGCGATGTCAGAATTTGTATCCCCTGCAGATGCCTGATGGCGATGTCAGATGTTTTTCACCAACTTGATGTTGATGCCTAACAGCGAGGTCAGATGCCTGACAGTGATGTCAGATGTTTCACCGACTAGATGTCGATGCCTGTTTTCATTTAGCAGATGCCTGGCGGCGAAGTCAGATGCCTGACGGCGAGGTCAGAAGTTTTCCAAATGGATGTAGATGTCTGACGGTGATGTCAGATATTCCTTATCCATTGCATGATTTTGTGTTTCTTTTCGTATTAGCATTGTTGCCTGCGTGTTAGCTGATGTTTCTTCTGACCCTAGGTTGAGGCTTTTGATTGTTAATCAGTTAGCTTGTTGCCGTTGCAACTATCAGTTCAGTTTTCTCCGGAGATTTTTGTTCCTAATCAGAGGTGGCAGTACTATTTCTGCGGTTGGCAAATTTTCGGGTTCTTTAGTATTCAACTGTCTTTTACCTCGATTGTTTGAAAGTCGTTCGCTTTTCACTCATTCAGGTTCAAGTCCCTTGAATAGGGGTAGCTGTTGTACCCAAAAATTTTCCCAACCTTTTCTAACTTTGTTTTTGTCTCCTTTCATGTTTAGCATTTGCATTTCGTAGCATTGTTCATTTTGCAGGGGATCAAGAAGTGTACATCTCAAGATAAGTTGCCCAAAGTCAACCAACTTATGGGTCCTCGGATGAATGTGTTTTCAGTCAACAAAAGTCAACCAACTTCCAAGGTATTTATGACCTAGAATCATGTTTCACCTCAACATCGAGTGAACATGAAAGTTGTTCCTCATGATCTTAGCTTTCCAAAAAGTCCTAGAAGTCCTTCATCGCATTTATAGAACTCAAGTTATGAAGCTTGCAAGGCAGGGGTATTTTGGGAAAGTGAGGTTATAGGTCATTTTCATTATAGGTCCTTTTTCATGATCTTATGCACTTCAAATGAAACATTCTCCAACATGAAAGTTGCTCCAAATGATCCTAATTTCATCATGGAACATCAATTTGTCATAGATTTGGCTTGGATAAGAGAACTGGTGAAGAAAATCTAGTGAAAATGAACTTAAATCCATGCATTAAATTGAATTGGTTTTAATTAATTTACATGCCATATTTGTGCTTATTTTGATCCACAATGCCATAACAAGGAGAATGCACCAATGAATTTGGATTCATGCAAGCTAGAACTCATGCATTTTCAAGTTACTTCATGGAGAAGTTTGAAATCAAATATCCACCATTGGATCAAATCAAGGAGTAATTTACATCCACATGATCAATTCCAAGTCCCAGCAGCTGATTTGAATCAAAAACAAGGGAATTGGAGCCATTTTTCACGTATGCATGAAGCTCTCATTTCCAATATGGGCATTTTTCAATTGCACTCTAATCAGACCAAATTGGGCCTCCAAACTATTTCGGATCCAACATATAAAAGCTTCCGATGAATTTTGAGCATTCATTCAGTCATTTTCATGGAGAGAGAGCTTGATCACAGTTGGAGAATTCAAGAGAAAAGTGAAAATCATGAACTGAGATTTGAGCAATTTCAAGCAAAATTGAAGCATCCTTCTTCTTCCTCAAGTGAAGTGGAGTGATTCTGCATAGTTTGAGCAAGCTTAAGCACCTGTAGAAGCTCCAACAGAGAGACTTAGTTAGGTATTCTTCCTTTCCAAAATTCTCACTCAATATGCATTAGATCTACTTCATTGTTGTTGCATCTGAAGCCCTACACTTGGTAGGTAAAATCTGGATCATTATTTATGCTGTTTGTGATGTTTTCAGTTTGATGCTTGAATTTTGTATCGTTCGATTTGCTTTATTCATGAATGATAAATGAATTTGGACAGTGGATTCGTGATCTACATAAGTTCCTCTTCAATTTGGTGTATAATTTTGTCCAATTTGGTTGAGTTTTGAATTTGCAGCTCCGGTGGTGTGACCGGAGAAGACGACCGGAGAATAGTGCTCCATCGTCTGGTTTTTTCATTCGTTTTACCTACATGTGTGTCATGTGTGTGCGTGGACTCTTTGACTATGTTGGATCAACGATTGTGATTTGTTTTGACTGGCATATGTGTGATTCTGACTGCTACGCGTATCAATGATACGTTGCATTTTGGCTGTGGATTCAGCTTGTTTTGTTTTAGGCCTCAGGTGCTACTTGCACCCCCTTGTGGATCTGGCCCAACTATTTTGCCTTGGATTCTTGCTATTCACACCATTTCACTTATTTCTTTTATTTTCTTTTATTTTGTTGTTCTGTTTTGATTTTGATTGTTTAAAAATACCTCCAAGCATTATAAAATTCCCCATCAATATTTTTAGGATATTTTGAGATGTTAAATAATTTTTGATAATTTTTATTTTTATTTTCCTTTTATTTTTCAATTAAAAATGGAATTAATGCTTGGAAGTGTTTTTATTTGATCTTTTAGTTGTTCTTTCTTGTTCTTGGCTTGTTCTTGATTCAATTTTCCTCTCCAATGATTGAAACTTTTTTCTCATTTGTATGATGAGATGAAGGGTTTTAGAGGATGATTTTTCACCTGGTTTAGTTCATTTTGGTTTGACTTTTGTCCCATTTTTGTTGACCCTCGACAACCCTCTTTTACAATGGTGCACCCTTGTGAATCAATTTCTTTGGTGATGTTGTAAAGTGACATTGGTTGTAATCTTTTGGCCCCTGTTTGCCAACTCATTTGTGATCATTTGAGATTTTATTTGGATTTAATTGAGCCTTTTTCCTATTTTGAGGTAACTTGCAAATCAAGTTACTTCTAAGGGAGGTTCATACAAGTGCTTGACCTAGTTTGATTTGGAAATGACCTTTGTGGATCCATTGAGCTCTCAACTCTTCTTGATTCATATTGTGAACATGTTGAGCTTGTTGTATACTCATTTATAGGTCATAAATTTGTTCATTGATTGTTGAAGTTTGCATTTCTCTTTAGGTTTTCCACTTGATGTTCAAGTGTTGAATGTGCTTAAGACTTTGGTCTTTCTCCGTGCCTATCTTTGCATTCTCTTTTGTGTTCTTTGTTCTTTAGTTTGTGCACCTTCTCCTCTCATCCCTACCTCTGTCCAATGACATTTGGATCCCATTTATGATGGTTTAGTCCCTTCTGTGGAGGTACTTGAAGCATGTCATGAATGGTGATTCTTTGAGGACCGCTTTTGTGGTTTTCTTTCTTGATCAAAGTGATGCCTATGGTTGAGTTATATTTATGATTACCTTGCTGTTTTCACCTCATCTCACATCCTCACTTTATTTTATATCCTCTTCTCTTTTCATTTAGTTTGCCTTTGGTCATTGTGGTTGATGGTAATGGTTGTAGGATTCTTTCTCCCATTTCATCCCATCTTTTGTGCACTTGTTTGATTTCATTTGTGTGCATTCTTTCTTCTTTCCTTTTGCATCTTACCATATGCATGCTTGAGGTTGAGATGTGCTTATGGAGGCTACTGCCCCACACTTTGTTCCTCCCTCACTATCATTCTAATTGTGCATTACATGTTTGCATACTTGCATTTTCTCTTATTTCATGCTTCCTTCTTCTTCTTTATTCTTTGCCATGTTCCCTTAGGACCTCTAATCTCCTTGCTTAAGGTTGATAATGATAGACCTTAGGCTTGAACCCATGCATGATAACATTAGGTAGGATTCCCTTTTACCTCAATCATAGGTACACTTTGCATGAGAACATTAGGGTGAGTCTTAGTCTCCCTTTAGAGTGTCTCTCTTCTCATCTTCAAACACCTTCAAAACACATAATAAAGGATAATAAATGTTGTACGCTACGAGCCTTAAGTACTTAGGAAATGATGATTGGGTGGTTACCTCTCAATTGTCTAGAGTGTTAGCGTATGTCCTTTGGACGATATGCGATGCATTAGCTCCTAAGTCATATTCTTTATTGCAACGTGAGTTACAATTCAACTCAACTCACTTATCCTCTAAAAAACATAAAAATAATTTCAAACTTTTTTTTTATCCTTCGGGATCCTAATTAGGAAAACCATTTTTGTAAAGAGAGTTTTGTTAACTCTTTGTTCTATCGCAAACAGATAACGCCTAAGTCTCCAATGGTCGAGTTGCACACACCTAACTGTTAGAAATAAGTTTTAACCCTACTCGGGTATAACTTTTTGAACCAACCGGTGTTCTTGTTAGCCCGAACCACGTTTTCTCTGATTTCTCGTATCAGACGAGGATATATAGGCACAATATGGCGATGTCTTGGCGAGCAACCTTTCCCCACCTTTCACCCGTAGTTTTCCGAACTACGTTGGCTCTGACTTTCCCATTGCACGAGGGAGTACGTAGGCACAGAGTGGCGATGCTCTGCCGAGTCATTTTTTCTTTTCTTTTGTCCCTGAGACCTTTCGCTAGATATATAAACACCCTTTATATAGATAATAAGCGTGGATCCCGTTGAGTACGACGGATGTGAGGGGTGCTAATACCTTCCCCTTGCGTAACCGACTCCCGAACCCGAGATTTGGTTGCGATGACCAATCTTATCCCTTTTTTGTAGGTTTTCTTTGATCATTTCCTTTCCCTCTTTTAGGATAATTGACGAACGGTGGCGACTCTTCTGTCATTGCCGTCCTTTTTTTCGCAGTAGCGACAAGACCCACTTCCAAGTCTCTCATTGAGAATACATCATCTTGCTCGTCTTCCCGCTGAGGACCTGCAGCCTCATATGTAGCGCCCACATCACCGGTTACATGAAATCCTGTTTGGTGACCTCTGCCCAGAGGGTTAATAACAATAGGGATCACATTAGCCCGAGGAGTGTTGCCATCAGCTGGGGAGGAATAGTAGTAGTTCCTCCATGTAAGACACCACTACCATCCACCCTGGCTATCAGTGGCTGGACTAGAGTTCTGAGTTGTTCTTTCCCGTTGGCGACTCCCTGCATAATGTCCATAAACTGTGTCATCCGATCTTTGAACTCTTGTAACTCTTGTTGTATCTGATCCATGATTCTTTGCTGATTCCCCCTTGTAGAGTATCTGTGAAACGCCTGGTCTGCTATCCTGAAAACTTATGGAAGAAAAACACACAGAGATAAGATTAATAGTCCCCAAAACACCTGCTATGCAAAATGGTAATGATAATGCAAAATGAAAGCATGTATTTATGATTCAGGGAGATCCTCCCCTTGATTCTAGTTCCAAAAACAAACAGTAGACAGGAGAACAACACATAGAACCATAAGTCTCTTCTCATAAATAAAATGAGGACAAAAGTCAGCGTACACTACATTACATCGAGGAATACAACATAAAATGATTATACGACCCTATCCAACAAGTTTGGTGATGGTCTCGGTACAAGGTAATAACAAAATAGGGGAAAACTAAAGAGAATACTGCATCATATAAATCTCCCTTCAGCCATGGTAACGAGTCTGAAATTCTTCTAATAGCTCCTTTGTGTCTGGATGTTGAGGCTTTGCAACCAAAGCCTGTATGAGCAAATCCCTTCTGCTGATAACATCCTTCATATCTTTAGTATAATATTCCCAAGCTTCTTCTCCAAAAGCATCTTCGAGTCTTGGTTTCTTCAGGTCTTCCCTTATCTTGTACTCTTCTAGTGCTGACAAGGTTTCTCGTAACTTACGATCACTTTCATACTGAGGAGAGGATTCCAATGAAGCTTTTTCATCCTTAAATCTGAGAAGTGTCTTCAGTCTGTCAATTTGTTTATCGAGCTCATCCTCTCTTCCTTTGTTGGCGGTTAAAGCAGCGTTCCACTGATCATTGAATTTAGATATCTCTAGGCACACCCTCTCCAGCTCTTTCTTCTTGTTTTTAAGGATATTACCAGTGCTCTTTAAATATTGACCAACTCGTTCTCGTACACAAATCTCTTATGTTAACTCTTTTCCCATCTTGTCCAAGGTTTCTGTTTTCATCTTAACCAAGTAGATTCCTTCATTCTTTTCGCTCTTTAGTTGACTAACCTCCTTTTTCAATTCTTCATTTTCCTTGCGTAACTCTTCTTTTTCAACCCACAACTTATTGTACCTCTGAATATCAACTATCGTAGGTTTTTCAATCACCAAAGGATACAGAGATTCTCTGATAGGGAATGGTAACAACATCTTCTTCACCATCTCCTGAATCCAATCGACATAAGGTCCATAAGCTCTACAGTCACCCTTACCCAAAGAAAATTTTCCTTTCCGATGAATTCTTCCCCAAGCCTTTTCGAACCTGGCTAAAGTATCACAGTTAGCTGCTCTTGTGAAATACATAGATTCTTGTATTTCCTCCTCCTTCGGGGGCCCTTTCAAAGCATAACCAAACTTCCTGATAGCAAGAGCGAGATTGTAATTGACACCACCCTTTCTTCCAATTAGAGGAACATTAGGGATGTTTTTGCAGATAAAGATAATCTCCTTGCCGAGCAGATATCAATTAAACCAAACAATGTTCTCAGATGTCAAACCCATAAGTCTCTCTGACCAATCGGATGTATCCGACGTATCAACAAAAGCTACGGCTCGAGGAAGATGCTCCATAAACCATTTGTAAAGGAGTGGCGCACAATAAGAAACATTTTGTCCTCTTATATTCTCATTCATGTAATGTACTTAATGGTATACGTCACCCAAAAGAGTAGGTACATGATTCCTTGAAGCGAAAATATGGAAAGCATCCATATCAACGAAGTATGGTATACTAGGAAACAAAACTATGCCACATATGCATAAGGCCAGAATAGTGTTGAAAACCACCCAACGACTCTCCTTAGCAAAATGTTGAGCATTGCCCACCAAAAATGACAATGTAAAACCAGGGACCCCATTTCTCCATACCACTTTACCATCTAATTCAGATTTGTTCAGATGAAGAGTGTTGGCCAATTTTGTTAGGTCAGGTTCTTCCTCAGAATGAAAGAAAGGCATTTTCTCTAAGACTGGAACTCCCATCAACAAAGCGAACTCCTCCAAGGTAGGAACTAAGACATAACCAAGGAAAGTGAAACAGTGTAACCGAGGGTCGTAGAACTGCAGCAAAGTGTGAATGGCTCCTAATTCGTATCTTGAGGTTTTACAGACAAAACTCAAAATATTCCCATAGTCTTTTTTGAAGTCTTCCATAACACCATGATAAATCACATAAATGAGACCAAATAAAGGTCCTAACTCCGGCATCGGGAACTTCTAGGTGATAGTTCTCTTCAATCCAGGCTCCATGTTGACAGCAGGTCAGGTCACTAGAATCAAAGGGAAAATGGGAACTTGAAATCATAAATACATGCAAATGTTAAAATGTAGATGCAAACAAGGGACCAAGACTGCCGTGTTGCTGACTGAGTTGCACCAGAATTCTGCTTTGGCAAGAAAATACCATAACCTCAGAATACCAAAGCACTGAAGTAATAGAAACCCACAATATCAAAGATCAAAGGTCTGCACTGACGAGAAACCTAGAAAACCGGGTTGGTTGAAGGTCAATTTTCCTGCATAACCCTTTCCACTCATAGGTAGGACCTAATCTCTGACAAGGTATGGCATCTTATGCAGGTCGTCAATATCACTGACTCTCAAGTTGAGAAATGATGATACGTTCACCATTTCTGGTTTTGCATCATGGTCAAATGAGGAGGCCTCAATTGACTTCCCAATGAACAGTCTCCAGAGTCGTTAATTTTTAGATTCAACATCCTTTCCACTGTCTGAGACGTACAGGACAGGATGTCTTCAACGAAAATATCGTCTGAACGGGAATTTCATGAGGACTATTGCATGCCAATTCGCGTTCAGACGAGGTGTGTAATCAAGCCTTGTTATTGGGCTTATCTTTCAATGGAACACCCCACCCTACATCACAACAGCAGTATGATAACAATGATAAAGTGAGAAAAATAAAAACGCAAATGCAACAATGTACAAATACAACATACACACAAATATACACACCTACAGACATAAAACAGACAAGCGTTAGGACTGACTCGCATAGGGAAACAGATTCCCCAACAGAGTCGCCAACTGTCGCAACTGCGAAAAAGGAGCCGCAGAAACAAACAAAAGAGTCACCACCGAACGTTATTTATCCTAAAGAGAGGGAAAGGAAACGATTGAAGAAAACATAAGAGAAAGGGAAAGACAAGGTCATCACAAAAATAACATACTCTTTCTGAAAATGAGGTTTGAAACAATCCTGAAGGATGAAAAGGTTTGTGTTTTGTTTGTGAGTTTTAAAGAAGTGAATTTTGTTAATTTGAAACTCATGTTGCACTAAAGACTATGACACAAGGGTGAATGCGTCGCATTTCGCCCAAAGAGCATACGCTAAACACTCTAGACAATGTGAAGAGAGACCTCGCCACTTATCATTCCTCGTGTACTTAAGGATCGTAATGTACAACACTCGTCATTCTTTATTAAGTGTCTTAAAAGAGTTTGAGATGAGAAGAGAAGACACAAGGACTCTAAAGGGAACTGGGAACCCTAATATTGTCATGCAAAATGGTCCTAAAGTTGGGATAAAAGGGTACTACCTATTGTTATCATGCAAAGGATTGAAAGCCTAATGTCTCTCCTACTCCCATCTTAAACATAGGGAATAAGAATCCTAAGGGATCATGTGGGCAAGCACAAGTAAACACATCACTAATCAATCACAAATGGAAAACAAAAAGGAAGACTTAATCAAGTCAATGAAAGATGAAAAGGGACAAGAGAAGCAAACACACATGCAAACATGAGAAATTCATTAATGGCACACACAAATCACATGCAAGTCAAACACAAAGGCAAACAAGGTAATCACAAACAATCAAATGCCACAAACATCTTAAGGAGAAAGATGCTAAACAATGAACCATAATCAAATAAGTGAAGGGAGATATAGAGTAGGTCAGTAACCACATCATGAACATCTAAATCACACATCCACTCATGATCAAACAAAAGAAAACAACCAACCACTTCTCAAAAGAAGTTCAAGTATCCAAGTCATCTCAAAGTGAAACACATATCAGAAAAGCATCAAGAACAAACATACAATCATCAAGGTATGAAGCAAACTCAAGTGATATGCATCAAATTCAAACTCAAGTTATCAAACAAGGTCAAGAAGGATCACACTTAAATGGGAGGACCAAAGTCCAAGCAAACATCTCATAATTCAAATAAAAATGGAAACACAATGATCATACAAGGCTTGCGGGATGAAACACACATCCAATGGGCATCCAATCAAGCAAGTCAGAGCCTTAAACATGTTAACAAGATCTAACAAGACTAAAAAAATCCTCAAGGGATCACACAAGATCATATCCCAAAACTAGATCAAGAAATGCACACACACACATAGTTAAAACAATGGAGTTTTGAGGCATCAACCAAAAATGGAAACAAGTCCAAATAAAATCAAAATAAAATATCAAACTCAAGTTTAGTGTACCCAAGATTAGTGTACAAAAGATCATGGGAAGAATTGCATCAAAGCACCACCAATTGTGTCAAACAAGACAAGGTTCCCAACTTTTTGAGCATTCATCAAGTGTCAAATAGAATCCAATTAAAAACAACTAAGAAATGATCATCAAGAAACCAGACCAGCCCTAAAATAAACCTCAATCAAACACCTAAGTGTGAGAGGAAAATTGGTCAAAGGGGGTGTTCAAATAAGGTCAAAGATCAAGTCTAAAACAAATGAACAAGCCATGAAACCACTTCACAAATTAAAATGATTAAAAATAATAAAAATGAGTGAAAAATAAAATTAAAATATTGAAAAATAACTCAACATATCAATTGATCAGAAACTATTTTTCTATGATTTTTATGATGATTAAAACTATTAAAAATGGAATTAAAAATAAAATGGAAGAAAAAAAATAAAAAATAAAATGGAAAACAAGCAAAAGGGGGTGTGGACGCAATTTTGGGTTGAACTGAATTCAGGTTACCACGCCAATGGGCCCCAAAAAGAGGTGTGTGGATAACAAATGACTCAAAGCCCAAACCATCATAAGCTTCAATTCACATGAAACGCGCTGTTTCATTAAAAATCGTGGAAAACACATCAGATTCAACCATGGCACGCACGCAAGTCAAAGCCTAGTCACTAAACACCTTAGCATTTGACCTTAGATGCCAGAGCCATAGCTCCGGTCGTCTTCTCCGGTGAGCTTCACTGGTGGTGACTGGAAAACAACATAAAAATGAAAACACTTGGTATGGTTTTGAAGGTCTTTTCACGTAGATCACAAATATGCCAATGGTTTCTTCAAAAGGTCCCTTAATCACAGTGAAATCAAGCCATGAACATTCAAAATTCAAACTGAAAATGGAACAAACAAACACAACAAGTATTAAGACATTGCCTACACATGGTAGGGCTTCAGATGCAACCAACATGAGCATGCTTTGATGTCTAGAATGAAGGTTTCAGATGAGAAAACTTTACCTAACGGAGCAACTCCATTGGTCCTTCAAATGCAATGCAAGCTTTAAACTAAAGCTTCCTATCCACTCCTTGTGCTTCAGTGAGTAAGAATTCAGCCAAAAATGGAAGGAAAAAACAGAGAAAAATGGAAGGAAAAATGGGATTCGAAGAGAGAAAAATGGGAAGGAAAATTCAGCCAAAAATGGGAAAAACCAGAGAAAAATGAAATTTGAGATGGGAACCACTCTCTTTACAGCGGCTCACCCTCTAATCACGTTAGGGTTTGTTTAAGGCTTATATATGAATGCTATGAGGCGTTTTTACAGGCCCATGATGAGTAATTCTTTTGATTTCAAAAACTTGCCAAAATGCCAAAGTAAGGGTTCCACACACGAGAATGATAAGTTCTAAAACTTTTTGGAAAGCTAAGACAATGAGGAACAACTCTCTTGTTTGTTGAAAAATGAGGAAGAGCTTTGTTCCATGTGAAAAATGCCTTGGAAATGAGCTACCCTTGAGGGCCTATAAATTCTCTTCACTTTGTGACACCAACTATTAGACACCATAACATGAGATGTGTGAACCCAATGGAAGAGTTCTTGTAATCAAAATAAAGCTAGAATGATGAGGAACAAGTCTCGTATTTGATGAAAAATGAGATAAGACGTGTACCATAGTGAAATTTATCCTTGAAGTTAGGTACTAAAAGAGGGGATTTTACACTTAGAATCACCTAAAACTCTAATTTAGCAACTTCTTGAATCCTTGAATCTCCTTGAGATGACTTAGAATGACTTCTCATGGCTTCAATGATCAAGAACTAAGCCTTGAGCTCTTTCAAATCCACAATTGACTTTTGTTGACCAGATGAAACCCTAACACCTTATCCACTGATTGAGGTCCATGGAAATGACTTATGTGGTCTTGTAACCTCCATAGAGGACCCTCAGGATATACATTGAGTTCTTGAATCATGTCTCATTCAAGGAGATAACCTCATGTGCCTCTAATCATCCTCAACATAGGAGGAGATAACTAAACACATACTTTTAGTCCTCAATAAGCTTTGGGACCAATTCTGATGGTAATGAAGACTTGATGATTTGAAAATGTATCCTTGTGTAGACCTTGAACATGAAACTTTCCTCTTGAGTGACAAATACAACAACTTGACCCCTTGTCTAGAACCAATGGTATGCAAAAATGCAAATGCAAAATTCTATGAAACATAAGCCAAGATAAAAGAAAAGGTTGGGCAAATTTTGGGGTGCAACACATGGGGGTTACCAGAGGTGCTTGTCTGCTTAATTTCCTCACTTTTCATCCGTTTTTGCTTCGTTTCTTCACAGACAGCTCCTAATTAATGGATTTCCTGAAACAAATTAAATAACTATCATAACAGCATACCCTAAATTTGTCCTCAGATAGTTACTCAGGGCTCTAAAAGACTTTGCTTTGAACCAAGCTCTTTCGATAGGTACTAATTCACAAAAACAAGAGTATCGTAATAACACATTCTAGATTTTGCGCATAAGTATCCTTCCTATACAAACCAATCTAGATCATATCGTTATGCTTAAGCCTAACTTACTCATCCCATTTTTCATCCTTTTTCATTCAGGTTCAATCACATTAAGCTCGCTTTCCGGACACACTCATGGTAGGGCGACCTGTTAATGATTCTGATCCTTTTCACAAGGTTCTGGTACCTATGATGGCGTAACCCCTTTGTTTATGTAACACCCCAAATTTATTGGAATATTTATTTAATTTATTTAATTATGAATATTCGCATTTTTGGTGATATTCAGTGGTTGCTGTGAAATATTGAGAATCATGGATTTTGGGTTATTTATTTAAATAATAGTATATAATATGAATATATTAGTATTATTATTAATTTAAATAAATATCAGTTAACTAAGGGCAAATTGGACAACTAAGGAGGAGTTAGTGAGAGTAATATTGGAAAAGCCCAATTTATAGGCCCAAAGTTAGGTTTAACAAAAAGGGATTTATGAGGAAATTAGGACTCATTCTTGTTAGGCCGTGAAAAGAGAAGAAATAGAGACCAGAGCTCTGAGGAAGAGGATTGAGGCAAAAGCTTCGAAAGGTTTTCTGAAAGGCAAGGAGAATGCTTAGAGTCGGGATTTAAGGTATGAGGAGTATTTCCTTCATTGTTTTCAATGTATAATTTCAATGTATTTAAAGCCGATTTAAGGGTTCAAAGGTGTTGCACCCTAAAATTTGCCCAACTTTTCTTTACCTAGCTTATGTTTCATTTCATTCACATTAGCATTATCATTTGCATTTCTTTGACATGTATGCAGGAGATCAAGAGGTATGATTACCAATCAAAGGCTACACAAGACTTTGAAGCTAGTTAAGAAGGTTATTCAAGTGTTCAATGGTTGATATCCTTGTCAGAGAAGTTGAAAGATCCTCAGAGATAGTGGTTGAAACCAAGAGGATGTGTCTCCTAACTTGAGAGTTGTGGGAAGTCATCAGATGATTCTGAAGCCATGAAGATGGCCTTGAGATCTTTAGAGAGCTCATGAGAAGATTTGAAAATCACCTTGAGGCCTAGACAGGTCATTGTGCAAGATTAAGAAGGCTCAGCCATGAGTGGTGCAGCTAGGGTTTGACTGGGTCAACCCTAAGTCAACTGATGATTTAAAGAAGGTTGAGACCTAATTCAAGGGCCATGTGATCGTGGATTGATACATTGAGATTTTATAAGGATGATTCCAAGGTTAACTCATCATGATTGAAGAGTTTGAGAAGTTTCAAGCTAGGGTTTCTAAGGCTTGATAGTGTAAAATCCCCTAGTTTGACCCCTATCTTCAAGGAAATTTAGCTCAAGATGTGATTGTCATCTCATCTTTCCCCCAACATGATTGTTGTAGAGCATGATCTTATCTTTAATTTTAGTGCTAGAAGTCCTTGATAGGATTTGTAGAACTCAAGTTATGGCTTTGACAAGTTACAAGTCATCTGAGGTATGTGAATTTGGAGCTTGAAAGTTACCCAACTTGCATGAAACGTTTGCCCTAGAAGGATGATTCCTATGAACTTTTGGTCAACATGAATGTTGTTCCTTATTCTCTTATCTTTCTAGAGAGTACTATAAGTCCTTGATAGGATTTGTAGAACTCAAGTTATGGCTTTGACAAGTCAAGGGTAGTTTGGACATTTGGTGATTAAAGGTCATTTGTGATCATAGGCCATTTTCACCAACTTAGATGCCTCAAATGAAATTTTGTTCAACTAGAAAGTTGCTCAAAATGGGGTTTTAACCTTGAACATGCATCAAGGAGGCATTGAAATGGCTCAAGGAGAGACTTGGTTCAAGAAATTTTGAAAAAGAAAGAATTAAAAAGGATTTAATGGCCAAAAATTCAAATAATTCATTTTGTGACCAAATGAAACAAAATTATAGGTCAAATTGATTGGAAAAATGATTTTAGAAACAATGGCAATGTTAGAATTTTGATTTGAGGTCATTTGAATAACATTCCATTTCATTTCTTCATGATGAAGCAACATATCCAATTCATACCTTTGGCTTGCAAACAAGGAAGATAACTGATCAAACTCATTCAAAATCTCATGAGAATTTTATTACAAGCATAGCCATGCCCAAAGGAAGTCAGAATGATGATTGCCATGGATGAGATTTTGAAGAGATTTTGAAAATCCAAAATCTCATTTGGATGAATCCAGAAGTTTCTAGACAATCCCAATCACTTCTATATAAGTCATTGAGTGAACTCAGCCATTTTTTTGGAAGGAATTGAAGCTGGTTGCAGAGAGTGGAGTTGAGGTTTCATGAATGCAAGTCGAAATCGTATTCTGAGATTGAAGAAGAATCAAGCCAATTGGAGGTGTGCATTAGCTTTAAAGGAAGATTTGGAGTGAATCTGCATTGTTTTGGAGTTTGAATCGTGCAAGAACCACTTCTGTTGCAAGCTTGAACACAGGTTGGTGAATTTCTTGATTATGCATGATTTAGGCAGTGATAGATAGAAATTCATATGCGGTTAGGATCCTGATGGTGAGTAGTTGGATTTAGGATGTTTAATTGCTTGATTCGAGATGATTTAGGTCAGATGCCATTTTTGGTTGAAATTGATATTTTGCGATTCATGCGTTTTGAGGATGAATGATTGGTATGGTTGAATTGCTGGGAAGATTCTGGTCAAGATTCATTCAGGAATCGTGGAAAATGGTTGGTTGTAGAAGAAGTTAGGGTTCCACAGGGGTGGCCGGAAAAGCCACCGGCGATGGACCCTGCGCGCGCTGACTTGCAGATTTAAAAGGTTGAAGATGAAATCTCCACCCTCCATTCAGGCTGAAGACTTGACTTGGTCCATTGATCTAAGCACGTTTGTTGAGCCACGTACCCCTCCCCCAAAACTCACTGTTTTACTTACTCATTGAATGGACTGAATGAGTGTGAGTTCGAATCCTGGCTTGTGTGTGTTTTTCTTTCATTTTAATTGCTGAAGAGAATGCAAGTGGATCCAAGCGCCTGGGTCTATGAAGTCCTTGTTATTCACACCCCCTTTCTGGCCCAACCCAAGAACTGAACTGATCATACTTGCTATTTGCCACGCGCTTTTTATCAATTTCTTTTATTTTCTTTTATTTTGTGCATTTCATATGACTTAGAAATTAATTCATGAAAAATAGGAAATTAACTCAATTAATTCCAAACTTTTTTCCCCTGTTTCATGATGGAATCTAGAATTTTGTAGATAAAAAATATTAGGAATTCATGCATTTTTGATTTTATTTGCATTTTTTGAATATTAATTGATATTAAAATGGCCACGGTGATACCTTGTCTTGTTGAATTTGGTTTGGGCATTGGGTGATGATTCTTGCCTTGATTTTTTATGTGTAGCTAGAATAGATATCCATGTTCACCTTAGATTTTTCTCACATTTTTGTGATGAAGTTAGGTAGTAGTTTTAAGTTGAAACTTTAGGTGCTCTATTTTTAGGGTTTATGCTTAGTACCTTATGATTTAGGATTTATTTCTAGGACTTGGTTGATGATTCAACCTCTGGATTTTATATGGTAGATTCATGATTGAATTAGGGTACCATAGTTATTTTTGTAGGATTTTACAATTGGTTTTAGTATTTTAGTTAGGACTAACTTTAGTACTAGGTTTTAGGTGATCCTAACTTGCTAATTCAACTAGATTGATTTCTTTAGTTCCCTTAGATTAGGGTTTTGCTTTTCTTGCTCTTGGATGATGTTGAAGACAAGCTTGGGGCTACTATGGAGTGCTTGAAGAAGCTTCGATGTGAAGATCTCCCTTCCTTTGGTGTAGTTATGTTTAGGTGTTAAGATTAGGGTTTGCAGGCAGAGCTTCTAGATTGGATTCTCTTCTTTCATAAACATGGAAGGTGTTGATCACTTCCATTCCTCCCTAGGGAAGGCCTCATCCCTCCTTTGGTAGGATGTCTGGCTCTTCACAAGTTGGTAGAACCTTTGAGGGTTCCTTTCTCTGATGATGGAGTGCTTAGTGGTGACCTTTGGTCTTCACTCTACTGTCTATCATCCAAGCCCTGCTCTTGCTAGATGAATCTTTCTCCCTTTCTAGAGGATGGAATTCCTTGTTAGAAGATTGAAGATGCTATAAGTTGCACTTCCCAGTATTTGGAAGACTGCTATTGGAGCTGAAGCTTGAAGACTAGTAAGAACAAGTTGACATTTGTGAAGGGAATCAAATTGAGATTAAAGAAAGAGCTGAAGCTTGAGGAAAACAAGTTGATACTTGTGTTTGATACTTTGAGAGCCTGAAGGAGCCAAGTTAACACTTGCTATTGAGATTGAAGCCTGAAGGTGGGGTTTACTTTGGAGCTAAAGCTTGAAGAGGATGAAGAACAAGTTGATACTTGTGTTTGATGTGTTAGAAGCTTGAAGAGCCAAGTTGACACTTGCTAGTGAAGATGAAAGCCTTGAAGAGCAGTTGAAGACTGAGGACTAAACCAGTGTCAGAAGAGCTTTGCTGTGAAGTTGTGGAAGCTGTTGATCTGCTTTCTTTCCTGTTTGTTTGCTTTCTGTGCAACTGTATTGATGTGACTTGTTTGATTTGCTTGATGCATTAGAATAAGTTCATATTTAGACTGATTTAAGATAGGGGCATGATTGCACTAGAGGTTGAATTGCTCCCTCTGCTTGTATTTTTACTGTATGGCTTTGCTTGCTGGTATTCGGTAGAGCTCTGCTCCCTTGCCTGTGTGGTTTGTGATTTGCTTGATGGCATTTTATGTTATTTCTTCCTGTATGATTGCAGTTATTCATATCTGGCTTGAGGTCGAGATGAGCTTGTGGAGGCTGATGTCCCACACACATTTCCTCCCTCACTTGCATTGCATGCATTTTACAGTCATTTACTGTTTACTGTTTAAGCTGATGCTTTATCTGTTTCTGTTTATCATTGACATGATCCCCTAGGAATCTCACTTCCTTTGATAAGGAAGCGATGATTAGAACTTTAGGTTGAAACCTATGCATGATAACTTCTAGGAGTTCCCTGTTTCAAACCTCTACCATAGGATGAATCCTTGGCATGACAACATTAGGACTTGATAGTCTCCCCCTTAGTTGAACCTGTTCGTTCTATCTTCCCATCTCAAAAAAAATTAAAATACATTAATAAAGGTTAACTGACGTTGTACGTTATGAGCCTTAAGCTATCTGAGAAAGGATTGTCGGAGAGTTTCTTTTCGACAGCCTGGATGTTTAGTATGGCACCCTTTGGGTGGCATGCGACGCATTCACTCTCAGGTCGTAGTCTCTAGTGCGATATTGGTTGCAAACATCCATAAAAAACAGTTCTTCCGGAAAAGACAGAAAACAAACTTCAAACCTTTTAGCCCCATGGGCCCATAATTCAAAGGAAGGATTTTCTGAAGAAAAGAGTGTCGTTAACTCCCAGTTCTACCGCAAACGGTAACGCCTAAGTCTCCAAGGGTCGAGCTGCGTACGCCAAACTGCTGGAACTGTTTGTTAACCCTACTCGATAAGACAGATGAATCTGAATCCCCGTAATTCGTATTAGCACGAACTACGTAAGCTCTGATCTCTCATAACTGTTGATAGTACGTAGGCACAATACTTACGTATTGGCGAGCCACCTTCCCCGTAACCCGTAGTTAGTCGAACTACGTTGACTCTGATTTCTCATTCTCTGATGAGAATACGTAGGCATAAAGTGCGACGCTTTGCCGAGTCATTTTCTTTTCTTTTTTGAGCCAGCCTTGATAGGTAGATAGCAAACTAACCCGTCAGATAAACACAACAAGCATGGATCCTATCGAGTACGATGGACGTGAGGGGTGCTAATACCTTCCCCTTGCGTAACCGACTCCCGAACCCAGACAATGGTTGCGATGACCTTGTCTTATACCTTTTTGTCAGGTTTTTCCGATCGTTTCCTTTCCCACTCTGAGGGATAAATAACGAAAGGTGGCGACTCTTCTATTTTGCCGGCACCTTATTTTCGCGGTAGCGAGAGCTGGCGACTCTGCTGGGGACTTGATAGTTTCCTAGGGATCCAACGTCCCTTATGCGAGTCAGTTGGGGATCCAACGTCCCCTGCGAGTGTTAATCCTAGCGCTTGTATGATTACTTGTTGGGTTGTGTTTGTTTATCGCACTTTATTTCCCGCACTTTATTTTCAGTATGATATGATTATCTATGCTGTTGTGGTAGGGCATTCTGATGAGTGAGAAGCCAAACCCAGGCTTGAGTGTACATAGCATTAGTTGTGGAAATAAGTGGGCGCGTGCTTGCTTTGCAGGCACTAGTGTCTCATGAAATCCACGCTCAGACGAGGTTCTCCCGATTGACTTCTTTTCCGGCCCTTTGGGCCTGAGGGGTTGTTGGTTTGGAGGATTGTCGACTTTGGGGACCAATCATTTGGAATTCAGCTGAGTGAGGCCGCTTCAGGAGATGGTGGTACCACACCTTCTGGGTATCGTATCACCCCTCTCGAATGTCTGTGATGCTGATGACTACATAGGATGCCGAACTTGTGTCAGTTTAGGTCCATACCTGTGAGCAGGGTCGGGTTTGTTGTAGGAAACCTTAACCTTCAGACTGCCTGGTTTTCTTGGTAGTGAATCAGTTTTGTTGGTATCATAGCTTCTCATCATCAGATGTGTGTTCTTGACAGAGCAGAGTTATAGCCCGACACCAGGGTTTCTCATCATCGGATGTGTGTTCTTGACAGAGCAGAGTTATAGTCTGACATCAGGGGTTTCTCCTCATCATCAGATATATGTGTGTTCTTGACATAGCAGGTTTATGGTCCGATACCAGGGTTTTCTCCTCATCAGAGATAGGGTTGTTCTTGACAGAGCATTATTGTGGTTTTGTTGATACAGAACCTTTATCTCTTCAACATCACAGTTGTCTTGATCACCTGCTGCATATTTGCATTTTGCATTGTTTTGCATACACATTTGCATTTCATTAACGTGTGTCTGTGTTGCAGGTACCGTTTCCCCCGATTCAGGTTTTCTTGCCTCCTATTGTGCTATTACGGGTTCTCTGAGGAAGACTGTGGCCTACAAGCTCCCCACTCCTGATGTTGTTCAGCTGACTGGTTTGATTGCTTTGGCAAATGATTTCGTGAGAGGTGAATTTAGAAAGTCTTGTGGGAAACTGCTCAGCCTGGTTCGTAAACCCTCTGTGTTTGAGTTGAATGGGTTGCACGCCCTGCTGCAGTTCTATGATCCTCCTTTGAGATGCTTTACCTTCCCAGACATTATTCTAGCACCTACACTAGAGGAGTATGCTGATTTGTTAGGTGTGCCTATCAAGAGTCAGATGCCCTTTGTTCACATGGATGCTGAGCCTAATTTGGCTATTCTAGCCCCTTCACTTCATCTGGATGCCTCCGAGTTGGTCTTGTCTAGTTGGAACAGGGCTCCCAGTTTCTCCTTGCAGTTCTTAGTGGGAAAGGTCCAGCAGTGCGCCAAAGACGGATGTTGGATCGTGTTCAACGCCATCCTTGCTCTGTGCATATATGGCATCATTCTGTTCCCCAATATGCCCGACTTTGTAGACTTCGATGCCTTCCACATCTTTGCATCAGGGAATCCAGTCCCTACCTTGATAGGAGATGTCTATCATTCCGTCCACTACAAAAATGAGAACAGAAGGGGCAAGAATGTCTCGTGCTGTGTACCCCTGCTCTATAGATGGCTTGATAGTCACCTACCCAAGAAGGGTCCCTTTGCTTCATCTGCAGCCACAACTGAGTGGTTTGAGCGTTTGATGAGTCTATCAGTGGAGGATATTGCATGGTTTGATAGATATAGGTTGGGTACTGAGATCATCTTCAGCTGCAGCGGGTTTCCGAATGTGCCTTTGATAGGCAGGAAGGGTTGTATCAACTATAATCCATCTTTGCTGGTCCGACAGTTTGCTTATGCTTTGAGAGCTCCGCCGAAGGATGAAGAGGTGCAGGAATCTCTGTACCTCACTGGTCTTCTAGAGGGGGATATGTTATCTAAGCTTCAGCACGCTTGGAATGGTATCTGTGAGCGTGGTAAGCCATTGCTGGGGAAAAGTAATAGTCAAGCCTACGCCCCGTATGTGACCTGGATCAGAGCCAGGGCAGATATTATAGGGATGCCGTTTCCACCTGTCCAGCTAGAAATCCCTCCAGTGATTGAAGAGCCTACCACCGTGCCTATTCAGCCGCATAAACAGGTGTTAGCTGAGAGAGATGAGCTGAAAAAGGCAAATGAAGAACTGGAGAAAGAATTGGCTCAACTCAGAAGCGAGAGAAGCAAAAGTCGTCCATTCCTTTAAGAGGCAAACAGAGCTGGTGAACCAGTTAGGGACGGATTTGACTAAGCATATGGCTGAGCGTGAGCGCTTAGGTCGGGACTTCAAAGCTGTCAATGACGTACTGGCCAGCAAGAAGCAGCACTTGGATGAAGCGTATCGGAGAATATCCAAGGTTAATCAGCATTGGAAGGCCACCCTAGCCAACGGAAAAGAACGGGAGGATAAACTGAAACAGCAGATCTCCAAGTTGAAAGCCCAGGTGAAGGCTAGTGAGAAGAGGTTTGATGAAGAAACCACTCGCAGATATGCCACTGAAGGCCTGCTAAACAAGGCTCTTGCTAACCTGAAGGAGCGCAAACTGACGTTTGAATCCAAGAAGCGGAAGCTAGAAGATTGTTTCGGCGAAGGAGCATGGGAGGACTCAGTTGAAGGTCTTCAACACACTATTATGCGGAGGGAGTTACTCGTCGAAGGGTTGCTCACTCGGCCTGATCATCCAGAAATGAGGGATCTGTTAGAAGAGTTTCGAGCCTGTGGCCGTACTTGACTATATTTGTAATCCTTTTGTTTTGATCATTGTTGTATGCTGACCATCACCAGGCTTGTTGGTTGAGGTCATGCTATTGATTCTGCCTGTACTCAGTGAGGTTGTGTACCGCCTTGATGGGCTTTCCTTATATATATGAGATGTTATTTCCATGACTGGACTCGGACTTCTTATTATCAGCACTGGCACTCAGGCACTAGGATCGGGGGGAAATCTCCCTAACACACAGACACACGTTTGCATTTGCATGAAGCATTCGCATAACGAACACTTTGTCATTTTTTCTAACCCTTTTGTGTATACAGGTTGTTTCAGGTTGTTCCAGGATTGATCAAAGACCAATCCACCATTATCCGACCAGAGCAAATCAAGCTAGAGCAATGGAACAAGTGCAGACTGACGTTCAGGAGCTCCGAAAGAGGATGGACCGCTTCATGGAGCTCATGCAAGTGGTTGCCAACGGCCAAGACCAGCTAAGAACATTGGTCCAGCCTCTGATTTCAAGGGTCGACAACAATGCTGTACTCCATGGTGGGAATGTTCCAACCCCTCCACCTGTTGAAACTCCTCAGAATGGCATCCTAATAACGCGAAAATATATCTATAAAATGACATGTGTTTTAACTAATGTTTGACCGGTTTCACCCCGAATTCGGGGAATTCCATGTTATTTGTCTAAGTATTATGTAGGTATTCGAAGAACATGTCCAAGCAAAGCAATATGAAGAAAAGGAGCAAAAACAAGTGAAAAATGGATGAAAAACCAAGTGAAAACCAGCAGAAACTAGCTTGACTGATGTGATGACCGTCACACACCTGTTACGACCGTCATGCGTGTGACGACCGTCACACCTCCATGACGACCGTCATTCAGCCAGAACGTGCAAAATGAAGTCACGTGCAAAATTCCCCCCTCAAAGACCAAAAGTGTGGCCACTAACTCCTACTTTTCTGCCTCAAACCCACTTCCTGAAGGAATAAACGTTAGATACTCTCCCTCTATAAAAGAGAGAGGCTGGGACCTGAAAAAGAGAGTCGCATTCAAGACAACGAAGTGCTGCCAATTCATCTTCAGAGCAATCTCTGCATTCTTTGATATTTTGTAATTCCCATTTCCCTTGTACGATCAATTGGCACCAAGACCAGAATCCTGCCAACATTGTGGAGTATCTGCCCAAAGGCCAATTGGAATATTTACAGGTTTTCAATTTTAATCGTAATTGCAATTTTCATTATGATGCATGTTATTAATTACTGTTTTTATTTATGTATTACCATTTCTATTTCCATGTCTAGCTAAACTACTGTAATCGATATTTAATAATAATTTAGACGGAATTTGATAATAATTGGCGTAGTTTCTCTCTTTTCAAAAACTCAGTTATGGTTCTAGTTTTTAATCAAAATTCTAAATAAATCTTTGTCACGACAGTGAGAAGCTATTTACGGTGGTTTTGCCACGACAGTGGGAAACCATATTAAGGTACGAACCAACAAGCGACAGCTGAGGCTAAGACCAGATAGTTAAAACTAGGCATTCGATTTAAAAACAGCGAAAGCACTTTGTAATACCCCAAATTTTACCCTTACATTTAGTCAGTCATTTTGCATAGCATCTCATCTGTGCATCTGCTAACCACTAACCAGTCCTAGAGTTGATTTGTTTTGCAGGAATCCGGTTCAAGGGCGTTTTGGTCATTTTACACTATTTTGGCCAATCCTGAAGAAAATCAATCTTTAAGCCTCGAGGCGTTCAAACCATGATACGTGGGACAATTGTCTGTCATATGAGTTGGTTATCATCAAGGCATCGAGCTGGCATGGTTTATTATTGAAAATTGCCGGGAGTGTATCTAAATTTGGGTCGTTCATTTGCTTAAGGTTCAAGACCATTCTGGGCGGGGTTCCCTTTCAGTTGATAACGCAGTCTCTTGATATGCAATGATTGGGATTTAATTTGAATTCCCTCAAATTTAATCAGGCAGTGAGACCAAGGCCACGAGAGGAATAAACACAGGGACGAGAAGTTAAGTATATATGGATATCATTCGCGAATGTTTATACTTTACAATTAGGAAGTGAACTCAAATATTTGTGGATCTTTTATTCATAAATATTTGTAATTTACAACTAAGAAGTAAATATAAATATTGGGAATTATTTGAGATTTCAATTTGAGAAGGGAATAAGTATTTGTGGAATTTTATTTCATAAGTATTTAATTTACAATTGAAAGGGATAAATAATCTTTGAATTTCATTCATGAATATTCATTTTTTGTGTTTACAAGAAGTGTCATTTACACTGAACATCTTCTCTAAAAAAGGGCCCTAAAGGATTCTAAGTGTTCTTCATGATGCTCCCTCGATCTTCCCCGCAAATCTCTGATCAACCTGCACAACCAAAAACAAAGCAAAGCAAAATAGAAGAAAATGTTAGAAGTTATCTTTGACACTCTCAGAACGATGTCATCATCGAGTGCCGGGAGTGGCACAACCGAAGCTGTGTCCTACCCCCGTTACCAAACTGCACCATTGGCGTCAGATCAAGTGGCTATCATTCTTATCATTGTGGGACTGCCGAGGAAGAGAAGTAAAAGAAGCATTTTCGGGCCGAAATGATTTGCACAACTGTGGATTCAAACGGATACACATCAAGTAAATATGTGGCCTTTCTCGAAACGGTTTCGCAGCCACAGGTAATTGGAAATTCAAACTGAAAGTGCACAACCGAAGCAATCAGAGACAACCAACATATGGGCTCAGTCGAAGAACAACATCATGGCCCTGTCGTCATACGACGCAATCAATTTGCGAATTCAAAGCATCACAGCCTTAGGCACCAAATCAGAGCTGAGCTGCATCAGGCAACTGGTGTATCAGCACAAACTATCAATCATCAGGGAAGCACATCAGCAACATCAATATCTGCAAGTCCCACAAGAGGTTAAGAACAATCTCAATATCAAGCATCACGAAAAACACAAGAACAGGACTACTGCTAAAATGTCACAGAAAGATCCAACTGCTAGAAATCTAAACTAAAGCACCATAAAAGGAAACAGACATTTGCAAACCATATCAAAGAGGCCAAGACTCATCAGCAGCATGACAGGAATAACCACACCAAAATGCATCAGACAAAGCACAGAAATAGCACACATCATACCAGAAAAGCGAGGTAGGTTCATAATCATGCTCGCGCGTCAATTTAAACATAAGCCTCAACCAAATGTGGTGATATTGGAAAACCAAAGTGCGAAGCCGAGGCTCAGTCGAAGCATCATTGCCTAAAACTCGCAGCCACTATCAAGTAAATGTCTCGAGGCAACATTAAGCAAAATCCGGATTCACAATTGAACACGAATGCCCAAATCCGAAACTGGTTCAGAAAATTGCAGCACCTGAAAATCAGAGAACCAAGCCCGTTAAAATCAGAAGTAACACCAGAAGGTTCAGACCAATGGTCATCATCACCATGTGACCATCCTCGGCAGCGTTTGACTCGACCAAAGCCGTAGTACCAATTCTGAAAGAAGAAGAAGAGAAGTTAACGTGTTCGAAACAGTTAATCCAGAAGCGCAAGTCGAATTGGATACCCAGATACATGACAAAACTGGATTGTATCAATAAAACCAAATCGTATCAGAAACTGATATCCAAATATATGAGTTCCCCAAATACAATCAAATCTGCATCTGCAAATATCCAGAAAAATCCAATCAAACCGAATCAGAATTACCACAAAACAAAATCAAATCAAGTCTAGTAATAACAGATTGTAAATCAAATCCAATCATCATCATGTCAGATTTGAAAATTAAAGCTCAAAGATCCAAGGCCCAAAAGGAGAAAATATAAAAGGGAGCAATATCACCTCGTGTAAAAACCCTAGACGCGAGAGAGAACGGACCAATTGCGAAAACCCTAAACGGACCAATCGCGAAAACCCTAAACGGACAAAGCGCGAACAAAACCCTAACGGGCTAGTGGCCGCGAGAGGGAGAGAGACCGAAACAAAGCAACCCAAGTGGAGAGGATTCACCGGCGCCGTTTAAAGCCACGACGAGCAAATACCTTCCCCGAAAGCTCAGTTCACCATCATCGCTTCCGCTTATCACCGATTGAGAACCCACTGTAAGATTTCATTCCATTATCAGCATATTAACAGTTTTTTTCTGTTCTTTTAGTGTGGAGAAGAAGATATGAAGGAAAACATGGCGGAAACGAAGAGAGACGGAAACAAGAGCGAGAGAAAGATAAACGGCGCCGTGAAGGATAATAGGGTTCTGAAACCCTAAATTGATGTTTTGATATATTCTCACTAACCGGGTTGGGTCCGGGAGTGATGACCGGCCCAACCCCCTTTATTTTCCTTCTTATTTTCTTTTTTTTTTGTTTTAAATGTTTTTTTTTATATATTAAAATTGTTATTTTAAAACTCTTTTTTTTCTTAATTAAATATTCAAATTATTTTTTATAAATAGCATCAAGATTTTCTTTAAAATAATAAATAAAAAAAACATTTTTAAATAATAACTTTAAACCCTTGTTTTTAAAAAAATAATAACTCTAAATCCTAACTAAAACCTTTTTTTAAAAAAAATAAACATCAAAAGTAAATTTTTTTTTTAATTAAATAAAAACATTTTTTTGAAAATTAAAATTAATTTTTTTACGTTTAACATTTTTTAACTTAATCAAATTTCTTTCTTTAAAAACAACAAAAATCTCCAATATTGCACTTTTTCTCCTGACCCGTCCCATTACCGTCTAACTTTGCTTACTAACGGT
The DNA here is from genome assembly GCA_963859935.3 of Lathyrus sativus. Taxonomy (NCBI): domain Eukaryota; kingdom Viridiplantae; phylum Streptophyta; class Magnoliopsida; order Fabales; family Fabaceae; genus Lathyrus; species Lathyrus sativus. The sequence continues at coordinate 270,802,569 of OZ012739.1, forward strand.
GTTCATCCTTTGCAGCTCATGTTTACTACTATTGCGTGGTGTTTTATTTAAGTTTCATCATTGTTGTAACTGCTTCTCAGTTGTAACCTCGCGAATCCTAACAATCGCGCTTTAATTTCTGTCTTTAAGTTCCTGCTTGCCTGGTTTAAATTATGACATTATTCTCTGTTTGCATGATCCCACACATTCATCAATTATTCTGTTACACTATACACATCCGAAGGTTAGGTCTAGCTTTTGGTCGCCGCGCCAATAGTCCTCAAAACTTCAACCCTTAACCGTTTACAAACCCTAATTTTTCGTACATGTCTCGCCGCAGATAAAATTACAATTTTACCCCTAGTTTTAGGTCGAGGAGTCGCCGCACTCACTTTAGGGTTTCCCGCCGCGGAATCCCTAACCTAATTTAACCCTAATTACAACTTAACAATTAAACGTAGAGATTTGGAGTTTCTACACTCCGCGTAAGCGTGTCCTTAAGACATGTTTATTCCCCTGAGACCTTGACCACAGTCAAGAAGTCTCTGACCTCCCTTTGAGGGGAACTACGACTACTCTGATTCTATTCCCGTAAGGATACGTAGGCACAAGATGCGATGTCTTGCCGAGTAAACTTAGAATTAACCCCTTAGGTCTCCTTTCTCACTTTTAATCCCTTTGTATATATACCTTAAGCAAATGAATAAAGCAAATAGTAAACATTTGAACAAAAGGTTCCCGTAGAGTACTACGGAAGTTTAGGATGCTAATACCTTCCCTAAATTTAACCAACCCCCGAACCCTAGATCTTTCCCCGCATTGTGTTTACGATGCAAGAATAGGTTTTCCCTCTTTTGACCTTTTCCTTTGGATAAATCAAAGAGCGGTTGTGAATTGAATTGTGATTCAAATTAATTAATAGTTTGATATCCTATTTCCACCGCAACACACTTTAAAAAGGATTAGAACTTAGAGATTTTCAAAAGGTAACTCTAACCCCGAACGGGATAGCGACAACATACGTTCCGCCTTAGAGTTGCGACTAGCGTCAACAACCATCGTGAGACAAAAGTCTTTAGATCACTATTTTCTTCTTAAACTAAGTCTGAAAACATTTAATACGCCAATAAGTTGTCAAATCCCCGAAGAACAAAATTATTGCATATCGATTCACAAATTCATATCCTAAGTAAAAACCTTAGTTCCCTTTAGTTTACGCATTTATTCTACCATTATTCAACTTGAAACCAAACCGACCTAGCTAAACACTGTAACACCCGATAATACTAGATTGATTACGAGTCCCTGTGGGATCGATATCTATTATTACTACGCGATAGACTGTGCACTTGCAGTTAGACTTGTTAGACATAGAAAGTCGCGATCAAGTTTTTGGCGTCGTTGCCGGGGATTCCGTTTAGTCAATAGTGTAATCCTTTGTTACACAGTATAGACTAGGTTAACAATTCTCTCTCCCTCTACTCGTTCTCCGATTGTATGCCAAGTACTCGCTCACAAGGCGAAATCTTACAACCTACAATCGTTGAACTAGAGCGCTTCTTACATCTAAGAAGGCGCATCATCGAATATCAACGAAGACACAACATTCCTGATCTTCTAGCTCATCCTCCTGTTGAAGAAGCAAAGATGGCTGAAGGACCTCAAAACAAACCGCTGAAGGCATACGCTACACCCTCTCAGATGGAGCCTAGAAGTAGCATAACTGCCCCAGCTATAAATCGAACCGATTTCGAACTGAAATCGTCATTGCTGTCAGCTGTACAACAAAACCAATTCTCAGGAAATGCAACTGAGGATCCAAATGAACACTTAACGAAGTTTGTACAATACGCAGACACAGTGAAAGCAAATGGAGTAACTCCAGACGCAATAAGACTTCATCTTTTCCCTTTCTCTCTTAGAGATAGAGCTTGGACATGGTTACAATCCTTACCATCCAACTCCGTTACGACATGGGAACAGTTGAAGAACGTTTTCTTAGCGAGATATTTTCCGCCAAGCAAAACTGCTATGCTTAGAGCCCAAATCAACGGATTTCAACAAAAAGATACTGAATCTCTCTACGAAGCGTGGGAAAGGTTCAAAGATATGATGAGAACATGTCCTCACCACGGTCTCGAAGACTGGGTGACGATCCATACTTTCTATAATGGGCTTTTATACAACACCAGATTAACGGTAGACGCCGCCGCGGGCGGTTTACTTATGGATAAGCCATACGACGAAGCCTATCAACTAATCGAAAACATGTCTCAGAACCACTGCCAGTGGGGAGGTGAACGCATCCCAACAGAGAAACCCACAGCGAAAGGTGGGATGTACGAGATCATCAGCCTTGAAAAGTCCAACGCTAAAGTAGATGCTCTAGCACAAAAAATCGACAATCTGACCGTTAACCCCACTGCAACCGTCGCCGCCGTAACTCCAAACTGCGAGTTATGCGGAATCGCCACTCATAATGCGCCCGAGTGCCCATTATTGGCCAAAATCCCACCAGACCAAGTAAATTATGCTCAAGGAAACCCTTACGCAAATACTTATAACCCAGGATGGAGGAACCACCCAAACTTTTCCTACAAGAACGATAATGCCTTGCAAGCACCAGGTGCTCCGCCAGGATATCAGAAACCAGCTGCTGCCCAGACTGCCCCTAGGAAATCAAACCTCGAGTTGATGATGGAATAATTCATAGCTACTCAAGCTCAAACAAAGAATTCCTAAATCAAAACATACACACTAGCGAGCAAATTAAACAGCTGACCGGAAAAGTAGACGCTTTAGCCACCCACAACAAAATGCTCAAAACGCAGATATCCCAAGTGGCCCAACAACAAGCCTCTGCCGCTGCCCCAGCTTGAACATTTCCAGGACAGCCCGAACCTAATCCAAAAGGTCACGCAAACGCTGTTATATTAAGAAGTGGGAAAGAATTGGAGGGCTCAACAGATCCTAGGAACGAAGATTTAGTAATGCAACAGAAATCCGATAAACCAACCAAAAAGGAGTCTGAAACAGAAAAGAAGGAATGTGACGAGCAGAAAGCCGCCAAAGATGAAAACACATATGTGCCTCCGGCGCCATATAAACCACCTATCCCTTATCCTCAAAGATTAATAAACTCCAAAACTTCAGGATAATTTAAGAAATTTGTCGAACTTCTGAAACAACTAAACATCACTATTCCTTTCACAGAAGCGATAACTCAAATGCTGTCATACGCTAAATTTTTTAAAGAAATTTTGTCTAATAAAAGGAAAATAGAGGATAACGAGACAGTGACACTTACTACCGAATGTAGCACAATCATTCAAAACCACATGCCTCCTAAACTAAAAGACCCAGGTAGTTTCTCCATACCCTGCGTCATAGGAAAGTTCGTAATAGACAAAGCTATATGCGATCTAGGAGCCAGTATAAGCGTCATGCCTTTATCTATATGCAAAAAGCTGAATATGGGAGAACTAAGACCAACTAAAATGTCCGTACAATTGGCTGACCGATCAGTTAAATACCCCATCGAAATACTGGAAAACGTTCCAGTACGCATAGGACAATTCTATATCCCAACCGACTTCATAATCATGGACATCAAAGAGGACTCTGTTACTCCAATTATCCTAGGAAGACCGTTCCTAGCTACAGCCCGAGCTATTATAGACGTAAAGAAAGGAAGGCTAACATTCGAAGTAGGAGAAGAAAAGATAGAGTTCATCCTTACTAAATTCTTGAAGGCACCAGCCATCGATGACGCATGCTATATAGTAGATGTAATTGACGAATGCATACGAGAATTAGAAAAGGAGGAAACTACATATTCTGAAATCATGAAAATCCCGATCCCTGATATTCATGAAGACGACAACTAGCGTGCACCATACAAAGATGATAGTCTGAGCGAGATCTTAGCACTCACTCCAAATCACATGCCAGGTCCGAAAAACCCAGCTTTAGAACTTAAAGAGCTACCCAAAACTCTCAGGTATGAATTCCTAGATACAGAATTCAAAAGACCAGTAATAGTAAACGCTAACTTAGGACAATCAGAAACTGAGCGATTATTAGAAGTCCTAAGGAGATACCCAACTGCGTTAGGCTATAATATAAGCGATCTAAAAGGCATAAGTCCCTCCATCTGTATGCACCGTATCATGCTGGAGGAAGACTGCAAAACTTCGAGAGAACATTAGAGAAGGATAAACCCGATCCTAAGCACTATACTATAGTCAAAGACGAGGTGAAAAAGCTACTAGACGCAGGGATCATATACCCAATCTCCGACAGCCAATGGGTCAGCCCAATACACGTAGTACCCAAGAAAGGAGGCGTTACTGTAGTGAAGAATTCGAAAGGCGAATCGGTAACCCAAAGAGTTGTGACCGGAAATAGGATGTGTATCGATTACAGAAAACTAAACAAGGCAACTCGGAAAGATCACTTCCCTTTACCATTCAAAGACCAAATGTTGGAGAGACTGGCGAAACATTCATACTTCTGCTATCTAGATGGTTATTCGGGATTCTTTGAAATCCCTATTCACCCCGATGACCAGGAAAAGACAACATTCACCTGTCCCTATGGTACTTTTGCCTACTGCCGAATGCCGTTCGGACTATGCAATGCTCCAGCAACCTTTCAAAGATGCATGATGGCAATCTTCGCAGATTTCATAGATGACATCATGGAAGTGTTCATGGATGACTTCTCTGTATGCGGACAAAGCTTCGAAAGTTGCCTGTCGAATTTAGAAATGGTACTCAAAAGATGCGCCAAAGTGAACCTTGTCCTTAATTGGGAAAAATGTCATTTCATGGTCCGACAAGGCATTGTTTTAGGACACGTCATCTCTGAAAAAGGGATTGAAGTTGACAAAGCCAAAATAGAGATCATAAAGGATCTCCAACCTCCGAAAACCGTACGAGAAATACGAAGCTTCTTAGGACACGCTGGATTCTACCGAAGATTCATAAAGGATTTCTCGAAAATCACAAAACCTCTTACAGGTTTGTTAGTGAAAGATGCTGAGTTCATCTTCGACAAAGAATGCTTAGAGGCATTCGAAACTATAAAATCTGCACTTATCACCGCACTAATCATGCAACCCCCAGATTGGCGACTACCATTCGAAATCATGTGCGATGCGTGTGATTATGCCGTAGGCGCAGTTCTAGGACAAAGGAAGGATAAGAAGCTTCATGCTATCTACTACGCTAGTAGAACATTAGACCCTGCCCAAATGAACTACACCACAACAGAAAAGGAACTCTTAGCAGTCGTGTTCGCTCTTGACAAATTCCGTTCCTACTTGGTAGGGGCCAAAATAATCATATACACAGACCACACTGCCATTAGGTACCTAATAAACAAAAAGGACGCTAAACCCAGATTATTGAGATGGATCCTATTATTACAAGAGTTCGATTTAGAAATAAAAGATAAGAAGGGGACCGAGAACGTAGTTGCGGACCACTTATCCCGTATAGAGGGCATAAAACAAGAACCAGTGCCTATCAAGGACGACTTTCCTTACGAACGTCTGATAGCCAAATTGGAAAGCGATATGTCTAACTCTACTTCGGAAGAACCGGAACTGGAAAAAGCCGTGGAAGCTGTCTATGCCCAAGCCACTTTGCCGTGGTTTGCCGACATCGTTAATTACCTGGCCGCAGGCGTGCTTCCACCAGACCTGACTTATCAACAAAAGAAGAAATTTTTCCATGACTTAAAGCACTACTACTGGGACGAACCTCTACTCTTCAGACGAGGCGCCGACAACTTATACTGTCGTTGTGTCTTAGAGGAAGAAATAGAAGACATCATCACCCAATGCCATTCAGCACCATATGGTGGTCATGCCAGCACCTCAAAGACGTGCGCTAAAATCCTACAGTCTGGCCTATTCTGGCCCAGTCTCTGGAAGGACGTCCATACCGCGGTACTAAAATGCGACTGGTGCCAACGTACCGGCAACATCTCACGACGCGATGAAATGCCTCAGAGAGGAATCTTGGAGGTATAAATCTTTGATGTCTGGGGAATCGACTTCATGGGACCTTTCCCATCTTCTTTTGGAAATAAATATATACTCGTCGCTGTCGACTATATATCGAAATGGATAGAGGCCGTTGCCGCTCCAACAAATGACACGCGAGTAGTCGTTAAACTCTTTAAAAACGTGATCTTTCCAAGATTCGGTGTGCCTAGGCTCGTTATTAGTGACGGTGGTTCGCATTTCATATCGCGAATCTTTGATAAACTCTTTTCCAAATACGGAGTCAAACACCGTGTAGCCACACCGTATCATCCACAAACTAGTGGACAAGTGGAGGTTTCGAACAGGGAAATAAAACAAATTTTATAAAAGACTGTCGCAACCTCCAGGAAAGATTGGTCCTCAAAGCTGAACGAAGCTTTATGGGCCTATAGGACCGCCTTTAAGACACCGATAGGCACCACACCATTCAAACTAGTCTACGGAAAATCATGCCACCTGCCGGTAGAATTAGAGCATAAAGCCTTCTGGGCTATTAAGACACTAAACTTCAACTACACTGCGGCAGGCGAAAAGCGAATCTTGAACCTTCATGAATTGGAGGAGCTACGATTAGACGCGTACGAGAATGCACACATCTACAAAGAAAGGACCAAGAAATGGCATGACAAACGTTCAATCCGGAAGCAGTTCAGAGTGGGAGACATCATGCTCCTATTCAACTCCAGATTGAAACTATTCCCTGGAAAACTAAAATCTAGGTGGTCTGGACCTTTTGAGGTCACCAAAGTCCTCAAGATTGGAGCTGTTGAAGTCACGAATCAAATCAACGCACCGTTTATAGTAAACTGACAGCATTTGAAACATTATAATCAAAGTGAACACAACGACCACGTGAGAAATATGAAATTGCTTGAGATCCCCAAATATCTTATATCCAAGCTATCGTCAGGCTTCTGACGTTAAAGACAGCGCTGATTGGGAGGCAACCCAAAGTTTTCCTGATTTTCCTTCTAAATTTATTAAAACTATTCTTTTTATTAACTTATAATTTCTATAAATTTATATTATCTTATTTTCCATTATTTATATTTATTTTATATTTTTCTCTTTTATCACTTTTTTTATTTTTCTTAAATTTATGATCTGAGTGAATGTGACTTTTTCCAGGATTTTAAAAGTCATTCTACTTTTCTTCCATTCTATCCGACTAACGAGTATGGCCGACATTGACGTTACGACTGTTGTGTTTAGAGGACGAGCTCAGCAGGCCAGATTCGAGGCATTGACTCAAAGAAACTTTGCTTCGACTCTGTACTACGATACACAAATCATGGACAACTAGGAATTCAAGATAGCATTCAGTACCTATTTTACCAATTAGGCTGGGAGCAAACCGCTCTCAAGACCCGATTTGCTACCTTCCGCGAACTGACATTCGAATTCCTTAGCTCCCTAAGTTACTTACCTGAATATGGCTTTGGATCCACTAAAGAATTAATAACCTTTTGAATGTTTGGAATAGACCAAACACACAACCGTACCACGTTAGCTAACATCCTAGGCTTCCCTAGCAATCCATTCGTGTTTACTGCCATTGAAGAGGATTTTGATCTCGAATTAGACCAATTCTGGGGTTCCATCACCGGAAACTATCACTCAGAACTGAACGACATGCATAACAACGAGATACACAATCCAGCCTTCCGCTATTTCCATAGGATATTAGCCCATACCCTCTTTGGTAAGGAAGAAAACATCACAATAGTCTCAAAGGACGAGTTGTTCATCCTTTTCTATGCTTCACAAGGCCGCCCTGTAAATGTTGTCCCTTTTATGATGAGGACATTTACACGCATCAATCAGGACCCACACTCACCCATTTTAATAGGAGGCCTAGTCACCATGATCGCCCATGAAATTGGTCTGAGATATTACCTGAACAAAGTCGTCCGTTTCGGCAACCTCAGAGCAATGGACATCCAGTTCTGCTTCAACAGACGCATTCTAGGTACCTTAGGACCAGGAGCCTACGAATACCTCATAGCTGATCAATCTGTCCACCTTTTCACATTGCCCAACCATGAGCTAACCAGTATCCATAACAAAGACAATTGGCTTTATGAATTGGACGAGCCTATGGGACCTCCATCACGTCACTCCACACCCCAGGCTTATATGTATGACAGTGATCAAGTCTCAGAAGCACATGACTATTTGTACTACCAAGACTATGAGTCTGAAGTAGAGATCGATCTTGAGACCCCTCCTAACTACCATAATTTTCCTGACCCCACGCCTGAACAGAACACAGATAAGCTAGACACTGTTCTGAAAACTGTAGATAACCTCAAGTTGGAAGTAACCACTGTCAAAGATGAATTAACGCAGCTTCATATGGATTTCGTTACCTTCATGGACTTGGTTAGCGACCAGTTTAATGTCGTTGTTCAACAGGTCAACAATTTGAAGAAACCAACGGAGTGATCTTCTAGTTTTTGCTTTAATTTACGTTTACTGCATTTTACATTGTTCGACATTAGTTCATTTTGCAATTGTTTACTCTTTTTGGATATTGTACTACCTTACACTCATTTTCCGATTTAATGTTATTTTCATTTCAGTACTTCCCTTAATTATGTTTCCTGTTCATTTTTAGTTTGTCATTATTCCATTATAAGTCATATTACCATAGTTTCCACTGTTAAAACGCCCCACAAGCAAAATTCTGCAATTCTGCAGACTTTGCTGATGTGACGGTCGTCACACTCCCACCACGATCGTCACGCGTGTTACGACCATCACAGACCCCTGACGGTCGTCATGCAAAAAAAAACCCCAATTCTGTTTTAAACAGAGTTGCGCCCCTCCCCTTTCCCTCCCCCCTAATTCCCCACTCTCCCATTAGCAAAACCCTATCAAAACCCTCTGAATCCCCCATAAAACATCCACCATTTTCAACCTCCCATTCACCATTATACAGTACCCACTGCACTCCTCCGCCTCACCATTCTCTGAAACCCCATATTCTCAAACCTCTGCACTTCTCTCACAACAATGGCCAGTGCAAACCCCGACTTCAGCAACATCACCTTCCGCGAAGGAGAGGCTGGTGAACGGCAGTAGACGAACTTTCTCGCATTCCATCAACGGTCGCTTCAACCGACCCGGTATGCTCATCTGAATTCTCTGAAGGAACTCGGGATTCTCGACGGCGTCACTTGGATGTTGCAGAGAGCCGGCATCTGGCATCTCTGCACCAATCTCCAACCCACCTACGAGCAACTCACTCTAGAGTTTCTCAGCTCTTTCGCCTACACAACATCATCCGGCGATGCCAACCATCTCCACAATGCCGCCTGCTTCCGGATGTTCGGCACTGAATATCAGGTCCCCAGGACCGCATCGCCGTCATCCTGCAGTTCACTCACAGCGATAATGCTCACCACCGCATCTCCGATCAGTTCTACCATGAGGCCTTCCCTCTCTGCAACAGCCTGACCGGAACCACTCCAGACAGCTGGGACACGCTGAACGCCACTCATATCCATAACCCAGCTATCCGCTACTTCCACCGCGTGTTGAGCAACACCATATTCGCTCGTGACAGTAACCATAAGGTCAACTCGAAGGAGCTGTTTTTCCTCCGCTGTGTGTTCGCTTCAGAGCCGGTTAACGCCGCCCCGTTTCTCTTGGCTCACATTCAGGCCAACTGCAACCGCGGCTCCAAACTTTTCTACTTCGGTGGCATCATCACATTCATCGCCATAGGCCTCGGTCTTGGTGACCGCCTCCAGACACTCCGCCAGATGCCTCCCGTATTCCTGGACACCGACCACTGTCGCGCCTCCCACCTCATCAAGGCCCGTCGTGATGGTCGATATCATCCTGTAGTGCGAGGCCGCACTATCCAGAGCATCATCATGCCTTCACGCAACCAGATGCATCCAGAGGACAGAGCCAACTGGCTCTTCGACACCGCTGCCCCTGCTGCCCCAACACAAGATAACATCCCAGAGCCCAGGGACGAAGTTCAGCAGGAGCTAGACAGAGCCGACCAGCCTGAGCCATCACACGCAGCTGCTGCCGCTGGCCCTTCCACGCGCCGCCGCCCTCGTCCTGGTGATGGGCTACAGACGTGTCTACTTATGCGTCTAGCGGTATCTTACTGCAAGTGCACAGCCTATCGAAGTAATATTTAAGATTATCGATCCACAGGGATTCTATCGTTACCTAGTGCTAGATGAACTTCTAGTTTAGCTAAGGCGAATAGTTGTCACGATTGTTGTTGGTTTTCTAAGACTATTGAAGGCGGAATTAAATTTAAGTTTTTAATAAAATAATACTAAGACGGTCGGTATGTAATTATACTAACTTAGGTGGGTCAATCTAACCTAGGCTTATAAAGATGTTCACTTAATCTATTCGGTAGAGATTACTAGTTTGAATACCCTCAACTCACACTCTCGTGGTCTTGAATCAGATCTTATCCCTAAAGCCCTATGCCTGCTCTCGCTAGCCCATAAGTGTTTAGAGGTAATTTTTGGAAACTAAATAATTCTAATTTATCTTAAAGCGCTCTCGCTGTATTTAATTTAAATGCCTAACTTTAGCTATCTGGTTAAAATCTCACACTCTCGTGGTCTTGACCCAACCTAATACCCCTTTTCTTACTCTCGTAACGAAAAGGTCGAATTCAATTAAAAAGCGTCAGCCAGAATGCTAAGCGATTAATTATTTTAGCCCATGGTTATATTTTACCGGTTAAGTTAGTTATAACTACATACCGCCCTAAGGTATTTAGCTACTCATCGAGGTTAAATCAGACTCAGAGTTAATTATTGACTTACTAATGGCAGAAAAATAGACAGACATTATAAATAAATTAAATTGCAATAACTGAAAAACCTGATTAACAAATATCTGAGTAGACTCCTTCTTCCACAGACCGGAAGGCTTGGAGTAGGCGGAAATAAAAATTAAAACGAATGCTGAAGGCTAGAACAAATAAAAGTATAACAATTCCTAATGTTGGAAATTGTTACACGGTTGGTTTGGATACAAATAAAATAAGACAGAAAGTAAAACAAATGCTGGAATAAAAATTCTGGTGGTAAGGTAATTCGGCAGAGCTTCCGCAGGAAATTTGGATAATGAAGTCTCCTCTGAGTTCTCCTGAGCTGGTCCTATTTATAGAGCTTCCAATGGGCTGGTGCCTTGGTCTTTGCTTCTTGGGCTTTGCTGGAGTGGTTGAGAAAATGTTGGGAAGTGGCAGCAGAAAATGGGAGAAGTCTTCCTCACGTGCTGCCTTGAGGAGAATTACTAGGAGGAGTGGTCTTCACTGGTGGCTTGACGTAGTCTGAGTCAAAATCAAGTTATATCCTTGTCACGGGCGTGACAAGGTCTTCACGCTCGTTGTTTGATGATTTCAAGTGTCACGGTCGTGACTACTTCCTCACGGTCGTGATGGCCCAAATTGGGGTGTCACGGTCGTGACACCCTTGTAACGACCGTGGCCGTAACAAATTATGCAGAGTTTATGCAGGCTTCTGTCTTGCTTCATTTCTTGTGGTTTCTTTGTTCTTTTCTTTTTAATTCATGATTTGGCCTCACATAACGATGTACCTGCAAAATAGTAAGAAAAACTCGAGAAATCGAGCGTTAAAATGGTGAATGCGCGATAAAAGTCAATGAAATCTAGCGATATAACCGATGCGTTTTCTCGTCATCAAACTTCCCCAAACTTAAACCTTTGCTTGTCCTCAAGCAAATAGTCGGTTGAAAATCGGCGGACAAGATTTTATTCGCGCATACTCATAACAGACCGTCTGGTGGATCGTTCTGTCGGATAGTCCGGTACTTTGATAGAACACTACCGATACACTAATGACATAAGCAACAAGCTATGTCGTCGACTTCCCGTCAAGCGAAACAATCGGCAATCGCATTACGATTTCACCTAGAGTTTTTCGATCTTATTTCACCCGGTTCATTCTAGCGCAGTCACATTAAGCCCTTTGCCTTCGCACGCACGTAGTGGAGTAGCCGGTTAGCGATTTTGATCCTTTTTTAGCACGGGGTCTGGTACACGAGTGTGGTAACCCTTCATGTTTTATCCGATGCGGAGGTTGTGGGGGATCGAGCCGTAGCACGCCCTACCGAGTTCAGAACCAGTACCTCTGAACCAACCCGGAACGGAGTCCTTCTCATATTTCTCGTTTCTTATCTGCGACCGTGTACTTTGGTGCAATCTCTTTTCATTTTGCATTGAGATACGAAGGATCATTATTGATTAGGTATCAAACGCTTATATTCATCGGCTCCCCACGTGGTTTGTGTTCAGACGGTGCTGACTGCTAGTATAAACTACTGGGGGTTATTTTTGAACTGAAACTAAAGGTGCACTCACAATGGTGATCGGGATGGAATTTCTTAAGCAGGGGGTCGAAGATGTCAAGATTGTATTGGTCTCGTTTAATCGTTCCCGGCTTCGTAATTACGAACCATTCGGTGGTAAGTCGGGTAATGCGAGTAATTTAAGGATTTTTCTAGTATGGCTTAATAATCGGGGAAAGCTCGATATTAAAGAAAATAACGCACAGATTTGCTCATTTCATTGATTTTCTAAAAGGGATACAACAGAATTGAAAGTACATTGAAATGAAAAGTACCTCTCCCACACTATATCAGACATTGTCCTCAATGTTGTGATATAAATGCGGTACAAATACAGTACAAGACTAAAACTGAAAAATAACATAAAAGTAAACTACTGCTGCTGGTGATCGCGGGCTCGGCCTCTGGTGCGAGAGCGGCGTCTGGAGGGAGTCGCGTCGGGATCGGAGCCGGTGCCTGAGGTAGCAGTAATGCTGATGCGGAGCGCCTCAAGCTCGCCGAGAAGTTCTCCAAACCGCTCATTAGTGGCCGCATGGTTGGCAGCAATAGTGCCGAGTAAAGCGTCATACTGTGCCTTCTGCTGACGCTCTAGTGCTGCGTTCATCAGGTTCTGCTGATGAATCGCAAGTAGGACGTCCTCAAGTGTGACGGCGGGAGCCGCCTGCTGTCGGGTGGAAGTCTCGGGGATGTCCTGGGCATGCTCAGCTGCATCCATGGCGTCCTGCATCTCGTCCACTGGGGCGTCTGGCTGATCATCATGTACCGGGGCGTGATCCGCAGCAGCTGGTAAGGCAAAGAGCCAGTTGGCTCGGTTTGCTGGGTCGATGCGTGTGCGGGACGGCAAGGTGATGTGGTGGAAAACGGTGCCATTGACGACAGGACTGTACCTGCCATCCTCTCGCTGCGCGATCAGGTGGGCGGACCGGCAGTAGCTCATGGTCAGGAAATCGGCGGTGAGGTGCGGCAGATCAGCGAGCGCGTCACCAAGCCCCAGCTGAATGGCGAGGGTGGTGACAATGCCGCCAATGAAGAACGGGGATGAGCCTCGGTGCGCGATGGCCTGGATGTGGTAGAGCATAAAGGGGGCAGCGTTGATTGGCTCGTCATGAAGGGCACAGTATAAAAACAGAAGCTCCTTTGAGTTGAGCTTGTGGTTGCTCTCTCTAGCAAAGATTGTGTTGCAGAGGACCCGGTGGAAGTAGCGGATAGCCGGGTTGTGGATGTGTGTGGCGTTGAGGCTCTGGAAGGTGGTCGCACGGGTGTTGGTAAGGTCGTGCCACAGTGTGAATGCTTGTTCACTGAAGTTGTCGGGCACGCGACGGTGGGCTTCGGTGCCGTGCTCGAAACCTAACAGCTCGGCAATCCTGGTTTGTGTGAGGTTGAACTCCCGGCCAAGCAGTCGGAATGTTACGCTGCCGGTAAGCTGACTTTGAGAACCATGAGAGGTGATGTAGCAGTAAGAGCTGAGGAACTCCAGTGTCAGAAGTTCGAAAGTAGGCTGTGGCTGGCGACAGAGGTCTCACAGGCCGACCTTCTGCAGTAGGCTTTGAACGCTGGACAGCATACCGAGTTCTTGCAGACAGTCGGTGGAAATGTACCGGGTGGGTTGCAGACCGCGGTTCTGGAAACGGACGAAACGGTCTCGCTGGGTTTCTCCGGCTTCTCCTTCTCTGAAAATGATGGAATCCATAACATGCAAGAGTGAAGAGTGAGGGTGGAAGGATTTTTGTGAGGTTTTTTGGGAGAAGAGTGGTAGAATGAGGGAGGTTGATGTTTGGGTTTAAATACGGGACAGTGGAAATGAATTGGTTGATGGTAATGGTGGATTAATGGGGTAGTGGAGAGGTTATGGCGGTTTTGGAATGAGTGGGTATTGTGTTGGGTTGGCTATGGATGGAGAAGAAGAGTGGACACGATGAGAAACAGTTCTGTTTCTCACGATCTCTGTAATAGAGGTCGTCACGGTCGTGACATAGGCGTGACGGTCGTGACACGCTAAATGAGCACGTCACGATCGTAAGTGGGGCGTGACGACCGTGAGGCTGTGTGGTGCTGGATAATTCCCAGAAAAGCACATTGTCTCACGTTATTTTTAAATTAATAATAATTTATTTTATTTAGTAGCACTTATATTAACACACACCATAGTATATAGCAATTGCAACACAGTAGTATACGAGCTTAAGATAAAATAGTGCAGTCATACAGTAGATGGTCACACAGTGTATAGAAAAGAAATAGAAAAATTATTTAGGCTGCTAAAATGAAGAATTAATTGAAATAAAAAGTGCATGGAATAAAGAAAAACTGAAATTACATAAACTCAAATTATGTTATGAAATCGTTGCGAAAGATAAATTAAACTGGAAATGAAAATAATGATAAAAAATAATGAGAAAAGAATTTGTAAACTAAATCACTGATAGCCGGTTCAAAGGCGTTTCTTCAGGTCTTCGATGGCGGAGTCCAGATGATAGAATTGTTCGCAGGCCATGTCAGTCAATCCCACGATGTCCAATCGCATACTCTTAATGTCTTCTCTGAATAGATTAATGTCAGTTTGATAGGCATTGAGAGTGTGCATGATGTTCTGCAAGTTGTTAGCATACTCTCCGTGATTTGCTCCAGGGGTTTCATGAACTTTGTCAGTTGGGTCAATGTCATGGTATCCAGGAGGTGTCTCGGGGTCAGTTTCAACAGCGGTCATGATATCATCTGTTATCCTGTGAGACTGAGGTGTTTCGGGAGTGGCTGGATAATCAGGTGGGTTTAACTCATAAAGCCAATTATCCTTATTATGAACACTTACTTTTGCATGATTGGGCAATGTGAACAGGGTGACTACGTTGTTCCGGATCAGGTACTCGAAAGGTGGGCGTCCTAAATTCCTTATGATGTGTCTATTGAAGCAGAATTTAAGATTCATCAGGCGTACGGTTCCCAGACGGGTGCACCTGTCCAGTTGGTACCTAAGTCCTAAGGCATCAGCAATCATGGTTACAAGACCTCCTACCACTATGGGTAATTCAGGTTCATCTTGGATGCGGGTGAAGGTTTGTATCATGAAAGGGACACCATTAACACACTGTCCAGTATTAAAACATGACATAATAAATAATTCATCCTTAGAGACTCCGGTAATGTTTTCTTCTTTTCCAAAGAAGGTATGGGCGAGGAATTTGTGGAAGTAACGAAGAGCAGGGTTATGGATCTCATCATTGTTCATGTCATTTGGTTCAGGGTGGTAGTTTCCGGTCAGGGTCCCCCAAAAGAAATCTAGCTCCACATCCATCAATTCTACCTGTGTGGTAGTGAAGGCAAAAGGTCCACTAGGGAATCCTAACAGGTCGGCTAGTTCTTTATGGTTAAAGTCGTATTCTATTCCAAATAGGCGGAAACTAATGAATCCTTTCCTAGAACCAAAACCGCGCTCGGGTAGGTAGAGTAGGGAACTAAGGAACTCAAGGGTGAGCTCTCGGTAAGTCGCAAACTTGTGTTGGATCATTGTATTCTCCCATCCGAGTCGGTTGAACAGGTACATGACACTATCCTGTATACCTAAGGTTTCCATAGTCTTTTCATTTGGGTACAGGGTCAAATCCATTTGCCTCTGTGATAACTCTTCGAACTTTATTCTTTGGTTCCTACCTCTAAATTGGGTTTCCATATAGTTAATAGGTTGGTTAGCCATAGTCAGTGAAAATACGGTGGAAACAATTCAGTGGAAAAGACTTTAGAAAATCTGTAAAAAGTGATTTAGGATAAAAATAAGAAAATGAAATGCTAAAATGTAATGGCTATAATAGTAATGTAAAATAAAACTAACAAAAAAATTTAAACAAATAGTAGTAACGATAATTAAAAATGCTCAAAAAGAAAAGAATAGTTTAAAATAGGTAAATAAGTAAATGGGTTGCCTCCCACTAAGCGCTGTTTTTATTGTCAAAAGCCTGACGTAACGCTGCGGTTTAGACTAATCAGGGGAATTAGCGGACAATTTCAAAAGTTTTAGATCATTCGTATAGTCTTTATTTTCAACTTTATGATAATGTTTTAGGCGCTGTCCGTTTACAATGAATGGTTCATTGTTCCTACCCTTGATTTCTATTGCTCCACTTGGGAATACTTTAGTTATATCAAAGGGTCCTGACCATCTAGACTTTAGTTTTCCAAGAAAGAGCCTAAGTCTTGAATTAAAGAGGAGTACAACGTCTCCCACACTGAATTCTTTCTTAGATAGGCGTTTATCATGCCAGCGCTTGGTCCTTTCCTTATATAGCTTAGCATTTTCATATGCATCTAGCCTTAGTTCTTCTAATTCGTTAATGTCTAGGATTCGCTTTTCTCCTGCAGCATTATAATTCATATTGAGAGTTTTGATCGCCCAATAAGCCTTGTGTTCTAGTTCTACTGGGAGGTGACAAGATTTTCCATAAACTAGTTTGAAAGGTGTAGTACCTATGGGAGTCTTGTTAGCGGTCCTATAAGCCCATAGAGCTTCATTAAGTTTAGATGACCAGTCTTTTCGAGATATGGCGACCGTCTTTTCTAAGATTTGTTTAATCTCTCGGTTTGAGACTTCGACCTGTCCACTTGTTTGTGGTTGATATGGTGTAGCCACACGGTGTCTCACTCCATACTTAGATAGTAATTTGTCAAAGATTTTTGAAATGAAGTGCGAGCCACCGTCACTTATGACGAGTCGAGGTACACCAAATCTGGGAAAGATTATGTTTTTGAAAAGCTTTATTACTACTCGTGCATCGTTTGTAGGAGAAGCTATGGCTTCAATCCATTTCGAGACATAATCAACAGCTACGAGTATGTAATTATTACCGAAAGATGATGGGAATGGTCCCATGAAATCTATTCCCCAGACGTCGAAGATTTCTACTTCCAAAATTCCCTTTTGGGGCATTTCATCTCTTCTTGAAATATTGCCGGTGCGTTGACACCGATCGCAACTTATAACAGCGATGTGGACATCCTTCCATAGATTAGGCCAGTATAAGCCGGCTTGCAAGATTTTTGCACAGGTCTTGGAAGTGCTCGCATGTCCACCATAAGGAGATGAATAACATTGGGCAATGACATCTTCTATTTCTTCTTCGGGAATACATCGGCGAAAGATTCCATCTGGTCCTCGTTTGAACAATAATGGTTCATCCCAATAGTACTGTTTCAGGTTATGAAAGAACTTCTTTTTCTGCTGATAGGTTAGATCGGGTGGAAGAGCTCATGCGGCTAGGTAATTGACAATGTCAGCGTACCATGGCAGTCCTACAGTTGTCTGTATTATTTCCACAGGTTCTGGTTCATTTATATCTAACTGCGCTAGGTCGCTTTCCATTTGTGCTATCAGCTGTTCATACGGAAAATGATCGTTAATCGGCACTTGTTCGGGTTTAATACCTTCTATTCTAGATAAATGGTCCGCTACGACGTTTTCAGTACCTTTTTTATCTTTTATTTCTAGATCAAACTCTTGTAAGAGTAAAATCCATCTTAGGAGTCTTGGCTTAGCATCCTTCTTAGTTAATAGATATCGGATAGCAGCGTGGTCTGTGTAAATGATTATTTTTGCTCCGACTAGGTAAGAACGGAATTTGTCAAGCGCAAAGACAACGGCTAACAATTCTTTTTCTGTAGTAGCGTAGTTCATCTGGGCGGAATCCAAGGTTCTACTGGCATAGTAAATCGCATGGAGTTTCTTTTCTTTTCTCTGACCTAGGACGGCGCCTACAGCATAGTCACTCGCATCGCACATGATTTCAAAAGGTAATCTCCAGTCAGGGGGTTGCATGATTGGTGCGGTGATGAGGGCTGTTTTTAGAGTTTCGAATGCTTTAAGACAATCTTCATTAAATATGAACTCAGCGTCTTTCATTAATAAACCAGTAAGAGGTTTAGTAATTTTCGAGAAATCTTTGATGAATCGTCGGTAAAAACCGGCGTGTCCTAAAAAGCTTCGTATTTCTCGAACGGTTTTAGGAGGTTGAAGGTCCTTTATTACTTCAATCTTAGCTTTATCGACTTCAATTCCCTTATCTGATATTACATGACCTAATAATATTCCTTCGTTGACCATAAAATGATATTTCTCCCAGTTAAGCACGAGGTTCACTTTTACACATCTTTCTAACACCATTTCTAAGTTTGATAGACATCCTTCAAAGCTTTGCCCGCATACAGAGAAGTCGTCCATGAACACTTCCATGATGTTGTCTATAAAATCTGCGAAGATTGACATCATACATCTTTGAAAGGTTGCAGGAGCGTTGCACAATCCAAAGGGCATTCGCCTATAAGCGAACGTTCCATAAGGACATGTGAATGTAGTCTTCTCTTGATCATCAGGATGGATAGGGATTTGGAAAAATCCCGAGTAACCGTCAAGATAACAGAAGTAAGAATGCTTGGCTAATCGTTCTAACATTTGATCTATGAAAGGTAGTGGGAAATGATCTTTTCGAGTGGCTTTGTTTAGTTTACGATAATCTATGCACACTCTATATCCCGTCACTACTCTTTGCGATATCGATTCGCCTTGAGCGTTTTTCACCACAGTGATACCTCCTTTCTTCGGCACTACATGTATTGGACTAACCCATTCACTATCAGAGATTGGATATATTATCCCGGCATCTAATAATTTCTTGACTTCTTCCTTTACTATAGTGCTAAGGGTTGGGTTAATTCTTCTTTGAGATTCTCTGGAGGTTCTGCAATCTTCTTCTAGCAGAATACGATGCATACAAACTGAAGGACATATTCCTTTGAGATCAGATATGTTATATCCTAATGCAGTTGGATATTTCTTCAAGACATCTAAAAGTTTCTTTGTTTCTATGGTTCCTAAACTGGAATTCACTATAACTGGTCTTTTACATTCAACGTCTAAGAATTCGTACCTTAGGTTATTAGGTAAAGTTTTTAATCCTAATGTAGGTTTATCTTTACTTGGCATGGGATCCGGTGTAAGTGCTAAACTTTCGCTTAGACTATCATCCTGATACGGTTTTTGCCAATTATCATCTTCGAAAATTGGAGGGATTTGAATTTTCATTATTTCAGAATAAGTGGTCTCCTCCAGTTCCATTTCTCTTACACATTCGTCAATTACGTCCATTAGATAGCATGTATCCTCTATAGCTGGTGATTGTAAGAATTGTGTTAAAACAAATTCAACTTTCTCTTCACCTACTTCAAAGGTTAGCTTTCCTCTTTTTACGTCTATTATAGCTCCGGCGGTAGCTAAGAATGGTCTTCCTAGTATGATAGGTGTAGTGGAGTCTTCAGAGATGTCCATGATTATAAAATCAGTAGGAATGTAGAATTGTCCTATACGTACTGGGACGTTTTCTAGTATGCCTACAGGATATTTAACAGAGCGATCGGCTAGTTGAACGGACATTTTAGTTGGTCTTAGGTCTCCCATGTCTAGCCTTTTGCAAATAGTTAAGGGCATAACACTGATACTGGCTCCTAAATCGCATAGAGCTTTGTCAATGACGAATTTTCCTATTACACAGGGTATAGAGAAACTTCCTGGATCTTTTAGCTTAGGAGGCATGTTATTCTGAATTATGGCGCTACACTCGGCAGTAAGTGTAACTGTTCCGTTATCCTCTATCTTTTTCTTATTGGATAAGATTTCTTTTAGAAACTTGGCATACGAGGGTATTTGGGTAATTGCTTCTGTAAACGGAATAGTAATATTCAACTGTTTCAGAAGTTCGACAAATTTCTTAAATTGACCCGTCGTCTTGGAACTTATTAATCTTTGAGGGTACGGAATTGGTGGTTTATAGGGTGGTGGAGGCACATAAGGTTGTTCTTTCTCCACTACCTCTCGACTTTCATCTTCCTTTTCTTCTGGATCATTCACCACTTCAGTCTGTTTATCCGATTTTTGGTACATGGCTGGATTGTCAAGTCTTGGATCGGTAGGTCCGTCAAGTTCCTTGCCACTTCTTAATATTACGGCGTTAGCATGTCCTTTCGGATTAGGTTGAGGTTGTCCAGGGAATACTCCAGCTGGTGCAGCAGTAGGTGCTTGTTGTTGAGCTACTTGT
Source organism: Lathyrus sativus (assembly GCA_963859935.3). Taxonomy (NCBI): domain Eukaryota; kingdom Viridiplantae; phylum Streptophyta; class Magnoliopsida; order Fabales; family Fabaceae; genus Lathyrus; species Lathyrus sativus. Next base: position 270,823,029 of record OZ012739.1, read on the forward strand.
GAAATCTGAGTTTCAAGCATTTTGTTATGGGTAGCTAATGCATCTACCTTGCTCACTAATTGTTTAATCTGCTCGCTAGTGTGAATGTTTTGGTTTAAGAAGTCCTTGTTTGTCTGAGATTGGCTAGCTATAAAGCTTTCCATCATCAATTCAAGGTTCGATTTTCTAGGGATATTAGGAGCAGTCTTTTGATATCCTGGTGATGTAGCTGGTGCTTGGCCTGGTGCGTAATAAGCATTGTTATTCTTATAGGAGAAATTCGGATGATTCTTCCAACCTGGGTTGTATGTGTTTGAGTAAGGGTTTCCTTGAGCATAATTCACTTGATCAGTGGGAATTCCTGCCAATAGTTGACAATCAGAGACTTCGTGTCCTGGGACTCCACATAACTCACAGTTAGGTGTTACGGCAGCCACGGTGGCTGCAGGTGTTATGGCCAAGTTGTCGATTTTTTGGCTTAGTTGGTCAAACTTCGCATTGACTTGGTCCATACTACTTACTTCGTACATACCTCCCTTTGTTGGTTTCTCAGTTGCGACTCTCTCGCTTCCCCAAAGGTAATGATTCTGAGCCATACTTTCGATAAGTGCATAGGCATCATTATATTCTCTGTCCATCAATGCACCACCCGCGGCAGCGTCAATTGTCATTCTTGTATTGTACAAGAGTCCATTATAGAAGGTATGGATGACCATCCATTCTACTAATCCATGATGTGGACAAAGCCTAAGTAGATCCTTATAGCGTTCCCAAGCTTCGAATAATGATTCACTTTCTCTTTGCTTAAATCCGTTGATCTGAGCTCTCAGCATAGCTGTCTTGCTAGGTGGAAAATACCTGTTCAAGAAAACTTTCTTAAGTTGTTCCCATGTGGTTACTGAGTTCGAAGGCAGAGATTGAAGCCATGCTCTTGCTCTGTCTCGAAGCGAAAAAGGAAATAAACGTAGTCTAATAGCTTCTTGGGTAACTCCATTGGCTTTTACGGTATCTGCATATTGCACAAAGATCGAAAGATGAAGATTCGGGTCCTCGGTAGGATTTCCGGAGAATTGATTTTGTTGCACGGCTGATATCAATGACGGTTTTAGTTCGAAGTCATTTCGGTTGATAGCTGGTGCTGCAATGCTTGAATGCGGTTCACCTTGCGAAGGATTAGCGTAATACTTGAGTGGATGAGTTTGTTCTTCAGCCATTCCTGCGTTTTCTGACTTTACGACTGGTTCGGGCGGATCTAATTGAAGATCTGGAATGTTGGAATTATTTTCGAAATCGAGTATACGTCTTCTTACGTGTAAGAAGCGTTCCGATTCAGGGATTAGAGGTTGCAAGTCTTCGCTTTTGGAGCGAGTACGTGGCATACACTCGGAGATTAGATCAAATTAAATAGTTGATACCTTAGTCTAGACAATGCTACCTAAGTGCACTAGTAACTAAATTAAGGAATCCCCGGCAACGGCGCCAAAAACTTGATGGGCTACAGACGTGTCTACTTATGCGTCTAGCGGTATCTTACTGCAAGTGCACAGCCTATCAAAGTAATATTTAAGATTATCGATCCACAGGGATTCTATCGTTACCTAGTGCTAGATGAACTTCTAGTTTAGCTAAGGCGAATAGTTGTCACGATTGTTGTTGGTTTTCTAAGACTATTGAAGGCGGAATTAAATTTAAGTTTTTAATAAAATAATACTAAGACGGTCGGTATGTAATTATACTAACTTAGGTGGGTCAATCTAACCTAGGCTTATAAAGATGTTCACTTAATCTATTCGGTAGAGATTACTAGTTTGAATACCCTCAACTCACACTCTCGTGGTCTTGAATCAGATCTTATCCCTAAAGCCCTATGCCTGCTCTCGCTAGCCCATAAGTGTTTAGAGGTAATTTTTGGAAACTAAATAATTCTAATTTATCTTAAAGCGCTCTCGCTGTATTTAATTTAAATGCCTAACTTTAGCTATCTGGTTAAAATCTCACACTCTCGTGGTCTTGACCCAACCTAATACCCCTTTTCTTACTCTCGTAACGAAAAGGTCGAATTCAATTAAAAAGCGTCAGCCAGAATGCTAAGCGATTAATTATTTTAGCCCATGGTTATATTTTACCGGTTAAGTTAGTTATAACTACATACCGCCCTAAGGTATTTAGCTACTCATCGAGGTTAAATCAGACTCAGAGTTAATTATTGACTTACTAATGGCAGAAAAATAGACAGACATTATAAATAAATTAAATTGCAATAACTGAAAAACCTGATTAACAAATATCTGAGTAGACTCCTTCTTCCACAGACCGGAAGGCTTGGAGTAGGCGGAAATAAAAATTAAAACGAATGCTGAAGGCTAGAACAAATAAAAGTATAACAATTCCTAATGTTGGAAATTGTTACACGGTTGGTTTGGATACAAATAAAATAAGACAGAAAGTAAAACAAATGCTGGAATAAAAATTCTGGTGGTAAGGTAATTCGGCAGAGCTTCCGCAGGAAATTTGGATAATGAAGTCTCCCCTGAGTTCTCCTGAGCTGGTCCTATTTATAGAGCTTCCAATGGGCTGGTGCCTTGGTCTTTGCTTCTTGGGCTTTGCTGGAGTGGTTGAGAAAATGTTGGGAAGTGGCAGCAGAAAATGGGAGAAGTCTTCCTCACGTGCTGCCTTGAGGAGAATTACTAGGAGGAGTGGTCTTCACTGGTGGCTTGACGTAGTCTGAGTCAAAATCAAGTTATATCCTTGTCACGGGCGTGACAAGGTCTTCACGCTCGTGACAAGGTCGTGACTACTTCCTCACGGTCGTGATGGCCCAAATTGGGGTGTCACGGTCGTGACACCCTTGTAACGACCGTGGCCGTAACAAATTATGCAGAGTTTATGCAGGCTTCTGTCTTGCTTCATTTCTTGTGGTTTCTTTGTTCTTTTCTTCTTAATTCATGATTTGGCCTCACATAACGATGTACCTGCAAAATAGTAAGAAAAACTCGAGAAATCGAGCGTTAAAATGGTGAATGCGCGATAAAAGTCAATGAAATCTAGCGATATAACCGATGCGTTTTCTCGTCATCACCTGGCACTGATGACACATCTGCGGCCCTCCTCCGCTGCATCGAGCAACAGAACCAGATGATGCTTATGATGGAGCAGCAGAACCGCAGGGCTGAGGAATTTGATGCTTCGTAGAGAGAGCAGATCGGCCAAATCCATCAGTCTCTGCAGATGATGCACGATATCCATTCTGGCATGGCTGATGAGATGGCGCACCTCACTGTGCGAGTCGAAGGTCTCTGGGATTACATATTCGACACCGGGGCTCTGAACCTCGCCGCCCGTGATCCCCCAGCCAGAGGTCGAGGCAGAGATCTAGGACGAGGACGGGATTAGTAGTATTTTTCATTTTTGCCATTTTTTGTTGTTTTTTCTGTATTTCCTTTGTATCTCCCTTCCGCATTCCTCCAAATCAGTGGGGACACTGATTGAGATAGTGTGGGAGCGGATCGTTATTTCCCTTTTCATTTCCCTTTCTCATGTTATTTCCCATTGTACTTGTTCTTTCGAATTTAAAGAAATTTTAATTTTCGGTTTCGGCAAATAAGCTCTTATATATATATATATATATATATATATATATATATATATATATATATATATATATATATATATATATATATATATATATATATATATATATATATATATATATATATATATATATATATATATATATATATATTTATCTCCGTTACGTGAACTCCCCGCGTTTCATATAACTATATAAAGAAATCTTTAAGCATCACGAGGACACGCCAAAGTTCAATCAAGTATGGAAATCCCGAGAAGAAAATTTTAACAACTCCATTACCGTCCTGACACCTTAGACCTCCAGTTTATGCTAGTCCGTTTCACTACCTACACGTACCGAAGTTTCAAGCTCCTACTCAAACGTAGCCCCCGGTAGTTTATACAAGCAGTCAACACCACCCTAAATGCTTCTAAGCAATGAAACCGATGCAAATAAGTGTGTGTGATCTCTAACTCAAAATGAAAAATCATGAAGAAGAAAAGCCATATAGCCTGAGTATAGAGACATGTTCCTTCTAAGTTAGGTGCTCCTCACCCGAGCATTTAGCCCAACGGTACAGAAAGTCTTTGGAAATCAATAGCATAAGCTTATGTGCAAAGAAGAATCAAAATAGAAAAGAGATCATAGCCACTAACAGTTTGACTTGCCATGAAAGTATACGGATAACGGGCTTAATGTGACTGCGCCAGAACAAACCGGGTAAAACTTGTTGCAAGGAACTTGACGCCAAGCTGCAGTAGCATGATTGGAACTGGCTTGCATAAAAAGGAGGCCTTCGAAGACTTACAACTCAGTGTCACCACTGTATGTGTTTTGTTTCGATTTTTGTCTTGGCCTTCCTAACTTGTAATTTGAGAAAAACCTTTTGGAAGGGAGGAGCGTGTCGCGTGTTTGCCACATTTTTCTAACTTTTACTTGAGGACAAGTAAAGATTCAAGTTTAGGGGAGTTTGATAACGCGGAAATATATCTATAAAATGAAATGTGTTTTAACTAATGTTTGACCGATTTCACCCCGAATTCGGGGCATTCGATGCTATTTGTCTAAGTATTATGCAGGTATTCGAAGAACATGTCCAAGCAAAGCAATATGAAGAAAAGGAGCAAAAACAAGTGAAAAATGGATGAAAAACCAAGTGAAAACCAGCAGAAACGAGCTTGACTGATGTGACGACCATCACACACCTGTTACAACCGTCATGCGTGTGACGACTGTCACACCTCCATGACGACCGTCATGCAGCCAGAACGTGCAGAATGAAGTCACGTGAAAAATTCCCCCCTCAAAGACCAAAAGTGTGGCCACTAACTCCTACTTTTCTGCCTCAAACTCACTTCCTGAAGGAATAACCGTTAGATACTCTCCCTCTATAAAAGGGAGAGGTTGGGACCTGAAAAAGAGAGCCGCATTCAAGACAATGAAGTGCTGCCAATTTGTCTTCAGAGCAACCTTTCTGTTATTATATTCTTATTGTTTCTCTTTTCCTTCTCTGCATTCTTTGATATTTTGTAATTCCCATTTCCCTTGTACGATCAACTGGCACCAAGACCAGAATCCTGCCAACATTGTGGAGCATCTGCCCAAAGGCCAATTGGAATATTTACAGGTTTTCAATTTTAATCGTAATTGAAATTTTCATTATGATGCATGTTATTAATTACTATTTTTATTTATGTATTACCATTTATATTTCCATGTCTAGCTAAACTACTGTAATCGATATGTAATAATAATTCAGACGGAATTTGATAATAATTGGCGTAGTTTTTCTCTTTTCAAAAACTCAGTTATGGTTCTAGTTTTTAATCAAAATTCTAAATAAACCTTTGTCACGACAGTGAGAAGCTATTTACGGTGGTTTTGCCACGACAGTGGGAAACCATATTAAGGTACGAACCAACAAGCGACAACTGAGGCTAAGACCAGATAGTAAAAACTAGGCATTCGATTTAAAAACAGCGAAAGCACTTTAAAAGGGATTAGAACTTAGAGATTTTCAAAAGGTAACTCTAACCCCGAACGGGATAGCGACAACATACGTTCCGCCTTAGAGTTGTGACTAGCGTCAACAACCATCGTGAGACAAAAGTCTTTAGATCACTATTTTCTTCTTAAACTAAGTTTGAAAACACTTAATACGCCAATAAGTTGTCAAATCCCCGAAGAACAAAATTATTGCATATCGATTCACAAATTCATATCTTAAGTAAAAACCTTAGTTCCCTTTAGTTTACGCATTTATTCTACCATTATTCAACTTGAAACCAAACCGACCTAGCTAAACACCATAACACCCGATAATACTAGATTAATTACGAGTCCCTGTGGGATCGATATCTATTATTACTACGCGATAGACTGTGCACTTGCAGTTAGATTTGTTACACATAGAAAGTCGCGATCACATCCCCGTGACCGGGGGGAACGGTAGTGGTAACGGCAATGTGATCGCTAACTTGGGGCTCAATGGTAATACGACTGGCGTCAGCAATGGAAATTTTGAGGCTAATGTCAATGTTGGACTAGGCAACGGCAACACAGGTGTCGGGAATCTGTCGGGCCTCAGCCATGGTTAGAAGACCGTCGAGAAGATTTTTTCTCCCAAAAGGGTGCGGAAGGAGAGCTGACTGCTGAAGCACGTCTGAGGTTTAAGGCACTCGAGGACAAGATGAGGAATTTCGAGAACCTGAACACTATGGGTGTCGACATGTCCAAATTGGGATTGATTGCTGATTTCAAGGTGCCTCCTAAATTCAAGGTACCCGACTTTGAGAAATATAAGGGCACCACCTGCCCTCGCGTCCACCTAAGGTCATACTACCGGAAAATGTCTGCTCACTCTGAAGACGAGAAGTTGCTGATGCACTTCTTTCAGGATAGCTTGTCCGGGCCATCCTTGGAGTGGTACATGAGTTTGGAGCCTACCAGTGTGCGCACGTGGAAGGAACTTGCTGAGGCATTCGGGCACCATTACCAGTATAACAGTGACTTGGCTCCGAACCGAGTTCAACTGCAGAACTTGTCACAGAGGAACAACGAAGGGTTCAAAGAGTACGCCCAACAGTGGCGTGAATTGGCAGCTAGAGTTCAACCGTTGATGGTTGAACGGGAGCTTGTTGAAATGTTTGTAGCCACCCTCCCAGGGGTCTATTACGAGAAATTGGTCAGTGGTATGTCTGGAAGTTTCTCATATCTCATCATCACCGACGAGCACGTTGAAAATGGGATCAAACTGGGGAAAATTCAAGGTGGTGATCTATCCTCAGCTAGAGGAGGAAAGAAACCGTATGGTGGCAAAAGGCGGGAAGGAGAGACGAGCGTCGTGTGTAAGGCTCGAAGGAAAGGTAAAGGCCCTCGCCAGCAGGTGGCTAGCATAACCATGCCTGCTATCCAACAACCCCAACCACAGCAGCAGCAGCAGCAGCAGCCAAATCAGCAAGGGTACAGAAAGTATCAAAACAGGGCACCTCTGTCAAGTCGTCACCTTGAGACACCACCCATGTCTTATGCTCAGCTGTTACAGACTCTGCTTCAGTTACAGCAAATCCAGAAGAGAACCCTGGCTCCCTTGACAGGGGCACCTCCGCTAGGTTACGGTGCGAATGCAGCATGTGAGTTTCACTCGGGGGCACCGGGCCACACGATAGAAAACTGCAAAGCCTTCAAGCACAAGGTGCAGGACATGGTGGATGCTAAGATCATCAACTTCTCAGATAATGTGCCAAATGTCACGAAGAACCCTATGCCGAATCATCAGGGAGGTGGGGTGAATGCCATTATTAAGGACGAGAATTTGGATGTGTTGACTGACGTCAGAGATTTGAAGACACCGCTCAGCTTCGTCAAAGCCAAGCTGATGAAGAGAGGCTTCTTTCCAGGCTGTGAAGAACTGTGTATGGGCTGTGCGACTTGTCCTGATGGATGTGAGCAGTTGATAGAGGGGATCCAGAGTCTGATGACCGAAGGAATCTTGCAGTTTAGCCGAAGGGCCGAATGTGGATCTGGAGAGGTGATGCTGAAGCAAGATGATGAGGTTGCCACCATCACCATCCCTCGCCGGACGATCACTATTTCTGCACCCAGACCGCCCACGATTACCATCACAAAGGCTGGATCGATCCCTTTCGAAAGCACCAACGCTGTCCCATGGCACTATGGGGCAGACATTTACTGTAACGGACAGAAGATGGAACTGGAACCATCTGGGCAGTTTGTGGATAGCCTGGTGGGAATTGGCGGAATCACGCGCAGCGGAAGAGTATTTGCTCCACCTGAGATTGTGGCGGACAAAGCAGACAAAGCTGATGTAACCGATAAGGGAAAGAGTAAAGTCGTAGAGGAAACCCTTCATAGGATAGAGAAGGACTTACTTGTAAAGGACGCTGAAGAGTTCATGAGGTTGATCAAGAAGAGTGATTACAAGATCGTGGATCACCTCCATCAAACACCCTCAAAAATTTCCATCCTGAATTTGTTGTTGTGTTCGGAGTCACATCGCAACGCGCTGTTAAAGGTATTGAATGCAACGTATGTACCGCAGGAAATATCGGTCAACCAGTTGGTAGGGGTCGTAGCCCACGTGAATGCTGGAAACGAGTTAGGGTTCACTGACCTGGAGCTGACGCCGAAGGGAAGAAACCACAACAGTGCCCTGCACATCTCAATAGAGTGTAGGGGAACGATTATGTCTCATGTGTTGGTGGACACAGGGTCATAGCTCAATGTTCTTCCGAAGAAAGCATTGATGAAGTTAGATACTCGAGGATTGATTTGAACACCCAGTGATTTGGTTGTGAAGGCTTTCGATGGAACCAAGCGTCATGTCATCGGAGAGGTAACGCTACCAATCCAAGTTGGGCCGAAAACTTTCGACGCAGTCTTCTACATTATAGACATCATGCCTGCCTACAGCTGTCTCTTAGGCCGACCATGGATCCATTCTGCTGGCGCCGTGACCTCCACGTTGCACCAGAAACTCAAGTACGCTGTCGGAGGCAGCATTGTAACTATTTGTGGCGAGGAAGATATAATGGTGAGCCATTTTTCGTCCTTCAAGTATGTTGAGATGGATGGGGAAATCCACGAAACCCTGTGTCAGGCGTTCGAAGCTGTTAAAGTCAAGAACGTGGCTCCTGTAATGACTGAAAAACCAGAGATGACTCTCTCTTCCTTCAAGGAAGACCGGGCCGTTGTTCAAGCCGGATCTACCCCAGGATGGGGGCAGATTCTAGAAATACCTAACAAACAGGACAAGTTTGGGTTAGGATACTCTCCCGCGGCTGAAGCCTCCTCTTCTCGCAGTGCGTCGCGAGGTAAAATTCCAATCCAGTTTACCAGTGGCGGGGTGATATTTGAAAGTGTCAACGCGGTGTCTGAAGACGGCGAAGACAACGATTGCGACCTAGACTCTTGGATCTAGCCAAGCAAACCAGGCGAGAGCCTCAAAAACTGGTCCATCAGGGATACCATCCAAGTGACAGGCAAAGAGTAATGATTTACTTTCTCTAATTGTTGTACAACCCTTATGTCCTACCCGGGGCATAATGGTTTTATTGTCAGGGCCTTGTTTGGTTATGTACATGCATTTTACCAATAAATCAAAAGGCGTTTTTCTTCGCATTCAAATGTTGTGATCTCTGTTATTCCTGTTTTATATTCGTTTTGAAAAACAATAAAATGGCAATGGGGTTTGTGCTAACTGTTGCACCCTAAAATTTGCTCAACCTACTTCACTTAGTTTATGTTTCAATTGCATTAGCATTTGCATAAGGAGTCATGTACATAGTCTAATCATTTGCATAACATAGCATAGCAAGTCATCCAACAAGGGACCAAGTACTATTCTTATCTCTATGAGCATATCAAGAGGTTATTGTTTAAATTCAGGCCTATCCCAGTCATCAGAAAGAAATTAAAATCTGAGAAGTTAGTGGATCAAGCAGTGGATCTATCTCCTATCTTGAGGGTATTTGAGGATCATCAAAGAAGTTGTGAGCAAGGAATTGAGGTCATGGAGGGTATATAGACATCATGGAGGACCTAGAGGGTCATTTTGAAAGTGAGACAAGTCATTGATATGATCACAAGAGTTGCAGTTGAAGACAGTCAACTAGGGTTTCATCTGGGTCAACCCTAGGTCAACCCTAGGTCAAATGATTGATTGAAAGGCATCAAGGTATATTTGAGAGATGTGGGGTTCATAATTTGACATGTAGATATGGATGTGGTGTTGTGCCAAGGAGAAATCAAGAGAAATCAAGAAGAAGAGGAGTTTCTAAATTAGGGTTTCTGTGTAAAATCCCCTGATTTAGGTCAAACTTCCAAGCAAGATAATTGAAAATGAAAGCTTCAAATGGATCCTTGGCCAACATGAAACTTGTAGAGGATTTCAAGACCTTTAATTTGAGTGGTGGAAGACATCAAGGAGATTTATAGAACTCAAGTTATGGTCCTTGCAAGTTACAGGTCATCTGAGGTATCTGAAATGTTGTCTGTGAAAGTTACTTGTATTCCAAGCAACCTTTACCCCTCAAGGAATTTTCAAATGAATTTCTGGTCAACATGAGAGTTGTTCCTAATTGTCTTAGCTTTCTAGAAAGGTATGGTACGCCTTCATCGGATTTGTGGAACTCTACTTATGACCTTGGCAAGCAAAGGGTATTTTGGTCATTTGAGAATTACAGGTCATTTCAAGCCTATGCCCAAAACTCATACAAGGAAGCTTCAAATAAAAAACTTCACAACATCAAACTTGCTGAAAATGACATTTTGAGTCTAGAAAAGTGATCATGAAAGTTTGTAAATGCTCATAGCTCAAGGTTCCAAATTTGGTCAATTAAAAGGTGAATTTAATGAATAAAAGTGACCTAAAAATGAGATTTTTCATAACATGTCCAAATGGGATGAAATTATAGGTCATTTTGATTGGAAAGAATGTTTTGAGACCATTGGCAATAGTGGATTTTTGAGTTTAGTTCAAAGTTTGAGAGACACCATTGGTTGCTTATGCATGAAGTTACACATGCCAAAACACAAGGGATTTGAGTGCAAGAGGTTTCTAGCAAGTTCTAGATGTTTCCATAGGCATCTATATAAACCCTAGAGCTGATCCATGAAGGGGTTGCAATTCATTTTGATCCAAAACACAAAGTTTCACTCCATTTTGCATTCTTGCAAATTCATTCCAATCTCCTCAATTCTTCATCAATCATTCAATTTCATGATCCAAATCCACTCAAGAATCATCCCTGAGTACATTGCAAGCAAGATTTGAAGAAGAGATCACAAGAATCTTGATATACAAGTTCATCCTCTAAATTGCAAAAAGAATTGGTTATGGCAATCCAAAGCATTTGAGCAAGAATTTCTGCATACAGAACCAAGAACCAAGTCCATTGATCAAGTCCAAAGCATTGCAAGCTGTGAATCCAAGGGTTTCTCCATCTGTTTTCAAGATTACACCAGGTTAGTGTTTTCTTCGAATTAGCATAGATTAGTTAGCATGATGTAGAACTCTTAAGTTAGAACTGTTAGGAATAAGTAGATGAATAATTCTGATGGATTTGAGAGCATTTTATGGAGGTTACCATTGGAGCACAAATTCTGTTGAGACTTATAACATGAGGATTAAGCTGTTAAAATCTTAGGTGATTATTGATTATTGATCAGTGCAAGGTCAGCAAGAGATTAGTGCACTTAGATTGTGGATTGGTGATGATGAAATTTCTGAGTAGTTCTGAATTGGAGATCGTGTTTCATGATTTATGTGATATGAATTGATGCTGATGATATGAGCGAATTCAGGGAGAAAATTAGAGTGATTTTGCTTTTTACATGTTTGAATTTGATGAAGAACTGAGCACGCATGAGTTGATAGAAGATGGTGTGCATGAAGCTGTGTTCATGGAGTCGTGCTGAAACCCTAGCTTCTCATTGGAGAAGAAACGTGATGAGCGTTGGATGAAGTCTTCTTGGTTGACTGAAAAACGCATCCAATGGCCAGGATTTGAAGTTGAGAAAGAGAGGGAAGAGTGAAACGTGAAACACACCGTTTCACTTATGTCTTCAGACTGGGCTTAAGTGCAATTGCTAGCCACACCACCAATTTCACGGCCCAACGTGATTTGAACTATTTTTCTTACTTTCTGCACCGTATTTTGGTTTATTTTCTTTTTGTGTTTTTCTGATTAGCTGGGCCCAGACGCGCCTTGCTATGCGCACCCCCAGTCTGGGCCCATCCTCCATTTTTCAACTGAAATCACTACTAATTGCACCCCTAACAATTTTAAATCATTTTAAGTTCTTTTATTTTTGTTAATTGTTTGAAAAATCACAACAAATTGAAAATTCCATATTTTTAAGTGGTTGTTTTTGCATCTTTTTTATATTTCTGTTAAGAAAATTGTCATATAATAAAATTAGCATTTTATTTTATTTTTGCATTTTTAGTATATTTTTCTTTTAAATAGGTTTTAAATGATGTTTAGTTTAACACTTGATCTTGTTGATTTTAGTTTAGCTAGATCCTTTTATATTTTGGACCCATTCTTTTTAGAGTACTTCACTTAGGACTTCAAACTTCATATGAGATTTAATTCATGATTTTAGGACTAAATTCTAGATGGCTTGTTTAGGTGTGATTAGGGTAATCAAAATTAGGGTTTAGATATAACATAGGTGTAATAAATCATTTCTTTTAGGAGTTGTAGTTTGAATTTTGGGTTATGGGACTATAGGGGTATTATGGGTAAATAATAGATCCCTTAGAAAAATTAGACTTCCCCTATTATACTATTACTATTAGCATATTGCTTGTGTTTGCTTGATTGTGTGGTGTGCCCTCTCTAGGGTTATTATTTGACTGTGTGGGGTATTGGGCCTGCTTGGGGTTTGGGTTTGAGCTGAAGACTGTGCTGATGAAGCCCATTGAAGACAAAGAGAATGAAGACCAATTCCCAGAGTTGATGAAGAAATTCTTGCTGGCAGCTGTTGAGGAGTGTAGGATCTAGGAGTTAGGCAGAGCCCTAGAATAGCAACTTGATTCACAAACATGGAAGGTCTTGTTTGCCTCCATTCTTTCTCTATGATTCAAAGTCTCTTTTAAATATCCACCTCCTTCCTTTGGAAGGATTAGTGAATGTATTTAAAAGATAGAAATTTTGAGAGAAAATTGTCTGTATCATGTTAACAGTTAGTGAGCCACCCTTGGTAGGCAATTGACTGCTTAACATCTTATTCATCTTGTTGACTACTGATCATCTTGGAGAGTGAGACTTGAAGAAAAGCCATTGAAGGATTGAAGATAGAGACCTTGCTTGAAGGCTTGAAGATGAAGACTGATGCTTGCTTGAAGCTTGTAGATAGTTGATGATGACTTGAAGACAGATGTTGATGAAGATTGCTTTTGCTGATTATTTTTGCTGTTTATAATTCTTGATGTATTGTTTGAATTTCTCTGACTGTATTGTTTGCCTTTTAATCTGTTAGGTTGAAAGCGAATTTTGTTCGCTTTTGCCTGTTGTTTTCTAGGTTCGAGGTTGAGTGGGACTCCCTTGCCTCGCTTGTATTGCTGCATTCATGCATTTTACTGCTTTATTGTATATATGCTATTGTTTCTGTTTCCGTTCATCCCTTAGGATCTCTGTTTCTCTCTGTGCAAGAGAGGAACATGATAGACATTAGGTCTTAACCCATGCATGATAACATTAGGTTAGTTTGATTCCCTTTTCAACCATAGGTTAGAGTTCTGTCTCTTGTTTCTCAAAACAAACAGAAAAAAACAATAAGATTTCAAACACAATAAAAGACACTTCTTCCGTAAAAGAATGTGAACTCATCAAAACGTCATTTTTGTCCTCTTGGACCAGTAATCGGAAAAAAACCCTTTTTTAGAAGGAGATAAAATCAATCAAAACAGACTTGTGTCGTACGTGGCCCGAACTACGTTTGCTCTAATCTTTCATGTTGTATGAAAGTACGTAGGCATAGGATGCGATGTCCTAGCGAGCAACCTTCCCCTACTTCCCCGTAGGTAGGCGAACTACGTTGACTCTGATTTCTCGTTCCAGACGGGAATACGTAGGCATAAAGTGCGATACTTTGCCGAGTCATTTTATTTTCTTTTTAACCCCAGACCTGTAGAATAGATAGAATAACAATCCTTTCGACAGAAAACAAGCGTGGATCCCGTCGAGTACGACGGACGTGAGGGGTGCTAATACCTTCCCCTTGCGTAACCGACTCCCGAATCCAGGATTTGGTTGCGATGACCATTCCTTTCCCGTCTTTGCATTAGGTTTACTTCGAGCGTTTCCTTTCCCTCCGTTGGGATAAATAACGCACGGTGGCGACTCTTCTGTTCAGTCGGCGCCGATTTTCGCAGTAGCGACACTAACCTGCATATCCTTTTCTTAAGCTTAACCCTTGTTATTGCAGGATCCACATAGCAGATGACATCGACTTTGGACCTTCTACGACTCACTTCGACTTCGATTGCCCGATCTATAAAGCCGAAGAAGAGATTGATGAAGACAAAGACCTTCCCGAAGAGTTGGTCCGCTTGTTGAAACAAGAAGAGAAAGTTATTCTGCCTCACGAGGAAGAGATTGAGATTGTGAATCTGGGTTTTGAAGAACTTGTCAGGAACGTCAGGATAGGGGCCGCATTGCAGAGTGATGTCAAGCAGAGATTGGTCGAGATGCTGAGAGAGTATAGTGACATCTTTGCTTGGTCATACGAAGATATGCCCGGACTTGATACTGACATCGTGGTCCATCACTTGCCGCTGCGAGAAGATTGTCCTCCCGTTAAGCAGAAGCTTAGAAGGACACGACCAGATATGGCCGTTAAGATCAAAGAAGAAGTGCAGAAGCAGCTTGAGGCTGGCTTCTTAGCGGTCACCACTTACCCTTCGTGGGTCGCCAACATAGTGCCTGTACCGAAGAAGGACGGTAAGGTGCGAATGTGCGTCGATTACCGGGATTTGAATAGGGCGAGCCCTAAAGATGACTTCCTGCTCCCCCATATTGATGTGTTGGTCGACAATACAGCTCAGTTCTCCGTATTTTCGTTCATGGATGGCTTCTCCGGTTATAATCAGATCAGGATGGCGCCGGAAGACATGGAGAAAACTACGTTTATTACACCTTGGGGAACATTTTGCTACAAGGTAATGCCTTTCGGTCTGAAGAACGCAGGGGACACTTACCAGCGAGCAATGGTTACTTTGTTTCATGACATGATTCATCATGAGATCGAAGTCTATGTTGATGACATGATTGCGAAGTCCCAAACGGAGGAAGGACACCTAGTCAATTTGCTGAAGCTTTTTGAGAGGCTTAGGAAGTTCAGGTTGAGACTGAATCCTAACAAGTGTACTTTCGGAGTACGGCCTGGAAAACTACTGGGGTTTATCGTTAGTGAAAGAGGCATTGAGGTTGATCCTGCAAAAATTAAAGCAATACAAGAAATGCCAGCGCCAAAAACAGAAAAAGAAGTTCATGGTTTCCTGGGCAAAATAAACTACATTGCAAGGTTTATCTCTCAGCTCACGGCCACGTGTAAACCGATGTTCAAATTACTAAAGAAAAATCACGCGATTATCTGGAACGAGGATTGCCAGAAGGCATTTGATAAGATAAAACAGTATCTGCAGGAACCTCCGATCTTGATACCCCCAGTGGCCGGAAGACCCTTAATCATGTACTTGACAGTTCTTGAGAATAGTATGGGGTGTGTTCTCGGTCAGCACGACGAGACGGGCAGAAAGGAGCATGCCATTTACTATTTGAGTAAAAAGTTCACAGACTGTGAATCTCGTTACTCGATGCTGGAGAAGACGTGTTGCGCACTAGCCTGGGCTGCCAAACGTTTACGACAGTACATGCTCAATCACACGACCATGCTAATTTCGAAGATGGAATCGATCAAGTACGTCTTCGAGAAGCAAGCGCTTTTGGACAGGATTGCCAGATGGCAAATGGTGTTGACGGAATATGACATTCAGTACGTTTCCTAGAAGGCCATCAAGGGAAGCGTATTGTCTGAGTACCTTGCCGAACAGCCGATCGAAGATTACCAGCCGATGAAATTTGAATTCCCTGATGAAGATATCATGTTTCTTAAAGCGAAAGATTGCGATGAACCGTTGTCCGATGAGGGTCCAGATAGGAAATCCCAATGGAAATTGATATTTGACGGGGCGGTTAATTCGTACGGAAGTGGCACTGGGGCGATCATCACGACTCCCCATGGATCCCATATCCCGTTCACTGCGAGACTGACATTTCCGATCACTAATAACGAAGCGGAGTACGAAGCATGCATCATGGGTCTAGAAGAGGCAATTGATTTGAGAATCAAGAACCTAGATGTATATCGTGACTCGACACTTGTGATTAACCAGATTAAAGGGGAGTGGGAGACTCGTCAATCGAATTCGGTGCCGTACATGAACTATGCCAGAAGGCTACTTCCGTTCTTTGATCGAGTAGAACTCCATCATGTGCCCAGAGCTGAGAATCAGATGGCTGATGCCTTAGCCACGTTGGCTTCAATGTATAAAGTCAATTTTTGGAATGAAACTCCAAGGATTGTCCTTTCTCGTCTTGATAGACCTGCATTTATCTTCGCGATCGAGGAAGCCTCCGACGGCAAGCCATGGTTCCATGACATCCAGACCTTCCTTATGACTAAGGAGTATCCTGCGGGAGCGTCAACCCAGGATAAGAAGACTCTGAGGAGGCTGTCTGGGAATTTTTATCTCAATCCTGATGGAGTTTTCTATAAAAGAAACCACGATCTCGTGCTACTCAGATGTGTAGATGAGAAAGAAGCGAGTATGCTCATGGAAGAAGTCCATGAAGGCACATTTGGTACGCACGCCGGTGGGCATGCTATGAAAAGAAAGATCCTGAGAGCAGGGTACTACTGGCTGACGATGGAATCAGATTGCTTTAAATTGGCGAAGAGATGTCATAAATGCCAGATTTATGCTGATAAGTTTCATGTGCCGCTGTGCCCGTTAAACGTCATGTCCTCCCCGTGGCCGTTCTCCATGTGGGGCATCGACATGATAGGCAAGATCGAACCCACTGCATCTAACGGTCATCGCTTTATTCTAGTAGCCATCGACTACTTCACTAAGTGGGTGGAGGCAGCCTCATATGCTAATGTGACCAAGCAGGTGGTGGCTAAATTCATAAAGAGGGACATCATCTGTCGTTACGGAATTCCCGAGCGAATCATTACTGATAATGGTTCGAATCTGAATAACAAGATGATGAAGGAGCTGTGCCAGAGTTTCAAGATTGAACACCACAACTCATCTCCTTCCTGGCCGAAGATGAATGGCGCTGTTGAAGCGGGCAATAAGAACATAAAGAAGATTGTACAGAAGATCGTTGTGACCTATAAAGATTGGCACGAGATGTTTCCATTTGCGCTACACGATTATCGTACCACGATACGTACATCAACTGGGGCAACTCCTTTCTCACTAGTGTACGGTATGGAAGATATCCTACCGTTAGAAGTTGAGATCCCTTGTTTACGAGTTTTGGTTGACGTGAAACTCGATGAGGCAGAATGGATTAAGAACCGATTAAACCAACTCAGCCTGATGGACGAGAAGAGGTTAGCATCGATTGCATATTGTTATCTATACCAAAGCCGAATAAAGAAAGCTTATGACAAGAAGGTGCGTCCTATAAGCTTTCATACGGGTGACCTCGTCTTGAAGAAGATTCTTCCTCCACACTCCGATCACCGGGGCAAGTGGACTCCCAATTACGAAGGTCCGTACGTCGTCAGCAAGGTCTTCTTGGGAGGAGCCTTGTTGTTATCCATGATGGATGGCAAAGATTTTGCATCCCCGGTGAACGCGGACGCAGTTAAAAAATACTTTGCTTAAAAAAAATGACCCGCTGGAAAGAAAAAGAATATCCAGGCAAAAATGGGGCATCCCGGCGAACCATAAAAAAGGGAAAAGGTTCGGGAAAAAATTAGGGATAAAGAAAAGAATGTACACCCACAAAGTCGAAAACCTGGAAGGGCGACTTTGGCAAAAAGGGGTGTCCCGGTGGATCGAAAACCTGAAAGGGCGATTCAAGCAAAAGTTAGGGATTTGAAAAAGCAAATGACTGCGTTCCGCGTGTGGACTGTATTTGTTTAGTGGTTCGGAAGACCTGAATGCCGTTTATCTGAATCAATCTCTTCTGAAGCTGAAGCGTCGGAGAACTATCGAAGTCGAGTGGGTCATAGAGGGATCAACTCATGGTGTTTGTCTACGCCTCATTGCCGACATTTGTGTACATACTGATGTATATTTATGTTTTATATTTGCGCAGCTGCCTCATTCCAAGAGCTTGCATCTGTTGTAAAAAATTTTTGCCCATTCAGGGGTTTGTTATCAATGAAAAATATACTATTCAACAATTCTATTTGTTTGTTTAGCATCTACCTGGTTTGTTTGCGAAAAAGAACGCCAATGTTTTTGATAAAATGCGCATACATAAACTTACTGGCCTAGGCCACTGATTGTTGAAACAATGAATTACTTGAACATTGTCACAAGATGATAACCTTGATAGGTCCCTTTGGGAAGGGTATCTTGTTTGTTTGTTTGTGTTGTTACAAGTATGGCATATTCCAGGAAGTACGTCGTATGTTTCCCAAGCAGGATGATTCCTTCTCCCAGCAAAGTTCATCATCCTCTCCCCATAGAGTCTGAACATGAGATCGTAAGCATTGATATGTCTCCCCAAGCAGAGAAGATTCTATCTCCAATCAGATGCATCCTGAAGGATCGTCGATTCCCCAGCTGAGTCATATACTGAAGTGTGCAGCGCTCGATATTACAGACTGAAATCTCCGGCGGAATTGAGATTCCCCACAAAGTTGTACTCTCCCATATAAGCAGGATGATTCCTACTTCCCCAGCCGAGTCTGCAGATCCCCAAGAGAGCCGAATCCTTGGAAGCCGTGTGGGCCATGATTGGTTTTCCCCAGTAGAGTGTTGAATAACTGATGCTGGTTTTCCCCATCGGAGTCGTTATCTCCAGGAAAGTTTTATCTGCGAAGGCCGTGCAGTTTATTTCTGCGATTGATATCGTTTCCTCGACAGTTTGTGGTTTGAATGCCTGGTTGAGCGGGTCCCAGTTCTCGTAGAACTTTGTCCCCCTGCAGCAGTTGACTGAAGTTCGTTTCCCCAGGCGGAGTCCAATTGAGATTGGTGTGACTTCTTCTCCTCGGCAGGATGAGTCCTTCCTCCGTCGGAGTGGTCCTTTCTCCTTGACAGGAGGATTCTCCGTTCAGCATTTATTTTGCTGATGGGGTCATAGCATTTTGCATGATTGCATAGCATTTACCCTAAATGCATAGCATTCCCACCGTGTGGAGCATTGCTCCATTGTCAAAGCATATGCATACGAAACATGAGGTAGGTCGTTACCATTCTTGTTTTGCAGTTGTTCCTCCGCAGGATGGTTTGATCAAGATGATGCTTGAATTCTCCAGCGAAGGTGTTTGCTTTAGATGATTCTTAAAATCCCCAGCAAAGTCGCTCGCCCAAGATGATTCTTGAATTCTCCAGCGAAGGTGTGTGCTTAAGATGATTCTTAAAAGCCCCAGTGAAGTCGCCAGAGAGGGCTGCTCAAGTTAATGCTTAGAGTCCCCGACGGAGTGTTTGCTCAGGACGATTCCTGAAATATCCAGCAGAGTTATTGGTTCAAGATGATTCTTGAAGTTCCCGATGGATTTATTTGTCCAAGATGATTCTTGAAGTCCTCAGCAGAGTTGATTCACCCAGGATGATTTCTGGACCCCCGAAGCAGAGTTACTTGATAGTTCTCTAGAATCCCCAGCGGAGATGTGTCATCCCCAACAGGTTTTAAACCAAGAAGTTTAGATTTCCCTGGAAGACTTGATGATTGAAGTCCAGCAGCGGTGCTGAAACCCCAGACTTACTGATGAAGTCCAACTGTATTGACGAAGCAGTTCTCTGAGCTGATGCGGAGTGCCTGACGGTAAAAGGTTGTATATCCTTATTTAGTTCATGATTGACCGAGGATTCCATTCCCGACTTACTAACGAAGTCCGGCTGACGCCCGAGATGTTCTGTGAACGCCTGACAGCATAATCAACCATTCATTACCAGTTACCGTGTAACCGGTGACCCCTTTGATGACTTTAGGACGAATATCTACAGCGAAATCAGATGATCATCCTGAAGGAGATTTGAGATTAGACCCTTCACCGATTACCGTGTGACCAATTCCCCTAGCAGA
Source organism: Lathyrus sativus (assembly GCA_963859935.3). Classification (NCBI taxonomy): domain Eukaryota; kingdom Viridiplantae; phylum Streptophyta; class Magnoliopsida; order Fabales; family Fabaceae; genus Lathyrus; species Lathyrus sativus. The sequence continues at coordinate 270,842,883 of OZ012739.1, forward strand.
GTTGTCGTGCAACTGTCATGCTCAGTTTTGGAAGATGATCCTACCAATCAGAGTATCGTTTGCCTGTGCGTGGTTGGAAAATTACCCGTTACCGTGTAACCAGTGATCCCTCGATGATTTGAGAATGCAAGGATATTAGATAAATCAGAGAGTCATCCTGACGGGGATTCAGATCAGTAATTCTCCAGCTAGTTGCCGTGCAACTATTATTTCAGTTTCTGAAGATTTGTCCCATTAGAGTACCGTGTACTTGTGCAGTTGGCAAATTTCCGGGTTTATTGGTATTCAACCGTCTTTTACCTTGATTGTTTGAGAGCCGTTCGCTTCTCACCCAGTAAGGTCCAAGCCGTTTGAATAGGGGCAGCTGTTGCACCCTAAAATTTGCCCAACTTTTCTTTACCTAGCTTATGTTTCATTTCATTCACATTAGCATTATCATTTGCATTTCATTGACATGTATGCAGGAAATCAAGAGGTATGATTACCAATCAAAGGCTACACAAGACTTTGAAGCTAGTTAAGAAGGTTATTCAAGTGTTCAAGGGTTGATATCCTTGTCAGAGAAGTTGAAAGATCCTCAGAGATAGTGGTTGAAACCAAGAGGATGTGTCTCCTAACTTGAGAGTTGTGGGAAGTCATCAGATGATTATGAAGCCATGAAGATGGCCTTGAGATCATGAGAGAGCTCATGAGAATATTTGAAAATCACCTTGAGGCCTAGACAGGTCATTGTGCAAGATTAAGAAGGCTCAGCCATGAGTGGTGCAGCTAGGGTTTGACTGGGTCAACCCTAAGTCAACTGATGATTTAAAGAAGGTTGAGACCTAATTCAAGGGCCATGTGATCATGGATTGATACATTGAGATTTTATAAGGATGATTCCAAGGTTAACTCATCATGATTGAAGAGTTTGAGAAGTTTCAAGCTAGGGTTTCTAAGGCTTGACAGTGTAAAATCCCCTAGTTTGACACCTATCTTCAAGGAAATTTAGCTCAAGATGTGATTGTCATCTCATCTTTCCCCCAACATGATTGTTGTAGAGCATGATCTTAGCTTTAATTTTAGTGCTTGAAGTCCTTGATAGGATTTGTAGAACTCAAGTTATGGCTTTGACAAGTTACAAGTCATCTAAGGTATGTGAATTTAGAGCTTGAAAGTTACCCAACTTGCATGAACCTTTTGCCCTAGAAGGATGATTCCTATGAACTTTTGGTCAACATGAATGTTGTTCCTTATTCTCTTATCTTTATAGAGAGTACATGAAGTCCTTGATAGGATTTGTAGAACTCATGTTATGGCTTTGACAAGTCAAGGGTATTTTGGACATTTGGTGATTATAGGTCATTTGTGATCATAGGCCATTTTCACCAACTTAGAGGCCTCAAATGAAATTTTGTTCAAATAGAAAGTTGCTCAAAATGGGGTTTTAACCTTGACCATGCATCAAGGAGGCATTGAAATAGCTCAAGGAGAGACTTGGTTCAAGAAAGTTTGAAAAAGAAAGAATTAAAAAGGATTTAATGGCCAAAAATTCAAATAATTCATTTTGTGACCAAACGAAACAAAATTATAGGTCAAATTGATTGGAAAAGTGATTTTAGAAACAATGGCAATGTTAGAATTTTGATTTGAGGTCATTTGCATAACATTCCATTTCATTTCTTCATGATGAAGCAACATATCCAATTCATACCTTTGGCTTGCAAACAATGAAGATAACTTATCAAACTCATTCAAAATCTCATGAGAATTTGATTACAAGCATAGCCATGCCCAAAAGAAGTCAGAATGGTGATTGCCATGGATGAGATTTTGAAGAGATTTTGAAAATCCAAAATCTCATTTGGATGAATCCAGAAGTATCTAGACAATCCCAATCACTTCTATATAAGTCATTTAGTGAACTCAGCCATTTTTTTGGAAGGATTGAAGCTGGTTGTAGAGAGTGGAGTTGAAGTTTCATGAATGCAAGTTGAAATCGTATTCTAAGATTGAAGAAGAATCAAGCCAGTTGGAGGTGTTCATTAGCTTCAGAGGAAGATTTGGAGTGAATCTGCATTGTTTTGCAGTCTGAATCGTGCAAGAACCACTTCTGTTGCAAGCTTGAACACAGGTTGGTGAATTTCTTGATTATGCATGATTTAGGCAATGATAGATAGAAATTCATATGCGGTTAGGATCCTGATGGTGAGTAGTTGGATTTAGGATGTTTAATTGCTTGATTCGAGATGATTTAGGTCAGATGCCATTTTTGGTTGAAATTGATATTTCGCGATTCATGCGTTTTGAGGATGAATGATTGGTATGGTTGAATTTCTCGGAAGATTCTGGTCAAGATTCATTCAGGAATCGTGGCAAATGGTTGGCTGTAGAAGAAGTTAGGGTTCCACAGGGGTGGCCGGAAAAGCCACCGGCAATGGACCCTGCGCGCGCTGACTTGCAGGTTTAAAAGGTTGAAGATGAAATCTCCACCCTCCATTCAGGCTGAAGACTTGACTTGGTCCATTGATCTAAGCACGTTTGTTGAGCCACGTACCCCTCCCCCAAAACTCACCGTTTTACTTACTCATTGAATGGACTGAATGAGTGTGAGTTCGAATCCTGGCTTGTGTGTGTTTTTCTTTCATTTTAATTGCTGAAGAGAATGCAAGTGGATCCAAGCGCCTGGGCCTATGAAGTCCTTGTTATTCACACCCCCTTTCTGGCCCAACCCAAGAACTGAACTGATCATACTTGCTATTTTCCACGCGCTTTTTATCAATTTCTTTTATTTTCTTTTATTTTGTGCATTTCATATGACTTAAAAATTAATTCATGAAAAATAGGAAATCAACTCAATTAATTCTAAACTTTTTTACCCTGATTCATGATGGAATCTAGAATTTTGTAGATAAAAAATATTAGGAATTCATGCATTTTTGATTTTATTTGCATTTTTTGAATATAAATTGATATTAAAATGGCCATGGTTGATACCTTGTCTTGTTGAATTTTGTTTGGGCATTAGGTGATGATTCTTGCCTTGATTTTTTGTGTGTAGCTAGCATAGATATGCATGTTCCCCTTAGATTTTTCTCACATTTTTGTGATGAAGTTAGGTAGTAGTTTTAAGTTGAAACTTTAGGTGCTCTATTTTTAGGGTTTATGCTTAGTACCTTGTGATTTAGGATTTATTTCTAGGACTTGGTGGATGATTCAACCTCTGGATTTTATATGGTAGATTCATGATTGAATTAGGGTCCCATAGTTATTTTTGTAGGATTTTACAATTGGTTTTAGTATTTTAGTTAGGACTAACTTTAGTACTAGGTTTTAGGTGATCCTAACTTGCTAATTCAACTAGATTGATTTCTTTAGTTACCTTAGATTAGGGTTTTGCTTTTCTTGCTCTTGGATGATGTTGAAGACAAGCTTGGGTCTACTATGGAGTGCTTGAAGAAGATTGGATGTGAAGATCTCCCTTCCTTTGGTGTAGTTGTGTTTAGGTGTTAAGATTAGGGTTTGCAGGCAGAGCTTCTAGATTAGATTCTCTTCTTTCATAAACATGGAAGGTGTTGATCACTTCCATTCCTCCCTATGATATAAGGTCCCCTTATGAAGGCCTCATCCCTCCTTTGGTAGGATGTGTGGCTCTTCACAAGTTGGTAGAACCTTTGAGGGTTCCTTTCTTTGATGATGGAGTGCTTAGTGGTGACCTTTGGTCTTCACTCTGCTGTCTATCATCCAAGCCCTGCTCTTGCTAGATGAATCTTTCTCCCTTGCTACAGGATGGAATTGAGATTAGTAAGAACAAGTTGACATTTGTGAAGGGAATCAAATTGAGATTAAAGAAAGAGCTGAAGCTTGAGGAAAACAAGTTGATACTTGTGTTTGATACTTTGAGAGCCTGAAGGAGCCAAGTTGACACTTGCTATTGAGATTGAAGCCTGAAGATGGGGTTTACTTTGGAGCTGAAGCTTGAAGAGGATGAAGAACAAGTTGATACTTGTGTTTGATGTGTTAGAAGCTTGAAGAGTCAAGTTGACACTTGCTAGTGAAGATGAAAGCCTTGAAGAGCAGTTGAAGACTGAGGACTAAACTAGTGTCAGAAGAGCTTTGCTGTGAAGTTGTGGAAGCTGCTGATCTGCTTTCTTTCCTGTCTGTTTGCTTTCTGTGCAATTGTATTGATGTGACTTGTTTGATTTGCTTGATGCATTAGAATAAGTTCATATTTAGACTGATTTAAGCTAGGGGCATGATTGCACTAGAGGTTGAGTTTCTCCCTCTGCTTGTATTTTTACTGTATGGCTTTACTTGCTGGTATTCGGTAGAGCTCTGCTCCCTTGCCTGTGTGGTTTGTGATTTGCTTGATGGCATTTTATGTTATTTATTCCTGTATGATTGCAGTTATTCATATCTGGCTTGAGGTCGAGATGAGCTTGTGGAGGCTGATGTCCCACATACATTTCCTCCCTCACTTGCATTGCATGCATTTTACAGTCATTTACTGTTTACTGTTTAAGCTGATGCTTTATCTGTTTCTGTTTATCTTTGACATGATCCCCTAGGAATCTCACTTCCTTTGATAAGGAACCGATGATTAGAACTTTAGGTTGAAACCTATGCATGATAACTTCTAGGACTTGATAGTCTCCCCCTTAGTTGAACCTGTTCGTTCTCTCTTCCCATCTCAAAACAAATTAAAATACAGTAATAAAGGTTAACTGACGTCGTACGTTACGAGCCTTAAGCTATCTGAGAAAGGATTGTCAGAGAGTTTCTTTTTGATAGTCTGGATGTTTAGTATGACACCCTTTGGGTGACATGCGACGCATTCACTCTCATGTCGTAGTCTCTAGTGCGATATTGGTTGCAAACATCCATAAAAAACAGTTCTTCCGGAAAAGACAGAAAACAAACTTCAAACCTTTTTGCCTCGTGGGCCCATAATTCAAAGGAAGGCTTTTCTGAAGAAAAGAGTGTCGTTAACTCCCAGTTATACCGCAAACGGTAACGCCTAAGTCTCCAAGGGTCGAGCTGCGTACGCCAAACTGCTGGAACTGTTTGTTAACCCTACTTGATAAGACAGATGAATCTGAATCCCCGTAATCCGTATTAGCCCGAACTACGTAAGCTCTGATCTCTCATACCTGTTGAGAGTATGTAGGCACAATACTGACGTATTGGCGAGCCACCTTCCCCGTAACCCGTAGTTAGTCGAACTACGTTGACTCTGATTTCTCATTCTCTGATGAGAATACGTAGGCATAAAGTGCGACGCTTTGCCGAGTCATTTTATTTTATTTTTTGAGCCAGCCTTGATATGTAGATAGCAAACTAACCCGTCAGATAAACACAACAAGCGTGGATCCCATCGAGTACGATGGACGTGAGGGGTGCTAATACCTTACCCTTGCGTAACCGACTCCCGAACCCAGACAATGGTTGCGATGACCTTGTCTTATACCTTTTCGTCAGGTTTTTCCGATCGTTTCCTTTCCCGCTCTGAGTGATAAATAACGAAAGGTGGCGACTCTTCTGTTTTGCCGGCACCTTATTTTCGCGGTAGCGACAGCTGGTGACTCTGCTGGGGACTTGATAGTTTCCTAGGGATCCAATGTCCCTTATGCGAGTCAGTTGGGGATCCAACGTCCCCTGCGAGAGTCAATCCTAGCGCTTGTATGATTACTTGTTGGGTTGTGTTTGTTTATCGCACTTTATTTCCCGCACTTTATTTTCAGTATGATATGATTATCTGTGTTGTTGTGGGAGGGGCATTCTTATGAGTGAGAAGCCAGACCCAGGCTTGAGTGTACCTAGCATTAGTTGTGGAAATTAGTGGGCGCGTGCTTGCTTTGCAGGCACTAGTGTCTCATGAAATCCACGCTCAAACGAGGTTCTCCCGGTTGACTCATTTTCCGCCCTTTGGGCCTAAGGGGTTGTTGGTTTGGAGGATTGTCGACTCTGGGGACCAATCATTTGGAATTCAGCTAAGTGAGGCCGCTTCTCACACTATTTAGAGTGTTTAGCGTATGCTCTTTGGGCGATATGCGACGCATTCGCTCATATGTCATAGTCTTTAGTGCAAAATGAGTTACCAACTAACTCAATTCACTTCTTCTCATAAAAAACACAAACAAAAATCAAACCTTTTCATCCTTCGGGATTCTTTCAAACCTAATTTTCAGAAAGAGAATCTTAAGTTTCTGTTCTACCGCAAACAGGCGTCGTCCCTATCTACTAGAATGGATATGTAACATTGCTCATAAAACACTTGAACTAACCAGTGGTCTTGTTTCCCGAACTACGTTTGCTATTGTTGCAACCAAAATTTTGACCTTTTAGATCCTCATCATCATTGTAGGATCATATTTGCTTGATTAACAAACCTTAACCCATTTTCAGTTTATCTTTGTTAAGATGCAGATGAATTAGGTTTTCCGTACCGTCAAACTCGAGATTTCGGTGGTCTGATCAATCAATATTTTGGATTGATTCAACTTAAAACAAGTCTCCACAAGATCAAATATAATAAATTGGATCAAGTATGAATTCAATTTGAGGTGGTCTCCCGGGGATTGAGAACATTGCAATTTGAGATACCCGATTAGGGTTTCCGATCAGGAAAAGTCAACCGTAGTTTGAATTTTGAGCATTTCAATGGTGTTATTTTGGTCCATTAAGTTCCTATGGCTTAGTAAAGTCCATCCAAAGAGTTTCAAGTCCTCAGCATGTCCGGATCATCAACGGGCGACTAGGTAGGCACCGATCGATCGAATGGTAGACCGAAAAGTGAACTTCTCAACAATAAGGAATTTGACTTCAAGATGTAAATCAAAAATGTTCCTTATGTCATATTACACCTCCCCATAAAATTTCATGACCATTGGATCAAGGGTTAAGAAGTAATTGCAAAAATCGAGAATTAGGGTTTCGAAAGGGGCAAGACCATAACTCCTCAACCACACATCCAAATGAAGTGGTTCAAAGCTCATTGGAAACCTCTTGACAAATCCTACAAAAGCCTCAGAGTGCTCCATGATCAAAAAATGCATATAATTGGAGTTATAGCAAAATTCATTTTCTAGGGGGAAATAACTTAGAAAAATTCTAAGTTATTTGGCACTTTTAAGTGGTTTCTTCAGAAACTTTGAAGGGTTTCTCAACCTAGTTCCATCAAGAATTTGGAAATTCCAAAAACATGAAAGTTGTAGAGCTACTTAAGGGCTTTCCAAATTGTGGTAGAACTCCTCAATAGCATGTTTGAGCAGGAAGTTATGCACCATAGAAGTTGGGCCTGTCACACTTGAAATCACTTTGTCAAGAATTCTCAAACTTGGATTTTCACAACTTAAGCTACTCTCAACCCTTGGATCTTGATCCAAACTGATAATGTGAGGCATGGATAGAGAGAAAACCAGAAAAAGGGAGGGGTGTGGTGAACATAGCAAGTTGTTGCAACTTGATAATTAAATAATCAATTAAATGAAGAAGAAAGAGAAATTTTTGGTTGATGTGAGCAACTGCAGTCCCCTACACCCTAAGCTCACCTCAGTCACTTCATGTCCACCTCTCCACTTGATTTTATGATCTTCGTTGGTCCATGGAACTGATGTATAGAGATCTTGGCAAGATATTTCAAAAACTTCACAAATCTCCCTCCAAAAGTGGAAAATGACCAAGGCTGCCCTCACTCTTGTTTGGCTATAAATAGAGGCCTATTCCATGAGTCTAGACACACCAGAGAAATCTCAGAAAACCATAGAAAACATAGCTCTCACCCTCCTCTCATTCCTCAAGAATTTCAAAAACTCCAAAATCCCCATTTTCACTAAAAAACTGTCTTGAGCAAAACTATGCTCAAGACCAGTTCCATCATTTCCAAACCTCTAAAAAGCATCCACACAATCCTTAAATATTATATAGAAGGTGTCTATACCTTTAAAACTCTCAAAAATACCATTTTGCAAAAAGTCAACTTTCACACTAAGAAAGTTTGACCACCACCCTCAAAACTTGCCAAATCTCTGTCTAGGTTGTTTCTTGCTGATCTAACCATCCACACACCTCACATATGACATATTACAACTGTCTAAAGCATTGAAAACCAACTGGAAATGCCCTAACTCCAACTGTCTTGAAGTTTGGTCTTGTTGCTTCAAGAGGAAGTAAGCTTCATATCATTGCAAATGAAGGAGCATCTCTGGGTTTCTAAGCTTTTTAGCTTGTTCAAGGCTGGTCAGCAAGAGGTATGTGATGTTCTAACTATCTCTAAGTCATACATTGTTATATTTTTCCATTTTGTGAGGATTTGTGTGAAAGTATACCATGGCTGCCCTATCAGGTTTCTTTGTCAAGAATCCTAGTTTTATGATCATAATGTTCATTTTGTCAAATACATTGTCATTTATAAATGATGTATGGATGATAGATTGTATGTTTGTGCCTTATTATCATGCTTAACTTGTTTTTTTTGAAGTTTTGATCTATGTGGTAGTTTTAGGATTCCAACATTGAAATGTGGTGTGTCTAGCCCTAGAACTGTCAAACCTTATTCATTAGTGAGATTTGGATAACTTGTAAGTTATTCATAGGATCCCACTGCCCTAGATCATGTTTGGATCTATTGTGGCATTTTGTTTTCACTTATGTTATTTTTGTGTCATCTTGCTTATCATTACTATGGAATTGTGTAGTGGACTGTTGTGCCTACCATGATTGCATCTCATTGTTCCAAATCATTGTTTATTGCTTACTTGATATTGCTCATGATGTTTGATTGATTGAAATTTGAGAAATATGAGACTTTTCCATTAGGGCCTGTCATGAATTTTTGTTGATTTTGCTGTCAAAATTGGGTAAGCATATCATTTCTGGTTAGGAGAAATTGTCACTTGTTTCTAAGTTGGAGAATCCTTTGTCATTATGTTTTGGGATTATACGAGGTGTTTGTGAGTTCAAAATCTCCTTATGTGTTCAAACTGTTTAGTTATGCCTCATTTGCATTTTTCAAACCTCATTGATGCCACACACATACCACTTTCTGTTTCAATCAATTTTTACTTGACCTATATGCCTAATATCATTCCCTTACTTATTTGAAATATATGTGTGATACCAAAACCTCCCATCTGTCATGAACTGGCCAGCTGCCCTAATATGTTGATGTTTGTGCATTTCTTGAGCCTCAATGTGCTTCCTTTTGTGTGATGTTGATTTGAACTGGTGTGTAAGCATAGAAATGTCTATTATCATATTTATAATGTATGTGGATGTTTATTTTGGTTTGAAACTCATCAATTTTAAAAATGCCCCTGCTGCCACATTCTTGCCAAAACTGTTTTTCTCACTAAATACCACAACGTGCCAATTTTCATTTCTAGCTGTCATATGCTCATTCTTGAAGTTGAAACTCATTCCTTGTCATGATAATGATGTGTACACTTGGTTTATTGGATCTATTCTTGCCTGTTTTCACAATTCCACTCACAATTGCATTTTTACACCAAATGTGCCACAAGATACCAAATTGCTGCTCTGTTTGTGTATGCCTATTGTTTTGAGTTGTAACTCATTTATATTCATGATTATAAGGTGTGAGGATGATTGGATTGACCTATGTGTACCTGTTTTCTTGTTTCACCCTCAAACTGCATTTTTGAGCTAAAACCTACCATGAGTATGCCAAATTCTTGCTTACTTGCAATATGTCTATTTTCTGAGTTATGACTCATTCTTTGCTACATTTAGGATGTGTGTGTATAATGCTTGTCAACATGAGACCTTTGATGCATAGCTGAACTATATTTGTGCCCTGCTGCTGCAACTGTTTTGAAATCAATTACACACACTTCACTTTTTCTTACTTGAGTTGTCCTAAGTCAGTTCATCTAGCATTGGATCTTTGGTAGTGTTTTGAAACTTATATGTACATTCTCAATCATTTTTGTATGCCCTGTTCTTCTTTCATGACAGCCTCATTCCACATGTTAGTACACTTTGCAATTTGATGGTCATATCCTTGTTGTGTGCAGTTCATGAATACCTTAAGTGTTAGACTCATTTGTTATCTTATTTGAAACTTGTGTATGGCATCTCTTGCATCTCCATCTGTTTCAAATCATTTTTGATCCTCATGTTGCATTTTTTTTAGTGTTTGGGCAGCTGGCTGTTGAATTTCATTTCCATAATGTGTGTGAACATTTTTGATTTATAGACATTTTTCATATGATGTTTTGAAGATGTTTGATGTGTCTATTTATTCCAATTCTAGCTGCTACTTGATGTTGGTTTCGATATTGAAAGTTTTCTCCAATTTCAGTTTGTTAGGGCATAACAGTTTTGTTTTGTGCTTGAGTTTGGTTTGATAATTGTGTATACCTGCTCCTCATTGCATTTTCAATGTGTTGGTGAATGTCTCATGATTTTCTTTGTTCTATTTAATCAACTGTTGTACACATCCCTAATTGGACAATTTTGCTGCATTTTCATGTTTCACTTGTAATTCATGTGCCAAATCCATGTTTGATGATCTTTGTTTGAGCCTTTAGTATTCTACACCCTTGTTATGACATTTGAAGTTTGTGTACAATGCCCTTTTGTGGATTTCAACTCAGATTTGTTGTGTGGTTATCAAGTTGCATCTCAATTGCCAAAATTGCAAGTTCTATCGTGTTTTCTTTTCAAGATGTGATCTTTAAAAACCAATTTCACCATCTTGTTCCTTGTTTAAAAACACTCAAGTTTGACTAAAATTTCATCTGATTCCATGAAGTATTGACTTAGTTGTGAATCAAAATGCAAATCAACCTTATTGCCTTGTTCTTGGTTTTTTGCCTTGCCCAGAAATCCTTGAAAGCATGCCATATATACTTATGGGGGTGGCTATATCAACGGATGTATAGTCACCCCAGTGGTAGAAGACTTGCCCATAAACGCATGTGCAAGCTGGAGGGCGTGGGTTCAACTCCCACCCCTTGCATTTCCTTCTTTTTTTTACTTGTTATTATTGTTTTGTGCATTAAAATTCATGAAACTTCAAATAATCACAACTCTCTCATTTTTCATCTTATTTTGCTCATTCTTTTTGCATTGCGTTTGTTATGATGTCTACTTTTATATGATGTGAAAATATTACTTGTTGTCATAAATTGTGATGCATTTTGCCCATATGGAAATTTGTTCGTTTATTGTGATTAGTGATCCTACTTACAAATGATTTCTTTTGAGCATGTTTGAATTTCTTGTGAGATGTTCATTCCCCTTGTTAGTTTACATGTTAGGGTACTCCCCTTTGGTCGTCACCATAATCTTGTCTCATTTATTCCTCCTAAATTATGAGGTTTAAACTGATTTACCTGTGTTCAATCATCATCTATGTATTTTGTTGTTACATTTGCTATGTTTTGAACTTATGACATGATTACTTTCAAACTATGATTTGTTCATATGGTTGTTACCTTTACCATGCTTCCATCTTTGTTAAGATATGCCCCAAATCTTTGTTAAGATGTTTTACTTTTGGTTGTAACCATTGATATCATTTGAAGTATCTGCTTATTGTAATATGCATGTTCACCTGATTGAAATCTTGCTTTGTTAAGTATCACTTCCCCAAGTGATGGAACTTTCTAGTTCTCATCCAAGTTGTCTCTCTCTCTCTCCCTCTCTCTCCTTCCAAAGGAAAAGTCTCTCCCTTGACCCTTGTGTCATTGGATAGCTCATTACCCTTACTTGACTTTGTGAAGTCATCTTGAACATTAGTATAAGCCTTAGACTTTGCCTTAAGTCTAGAAAACCTACATATACTAGGAGTGCTCTTCAACTAGAACCCTAGGATAGAGTTTGTAAACTCTATGTAAGAATCATAGTAATGATTACTTACTCCCCTCTTGAGTTGTATAACATAGATCTAAAGAGTTTTGTTAAACTCTATACAAACATTATTATGTTTGTTCCCCTTTGAACTTTGATCATAATCAAGTGTTCTTCAACCTTAGTAAGGTGAACTACGATTGCTCTGATTCTATCCTAGTTAGGATACGTAGGCAGAGGACGCGATGTCTTTGCGAGCAAACTTAGAAATGATCTTTAGGTTTTTACCTATCATCCTTCACCCTTTACCCAACCCAAACCTTAGGAAACATTTACCAACTTAGCATGCAAATAAATAAAAGGTTCCTGTAGAGTACTACAAATATTTAGGATGTGAAGTACCTACCCTATGCATAACCAACCCCCGATCCCCGAATCTCTTAGCGTTGTTGTTACATCGCGCAAAAGGGTTTTTCTTTCTTTAGACCTTTCCTTTGGATAAATTAAAGTCCGGTTGTAATCTAAAAATTAAAGATTCAAGTTAGTCAATAGCTTGGTATCACGATTCTCACCGCGACAGCTATGATTTCTCATACCAGATGAGGATACGTAGGCACAAGACCGCGATGTCTTAGCGAGCAACCTCCCCCCCTTCACCCGTAGTTTCCCAAACTACGTTGACTCTGACTTTCCCATTGCACGAGGGAATACGTAGGCATAGGGCGGTGATGTCCTATCGAGTCTGTTCTTTCTATTCTCCCGGTTTAGCAGTAGCTTTTAGATAGTTTTCACCCATAGATTAGACAACAAGCGTGGATCCAATTGAGTAAAATGGACGTGAGGGGTGCTCATACCTTGCCCTTGTCTAACCGACTCTCGAACCCAAGATTTGGTTGCGATGACCTTGTCTTTTCCCGTTCTCTTAGGTTTTCTTCGACCGTTTTCTTTCCCTCACTATGGGATAAATAACATTTGATGGCGACTCTTCTGTCTAGTTTGTCGGCCCTTTTTCCCAATTGTGACAGTTGGCAACTCTGCTGGGGACGTTGTTCCCTTATGCGAGTGAATCCTAGAGCTTGTGTGTTTATGTTTATGGGTGTGTATATATGTGTGAATATGTGTTGTATTTGTACATTATTTCATTTTCATTTCATTTTCCGCACGTCATTATTGTTATTTTTTGCTGTTGTACCGTTGGGTGGGTGTTCCATTGAGAGATAAGCCCAAACCCAGGCTTGAGTACATACATAGCATTAGTGTGGAGAGTAGTAACGACTTGCATGTTCGGCATGCAATAGCTCTCATGAAATTCGCGTTTAGACGAGATTTTCTTTGAAGACATCCTGTCTAGTCTGTTTTAGACAGTTGATAGGATGTTGGATCTTAAAATTGTCGACTCTGGAGACTGATCATTTGGAAGTCATTTAAGTGAGGCCTCCTCGTTTGAGCATGATGCCAAACTAAAAGTGGTGAATGTATCATCGTTTCTCGAGAGTCTGTGACATTGACGACCGCATAGGATGCCAAACCTTATCAGATTAGGTCCATACCTGTGAGTGGGAGGGTTATGCAGGAAACATGACCTCCAACAAACCTGGTTTTCTGGTTTTCTCGTAAGTGCGGACCTTTGATCATTGATATTGTGGGTTCCTATATGTTGGTATTCTTATGTTCTAGTATTTTCTCTCCGAGGCAGAATTCTGGGTCAACTCAGTAAGCAGCACAACACTCTTGATCCCCTATTTGCATCTGCATTTTCCTTTTAACATTTGCATGTATTTGTGTTTCAGGTGCATATTTTCCCTTTGATTCTAGTAATCTAATCCACCGTCAGTATGGAGCCTAGTTTCAAGAAGACTGTCATCTACAAGTTCTCGACGCCGGATATAGGGCCTCTGCTTGGTCTCACTTCTGTAGCTGATCATGGTGTTATGGAAGACTTCAGAAAAGATTATGGGAAGATCTTGAGCTATGTCTGCAAAATCTCAAGATATGAGTTAAGAGGTATCCATACCCTGCTGTAGTTTTATGATCCTCAGTTGCGTTGCTTCACCTTCCCTAGTTATGTCCTAGTTCCTACCTTAGAGGAGTTTGCTATTTTGATAGGAGTTCCGGTCTTGGAGCAGATCCCTTTCTTTCACTCTGAAGCAGAGCCTGATTTGATAAAATTGGCAAGTTCTCTTCATTGGGGAATCTCTGAGTTGGATGGTAAAATGGTGTGGAGAAATGGAGTCCCTAGCTTTCCATTGTCATTCTTGGTGAGTAGAGCCCAACATTTTGCACAAGAGGGTTGTTGGTCAGTTTTCAATGCTATTTTGGCAATCTGCATTTATGGAATAGTCTTGTTCCCTAATATTCCAGACTTTGATGATTTGGATGCCTTCCATATTTTCGCTTCCCGAAATCCAGTGCCTACTCTCTTAGGAGATGTATACCATTCTGTGCACTAAAAGAATGAGAATAGAAGGGGAAATAATGTCTCTTGTTGTGCGTCACTTCTTTATAGATGGTTTGTGAGTCATCTTCCTCAAGCTGGACCTTTTTTTGACACCTCAGACACAATTGATTTGTCGGAGAGAATTATGGGCTTGACGTCAGAGAATATTGTTTGGTTTAACAGAGACTTGATTGGCAAGGAGATTATCTATAGCTGTGGAAACTTTCCCAATGTTCCTATGATGGGAAGGAAGGGTGGTATCAACTATAATCCTTCTCTCGCTATCTGAAAATTTGGTTATGCTTTGAAAGGACCCCCAAGGGAGGAGGAAATACATGAATCTTTGTATTTCACAGGATCACTTGATGATAATACTTTAACTAGATTGGAAAAGGCTTGGGGAAGAATCCACCGGAGAGGAAAGCCTTCTTTGGGTAAAGGAGACTGTAGAGCCTATGGACCATATGTTGAGTGGATTCACGAGAGGATTGGAAGAGTACTATTACCATTCCCGGTCAGAGAGCCTTTATATCCTTTGGTAGCTGAAAAACCAACCATAGTTGATATACAGAGGTATAACCAGTTGTGGGATGAGAAAGAAGAGCTACGCAAAGTGAATGAAGAGTTGGAAAAGGAGATTATTCAGCTTAGAAGCGTCAAGAATGAAGCAACCTATTTGTCCAAGATGAAGACTGAAACCTTGAACAAGATGGGGAGAGAACTGACTAAAGAGATTCGTGCCTGAGAACGAGTAGGTCAAGATCTGTAGAGTGCTAGAAATATCTTCAAAGACAAGAAGAAAAAGATGGAAAGGGCACGCCTAGAGATATCCAAATTCAACACTTAGTAGAATGCTGCTCTAACTACCAGCAAGGGAAGAGAGGATGAGCTTCATCGGCAGATAGATAGGTTGAAGACTCAGCTTTGGATTAAAGATGAAAAACCTTCAGGGGAATCATCTCATCAGCATGAAAGTGACTGTAAGTTACGAGAAGCTCTGACAACGTTGGAAGAATACAAGATGAGAGTATAACTGAAGAACCAACACTCGAAGATGGTTTCAGAGAAGGTTCTTAGGAGGATTATGCTCAAGGCTTGAAAGCGGTTATCAGCAGAAGAGAGTTGCTCATTCAAGCATTGGTTGCAAGACCTGAACATCTAGATACGAAGGAATTGTTAGAGGAGTTCCAAACTCGCTACTGTGGTTGAAGGGAAAGTTGTGTGATGCAGTTCTCTCTTTATTCTCTTTTTCTGTTATTGTTGTTGTTGTTGTTGTTGTTGTATTTGGATCATCACCAGGCTTATTGGATGGGATCATTATCACTTCCTGTTGTATTCCTGGATGATATGTGGTGTATGCTGACATTTGCTATCATTTTATTTATGAGAAGGATTTTGTAGCTCCATCTGTTGCTTCTTCTCTTTCCTGTTTGTGGAACTAGAATCAAGGGGGAGAATTTCCCTGAATCATATTTACATGCTTGCATTTTGCATCATTTTCATATTGCATTGCAGGTGTTCTTGGTGTCGTTAACCTTATCTCTGTGTGGTTTTCTTCCAGCAGCTTTCAGGATAACAGATCATACGTTTCACCGATACTCGACCAGAGGGAATCAACAAAGAGCTATGGATCAGATTCAGCTAGAGTTGCAAGAGTTCAGGGATCATATGGCTCAGTTCATGGATCTGATGCAAGGGGTTGCTAATGGTCAAGAACAACTCAGAACACTAGTCCAACCTTTGTTTGCTAGGGAGGATGGTAGCGGAGTTTTGCATGGAGGGACCACTGCCATTCCTTCCCCAGCTGATGGAAGTACTCCTGAAGCTAATGCTATTCCCACTGTTGTTATTCCTCCGGGTGGAGGCCATCAAATAGGAGCTCATATGATAGGTGCAACAGGCGTTACACATGGGGCAACAGGTCCTCAATGGGAGGAAGATGAACAGGATGATGTTTTCTTGATGGGAGATTTGGGTGTAGGCCTTCAGACTGATGCAGATAAAAGGTTGAAGATGATAGAGGAAAAACTGAAGAATCTCGAGAACCAGAACTCTTTGGGGCGGGAAATGTCTAACTTGGGGTTGATTCTAGGGGTGAAAATTCCACCCAAATTCAAGGTTACGGACTTTGATAAATACAATAGGACAACTTGTCCCATAGTACATCTCAGATCATATTATCAGAAGATGTCTGCCTACTCAGATGATGAGAAGTTGCTGATGCATTTTTTCCAAGATAGCTTGTCAAGACCTTCACTAGAATGGTACATGAGTCTAGAGACGACTCATATCAGAATTTGGGGAGATCTTCGGGAAGCTTCTGTCCGTCAATATCAGTATTATAGTGACCTGGCGCTGAATCGTGTTCAGTTGCAGAATCTGTCTCAGCCAAACAACGAAAGGTTTAAAGAGTATGCCCAAAGGTGGCATGAACTAGCTGTGAGAGTTCAGCCTCCGATGGTGGAGAGGGAGTTGATTGATATGTTTGTGGCAAAATTTCCAGGGATATATTATGAAAATTTGATTGGAAATATGTCTGGTAGTTTTTCTGATTTGATCATCACAGGTGAAAGGGTAGAGAACGAAATCAAGTTGGGTAAAATTCAGAGCGGAGAAGGATCCACATCAAGTGGAGGAAGGTAGACTTTTGGAAATGCTAAGAAAAGAGAAGGTGATACAAATGCAGTTATAGGCTATAGAAACAGGAGCAGAAACAAAGCTCAAGGTCAACAGCAATTCTAATCTCAACAACAGCCATAGGTTGCCAGCATAACCATTCCAGCGACACCTCAACAATAAACAAAATTATGCACCGCGCCGGTTTCAAGACTGAGGAAGAGCAATTAATAGGCAGTTTGATACACCGCCTATGCCATATACTCAACTACTTCAACATTTTCTTCAGCTACAACTTATCCAAAAGAGAACGTTGGCACCATTTACAGGCGCGCCACCTCCGGGTTATGATGCGAATGCAAGGTGCGACTTTCATTCTGGAGCTCCGGGCCATAACATAGACAATTGCAAAGCTTTTAAGCATAAGGTGCAAGACCTTCTTGACACCAAGGAAATTATCTTTACCAACGAGACGCCAAATATGGTTCAAAATCCAATGCCTAACTATAGGGCAGTTGGTGTCAATGCCATTGTTGAGGATGAGAAGTTGAATCTGATAACTGATGTGGCAGAGCTGAAGACGCCGCTAAGTTTTGTAAAAAACAGATTGTTGAAAGGAGGGGTTTTTCCTGGTTGTGGGGAAGGTTGTGAAGGTTGTGTTATGCATCCTGAAGGTTGTAGTGCATTAAAAATTACATTCAGGGTCTGCTGAATGATGGTGTTTTGCAGTTTGACAGAATTGAAGAGGAAGACGTGAAAGAAATTGACAGTGGGCGGGATGAAATCGCCACGATTTCAATCCCTTACAGAACAATCAACATATTTTCGCCACCAAGGCCAGCACCAATGATTATTACTAAAGTCGGGCCAATACCTTACGAAAGTAGCAAGGCTATTCCATGGAATTATAGGGCAGAGGTATTTTGTAATGGACATAAGCAAGAATTGGTGAGCGCATCACCCGGAGAATCATATGTGGATAATGTCTTTGGAACCGGAGGATTAACCAGAAGTGGTAGGGTGTTTTCTCCGTCAGAGACCAGTGTGCAGAGAACTGATAAAGGAAAGGAGAAAGTTATGGAAGAGCAGAGCCAACAACAGGTAGAAAAAGACTCTTTAAGATTTTCTATCAGTTGTAGCAAACTCCCTCGAAGATCTCGATCTTGTCCTTGTTGTTGTGCTAGGAGGCCCCTAGGAATGCATTGTTGAGAATTCTCAATACAGCGTACGTACCGCAGAAAATTTCGGTATCAGCTTGAAGGGGGTTGTAGCCCATGTTAATGCAGGCAATGGCTTGGGGTTTACAGATTTAGACTTGACTCCCGCGGGAAGAAATCATAACCATGCCTAGCATATCTCCATTGAATGTAGAGGGGTTATTTTGTTGCATGTAATTGTAGATACTGGGTCATCACTTAATGTGTTGCCCAAGAAAGCTTTAATGAAGTTGGACACCCAAGGTGTAATTTACACTCCCAGTGATCTGGTTGTGGGAGCCTTTGATGGGACGAGAAGATCGATCTTTGGTGAGGTAACCATACCAATTCAAGTCGGCCCGAAAATATTTAATGTCGTTTTCTACATTATGAACACTCATCCAGCGTACAACTGTTTACTTGGTTGACCATGGATTCATTTTGTAGGAGCAGTTACTTCGACCTTTCATCAGAAGCTGAAATACATGGTTGAAGGAAGGATTGTCACGGTATACGGTGAAGAAGATATCATGGTGAGTCACCTGTCGTCCTTCAAATATGTAGAGGTGGATGGAGAGATCCACAAAACTTTGTGTTAGGCGTTCGAAGTTGTTCAGATTAAAGAGAAGCCTCATGTTATGGATAGTACTCCGGAAGTTTCAACGTCTTCTTTCAAAGAAGCCCAAGCTATTGTGGAGTCTGGTTCTTCACAGGGATGGGGTCAAGTGCTCAGCATTCCCAATAAGCAGGACAAATTTGGTTTGTGATACAACCCGTCATCTTCCTCCTTACAAAGTGCGCCGCGGTATAAAGGATCAGTGCAATTCACCAGCGGTGGAGTGATCTTTGACATAATCAATGTCATGGGAGAAGACGATGGAGATAGCGATTGTGACATGGACGCGTGGATTCAGTCGTGTGTTCCTGGTCAAAGCTTATACAATTGGACTATCGAGGAATTTGTTCAAGTGTCTTTCAAAGAGTAATATCTTTGTTTTGATTATGTGTGTGGTCCTACGCTCTGCCCAGGGCGTGGTGGCTTTGCTTTGTAGGGCCTATTTATTTATGTTTGAAATCTTTTTATCATTAATAAAAGGCGTTTATTTGCATTCATATGTTTTGATCCTTGTTTTTCTCTTTTTATTTTTGACAATAAAATGGAAATGTGTTTGTGCTTATTTGCATTTCATTTTAAGCATAAAACACCAATCATGCAGGTTTCACATCACAGATATCACCGCTCCAGATTCGTCTATGATTCTGTGTGACTTTAACAATTTGATTTTTCAAGCTGAAGAAGAGATTGATGAAGATGAAGACCTGCCTGAAGAGCTTTCCAAACTGCTAAGACAAGAAGAGAAGTTCATTCTGCCTCATCAAGAAGATATCGAAGTTGTCAATCTAGGTACCGAAGAGGACAGAAAAGAGGTCAAAATTGGGGCTGCTTTAGAAGATGGTGTTAAAAGAAGACTGGTTGAAATGCTTCGAGAGTATAGAGACGTCTTGCCTGGTCATATGAAGACATGCCAGGGTTGGATACCGATATCGTGGTGCATCGTTTATCCCTTCGGGAGGAGTGTCCGCCTGTGAAACAAAAGCTAAGGAGAACCAGGCCCGACATGGCAGTTAAAATTAAGGAAGAGGTCCAGAAACACTTGGATGTAAGTTTTCTGGCCGTCACAAATTACCCTCCATGGGTTGCTAACATCGTTCTTGTGCCTAGGATGGAAAGGCCAGGATGTGTGATGATTACAAAGATTTGAATAGAGCGAGCCCAAAAGACGATTTCCCGCTCCCCCATATTGATGTGTTAGTTGATAATACGGCTCAATATTCAGTGTTTTCCTTCATAGATGGCTTCTTTGGGTACAACCAAATCAACATGGCCCTAGAGTACATGGAGAAAACAACCTTTATCACGCTGTGGGGGACTTTTTGCTATAAGGTCATGCATGTTGGATTGAAAAATGCATGGGAACCTACAAGCGGGCAATGGTGGCTCTATTTTATGATATGATTCATCATGAGATTGAGGTCTATGTTGATGACATGATCACAAAGTTACATACGGAGGAAGAACATCTGGCTAATCTTTTGAAGTTGTTTGAAAGGTTGAGGAAATTCAAATTGAGGCTGAATCCGAATAAGTGCACTTTTGGAGTGAGGTCGGGAAAGCTATTTCGGTTCATAGTCAGTGAAAAAGGAATCGAGGTAGATCCTGCGATGATAAATGCAATACAAGAAATGCCAGCGCCGAAAACAGAAAAAGGGGTTTGTGGTTTTCTAGGGAGATTGAACTACAATGCAAGGTTCATATCTCACCTTACAGCCACCTGTGAACCAATGTTCAAGCTGTTAAAGAAAGATCAAGCAGTTATTTGGAACGAAAATTGTCAAAGGGCATTTAAAAAAATAAAAGAATACTTGCAGGAGCCTCCGATACTGATGCCCCCAAAGGCCGGAAGACCGTTGATTATGTACTTGACGATTCTTAAGAAATCAGTGGGTTGTGTACTCGGTCAACACAACGAGACAGGAAGAAAAGAACATGTTATTTACTATATGAGTAAGAAGTTCACAGATTGTGAGTCCAGATACTCAATGTTAGAGAAAACGTGTTGTGCACTCGCTTGGGCAGCCAAACGCCTAGGGCAGTATATGTTGAATCACACAACCATGTTGATGTCGAGGATGAATCTGATCAAGTACGTGTTCGAGAAGCAAGCACTTTCTGGAAGAATTTCCAGGTGGCAGATGGTTCTAACAGAATATGATATTCAGTATGTTTCCCAAAATGCCATCAAGGGAAGTGCTTTGTCAGAATATCTCACAGAGCATCCGATTGAAGATTATCAACCGATGAAGTTTGAATTTCCTGACGAGGACATAATGTTTCTAAAGATGAAGAATTGTGACGAGCCTTTACCAGACGAAGGTCCCGAGATAGGCTCTAATGGAAGTTGGTTTTCGATGGTGCTGTTAATTCCTATGGTACTTGTTTTAAAAAAAAAAAAGAGAAAAAAGCCCGTAAGTCGAAAAGCTAGAAAGCAACAACTTAGGAAAAATTGGGGCATCCCGCTGGACTACAAAATCAAAAAAAAAAATTCGAAAAGATCAGTCCAGGAAAAAATTAGGGAACAAAAGAATAAAAATAAAGGGAGGCTACAAACAACAGAAGACCAAAGGGGTGGCTGTCACTCTGAAAACCTTGTGGGTTGCTTAACCATTACTACTACCATTCAATAAACCTTTTAGAGGTGAGTGTTTATGCCAAGTTAACTGAACGTAGGATTGGAGATCATCACGGAGGAGGGGTGGATACAAATCATACTTTGAGCCTAATATCATTTGTTTCAATAACCGTGAACCTGACCACGATTCAACCCTTGAAAGACCTAATTGAGGCAGGGTTTATTCTAAAGGCATACTATAATGAGGTTAGGTTACCTGACTCCTACATGATTTGCTAATCATATCCTTCTTGTATCTTTCACTAATAAAATCAGCACTACGTTTGGACTTTAGGCCCATTCATCTCACTATCACGACACTTAATAAGTGATGTTTCTTTCAAAATCTGCATGAACACTGCATTAAAATTACCATTCGTGAACAAACAATTTTAATTGCAGGTCATTAGTTGACATGGAGGAAATTCCAATAGGGATAGCAGTCAAAGAGGACTAGATCATTCAGCAGTCTGGATCAGAATCGAGTATACTTGGAAACCCTATGGATATGGGGCATTGAGATCCAGTGAGTTTGGAATTAGTCAGTTTGAGATAAATCCCCGAGCATCGGTTGATTATGGGGCAAATCATTCAAGAGGCGGTTGATTAGAAGTGAATAATCTCGAGACTCTACCAATCAGGGGCAAGTCACCTAGAGATTTTGTTGATTGAGGGCAGATGCCTCTAGTGTTCAGTTAGGACCAGTCAAGTTGCTTCAACGCTTATTCAGGGGCAAATCACTTCCAGAGTACATTGAAGCCAATCATTCTGAGAGTTGTTAAGGATAGGTCCTTTATTGTACAGATTCTGGGGCAAGCCATCTTGAGGTCGTCTCCTGGTAAGCTACATTCTTCTCAAGGTGAACTCTTTCCCAAAGATCACACTAGGGCAAGTTGAACTACCCTGGGGCAAGTTACTCAAGCAAGTTTATTCTCCTCAACAAGAGTTGAATATCGGGGAATCGTGCCCTTACCCCATCAAATAACGTGAACCTTCTGAAAAGGCCTTCCTGTCATTGGATCGTCATCCCACAACCTAAACCTGTTACCTATCAAAACCATGTAACCAATCATTTCCACAACCCAGTTCTCGTCTGGAAAACCTCCAAAGCCCAGTTCTCGTCTGGAAAACCTTCAAACAAGTCCTCGTCTGGTCAAACTTTCACTAAACACCAGTTCCCGTCTGGTACATGTCATACGCTAAATTTTCCCGCCAACTTTTGTAAATATTATTTCTCTTTTTTAGTTAATTTCTCCTTTTTCTTTTCAAATATAATATTCTATACACATTTTCATACAGATTTTTTTTAAACAATTAATTAGGTTTTTTTATTATATTTTAGAATTAGAATAGTTATTTATTTTCCGTTTAGCATAGAATTTAAATTTAGATTTTATTTTGCTAATTTAATTAGTTTTAATAGAAATTAAATTTGTTAGGGTCTTCTTTTTAGGTTTAAATATAGAATTTTTATATTTTAGAATAATTTTTTTTAGAAAATAGTTTTTAATAGATTAGAATTTAGATTTTCATTTTAAATAGGATTTTAATATTGTTTTTTTTCGAAATAGATTTTTCTTTATTAGTTTAAAATAGTTTTTAATTTATTATTAGGATTATTTATTATTAGTTTTGTTTAGTTAATTAGATTAGTTGGAATTATATTATTGAAATATTGTTATTAGATTAGGGTTAGTTTAGTCAGAGTTACTACTTTAGTTTAGAACTAACTAAGTTTAGTGAAAATTATTAGAATTTAGTTTTGGAGTTAAGTCAACGTCATCATGTTCATTAGCTTAATCAGCCAGTTAATCATCAATTAAAGCCAAGCTTGCCACGTGTCACCAGCTTATTTATACTGGCCCTGTTCATGTTCCCTAACCTCCCACACTCTGAAAAACCCTAAATTAGCCGCTACTGTTGATCCCTTCCCCAACTCATCACCATAATCATCCATCCCACTCGCAAATCACCACAAAAACATCATTCCTCCACAACACCTTTCCTCTTCATCACCATTACTCAACCCTTCATCTTCCTGTTCAAAATCAACAGCACCAAACCAACTCAAGCCCTCTTCAATGGAACCCACTAAACCCTTGACTTCTTATCTGTTAACCAACAATAATCCATCCGCGATCCCTAAACATTAAAACATCCTTCCGTTTTCTCCTCAACCGTGAAGCAACCTCAAACCCATAACCGTTGAAACCGCCGCACTTTCCATTCGCGTCGACCAATCGACCCCAAAACTTCCATTGAAACCCATCTACACCTTCCACCATTGTTTCATCACTTTCCTCTCAGAAACGAACACCGTTGAAACAAACTTCATCAACTCATTTCTGAAACCCACTCAAACACCATTAACAAACTATCATATCAAAACCAACAAAACCCCAAACTTGTCCGACCAAGAACCCACACAAAACCCAACTTCCTTCAACCAAAGGCGAAGCCTTCATTAACGCCGAGAAAACCGTGGAAGCTAGCCAGGAAGAGACAGAGCGATTCAAGGTTGGAATGAGACCCTTTTTTTATGTGGATCTGTTCGTCGCCATTGATTGATGCACGATGACGATGATGGATGTGAATCCTGTTTTCATTTTTCTTTCCATTTTGTGTTGAAGATGCGATGATGAAACTTTTTTCTGGGCATGTTTTTTTAAGAATTCACGATTTTGTGGTGCTGAGAGGAGAATATGAAACTCAACAGAGCAACATACGAAGGTGAAGGCCTCATCGTGTTTTCCATTTATTTTATTTTATCTTTTTTTATAATTATTTTATTTATTTTTAAATTAATTTTCAAATATGGAATATTATTATTTAGTTAATATATTTTAGTTTATTTATTTTGTAAATAGTTTCTATAAACAATTAACAGGTTATTTTTATAATTAGTTTATTAATATTCATTAATAGTTATTAGATTTGTATATATTACATAATTTATATTATATATTTTTATTCTAAACTTTTATATTTCATTTTCTTTTTTTTTTAGAATTGATTTCATTTTTCTCTTATTATTGGGCTTTTTATCCCATTTCCCTCATTTTGGTCGATGACGAAGTTTCCATAAATCGATTACTAAGTCAATATATTGATAAGTATCGTTGGATCCGAGACCCGCCTGTTTTCCATATCGTATTTTTTATTATTATTTTATTTTCGAACCAATGAAGTCTTTGGCAGGTTCTCAAAAGTCTCTTCAATAAAGGAATCCAGTTCTCTTTGTATTGAACTAAAGAGAGAGGATTAAGTGTATACTTCTTCCTCTCCGAGTGTCGAGATGCTCACTGTAGTGTGGGTGGTTTCGACACTCATCTTTCAATACGAAGACGCTTGTATTCTCCACACATTCTCTCCTAAAACCTCGATCCCGCACCGAGTGCATTTTCAAACCTTTTTCTCCTAAAAGCCTCGGTCTCATACCGAGTGAATTTTCAAAACACTTTTAAAGAAATCAATTTCTCTTTGTATTGAACTAAAGAGAGAGGATTCAGTGTAGACTTCTTCCTCTCCGAGTTTCAGGATATTCATTGTAGTGTGGGTGGTCTCGATACTCGTCTTTCAAAACGAAGACGCGACTTTATTCACCACCTCTCATTCTTAAAATTTCCTTACGTAACTGTCGCTACCGCAAAAATAAGGTGTCGGGAAAACAGAAGAGTCGCTACCTTTCGTTATTTATCCCACAGAAAGGGAAAGGAAACGATCGGAAAAACCTAACGAAATGGTATAAGACAAGGTCATCGCAACTATGTCTGGATTCGGGAGTCGGTTATGCAAGAGGAAGGTATTAGCCCCCCTCACGTCCATCGTACTCGATGGGATCCAGGCTTGTTGTGTTTATCTGACGGGTTGGTTTATCTATCTACGCTAAAAGTCTGGTCTGAAAAGAAAAGAAAATGACTCAGCAGAACACAACAGTTTTATGCCTAGGTATTCTCGTTTGGAACGAGAAATCAGAGCCAACGTAGTTCGCCTAACTATGGGTTACGGGGGAAGGTTGATCTCCGAGATATCGCATCTCGTGCCTACGTACTTTCACACGGCGTGAAAGATCAGAGCAAGCGTAGTTCGGGCTAACAAGACCACAGGTTGGTTTAAAAGTTTTACCCGAGTAGGGTTAACAGACGGTTCCAGCAGTTGGTGTATGCAGCTCGCTCGTCGGAGACTTAGGCGTTTACCGTTTGCGGTAGAACCGGGTTTTAACAAAACTCTCCTTACGAAAATGGTTTCCAAGGATTAAAGGTCCCAGAGGACAAAAATGATTTGAATTTTTTTTTTGAAGTTTTTTAAAGAAGAAGTGTTTTGAGTTTTGTTTGTAACTCGTGTTGCACTAAAGACTTGGACTTAAGAGTGAATGTGTCACATGTCACCCAAAGGGTACCATACTAAACACCCAAGCTGTTGAAAAGAAACTCTGCAACAACCCTTTCTCAAGTGCTTAAGGCTCGTAGCGTACAATATGTGTTATCCTTTATTAAGTGTTTTATGAATGTTTGAAGATGAGAAGAGAAAGGACGCACTAAAGGGGAACTAATCCAATCCTAAAGTTGTCATGCAAAGTTGATCCTATGATTGAGGTTACGAGGGAACTAACTAATGTTATCATGCACGGTTAGAACCCTAATGTCTGTCATAACTTGGAGGGAAATGACTCACGGTGGTTCCGGTGGCTGAGCAACCGTCTTCTCCGGCGAAGGCACGAGTTGCAGGTCATCAAATCATGTTAAACCTTATATGAATCTCTTCACTTTTTCATGCTGAGTTCAAATATACTCTCCAATTCCATTGATTCCTCATGAATATTAAAACACGATCAAGAACAGAAAATGCATCAAATTAAAACACATATCTCTTCCTCATTAAATTATGGATCGTCACCAAACTCAAATCCAGTCTCCAATCCATTGATTCCTCATGAATATTAAAACACAAATCTCTTCCTCATTCTTCATGGATCATCATGTACTATCTAACTCATGTTAAGACCTCAAGATCAGGTTGATTTGAATCCAAACAAAAAATTGATCATGACTTAGATTGTCCCTAAACTCCACAATTATGATTTGAAATCCATCTAGGTTCCTTCCTAAGTCCTAACCATAATTCAATTCGTGCTAGATCATCCTAAAACTAGAGCAATTGTGAAACTTACCAACCTGGTTTGTAGCAGTTGCAGTGTGACTCTTGCTTCAATCTTGTGCATATGAACTATGCTGAAGGTAATAGAAACCTTGATTTGCCTTGAGAAGCTCAAAATATGAAAACACGATTTTCTGTTGAAGCTTGAAAACTGACTTTGCAATCTCTGATTCTTGCACTGAATAATCACCAACCCTCATCTGAATCTCTTTCTGAACTTAAATAGAATTGGCTTGAGTGATTTGGAGGCCCATTGGAGGCCCAATTCAGGATATCCAACTTTCAAATTTTCTCTTCAAAACTCAATCATGGCATACACGAATCTGGCTCAGATTCTTCTCCTAGAAGCTTCACATGTATTATTTATGGCCTGTTGAGAATGAAGGGATCAGATTGCACCCTTGTTATCATCTTATGGCTAAGATTGAATGTGTTACTTATCCATGAAGTAACAAGTTGAAAGTCCATGATGAAAGCCTCAAATTTAAATTCCATTAATGCCAAAGTGTTCCAATCGGTTTTTCTAGTCAAAATGAGTACTCATATGCAGTTTCTTGACCTCTTATGATTTAGTTTGAATTTTTTAACTTAAATGCCTTTTAATTCCCCTATTATCAAGCTTCCATGAACCAAGTCTTGCCCTAAGCCAAATCAATGCCTTATGGGTACATTGTTGACCTTAAAATCCCATTTTGAGCAAGTTTTGTGTTGGACAAAACATCATTTGAGGCTCACAAGATAGTGAAAATGACCCATAATCCAAAATAACCTATAATCTTACTTTCCCAAAATGCCCCTGACTTGTAAACCTCATAACTTGAGTTCTACAAATCAGATGAAGTACTTCTAGTACATTTTGGAAATCTAAGACCAAGACCTACAATTTTCATGTTGGCCAAAAGGTGAGGAGAAACATCCTTCTAAGTCAAAAGTTTCTTGGAAGTTAGTTGACTTTTGCAGACAAATTTCACATTCATCTGATGACCTGCAACTTGTCTGGATCATAACTTGAGTTCTATAAATCCAATCAAGGACTTCTAGTACTCAAATTAAAGCTAAGAGCATGCTCTACAAGTTCAATGTTTGCCAAAAGTTGAGATGAAACTTGTATCTTGAGATAAGTGGTCTTGAAGTCAGGAACTAAATAGGGGATTTTACCCTGAGAACCCTAATTTAGCAACTCCTCACACTTTAAATTCTTCTTGGATTGATCTTGGAATATCCCCTCATGTATCTCAACACAAATTTCCATGATCACAAAGACTTAGAATTGAGTCTTAATCTCCTTCAATTGCCCAGTTGACTCAGGGTTGACCAGATGAAAACCCTAATGGAAACACCTTAAATTGTGAATTTCCACACTTGACACAAGCACTTGAATGCGCCCCACCATGACCCTCAAGGCACTCCATGAGCTCTATCCCCATACCCTATCCATGATCAAGGCTTCACAACCCACTGATAGTCTTCAATTGGCCCCCAAGTTAGGAGATGAACCACATACCAGCATCCAAACTTCTTAAGAACACAACCCACTTTCTGATGACTTTGGTGACCTCTCAAGCTTGAATAAGACCTCTAGATAGGCTCCTCCTGATATAAACCACAATTTATCCCCTGCTGAATAAATAATGCTATGCTATAAAAATTCTAAACCAATGATATGCTAATGCAATGAAACAAAAGCCAAGTAAAAAAAAGGTTAGGCAAATTTTGGGGTGCAACAGTAACCTTCTCTTCTAAAACCTCGGTCCTGCACCGAGTGCATTTTCAAACCTTTTTCTCCTAAAAACCTCGGTCCCGCACCGAGCACATTTTCTTCTAAAAACCTCAGTCCCGTACCGAGTGCATATTCAAAAACACATTCAATTAGAAAATTGAGCTCTCTTTGTATTAAACTAAAGAGATAGGATTGAGTGTAGACTTCTTCCTATCCGAGTGTTGAGAAGCTCACTGTAGTGCAGGTGGATTCGAAACTCGTATTTCAATACGAAGACATTTTCTCTTTTCCACAACTTCTCTCCGCAACTTTCTCACCTAAAACCTCAGTCTCGCACCGAGTGCATTTTCAAACTTCTTTTCACAACAAAAACTTGAATGTCATGGAATGGTTAGGCGTAGGCCTTCTCCTATCCCGAGTGCTTGACATTTACCGTAGGTTTTACCGTTGCAAAGCACTTATCATTCAAAACCAAAAATACTTTAATAAGAGAATGAAGTTCTCTTTGTGTTGAACTAAAAAGAGAGGATTAAGTGTAGACTTCTTCCTCTTTGAGTGTTAGGATACTCATTATAGTGTATGTGGTCTTGATACTCGTCTTTCAATACGAAGACGCTACGTTCGCCACACCATTTCATAACAAAAACTTTAAGATAAAGAATTGGGTACTACCCGCAAGGGGTTATTATCCGAGGATTTATTTCACCCCTAAAAAACAATCTCACAAACCAAACGTGACTTCTTGCCTCGTATGGTGAAAATTAATCTTTCAAAAAGGATATGTTACGTTCGTTCTACCGCAAACAGGTAACGCCTAAGTCTAAAACAAGCGAGTAGCAATACACCTAAACTGCTAGAATGCGCACGATAACATCATCCACAAAACACCGGTTACCCGTAGTATCACAAACTACATTGCTCTGATTTCTCTTGCATGTTGAGAATATGTAGGCATAGGATTGCGACAATCCTAGCAAGCACCCTTTTCTCTTTTCCACCCTTTCCCCAGAAAGGCATGCTACGTCCGTTCTACTGCAAATAGGTAACGCCTAAGTCTCCAAACGAGCGAGCAGCAATACACCTAAACTGCTAGAATGCGCACGATAAAATCGTCTACCAGAATGTTCCTGGAAACCGTAGGCCGAACTACGGCTGCTCTGGTTCTTTACTTCCTTCAAGTAAAGATACATAGGCACAAGGGCCACAATCCTTACCAAGCACACTCCCCCTTACCCGTAGTTCCCCGAACTACGCCAACTCTGACTTTCTCATATCTGTTGAGAATACGTAGGCATAGGACCGCGAAGTCCTACCGAGTATGTTCTCTCTCTTCTTCCCCATTACCTCTCTTTCCCCTATTTCTAATTCTTCTCTCTCCTCTAGGAACACTCATAGAAAGCAATATATTTTAGCAAATACATCACACGTCGACAAACAAATGGTTCCCATCGAGTACGATGGATGCGAGGGGTGCTAATACCTTCCCTTTGCATAACCGGCTTTCGAACCTGTTCTTGGTCACGAGACCATCTTATCCGATCTTTCTTAAGGTTTTCTCGATATTTTCCTTGCCCCTCATAGGATAAATAAAGTTCTGTGGCGACTCTTTTGTCCTTTCTTTTTGCCTCACCGTCGTTGCATTTTTCGAGTAGCGATAATACATGTCGGCTTTTAAACATGTTCCCGTCCAGTCACCCTTTGTTTAACCTATTGCTTAACCAGTTCTCGTCTGGCTAACACAGTTCCAAAGTCCAGTTCTCGTCTTGAAAACCAGAAATCAATTCCCATGTAATACCCAAACCTAGAAGTCAGTTCTCGTTTGACAACTTAACCCTTTACCACCAGTGCTCGTCTGGTAGTCTACCCTCGAATGCTAGTTCTCGTGTAGTATTTCCCTTTTAATTTCAATTTTGTTGGTAACCAGAAATAAAGTCTTATCACCATAAAACTGGTCCTACCTAACCCAAAAGCCTAACTGTACTTGGCACAGCATTCCTGATGTCTTACATGCTATCATATTCCCTGACATGAGGCTCGATTGATCTCATTTCTCCGCAGTAGAGATTTTGTATTCCCCAGGGTGATGTTGTTAAATCAGGAGTATCTCGCCGGTAATAGTGTGATCTTATCCCCAGCAGGTTGAGATTGTTTCTCCCTAGCAGTTTAAGATTGTAGCAGGTTGAGATTGCATTTATCCCCTATCAGGATGTGATCAAGGTTATCCTCAGGAGGTCGAGATTGATATTCCAGGAAAAGTAGAGCTATCCTCAGCAGATGGATTGTGTACGACCATCCCTAGTGGATTGAGATTGAAGTTTTCCCTGAGAAGCAGATTTGGGTTTATTTCCCCAAAAGTGGGACGAGTGCAGTGTTGTTTCCCCGACAGAGTCCAAGTCTTTGGCTCCTTTCCCGTTAGAGTCTAGGTCATTGACTCATTCGCCAAACAGAAGTTGTTATTATTGAGTTTATTTCTCACTTCCCCAAGCAGAGGTCGATGCTGATTCCCTCATTGCCGAATCCTCGGCGAAGTCGACGGAGTTTGTTTTCTTCCCCGCAGAGTGGGATTAACTCAGAGATTGTTACTCTCCATCCTTAGCAGAGAGAGTTTGGGATAATCTCCCAGTAAATCTTGTGCATTATCCCTAGCAGATAACAGATTCAATCTCTAGCAGATAATGGATCCTATCTCCAGCAGAGTGGAATCTCTGGCATAATGGAGCTATTCCTCAGCAGTTTGCTTTGCTTCCCCAGTAAAGGATATTATTGTTCCCCATAATGTTATATTCTGGCAGGCCATCCAGGGTTGATTTCCCCGGTAGAGTGGAGTTATTTCCTCCAGCCGAGTTGTTTGTCCCCTTAGAAGAGTTGTATTCTGTTAGGCCATTCAGGGCGTTTTTACCAGCAGAGTTTGATTTGATCCATAGCAGAGTCGATTTGCTCTTAGCAAAGCAGTTTTACCCAAGAGTTTTCTCAGAGGCCATTCAGGGCTTGTTCTCCCCAGCATGAGTCCAATTGCACTAGGCGTGCCTAGTCTTTCCTTAGTGGAGTTGGTTTCCCCTCTTCAGCATTTATTTTGCTGAAGTGGCTCCTTTGCATTTGCATCATGCATAGCATCCTCTCAAACGCGTAGCATTTTCATTTCGTATGGAGCATTACGCCATATTCAAACATGTGCATTTGAAACATAAGCCACGTTTTTACCTTTGGTTTTCAGGTGTATCTGCAGTAGAAAATATTATTTTAGTAATCCCGTGTGGTATCCAGACCTCGACTTCCTCTGATTATTTTAGTAAGCCCGTGTGGTATCCAGACCCCGGATTCCTCCGGTTATTTCAATAAGCCCGTGTGGTATCCAGACCCCAGCTTATGCCCATTTCGTTCAACCAACTCGTGTGGTATCCAGACCCCAGATGGTATATGTTTTATTCGATCCCGTGTGGTATCCAGACCCCAGCTTCCACCAGTTTATCTCTTTAGCCCGTGTGGTATCCAGACCCCAGCTTCCATCGGTTTTATTGGCTCAAGCCCGTGTGGTATCCAGACCCTAGCTTACAGTGTTTGACTCCTGAGCCTGTGTGGTATCCAGACCCCGACTGATGGTTTATCTTGCCTATGTGGTATCCAGACCTTGGCAGATTATAAAATTTTCTCTCGTCTGCGTGATATCCAGACCCCCGCAGATTGTGATCTTTGATGGATGTGTCCATCTTATCTTTAGTTCTCCCCAACGGAGTTTACATGGTTCAAGTTCATTTATTCCATTCAGTGGAATTCTTCTTTCAGATTATGAATCGGCAGATTCTCTTCTCAACTTCGTGTTGATCCGGCCTTCGGGTTCGATGCTCGCTTTTATTTAGCGAATGCCTGATGGCGAGGTCAGATGTTCTTCTCAACTTAGGGTTGAGTCGGCCTTTAGGTTTGATGCTTGTTTGTTTAACAGATGCCTGACGGCGAGGTCAGATGTTTCTTCCTGCTGGTTGTCGATGTTTTCGAATTGATAATCAGTTAGCTTATGGCCGTTGCAACTATTAGATGCAGTTTTTTCGAGGTTTCTATTCCAGCAAACAATTTTGCAGTTCCACTTTTGTGGTTGGAAAATTTTCGGGTTCTTTGGTATTCAACCGTCTTCTACCTTGAACGATTGAAAGCGAATGTTTTTCATACCTTTAGGTCCAAGTCGTTTGAATAGGGGCAGCTGTTGTACCCCAAAATTTGACCAACATTTTCCAGTAATTTGGCTTATGTTTCATTTCATTTGCATCTGCATATCATTTATCGCATACTGTACATTTTGTCAGTCAGAGTGATTTATCGGGATTACAGCCCCTTTTCTCGCATTTCAGGCGATTTAAATCAGTTCAAGGAAAATAGATTTATTTCGGAATCGAGTGGAGTTGGTTCTTATTCTGTTGGTCTAGTCAGTGTTGATATTTTCGGTGGTCGCCCTTTTTACCGTTTATTTTGCTGCATTCTTCCATTTTTATTTACCGCTTTATTTTCTTTTCATTGGTTTTTATAGAATTCTTATTTATCTGTTTTTTAGAATTTATTTTATTAGGTTTAGAATGTTTTTTTTATAGAAATATTAAATAGATTTTTTATTTTAGTTAGAAGTACTTTTTTTTTTATTTATTAACTTTTAAGAATTAGTTTTTTTATTAAGTTATAGATTTATTAGAAATTAATTTTTTAAAAGAATAGTTTATTAGATTATTAGTTTTTTAATTTAATTAGTTATTTTGTTAATTAGTGTAGGCTAATTTAATTAAGTTTAATTTGATTTAGATTGTTTTATTATTAGTTTTATTTAATTAGCCATTATGGTTGATTATATTAATTAGGTTTAGAATTAATGTTAATAGAATTAATTTATTTTATAGTCAGAATTGTTAGTTTAGTTTATTTCATTACTTCATTAGTTATAGGTTTTATTCAACATTTATTAATTATATTCATTATTAGTTAGCTTTTATTAATTATTATTTAATCAGCATTAGTCAGCAATCATCAGGTTTATTTGGTCTCTAACATGCCATGTGTCGTGTATATAAGAACCCCCTTCACTATTCATCTGCTTCCACTTGGCAAATCCTAGCATCCCCCAACTACTATTCACCTTCTTCTCAGATGAAGAACATTAACCCTAGACCATGAACCCTAGCTGCCTCCATCCAAACTACATCTTCTCCAACCTTCTTCTTCTCACCATGAAAAACCTCCATTGAAGAACTTCACAATTGATGTTCTTCATCTACCCAGAATTCCTTCCACCTCGTTCATCATCCCTTCCAATTTCCAACCCAGCATAGTGCCTCACAAAATCGTTCCATCATCTTCACTTCCATTAACAAACATCCATAACCTTCATCCTAAAATCCTCATCTTCGAAACTTAACCCCATCCTCAACCTCCATATCCATCTCAACCAACTACACTTTCAACACCTTCCCAAACCTTCAACAGATCTCAATACCCGTTTTCCTCCATTAACTTCAAACAATGAACAAATTTCTGCAAACCGCAACTGATGAGAACACGCGACTTCCACCATCTTTGCCGCATTTTTTCTGTAAACTGGTTTCGTAATATCACGAAAACAACTTCAAGTACCACTTCCAGCGACGTTTCAATAATCTCTCTGCAACAACCCCAAAAACAAGATGGCGACAAAACCGCAGCGACAACTTTCACGAAACCAACCCATTTCTCTTCAAATTTCTGAAACAACAACAACCTAAACCCCGATTCCCATTCGCAAAACACAGTTTCACCCCTTCAACATCTTCAAATTGGATCTCAACACCAACCATGAAAATCCACCTTTCAATCTCCAGATCTTCAATCCAGAAACAACCTTCTTCATCTCCAACCCCTCTAAACAGCACAAAAAACCCATTTTCGTAAACACAACCAACGACCTCACAACCCAAACGCGACACATTTCCAATCTTCCTCTGCGAACCCATCTTCCACTTCGTCATCTTCACTCAAACACAAAACATAACCCACTTCTAAACCAAAATCGAAACCCTTTAACCCTCCATCGACAACCCATTCAAACACCTCAAACACAAACAACTCCTCCCAGGATCCAACTCACAACTCGTAACACGCACACTAACCAAAACATAGTGGAGCGAAATTGGTTCAGAAAAGAGAGATGGAGATGTTGGGATTGTTGTAATTAATTTTCTGGATTTGTGAGGTGAACAAAAGACTGAGTGAGAGAGAGAGAGAGAGAGAGTGGAAAAAGTGGTGAGGGGGAGAAATGGTAAACGTGTGAAGGAGAAGATCCTTTTGGCTGATTTTGTTTTGTTTTTTTTTTATCTGAGCCTACCGTGGCAATTTGGGTCTTACCCCGTTTTGTTTTTTTAAAATAAAATGTAAATTATTAATATTTTATATTAGTTTTAAAACATTTTGTTATTTTGGAAATATATTTTATTTATATTTTATATATATTATACTTTTTTTAGAACTTTATGTATATTATATTATTTGATTTGTTTGAGTTATATATTATGTATTATATTTATTATAGTTTTAGTTTATAATATTATTTTATATTCATCTTCTTTTAGAATTTTATATACTTTTTTTAGAAGC
This sequence comes from Lathyrus sativus, assembly GCA_963859935.3. Taxonomy (NCBI): domain Eukaryota; kingdom Viridiplantae; phylum Streptophyta; class Magnoliopsida; order Fabales; family Fabaceae; genus Lathyrus; species Lathyrus sativus. The sequence continues at coordinate 270,877,638 of OZ012739.1, forward strand.
TTTGTATATTTATAAGCTTATATTATTCAATTTATTTTTGAATTTTAAATCTCATTTTGTTTTTAGAAGTTGAATTCCATTTCTCTTTTGTTATTGGGCATTTTGTCCCATTTTCATTTGTTTTGGTCGATGACGACACTTCCGAAATTCATTACCAGTCAAATTATTGATGAATAATGTTGGATCTGAGACCACTTATTTCTCTCCTCATTTTTCTTCTTCTTTTCGATTTTATTTTGACTTTCTGTGATCGATGAAGTCTTGTATCCGCAAGACGAGATACCACTTGTTTTGGTCCGTACGACACGATTCAATTAGAGAACGATCCTCAATATTGCTTCTCTATCTTATTCATAGCACAGAAATCAATACGCGACCTCCTATAGTTTGACTTCTCTTATAAGTCGAGCTACGACGGTTTAGCATCACATTGGTCCCGATTTGAAACGTTATCATCAAGGATCAAAGAGGAGAATCTTGTAATGGAGCTTGCACGCAACGTCAAGGGTTAACGAAACCACTCTGTTCGGTAACATTGTTTTAATTTCATCTTTTATTCAACCACCGAGTGTTGTGAGCCGTAAGCGATAGACACGTGGGAAATGATGAGTGAGTGGCCTCCTCTCTCTTGTCTAGAGTGTTTAACATATGCCCTTTGGGCAATATTCGACGCATTCGCTCCTACGTCTTAGGTTTTAGCGTGTGCGTCCCGTTCCGAACCTTTTCTCTCGGATCCTTTCGATTGAGATCCTTTTCTCTCACATCCTTGCGATTGAGATCCCTTCTCTTGCCCCGTGCAATCGAGACTGTTTTTCCATAGTTAGCCGAACTACGGCTGCTCTGATCTCTCATATCTGTTAAGAGTACGTAGGCATAGGATTGCAATAATCCTAGCGAGCACTTTTCCCTCTTTCCTGTAGTTAGCCGAACTACAGCTGCTCTGATTTCTCATGCCAGATGAGAATATGTAGGCACAAGACGCGATGTCTTGGTGAGCACACTAACAACTAACTTCTCTCTTCTCTCGCCCTACTGCAATCGAGACTTTCCCACTAACGACTAATATCCCGTAGTTCTAAACCTTTAGGTTCCCTTTACCTTTTAACCCATGGACATGCTACGTCCGTTCTATCGTAAACAGGTAACGCCTAAGTCTCCAATGGTTGAGCAGCAATACACCTAACTGCTAGAATGCCTAAGCTAGTATCGTCTACCTTTTTTCTCACCCCCGTGTGATCGAGAATACCCCGTTTACCCGTAGCTAGCCTGAACTATGTTTTGCTCTGATTTCTCATACCAAATGAGAATACATAGGCACAAGACACGATGTTTTGGCGAGCAATCTTCCCCATCTTCACCCGTAGTTTTCTGAACTACATAGGCATAGAGCGACAATGCTCTATCGAGTCTCTTTTCTTTTCTTTTGCCCCTGTATGCCTGTAGCTTAGATAGTGTAACACCCTTTTAGATAGACAACAAGCGTGGATCCCATTGAGTACAATGGACGTGAGGGGTGCTCATACCTTCCCCTTGTGTAACCGACTCCCGAACCCGAGATTTGGCTGTGATGACCTGTCTTTTCCCGTTTTCTTAGGTTTTCTCTGATAGTTTCCTTTCCCTATCTTTGGGATAAATAACAAACGGTGGCGACTCTTCTGTCTTCCGCCGGCTTCCTTTTTTGCAGTAGCGACACCTCTGTTTAAGATGGGAGTAGGAGAGACATTAGGCTTTCAATCCTTTGCATGATAACATTAGGTAGTTCCCTTTTCTATCTCAACTTTAGGACCATTTTGCATGACAACATTAGGATTTATTAGTTCCCTTTAGAGTCTTGTGTCTTCACTTCTTTTCTTAGAACCTCTTAAGACACTTAATAAAGGATAACAAGTGTTGTATGCTACGAGCCTTAAGCACATGTGAAATGATAAGTGGGGTCCTCTTCTCACATTATCTAGAGTGTTTAGCGTATGCCCTTTGGGCGATATACAACGCATTCGCTCTTATGTCATAGTCTTTAGTGCAATATGAGTTACAAACTAACTCAATTCACTTCTTCTCATAAAAAACACAAACAAAAATCAAACCTTTTCATCCTTTGGGATTGTTTCAAACCTAATTTTCATAAAGAGAATGTTAAGTTTTTGTTCTACCGCAAATAGGCATTGTCCCCAACTCATAGAATGGATATGTAACATTGCTCATAAAACACCTGAACCAACTAGTGGTCTTGTTTCTCGAACTACGCTTGCTCTGATATCTCATACCAGACGAGGATACGTAGGCACAAGACGGAGATGACTAGCGAGCAACCTCCTCCCCTTCACCCGTAGTTTCCCGAACTACGTTGACTTTGACCATGAAGAGGTATGAAGAAAGAAGTGGCTGAGTTTGAGTATGCTGGTTAGACTTGTCAAAAGTAAAAGATTGAACATCAAAGACCGTTGGGTCTGATGCAACCGCTGAATATTGCAAAGTGGAAATGGGGTAGTATTTCCATGTATTTTATGTCGGATTTACTAAAGACATTGAAGGAATATGATTCAATTCGGGTGATTGTGGATAAATTGACTAAATCAGTTCATTTCTTACCAATGAAGATTAATCATTCTATGTTGAAGCTAGCTGAGATGTATATTGAGGAAGTTGCGAAGTTGTATGAGATACCTTCAAGTATTGTGTCTGATAGAGATCAGATATCTTCATCGAGGTTTTGGGAGAGTTTGCAGACGCTTTGGGTACCATGTTGAGATTGAGTATTGCCTATCATCGACAGATGGATGGACAGACAGAGAGAACTATCTAGTCTTTAGAGGATTTGCTGAGAAGCTTGTATGTTGGATCAAGGTGGATCATGGGATAGTCATTTGCTGTTGATTGAGTTACCTACAACAACTGTATCATTCTAATATTGGAATGGCACCGTATGAGGCATTGTATGGTAGGAGATGTAGGACTCATTTGTGTTGGTATGAATCAGGCGAGAGTGTTGTACTCGGATCTGAGATTATGCAAGAGACGACTAGAAATATCAAGATGATCCAAGAAAAGATGAAAGCGTCGCAAATTCGTCAGAAGAGTTACCATGATAAGAGAAGGAAAGCACTTAAGTTCCCTGAAGGAGATCACATGTTTTTTAGGGTTACTCCAGTAACTGGTGTTGGCCGAGTTTTGAAGTTCAGAAAGCTCACACCATGTTTAGTTGGTCCGTATCAGAGTGGCGCAACAGAAGCATGAGAGAAGTAGCATGTCATATTGTTTTACCGCCGTCGCTTGTGAATTTGCATGATGTGTTTCATATGTCTAAGTTGAGGAAGTACATTCCAGATCTGTCACATGTGATTTAGATGGATGACGTACAAGTGGGAGATAATTTTACTGTTGAGGCATTGATTGTTCGGATTGATGAACGAGAAGTAAAACAACTTCGAGGTAAAGATATTTCCTTGGTAAAGGTAGTTTTGGGAGGACCAGCTGGAGAAAGTTGGACTTGGAAGCGTGCGGATCAGATGACGGAGTCGTATTCGACTCTGTTTCCTTGAGGTAATTTTCGAGGGCGAAAATTCTTTTAAGTGGGGAGAGTTGTAACACCCCAAATTTATTGGAATATTTATTTAATTTATTTAAATATGAATATTTGCATTTTTTGTGATTTTCGGTGGTTGGTGTGAAATATTGAGAATTATGGATTTGGGGTTATTTATTTAAATAATAGTATATAATATGAATATATTAGTATTGTTACTAATTTAAATAAATATGAGTTAACTAAGGGCAAATTGGAAAATTAAGGAGGAGTTAGTGAGGGTAATATTGGAAAAGCTCAATTTATAGGCCCAAAGTTAGGTTTAACAAAAAGGGAATTCTGAGGGAATTAGGATTCATTCTTGTTAGACCGTGAAAAGAGAAGAAATAGAGGCTAGAGCTCTGAGGAAGAGGATTGAGGCAAAAGCTTCGAAAGGTTTTCGGAAAGGCAAGGAGAATGCTTAGAATCGACAATTAAGGTATGGGGAGTATTGCCTTCATTGTCTTCAATGTATAATTTCAATATATTTAAAGTCGATTTAAGGGTTTAATGGGTTTGAGGCTAATTTTGAGATAAAGGGAATTAGGCCTTCGTGGCGAAATCCTATTTGTGAGGTTTTAACTGTATAGGGATTTATTTGGGTTTAAGGGAAATTAGGACTTCGTGGCCAAAAATCTGGTTTGACATTTGTTTAACCCTGTAGGAAAATTTGATAGTGAGGAACTCTAATGACTGCGGTGTAGTTATAAGTATATATGGGAATTAGAGCGCAAATATAATACAGGATTGGTCTAATAATTCGTAGATTTTGTGTCTTCATCGCTGTAAGACCTTAGGGATGATTTAGGATTTTTTTGGGGGCCTTGGGGAAGTGAATCGTTAGACTTTTAGGTTCATTTTAGGTTCTGGTGCGTAACAGTGTTTTGCTGTAATCACGTGTTTGCACAGAAAAAGAATCCTTCATAAAGCGAATGAACTCGTCCCAGATTCACATTGTGAAGAATCCTTCGCACAGCGAAGAAACTCACCCCAAACTCGCACAACGAACTTGCTAGCGAACGTAGCAGAGTTTCGCGAATTCTGATTTTTGTGCAGTGATGCCTTGATGTTTTGATGCTGTGATTTCTTTGATGAATTACCATGAGTATGACTATTTCTACGTGATAATTACATGATAGTATGATGATTACCATGAGTATAATTGTGAATTCTATGGGATTAATATGTGATGGTATGCTGAATTACCATGAGTATGATTGTGATTCTATATGATTAGCACATGATTATATGATGATTCCTATGATGTAATGATGATGAGCTATGATGATATTTCCATGATTTTTGATGATTCTGTGATGACATAATATATGATGATGATTGTGAGGATGATGATTTTGATGAATGATGATGCACCTATGATGTTATTATGTGGATGATTATTGACATGTGCATCATGCATTCATGTGCATCTATACTTCGGTTCAGGACCTTGATTTCTTTGGCTTCAGTCCTATTTTACGAATGTGGGTTATTTTTATATGCTCTGGTTCTCGAGCAGAATCGATTCTATTGATGGAGAGCTACGAAGGATTGATGGCCTAGTGTCCATCGAGCTGTGACGATTGGTGCCACATGCATGAGTCTTGTTTGCCTTTGTATTTATGAGATGACCTAGAGTAATTTATGATATTGTGGCCTTTGATGTTCCATGATGAATATGATGATATTGAATATGAAAATGACACCATCTTATATATTGATTTCCTACATTGATTATTATGAATCGTTTTACTCATCCTGCCTGTTTGAATGTTGCCTTCACGTGGGTAACGTGCAGATTACCAAGTTTAGTCGTGGGTGTCGTCGAGGACTTTTGAAGTTTTTGGGTCGTTGGCAGTTGTGGTTTACTTAGAGGGTCTTGCTATGATAGTGTAACATCGGGTTGGGGTCTTTGAGTCAAACCATGATTTATTTGATTTGGTTATTTTAATTATGTTCTTGTATAAGGAAAACTTTGGATTATGCCTTTTTGAGTTCTGCTGCAATTTTTGATATCTTCTGAGAAAACCCGTTGTTTACGGAGCGTTAACTTATATTTGAATTTATTGAGAAATGTACGCCCTTTGAGGTGATTCTTATGGTGTTTAACATTTTACTATGATAAATGTGAATATTTTTTCTTTAAAATTGTGGGGTAGAAAAAGGGTGTTACAGTTTACCCAATTGTCATTGCGGGGGATCGGACTATAATTCGCCCTACCAAGTTCAGCACCAGATACCTCTGAACCAATAAACAACGAGCTCTTATTCTGTTTTTGCAGATTCTATAACATTCAGGTTAAGCGACCGGGTGAGGGTCACCAAACTTAGAAGTTACATTCCCTATTTTTGATTAAATAAAGTGAATTTTTTGGATCATTCACTTATATTCTTCGGCTTCCCTACATAGAGCATTCTTAAGATGGTGCTGACTGCTAAAGTAAACTACTTAGGGACTTATTTAGGGGTGAGATTTTAAGGCTAGGTCATAATAATTATCCATATCGATTCCTATAATTAAGAGACTTGCGATGTTAAGTCGTTACTGATATTTTAGGAATATTTCCCAAGTCTTTGTAAAATGTCTTAAACTTGTCTAATAGCCCACAATTTTAAAACAAACACTGTTTTTCTTTGCAAATTTTTTTTCGGTATGGCTCAAGAAAAGGGATAAAATTTAATAGACAACAAAACTACACTTAAAGACTTGACAATACATGTAATGACGAAATTAAAAAACGAAAAATAAAATAAGGCAATAAATCTAATCTAGAAAGCAGTAAAATTCATCTCCCACACTTAAATCAAACATCGTCCCCAATGTTTTAACTTAAGGTGAAAAAGAAATGAGCAAACCTGGTGTGTGATCAGAGCAGTGGGCTCAGTGGCCTAGCATTTTGTTCAAAGAATAAATTTCTTGGAAAAGGCAGTCCATTTGTTCACTGAACCTATCTGTTGGATCTCTTTGCTCACAGCGAAGAGCCATGATTTTTTTTCTCAAAGTAAAGAGCTCATAGTCAATGTAGTGTGCATTATGATATTCAGGTTCAATGGGAGTTTCGGGAGGAGATAGATCTTCATCAGGGTTTTCTAATTGGTACCTCCAGTTATTTTTTCGTGGACACTCGTGAGGTCGTGGTTCGGTAGGGTAAAATGGTGGATTACTTCATGGTTTATAAGGATTTTAAGTTGGCTCGGTCCTTCACGTCTCACTAAACTATAGTTCAGGCAGAAGTCAATGTCTAAGAGCTTGCATTCACATGTCGAGGTTAGATGGGCTACTCGGTCTCGCAGTCCCAAGGTATTACCAATGTGGGTGACTAATCCTCTTACATAGATGTCTCATACTCTTTACTTGGAAATCTTCTTAAGATTAGTAAATAGGAAGGATGCACAATTTATGGGGCGGCTCTAAAAAATGCTCAAAATGAAAAATAACTCCTCTTTGCGATTTGGTTCTTAACTTTTCCAAAGAATGTTTAGGTGCCTACCATATGGAAATACCTAATGGCTGGATTATGGATGAGGATGTTATTCATATCATCATGGTCAGTATGGTAACTCAAAATTTAACTTCCTCTTTTGCCTTTTGGATAAGCATGTGCATTTGCATCGCCGACATACGCATTAACACCTCTTTTCTGCGGGTTTTTGTTGTAGGATTATTCAGGTTTTCGAAGAACGATTAATCTCATCTTCTTAAAGACCTCATATCATATACATAAGCAAAACAATAAGGGTTTCTTTGCATATTCATCAATGCAAAAAGTTGAAAATCAGAGCCATGACCACAACACCTTTTTTCAAAGAAATTGGGAAAATTTTGGCTTGGTTTTTGATTAACCATTTGTTAGTGCAAAAGGGTTAATCGATTAACCCTGGTATTTTGGCAGATTCTACTTAATTTTCATGACAACAACTTTTCCTATAATCTTTTGGGATCTACTTGGTTCTTGAATCGTGTGGAACATTCTAGACACCTCTAGACACTTCAAGAAATTTCAAGAGTTTACTTACATTTATTCCAATACATCACTTTGAATCAAGATTACTATGTAAATTCATTTCCAAGCATGAGGACCATTTGATTTGTACATACATTGAGTTAGCTCCATCAAGTTAACTAACTAACTAACTAATTGAGTCAACTTCTAACTAAGTGAGTTAAGTGCAACTAACTCCAAGGCTAGTTTCAAAGTAAACTCCAAAGCACATTCCAAACCTAGCACTCCTAAGCTAGCCTCTATATAAAGAAACTTTCACTTTGTTGCAAGGGGGCTTCGACCATTTTCACAATTTTCTCTAAATATTCACTTTTCACTCTCACATTCTCTCTAAAGTTTCTGTAACTTTTTCTCACATTCATGTTCATCTTCTCCCCAAACCACACTAGAGCTCAAATTCACCATTAAAAAGTAGCAACTTTCACATTGAAAGTGCTTTTATCTTGAGCCTAACCTCCATTATCTTGCACTTCTACTTGGTTTTTTAGAGTTTCATTAGCTTTTTCTTCAGCTCAAGTAATTATCTCAAGTTCCTTTGGTGCAAATTCGTATTTGGAGCTTTCGTCACATTTTGCTCGGTTTCGCTACAATTCAGTTACAAGATCAGTATTCTATGATTTTCTTGGCTCATTCTCATCACATATCAATAACAACAATCACCATAACAATCCCCCGCCTTGTAGGTTGGAAACTCTTGCTCAATCTACTGTTTCGATCACTTTCGCGCGTTTCTGATGTAGTTTCGATAGTTTTTCGATATTAATTAATTATATGATTTTTTGATCTTTGATCTTCATGTTTGATGCTCTCAATTGATGATTAACTGTTCATACTTGATGTAATTTTCGTGCACAAATGCATTCCATAATATTAGAATGTTTGGATAAGTGATTAAGTAGCTGGAAGTGCTTTTGAAAACTGATTTTTTGCCACTGCTTTAGTGTTAATCGATTAACACTTTGCTAGGAAAAAAGTGTTAATCGAGTAACACTGTTTTTTTCTAGTTTTTCTACCATTTTTCAAGGGTTAATGGATTAACCACTTTTCACTAGCAAATGGTTAATCGATTAACAATGACCCATAATGCCATTTTTGCCTATTTTAAAGCTTGTTTGATCTCCTTTCTTCATTTAACTTCCATGTCTTCATATGCTTGATATTCAGGGATATTTTATGAGCAGTATGAACATTATTTGAAGCATGTATGCAAACTTTCAATGCACGAACTACCGATTCTTACTTATTTGTGATTCACGCTAATTGACGTTTGGCGCTGCTTTGCAATTTGATTCTTGATCATATTAAGTTTGTTCTTCATTGAGCAAGCTTAATCTTGTATAATCAATAACCCACATGTTTGCTTTGATGATCTTTTGACTCGCTTGAAAGATTGTTGTTTTGTTCACTCTCTTTTGATTAATTGATCAAAACCTTATTTTGATTAGTTAATTTTCCCTATTTCTTCTCTTTAGGATCCTTCAGAGCCTTGTTCTCTCAATCCCTTGTTGAGTTGGAAGTTTGCACAATGCATTAGAGCACTATACAACTTGTGTCGTTTCTCTATCGATTTTATCTTCCTCATTATACATTGGGTTCTAGAGAAGGAGTGAGGATGGAGTATACCCTGCCCTCATTCTGGCAACTTCTGGTTAGGGGCGTTGACCCTGAACTCAAAGTAGTCACCTATATATCTGAATTGGGGTGTTTCTTGAGTTTGATCTTTGATCTAGCTCTTCTTCCAATCCTCCTTTTGATCAATCACCTTTTCATTGCACCCTAATCATTGTCGCTTGGTTTAAGTTCCTCCTTTCGATTCAAAACTCTTTCACTTTTGGCCAACCACTATTCTTTGATTTCCGAGAAGAGTTGTAATCACCCCTTTGTTTGGCTAGTCTATCGTTCTTTGGTTAAAGCCAATTTATCTTCTTCCCTAGTAAAGTCGATCCTTTTTTATGTTAAACACAGTCTGACTGTCAAATACCGACTCTCTGACGGAGTCCACAACCTGCTCTTGATTCCTCTCCCTCTTTCTTTGCTCAATTACTTCCTATTAGTTAAAGCACGAAGTGGCTCTTTTTCTCAGTTAACCACAGTCTATATGTTAACATACTGAGTTCCCCTTGGGTTAATAACCTTCTCTTTGTTAATCATCCGTCCTTTTGTTAATCACAACCCGCCTGTTAAAACCAACCTTTCTTGGGTTAATCATCTTCTCTTGGTTAATCACTTGTTCCTTAGTTAATTAATTTCCGTCAATTAACATACTAAGCTTCCCCTGGGTTAATCACCTTCTCTTGGTAATCACCTGTTCTTTGGTTGATCACAATCTCCCAATTAAAACCAACTTCCCCTTAGGTTAATCACCTTCTCTTGGTTAATCAACTATTCATTGGTTGATCACAGTCCGTTTGTTAAAACGAACCTTTCATGGGTTAATCACTCGTGCCTCAGTTAACCATAGTTTGTTTATTAACATAGTGAGTTTCGCTTGAGTTAATCACCTTCTCTTGGTTAATCACTCGTTATTTTCGGTCAATCATAGTCTGTCTGTTAAAACACTGAATCCCATATAGTTAGCAACCTTTCTTTGGTTCAAATACTCACACCTTTAGGTTAGTAACTTTGTTTGGTTCAAATACCCTTTCCTTCGGTCAAGTACTTCTTGTTCACTCAATGTATCGTCCTTTGGGTCACAACCTTTTCTTAGTTCCACACACGTCCTTTGGGTCACAACTTTTGCTTGGTTCCACACCTGTTATTTCGGTTAACCATTGTTTATTAGTTAACACGCCGAGTTCTCCAAAGAGCCAAACACCTTCTCTTGGTTAAATAATCCTATTCTGGTTCATCACAGTCCGCCTGTTGGCACCAACCTTTTTTTTCCCTGTAGAGTATTACTCTTATATTTCTTCAGTTAATCACTGCCTTCTAGTTAATGCACCGAGTTCCCTATGGATCTTACCTTTCCATCGATTCTTGTCCCTTTATTCTCCTGGTTTCAACACCATTCTTTTGTTTTCTCCTCAGTGGAGTCATCGTTTCTCTTTTGAGTCCCTCAGAAAAGTATTTCTTTGCCTTTCTTTCTTAGTTTTGAAACCATTTATTTTGCATCCTTGGTAGAGTCTTTCTACCTCCTTTTGCTCTTGGTTTTGACACCGTCTTTGTTTCCTTTTCTTTCTCTGTCCTAGTTCCCCGAACTACGTAGGCTTTGATTTCCTCATGGAACTGTGAGGATACGTAGGCACAAGATTGTGAAATATTAGTGAGCCATCTTCTTCAACTTTCTCTTTTCTCTCTTCCTGGTTCCATGAGCTACAGAGTTCTGAATTACTCATTGCACTATGAGGATACGTAGGCACTAATTCTGCGCGAGCACTTATTTATCTCCTCCTCTTTCTCTCTTTCTTTCCTTCTTTTTCTATTTCATCTTTAGCTAAAAGCCTTTAGATAGATAACCCATCCAAGTCTAGAAGCAAGCAAAATGGTTCCCGTCGAGCTCGACGGATGCGTGAGGTGCTAGTACATTCCTTTCGCATAACCGACCCCGTTACCCGTTTCTCTTCAATTTGGGTTTTATCTATATTTTCCCTATCCTTTGGGACAAAATAATGTTCAGTGGCGACTATGTTGTATCTTTGAATGTGTGATTCACCCAGGTGTAATCCCGCTAGCTTCAGTCAGGGGGGAAATCCTCAATGATCCCTCCCTAGAAGTAGTCTAACTCCCCCTGCATATTATCAGGGACTTTAAAGTAAGAATTAGGGTTGTGCTGAATGCGAGGCATCTGGCTACCTCTCTGCAGGTGATCCTATAGTCCTTGCCAAATAGTGTAATGGTAACCAGGCCTCCTTAATGTACCAATCCAGTATGGGGATGAAAATGAGATGAGCTTAGAAATTCTAGTGTTATGATTTTGTAGGTTGGGTGCTTCGCTACAAAAAACCTATCCCAACTCATTTGGGCGAACACAAAACGAACACTATCAATAAGTCCTAGGTGAACCATGGAAGGAAAGTCTGGGTATAGGATAGGTAAGATGGTTCTCTCAGCTGAGGCATCAAAAGGCCTTCTCTGTTTATTGTTCTTGAAGTTAATATGAATTTCATTAGTCGACTGCATCCTGAATATAGTTAGTCAATAAAACCTGCATAAGTAGAAGGTTTTTTCCTCGAAATGAAAACATACATAAGTTATATATTTATTTTTAAAAAGAAAAGAAATAACCAGAGCGGATAAATGAAAATAAAAACCGTGGGTTTCCTCCCACGCAGCCCTGTGTTTAACGTCGGTAGCTCGATTAACGTCAAAATTAGGTTGTAATAGTGACTGGGGGTAGTTCCGAGAAAGCAAGACCATCGTGGGTGATATTTTCCTCACGGATATTGCAAAGTTATAGACTTTGTTCGTTCACAATGAAAGGATTCATAGATGGGCCTTTAATTTTAGCTTCCTAGATTATAGGATTCTTGTGACTTTGAAGGGTCTAGTCCATCTAGAGCATAATTTACTGGTAAAAAGTCGCAATCTAGAGTTGAACAAAAGTATTGGGTCGTCTATATTAAACTGTCTCCTTACATTTCGCTTATCATGCCATGCTTTAGGCCGTTCTTTGTAAATTGTAGCATTTTTATAAGCATCTCATTTGATTTCTTCTAATTTGAGGATATCTAGCAAGCATTTATTTTCTTCCTTTAAGTAATCCATATTTAGGGTTTTAATAGCCCAATAGGCTTTGTGTTCTAGCTAGAAAGATAAGTGGCATGATTTTCCATAAACCATATAAAGGGTGTTGTCCCTATGGGGGTCTTATAGGTAGTTCTATAAGCCCATATTGCATATTGAAGTTTAGAGAACCAGCCTTTCCTATAAATAGAGATTGTTTTCTCTAATATCTATTTTATTTCCCTATTGGAGACTTTGACTTGTCCACTAGTTTGTGGGTGATAGGGCGTTACTGCCCTGTGTTTATTCCATATTTTGCCAAAAGTTTATCGAATATTTGCGAGATGAAACGGGACCTAACGTCACTTATGACTAGTCGAGGGACTTCGAACCTTAGGAATATGTAATTCTTAAACATTTTAATCACAACTCTTGCATCGTTAGTAGGTGAGGCGATAACCTCGATCCATTTGGACAAGTAATCGATTGCAACTAATATATATTTATTTCCCATAGATGATGGAAATGGTCCCATGAAATCTATTCTCCAAACATCAAAAATTTCTATTTCTTGAATTTCTTTATGGGGATTTCATCACGTCTAGAGATGTTTCTATTATGCTGACACCTGTCGCATTTAACTATATAGGCATGCACATCATGCCATAAGATGGGTCAGTAGATTCTTGTCTGAAGGATTTTTGTGCATGTTTTTGAGCTGCTAGAGAGGCCACCATAAGGCCCAGAGTGGAAATGTGTGATTAAGTTTTGAACTTCCTTTTCATGGACACAACGACGAAATATGCCATCCGCTCCTTTTTCGAAAAGTAGTGGTTCATGCCAGTAGAAATGTTTTATGTCGTGTACGGACTTTTTCTTTTGTTGATATGTCAGATCTGTGGGTAGAATGTTGGCTGTTAGATAGCTAACAAAATCGACGTACTATGGAACACTCGTTATTACTAAGGCAAATTCCTTTTCATTGGTGGCATAATTTAGTTGAGCGGCGTCTAGTGTTCTTCTTGCGTAATATATCAAATGGATTTTATTTTTTGTTCTTTATCCCAGAACAACACCGACGCCAAAATCACTCGCATCACACATGATTTCAAATGACTTATTTCAGTCTGGGGGTTGTATGATAGGTGTAGAAATCAATGCTTACTTTAAGATATTAAATTCTTCTAGGCATTTTTCATCAAAAACAAACTCGACGTCTTTCATCAAGAAACTTGTTAGGGGTTTTGTGATTTTTGATAAGTCTTTGATAAAACATCGGTAGAACCCGGCGTGTTCAACGATTCCCATGTCGAAAACTATGTGTCCCAAAACTATACCCTTTGTGACCATGAAATGACACTTTTCCCAATTCAATACGAGATTTACTTGCACGTATCTTTCAAAAATCTTTTCTAGGTTAGCAAGGAAGTATTTAAAATTGGATCCGCATACCGAGAAGTCATCCATAAAAACATCCATTATCTCGTTAAGGAAATCTGTGAATATAACCATCATACATCATTGGAATATTGCAGGAGCGTTGCATAGTCCAAACGGCATCCTCCAATAGGAAAAAGTTCTATAAGGGCGTGTAAAGGTCGTCTTTTCCTGGTCATCAGGGTGAATAGGGATTTAAAAGAATCCTGAATATCCGTCTAAATAGAAGAAATAGGAACGTGTGGCTAAACGTTCTAACATTTGATCAATGAATGGAAGGGGAAAATGGTGCTTCCTGGTTACTTTGTTTAGCTTCCTATAGTACACATGCGCCAACCACATACTATACGTTGTGGCACTAATTCTCCTTTTTTGTTCTGCATTACTGTGACACCCCCTTTCTTGGGTACGACATGTACTGGGCTAAGCCATTTACTGTCAGAGATTTGGTATATTATTCTGGTGTCCGGTAGTTTCAACACTTCCCTCTTTACCACATCGCTCATGTTAGGGTTTATCCTCCTCAGGTGTTCCCTGGAGGGTTTAGAATATTCCTCTAGCATAATTCGGTGTATGCACACAAATAAACTTATCCCTTTTAAATCAGAAATATTGCAGCCCAAAGCTGAAGGATACTTACGTAAGAGATCTAAAAGTTGATTTGTCTCGTCCTTATTTAAATTTGCATTTACTATAACCAAATGATTTAATTCCTTATCAAGGAATTCATATCGTAGATTCTTAGGCAATTCTTTAAGTTCTAAAGTCATTGTCTTAGGATTTAACAAATGGTTTAGGGTAAGTGATAAGCATTCATTAAGGTTGTTATCAACATAAGGTTCATATACTATTAGTTCATCATCCTCTATTATCTCTGTTGAAGGTAGTTTTATGGTTTGAGTTTGTATTTCAAGCTCGATTTTGGTCTGTGTTTCAAACTGCCTTATACACTCATCGATAATATTAATGAAGCAAAATAGATTGTTTATTGCAGGAGTTTGCAAGAGTTTCTAAAGGATAAATTATACCTTCTCATCACCTACTTAGAAAGTCATCTGTTCTCTCTTGGTGTCTATTATACCCTTGTCAAGAAGTATTTCCCGTGAAGGAATCTATCCTCTACTTTATGAATGACACAGAGAAACTTCAGGTCGCTTTTAATAAAATTCAACATAAAAAGAACTCTTAGAGAAACAAGTATCAAATTTTCAACTTGGAGTGAACAAAGAACCAAGAGCTACTAATTGAGATACTAGAGCAATATGTTGTAGAATGTCAAGAGGAACAAAAATGTTTGCACTCTCATTTCACCTGGAAAAGGACCATCGACCCCCCAACGGTTGAAGAAGCATGATTATAAAGACAGAAAAGGAATCATCAACCAACATCTAGACCTTTGTCAAGGATTCCTTAATATTCATAGGCCTGGTTTTCCTTCCTGCACATTGTAAAATAATGTGCTTTTCTCTGTAAGATTTTGTAATCCTTTGAATTCAATAAAATGTTTCTATTATTGTATCATATTTGCAACATGATTATTAAAAATTTATTTTAAAAACCAAAAAAACAAAAGAAAAGAGCATTTGCTTTTTCTTTGCACATCATGCATCATTCTAGCATTTCACATCTTTCAAAAAAAATTACACTTTCATCACACTTTAGAGTCAAACTGTCTCATTCATACAATACTCGAGTCAATCGTCGAAAGAAAATGGAAAATCTTGAGGAGGAAAATAGGGAATTAAGAAAGGAGGTAGCTACTCTAAAAAAAGGTATGGAGAGACTCAATGTCGTGATTGAATCAATGGCCGCAACTCAGGATCAACCAGCTCAAAGGGCGGTAATCTCAAAAATTGTGTCTGCACCAGCATTTGAGGTGCTCGGTAGCCTTCCTTAGTACAGCATGCCTAAAGGTTTTCCTTGGGGCATGCCTTTTAATTTAATACCTGAAGGATATACACATCTGGTCACTAAAGACCCATAAGCTACAACAGAGATTCATGTACCTAAAGGTTACAAATTTCAGTACATAGAAGCGCCAAGAGTCGTAACCATAATTACTATACCACAACTTGTGGTACATATCATTCCAAAAGAATAAATCTTTCATGCTGCTCCAGGCAAGGATATAAACGCACATGAAAGAATGAATGAATTCCATGAACAATTCTTGGAAATGCAGAAAGATGTCCATGCCATCCGCAGACGAGACTTGTTTGAAAAAGATGTCGCCGATCTCTGCTTAGCCTTAATGTTAAAATACCTTGCAAGTTTAAGGTGCTTGGCTTTGAAAAGTACGAAGGAAATTGTTGCCCTCAAAGTCACTTGGTAATGTATGCTCTAAAAATGTCTACCCAAATGGAAAATCAACAGTTACTGATCCACTAGTTTCAAGACAATTTAACCGGTGCCGCACTCAAATGGTACATGGGGTTAAATCGCACAAAGATCAGTACCTTCAAAGATCTTGGAGAAGCTTTTTCTGAACAATAAAAGTATAATTTGGATATGGCACCTGATAGGGATCAACTCAGAACAATGTCTTAAAGGGATAAGTAAAGTTTCAAAGAATAAGCTCAAAGACGACGTTAAATTGCCGCCCAGATTTGTCCTCCTCTCGAGAAAAAATAGATGACAAAAATCTTCTTGAAAATTGTGAGTTCATTCTACTATGACCGAAAATGGTAACAAATGCGCCTAGTGACTTCATCGAGATAGTGAACATGGGAGTGCGCCTTGAAGAAGCAGTCTGAGAGGGTTGATTGGTCAAGGATGTAGAACCCTCCAACACTAACAAGAGACATGGAAGCATTTTCCAAAATAATAAAGAGCAAGAAACCATCACTATTTCACAGAGTAAACAAAGGCGAAGATGCCAACCTCGGCAGGTAGCAACGATATCTCGTGTTATCAACACATTACCAGTTCTGGCATATCAACCACAGATTTCTCAAAATCAGATTCAACAACCACAATATCAGCAAAGGCAACAACACCCTTTTCAACAAACTCGCCCGCAATACAACAATAATCGTATCTCAAGGTCATCAGGGTTTGATCCTATCCAAATTCCATATGCGGAGTTATTACCAGTGTTGCTAGCAAAAGGACACATTCAAACCAGGACTCCTCCTGCCATTTCTGAAAACCCCTATATTAGTTCAAGGCTGACCAATTATGTGTTTATCATTAAGAAGCACCGGGGCATAACATTGAGAACTGTTAAAGTTTTAAATCGGATGTACAAAAACTTGTCAAAAATGGAGTTTTGTCTTTCAATGACACTAATCCAAATGTACAAAAGACCCTCTACCTCAACATGAGAAGGCTTCGGTAAACTTAATCAAAGAAGGTCCTTGCAACAGTTACCAAATTCATGATGTGCGCTTACTAGGAAAAAATATGGTTAAGATGCATGTCAAGCAAAGTGGGTATGACCATGTGCCACCTCATAACTATCATCAATATGATATTTGATCAAAGAACAACCAAGGATGCAACATTGTTCAAATAGTCCTTCAAGAGCAGTTGGATCTGGGTTGGATCCAAGATCCCATAATTCGCGGAATAAACATGGTTTATGAATACTCAGACATTGTTCAAAATTTTGACATCTGCCTAATGAACGTAAACATGGTGGAAATGCACCCCAAACAAAGTCAATATTATCATCTACCATTGCACGATTACATCGTTTCCTCAATTTGTTCAAAGGATAATTAGGAGTGTTCTTTTTTGAAAAAGGCTCTCCGACATCAAATGGATCTAGGATGGATCTAAGACTATCACGAAAGGAATAATCATCAGATCAACATGATTAATGAATGTACAAATAGAGTTCAAATCTTCGACATTCGCTTGACGAATACAAGTTTGATAGAATTACACGCCAAACAAGTTAGACTTAGCTTTTTAGCATCACACAACTATCAAGATTGTAAAGTTTGCTTCGAGAATGACCAAGGCTTCACACTCATGCAAAGAACTCTTCAATATTTAGTAGATCACTGATGGTTCCCAATATACCGGAACATAGAGACTCATCAAGTTAACATAGTTGATGAAGGCCCAAGAAGACACGAAAGTTGTGACATTCGCTTATTGGAAATAAACTTAGTGAAAATGCATTGCACACAAAGTGGATATGATCGAGTACCTCCTCAATATTATGAGTGTTACGGGATATGTTCAAAAAATAACCAAAGATGCTATCTCGTGTGAGCAGCTCTCTAGAATCAGGTAGACTAAGGAGAGATCCTATCGAACAGAGTGGGGGATTGTCAGTCAATCAATATGGTGCAAGATTGTTCAGGCTAGTACGAAATTCATGACGTTAAAAACATTGAAATGTCATTGGTCAAATTTCACAAATGCTTGTGTGGACTTAACTACTTTGGACCAAATCACCATGATCATTCAGCTTGTAGAAAATACCGCAGAAGCCGATATGGTTGCCTCCGCATCCGAAATGAGATTCAAGGACTATTAGATTGAAGGACCATTTAAGGCTTTAATGAAAGAGAATCCATTAATTACGGAATTTATGAAAATTTATTCACCTTAATTCCCTTGCTTAGTGAACCAAAGCGCTTGGAGATCCCTTTCGGCAGTGGAAAATTTCCTGATATCCCCAAGATGGAACCAATAGTGATTTCCTATGACATTGGAGGAGTCACATAACTCCTTTGGTCTTCTACTTTCCAGGTCCAGTTCCATATGAATCAAAGAAAGCCATTCCTTACAAATACAATGCAACCATGATAGAAGTTGGAAGGGATGTTCCGCTGCCATCCATTGTCAAAGTCGATGATATAAACCGAGTCACCCGAAGCGGTCGAATCTTCAGCAGAGGAATAGAACAGCCCATAAAAGAAAAAGAACCTCAAATTGAAGTTCTAGATAAACAGATTGGCTAGTCAAATGGTACAAGTCAGGTGCAAAATAATGATGAAATTTTAAATCTAATCCAGAAGACTGACTATAACATTATGGATCAGTTACTGCGTACTCCTTCTCGAATATCCGTATTATCCCTTCTACTAAGCTTGGAATCTCATAGGGATGCTCTGCAAAAGGTTCTAGAACAAGCTTTTGTAGAACAAGACGTAACAGTCAATCTGTTTGATAACATTGTTTCCAATATCAACTCTTGTAACAATTTAGGATTTAGTGATGAAGAGCTCCCGGAAAAGGGTAAAAGTCATAACATGGCACTCAATATTAACATTAACTACGATGATGATTCTATAGAAAGTGTACTAGTAGACACTGGTTCATCCCCAAATGTCATGCCAAAATCAACTCTTGTGCGACAATCTTTTAAAGGCACTTCAATAAGTGGTAGCAAGATCACAATCAAAGCTTTTGATGGATCCAAAAAGACAGTTATCAACGAAGTTGACCTTCCCATAACCATTGGTCCCCATACTTTCCTAGTCACCTTCCAAGTAATGGATATCCGAGCAGCGTACATTTGTTTATTGGGACGACCTTGGATCCATGAAGTAAGAGAAGTTACCTCAACAGTTCACCAGATGCTGAAGTTTGTAAAGAACAACAAGTTGGTCACAGTATGTGGAGAACGTGCTTTGATTATAAGCAACCTATCATCATTCTCCTACATGGAACCAGAAGAGGTTATTGGAACCCAATTCCAGGAACTTTCTATGAGTAATGGAAACAATCGATAAAAAGGAGCACCTATTTCCTCACATCGAGACGTTGTACAAATAGTGGAAAACGTTACCACTAAAGGATGGGGACAAGTTGTGATTCCTAACAATAAAAGAACATGAAAAGGTCTTGGTTTTACACCAGCATTTACCTAAATTTAAAAGAAGGGAGAGACCACTCAACCTATCCAAGATTTCTTCCACATTGGGGGTTTCCACCATCCTGCTTCCTAAGAGGTCCACACCATCGAGGGAGATGACTTCAAAGACAATTATTCTGATCTAGATGAAGAATGGAAATCATGTTTAAAAAACGAAGGTTATATATCAGAATAAGAGGTGTACGTTCCATTTTGTTATTCATAACAAAACGCCAGATACACAGCGAAATCAAATGTCGAGATGATCTATAGAGATTACGATATTGAAGGATGTCGTGCTCCTCCCAATTCATTAGAAACTTATACTCTGATGAAAGATAATTTTGACTATAACTCCCATGATGCCATGGATGATTTACCTATTTGGGAGCCATACATGGAAGATCCAGGATATCAAAGCCAGTCCGAGAATGCATATTTTCCAGATAACCCTGAAAAAGATTCATTTGTTCCTTCAGAAGTATGGAGGTCTTACTTAAAAAAACCTAAATATGTCAACTATCATCTTAATAAAGTCACGAGAATGCTGGACAAGAATTTATCAACTTTGCACTACCTGAAGTCAATGTCATGGAGGAAGACAACCCCTTAGTAACTTGGGATACCTTGGGACAACCAAGCGGAAAGTTTGATTTCCTAGTGAAATATACTGCTCCTAAAAGCTCTCGCAACATGTTTCAAGACATCCAACTAAGTAGAAGGGGAGATCCTCCTGATCCAGAAGATACATGTGAAAAGAAAACAGAAAATTTCTATGCTAATGACTATGCATGGGAAGAAGACTCTAGTAATCTAACTCCGCCATAAGTCAATATCATTACTAAAGACAATCCCAGAAGGGAGGTGCCAGAATTTGTAATTCACATAGGAGTTCGTCACAATTGGATAGTTGTTGATGTCTCGAATGTTGTTCACATCTCAAAGTAATTTCCTTGTCTTTATTTTAACCTCTCACCTCGCCCGGGTGAAAGGATGTTTTATAGGGCATAATCTCCTGTAAATATTTCCTCTCTGCCTTGCCCAACGCAGATGCTTTTTGTTTTATAGGGCTTGTGTTTCAAGAATTGACAAATCTTAGATAAAGATGTCATTCTGAATTCCAGCATTTATTGTTGTTTTTGCTTTTTTCTTTTTCAGAAAATAGTAACCCTAAAAGAAACAAAATAACAAACATTTTCAAAAGTACATTGCACACCACTTTTTGCATTTTTTCTATCTTTCCTAAAAATTATCATCAATCACATTATGCAGATTAATTGTTGAAAACCCCATTGAAATATATTATCCAATGCCTTTTCCAAACTTTGAGTTCCCGGTATTCGAAGCCTAAGAAGAAGAGGACAAATAAGTTTCATATGAGATCTCCCGACTACTCGAACACCAAAATCAGATCGATGCAGGTTTCCTTGCCACGCCAGAATATCCTTAATGGTTAGTCAATATAGTGCCTGTTCCCAAGAAGGATGGAAAAGTCAAAATGTGTGTGGACTACAGGGATATAAACAAAGCAAGTCTAAAGGACGAGTTTCCCTTACCACATATTGATATGTTAATCGATAGCACTGCAAAGTTCAATGTTTTTTCCTTCATGGATGGAATCTCAGGTTATAATTAAATCAAAATGGCACTAGAAGATATGAAGAAAACCTCATTCATTACACCCTGGGGAACTTTTTGGTAGAAAGTGATGCCGTTTAGATTAAAGAATGCAGGCGCAAATTATTAAAGGGTAATGAGAACTCTATTTCATGACATGATTCACAAAGAAATTGAAGTTCATGTGAACGACATGATTGCTAAGTCTGAAACAGAAGAAGAACACATGGAAGATTTTTCGAAACTATTCGAGCGTCTGAGAAAATACAAACTTTGCTTGAATCTCAATAAATGTACATTTGGTGTAACCCCAGGAAAGCTTTTAGGATTAATCGTCAGCCATAAAAGAATTAAAGTTGATCCCGACAAAGTCAAAGACATTCAAGAAAATCCTTCACCCAGAATAGAAAAACAAGTAAGAGGAATTTTGAGACACCTAAACTACATCTTCAGATTCATATTTCTCATGACAGCGACATGCGCACCAATTTTGAAGCTCCTTAGAAAGGATCAAGGTTGTGTATGGACGGATGATTTCCAAAAAGCTTTTGAAAATATCAAAGAATATTTGCTGAATCCACCAATTTTGTCTCCTCCCGTGGACGAAGACCCCTGACTATCTACCTAACAGTCCTAGAAGATTCCATGGGCTATGTGTTGGTTTAAAAAGATGAAACAAGAATAAAATATTATGCCATTGAATACCTGAGTAAGAAATCCACGAACTACGAGACTCAATACACTATGATCGAAAAAACCTATTGCGCTTTAGCATGGGCTGCTAAATGTCTTCGCTTGTATATGATTTGTCATACCACTTGGTTAATCTCTGAAATGGATTCGATCAAATATGTCTTCCAGAAGCCTGCCTTAACTTGAAGAAATGCATGTTGCCAGATGTTGCTATTAGAATACAACATCGAGTATCACGCTTGGAAAGTTGTCAAGGGAAGTATTTTAGCCAAGCATCTAGCTCATTAACCAATTGACGATAGTGAATCAATCAAATTTGACTTCCCAGACAAGGATGTGATGTACCTAAAGGTGAAAGACTGCAATGAATCTCTACCAGACAAAGGGCCAGAGCCAGGATCCCAATGGGGGTTAATATTCGATGGAGCTATGAAGGCTTATGGAAACGGAATCGGGGAAATCATTGTTACGCCTCATGGTACCCACATTCCTTACATAGCTAGATTGACATTCAAATGTAAAAACAACGAGGCCTAGTATGAAGCTTGCATTATGAGTCTCGAAGAAGCCATTGACTTAACGATAAAGAATTTGGACGTTTATGAAGACTCTACTTTGATTATAAACTAGATCAAAGGAGAATGGGACACATGCGAGACTGGATGAATCCCGTAAAAAGACTACGCAAGAAGGTTCTTACCTTTCTTAAAAAAAATTGATTTTCATCACATTCATCATAAAAAATGACATGGCTAACCCACTATAGTAACGAAATCAAAAACGAGTATTTGAAAAAATGTAATAAAGCGGGAATGACTCAAATGTAGATTGACAAATATTCTTGTAGTGATTAACCAATTATAGTAAAGAAATATGGGGGGGGGGGGTCGGTTTTGATTTAGAAAAGTGATTCAAGATAAAAGTGACTAAAAATATAAGTCGAAACAGCTAATCTGTTGTTTTAGTTTCCCAACTTATCATCGATCCAAATAATTCCCAATTCCTAAGAGGACTCTATCTCCTTTTCGATTATAATAACAATCAAACAAGCTCAATTGATATTATACGATACATATTCTTAATTTTTGAATTAAGCAAACAGATGAAATATAGTGGTCGTGAATAAAGCAAACACAAGAAACATACGCGGATTAAGCAAACGTGATTAAAGTATGAGAACATGTGTTGCACCCCAAATTTTGACCCATTAGATCCTCATCATCATTCTAGGATCATATTCACTTGATTAACTAACCTTAACCCATTTTTAGTTTATCTTTGTTAAGATGCAGATGAATTAGGGTGTCGTATCGTCAAAATCGAGATTTCGGCGGTCTGATCAATCAATGTTTTGGATTGATCCAACTTCAAACAAGATCAAGGATAATACATTGGACTAAGAATAAGTGCAATTTGAGGTGGTCACCCGGGGATTGAGAACAATGCAATTTGAGATACCCGATTAGGGTTTTCGATCATAAAAAGTCAACTGTAGTTTGACTTTTGATTCAAAGAGTATTTAAATGATGGGATCAAGGTCCATTAAGCTCTTATGGCTTAGTAAAGTCCATCCAAAGAGTTTCAAGTCCTCAGGATGTCCGGATCACCAACGGGCGACTCGGTAAACACCGGTCGATCGAACGGTTGACCGAAAAGTCAACTCTCCTACAATAAGGAATTTGATATCTAGGTGTGAATAAAAAATGTTCCTTATATCATATTGAACCTCCCTATAAAATTTCATGACCATTGGATCAAGGGTTGAGAAGTAATTGCAAAAATCGGGAATTAGGGTTTCGAAAGGGGTAAGACCATAACTCCTCAACCACACATCCAATTGAAGTGGTTCAAAGCTCATTAGAAAGCTCTTGACAAATCCTAAAAAAGCATCAAAGTGGTCCATGATCAAAAAATGCATGGAATTGGAGTTATAGCAAAATTCATTTTTGAAGGGGAAATAACTTAGAAAATTTCTAAGTTATTTAACACTTGTAAGTGATTTTTTTTCCAGAATTTTAAGGGTTTTTCAACCTAGTTCCATCAATAATTTGGAAATTCCAAAAACATGAAAGTTGTAGAGCAACTTAAGGGCTTTCCAAATTGTGGTAGAACTCCTCAATAGCATGTTTGAGCAGGAAGTTATGCACCATAGAAGTTGGGTTTGTCAACACTTGAAACCACACTCCAACACTTCCCAAAAATCAGGTTTTCACAACTTGGACTATCCTCAACCCTTGGATCATGATTCAATATGGTTTTCAGATGTGTAGAGGAATGAAAATGCAGAGAAATAAGGAGTTTGAAGGGAGAGGCACGTGGCAAGCCACTTGTGTAATAAAATATTCAAATGTAAGAAGGAGAGAGAAACTTTTTCACTCCCAAAACTGTTGCAGCTGCTCTCCCTACCTCCATGGATCATCTCAGTCACTTCATGTACATATCCACTTGATTTTTCAGATCTCCATTGAACCATGTAACTGATAGGAGATGATTTGGCAAGATTCACTTGAAAATCTCAAATCTCCCTCCAAAAGTAGTAAAAAACCAAATCAGCCCTCACCCTCATTTCTCCTATAAATAGAGGCCTCCTCTATGAGCTCAACCACACCAGAGCAATATCATAACACCACATCTCTCACTCTCCTCTCATTCATCAAGAAATCTCCAAATCTTTAAAACTTCCATTTTTACAAAAAACTGTCTTGAGCAAAACTCTTCTCAAGACCAGTTCCATCTCTTCCAAACCTCTAAAAACCACCCCTACAATCTTTAAATGTCATATAGAAGGTATCCATACCTTTAAATCTTCAAAAACTATCAAATTTCCAAAAGTCAACTTTCACACTAAGAAAGTTTGACCACAACCCTCAAAACTTGCCAAATCTTGGTCCAAGCTGATTCTTGCTATTCTAACCATCCACACACCTCCCATACATCATATTGTAACTGTCTAAGGCATTAAAAACCAGTTGGAAATCCATTAACGCCAACTGTCTTGAAAAGTGATTTGTTACTTCAAGAGGAAGCAAGCTTCAAATCCTTGGCAAAGAAGAAGATCTCTGGGTTTCTTAGCTCATTAGCTTACTCAAGACTTGTCTACAAGAGGTATGTGATGTTACACTATGGCACGAATCTAGAAGGGGGGGTTGAATAGATCCCAATTAAAATTTGAGTCGGCGCTACCAATTAAAAATTGGTTTTGAAAAATTGTTTTAAGTGCGGAAGCGGCCGAGGAAAATATAGTCTAAAACGAAGGGTTATTGGAAAACCGAATATGCGTAAGCCTTTAGATTAGTGACAATATGGAAAATAGAATCACAACACTAATCACACTTATCAATGATCTAATTCACTTGTTAGGATTCCTAGTTCCAATGATTTAAAGAGCAAACCAAAACTAGATACACAAGTAAGATAATTTTGGTTTAGGCAATTTGTCAAACACTTGGTGTGCAAAACACTCCAAGTGATATTTATGTGGAGTAAGTGATTCCAGCTAGCCTAGTACAATGTCTTATTGTACTTTGGAGTCAAAAACAGAGTTTTAACCTCTTACTCAATTGATATCACAGTTTGACAATAGTGCTTATACAAAAATCACTTATTTTTGAGCTATAACGTAAATGCTGTAAAATAGAGAAGACAAGTATTTGGTGAGGCAGTTCCCCCGTCGTCCTCGCTTCGGGGTACGTCTGCCCTCTATTCTAAAACTAGAATTGAGATAGATTTTATAGATATCACCTGTTGAATGTAACACTTTATACAAGGATTGAGCAGCAAATATACAATAGAAATCTCAATATGTTGAATGTTGCTTTCACTCCTTGCCCATTGATTCAAGATGAATCAAGTCCTCCGATTGTTGTTGATGGACCTTCGATTCCAGCCACCTTCTTGAATAACCCTTCGTCGTTCAAACCTTCGGCTCCGGCTGATCTCAACAGCAACAAATCGAACTCGAGATCTTCCCTTCAATATCACTGAATCCGCTACTAGACTTGTGAAGAACACCTCTTCACAATCACCTTCGCTCAGTTGACCCTTGATGAAGAATCTCATCCAAAAACCCCCAAAATTCAAACCAATCTTGGAGGGTAAAACCCTAATGGTTTTATTTAAGAAAGAACCTGTCACAAGCTTCAACCCGAACTACATTACCCAATCTAAGCTTCGAACCTTATCACGTTTAATCACTCACAATGCACTTCAAAAATGGCTGTGTGTAATTGATGTGTTGTGAGATGTTGAAGATGAAGATGATGAATCTTGGACACCTATTTCACTCTTTCTTATTCTTGAACACATGAATTAATTTTTTCAAATGTTAATGTGACATAAGTGGTTAAACAAGTATATATAGTACCAACCCAATTAAAGACATAACAATATTTCAAATAGTAGAGGGAAACATTTAAAAACAGGATTTCCGCGCGAACGTTTGTCCGCAGCAGGTCTGTGCGTCGACGCATGGCCTGTGTTTTTTGGAAATCTGGAAAATGTATCAGTATGCGTCGACCATACAGTCGGCGTGCGCTGACCCGTTGAAAAATATTTCCTTCATGCGCCGACCCTATGGTCGACTCATGAATTTATACGCTGACCCATTGGAAAATATTTCCTTCGTGCGTCGACCCTATGGTCGACTCATTGCCTTCATGCGCTGACCAGTGGGAAAATTCTCTGATGCATGCGCCGACCCTATGGTCGATTCATGCCCTGCAAACCTGCAAAAATCAATCTTTTTGTGGTTTTTCATGCCTCTGGTCATGATTGCATTTTATCTACACATAGTATATTTATTACAACAGTTTTAAGACAAGTATTAAAGGATATGGTAGGTGATACGCTGCATCTGTTTAGTAAATCTGGAGTTTATAATTTCCAATCCATCCAAGGCTGTAATTTGTCATCATCGAAACCTGTATTGAACAATGTCTTGCAGAATTGTGTGATGCGTGGCAATTTGCCTCCACATTCTCCCCCTTTTTGATGATGACAACCTGTATACAACCAAAACAACCAATATGCAATGTATACACAAGCTCCCCCTTTCTTTTGTAATATAAGGCTGCATAACAAACAACCATCAACTGTTGTTAACCATCAACTGTTGTGAACATCCTGACTTGACTTTGGTGCTTGCTACATGTTCTTCTCCCCCTTTGATAACATTAAAAAGAGAAGGAGAACGCGTCAATTAACAAAAAACATAAAATAGGTGATAGTCAATTACCAAACTTCACACATAAGAGTGATAATGAACAAAAGTAACTAGAATTAATAGATAATTAAGAAAACATGCAAATACGTGAATATTCAGGAAAACATAAAACGTAGGAACATAAAGTACACACAACAAAAACAATGCAGCTATGTAACTAATATCCCCGACCCCGACCTCGGCCCCTCCCCCGGTATGCAATATCTCGGTTGCGGTGAGGATCCGTGAAGTCCACAAACGCTTCTACGGACATGTTGAGGTGATGGAGACAGTCGGTGATTTCCATGTCTTGCCTTTCATGTGATGCCACAAGAGCTTCAAAGCGGGCGTCCATCCGAGTTGAAAATGAGTTTAACCTTTCATTTTGAGTACGAAGCTCAGCTCTGATCTGTTCCATTTGCGTATCTTGACTCCTCATGAAGGTCTGTTGATCTAACTGCATGGACTGCAGCATGTTAATGACTTCAGAGTTGTCCGATGGTGGAGGAGGTGATGAGTGCTGGGAAGGTTGATAGTTTTGAGGGTAGTCGTGATATGGATCGTAGAATCTACCCAGGGTGGTCCAGCCTGTGTATTGCCATTCACCCCATCCCTGATTTGTGTAACCTTCTTCTTGTTCTTCAGATGGAGCTGAATGCTGGAGCCAATCGATATTTGGAGACGCATGTTAAACTGGCGATTGATGATAGTCTTGCGTCTCACATACAGGTTCTTGTACCTCTGCAGCTGTATTTTCTTCATCATCATCCTGTTCACCTTGTTCTTCACTTTCCTCATCAGAGCTGTCATCGGAACTGTCATGAGTCACCCGAGGAATATTTGCTCGACAGACAAACCTGTATGATCATCGTTCATCACACCAAAAATACCCCATCATGGCAAGGGTTTTGGTGCTAAATTCTTTGTTAGAAGGGACTAAAACACAAAGAAATGTTGGGTATACAACATTTGCTGCGGCAAGAATTTCCAAAATAAACGACCCATAGGCTAGAGCAGTGCCTCTACCTGAGTCTCTCAGAGCAAAAATCCTGCTTGGAATATAATATGGCCAGTTTATTTTGATCCTATGTTTCAATATATAGATGAGATGTACCTCAGCTTGTTCGACACGGGACAATCCACCTTTTTTCGGTTGCAGGATGCGAGCGACAATCCACTGAAGGATGCGCTCCCCTGTTAGGAGTTTCCCTGCTGTGACCGTTTTAGGAAAGGCATCACTATGGACAATGGCATCTAGATAGGGTCTTTTGAGCATGTCATTCAGAGCGCTCTTAAACTCATATCCTGGCACCGTACGAGAGTCTGTTACCTCATGAAGAGGTGGTGCATCAGCATCTACAGTCAAATCAAAATACTTGTTCAAGACTTCAGAATTTATGTTTACCAGTTTATTGCCGACAGAAGTGTGGAAATATTGGCCTTGAAAGTTATCACGCAGATTTGTGTAGAACACCCGGACTAAATCCTCACTATACTTTGTGTTGCACTCCATAAAATTGAAGAACCCCTGAACCTCCAGCAGAGACAGAATTTAGGTTAGATACAAGCGCTCTGCCGTTGCCTGGTAGAAGGCATGATGTGGAATGATTTCTCTTTTGCTGAGATTCTTGTTGAAGTTTTCAATAGCAGGTGGATGAACTAGGGAGACAGCGGTAATGGGGAATGAAGCGGATGATGATGAGGCCCTTGATCTCTTAATTGTATTTTTGCGAAATAGATAAGCCATTGATGATGATTTCTGAAGATTTTGTAGAGATGAACTTTAATGGCTTTGAAGGGAGTAGTTGAGGATGATTTTGGAGAAGATGAAAACTATTCCCTTTAATAGAGAGAGGTTTAGGGTTTTGGTAAGAGGGAGGAGACAAGAGGACACAATAGATGCCTAGATGAAATTTACAAGAAGCATGCACTATCAAATCATAACAAAAATTGACTGCACATTAAATGGAGAAGGAGAGAAGCTGGAACGGTTTTAAAAAAAAATTATGGGTTTTTGCGCGAGCTGTCGACCATAGCCCCTGCATGCGTCGACACATACTGTGTGTTTTTTGATAATTTTGAAAGTCTACAGCATGTGTCGACCGTTGTCCTGTTTAGGTCGACTCATAACCTTCAAAAACCCAATTTTTCAGTTTTATATCATGCAGAATGCCACACTTGCCTATTTATCATGCCTATTCACCCTTTCACAATATAATTTGCATCCAACACACATAGTATTTGCAACAAAAGTCATAGACATATACAAGTACCATAATTGTCAAACGATATACTTAGTTTTAAGTCATGAATGTTTAGAGAGAGAGAGAGAGATATAAAGAGAGAGAGAAAGGAGCAATATCACCTTTATACCGACCACACTTGTTAACCCCATATTTGTACTTGCAACAAAAGCTAACTTGTTAGTAGTACAAAAGCATAGTTGTAAATAGATTAATCATGAACGTAGTAATTGTTAAACCCGATCAGAAATGTCGAGAATGCCAAGTTCTCGACGGATATGAAAGAAGGGCTCAGTGGCTAGCGGCTTTGTGAAAATGTCCGCTAGTTGACTTTTGGTATCAACGTGTTCAAAGACAACGTTACCCTTCTCTACATGATCCCTCAGAAAATGGTGTCGAATTTCTATGTGTTTGGTACGCGAATGCAACACCGGATTTTTGGTATGATTTATAGCACTGGTGTTGTCACAAAATATTGGAACACGTTCTAGCTTCAAATTGAAGTCCAATAGTTGTTGTTTAAGCCATAGCACTTGCGCACAACAACTACCGGCGGCTACGTATTCCGCTTCGGCGGTTGACAGAGCAACGAACACTTGTTTCTTGCTGTGCCAACTGACCAAGGAGTTTGAAAATAAGTGACACGTATCACTGGTGCTTTTCCTATCCGATTTGCAACCGGCAAAATCGGAATCGGAGAAGCCTACCAATGGACAATCATTACCTTTGGAATAGCACAATCCATATTTCGGAGTACCAGACAGGTATCGAAGTATGCGTTTGACAAATTTTAGGTGGGATTCCTTAGGACATGATTGGTATCTGGCGCACATACACACGCTAAACATGATGTCAGGACGAGAAACAGTAAGATAGAGAAGCGAGCCAATCATACCTCTATACCTTTTTACCTCAACATCCTTACCACTTTCATCTTTACTCATATTTACACATGTTGACATAGGAGTGTCTATGGCTTTTGAATTTGCCATGTCAAATCTCTTGAGAAGCTCCAAACAATATTTTGTTTGGCTCACGAATGTTCCTTCCTTCAGTTGCTTGATTTGAAAACCGAGAAAGTATGTGAGTTCACCCATCTTACTCATCTCGAATTCACCCTGCATAAGCTCAGCAAACTCTCTTACGAGATTCATGTTAGTGGATCCAAATATGATATCGTCAACATAAATTTGTATAAGAATTAAGTGCTTTCCTTGACGTTTAATGAAGAGAGTAGTATCAACCTTTCCTCTTGAGTAGCCTTGATCAAGTAAAAATTTGCTTAGTCTCTCATACCAAGCTCTAGGAGTTTGTTTGAGACCGTATAAAGCTCTTTTCAGTTTGTAGACATGATCAGGATACTCATGAGACTCAAAACCAGGAGGTTGAGCAACATAAACTTCTTCATTTATGAACCCGTTAAGGAACGCACTCTTGACGTCCATTTGAAATAACTTAAAATCCTTCTCACAAGCGAAAGCAAGTAAAATGCGTATAGCCTCGAATCGGGCAACCGGCGCATAAGTTTCCTCATAGTCGATGCCTTCCTCTTTTTATACCCTTGCGCGACTAACTGCGCCTTGTTGCGAGTTATTACTCCGTTTTCGTCCTGTTTATTTCTAAACACCCATCGGGTGCCGATTACTCGATGACCTCGCGGAGGAGGGACAAGGTCCCAAACTCATTTCTAGTGAACTGATTCAGTTCCTCCTGTATTGACAAAAACCAGTGTTCATCGAGTAGGGCTTCCTTAGGGTTTTTAGGTTCAATTTGTGAAACGAATGTGAAGTGATAACAAAAATTACTTAGCTTCGATCGAGTTGTTACACCCTTTGTGATGTCTCCGAGAATGTTTTCAATTGGATGGTCTTTAGATGACTTCCAAGCTTGAGGGAGATCATCGTTTGAAGGTGGATGAACTTCCTCGGTTACATCATGATGTACATCCTTATCCTCCTCAACTTTGACTTTGTCGGGTTGATCAATCCCCGTCTCGCCACTTTTGAGTATGTCTTCTATGGATGTACCTGCACCATGAACAACATTATCCTTTCCGACATTTCTCGGATAGGACTCATCAAAAGTAACACGCACAGACTCTTCTACAGCAAGCAATCGTTTATTATATATTCTATATGCTTTACTCGATTGAGAGTATCCAAGGAAGATACCTTCATCGGCCTTGGAATCAAATTTTCCCAAGTTTTCCTTTCCATTGTTTAATATAAAACATTTGCAGCCAAACACATGCAAGTGAGAAACATTTGGCTTTCGCCCTTTTAAAAGTTCATACGGTGTTTTATTTAGAATGGGGCGAATAAGCACCCTATTCAAAACATAACACGCCGTACTAATGGCGTCGGCCCAAAAATATTTCGGTAAACCACTTTCGTTAATCATTGTTCTTCCCAATTCTTCTAAAATTCTGTTTTTACGCTCCACAACCCCGTTTTGTTGAGGGGTGCGTGGAGCGGAGAAGTTATGATCTATACCATGGTTACCGCAATATTCTTCAAATAAGTGATTTTCAAACTCACCTCCATGGTCGCTTCTAATTGACACTATGTTTGTATTTAACTTATTTTGGGAAAGCTTAGCAAACTTTTCAAAAGCGACAAATGTATCACTTTTACTTACTAAGAAGATGGTCCAACAAAACCTAGAAAAGTTGTCCACTATTACGAACCTGTAATAGTTTCCTCCTAGACTTTTGATCCTAGACGGCCCAAACATGTCCATGTGAAGAAGTTCAAGAGGTCTCGTTGTTGAAACTATCTTTTTAGATTTAAATGAGATCCTCGTTTGCTTCCCTTTTTGACAAGCATCACAAAGGTGATCCTTGGTGAACTTTATTTTGGGAAGTCCTAAGACTAGGTCTTTTGAGACTACCTTATTGAGTAAGTCAAAGTTAGCATGCGCTAAATGCCTATGCCATAGCCATGAGTCTTCACTCATAGTTATGAGGCATTTTTCGCTTGTTGACGATACTTCATTTAAGTCAAGCATATATACGTTGTTTACTCAAAAACCATTAAACATATTCTTCGTATCATTTTCATGCACAATTTTGCAACAATATTTTGAAAAAGATACATTGTATCCTTTGTCGCATAATTGGCTAATGCTAAGCAAATTATGTTTAAGGTTTTCGACAAGCAACACGTCAGAAATCATAGTAGAGGCGGGATTACCTACACTACCTTTACCTAGTATTGCTCAGCGGTTGTTATCACCATAAGTTACATACCCTTTCTACTTAGCCACGAAGTCTATGAATAAGGATATGTCTCCAGACATGTGTCTTGAGCACCCACTGTCGAGAACCCATCTTCTCTCGGTGGTCTCGACACATTTCACCTATCAAAACATAATTAGCACAAGGAGGTACCCAATGGCATATTGGGTCTTAATAGGTTAGCGACAAAACGGTTGCGTTTGGGCAACCATTGGTAGATGCCTTTAGGAACAAGAAATCTCCTAAATCGGCATTTACCAATGGAGTGGCCTTTCTTGCAACAATATAAGCATGTGAAATCGACTTTAGAATCACTTTTACTTGCTTGATCCCTAATTACATATGCATATTTTTGATATGGGTTAATCATACTTTTTCTAAAATCCTTTTTATCAATAGAAAATGTAATTTTAGGCTCAAGTGCCTTGTTTAATTTGGCCTTAAGGTTTCTAACCTCACCTTGCCAAATATGACAAGTATCACACCCAAAGTCGAAAGGATTTCTATTGTCCTTACAATTCGATTCATTTCCTTTCACAATGGAAGCCTTAAGGTCCTCTAGTTTCTTTTTGGACTCTTTAACTTTGTGCTCTAAATACGTAAAAAAAAAATTATTAGAGGCATGTTTCTTGAAGGCTTCAATTTCTTCATTGTGTAAAGCATTAAATGCGGTTTGTAATTCTGAATACGACATATTTGAGGACTTATCATATTTAGAGTGACGTACCTATTTTTTCTTATTTTTCTGATGAGCGGAGAGGCATAGATTCACAGACTCTTCTTCATCACTAGAGCTTTCATCAGAGGAGGAAGAGTCGCTGTCGCTTTCCCAAGCTATGTACGCTCTCCTAGGCTTTGATGATTTCTTGTGTGACTTTGATGATTCCTTTTCCTTTCCCTTTTTGTTCATCGGACAGTCCGGTTTGTAGTGACCGGGCTTTCCATACTTGTAGCACGTCCCTCTAGTCTTTTTGCCTTTTGAGTCGTCATCTTTGGAGTACCTCGATTGTTTCCGGAAGTTAACCAAGTTCTTCTCGGAATGTTGGATGTCGTTCTTTCTCACGTAACAGTTATACCGTTTAACGAACAACCCCATATCTTCGCTCTTGTCCTCTTCTTCTTTGTCGCTTGAGGAATAACCACTTTGCTCTTTTGCTTGAGACTTCGAGGAGGAAGTCTTGAGAGCTATCGATTTCTTTTCACTCACCTTCGTTTTGTCTTTCTTTTCCATCTTTTCGCGTTGGTCTAGGCTCAAGAGTACCTGTTCATGCTCTTGTAGTTTGCCAAACAATGTTGTCAAGTCTAATAAGGTAAGATCATGTGCTTCTTTGATGGCAGTCACTTTTGGCTGCCATTCCCTGTTAAGACATCTTAAGATCTTATTAGTAGCAACATCATTGGAAACAGGCCTACCTAATGAATGTAAATGATTGATGAGATGAGTAAATCTCTTTTGCATGGCAGCAAAGGTTTCCCCTTGCTCCATGAAAAACATATCAAACTCTTGTGTTAATGTGTTAATTCTAGCCAACCTAACATCGTTTGTCCCCTCATGGGCGATTTGTAGTGAATCCCACATGGCCTTATGTTGCACCCCAAAATTTGCCCAACATTTCTTTACCTAGCTTGTGTTTCATTTCATGCACATTAGCATTATCATTTGCATTTCATTGACATGTATGCAGGAGATCAAGAGGTATGATTACCAATCAAGGGCTACATAAGAGTTTGAAGCTATCTAAGAAGGTTATTCAGGTGTTCAAGGGTTGATATCCTGGTCAGAGAAGTTAAAAGATCCTCAGAGAGAGTGGTTGAAACCAAGAGGGTGTGTCTCCTAGCATGAGAGTTGTGGGAAGTCATCAGATGATTCTGAAGCCATGAGGATGGACTGGAGGTCTTGAGAGAGCTCATGAGAAGTGTTGAAGATCACTTTGAGGCCTAGACAGGTCATTGTGCAAGATTAAGAAGACTCAGCCATGAGTGGTGCAATTAGGGTTTAACTGGGTCAACCCTAAGTCAACTGATGATTTGGACAAGGTTGAGACCTAATCCAAGATCCATGTGATCATGGATTGATGCATTGAGATGTCCTAAGGATGATTCCAAGGTCAACTCATAATGATTGAAGAGTTTGAGAAGTTTTCAAGCTAGGGTTCCTAAGGCTTGATAGTGTAAAATCCCCAAGTTTGACCCCTATCTTCAAGGTAGTTTAGCTCAAGATGTGATTGTCATATCATCTTGCCCCTAACATGAATGTTGTAGAGCATGATCTTAGATTCAATTTGAGTGCTATAAGTCCTTGATAGGATTTGTAGAACTCAAGTTATGACTTGGACACGTTACAGGTCATCTGAGGTATGTGAATTTGGGGGCTTGAAAGTTGCCCAACTTGCATGAAACCTTTACCCTAGAAGGATGATTCCTATGAACTTTTGGTCAACATGAATGTTGTTCCTTACCCTCTTATCTTTCTAGAGAGTACTAGAAGTCTTTGATAGGATTTGTAGAACTCAAGTTATGGCTTTGGCAAGTCAAGTGCATTTTGGTCATTTGGAGATTATAGGTCATTTCAACCATAAGGCCATAACTCCTATTTCCAAACTTCAAATGAGAAAATGTTCAACATAAAACTTGTTCAAAATGATGTTTTAAGGCTAGTCAAGAGGTCATGAGATGTTGGATTTTCTTGTGGCTCAAAGTTGCAAAAATGACCTAAAAAGAGGGTATAAATTAAATGAACCTGTTGCGGTGGAAATAGGATCACAAACTATTAATGAGTTTGAATCGCAATTCAATTCACAACCGCTCTTTGATTTATCCGAAGGAAAAGGTCAAAAGAGGGAAAACCTATTTTTGCATCGTAAACACAATGCGGGGAAAGATCTAGGGTTCGGGGGTTGGTTAAATTTAGGGAAGGTATTAGCACCCTAAACTTCTGTAGTACTCTACAGGAACCTTTTGTTCAAATGTTTACTATTTGCTTTATTTATTTGCTTAAGGTATATGTACAAAGGGATTAAAAGTGAGAAAGAAGACCTAAGGGGTTAATTCTAAGTTTACTCGGCAAGACATCGCATCTTGTGCCTACGTATCCTTACGGGAATGGAATCAGAGTAATCGTAGTTCCCCTCAAAAGGGAGGTTAAAGACTTCTTGACTGTGGTCAAGGTCTCAAGGGGAATAAACGCATCTTAAGGACACGCTTACGTGGAGTGTAGAAACTCCCAATCTCTACGTTGAATTGTTAAGTTGTAATTAGGGTTAAATTAGGGATTCCACGGCGGGAAACCCTAAAATGAGCGCGGCGGCTCTTTGACCTAAAGCTAGGGATAGTTTTGTAATCTTGCCTGCGGCGAGGCATTTGTGAAAATTAGGGTTTGTAAAGGTGTAAGGGTTGAAGGTGAGGACTATTGACACGGCGGTCAAACGACTAGACCTAATTCCTTCGGAGGAGTGAGATTATTGGTAAAGACGCGATAAACATACAATGGCAGAACATAAAGTGCGGAAAGATAAATGCGACAATTGTCTCGCAAAATTACATCCCATAAACAGTTACAAATATGATAATTGAATATTTAAACTGAAAATAAAATCAATTGAACTTAGTCAACTGCAAAAAACCAAAACAAACCGAGACTGTTATTATACGGGGTTAGACAAAAAATTAGACGGGAATGTCAGGAATTTAAGTAGAAAATTATAATTAACGAAACAAGAAAAAAAGTTAGAAATTTGTATCTTAAAAATGAGGATGTTAGCGAAAAATTAATAAACAATGAAAATTAATATGCAAAGAAGATGGCGATAATATACAAGTGATAATGGAATATGAAATAGCAACGATGATGTCAGATTATGTACAAATATAAAAATATATACAAAAATAAATAAATAAATATTAGTGAACAGGTTCATGGATAATCAATAATACTGTTAGGAATGAAGGATGAAAATTGGAATTGACGATAATTAGAAGTTAAGTGATGAATGTTTTGAGACGATGAGAATTTAGGTAATAAGAAAAGAGTTAGAATGGAATTAGGTTTTTTTTTTGTGAGATTTGGAAAAGTTAGAGTTTTTAATGTGATTAAGAAAAAGAAAATAGATTAAAAGTTAGAATTAAAAGTTAGCAAAAAAATTAGAACTTCGAAATTTGGTTTTTTAAAAAAAAAGGTTAGAAAATAAAAATAAAAGTTTGAAAATAAAAGAGAAAAGGTTAGAATTTTAATAAAAAAAGAGTTAGAATGTTAGAATTTTAATTAAGAAAAAATGGTAGAAATTTTGAAAAAAAGATATAAAAAAGATTAGAAATTAAAAAAAAGAAGAGTTAGTTACTTTTGATGAAGACTGTAAGAGCTTTTGATGCTTGTCGATCCCCCCATTTTGTTGCTTCTGAGGGTCCTTTTATACTTGATTTTTAAATCTTTTTCAATCTCAGATTTGATTTGAATATTTCAATCTTTTTCAATCTCTGATTTGATTTGAATGAATTTTTATGATGATTTCAAATTTGATTCAATGATGGTGATGATGATATCTGGATTTGATTTCCTTATGATGATGATATGATCTGATTGATTTGATTTTGCTCCATCTGGAATTCATTGGGATTGGATT
Source organism: Lathyrus sativus (assembly GCA_963859935.3). NCBI lineage: Eukaryota > Viridiplantae > Streptophyta > Magnoliopsida > Fabales > Fabaceae > Lathyrus > Lathyrus sativus. The sequence continues at coordinate 270,914,722 of OZ012739.1, forward strand.
TGATTAAAAAAGTGTTGGATTTAAATTTAAAAAGTTAGCAAAGAAAATAAGAGTTTCAAGTTAAATAAAAATTAGAATTTTAAGTTTAAAAAAATGAGTTAGAATTTTAAAAATAAAAAACATTTGAATGTTGATTTAAAAAAGTGTTAGAATTATTTTAAAAACTGTTAGAATTTCATTTTAAAAGGAATTTAGAATTTTAATTTGAAAAAGGATGGTGTCAAAAAAAAAGGATAGATTTAATTTTAAAAAAAAGATTAGATTTAATTTTTAAAATAGTTAGAAAAAAAGATTTAATTTTAAAAAGAAGTTAGAGAAAAAAAAGATTTAATTTTAAAAAGAAGTTAGAGAAAAAAAAGATTTAACTTTAAAAAGGAGTTAGAGAAAAGATTTAATTTTAAAAAGAAGTTAGAAAAAAATATTTAACTTTAAAAAAGTTAGAAAAAAAGATTTAACTTTAAAAAAGTTAGAAAAAAGATTTAGCTTTAAAAAAGTTAGAAAAAAAGATTTAACTTTAAAAAAGTTAGAAAAAAGATTTGATTTTTTTAAAAAATTTAGAAAAAAAGATTTAAGTTTAAAAAAGTTAGAAATAGATTTAACCTTAAAAAAAAGTTAGAAAAAAGATTTAATTTTAAAAAGGTAATAGAATTTGATTAAAAAAATGTGTTAGAAATTAATTTAAAAAAGGTTATAAAAAAAATTTACTCTTAAAGAAAAGAAAAAAAGTTAAATTTTAATCTAAATCCTAAAAGTTAGTAAGAAGAGTTTAAAATGATTTAAATAAATAAACTAAATAGAAAAAAAAAAAGTTAATAAAAAACATTAGTAAAGTTATAAAAAAAAATTTAATTAAATTATTATTAGTTAAAAAAAAAGATTTAAAAAAAAAAAAGGTTAATTTATTAAGTTAATCAGAATTTAAAATAAAAATAAAAAAGAAAGGGTAAAATTTGGGGTATTACAGTTGCCCCTATTTAAATAGCTACACTAGATGATTTGAGTGGCGGAGACTCGAGGAATCATGGTGGAGGGATTTAAATATAGATAACCGAAAATTTTGCCCTTATATGCGGCGATATGCAATGCTATGGACAAAGCGAGAACAGACTAATGCAGACAATGCCATGAATATGATATGATGCGTATGTTGAAATGATGAATGCGAAAATGCTGACGAATACGACGACACAGGGACAGACGCTACGAGAAGAACACACTGGGGAAAACGACGCGCTGGGACACAGTACAACACTGGGGAATTCTAAAATGATGGTCAGCTGGTGCGAACACGACCAATTGTCATTTTTAGACCGGGAACGAGATTCTCAAATGGAGATGGCACCTGTGAGACGGCATCCACTGGGAATCTAAAAGTAAATCTGGATCACGTACGATTGCAAAATCGATCACAGAATGCATGGAGCATTGAGCAAAGAATAACATCCAAGCTTCTGTAACCTATCCCTCGTGACAGGATCAAACGGACTTTTCAGGAATCCGTAGCAAATATACAGGGTAAAAACCGACTGTATGCCAAAATAAATGGACTTTAAGAATAAGATCCTTAAATGGAGATGGCACCTATGAGATGACCTCCACTTGGGAATGTCTAATAATAACTGGATCTACACGATTGCAAAATAGATTATAGAATGCTGGAGCATTGAGCAAAGAATAACATCCAAGCTTCTATAAACTATCCTTCGTGATGGGATCAAACGGACTTTTCGGAAATCCGTATCAAATATACAGGGTAAAGACCGGCTGTATGCCAAAATAAATGGACTTTAATGGGAAATGCCCTGATAAGCTTCTCGAGGGAGAACTGTCACTTATCGTTGGAAGGGACTTATGTGCCAAAATGGATAAGCACTCAAATAAAGAGGCTGCTGCTTATCTGATAAATAAATCTTCTCGTATTTAAGGTCGGCGCCTGGAATACGATTCTGATTCTTCTCTTACTGAAGGATAAATAAACTTCTTCATGCTTCAAGATCGTGCTCTCCTGAACATGAAAAGGGCTAACTGAACTTCCTCATACTTCAGAATCGTGCTCTCCTGAATATGATTCGGCTTTTTCTTGTAAATGAAATTCTTCATACTTCAGAATCGTGCTCTCCTGAATATGAAAAGGGTAAACTGAACTTCCTCATACTTCAGAATCGTGCTCTCCTGAATATGATTCGGCTCTTTCGGATAAATGAAATTCATAATCGTGCTCTCCTGAATATGAAAAGGGCTAACTGAACTTCCTCATACTTCAGAATCGTGCTCTCCTGAATATGATTCGGCTCTTTCGGATAAATGAAATTCAGAATCGTGCTCTCCTGAATATGAAAAGGGCTGACTGAACTTCCACATACTTCAGAATCGTGCTCTCCTGAATATGATTCGGCTCTTCGGGTAAATGAAATTCTTCATACTTCAGAATCGTGCTCTCCTGAATATGAAAAGGGTGAACTGAACTTCCTCATACTTCAGAATCGTGCTCTCCTGAATATGATTCGGCTCCTTCTTTTACTAAAGGGTAAATGAACTTCTTCATAACTCAGAATCGTGCTCTCCTGAATATGATTCCGCTCAAACCTCCCCGTATTTCAAGATCGTGCTCTCCTGAATACGATTTGGTTCAAACCTCCCATACTTCAAGACGACAGGTAAATGGAAGCCCAACTGCTCCATGGAGATGGCCATTTGCTGCGAGTCATAACGAAGATAGGATCGGCTTCTTAGGTGAGAAATGTTGCATACCGAGTTTGTAAGATGTAAAGTGTTGTACCGATGTTGTAAGATGTAAAGTGTTGTACCGATGTTGTAAGATGTAAAGTGTTGTACCGATGTTGTAACATGTAGGATTGTAAAGTGTTGTACTGATAGATTTTCCAGGCGTGAACTGTCGTGTATCTGTAATGGATTGTAGTTGATTTACTTGAAAGATAGTGCAAAATAAATGCACATCCGGGTACAGTGATAAACTTCTCAAGCGAGATAGTCGCGTATCTGTCATGGTATGGTGAAAATCTTTAGATGGTGCAAAATAAATGCACGTCCGGTTGGGATTGACGACCGACAAGACTGAGATTCAATCTAGGATCGAGCTAGAAAGAAAACTTGTAATCAAGACTCCATCGAGGGAATGATCTCGGAGGGTAAATATCTTATCCTGGTGAGGAAAGATAGCTGAAGTAACCGTCATCCACGAGGATCGAGCTCTGTAGGGAAACTTGGAAACACATATGTATTTTATGCTTAGGGCTGACAATCTATTTGAAGAGAATGGACGAACCCAGTTACTCGGCGGTAACGACCAATGATGAACCTGTGCATGTTATCGCGTATGTTAATGAATATGTTGATATGAATGTATGTTAATGTCTATGTAGTTAAATATGCAAGATGTTATGAAATGAGTATGTAATGAGTATGTAATGAATATGTAATGAATATGTAATGAGTATGTAATGAGTATGTAATGAATATGTAATGAATATGAATATGTAATGAAATAGGCATGTGATGCTTATGCCCCTGCGTAGGCCGACGAAACAGACTAGAGACAGGACGAGAGACGAAATAAACATCTCGACGGAGATACCCTGCGTTCTCTGCAACCAATACGTCAATCATGGGTGGGAAGGATCAATGGTGGAACCAACTCTGGTTTTAAAGTTCTGAATTCTCTGGGGAGAAGGTAATCTGCTTGGGTGCACAGTATCACGTCTTCACATGGGGAGAAGAAAACCTGAGGGACACGTTCGAGTTACCCAAGAAAAAGTTGTCAGCTTATAGTCTCTCTGGGGACTGTGATGGCTATAGTTTAGGAGCCTGTTGTAACACTGAGATTTACTGGGGAATGAAGGCCGCCGTGAGTAAAATCCATCGGGTGCATGAAGAAAAGTTGTGAAACCACATGGTTTTGATCTTGAAGGATCTTGTAGTAGTCGCCATTTGTTTCCTTTAAAAACATGGTGCCCCAGGATACTTGCGTTGCGAGGTAGGGTCATCTCAAGAGGATTTTATAGAGAACACCGAGTCCGGTTGCCCCATTGTTCTCAAACTCTTTGAGAGATTTGTCAGGTCTCGACGTAACTGGCACAAATTAATCGTGTTACGACGAAATCTTTGGGAAATAGCTCTTAAGAATGTCAGACTCGCGTTGGTAAGCGAATTGGGAAACTGCCTGCCCCTGTTTAGCAGGATCTTCAAGTTCCACGGGTTATGTCCATATATAAATCTCCAAGATATCAAGCAAAGTCATCATGCCTGAAATGCCTATCCTGAGCTTGTCAATGCACACATATATTTGTCTTGAATTTTTGTTTTGAAAAAGACATCGCAATAACTTGTGACCGAAATCAATAATCGGGATATAAGTTTTAATTATAATGCCAACATGAATTTTTTCTGAGCGTAGCTCGTAGGAGTCAGGAAACGTGATCTTGTTGAGTATGCTCTCAACCGAAGTCCTACTTCAATTAGGTCTTTTAAAGGTTGTATCGTGGCTTGGTTCACGGTTTAAGAAACAAAAGATAAAGGCTCAAAGTTATATTTGTACCACCCATTCTTCGTGATGTTCTCCAATCCTAATTCAGTTAACCGGATACGAGCGCTCATATCTCAAGCGGATTTGCTATGGTCGAGAACTTATCAAGGCTTTGGACATGGCAGTCACTCACCTATTTCTAATGGCATTTGGTCACACGACTTCGTTCTTTAATAGGGATCCTAGAAAAACTACTGGTTTGTTCTTATTCCCTAACTTTTGCCTGGACCACGTCTTTTGATCTGACTTTGGAGTCCAGCGGGATGCCCCAGTTTTGCCTAAGTCTCCTTCATAGGTTTTGACTTAGCGGGCTCTTATTTTTTTTTAATATTCTTTTATGCACAAGTCGTGTAAATCTTTTAAAAGGCTCGTGACTGCCCCACTCCTTAGGTAACCGAGGGATAGTCATTGTATTAGACTCCTTAAGATGCTAAGGATAAATTCTCGAAGGTTTGCTCTTCCCTTTTTTAGAGTCTAAGTGCTCGATCTGTTTAACTGAAACCTACCCTGCCCCAGGTTAAGATGAGGGTTCTAAAAAAAAAACTCCTACTTCAAGGCTCAAAAGAGGTTAACGAGGGATTAACATCCTTATATCTCCAGTGTTTGGGATTTGAAACAATGCCCTACATCATCAGCGGGTTTCAATCGAAAGCATACGACAAGGAATCTGCCGTTTTGGGTTCGTCATCCTCCGCCCAATTCTCCATCAGAACAAGAGATCGGGTAAAGTTGGCATTATAATTTATGAAAAATATATTTTGAATGAGTGAAACGAATGGATTTATTCAAGACAAACCTATGCGTTGCATTAATTAATCAAAGATAAACAAATTCGTACATGCTAAATATGCTTAATCAAAGAGAAATGCATATAAATAAACAAATGAACTGTCGGAAAAATCCTTCCAAATGTTTATGAAATCTTGCATTCGAGAGTAACAGTTTCCTTTGGCGGAGCCTCAATGGAAGGGACGTCGGGTTTACGATCACTGTGAGCCGTCATGGCTTGCCCCAGTTACGCTGGTCACATCTTCAACAGTTTTCAGTCGTTGCTTCAAAATAACCTTCCCAGATTCTTTGTTGATCCCGGTCATATCATCTTGAGGGTTACTGAAATGAAGCGAGCTAGGCCTTTGAATAATTACTGGATTCGGCTGATTTGCTGAGAGGTCAACATACTTTGCAGAATTCGAACTCGACAAGTGAGGGACCCCGAGAGGAGTCTCGATCTTCAGCTGAGCATCGCTAAAAGACAACTTCTTCGTTTCTAGCAAATTTCTGACAACCTTCTTAAGAGCATAGCAATTCTCTAGATCATGGCCGGGCGCACCCTCATGAAATAAACAATGAGCGGCAGCGTTGTAACCTGCAGGTAGCGGATTAGGCGGAGGGCCCAAAGCTCGAGTAGTAATTAGACCTTGTTGTACCAAATGGGGGTATAACTCAGTGAAAGTTATCGGAATTGGAGGACAAGGCTTATACTGCCTCTTACGGGGATAAGGAACCTGATCCTGTGATTGTTGGAGAACAGGAGCGTTAGGCGCTCGTTGACTGTTGACAGGAACTTGCATGGGCGGATAACCGGAAGGTTGTTGATAAATCGGTGCTTGATATACCGGAGCTGACTGCACAGGCTGGTATGTAGGAAACTGCTGATTGAAAGGAGGTGCAACAGTAGCTACATAGGGTTGTTGAACATATAGAAACGGATAACCTTGAACATAACTCTGCTGATATTGTAAAGGTTGAGGAGTAGCCTTTTTGCGGTTCTCTGAACGTGTAGGTCCTTTACCATGGTCGGAGTTAGGAGTTTTGCACTTTGGAGGGGTAGCTCGTCGAACTGGTCGAGCACTGGGAGGCACCAAACCGGATTGAAGATCGTGAGGAGGTACATTCTCGACAGTAACAGCTGGTTGAGGTTCCATAACGGTATTAGTCTTAGAAACAACAGTAGACTGAGCATCCACCTTCACACTAAGAGCTCGTAACATCTCCAAAATCTGCCCTACACTTCCTCGAAGATCTTCGAATTTATGGCCGACACGGTTGATCTCTTGGTTTTGATCTTCCATTCTTTTGAAGGGTCGTATTGATGCAGAGACCTCAGGGTGACAAAACTGGAGGGTGAGAGAACCGAGTATGAGAAATCGGGAGACACATGCAATGCAAAAGTATGATGCTAAAATGTGAATGCAAATGAAGATTTCATGGAATTCAAACGTTTACGAATGTCGTGGGGTACCAAGGAAATCTTTTTCTTGTTTTTTCATTTTATTATTTTTTTATTTATTTATGGTATCCCGCGATATCCATAAATGATATTTGAACTCCATGAAATACAATGCAATGAGATGCTTTATGGATGCAATGCATGAAAACACACAAAGTCCTAGGTTAAAGGAACGTGAGCGGAGTCAAGGTCTACCCATCCCAAAAGGAGTGTACTATAGGTTAGTTGTACCTGCCGAACAAGGTTCTACAAAGTGCCCAAAGTCATCAGCCCCTCTTTCGGATATTATCAACCTTCCGACTGACTCGGGGGTGAATAATATTCTCAAGAGAACCTCTTTTGAGTGTAGTATCGCGTAGCAGCCGTTGTAGGATTACTCCCACATAGCTCCCGCACTACGTCCTAAATAAGGCCAAGGTGGTGTTAAGGTACTACGGTCCCCAATATCACAGACTCCAATCGACCATGGAAAAAGTTTTTACGATTACTCGTTCAACCGAACCATTTTCGAAAAGGTCTCAACTGAGCGGTGATTCTCGAATCAGCTTGGTCGGGATTCACCCCATACAAGCCTCATCGAATATGTCCCCATCCTATAATAATGTCACTAGTCCGGGCGTAGGACTTATCTCACAACACAAGGAACAGTCCCCAAATCAGAGCACAAATATATACATGCAAATGAATAATAACACAAATAGTAATAAAGGTGAACAAGTTAGGGATAACCCTCAAAAGTTAAGACGGTCCCCAGTGAAGTCGCCATTTTCTGTTGCGGTGGAAATAGGATCACAAACTATTAATGAGTTTGAATCACAATTCAATTCACAACCGCTCTTTGATTTATCCGAAGGAAAAGGTCAAAAGAGGGAAAACCTATTTTTGCATCGTAAACACAATGCGGGGAAAGATCTAGGGTTCGGGGGTTGGTTAAATTTAGGGAAGGTATTAGCACCCTAAACTTCTGTAGTACTCTACAGGAACCTTTTGTTCAAATGTTTACTATTTGCTTTATTTATTTGCTTAAGGTATATGTACAAAGGGATTAAAAGTGAGAAAGAAGACCTAAGGGGTTAATTCTAAGTTTACTCGGCAAGACATCGCATCTTGTGCCTACGTATCCTTACGGGAATGGAATCAGAGTAATCGTAGTTCCCCTCAAAAGGGAGGTTAAAGACTTCTTGACTGTGGTCAAGGTCTCAAGGGGAATAAACGCATCTTAAGGACACACTTACGTGGAGTGTAGAAACTCCCAATCTCTACGTTGAATTGTTAAGTTGTAATTAGGGTTAAATTAGGGATTCCACGGCGGGAAACCCTAAAATGAGCGCGGCGGATCTTTGACCTAAAGCTAGGGATAGTTTTGTAATCTTGCCTACGGCGAGGCATTTGTGAAAATTAGGGTTTGTAAAGGTGTAAGGGTTGAAGGTGAGGACTATTGACACGGCGGTCAAACGACTAGACCTAATTCCTTCGGAGGAGTGAGATTATTGGTAAAGACGCGATAAACATACAATGGCAGAACATAAAGTGTGGAAAGATAAATGCGACAATTGTCTCGCAAAATTACATCCCATAAATAGTTACAAATATGATAATTGAATATTTAAACTGAAAATAAAATCAATTGAACTTAGTCAGCTGCAAAAAACCAAAACAAACCGAGACTGTTATTATACGGGGTTAGACAAAAAATTAGACGGGAATGTCAGGAATTTAAGTAGAAAATTATAATTAACGAAACAAGAAAAAAAGTTAGAAATTTGTATCTTAAAAATGAGGATGTTAGCGAAAAATTAATAAACAATGAAAATTAATATGCAAAGAAGATGGCGATAATATACAAGTGATAATGGAATATGAAATAGCAACGATGATGTCAGATTATGTACAAATATAAAAATAAATACAAAAATAAATAAATAAATATTAGTGAACAGGTTCATGGATAATCAATAATACTGTTAGGAATGAAGGATGAAAATTGGAATTGACGATAATTAGAAGTTAAGTGATGAATGTTTTGAGACGATGAGAATTTAGGTAATAAGAAAAGAGTTAGAATGGAATTAGGTTTTTTTTTGTGAGATTTGGAAAAGTTAGAGTTTTTAATGTGATTAAGAAAAAGAAAATAGATTAAAAGTTAGAATTAAAAGTTAGCAAAAAAATTAGAACTTCGAAATTTGGTTTTTTAAAAAAAAAGGTTAGAAAATAAAAATAAAAGTTTGAAAATAAAAGAGAAAAGGTTAGAATTTTAATAAAAAAAGAGTTAGAATGTTAGAATTTTAATTAAGAAAAAATGGTAGAAATTTTGAAAAAAAGATATAAAAAAGATTAGAAATTAAAAAAAAGAAGAGTTAGTTACTTTTGATGAAGACTGTAAGAGCTTTTGATGCTTGTCGATCCCCCCATTTTGTTGCTTCTGAGGGTCCTTTTATACTTGATTTTTAAATCTTTTTCAATCTCAGATTTGATTTGAATATTTCAATCTTTTTCAATCTCTGATTTGATTTGAATGAATTTTTATGATGATTTCAGATTTGATTCAATGATGGTGATGATGATATCTGGATTTGTTTTCCTTATGATGATGATATGATCTGATTGATTTGATTTTGCTCCATCTGGAATTCATTGGGATTGGATTTGATTAAAAAAGTGTTGGATTTAAATTTAAAAAGTTAGCAAAGAAAATAAGAGTTTCAAGTTAAATAAAAATTAGAATTTTAAGTTTAAAAAAATGAGTTAGAATTTTAAAAATAAAAAACATTTGAATGTTGATTTAAAAAAGTGTTAGAATTATTTTAAAAACTGTTAGAATTTCCTTTTAAAAGGAATTTAGAATTTTAATTTGAAAAAGGATGGTGTCAAAAAAAAAAAGGATAGATTTAATTTTAAAAAAAAGGTTAGATTTAATTTTTAAAATAGTTAGAAAAAAAGATTTAATTTTAAAAAGAAGTTAGAGAAAAAAAAGATTTAATTTTAAAAAGAAGTTAGAGAAAAAAAAGATTTAACTTTAAAAAGGAGTTAGAGAAAAGATTTAATTTTAAAAAGAAGTTAGAAAAAAATATTTAACTTTAAAAAAGTTAGAAAAAAAGATTTAACTTTAAAAAAGTTAGAAAAAAGATTTAGCTTTAAAAAAGTTAGAAAAAAAGATTTAACTTTTAAAAAGTTAGAAAAAAGATTTGATTTTTTTAAAAAATTTAGAAAAAAAGATTTAACTTTAAAAAAGTTAGAAATAGATTTAACCTTAAAAAAAAGTTAGAAAAAAGATTTAATTTTAAAAAGGTAATAGAATTTGATTAAAAAAATGTGTTAGAAATTAATTTTAAAAAGGTTATAAAAAAAATTTACTCTTAAAGAAAAGAAAAAAAGTTAAATTTTAATCTAAATCCTAAAAGTTAGTAAGAAGAGTTTAAAATGATTTAAATAAATAAACTAAATAGAAAAAAAAAGTTAATAAAAAACATTAGTAAAGTTATAAAAAAAAATTTAATTAAATTATTATTAGTTAAAAAAACAAGATTTAAAAAAAAAAAGGTTAATTTATTAAGTTAATCAGAATTTAAAATAAAAATAAAAAAGAAAGGGTAAAATTTGGGGTATTACAGAACCAAATTTGGAAATTGATACTTTTGATCTACACATCCAAATCAAGGCATGTAATAGGTCATTTTGACTCTAAAAAGCATTTTAAGAACATTGGTTTATCCACATTTTTGAATTGAGGTCTAATTTGTGGACTTGCTTTGAAAAGTAGTTACTTACATCTTAAGTAACATTTGCAAAACCAAAATGCAAGGCATAATCAAGGTCCCTTGCAAGCCAAACACTTCCAAAATGTCACTAAGGGAGAAATTGGAAGGGAATGGGATTGATTTCAAGCTGTTAATAGGATTATGCACACCATGGCATATAAGTGAACTTCTCATGTCATGAGAGATTGAATTTCTCCTTGGAAGGATCTAGAGCCTTCTAGATCATCCCTACACACTCTATATATGGAATAGAAGTGGTTCAGATCATTTTTTGGTGATGCTTGAAGGAGAGAGCAGAGATTGAGATTGAAACTTCATTGCTTGCAACTGAATTCGGTTACATCATTTCACTCACTTTCCACCCATTTTCTTGATTGCAATCTCTTCCACGGATGCTAGGGAATGATTCCAGATCACAATCAAAGGGAATTTGTGGCTGATTGGTGTTCTTGAGCTCAAATTTCTCCACCTGCAACTCAGATTCGAATCCAAGAATTGAAGCCATTTCAATCAATTCTATTGCATACAGAAGCTTGGGAGTGATTCACTGAAGGAGTCTGGAGCATTTGAGGGCTTGATTTGAGGTCTTGCTACTTCTGTGCACGCGAAATTTTCAGGTTAGTAACCTTTGATCTCTGGCTCATTTTAGTTGGAATCAATAGGAATTAGGATGATAGATGCATTATAGAACGGTGTAGGAAGGATTTTAGATCATTAATTTGAGAATTAGTGACCAATTAGGGATGTTGCCATTTTCGGTTGAGAGTTGGTTCTTGTGAATCTTGAGGTTTCAGAGAGAATTAAGGGCATGAATGAATTCGTGAGGAAATTTGGGACATGTTTCATTAAGGGATCGTGGCCTATGGTCGACTCTATGTTGAACTAGGGTTGTGGAATGGTGACCGGAGAAAGTCAGCGGCGGTGGTTTTGGGCGTGCAGGTGATCTGAATTGCAGAAATTCAAAAGGAAAAAGATGACTTGATAGCCATCAGATCAAGGTTGGACTTTGACAAGGAACCCCATCCAACGACCACGCGTGCGTTTCATTTTGTGAAGAGTCTGAACTTTAATGAAACGCATCGTTTCATTTGTTTGCTGATTTTGGGCTTAAGGATCTAACTGCTACTCACACCCCCCTGATGGCCCAATCCATGAAATGAATTGATTTTGTTTACTACTTGCACCGTGTGTTTGCCATTTTATCTTGATTTTCTTTATTTTTTTTTATTTTTATTCATGGTTCTTGATAAAATCATAGAAAATGGAAAAATGATCCAATTGACCCCATTCTTTTTATTTCATGCATTTTTTGATTTTATGGGAATTTTCACATTTTAATTGATATTAAATTAGTCATGTTTGATACTTGATTTTGTGGAATTTTTTGTGATCATGTGATGATGATTTTGATCTTGATTTTTTGTGAGTGGCTAGCATAGATATGCATGATCCCCATAGATATTTTTCACATTTTTGTGATGAGCATAAGTGGTAATTTAGGTTGAAACCTTTAGAAGCTCCATTTTTAGGGTTTACGGTTGATACCTTTGGATTTAGGACTTAATTTTAGGACTTAATAGATGATTTAGTCCCTGATTTTTGTAGGAGGAATTCTTAATTGAATTAGGATCCCTTAGGAATTTTGGTAGAAATTTATAATATAGTTTACTATTTTTGATTGATTTTAGTTTAGGTGCTAGTTTTAGATGATTCTGATGCACTAACTCAACTAGAATCACATCTTTAGTTCCCTTAGATTAGGGTTTTTCTTTGCTTGTTCTTGGATGATGATAGAGGCAAGTTGAAGATGCATTGGATTGCTTGAAGAGGCTTGGATGTGAAGATATTCCCTTCTTTTGGTGTAGTTTTGATTAGGTTAAGATTAGAGTTTTGTAGGCAGAGCTTCTAGATAGTTCTCTTCCTTCATAAACATGGATGATGTTGATCACTTCCATTCTTCCTTATGATGAAAGGTCCCTTTGTAAATGCCTCATCCCTCCTTTGGTAGGATGTGTGTCCCTTTGCAAATTTGTAGAACCTTTGACGGTCCCTTTCTCTGATGACAGGATGCTTAGTGGTGACCTTTGGTCTTCACTCTGCTACCAATCATCCAAACTTTGCTCTGGATAGACGAATCTTTCTCCCTTGTTAGAGGATGGAGTTCCTTGCTTGAAGAAGACTGAAGGATGGAGTTGATACTTCTTTGTGTTTGAAGATTACTCTGAGAAGCTGAAGCTTGTAGATGAAGAGGAACTAGTTGGTATTGGTAAAGCAAAGAGAGCTGAAGCTTGAAGACCAAGTTGATACTTGTGAAGAAGATCCAATTGATATTGAGTGAAGAGCTGAGGCTTGAGGAATGAAGGATAAGTTGACACTTACATTGATACATTGAGAGCCTGAAGGAATCAAGTTGATACTTGTAGTTATGAGTGAAGCCTGAAGGTGGAATTGACTGAAGAGCTGAGGCTTGGAGAAGATGGAACAAGTTGATACTTATGTTGATGTATTGGAAGCTTGTAGATGAAGAGGAGCAAGTTGATACTTGCTATTGAAGATGATAGCCTTGAAGGGTGGTTGAAGATTGAGGACTGAGTTGCTGTCAGAAGATTGCTTTGCTGTGGAAGCTGTTGATCTGTTTCCTTTCTTGTCTGCTTGCTTTCTGTGCAACTGTACTGATGTGCCTTGTTTGATTTGCTTGATGCATTAGAATAAGTTCATGTTTAGATTGTGTTAAGCTAGGAGCATGATTGCACTAGAGGTTGAGTTGCTCCCTCTGCTTGTATTTTTGTTGTATGGCTTTGCTTGCGGGTATTCGGTAGAGCTCTGCTCCCTTGCCTATGTGGTTTGTGTTTGCTTTATAGCATGTTACCTCCTCTGTATGATTGCAGTTACATTATATTTTGCTTGATAGCATGTTACTTCCTCTGTATGATTGCAGTTACATTATATTTTGCTTGATAGCATGTTACTTCCTCTGTATGATTGCAGTCATTTTATATGTTGCTTGATAGCATTTCATTTCCTCTGTATGATTACAGTTATTCATATTTGGCTTGAGGTTGAGACGAGCTTGTGGAGGCTCCTTCCCCACACACATTTCCTCCCTCACTTGCATTGCATGCATTTTACAGTCGTTAATTGTTTACTGTTTAAGCTGATGCTTTATCTGTTTCTTGTTACCATTGACATGATCCCCTAGGAATCTCACTTCCTTTGATAAGGAAGTGATGATAGAACTTGAGGTTGAAACCTATGCATGATAACTTCTAGGAGTTCCCTGTTTTAAACCTCAACCATAGGATGAATCCTTGGCATGACAACATTAGGACTTGATAGTCTCCCTTTAGTTGAGCCTGCTCTCTTCTCATCTCAAAACAAATTAAAATACCGTAATAAAGGTTAACTGACGTCGTACGTTACGAGCCTTAAGCTATCTGAGAAAGGGTTGTCAGAGAGTTTCTTTTCAACAGCTTGGATGTTTAGTATGGCACCCTTTGGGTGACATGCGACGCATTCACTCTCAGGTCATAGTCTCTAGTACGATACTAGTTGCAAACAACCATAAAAAAAGTTCTTCCGTAAAAGACAGAAAACAAACTTCAAACCTTTTTGCCTCGTGGGCCCATAATCCAAAGGAAGCTTTTCTAACGAAAAGAGTTTCGTTAAACTTCAGCGCCGCCGCAAACAGGCTTTGTCCCTAACTGCTGGAACTGTTGTTTAACCCTACTCGATAAAACAGATGAATCTGAATTCCCGTAATCCGTATTATCTCGAACTACATAAGCTCTGATCTCTCATACCTGTTGAGAGTACGTAGGCACAATACTGATGTATTGGCGAGCCACCTTCCCCGTAACCCGTAGTTAGCCGAACTACGTTGACTCTGATTTCTCATTCTCTGATGAGAATACGTAGGCATAAAGCGCGACGCTTTGCCGAGTCATTTTCTTTTCTTTTTTAAGCCAACCTTGATAGGTAGATAGATAAAACCAACTCGTCCAATAAACACAACATGCGTGGATCCCGTTGAGTACGACGGACGTGAGGGGTGTTAATACCTTCCCCTTGCGTAACCGACTCCCGAACCCAGACAATGGTTGCGATGACCTTGTCTTATACCTTTCTCGTCAGGTTTTTTACGATCGTTTCCTTTCCCGTTCTGAGGGATAAATAACGAAAGGTGGCGACTCTTCTGTTTTGCCGGCACCTTATTTTCGCGGAAGCGGCAGTTGGCGACTCTGCTAGGGACTTGATAGTTTCCTGGGATCCAACGTCCCTTATGCGAGTCAGTCTGGGGATCCAACGTCCCTACGAGAGTCAATCCTAGCGCTTGTATGATTACTTGTTGGGTTGTATTTATTTATCGCATTTACTTCCTGCATTTTATTTTCAGTATGATATGATTATCTGTGCTGTTGTGGGAGGGGCATTCTGATGAGTGAGAAGCCAGACCCAGGCTTGAGTGGACCTAGCATTAATTGTGGAAATTAATGGGCGCGTGCTTGCTTGGCAGGCACTAGTGTCTCATGAAATCCACACTCAGACGAGGTTCTCCCGGTTGACTTCTTTTTCAACCCTTTGGGTTGAGGGGGTTATTGGTTTGGAGGATTGTCGACTCTAGGGACCGATCATTTAGGATTCAGCCGAGTGAGGCCGCTTCATGAGCTGGTGATGCCACACCTTCTAGGTATCGTATCACCCCTCTTGAATGTCTGTGACGCTGATGACCGCATAGGATGCCGAACTTGTGTCAGTTTAGGTCCATACCTGTGAGCAGGGTTGGGTTTGTTGCAGGAAACCTTAACCTTCAGACTACCTGGTTTTCTTGATAGTGAATCATTTTTGTTGGTATCAGAGGTTCTCATCATCAGAAGTTTGTTCTTGACAGAGCAGATTTATGGTCCTGTATCAGAGGATCTCATTAGCAGATGCGTATTTGTTCTTGACATAGCAGGTTTATGATTGGGATCAGAGGATCTCATCAGCAGATGTGTATTTGTTCTTGACAGAGCAGGTTTATGGTTGGGATCAGAGGATCTCATCAGCAGATGTATGTTTGTTCTTGACAGAGCAGATTTATGGTCCTATATCAGAGGTCCTTATTTTCAGAAATGTGGGTGTTCTTGACAGAGCAGATTTATGGTCCTGTATCAGAGGTTTTTATTATCAGATATGTGTGTTCTTGATAGAGCAAATTTGTGGTCCGATACGAGGGTTTTCTTCTTATCAGATATAGTGGTTATTCTTGATAGAGCAAGATTATGGTTTTGTTGACACAGAATCTCCACCTTCATCTCCTCAACAGTGCAGTCGTCCTGATCTCCTGCTGCATGATTGCATTTCGCATTGTTTTGCATATTCATTAACGTATGTCTGTGTTGCAGGTACTGTTTCCCCCGATTCAGGATTTCTTACCTTCTATTGTGCTATTATGGGTTCTCTGAGGAAGACCGTGGCTTACAAGCTCCCTGCTCCTGATGTTGTTCAGCTGACTGGTTTGATTGCTTTAGCAGATGATTCTGTGAGAGATGAGTTCAAAAATTCTTACGGCAAACTGCTCAGTTTGGTTCGTAAACCTTCTGCGTTTGAGTTGAATGGGTTGCACGCCTTGTTGCAGTTCTACGATCCTCCGTTGAGATGCTTTACTTTCCAGGATTTTGTTCTCGCACCCACGCTAGAGGAGTATGTTGATTTGTTAGGTGTGCCTATCAAGAGTCAGATGCCCTTTGTTCATATGGATGCTGAGCCTAATCTGGCTAGTCTAGCTCCTTCACTTCACCTAGATGCCTCCGAGTTGGTCTTGTCTAGTTGGAACAGGGTTCCCGGTTTCTCCTTGCAGTTCTTAGTGGGAAATGCTCAGCAGTGCGCCAAAGACGGTTGTTAGATCGTGTTCAATGTCATCCTCGCTCTGTGCATATATGGCATCATTCTGTTCCCCAATATGCCCGATTTTGTAGACTTCGACGCCTTCTACATTTTTGCATCAGGGAACCCAGTCCCTACCTTGATTGGAGATCTTTACCATTCCGTCCACTACAAAAACGAGAACAGAAGGGGCAAGAATGTCTCTTGCTGTGTGCCCCTGCTTTATAGATGGCTTGATAGTAATCTACCCAAGAGGGGTCCCTTCGCTTCATCTGCAGCCACAGCTGAGTGGTCTGAGCGTTTGATGAGTCTATCAGCGGAGGATATTGGCTGGTTTGACAGAGATAGGTTGGGTACCGAGATTATCTTCAGCTGCAGCGGGTTTCCGAACGTGCCTTTGATAGGCAGGAAGGGATGCATCAATTATAATCCGTCTCTGCTGGTGGGACAGTTTGCTTACGCTTTGAGAGCTCCGCCGAAGGATGAAGAGGTGCAGGAATCTCTGTACCTCACTGGTCTTCTAGAAGGGGATATGTTATCTAAGCTTCAGCGCGCTTGGAATGGTATCAGTAAGCGGGGAAAACCATTGCTGGGGAAAAGTAATAGCCAAGCCTACGCTCCATATGTGACTTGGATCAGAGCCAGAGCAGATGCCATAGGGATGCCGTTTCTTCCTGCCAAGCCAGAAAGCCCTCCCGTGATTGAAGAGCCTACCACTGTGCCTATTCAGCAGCACAATCAGGTGCTAGTTGAGAGAGACGAGCTGAAAAAGGGCAAATGAGGAATTGGAGAAAGAATTGGCGCAACTCAGAAGCGAGAGAAGCGAAGTCGTTCATTCCTTCAAGAGGCAGACCGAGCTGGTGAACCAGCTGGGGACAGATTTGACTAAGCAGATAGCTGAGCGTGAGCGCTTGGGTCGAGATTTCAAAGCTGTCAACGATGTACTGGCCACTAAGAAGCAGCACTTGGATGAAGCGTATAGGAGGATATCCAAGTTTAACCAGCATTGGAAGGCCACCCTAGCCAACGGCAAAGAACGGGAGGATAAGCTGAAGCAACAGATCTCCAAGCTGAAAGCCCAGGTGAAGGCTAGTGAGAAGAGGTTTGATGAAGAAACCGCTCGCAGATATGTCGCTGAAGGCCAGCTCAACAGGGCTTTTGCTAACCTGAAGGAGCGCAAACTGACGTTTGAGTCCAAGAAGCGGAAGTTAGAAGATTGTTTCGGCGAAGGAGCATGGGAAGATTCGGTCGAAGGTCTTCAATACACTATTATGCATAGGGAGTTACTCGTCGAAGGGTTGCTCACTCGGCCTAATCATCCAGAAACGAAGGGGTTGTTAGAAGAGTTTCGCGCCCGTGGTCGGGCTTGACTATTTGTATTCCTTTTGTTTTGATCATTGTTGTATGCTGACCATCACCAGGCTTGTTGGTCGAGGTCACGCTATTGATTCTGATTGTACTCAGTGATGTTATGTACTGCCTTGATGGGCTTTCTTTATATATGAGATGTTATTTCCATGACTGGACTCGGAATTCTTATTATCAGCACCGGCACTCAGGCACTAGGATCGGGGGATACCTCCCTAATGCACAGACACACGTTTGCATTTGCATGAAGCATTTGCATAACGAGCACTTTGTCGTTTTTTCTAACCCTTTTGAATTTTCAGGTTGTTTCAGGTTATTCCAGGATTGATCAGAGACCCATCCACCGCTATCCGACCAGAGCAAATCAAACTAGAATCATGGAGCAAGTGCAAACTGATGTTCAAGAACTCCGCGAAAGAATGGACCGCTTCATGGAGCTCATGCAAGCGGTCGCCAATGGCCAGGATCAGCTCAGAACCTTGGTTCAGCCTCTGATTTCAAGGGTCGACAGCAATGGGGTACTCCATGGTGGGACTGTGCCAACCCCTCCACCTGTTGAAACTCCTCAGAATGGCATCCCCATGACCGGGGGGAATGGCAGTGCCAACGGCGGTGTGATAGCTAACATGGGACTCAATGGTAATACGACGGGCGTCGGTAATGGGAATTTTGAAGCCAACGTCAATGTTGGGCTGGGCAACGGCAATGCGGGTGTTGGAAATCTGTTTGGGCCTCAACCGTGGTTAGAAGACCGTCAAGACGATGTGTTCTCGCAGAGAGGTGCTGAAGGGGAGCTGACTGCTGAAGCACGGCTAAGGTTCAAGGCCCTCGAGGACAAGATGAGGAGTATCGAGAACCAGAACACCCTGGGTGTTGATATGTCCAAGTTGGGACTGATTGCTGATTTCAAGGTGCCTCCCAAGTTCAAGGTACCTGACTTTGAAAAGTACAAGGGCACCACTTGCCCTCGCGTCCATTTGAGATCATATTACAGAAAAATGTCCGCTCATTCTGAGGACGAGAAGTTGCTGATGCACTTCTTTCAGGACAGTCTGTCCGGGCCATCCCTCGAATGGTACATGAGTCTGGAACCTACCAGTGTGCGCACGTGGAAGGAACTTGCTGAAGCATTTGTGCACCACTACCAATATAACAGTGACTTGGCTCCGAACCGAGTTCAATTGCAGAATCTGTCACAAAGGAACAACGAAGGGTTCAAGGAATACGCCCAGCGGTGGCGTGAATTGGCAGCCAGGGTTCAGCCGCCGATGGTTGAACGTGAGCTTGTGCAAATGTTCGTAGCCACCCTCCCAGGGGTTTATTACGAGAAATTGGTCAGCGGTATGTCTGGAACCTTCTCAGATTTCATTATCACAGGTGAGCACATTGAAAATGGGATCAAACTGGGGAAAATTCAAGGTGATTCATCCTCAGCTGGAGGGGGCAAGAAACCTTATGGTGGAAAAAGGAGGGAAGCAGAGACGAGCGTCGTGTCCAACGCTCAAAGGAAGGGTAAAGGCCCTCACCAACAGGTGGCCAACATAACTATCTCGGCAGTTCAACAGCCACAGCATCCGCAGCAGCAGCAGCAACCGAATCAACAAGGGTACAGAAAGTATCAGAACAGGGCACCTCTGTCGAGCCGTCACCTCGAGACACCGCCCATGTCCTACGCTCAGCTATTACAGGCTCTGCTCCAGTTACAGCTGATCCAGAAGAGAACCCTGGCTCCCTTGATAGGGGCACCTCCGCCAGGTTATGATGCGAATGTGACTTGCGAATTTCACTCAGGGGCACCAGGCCACACGATAGAAAATTGCAAAGCCTTCAAGCACAAGGTGCAGGACATGGTGGACACTAAGATCATCAACTTCTCAGATAATGTGCCAAACGTCACGAAGAACCCTATGCCGAATCATAGGGGAGGCGGAGTAAATGCCATTATTGAAGACGAGAGTGGGGATTTGTTGACTGACGTTAGAGATCTGAAGACACCGCTTAGGTTCGTTAAAGCTAAGCTGATGAAAAGAGGTTTCTTTCCAGGTTGCGGAGAGCTGTGTATGGGCTGTGCGACTTGTCCTGATGGATGTGAGCAGTTGATAGAGGGGATTCAAAGTGTGATGACCGAAGGAATCCTGCAGTTCAGCCGAAGGGCCGAAAGCGGATCGAGAGAGGTAATGCTGAAGCAAGGTGATGAGGTTGCCACCATCACCATCCCTCGTTGAAAGATAACTATTTCTTCACCCAGGCCGCCCACAATTACCATCACCAAAGCTGGGCCGATACCGTTCGAAAGCACTAATGCTGTCCCATGGCATTATGGGGCAGAGGTCTACTGCAACGGACATAAGTTAGAACTGGAACCATCAGGGTCATCTGTGGAGAACCTAGTGGGCGTTAGCGGAATCACTCGCAGCGGAAGAGTGTTTGCACCACCTGAGGTCGTAACGGATAAAGCGGATAGAGCTGATGCAACTAATAAAGGTAAAAGTAAAGTCGTTGAAGAGATCCCTTGCGGGGTAGAAAAAGACTTACTTGTTAAAGACGCCGAGGAATTTATAAGGTTGATTAAAAAGAGTGACTACAAGATCGTGGATCATCTCCATCAAACACCCTCGAAAATTTCCATCCTGAACCTGTTGTCGTGTTCTGAGGCACATTGCAACGCGCTGCTGAAGGTGTTGAATGCCGCGTATGTACCGCAGGAAATATCGGTAAACCAGTTAGAAGAGGTCGTAGCCCACGTGAATGCAGGAAATGGGTTAGGGTTCACTGACCTAGAGCTGACGCCGAAGGGAAGGAACCACAATAGCGCCCTGCACATCTCGATAGAGTGTAGGGGAACAATTATGTCGCACGTGTTGGTGGACACGGGGTCGTCGCTCAATGTTCTTTCGAAGAAGGCATTGATGAAGTTGGATACTCGCGGAGTGATTTGCACACCCAGTGATCTGGTTGTGAAAGCGTTCGATGGAACCAAACTCCATGTTTTCGGGGAAGTAACGTTGCCAATCCAAGTCGGGCAGGAAACATTCGATGCGGTCTTTTACATTATGGACGTCATGGCTGCCTACAGCTGTCTCTTGGGCCGGCCGTGAATCCATGCTGCAGGTGCCGTGACCTCCACGTTGCACCAGAAACTCAAGTATGCCGTCGGAGGCATCATCGTGACTGTTTGTGGCGAGGAAGACATAATGGTGAGCCATTTGTCGTCCTTCAAGTATGTTGAGATGGATGGGGAAATCCACGAAACCCTATGTCAAGAGTTCGAAGCTGTTAAAGTCAAGAACGTAACTCCTGCAGTCACTGAGAAGCCAGAGATGACTCTCTCCTCCTTCAAGGAAGCCCGGGCCGTTGTCTAGGCCGGATCTACCCCAGGCTGGGGGCGAATTTTGGAGATACCTAACAAGCAAGACAAGTTTGGGTTGGGATATTCTCCTGGAGCTGAAGCCTCCTCTTCTAGCAGTGCGTCGCAAGGTAAAGGGTCGATCCATTTTACTAGTGGCGGGGTGATATTTGAAAGCGTCAACGCAGTGTCTGAAGACAGCGGAGATAGCGACTGTTACCTAGACTCTTGGATCCAGCCAAGCAAACCAGGCGAGAGCCTCAACAACTGGTCTGTCAGGGATATCATCCAGATGACAAGCAAAGAGTAATGATTTACTTTTTCCAATCATTGTACAACCCTATGTCTTACCCGGGGCATAGTGGTTTTATTGTCAGGGCCTCGTTTGATTATGTATATGCATTTTACCAATAAATCAAAAGGCGTTTTTCTTTGTATTCAAATGTTGTGATCTCTGTTATTCCTATTTTATATTTGTTTTGAAAAACAATAAAATGGCAATGGGGTTTGTGCTAACCTACATATCTTTGTCTTAAGCTTAACCCTTGTTATTGCAGGATCCACATAGCAGATGACATCGCCTCTAGACCTTCTACGACTCACTTCGAATTAGATTGCCCGATTTATCAAGCCGAAGAAGAGATTGACGAAGACGAAGACCTTCCCGAAGAGTTGGCCCGCTTGTTGAAACAAGAAGAGAAAGTTATTCTGCCTCACAAAGAAGAGATCGAGATTGTGAATCTAGGTTCGGAAGAACTTGTCAGGAATGTCAGGATATGGGATGCATTGCAGAGTGATGTCAAACAAAGATTAGTCGAGATGCTAAGAGAGTATAGTGACGTCTTTGCTTGGTCATACGAAGATATGCCCGGACTGGATACTGACATCGTGGTCCACCACTTGCCGCTACGAGAAGATTGTCCTCCCGTTAAGCAGAAGCTTAGGAGGACGCAACCAGATATGGCCGTTAAGATCAAAGAAGAAGTGCAAAAGCAGCTTGATGCTGGCTTCTTAGCGGTCACTACTTACCCTCCATGGGTCGCCAACATAGTGCCTGTACCGAAGAAGGACGGTAAGGTATGAATGTGAGTCGATTATCGGGATTTGAATAGGGCGAGCCCTAAAGATGATTTCCCGTTGCCTCATATTTATGTGTTGGTCGACAATACAGCTCAATTCTCCGTATTTTCGTTCATGGATGGTTTCTCCGGTTACAACCAGATCAAGATGGCGCCGGAGGACATGGAGAAAACTACGTTTATCACTCCCTGGGGAACATTTTGCTACAAGGTAATGCCTTTCGGTCTGAAGAACGCAGGGGCCACTTACCAACGAGCAATGGTCACTTTGTTTCATGATATGATTCATCATGACATTGAAGTCTATGTTGATGACATGATTGCGAAGTCCCAAACGGAGGAGGGACATCTGGTCAATTTGATGAGGCTTTTTGAGAGGCTTAGGAAGTTCAGGTTGAGGCTGAATCCTAACAAGTGTACTTTCGGAGTACGGTCCAGAAAGCTACTGGGGTTTATCGTGAGAGAAAGAGGCATCGAGGTTGATCTTGCGAAGATAAAAGCAATACAAGAGATGCCAGCGCCAAAAACAGAAAAAGAAGTTTGTGGTTTCCTGGGCAGAATAAACTACATTGCAAGGTTTATTTCTCAGCTCACGGCCACGTGTGAACCGATGTTCAAACTATTAAAGAAAGATCAGGCGATTATCTGGAACGAGGATTGCCAGAAGGCATTTGATAAGATAAAGCAGTATCTACAGGAACCTCCGATCTTAATACCCCCAGTGGCCGGAAGACCCCTAATCATGTACTTGACAGTTCTTGAGAATAGTATGGAGTGTGTTCTCGGTCAGCACGACGAGACGGGCCGAAAGGAGCATGCCATTTACTATTTGAGTAAAAAATTCACAGACTGTGAATCTCGTTACTCAATGCTGGAAAAGACGTGTTGTGCACTAGCCTGGGCTACCAAACGTTTACGACAGTACATGCTCAACCATACAACCATGCTAATTTCGAAGATGGATCCGATCAAGTACGTCTTCGAGAAGCAAGCGCTTTCGGGCAGGATTACCAGATGGCAAATGGTGTTGACGGAATATGATATTCAGTACGTTTCCCAGAAGGCCGTCAAGGGAAGCGTATTGTCTGAATACCTGGCCGAACAGCCGATCGAGGATTATCAGTTGATGAAATTTGAATTCCCTGATGAGGATATCATGTTTCTCAAAGCGAAGGATTGCGATGAACCGTTGCCCGACGAGGGTCCAGATAGGAAATCCCAGTGGAAATTGATATTTGACAGGGCGGTTAACTCTTATGGAAGTGGCATATGGGCAATCATCACGACTCCCCATGGATCCCATATCCCGTTTACTGCGAGACTGACGTTTCCAGTCACCAATAACGAAGCGGAGTACGAAGCATGCATCATGGGTCTAGAAGAGGTCATTGATTTGAGAATCAAGAACCTAGATGTATATGGTGACTCGGCACTTGTGATCAACCAGATTAAAGGGGAGTGGGAGACTCGTCAATCGAATTTGGTGCCGTACATGAACTATGCCAGAAGGCTACTTCCGTTCTTTGATCGAGTGGAACTCCATCATGTGCCCAGGGCCGAGAATCAGATGGTTGATGCCCTAGCCACGTTGGCATCGATGTATAAAGTCAATTTTTGGAATGAAGCTCCAAGAATTGTCCTTTCTCGTCTTGATAGACCTGCATTCGTCTTTGCGATCGAGGAAGCTTCCGATGGCAAGCCATGGTTCCATGACATTCAGACCTTCCTTATGACTAAGGTGTATCCTGCGGGAGCGTTAACCCAGGATAAGAAGACTCTGAGGAGGCTGTCTGGAAATTTTTATCTCAATCCTGATGGAGTTTTGTATAAGAGAAACCATGATCTCGTGCTACTCAGATGTGTAGATGAGAAAGAAGCGAGTATGCTCATGGAAGAAGTCCATGAAGGCACATTTGGTACGCACGCCGGCGGGCATACTATGACGAGAAAGATCCTGAGAGCAGGATACTACTGGCCGACAATGGAGTCGGTTGCTTTAAATTCACGAAGAGATGTCATAAATGCCAGATTTATGCTGATAAAGTTCATGTGCCGCCGTGCCCGTTAAATGTCATGTCCTCCCCGTGGTCGTTCTCCATGTGGGGCATCGACATGATAGGCAAGATCGAGCTCACTGCATCTAATGGTCATCGCTTCATTCTAGTAGCTATCGACTACTTCACCAAGTGGGTGGAGGCAGCCTCATATGCTAATGTGACCAAGCAGGTGGTGGCTAGATTCATAAAGAGGGACATCATCTGTCGATACGGAATTCCCGAGCGGATCATTACTGATAATGGTTCGAATCTGAATAACAAGATGATGAAGGAGTTGTGCCAGAGTTTCAAGATTGAACACCACAACTCATCTCCTTACCGGCCGAAGATGAATGGCGCCGTTGAAGCGGCCAATAAGAACATTAAGAAGATTGTGCAGAAGATAGTTGTGACCTATAAGGATTGGCACGAGATGCTGCCATTTGCACTACACGGTTATCGTACGGCGGTAAGCACGTCAACCGGGGCAACTCCTTTCTCACTGGTGTACGGTATGGAAGCTGTCCTACCGTTAGAAGTTGAGATTCCTTCTTTGCGAGTTTTGGCTGATGTGAAACTCGATGAGGCAGAATGGATTAAGAACCAACTAAACCAACTCAGCCTGATGGACGAGAAGAGGTTAGCATCGATTGCATATGGTCGTCTGTACTAAAGCCGAATGAAGAAAGCCTACGATAAGAAGGTGCGTCCTAGAAGCTTTCAGACGGGTGATCTCGTCCTGAAGAAGATTCTTCCTCCCCACTCCGATCACCGGGGCAAGTGGACTCCCAATTACGAAGGTCCGTACGTCGTCAGCAAGGTCTTCTCGGGAGGAGCCTTGTTGTTATCCACGATGGATGGTGAAGATTTTGCATCCCCGGTGAACGCGGACGCAGTTAAAAAATAATTTGCTTGAAAAACGACCCGCTGGAAGAAAAAGAACATCCAGGAAAAAATGGGGCATCCTTGCGAACCATAAAAAAGGAAAAGGGTTCAGGAAAAAATTAGGGATATAAAAGAAAAGACTGTACACCCGCAAAGTCGAAAACCCGGATGGGCGACTTTGGCAAAAAAGGGTATCCCGGTGAATCGAAAACCCGAAAGGGCGATTCAGGAAAAAGTTAGGGATTCAAAAAAGCAAATGACTGTGTTCCGCGTATGGACAACATTTGTTTAGTGGTTTGGAAGACCTGAGGGTCGTTTATCTGAACCAATCTCTTCTGAAGTCGAGTGGGTCATAGAGGGATCAACTCATGGTGTTCGTCTACGCCCCGTTGCCGACATGTGTATATACTGATGTATATTTATGTTTTATATTTGTGCGGCTTCCTCATTCCAGGAGCTTTCCTCTGTTGTAAAACATTTTGGCCCATTCAGGGGTTCATTATCAATAAAATGTATACCATTCAGCAATTATGTTTGTTTGTTTAGCATTTACCTGTTTTGTTTGCGAAAAAGAATGCCGATGTTTTTGATAAAATGCGCATACATAAACTTACTGGCCTAGGCCACTGATTTTTGAAACAATGAATTACTTGAACATTGTCACATGATGATAACCTTGATAGGTCCCTTTGAGAGGGGTGTCTTGTCTGTTTGTTTGTGTTGTTGCAGGTGTAGCATATACCAGGTAGTACGCCGTATGCGTCCCCAGGACGGATGATTTCTTCTTCTCCAGCAAAGTTCAGCAGCCTCTCCCCACAGAGTCTGAACGTGAGATCGTAAAGCATTAATATGTCTCCCCAGGCAGAGAAGATTCTCCCCCCAATCAGATGCATCCTGAAGGAACGTCATCTCCTCAGCTGAGTCATATACTGAAGTGTGCGGTACTCGGAAGTTCCAGACTGAAGTCTCCGGCAAAATTGAAATTCCCCACAGAGTCGTACTCTCCCCAGTAAGCAGGGTGATTCCTTCTTCCCCAGCCGAGTTTGCAGTTCCCCAAGAGAGCTGAGTCCTTGGAAAGCAGTTAGGACCATGATTGGTTTTCCCCCAATAGAGTGTTGAATAACTGATGTTGTATTTCCCCGCCGGAGTAGTTACCTCCAGGAAGGTTTGGCTGCGAATGCCGTGCAGGTTATTTCTGCGATTGACATCGCTTTCCTCAGTAGGTCCAGGTTCTCGTAGTGCTTCGTTCCCCTGCAGCAGTCGACTGAAGTTCATTTCCCCAGGCGGAGTCCGATTGAGATTGGTGTGACTTCTTCTCCTCGGCAGGATGAGTCCTTCCTCCACCAGAGTGGTTCTTTCTCCTTGACAGGAGGATTCTCCCTTCAACATTTATTTTGCTGATGGGGTCGTAGCATTTTGCATGATTGCATAGCATTTACCCAGAAAACGCGTAGCATTTCCACCGTGTGGAGCATTGCGCCATTGCCAAAGCATACGCATATGAAACATGAGCTAGGCCGTTACCGTTCTTGTTTTGCAGGTGTTCCTCCGCAGAGTCGCTTGCTCAAGATTATTCTTGAATCCCCCCAGCAAAAGTCGTTTGCCCAAGATGATTCTTGAATTCTCCTGCGAAGGCGCTCGTTTAAGATGATTCTTAAAATCCCCAGGGAAGTCGCAAGAGTTGGTTGATCAAGTTTCCGCTTGGAGTCCCCGGCAGAGTGTTTGCTCAGGATGATTCCTGAAATCTCCAGCAGAGTTATTGGTTCAGGATGATTCTTGAAGTCCCCATGGATTTATTTGTTCAAGATGATTCTTGATTTCCTCAGTAGAGATGATTCACCCAGAATGATTGCTGGATCCCCGAAGCAGAGTTACTTGATAGTTCTCCAGAATCCCCAGCGGAGATGTGTCATCCCCAACAGGTTTCCGAACAGCGAAGTTGAAACTTCCCTCGAAGACTTGATGATTGAAGTCCAACCGTATTGACGAAGAAGTTCTCTCAGCTGATGCGGAGTGCCTGATGGTAGAAGTTTGGATATCCCCAATTGGTTCATGATTGACTGAGAATTCTATTCCCGACTTAGTGATGAAGTTCGGCTGACGCCCAAAAATTTCTTTGAATGCCCGATGGCATGATTAACTTGATTGTTGACCTGATGAGTCCCGAGGAATCCTGAGGCCTGATGGCATGATCGACCATGTATCACCGGTTACCGTGTGACCAATTCCCCAGCTAGCTGTCGTGCAGCTAATATTTCAGTTTTCAAATATTTGTTCCCATCAGTGTACCGTGTACTTGTGCAGTTGGCAAATTTCTGGGTTTGTTGGTATTCAACCGTATTTTACCTTGATTGTTTGAGAGCCGTTCACTTCTCACCCAGTCAGGTCCAAGCCGTTTGAATAGGGGCAGCTGTTGCACCCCAAAATTTGCCCAACATTTATTTACCTAGCTTGTGTTTCATTTCATGCACATTAGCATTATCATTTGCATTTCATTGACATGTATGCAGGAGATCAAGAGGTATGATTACCAATCAAGGGCTACACAAGAGTTTGAAGCTAGTTAAGAAGGTTATTCAGGTGTTCAAGGGTTGATATCCTTGTCGGAGAAGTTAAAAGATCCTCAAAGAGAGTGATTGAAACCAAGAGGGTGTGTCTCCTAGCTTGAGAGTTGTGGGAAGTCATCAGATGATTCTGAAGCCATGAGGATGGACTGGAGGTCTTGAGAGAGCTCATGAGAAGTGTTGAAGATCACTTTGAGGCCTAGACAGATCATTGTGAAATATTAAGAAGACTCAGCCATGAGTGGTGCAATTAGGGTTTGACTGGGTCAACCCTAAGTCAACTAATGATTTGGACAAGGTTGAAACCTAATCCAAGAGCCATTTGATCATGGATTGATGCATTGAGATGTCATAAGGATGATTCCAAGGTCAACTCATCATGATTGAAGAGTTTGAGAAGTTTTCAAGCTAGGTTCCTAAGGCTTGAATGTATAAAATCCCCTAGTTTGACCCCTATCTTCAAGGCATTTTATCTCAAGATGTGATTGTCATCTCATCTTGCCCCTAACATGAATGTTGTTGAGCATGATCTTAGCTTTAACTTTAGTGCTAGAAGTCCTTGATAGGATTTATAGAACTCAAGTTATGACTTGGACAAGTTACAGGTCATCTGAGGTATGTGAATTTGGGGGCTTGAAAGTTGTCCAACTTGCATGAAACGTTTACCCTAGAAGGATGATTCCTATGAACTTTTGGTCAACATGAATGTTGTTCCTTACCCTCTTATATTTCTAGAGAGTACTAGAAGTCCTTGATAGGATTTTTAGAACTCAAGTTATGGCTTTGGCAAGTCAAGGGCATTTTGGTCATTTAGAGATTATAGGTCATTTCAACCATAAGGCCATAACTCCTATTTCCAAGCTTCAAATGAGAAAATGTTCAACATCAAACTTGTTCGAAATGATGTTTTAAGGCTAGTCAAGAGGTCATGAGATGTTAGATTTGCTTGTGGCTCAAAGTTGCAAAAATGACCTAAAAAGAGGGTATAAGTTAAATGAACCAAAGTTGGAAATTGATACTTTTGATCTACACATCCAAATCAAGGCATGTAATAGGTCATTTTGACTCTAAAAAGCATTTTAAGAACATTGGTTTAGCCACATTTTTGAATTGAGGTATAATTTGTGGACTTGCTTTGAAAAGTAGTTACTTACATCTTAAGTAACATTTGCAAAACCAAAATGCAAGGCATAATCAAGGTCCCTTGCAAGCCAAACACTTCCAAAATGTCACTAGGGGAGAAATTGAAAGGGAATGGGATTGATTTCAAGCTGTTAACAGGATTATGCACACCATGGCATATAAGTGAACTTCTCATGTCATGAGAGATTGAATTTCTCCTTGGAAGGATCTAGAGCCTTCTAGATCATCCCTACACACTCTATATATGGAATAGAAGTGGTTTAGATCATTTTTTGGTGATGCTTGAAGGAGAGAGCAGAGATTGAGATTGAAACTTCATTGCTTGCAACTGAATTCGGTTACATCATTTCACTCACTTTCCACCCATTTTCTTGATTGCAATCTCTTCCACGGATGCTAGGGAATGATTCCAGATCACAATCAAAGGGAATTCGTGGCTGATTGGTGTTCTTGAGCTCAAATTTCTCCACCTGTAACTCAGATTCGAATCCAAGAATTGAAGCCATTTCAATCAATTCTATTGCATACAGAAGCTTGGGAGTGATTCACTGAAGGAGTCTGGAGCATTTGAGGGCTTGATTTGAGGTCTTGTTACTTCTGTGCACGCGAAATTTTCAGGTTGGTAACCTTTGATCTCTGGCTCGTATTAGTTAGAATCAATAGGAATTAGGATGATAGATGCATTGTAGAACGGTGTAGGAAGGATTTCAGATCATTAATTTGAGAATTAGTGACCAATTAGGGATGTTGCCATTTTCGGTTGAGAGTTGGTTCTTGTGAATCTTGAGGTTTCAGAGAGAATTAAGGGCATGAATGAATTCGTGAGGAAATTTGGGACATGTTTCATTAAGGCATCGTGGCCTATGGTGGACTCTATGTTGAACTAGGGTTGTGGAATGGTGACCGGAGAAAGTCACCGGCGGTGGTTTTGGGTGCGCAGGTGATCTGAATTGCAGAGATTCAAAAGGAAGAAGATGACTTGATAGCCATCAGATCAAGGTTGGACTTTGACTAGGAACCCCATCCAACGGCCACGCGTGCGTTTCATTTTGTGAAGAGTCTGAACTTTAATGAAATGCATCGTTTCATTTAGTTGCTGATTTTGGGCTTAAGGATCTAACTGCTACTCACACCCCCCTGATGGCCCAATCCATGAAATGAATTGATTTTTTTTACTATCTGCACCGTGTGTTTGCCATTTTATCTTGATTTTCTTTTTTTATTTTATTTTATTCATGGTTTTGATAAAATCATAGAAAATGGAAAAATGATCCAATTGACCCCATTCTTTTTGCATTAGATTCATGATAGGGTCTAGTTTTTTTTAGATAAAAAAAGATTTTTATTTCATGCATTTTTTGATTTTATGGGAATTTTCACATTTTAATTGATATTAAAATAGTCATGTTTGATACTTGATTTTGTGGAATTTTGTGTGATCATGTGACGATGATTTTGATCTTGATTTTTTGTGAGTGGCTAGCATAGATATGCATGATCCCCATAGATATTTTTCACATTTTTGTGATGAGCATAAGTGGTAATTTAGGTTGAAACCTTTAGAAGCTCCATTTTTAGGGTTTATGGTTGGTACCTTTGGATTTAGGACTTAATTTTAGGACTTAATAGATGATTTAGTCCCTGATTTTTGTAGGAGGAATTCTTAATTGAATTAGTATCCCTTACGAATTTTGGTAGAAATTTATAATATAGTTTACTATTTTTGATTGATTTTAGTTTAGGTGCTAGTTTTAGATGATTCTGATGCACTAACTCAACTAGAATGACATCTTTAGTTCCCTTAGATTAGGGTTTTGCTTTGCTTGTTCTTGGATGATGATGGAGGCAAGTTGAAGATGCATTGTATTGCTTGAAGAGGCTTGGATGTGAAGATCTTCCCTTCTTTTGGTGTAGTTTTGATTAGGTTAAGATTAGGGTTTTGTAGGCAGAGCTTCTAGATAGTTCTCTTCCTTCATAAACATGGATGATGTTGATCACTTCCATTCTTCCCTATGATGAAAGGTCCCTTTGTAAAGGCCTCATCCCTCCTTTGGTAGGATGTGTGGCCCTTTGCAAATTGGTAGAACCTTTGAGGGTCCCTTTCTCTGATGATAGGATGCTTAGTGGTGACCTTTGGTCTTCACTCTGCTACCAATCATCCAAACTTTGCTCTGGATAGAAGAATCTTTCTCCCTTGTTAGAGGATGGAGTTCCTTGCTTGAAGAAGACTGAAGGATGGAGTTGATACTTCTTTGTGTTTGAAGATTACTCTGAGAAGCTGAAGCTTGTAGGTGAAGAGGAACTAGTTGATATTGGTAAAGCAAAGAGAGCTGAAGCTTGAAGACCAAGTTGATACTTGTGAAGAAGATCCAATTGAGATTGAGTGAAGAGCTGAGGCTTGAGGAATGAAGGATAAGTTGACACTTACATTGATACATTGAGAGCCTGAAGGAATCAAGTTTATACTTGTAGTTATGAGTGAAGCCTGAAGGTGGAATTGACTGAAGAGCTGAGGCTTAGAGAAGATGGAACAAGTTGATACTTATGTTGATGTATTGGAAGCTTGTAGATGAAGAGGAGAAAGTTGATACTTGCTATTGAAGATGATAGCCTTGAAGGATGGTTGAAGATTGAGGACTGAGCTGCTGTCAGAAGATTGCTTTGTTGTGGAAGCTGTTGATCTGTTTCCTTTCTTGTCTGCTTGCTTTCTGTGCAACTGTACTGATGTGCCATGTTTGATTTGCTTGATGCATTAGAATAAGTTCATGTTTAGATTGTGTTAAGCTAGGAGCATGATTGCACTAGAGGTTGAGTTGCTCCCTCTGCTTGTATTTTTGCTGTATGGCTTTGCTTGCGGGTATTCGGTAGAGCTCTGCTCCCTTGCCTATGTGGTTTGTGTTTGCTTGATAGCATGTTACCTCCTCTGTATGATTGAAGTTACATTATATTTTGCTTGATAGCATGTTACTTCCTCTGTATGATTGCAGTTACATTATATTTTGCTTGATAGCATGTTACTTCCTCTGTATGATTGCAGTCATTTTATATGTTGCTTGATAGCATTTCATTTCCTCTGTATGATTACAGTTATTCATATCTGGCTTGAGGTTGAGACGAGCTTGTGGAGGCTCCTGCCCCACACACATTTCCTCCCTCACTTGCATTGCAAGCATTTTATAGTCGTTAATTGTTTACTGTTTAAGCTGATGCTTTATCTGTTTCTGGTTACCATTGACATGATCCCCTAGGAATCTCACTTCCTTTGATAAGGAAGTGATGATAGAACTTGAGGTTGAAACCTATGCATGATAACTTCTAGGAGTTCCCTGTTTTAAACCTCAACCATAGGATGAATCCTTGGCATGACAACATTAGGACTTGATAGTCTCCCTTTAGTTGAGCCTGCTCTCTTCTCATCTCAAAACAAATTGAAATACCGTAATAAAGGTTAACTGACGTCGTACGTTACGAGCCTTAAGCTATCTGAGAAAGGGTTGTCGGAGAGTTTCTTTTCGACAGCTTGGATGTTTAGTTTGGCACCCTTTGGGTGACATGCGACGCATTCACTCTCAGGTCATAGTCTCTAGTACGATACTAGTTGCAAACAACCATAAAAAACAGTTCTTCCGTAAAAGACAGAAAACAAACTTCAAACCTTTTTGCCCCGTGGGCCCATAATCCAAAGGAAGCTTTTCTGAAGAAAAGAGTGTCATTAAACTTCAGCGCCGCCGCAAACAGGCTTTGTCCCTAACTGCTGGAACTGCTGTTTAACCCTACTCGATAAAACAGATAAATCTGAATTCCCGTAATCCGTATTATCCCGAACTACGTAAGCTCTGATCTCTCATACCTATTGAGAATACGTAGGCACAATACTGATGTATTGGCGATCCACCTTCCCCGTTGTCGCTACTGCGAAAATCGGCGCCGGATGAACAGAAGAGTCGCCACCGTGCGTTATTTATCCCACGGGAGGAAAAGGAAACGCTCAGAGTAAACCTCGCACAACACGGGAAAGGTATGGTCGTCGCAACCAAAACCTGGATTCGGGAGTCGGTTACGCAAGGGGAAGGTATTAGCACCCCTCACGTCCGTCGTACTCGACGGGATCCACGCTTGTTTTCGGGTATGGATTGTTATTCTATCTATTCTATAGGTCCGGGGTTAAAAGAAAGAAAAATGACTCGGCAAAGTATCGCACTTTATGCCTACGTATTCCCGTCTGGAACGAGAAATCAGAGTCAACGTAGTTCGCCTACCTACGGGAAAGGAGGGGGAGGTTGCTCGCTAGGATATCGCATCCTATGCCTACGTACTTTCACACGGCATGAAAGATCAGAGCAAACGTAGTTCGGGCCACGGAAGACACAAGCTTGTCTTGATTGATTTTACTCTTTCTGAAAAAAAGTTTTCTGATTAGCGGTCCAAGCGGACAAAAATGACGTTTTGATGAGTTCACATTCTTTTACGAAAGAAGTGTCTTTTATTGTGTTTGAAATCTTTATGTGTTTTTCTGTTTGTTTTGAGAAAGAAAGAGACAGAACTCTAACCTGCGGTTGCAAAGGGAAACAAACTAACCTAATGTTATCATGCATGGGTTAAGACCTAGTGTCTATCATGCTCCTCTCTTGCACAGAGAGAAACAGAGATCCTACGGGATAGGCAGAAACAGAAACAATACCAGATATATACAGTAAAGCAGTAAAATGCATGGATGCAACAGTACAAGCGAGGCAAGGGAGTCCCACTCAACCTCGAACCTAGAAAACAATAGGCAAAAGTGAACAGACTTCACTTTCAACCCAGCAGGGTAGACAGCAAACAATACAGTCCAGAAAACCAATCAATACATCAGCAATAAAATACAACAGCAAAAGAAACAGCATCAGCAGCTCTGAATCAACATCTGGCTTCAAGTAATCTCCAATCAGTTACAGTCTTCAACAAGCATCAATCTCCATCTTCATGACCTTCAGGCAAGGGCTTTGATCATCAGTCTTCTATCTGCAATGGCTTTTCTTCAAGCTCAAACTTCCAGGATGAGGGATTAGTCACAAGAGTGAATTGGGTGTTAAGCAATCAGTTGACTACCAAGGGTGGTGAACAGACTGCTTCTAACACAAAAGACATTTTCTCTCAAGAGTTCTATCTCTTAGACACTATCACCAAGCCTTCCAAAGGAAGGGGGTGAGTGTCTTAGAGAGACTCTGAATCACAGAGAAGAATGGATGCAGACAAGGCAATCCATGTTTGAAAAACAAACTTTCTAATCTAGAGCTCTGCCTAGCTCCTAAACCCTAGTCTCCTCAGCATCTGCTAGCAAGAATCTCCTCTTCAACTCTGGAAGTTGATCTTCAATCTCTGGATCTCCAATGGTCTTCATCTCCTCAAGTCTTCAGCTCTCCCAAGTCCCCAGACAACCCCAACACCCAAGCAAGCAAGCAATAATCCCCAGAGGGCACACCACACCAGTCAACCAGACATACACAGAGTATTAATAGCAGTAGGGGAGTCCTGACTTTTCTCTAAGGTATCTAATAACTACCCATAGCCCCTATAGTCCCATAACTAATCTAGTTAAACCCTAAGTCCTAAGGGAAAGAATCAAACTTCCTAAGTCATCACCTAAAAACCCTAATTTGTCCATGTTTGTTCAAACCTACACTAAGCACCTAAATTTAATTTCTACAAATGGGAACTAAATTGAATCTATAAGTTCAATATCTCATCTAAACAACCTAAAAAGAATGAACAAAAAATATGAAAGCATCTAATAGAACAAAAATTAATAAAATCATGCATGAAATGAAACTATTTAAAATGTCATTTATTTAGAAAATATGGGAAAAATATCAAATAAAAAATAAAATGCAATTTTTATTTTTTAGAATTTTCTAGACATCCTAAGGAAAATAATGTAAAAAGAAGGAATTAAAAATGATTTTTTATCTATTTATTATGAATTTTAGAAGATGCATAAAAAATTAAAGAAAATAAAAAGAAAATAGAATGAAATAAAATGGAGGGGGTGAGAAAAGCAGAAAAGCGCGTTCAAAGTAATGGGCCTATTAAAATGGGGGGTGTGGATAGCGCTCTGAGCCCAACCCCCCAATTAATGAAACGCAGCGTTTCAAATCTTCAAAGTTTCCCTCCGTTTGAGCTTTAAATCGTGGCCGTTGGATGCGCCTTCAAGTCAAAGGTCCAAGTACGATCGTGTGGCTCATGCATCGTCTCCTACCTCCAGCAAACCCTAGGTTCTGCAACTCATCTCCATGCGCGAACCTTACACCCTTCTGTTCTCCTTCAACTCTCCATGGATTCAATCAAGGTCAAGAGCAAAATTACTCTAAATCTCTCCCTCTACACAACCATAGCCTTAGTTCTTCCTAAAACTCACTCACAAAGCAAACTCGATGTGTATAACAGATCTGATCCATCATGTTCAACTGATATGGATCCTCTCAATTCTCCATGAAAATCATCCTAAGCTAACCTACACCTCACCCTGGTCATTTTAATCATTCAATCCAAGATTATTTCGCACGAGTCTTGCTATTCTAAGCTTCAACAGAAATGGTGCACCATAACTAATGTCCATGAAACTTGCTCAAATTTATCCAAATCAATCATCTTCCTTACCCTAACCAGTCTACACTAACAATTCCCTAAAATTCTCATTAAACTATGCAATTCGAAGAAGATAACCAACCTGTTATGATGCTGCAAACAGTGATGGCATACACTTGATCCAATGCTTGAAAGGTGGGGAAGTTGATCAGTAATCTTGGAGATGAATTCTGTATGCAATTAGAGAAGCTCCCAAGCCTTGAATCTTCTAATTCCAAGGTGCTTGCACTTTGAATGATGATGGTGAATATCACAATTCCTTGCTCAATTCTCCAAAGATATGTATGGATTCTGATCTTTGTGTGATGATGATGAAGATTGGATCAAGAATGTTGAAGTTTGATGAGAGATTGAGAGAATTTGAGAGACTTATGCAAAAATGGAAAATGAGTGAAAATGGAGTTTTTTGACAAAATGATGGCACCAACCCCTTGCAAGATTCATCTTGCATGAATATATAGGTGATCTAGGAACCTCCTAGAAACTTGGAGAAGTTTCCCTTGTGCTAAATTCCCTTGAATGTTGATTATGTTTCTTATATTGCAAGCAACCATGGATAACTCTTAAATCTTGAACTAGACTCAAAATTCCACTTTAGCCAATGTTTTTAGAATGCCTTTTCCATTCAAAATGACCTATAATTTTGCATCATTTGGCCAAGATATGAAAAATACCATTTTTTAAGCCATTTTCCTTCATTAAATTCACCAATTTTGAAATCTTGTGCTATGAGTCTTTCCAATCTCTCATGGTCACTTTTCTAGACTCAAAATGTCATTTGGAGCAAGTTTGATGTTGTAAGTTTTTCCATTTGAAGCTTCCTTGTATGAGTTTTGGGCATAGGTTAAAATGACCTGTAATTCACAAATGACCAAAATACCCTTTGCTTTCCAAGACCATAAGTTGAGCTCCACACATCATATGAGGGCATACTATACCATTCTAGAAAGCTAAGACAATGAGGAACAATTCTTATGTTGACCAGAAATTCATTTGAAATCTCCTTGAGGGGTAAAACTAGCTTGGAAGTCAAGCCACTTTCATAGACAATTTCAGATACCTCAGATGACCTGTAACTTGCAAGGACCATAACTTGAGTTCTATAAATCTCCTTGATGCCTTCCACCACTCAAATTAAAGGTCTTGAGATCCTCTACAAGTTCCATGTTGGCCAAGGATCCATTTGAAGATAGAATTTTGACTTATCTTGCTTGGAAATTTGACCTAAACTAGGGGATTTTACACAGAAACCCTAATTTAGAAACTCCTCTTCTCCTTGATTTCTCTTGAATTCTTCTTGACATATCTCCATATCCTTCTTTATATGTCAAATGATGCTCCCCACATCTCTCCAATGGACTTGAATGCCCTTTAAATCAGTCAATTGACTTAGGGTTGACCTAGGGTTGACCCAGATGAAACCCTAGTTGACTGCCTTCAACTGCAATTCTTGTGATCACATCAGCAACTTGTTTCCTTCTCCAAATGACTTTCTAAGTCCTCCAAGATGTCTAGATACCCTCCCTTCCTTCAACTCACAGCTCACAACCCTCTTGTTGACCCTCAGATACCCTCAGCTAGGAGATGGACTCAAGGCTTGATCTACTGAACTCTCTGCTTTCAAATTCTTTCTTGATGACTTGAATGAGATGGAATCAGGATAATAACCTCTTGATAGGCCTCTATAGATGAGAATAATGATTGGTCCCCCTGTTGTATGACTTGCTATGCTTATGCTATGCAGATGGTTAGGCTATGTACATGACTCTATATGCAAATGCTAATGATATTGAAACATAAACCAAGTGAATAAGGTTGAGCAAATTTTAGGGTGCAACAGCTGCCCCTATTCAAGCGACTTGGACCCGATTGGGTGAAGAGCGAACGGCCTTCAAACATTCGAGGTACGAGACGGTTGAATACTAAGAAACCCGGAAATTTGCCAATCGCAGAAATAAACTGCGCCACTGCTTGGGGAACAACATTCATCAGCTGAATTTAACTGTTACGGCAACCCACTGATCTCGTGCGACCGTGCTGGGGATTCTTCTCATCATCCTGAAAAAGATTGAATTATCGGAAACTTCGTCCTTTGCTTGTCCACGTCAGGACTCTATCTGTTGTCAACTCGGAAAAAACTTCAATAACTTTGCTGGGGACGGCTCGTCTGCCTTCTCGTCAGAGATAAATCGTCCACGTTAGGAATAAACTCTTTCACATTAGGAATACCACCGTCCACGTTAGGACTCACCTTTCCACGTAAGGAATAACCGTTCCACGTTAGGAATAATACTGCTCCACGTAAGGAATCAACTTTTGCTTTCCACGTAAGGAATAAATCTTCTTTGATCTGTCCGCGTCAGGGCTAAACTCTTCCACGTCAGGAATAATCTCTTTCTTTCCACGTCAGGAATCAATCTTGATCTGTCCGCGTGAGGACTCAATCTTTCCACGTAAGGAAACCCATTCTTTTCCACGCAAGGAATCTCATCTTTCCACGTTAGGAATAAACTTGTCTTTCCACGTAAGGAATCTCCATCTTTCCACGTTAGGAATAAACTTGTCTTTCCACGTAAGGAGAACATCGTCCATGTTAGGACCCACCTTTCTACGTCACGAATAATAATTTCTTTGATTTGTCCACGTCAGGACACTGATCTCGTCTTGATTTGTCTACGTTAGGACTCAGGCGTCTTCGACCTGCTGAGGAAATAAGACTTGTCCACGTAAGGACTCACATGCTTGTCTGATCTGTCCACGTCAGGACCCATGATTTGTCAACACAAAGAAAGATAACTGCTGAGAGGAACTGGTCCACGTCAGGTCACCAACACAAAGAGTAACCACTTTTATCAACGTCATGACCTCCCATTTCACCAATTCCGAGAACCCGAATCTGTCCACGTTAGGACTAACACGCTTCACCAACCCGGGGAAATAAACCTGTCCACGTTAGGACGCCCACTTCTGAAGAAATCCCGTCCATATAGGAATAAGTTGTCCATGTCAGGACTTAGTTCTCCATTGATCCCCACCCACAAACTTCTTAGCACCAGCGTGACAGCGACTTTGGGGCGGACTCTACTGGGGATATCTGGAAACCAAACTACCGGATGCCTGTTCTGATGCCCGGAGGCAACCTCTGAAATTCTGATTCATGAAACCCTTTTGATGACAAATAACTCTGCTTGGGAATAAAGAGAGACTTATCCTGGTAACTCTGTGGGGAATACTGTCGAAACTGACATTATCATTGGATATCTCATGCCGAGATCTCGAGTGTTTAGTAGTTCAATTGAGCAAGTGCTTTCCCCATGAACTGCTAGAGTACAGAAACTGCTTCAGCAAAATAAATGCTGAAGATACTGCCGACTCCGCCGGGGATAGCCAGATGCTACAGAAATATTCCAGCAAAGTAAATGCTGGAAGGGTGAAGTCAACCATACTGGGAAGTTGGGAGCTCAAACCAAACACCTTGTTGAGGTAACCCCCTGCTGGGGAATATAACCTTGCTGGGGAATAGCAGATGTGCATCGTACGATTGGGTTTCTGCTGGAGAGTGAACTGATATTACACAGTATCCCTGACAAAATAAATGACAGGAACCACCATCAACTCTGCTTGGGAGGGTCTTGATCTTCGAGTTCCGCTGGGAGGAAAGAACACTTGCTGAAAAGAGAACTCCGCTGGGGATAGGATGATTCTCTCGGGGTGAAATCCACTGACTCCGCTGGGGGAGAGTGAATGACCCTGCGGGGAAATTTGAACCTGTCTGAATACGATCTTGGAATCGTCAATCCCCTTTGCACACGCTACGACTAGCTGAAGAGTTCTATCCTTCTTTGGGAGGAACCTGCATGACCTGCGTGAGGGCTGAGTCTTTAGTTATTGCAATCTTTTGATCATCTTCCTTGTACGGTTATGAGACCTGCAACAACACAAACAAGACAAGACAAGCCTATGCAACCAAATCCACTCAGGTTAGTGACGTTATTTTCAGTTAATTCAAAGCTTTAGCAACTGTTGGCAAGGGCCAGCGACGTTATACTCATGCTAGTTTCATCAAACCTAGGCGTTAATCATGCACAAAAAAGTAAAGAACAGTGTCAAATACTGAATAACGTATTTTATTGATCGGGCCCCTGAATGGGCGGAGTTTTGTACACGGGATGTAACTCCTGAAATGAGGAAGCTACACAAAGCAAATATACAAGTATATAAGTATGCACAAGAAGCATAAATATTGACAACTTAAATTTGTACACGTGTCGGCAACGGGATGCAGATGAACACCACGAACTGATCCTCCCATGACTCGCCCGACCCTAATGCTTTCCCGGTGTCCCCTCTTCTGAAGAGACTGTATCCGATAAACGTATTCTCCCACATTGATACTTATTGCAATTATCAAATTCGGACCGCAGTCATTTGCTTTTCAAATCCCTAACTTTTGCGTGAACCGCCCTTTACGGGTTTTCAGTTCACCGGGATACCCTTTTTTGCCGAAGCCGCCCAGTGTAGGTTTTCAACTTCGCGGGTGTACATTTTTCCAATTTTATCCCTAATTTTTGCCCGAACCTTTCATTCTGTTTTCGGTTCGCCAGGATGCCCCGTTTTTGCCTGGACTCTCTTTTTCTGTCCAGCGGGTCTATTTTAAGCAAAGTATTTTTTAACTGCGTCCGAATTCACAGGTGACACAAAGTCTTCTCCGTCCATGGTGGACAACAACAACGCTCCTCCTGAGAAGACTTTACTAACAACGTATGGCCCTTCGTAGTTGGGGGTCCACTTGCCCCTGTGATCTGCTTGCGGCGGGAGAATCCTTTTCAGCACAAGGTCGCCCGTCTGAAAGCTTCGCGGATGTATCTTCTTGTCGTACGCTTTCTTCATTCGACTCTGGTACAAACGACCGTATGCTAGAGAAGCTAGCCTCTTCTCATCCATTAAGCTCAGCTGGTTCAATCTGTCTTTCACCCATTCTGCCTCGTCCAGCTGAACGTCTCGCAATACCCTCAGAGAAGGGATCTCAACCTCTAATGGTAGCACCGCTTCCATTTCGTATACTAACGAGAACGGGGTTGCCCCGGTTGATGTGCGTACCGTCGTACGATAACCGTGCAAAGCAAAAGGTAGCATTTCATGCCAATCCTTATAGGTCACCACCATTTTCTGAACAATTTTCTTGATATTTTTATTGGCCGCCTCAACAGCGCCATTCATCTTGGGTCGGTAAGGAGAGGAGTTGTGATGTTCGATCTGGAAATTCTGACAGAGCTCCTTCATCATTTTGTTGTTCAGGTTTGAACCGTTGTCCGTGATTATCCGCTTGGGGATCCCATATCGGCAAATGATATCTCTCTTGATGAATCTGGCCACCACTTGCTTCGTTACATTCGCGTAAGACGCCGCTTCCACCCACTTGGTGAAATAATCGATTGCTACTAGGATGAACCGATGCCCGTTAGAAGCCGTTGGCTCGATCTTTCCAATCATATCGATTCCCCACATAGAGAATGGCCATGGCGATGACATCACATTTAGAGGACTTGGAGGCACATGGATCTTATCAGCATATATTTGGCACTTGTGACACTTCCTCGCAAACTTGAAACAATCAGTTTCCATCGTCAGCCAAAAGTAACCTGCCCTCAGCAGCTTTCTCGTCATAGCATGCCCACCAGTATGCGTACCAAAGGTACCTTCGTGAATTTCCTCCATGAGAAGCTTTGCCTCTTTCTCGTCTACACAACGCAACAACACCAAATCGTGGTTTCTTCTGTACAAGACGCCATCCGGATTCAAGTAAAAATTACCCGCTAATCTCCTGAAAGTCCTCTGATCTTGACTGGATGCCCCAGCCGGATACTCTTTATTCTTCAGGAAATTAAGGATATCAAAATACCACGGTTTGTCGTCAGATGCTTCATCAATAGCAAATACATAAGCCGGCCTGTCAAGCCGAGAGATAATGATTCGGGGAGCTTCGTTCCAGACGTTGACCTTGTACATGGAAGACAAAGTGGCAAGGGCGTCAGCCATTTGATTTTCTGCCCTCGGTACGTGATGCAATTCAACCTTGTCGAAGAAAGGCAACAATCTCCTTGCATAATTCATGTAATGTATCAAATTAGGCTGCCGTGTCTCCCATTCCCCTTTTATCTGATTCACTACCAGAGCTGAGTCTCTGTATACATCTAGATGTTTGATTCGCAAATCAATGGCTTCTTCAAGCCCCATTATACAAGCTTCGTATTCGGCCTCATTGTTGGTAACGGCAAAGGTCAATCGGGCAGTAAACGGGATGTGCGACCCGTGTGGCGTGGTGATGATTGCCCCTATTCCGCTACCGTAAGCATTCACGGCTCCGTCAAATATCATCTTCCATTTGGACCCCAACTCTGGTCCCTCGTCTGGCAACGGTTCTTCACAATCTTTCATCTTTAGGTACATGATATCCTCGTCAGGAAAATCAAACCTCATCGATTGGTACTCTTCAATAGGCTGCTCCGCCAGATACTCAGACAGCACACTCCCCTTTATAGCCTTTTGCGAGACGTATTGGATATCATATTCAGTCAAGACCATCTGCCAACGGGCAATTCTACCCGACAACGCTTGCTTTTCAAATACATATTTGATAGGATCCATCTTCGAGATGAGCATGGTTGTATGATTCAGCATGTACTGCCTCAAACGCTTGGCGGCCCAGGCTAGCGCGCAACAAGTTTTCTCCAGCATTGAGTACCGAGATTCACAATCTGTAAATTTCTTACTCAAGTAATAGATCGCATGCTCTTTTCTCCCTGTCTCGTCGTGTTGACCGAGAACACAACCCATGCTTCCCTCAAGAACCGTCAAATACATTATCAAGGGTCTACCTGCCACCGGGGGTATCAGAATGGGAGGTTCCTGCAAATATTGCTTTATTTTATCGAACGCCTTTTGACAATTTTCGTTCCACGTTACAGCTTGATCTTTCTTCAAGAGCTTGAATAACGGTTCACACATGGCAGTTAGGTGAGATATGAACCGGGCGATGTAGTTCAACCTCCCTAAAAACCCGCGCACCTCTTTCTCTGTTTTAGGCGTCGGCATTTCTTGTATTGCTTTTATTTTAGCAGGATCGACCTCTATTCCTCTTTCGCTTACGATAAACCCCAGCAGCTTACCCGATCTCACCCCGAAGGTGCATTTATTAGGGTTCAGCCTTAGCCTGAACTTCCTAAGCCTTTTAAATAACTTCAGCAGATTCACCAGATGCTCTTCCTCTGTCTGGGATTTGGCAATCATATCGTCAACATAAACTTCGATCTCTTTATGCATCATGTCATGGAAAAGAGTCGTCATCGCACGCTGATATGTTGCCCCAGCATTTTTCAAACCGAAGGGCATCACTTTGTAACAAAATGTTCCCCAAGGCGTTATGAAAGTAGTCTTCTCCATATCCTCTGGCGCCATTTTAACCTGATTATAGCCTGAAAAGCCATCCATGAAGGAGAATACGGAGTACTGAGCAGTATTATCAACTAACACGTCAATGTGAGGAAGTGGAAAATCGTCTTTTGGGCTTGCTTTATTCAAATCTCTATAATCCACGCACATTCGAACCTTGCCATCTTTCTTTGGCACTGGTACGATGTTGGCAACCCATGAAGGAAACTTCGTCACAGCCAGG
This sequence comes from Lathyrus sativus, assembly GCA_963859935.3. Lineage (NCBI taxonomy): Eukaryota > Viridiplantae > Streptophyta > Magnoliopsida > Fabales > Fabaceae > Lathyrus > Lathyrus sativus. Next base: position 270,957,841 of record OZ012739.1, read on the forward strand.
AAACCAGCGTCCCACTGTTTCTGCACCTCCTCTTTGATCTTCATAGCCATATCTGGTCGCGTTCTGCGAAGCTTTTGTTTGACCGGCGGGCAATCTTCTTTCAATGGCAGGCGATGCACGACCATATCTGTATCGAGCCCTGGCATATCCTCATACGACCAAGCGAATACATCACTATACTCTTGGAGCATTTCAACCAGCCTCCGCTTGATATCATCCTGCAGCGCGGCTCCGATACGAATGTTTTTCTCAGCCCCTTCCGACCCCAAATTGATAATTTCGATGACCTCGTCGTGAGGCAGAATGGCTCTTTCCTCTTGCTTTACTAACCAGGACAGTTCTTCAGGAACGTCGCTATCTTCGACAACCTCTTCTTCGGCCTGAAACACCGGGTGCTCAAAGTCGGGACGAGTCATAGGTGGTTCAAGGATATCATCTGAAAATGTTATCCTGCAAAAGGAATGGTTAAGTGCTTCAAAATGCGTGTAAAGCGAGTAACCACGTTGCCATTTTATTGAAAAATATAAAACAAGAAAGACAGGGATTACGGTATTTGCACATGAAAAAACGCCATTTATTTAATGATTAACACGCAATGTTTATAACAACACAGCCCTAAGCAAATCCTGATGCCCCGGGCAAGACATCAGTTTATTCAACAATTAATAAAGCAAAGCATTACTGTTTAAAAGTCACAGGAACAAGCTCCTGAATAGACCAGTTGCACAGTCCTTATCCTGGCGTGCTTGGCTGAATCCAGGCATCCATATCACAGTCGCTGTCTCCTTCATTAGACTCCGAAGCAGCATTGACAGTTTCGTGACATACTCCACTGGCAGAGATGGTAATTGGCTTTCTGAAACGGGGGGCCCTCACGGAAGGAGTTGATGACGACGGTTGGTACCCCAGTCCGAACCGGTCCATCTTCACAGGAATGTCCAGCACTTTGCCCCAGCCCTTGGCTTCTCCTGCTTCCACTAGAGCTTGAGCTTCCTTATACGATGAGACAGCTATCTCTGGCACTTTGCTCGGCCCGGGACCTTTGTCCTTGATGCGCAAACCTTCGAATGCCTGGCATGGTGTTTCGTGGATCTCTCCGTCGACTTCCACATACTTAAATGAAGATAAATGGCTGACCAGGATGTCCTCTTCTCCGCACACGGTGACTACGCTGTCCCCAACCATATATTTTAACTTCTGATGCAGGGTGGACGTGACGGCCCCTGCCCCATGAATCCAGGGTCTTCCAAGCAAGCAGTTATACGCAGGCTGTATATCCATGATATAAAACTCCGTTGCAAACACTTCCGGCCCCACTTGCAGAGGCAAGGTAATCGATCCGAAGACTGTTCTCCGCGTGCCGTCAAATGCTCTGACTACCAAATCACTGGGTGAACACAAAATTCCTCGAACATCCAGCTTCATCATCGCCTTCTTGGGTAACACATTCAAAGATGATCCGGTGTCAACCAATACGTGCGACATTACTGATCCTCTACACTCAACAGATACGTGTAATGCCATATTGTGATCTCTCCCTTTCGGAGTCAAGTCAAAATCGGTAAAACCCAAGCTGTGGCCTGCATTCACATGTGCCAATACTCCTTCTAGCTGATTTACGGAGACGTCTTGGGGTACAAAAGAGGTGTCCAGGACTTTCAGCAAAGCATTTCTGTGAGCTTCCGAACACAACAGCAATGATAGGATAGATATTTTGGACGGTGTCTGCTGCAGATGCTCCACAATCTTATAATCACTTTTTCGAATTAAGCGCATGAACTCTTCTACATCCTTCGATGCTGCTTCTTTTTCACTTGCTTGTACCGGAACATTTTCAACCACTTTCCCTTTTCCTTTCGCTAGTCTTTCAGCCTCCACTTCAGGAGATATAAAGATCCTGCCACTCCTCGTCATGCCTCCTGAACCAACAACATTATCCACAATCTCCGCTGGCTGCTTGTTAACATCAATTTTTATCCCGTCACAATATACTTCCAACCCGTATGACCATGGGACTGCTTTCGTGTTCTCGTACGGGATTGGCCCGGCCTTAGTTATGGTGATCGGTGGTCGCTGAGCTGGTGCTGCAATAGTGATCGTCTTCCGAGGAATCGTTACCGTGGCCACATCACTCCGATTATCCACTACTGCCCCTGCAGGCTCGTCAGTTGCCGCTCGATCAAACTGCAATATGCCCTCATCAATTAAAGCCTGAATGCCTTTCTTCAAGTCCTCACACCCCCCAGCTAGGGTCCAACAGTCTAAGCAATACTCGTTACATCCTAGGTAAACACCTCCTTGTAACAGTCGGCTCTTTATCTCACTCAGCGGCGTCTTTAAATCTTCAACATTCATAATAAGATTCAGACCTTCCTCAGTCAGAACGGCGTTTGCCCCATGATTAGGCATGGGTTTCTGGACTATATTCGGACCTGCCGTTCCGAAATTGATAGTCTTGTTGTCTAAAAGATCCTGCACAACGTGCTTAAAAGCATGGCAACCTTCTATATCGTGACCCGGGGCTCCAGAATGAAACTCGCAGTGTCTGTTTGCATCGTAGCCGAACGGGGGAGCTCCCGTTATTGGTGCCAGAGTTCTTTTCTCTACCAGATTCAATCCCAACAATGTCTGCAACAAATCGGCATATGTTGAGGGAGGCTTCTCAAACACTCTTCTCGGTTTACTACCCTGGAATCTTCGTTGAGCCTGCTGTGCCCCCTGCTGAGGCTGCTGCTGCTGTGGCATTGGCTGTTGCTGAACCGGTTGTTGTTGCTGGAGTGGTTGTTGTTGATACGGGATAGTAACACTCGCCACCTGCTGCGGCTGACGATATTGACCTCGTCCCCTGCCTCGGCCCCGACCTCGGCCTCCAAATACTACGCTTGCCTCGCCCTGACGGCGCCCACCATAAGCTTTCCTATTACTGCCAGATGCAGTTGATTCCTCGACTTGGAACTTTCCTTGCTTAATGTTACGTTCAATCTTTTCTCCCATTAGAATCAGGTCTGAAAAACTGGCCAGAGACGTGTGAAGCAGCATGTCATGAAACAGCCCTGTGAATGTGCCGACAAACATGTCATTCATTTCCTTATCTTCTACAGGAGGACGGACCCTGGCAGCCATATCGCGCCACCTTTGCGCGTACTCTTTAAAGCTCTCCCCCTTCTTCTGCGACAGTCCCGCCAATTGGACCCGATTGGGCGCCAAGTCGCTGTTATACTTGTAGTGAGCTACGAACGCCTCCGCCAATTGCTTCCATGTCTTGATATCAGTTGGCTCCAACCCCATGTACCACTCTAGGGAAGGGCCCGATAGACTATCCTGAAAGAAATGCATTAGCATTCTTTCATCAGTGGAGTATGCAGACATCTTTCTGTAATAAGCTCGTACATGCACTTTCGGACATGTGTCTCCTTTATACTTATCGAACGCAGGAGCTTTGAATTTAATTGGCACCCTCAAACCAGGTACCAGACCCATGGTTGCCATGTCCAATCCCACAGCACTTTGATTTAAGACTCCCTTCATCTGCTCTTCCAGCATTCTAATCTTTTGGGAATCATCCATCGGCCCTTCAAAACCTCCTCCGGAGAAGGCGTCCTCCTGCTGATCTTCTTGCCACATACCGTTTCCAGCTCCGTACCCATCATATCCATTATTACGTCCAGCTCTGATCTGATTCATCCCCGGACCTCGGCCTCTGTTGCCGTACCCTTGAACACCTCCAGCAGGACCAAAAGCCATAAATCCAGTACCGTTTCCGTTTCCAAAGCCTCCGTAACCCTGATTGACCATACCATAACCATCTTGCCCAAAGCCTTGAGCATTAAAGCCATACTTCCCAGTGTTATCGAATCCCTGCTCGTTGAATCCGAATCCAGTATTGACAAAGCCATTGCCTCCTAGATTATCTCCCAAATTGACATCACCCAGCCCAACATTATGGACAGCAGTCTCATTCCCCACTCCGACGTTACCATTCACAGCAGCGGTAGCGTTGTTGATATTAGCAGCAGGTGTATTGACTACAGGCGGAGCCACTGGCGTGGGAGTGCCGTCTCCATGAACAGTATCGACCCGTACAGACTGATGATCTTCATTACCATGACCAGCGTTTCGGGCCAACAGAGGATGGACCATGGCCTGCAAATTCTCCTGCCCTTTTGCTATAGCTTCCATGGTCTGCATGAAGAGAGCGAGCTTCTCGCGCACATCTTGCATCTCGTTCTGCATTTGGTCCATGATTTTTCGACAATTGGAGCGGGTAGAATAGCGGTGCGGATGTTGATCTGCAATCCTGTTAAGTACCTGTTAAAAGCAGGAAATAAGACACTATTCAAAGATTACCTGTAATGCAATATGAATGCAATGCAATGTGTCTGGGCATTAGGGAAGTTCATTCCCCCAGTTCTAGTGTGAAGGTGCCGGTGCAGTGATAGTGTTGACAATAGGAATATCGGAGCTGAATCATAGAAAGCCTCATATATTGCAGGGAAAATCAATAAGCCCAGGGTACAAAATCACTGAGAGTACAAAGAAGGCATGACCTCAACCAACAATCCTGGTGATGGTCAGCACTATACAAATAAAGCATACAAGTTACTACATGAAATGATCAAATCCTCCCAAAAGTCTGGTACTCTTCTATCAACTTCTTGGTCTCCGGATGGCTTGGTCGATCAAGCAGCCCTTCAACAAGCTGGCTTCTCCTCTTAAGGACACGGCGTACGTCTTCAGCAGTTTCTTCCCATGTTGCTTCTCCGAAGCAATCCTCTAGCTTTCGTTTCTGAGACACCGCTTCATCTCTGGATTTGATTGCCTTGTTCAGTGCATGCTGGATACTATACCGGGTCATCACTTCCTCCTCACACTTCTTGATGCTGGATTTCAACTTCTCTTCGAGGTCGGAAATTTGCTGCTTCAGCTTATCTTCCCTCTTCTTGTTGTTAGTGAGCGTAGCATTCCAAGTCTTATTGCAAGAAGAGATCTCTCGGTGAGCGATGTCAAGCGCTTTCTTCTTGGATTCAAGCACGTCATGGGAGCTTCTGAACTCTTGCCCCAGACGTTCGCGCTTCTTCTTCTCCTCAGTCAACTCAGCCCCTAACCTGTTTAACAGCTCGATCTGTTGTTGGAAAGCATATACGGCCTTGTTTTTCTCACTGCGTACCTGGGCTAACTCTTGCTCTAACCCTTCATTAATCTTCACCAAGGCTTCCTTTTCCTTCACAACTTGCTCGTAGACTTCCCTAGAAACAGTAGTTGGCTCCGCTACCGGAATGGGAACAAGAATTGGTGCGTCTGGAAATGGCATTAATAACTGACTTGCTCTTTCCTGGATCCAAACCCTGTAAGGTGCATAGGCCTGGCAATCGTTCTTACCTAACAGTGGTTTCCCCCTGCGGTTAATACGCGTCCAGGCATGTTGCAACTTGGCTAATAACTCCCCCTTCACGTCACCTGTGAAGTACAGAGATTCCTGTACTTCTTCCTCCTGAGGCGGGTTCTTCAGCGCATATCCGAACTGACGGACCAGTAGCGATGGGTTGTAGTTGATACACCCTTTTCTTCCAATCAGGGGGACATTAGGGTAACCAAAACAACTGAAGATAAGCTCGGATCCCAGCAGATCTCTATCAAACCACTCCATATCTTCCGACGATAGCCTCATCAGGCGCTCTGGCCAACCAGCTGGGACTGTAGTCTCTGCAACAGATCTTCTCTTAGGAAGGTGACCCTCAAACCACCTACTCAACAAGGGTACACACAGATGAACATTCTTCCCTCTTCCCTTCTCATTCTTGTAATGCAGTGAGTGGTAGAGATCTCCGAGTAAGGTAGGTACAGGATTACCAGCGGCAAACAAGTAGAAGGCGTCGAAGTCCACAAAATCCGGTATATTGGGGAACAGTACTATGCCATAAATGCACAAGGCCAACACAGCATTGAAAGCAACCCAGCACCCGCTCTTGGCATACTCTTGGGCTTTACCAACTAAGAATTGGAGTGAGAAGCCTGGAACTCCACGGGAAACAGTAGTCACAAGTTCAGAAGCATCAATATGCAAGGCTTTTGCCAAATCCTCCGGCTTGGGCTTGGCGTCATAATGAATGAATGGAACCTGGTTCTGCACGGGCAGCTCAACATACTCAGCGTATTCCTCCAGGGTTGGTCCCATAATAAAGTCAGAGAACGTAAAGCACCTCAAAGCAGGGTCGTAGAATTGCATCAAAGCATACAACCCATCCAACTCTACCTCTGTAGGTTTGCACACCAATCTCAGTAATCTACCATAGCTCATCCGGAAGCTCCTACGAACACCCTCATCAGCAAGAGAGATCAACCCCAGTAAAGGAACAATATCAGGAGTAGGCAATTTGTAAGCAACTGTCCTCCTCAAGCTAGTCATGATCAAACACTCAGAAGTCTGGGCACTAGAACTAGGGAAATGCAAATGCACCTGCAGCACAGACACACGTTAGTGAAATGCAAATGGTAATGGATATGCAGTAATGCAATGCAAGCAACATGCAACGGGGACCAAAGCTGTAGCTGAATAGCCTGAACCCAATCAAGAAAGGTCTCAGATAGACCATCCAGAAGTCCTCAAGCCCTGGTCTCAGATATACCTCAAACAAAGCTCCAATATTGGTCTCTGATAGACCCCATAATCATAACCTGAATGGTCTCTGGCAGACCTCAGATCATATCCCCCACTGGTCTCTGACAGACCTCAGAACACATCTCCAAACAGCCTCTGACAGACCTCGGAACACACCAACTGGTCTCTGACAGACCTCGGAACACACCAACTAGTCTCTGACATACCTTAGAACCCTCCATAAATATCCAAGATCCTGATCAACAAACCGGTGGTCTGAAGGTCTAGTTACCTGCATAACCCTGAATCCCCTCACAGGTGGGTGGCCCTATAACTGGCACAAGGTACGGCATCCTATGCGGTCGTCGGCGTCACAGACTTTCAGGGTTGATGATACGATTCCCAGAAGGAGTGGCATCATCAATTCCTGAAGAGGCCTCACTTAGCCAACTTCCAAATGATCGGTCCCCAGAGTCGACAATCCAACTAACCAGCAACCCACGCCAACCAAAGGAAGGGGCAGGAGGCCAACCAGAGGAACCTCGTCTGAGTGTAGATTTCATGGGACACCGAAGCAAGCAAAGCAAGCGGGCGCCCACTAATTTCTACTCTAATTCTAGGTGCACTCAAGCCCAGGTCCGGCTTATCTCTCAATATCAGAACACCCGTCACACCCCAGATACAACAACAATAATCAATATATAAAGCTGAAAAATAGAAGGTTAGAAATATAAAATAACTCCATACAAAATCCTCGACGGGAAAACAAGCGTTAGGATTGACTCTCTCAAGGGACGTTGGATCCCAAATGCATAAGAACTATCGCAGTCCTTAGCAGCCAGGGGACGTTGGATCCCCAGCAGAGTCGCCAGCTGTCGCTACTGCGAAAATCGGCGCCGGATGAACAGAAGAGACGCCACCGTGCGTTATTTATCCCACGGGAGGGAAAGGAAACGCTTAGAGTAAACCTCGCACAACACGGGAAAGGTATGGTCGTCGCAACCAAAACCTGGATTCGGGAGTCGGTTACGCAAGGGGAAGGTATTAGCACCCCTCACGTCCGTCGTACTCGACGGGATCCACGCTTGTTTTCGGGTATGGATTGTTATTCTATCTATTCTACAGGTCCGGGGTTAAAAGAAAGAAAAATGACTCGGCAAAGTATCGCACTTTATGCCTACGTATTCCCGTCTGGAACGAGAAATCAGAGTCAACGTAGTTCGCCTACCTACGGGAAAGGAGGGGGAGGTTGCTCGCTAGGATATCGCATCCTATGCCTACGTACTTTCACACGGCATGAAAGATCAGAGCAAACGTAGTTCGGGCCACGGAAGACACAAGCTTGTCTTGATTGATTTTACTCTTTCTGAAAAAAAGTTTTCTGATTAGCGGTCCAAGCGGACAAAAATGACGTTTTGATGAGTTCACATTCTTTTACGAAAGAAGTGTCTTTTATTGTGTTTGAAATCTTTATGTGTTTTTCTGTTTGTTTTGAGAAAGAAAGAGACAGAACTCTAACCTGCGGTTGCGAAGGGAAACAAACTAACCTAATGTTATCATGCATGGGTTAAGACCTAGTGTCTATCATGCTCCTCTTTTGCACAGAGAGAAACAGAGATCCTACGGGATAGGCAGAAACAGAAACAATACCAGATATATACAGTAAAGCAGTAAAATGCATGGATGCAACAGTACAAGCGAGGCAAGGGAGTCCCACTCAACCTCGAACCTAGAAAACAATAGGCAAAAGTGAACAGACTTCACTTTCAACCCAGCAGGGTAGACAGCAAACAATACAGTCCAGAAAACCAATCAATACATCAGCAATAAAATACAACAGCAAAAGAAACAGCATCAGCAGCTCTGAATCAACATCTGGCTTCAAGTAATCTCCAATCAGTTACAGTCTTCAACAAGCATCAATCTCCATCTTCATGACCTTCAGGCAAGGGCTTTGATCATCAGTCTTCTATCTGCAATGGCTTTTCTTCAAGCTCAAACCTCCAGGATGAGGGATTAGTCACAAGAGTGAATTGGGTGTTAAGCAATCAGTTGACTACCAAGGGTGGTGAACAGACTGCTTCTAACACAAAAGACATTTTCTCTCAAGAGTTCTATCTCTTAGACACTATCACCAAGCCTTCCAAAGGAAGGGGGTGAGTGTCTTAGAGAGACTCTGAATCACAGAGAAGAATGGATGCAGACAAGGCAATCCATGTTTGAAAAACAAACTTTCTAATCTAGAGCTCTGCCTAGCTCCTAAACCCTAGTCTCCTCAGCATCTGCTAGCAAGAATCTCCTCTTCAACTCTGGAAGTTGATCTTCAATCTCTGGATCTCCAATGGTCTTCATCTCCTCAAGTCTTCAGCTCTCCCAAGTCCCCAGACAACCCCAACACCCAAGCAAGCAAGCAATAATCCCCAGAGGGCACACCACACCAGTCAATCAGACATACACAGAGTATTAATAGCAGTAGGGGAGTCCTGACTTTTCTCTAAGGGATCTAATAACTACCCATAGCCCCTATAGTCCCATAACTAATCTAGTTAAACCCTAAGTCCTAAGGGAAAGAATCAAACTTCCTAAGTCATCACCTAAAAACCCTAATTTGTCCATGTTTGTTCAAACCTACACTAAGCACCTAAATTTAATTTCTACAAATGGGAACTAAATTGAATCTATAAGTTCAATATCTCATCTAAACAACCTAAAAAGAATGAACAAAAAATATGAAAGCATCTAATAGAACAAAAATTAATAAAATCATGCATGAAATGAAACTATTTAAAATGTCATTTATTTAGAAAATATGGGAAAAATATCAAATAAAAAATAAAATGCAATTTTTATTTTTTAGAATTTTCTAGACATCCTAAGGAAAATAATGTAAAAAGAAGGAATTAAAAATGATTTTTTATCTATTTATTATGAATTTTAGAAGATGCATAAAAAATTAAAGAAAATAAAAAGAAAATAGAATGAAATAAAATGGAGGGGGTGAGAAAAGCAGAAAAGCGCGTTCAAAGTAATGGGCCTATTAAAATGGGGTGTGTGGATAGCGCTCTGAGCCCAACCCCCCAATTAATGAAACGCAGCGTTTCAAATCTTCAAAGTTTCCCTCCGTTTGAGCTTTAAATCGTGGCCGTTGGATGCGCCTTCAAGTCAAAGGTCCAAGTACGATCGTGTGGCTCATGCATCGTCTCCTACCTCCAGCAAACCCTAGGTTCTGCAACTCATCTCCATGCGTGAACCTTACACCCTTCTGTTCTCCTTCAACTCTCCATGGATTCAATCAAGGTCAAGAGCAAAATTACTCTAAATCTCTCCCTCTACACAGCCATAGCCTTAGTTCTTCCTAAAACTCACTCACAAAGCAAACTCGATGTGTATAACAGATCTGATCCATCATGTTCAACTGATATGGATCCTCTCAATTCTCCATGAAAATCATCCTAAGCTAACCTACACCTCACCCTGGTCATTTTAATCATTCAATCCAAGATTATTTCGCACGAGTCTTGCTATTCTAAGCTTCAACAGAAATGGTGCACCATAACTAATGTCCATGAAACTTGCTCAAATTTATCCAAATCAATCATCTTCCTTACCCTAACCAGTCTACACTAACAATTCCCTAAAATTCTCATTAAACTATGCAATTCGAAGAAGATAACCAACCTATTATGATGCTGCAAACAGTGATGGCATACACTTGATCCAATGCTTGAAAGGTGGGGAAGTTGATTAGTAATCTTGGAGATGAATTCTGTATGCAATTAGAGAAGCTCCCAAGCCTTGAATCTTCTAATTCCAAGGTGCTTGCACTTTGAATGATGATGGTGAATATCACAATTCCTTGCTCAATTCTCCAAAGAGATGTATGGATTCTGATCTTTGTGTGATGATGATGAAGATTGGATCAAGAATGTTGAAGTTTGATGAGAGATTGAGAGAATTTGAGAGACTTATGCAAAAATGGAAAATGAGTGAAAATGGAGTTTTTTGACAAAATGATGGCACCAACCCCTTGCAAGATTCATCTTGCATGAATATATAGGTGATCTAGGAACCTCCTAGAAACTTGGAGAAGTTTCCCTTGTGCTAAATTCCCTTGAATGTTGATTATGTTTCTTATATTGCAAGCAACCATGGATAACTCTTAAATCTTGAACTAGACTCAAAATTCCACTTTAGCCAATGTTTTTAGAATGCCTTTTCCATTCAAAATGACCTATAATTTTGCATCATTTGGCCAAGATATGAAAAATACCATTTTTTAAGCCATTTTCCTTCATTAAATTCACCAATTTTGAAATCTTGTTCTATGAGTCTTTCCAATCTCTCATGGTCACTTTTCTAGACTCAAACTGTCATTTGGAGCAAGTTTGATGTTGTAAGTTTTTCCATTTGAAGCTTCCTTGTATGAGTTTTGGGCATAGGTTAAAATGACCTGTAATTCACAAATGACCAAAATACCCTTTGCTTGCCAAGACCATAAGTTGAGCTCCACACGTCATATGAGGGCATACTATACCATTCTAGAAATCTAAGACAATGAGGAACAATTCTTATGTTGACCAGAAATTCATTTGAAATATCCTTGAGGGGTAAAACTAGCTTGGAAGTCAAGCCACTTTCACAGACAAAATTTCAGATACCTCAGATGACCTGTAACTTGCAAGGACCATAACTTGAGTTCTATAAATCTCCTTGATGCCTTCCACCACTCAAATTAAAGGTCTTGAGATCCTCTACAAGTTCCATGTTGGCCAAGGATCCATTTGAAGATAGAATTTTGACTTATCTTGCTTGGAAATTTGACCTAAACTAGGGGATTTTACACAGAAACCCTAATTTAGAAACTCCTCTTCTCCTTGATTTCTCTTGAATTCTTCTTGGCATATCTCCATATCCTTCTTTATATGTCAAATGATGCTCCCCACATCTCTCCAATGGACTTGAATGCCCTTTAAATCAGTCAATTGACTTAGGGTTGACCTAGGGTTGACCCAGATGAAACCCTAGTTGACTGCCTTCAACTGCAATTCTTGTGATCACATCAGCAACTTGTTTCCTTCTCCAAATGACTTTCTAAGTCCTCCAAGATGTCTAGATACCCTCCCTTCCTTCAACTCACAGCTCACAACCCTCTTGTTGACCCTCAGATACCCTCAGCTAGGAGATGGACTCAAGGCTTGATCTACTGAACTCTCTGCTTTCAAATTCTTTCTTGATGACTTGAATGAGATGGAATCAGGATAATAACCTCTTGATAGGCCTCTATAGATGAGAATAATGATTGGTCCCCCTGTTGTATGACTTGCTATGCTTATGCTATGCAGATGGTTAGGCTATGTACATGACTCTATATGCAAATGCTAATGATATTGAAACATAAACCAAGTGAATAAGGTTGAGCAAATTTTAGGGTGCAACACCCGTAACCCGTAGTTAGCCGAACTACGTTGACTCTGATTTCTCATTCTCTGATGAGAATACGTAGGCATAAAGCGCGACGCTTTGCCGAGTCATTTTCTTTTCTTTTTTAAGCCAGCCTTGATAGGTAGATAGATAAAACCAACTCGTCCAATAAACACAACAAGCGTGGATCCCGTCGAGTACGACGGACGTGAGGGGTGTTAATACCTTCCCCTTGCGTAACCGACTCCCGAACCCAGACAATGGTTGCGATGACCTTGTCTTATACCTTTTTCGTCAGGTTTTTTCCGATCGTTTCCTTTCCCGTTCTGAGGGATAAATAACGAAAGGTGGCGACTCTTCTGTTTTGCCGACACCTTATTTTCGCAGAAGCGACACCTTAGCAGTAGGACAATGGGATACACGATAGTATTCATCTACACCTAATGAGGAGATTAAGATATTTTTGTCTTTCCAATCATAATTGTATTTCTTCTCATCGTCATCGGTCCATTGTGCTTCGGGCTTTGGCACAACTACGTTATCCGCATTGGTCATAGTAATTTCTATTGGACCATTGAGGATAACATTCCATATTTTTCTGTCTATGGAGTTTATGTGCAGCCGCATACAGTCTTTCCAATAACTGTAATTTTCACCGTTGAAAATAGGAGCTCTATTGTACGCCCCTTTTGGTTCGTTAGCCATTTTCTAGATACATTGTATTTGAAGCACCGAGTAACCGGAGCTCTAGATACCACTTGTTAGACTATGGCACGGATCTAGAAGGGGGGTTAAATAGATCCCAATTAAAATATGAGTCGGCGCCACCAATTAAAAATTGGTTTTGAAAAATTGTTTTAAGTGCGGAAGCGGCCGAGGAAAATATAGTCTAAAACAAACGGTTATTGGAAAGTCGGATCTGCGTAAGCCTTTGGATTAATGACAATATGGAAAATAGAATCATAACACTAATCACACTTATCAATGATCTAATTCACTTGTTAGGATTCCTAGTTCCAATGATTTAAAGAGCAAAGCAAAACTAGATACACAAGTAAGATAATTTTAGTTTAGGCAATTTGTCAAACACTCCAAGTGATATTTATCTTGAGTAAGTGATTCCAACTAGCCTAGTACAATGTCTTATTGTACTTTGGAGTCAAAATTAGAATTTTAACCTCTTACTCAATTGATATCACAGTTTGACAATAGTGCTTATACAAAAATCACTTATTTTTGAGCTATCACGTAAATGCTGTAAAATAGAGAAGACAAGTATTTGGTGAGGCAGTTCCCCCGCGTCCTCGCTTCGGGGTACGTCTGCCCTCAATTCTAAAACTAGAATTGAGATAGATTTTATAGATATCACCTGTTGAATGTAACAGTTTATACAAGGATTGAGCAGCAAATATACAACAAAAATCTCAATATGTTGAATGTTGTTTTCACTCCTTGCCCCTTGATTCAAGATGAATCAAGTCCTCCGATTGTTGTTGATGGACCTCCGATTCCAGCCACCTTCTTGAATAACCCGTCGTCGTTCAAACCTTCGGCTCCGGCTGATCTCAACAACAACAAATCGAACCCGAGATCTTCCCTTCAATATCACTAAATCCGCTACTAGACTTGTGAAGAACACCTCTTCACAATCACCTTCGCTCAGTTGACCCTTGATGAAGAATCTCGTCCAAAAACCCCCAAAATTCAAACCAATCTTGGAGGGTAAAACCCTAATGGTTTTATTTAAGAAAGAACCTGTCACAAGCTTCAACCCGAACTAGATTACCCAATCTAAGCTTCAAACCTTATCACCTTTAATCACTCACAATGCACTTCAAAAATGGCTGTGTAATTGATGTGTTGTGAGATGTTGAAGATGAAGATGATGAATCTTGGATACCTATTTCACTCTTTCTTATTCTTTAACACATGAATCAATTTTTTCAAATGTTAATGTGACATAAGTTGTTAAACAAGTATATATAGTACCAACCCAATTAAAGACATAACAATATTTCAAATAGTAGAGGGAAACATTTAAAAACAGGATTTCCACGCAAACTGTATACCGCAGCAGGTCTGTGCGTCGACGCATGGCCTGTGTTTTTTGGAAATCTGGAAAATGTATCAGTATGCATCGACCATATAGTCGGCGTGCGCTGACCCGTTGAAAAATATTTCCTTCATGCGCCGACCCTATGGTCGACTCATGCCTTTATGCGCTGACCCGTTGGAAAATATTTCCTTCATAAGCCGACCCTATGGTCGACTCATTACCTTCATGCGCTGACCAGTGGGAAAATTCTCTGATGCATTCGCCGTCCCTATGGTCGACTCATGCCCTGCAAACCTGCAAAAATCAATCTTTTTGTGGTTTTTCATGCCTCTGGTCATGATTGCATTTTATCTACACATAGTATATTTATTACAACAGTTTTAAGACAAGTATAAAAGGATATGGTAGGTGATATGTTGCATCTGTTTAGTAGATCTGGAGTTTATAATTTCCAATCCATCCAAGGCTGTAATTTGTCATCATCGAAACCTGTATTGAACAATGTCTTGCAGACTTGTGTGATGTGTGGCGATTTGCCTCCACATGTGATGTTTAAAATCTTCATTTATCATACATTGTCATGTTTATCATTTTTTGAGATGATTGTTATGAAATACCATTGTTGTCCCATACTAGTTCTTAGACAAGAATTTAGGTTTTGTGGTTATGTTACTTGCTTGTGTTAATATATTTTCATCTGTCAATGATATATTGGTAATGTGTTTCAAGGATTGTACTTAGATATCATGCTTAACTTGTTCTTGAAGTTTTGGTCTATATAGTTTTTTAAGTATCCAACACTGAAATGTGAGGTGCTTTCCCTAGATACCTTAGCTTTGGTCCACTAATGAGATTTGAATGATTTGTAAGTTGTTCATGACATCCCCCTGCCTTAGATCATGTTTGAATCTAATGAAGCTCTTGTTTTCACATTTGTTTCATTTTGTGCCATTTAGCTTTACCATTATCATGATTTATGTGTTGGACTGTTTTGTGGTTGTTATATTGTATCTCAAATGTTCTAAATCATTGGTTAAATTTCTATGTGGTCTTACTTGATGTTTGATTTGGGTGAAATATTGAAAAACATGAGTTTTGAACTTTGAGGCCTGTTATGAGATTATGTTGTTTTAGCTGCCAATATCTTGAATCAATGTATCCTATTTTGTTTCAATTAAGTTTTGCCTTATTGTTGCACCTCAAAATTTGACCAACATTTATTTACCCATCAAGTGTTTGAAGGTTGATACCTTTATCAGAGAACTCAAGAGATCCTCAGAGGAATTGGTTGAAACCAAGGTTGTGTGTCTCATAACTTGAGAGTTGTGGGAGCTCCTCAGATGATTCTGAGACTATGAGGATGAACTTGAAGCTTTGATAAAGTTTGTGAGATGTCTTGAAAGCCATCATGAAGCCTAGAAAAGTCATTATACAAGAATTCAGAAGATTCAACCATGAGTGGTGGAATTAGGGTTTGACTGGGTCAACCCTAGGTCAACTAATGATTTGGAGAGGGTTGAGACCTAATCCAAGAGCCATGTGATCATGGAATGATGTATTGAGATACTATAAGGATGATTCCTAGACCAACTCATCATGATTGAGGAGTTTGAGAAGTTTTAAGCTAGGGTTTCTAAGGATTGACAGTGTAAAATCCCCTAGTTTGATCCCTATCTTCAAGGCAGTGTAGCTCAAGATGTGATTGTCATCTCATCTTCCCCACAACATGAATGTTGTAGAGCTTGTTCTTAGATTTAATTTGAGTGGTAGAAGTCCTTGATAGGATTTGTGGAGCTCAAGTTATGGTTTTGACAAATTACAAGTCATCTGAGGTATGTGAATCTGGGTCCTTGAAAGTCACCCAACTTGCATCCAACGTTTTCCCTAGTAGGATGATTCCTATGGATTCTTGGTCAACATGAATGTTGAAGAGCATCTTCTTAGCTTTCTATAGAGTACTAGAATTCCTTGATAGGATTTGTAGAACTCAACTTAAGGCGTTGACAAGCCAAGGGCATTTTGGTCATTTGGAAGTTATAGGTCATTTCAAGCATAAGGCCATATCTCCTACTTCCAAGCTTCAAATGGAAAAATCTTCAACATCAAACTTGCTTATAATGATGTCTTAAGGCTAGAAGGGAGGTCATGAGATGTTGAAAAGGCTCATATCAAAAAGTGATAAAAATGGCCTAAAAATGAGGCATAAGTTAATTCAAGTGAATTTGAAAAATGGAAATCCCAAGTTATAAGTCCAAACCATGTCATGTAATAGGTTATTTTGACTCCAAATGACATTCTAAGAACAATGGTTCAGCCACAATTTTGATTTGAGGATGCATCATAGGGATGCTTTGTAATTTGATTACTTGCATATTAAGGTACCAAACCAAAACAAGGCAAAAACTCAATAAACAAGGAAGATATGCATTGTAACTTACCCTAAATCTCATGTAAGGAGAATTTCAAATAAGAAACCAAGGTTGCAAGGCATTTGGCATGAGATACCATGTACGGAGAATGAGAATGCAAAAATACCATGACATGAAAACTTCAATTTCTCATTGGATTGCTCTAGGGGGTTCTAGAGGATTCTAAACCTCTCTATATAACAATTGTGACTTGCTCAGATGCAAGGTTGGTGTTAATTGGTGTAGAGAAGAGAGAGTGAAATCAAAAAGCTTCCATTGCAAGTCACATTCAAGCTCTTCATTCTTCTTCATTGCCATCCCATTTTTCTTCACAAACCTTCTCCATAGATCTTTCTGAGTATATGCATACTGGTTTGAAGCTCCATCCATGAAGATTTGAAGGTTGCCATTGGAAATTGCAAGAAAGTAAATCACATTCGAATTCAAGGATACAAACTCTCTCCCTCCAATCTTTTGCAAACAGAAGAGTTTTCATCATCCAAGGAGTATTCTTGAAGAGTTTCAAGCCTTGAATTGAGGATCTTCATCATCTACCATATCAAGAAGCCAGGTTTGCAAAATCCCTTTCACCTCATAATCTAGGCATGGTTAGGTTAAGTTACTAGTTTAGAACAATTAGAGACAATTAGGTGATCATTTCTGATGAGTTTAGGAGTGATTGGTGAAGTTTCATTCATGGATGTCATTTCTTGATGGAGTAAGAACTAGTGGTATAATGAGTTACAATGCAAGATTGATAGCTGATTTTAATTAGGGTAATGCAAGGATCATTTTGATGCAAAGGAATCTAAGTTTGGTTGAGGTCGAAGATTGATGATATTTTGAGATTCATGGAGTTTCACGATCGGGTTGCATGATAAAGGCTCTTTCAATGTATTCTAGTACCATGATCGTGTTCAGGGTGAAATTTTGAGCAACTTAGGGTTTTACATGTTGAGAATTGATGATGATATGATAGAGAACGAGTTGGTAGAAATCTGTGCATGGAAGCTGTTTTAATGGGAGTTGTAGAAACCCTAGTTGCGTGAGGTTGAAGACGAAGCCACGTCCATTGGATGCGCGCGCTGACCTTGACTGAGAAAAGGATCCAAGGGCTCACGTTTGATTTTGTTTTGGAGGGAGCCAGCAAGAATGAAACGCCGCGTTTCATTTAAAGAAGCATCCTGGGCTTAGTGAATTAATGATAACCCCACCCCTCATATGAGGCCCATCCAAGTTTGAACTGAAATCTGTTTCTTTTTGCACCGCGCTTTTTATATTTTTCTTTTCATTTTATTTGTTTTTCTGAATTATAATGGGCCCAGGCGCATTGCTTTTCAGACCCCCATGTCTGGGCCCAAGCATAAAATGAACTGCATATCATTTCTTGTTACACCCCATCCTCATATTTTCATTTTAATTTCCTCCATTTTATTTTTAATCTTTGAAAATTCATATTAAATAGAAAAATCAATATTTTTTAATGGGAGTTTTTTCTCCCTTTTCATATTTTTGTCTAGAAAAATATAAAATAAAAACATTTTCCATATCATGAATTTTAGTATTTTTTGCATATTTTCTTCTTTTATTGCTTTTTAATTCTTTTATATTGATATATGATTTTGTAGATTTTAGTTTAGGTAGCTCCCTTAGTATTTTTAGGTCAATCTTTTTAGGGTAGTTAGACGTATGTTTTAGGTTCCCCCTGGATTTATTCCATATTTTTGTGATGATTTTTAGGATAGTTTTGATTAGATGCTATTAGGTGGTGTAGAATTAGGTTAAAACTTCAACATAGGTCCATAATAACTTTAGATTTTGGGTTTTTAGGACAATTTAGACTACGGGACATATATGGGTATTAAGGGTAGGTATGGATCCCTTAGAAATTATATTAGGATTTAATATAGTAGTATACTATTTTTGGTTGATTTTTGTATTGGTTGATTGTTTGTGTTGCCTTTAGGGAATGTTTGTTGTTATTTGCTTTGCTTTATGGGCTTGGAAAGCTTGGTATCTCTTTGTGGAGCATTGAGGAGCATAGTAGAAGACTTGAAGATGCATTGAGGAGCTTGAGAGCTTGTGCTTATTTCTTTTTGTTGTTGTTTTAGGGTTAGGGATTAGGAAGAGTTTAGATGTAGATAACTTCTTTCTCAATCATGGATGGTATCATTCACCTCCATTCCTCCCTATGATTGAAAGTCCTTCCATGGTATACACCTCTCTCCTTTGGAGGGATAAGTGATGTACCTAGGAAGTAGAACTTTTGAGGGAACCACTCCTTTGATGTTGAACCCTTATAGGTCACCTTTGGTGGTCAAATAAGCAGTTCAATATCCCCCAGCTTATCCAGTAAGTGATTTTCTCAGGTTTGATTGTCTTGAGAGATGCTGAGCCTGAGCTTGAAGATGAAGACTTCATGGAAGAGTATTGAAGAGGATGAATCCTTGAGTAGTGCCATTCCAGCTGAAGCTTGAAGAGCAGCTAAAGCAAGTTGATACTTGAAGACCCCTGAAGATTAGGTGAAGCCTGAAGGTGGAGCTGATCAAAGAAGCTGAAGCTTAAGGGAGAAGATGAGTTGAAACTCATGTTGTAGGGTTGAAACCTGAAAAAGCAATTGATATTTGTCAAGAGTGATTGAAGTCTGAAGACTGAGTTGCTGTTGGAGAAGCTGAAGCTTGGAGTTGAGAGAGGAGTTGATATGTTTTCTTCTTTTTCTTTTCTGTATTGATGTGTTTTGTTTGACTTGTTTGATGCATTAGAATAAGTCCATATCTAGAATAGGTAGAATCTAGGAGCATGATTGCACTAGAGGTTGAGTTGCTCCCTCTGCTTGTATTGTTACTGTGTGGCTTTGCTTGCGGGTATTCGGTAGAGCCCAGCTCCCTTGCCCATGTGGTTTGTTTGCTTGATGGCATTTTATTTCATTCTTATCTGTATGATTGCAGTTTACTATTATTGCTTGATAGCATGTTGTTTATATTTCAGTATGATTACTGTTATTTCATTCTGGCTTGAGGTTGAGATGAGATTGTGGAGGCTGAAGCCCCACACACATTTCCTCCCTCACTTGCATTGCATGCATTTTACTGTTAAGCTGATGCTTTGTCTGTTTTGGTGTATCATTGACATGATCCCTTAGGACTCTCATTTCCTTTGATAAGGATTTGATGATAGAATTTTAGGTTGAAACCTATGCATGACAACTTTTAGGAGTTCCCTATTCAAACCTCAACCATAGGATGAATCCATGGCATGATAATAGTAGGACTTGATAGTCTCCCTCCTAGTTGGGCCTGTTCTCTTCTCATCTCAAAACAGTTTAAGATACAGTAATCATGAATGATTTCTTTCATACGTTATGAGCCTTAAGCTATCTGAGAAAGGATTGTGGGACAGTTTCTTTTCCACAGTCTGGATGTTTAGTATGGTACCCTTTGGGTGACATGCGACGCATTCACTCTCAGGTCATAGTCTCTAGTGCGGTTGAAATCGCAAACACAATAAAAAACACTTCTTTCGTAAAAGACAGGAAATAAACCGTAGTTTCCCGAACTACGTGAGCTCTGATTTCTCATACCTGTTGAAAGTACGTAGGCATAAGATGGCGATGTCTTGGCGAGCTACCTTCCCCCATAACCCTTCGTAGGCCGAACTACGTTGACTTTGATTTCTCAATCTCTGATGAGAATACATAGGCATAAAGCGCGACGCTTTGCCGAGTCATTTTTCTTTCCTTTTTCAGCCAGCCTTGATAGGTAGATAGAATAAAACCAACCCGTCCAAGTAAACACAACAAGAGAGGATCCCGTCGAGTACGACGGACGTGAGGGGTGCTAATACCTTCCCCTTGCGTAACCGACTCGCGAATCCAGACAACGGTTGCGACGACCTTGTCTTACCCTTATTCGTCAGGTTTTTCCGATCGTTTCCTTTCCCGCTCTGAGGGATAAATAACGAAAGGTGGCGACTCTTCTGTTGTGCCGGCACCTTATTTTCGCGCAAGCGACAGCTGGAGACTCTGCTGGGGATCGAACCCAGAATCTCTGGTTCTCCGGTTCCCCTATGCGAGTCAATCCTAACGCTTGTATGTTTGCTTGTTGGGTTGCGTTTATTTATCGCATTTTACTTCTCGCACTTTATTTCCCGCATTTTATTTTCAGTATAATATGATTATTTGTGTTGTTGTGGGATGGGAGTTCTGATGAGTGAGATGCCAGACCCAGGCTTGAGTGCACCATAGACTTAGAGTGGAAATTAGTGGGCGCGTGCTTGCTTTGTAGGCACTAGTGTCTCATGAAATCCACACTCAGACGAGATTCATCCGGTTGGCTTCACTTTCGACCCTTTGGGTTGAGACGGTTGCTGGTTTGGTGGATTGTTGACTCTGGGGACCGATCATTTGTGATTCAGCTAAGTGAGGCCGCTTCATGAGCTGGTGATGCCACACCTTATGGGTATCGTATCACCCCTCTTGAAAGTCTTTGACGCTGATGTACGCATAGGATGTCGTACCTTGAGTCAGTTTAGGTCCATACCTGTGAGTGGGGTTGGGTTTATTGCAGGAAACTTTGACCTCCAGACTACCTGGTTTTCTTGACAGTGAATCAGTTTTGTTGGTACCAGGGTTTCTCAGTTGCAGATTTGTCTGTTCTCGATAGAGCAGGTTTTGATCAGAGGACCTTATCATCAGGTGTATGTCTGTTCTTGATAGGGCAGGTTTTGATCAGAGTATTGTCATCAGTTGTTTGTTCTTGATAGAGCAGTTTTGGGGTCTGAAGATCTCATCAGCAGATGTTGTTTGTTCTTGATAGAGCAGATTTTGAGTGGGGTCTGAAGATCTCATCAGCAGATGTTGTTTGTTCTTGATAGAGCAGATTTTTGGGGTCTGAAGATCTCATCAGCAGATGTTGTTTGTTTTTGAGTGGGGTCTGAAGATCTCATCAGCAGCTGTATGTTTGTTCTTGATAGGGCAGATTTTTGATTTGGGGTCTGAAGACCTCATCAACAGATATTTCTTGATCATACATCAGAGGTCCTTATTATCAGACATTCGTTCTTGACAGAGCAGAATTATGATCCTATGTATATGGTCCTATCAGATGGTTGTTCTTGGCAGATCAGATCTGTGGTCCTACACCGGGGTTTTCTTCTCATCAGTGGTCGTGGTTTTGTTGATACAAAATCTCCACAGCACCAGTGGCCTGGATCTCTTATTGCATGACTGCATTTTGCATTAGTTTGCATGTTCATTTACATTTCATTAACGTGTGTCTGTGTTGCAGGTACCGTTTTCCCCGATCCAGGATTTCTTGCCTCCTATTGTACTGTTATGGGCTCTCTGAGGAAGACTGTGGCTTACAAGTTCCCTACCCCCGATGTGGTTAAGCTGACTGGTTTGATAGCTCTAGCAGGTGATTCTGTGAAGGATGAGTTCAGAAAATCTTATGGCAGGTTGCTCAGTTTGGTTTGCAAGCCTTCTGTGTTCGAGTTGAATGGGTTGGACGCTCTGTTGCAGTTCTACGACCCTCCGCTGAGATGTTTCACTTTTCAGGACTTCGTTCTCGCGTCGACGCTGGAAGAGTATGCTGATTTTCTAGGTGTGCCTATCAAGAGGCAGATGCCTTTTGTCCACATGGATGCTGAGCCTGATCTGGCTGGTTTAGCTTCTTCACTTTATTTGGACGCCTCCGAGTTAGTATTGACTAGTTGGAATAAGGTTCCTGGGTTCTTCTTGCAGTTTCAGGTGGGTAAGGCTCAGCAGTGTGCCAAGGACGGGTGTTGGGACACGTTCAATGCCATCCTCGCTCTATGCATATATGGCATTATCCTGTTCCCTAACATGCCCGATTTTGTAGACTTTGATGCATTTCACATCTTCGCTTCAGGGAACCCAGTCCCTACCTTGATAGGAGATGTCTATCACTCAGTCCACTACAAGAATGAGAACCGGAGAGGGAAGAATGTCTCATGATGCGTACCTTTGCTGTACAAATGGCTTGATAGCCATCTGCCCAAGAGGGGTCCTTTTGTCTTGTCTGCAGCCACAGCTGAGTGGCCTGAGCGTCTGATGGGTTTATCTGCAGAGGATATTGACTGGTTCGACAAAGACAGGTTGGGTACTGAGGTGATCTTCAGTTGCAGCGGGTTTCCAAATGTACCTTTGATAGGTAGGAAGGGTTGTATAAACTACAATCCGTCGTTGTTGGTCTGCCAGTTCGCGTATGCTTTGAGAACTCCGCCGAGGGAGGAAGAGGTACATGAATCTCTGTACCTCACTGGTACTCTAGAAGGGGATCTGTTGTCCAAGCTTTAGCGTGCATGGAATAGTATCAGTAAGCGAGGAAAGCCTTTGCTGGGAAAAAGCAACAATCAAGCCTACCCTCCGTACTTGACATGGATCAGAGCCAGAGCCAATGCTATAGGGATGCCGTTTCCTCAGGCCAAGCCAGAAAGTCCTCCAATGATTGAAGAGCCTACTACTGTGCCCATTCATCAGCGTAACCAGGTATTAGCTGAGCGGGATGAATTGAAGCGGGTGAACGCAGAACTGGAGAAGGAGTTAGCTCAGCTTCGAAGTGAAAGGAACGAGGCCGTCCATTCTTTCAAAAAGCAGACAGAGTTGGTGAACCAACTAGGTACAGACCTGACGAAGCAGATAGCCGAGCGTGAACGCATGGGTCAAGACTTCAGGGCTGTCAACGACGTACTAGCTACGAAGAAGCAGCACTTGGACGAGGCATATCAGAGGATATCCAAGTTCAACCAGCACTGGAAGGCTTCCCTGGCCACCAGGAAGGAGCGGGAGGATAAGCTGATGCTGCAGATCTCCAAGCTAAAAGCCGAGGTGAGGGACAGTGAGGAGAGGTTTGATGAAGAAACCGCCCGCAGATACGCCGCCGAAGGCCAGCTCAACAAAGCTCTTGCTAACCTGAAGGAGAACAAGCTGACGTTTGAGTCTAAGAAGCGGAAATTAGAAGATTGCTTCGGCGAAGGAGCATGGGAAAGTTCAGTTTAGGGACTTCAGTATACCATTGTGCAGAGGGAACTACTCGTCGAGGGGTTGCTCACTTTGCCAGATCATCCAGAGACGAAGGAGTTATTAGCAGAGTATCGCGCCCGTGGCCGTACCTGACTAGTTGTATTCCTTTTGTTTTGATCTTTGTTGTATGCTGACCATCACCAGGCTTGTTGGCTGAGGTCACGCTGTTGATTTGTCTTGTACTCGCTGATGCTATGTACTGCCTTGATAGGCTTTCTTTATATATGAGATTGATGTTTCCATGATTGGACTTCGGACTTCTTCTTCTTATTATTATCAGCACTGGCACTCAGGCACTAGGATTGTGGGGAAATCTCCCAAAAACACAGACACACGCATGCATCTGAATGAAGCATTTGCATGGCGTACATTTTGTTGTTTTTCCTAACCTTTAGTGTTTGCAGGTTTTTCAGGTTTACAGGTCCCAGACTGTTTCCGGTGACTCCAGGATTGATCAGAGGCTAATTCATCGTTATTCAACTTGAGCTAATCAGACCAGGATCATGGATCAAGTGCAGACAGATGTCCAGGAGCTCCGTGAGAGGATGGATCGCTTTATGGAGCTTATGCAGGTGGTTGCCAATGGTCAGGACTAGCTCAGGACTTTGGTTCAACCTTTGATCTCCAGGGTTGATAGCAACGACATACTTCATGGCGGGGCTGTGCCTACTCCTCCACCAGTTGATACTCCGCAGAATGGTGTCCCTGTGGCCGGGGTCAACGGCAGTGCTAATGGCAATGTGATGGCCAACATCGGACTCAATACGACGGGCGTCGGCAATGGTAGTCTGGGAGCTAATGTCAACATCGGGCCGATCAACGGCAATGATGGCGTCGGGAATCTGTTGGTGCCTCAACCATGGCTTGAGGATCATCAGGATGATGTGTTTCCTCAAAGAGGTGCAGAAGGGGAGCTGAATGCTAAAGCGCGGCTCAGGTTCAAAGCACTTGAAGATAAAATGAGAGATATTGAGAATCAGAATACTTTGGGCGTTGATATGTCCAAGCTGGGGTTAATTGCTGATTTCAAGGTACCTCCTAAGTTCAAGGTGCCTGACTTTGAGAAATATAAGGGCACCACTTGCCCTCGTGTCCACCTGCGATCGTACTATAGAAAGATGTCTGCCTATTCCGAAGATGAGAAGTTGCTGATGCACTTCTTCCAAGATAGTCTTTTTGGGCCGTCCCTCGAGTGGTACATGGGCTTGGAGCCCACTAGCGTGCGCACATGGAAGGATCTCGCTGAAGCGTTTGTCCACCACTATCATCTGAACCGAATCCAGCTCCAGAACCTTTCGCAGAGGAATAATGAAGGATTTAAGGAGTACGCCCAGCGGTGGCGTGAGTTGGCTGCTCGGGTTCAACCGCCGATGGTTGAGCGCGAGCTCGTGTAGATGTTTGTGGCTACCTTCCCAGGGGTCTACTATGAAAAGTTAGTCAGTTGTATGTCTGGGACGTTCTCAGCTCCAATTACCATGGGCGAGCACGTCAAGAATGGTATCAAGATCGGGAAAATTCAAGGTGAGTCATCCTCAGCAGGAGGAGGTGGAAAGAAACCTTATGCTGGTAAACGACGAGAAGGAGATGCGAGCGCTGTGACCAACGCTCAAAGGAAGGGCAAGGGCCCTCAGCAGCAGATAGCCAGTATAAATATCCCAGCAGCTCCGCAGCAGCAGCAGCAGCAACAGCAACCAAATCAGCAGGGATATAGAAAGTACCAGAATCGGGCACCTTTGACAAACCGTCACTTCGAGGCACCGCCCATGTCGTATGCGCAACTCTTGCAGACTTTGCTTCAGCTTCAGTTGGTTCAGAAGAGGACGATGGCTCCCTTGACAGGGGCACCTCCACCAGGGTACGACGCAAATGCCACTTGCGACTTCCATACAGGGGTACCAGGCCATACAATCGAGAACTGCAAAGCCTTTAAGCACAAGGTGCAGGACCTGGTAGATGCCAAGATTATCAACTTCTCCGACAATGTGCCCAATGTCACAAAAAATCCTATGCCGAATCATAGGGGAGGCGGAGTGAGCGCCATTATCGAAGAAGAGAGCGCAGACCTGTTGACTGACGTCAAAGACCTAAAGACGCCGCTTAGTTTCGTCAAAGCTAAGTTGTTGAAGAAAGGGTTCTTTCCAGGATGCGGAGAGTTATGCATGGACTGTGATACACATTCTGATGGATGTGTGCAGCTGGTAGAAGGAATCCAAAGTCTGATGACTGAGGGGACTCTGCAGTTCAACCAGAGGGCTGAAAATGTATCAGGAGAGGTCGTGTTGAAGCAGGCCGATGAAGTCGCCACCATCACCATCCCTCGCCAACCAATAACCATTTCTGCGCCCAGACCGCCTACAATTACTATTACCAAAGCTGGGCCGATACCCTTCGAGAGCCCTAACGCCGTTCCGTGGCATTATGGGGATGAAGTCTATTGCAACGGTCAAAAGATAGAGCTGGAACCGTATGGGTCGACTGTGGAGAATCTCGCAGGTATCAGTGGTATTACCCGTAGCGGAAGAGTGTTTGCACCGCCGGAGGTTGTGGCAGAGAAAGCGGTCAGAGCTGATGCGGCCGATAAGGGTAAAAGCAAAGTCGTCGAAGAGGTCTCGTGCGGGGTAGAGAAAGATTTGCTTGTCAAAGATGCCGAAGAGTTTATGCGGTTGATCAAAAAGAGCGACTACAAGATTGTAGACCATCTCCATCCGACGCCTTCGAAGATTTCTATTCTCAACCTGTTGCTGTGTTCTGAAGCGCACCGCAACGCGCTACTGAAGGTATTGAATGCTGCCTACGTACCGCAAGAGATATCCGTGAATCAGCTAGAAGAGGTGGTAGCCCATGTTAATGCTGGCAATGGGCTAGGTTTCACAGATTTAGAGCTGACGCCTAAAGGGAGAAATCACAACAGCGCCTTGCACATCTCGATAGAGTGCAGGGGCACAATCATGTCGCATGTCCTGGTGGACACGGGTTCGTCGCTTAATGTGCTTCCGAAGAAGGCATTAATGAAATTGGACACTCGCGGATTGCTTTGCACGCCCAGTGATCTGGTGGTGAAAGCATTTGACAGAACTAAGCGCCACGTTTTCGGAGAGTTGACCCTGCCGATCCAAGTTGGTCCGGAAACGTTCGATACGGTCTTTTATATCATGGACATCATGCATGCCTATAGTTGCCTCTTGGGCCGGCCATGGATCCATGCTGCTGGTGCCGTGACCTCCACGTTGCACCAAAAGCTCAAATATGCTATCGGGGGAAGCATAGTAACCGTTTGCGGTGAGGAGGACATAATGGTGAGCCATTTGTCTTCCTTTAAGTATGTTGAAATGGATGGCGAAATCCATGAAACTCTCTGCCAAGCATTTGAAGCCGTCAAAGTGAAAGAGGTAGCTCCTGTCGTCACAGAGAAGCCAGAGATGAATCTCTCCTCATTCAAAGAAGCTCGGGCCGTCGTCGAAGCCGGTTCTACCCCAGGCTGGGGGCATATTTTGGAGATACCGAACAAGCAGGATAAGTTTTGGTTGGGGTATTCTCCTGAAGCTGAAGCTTCTTCTTCTTCGTCTAGCAGCACGTCTCGTGGTAAGGGGCCGATCCTATTTACCAGTGGCGGAGTGATCTTCGAAAGCATCAACGCCGTGTCTGAAGACAGCGGGGATAGCGATTGTGATCTCGACTCTTGGATTCAGCCAAGCAAGCCGGGCAAGGGCCTCAACAATTGGACCATCAAGGATATCATCCAGCTGACAAGTGAAGAGTAATGATTTACTTTTTACAATCATTGTACAACCTTATGTCCTACCCGGGGCATAGCGGTTTTATTGTCAGGGCCTTGTTGGATTATGTACATGCATTTTGTTAATAAATCAAAGGCGTTTTCTTCGCATTCAAATATTGTGTTCTCTGTTATTCCTGTTTTATATTTGTTTTGAAAAACCGTAAAATGGCAATGGGGTTTGTGCTAACCTGCATATTCTTGTTTTAAACTTAACCCTTGTTATTGCAGGATCCATATAACAGATGACATCGACTCTGGACCTTCTACGGCTCACTTCGACTTCGATTGCCTGATCTATCAAGCCGAAGAAGAGATTGATGAAGACGAAGACCTTCCTGAAGAGTTGGCCCGCTTGTTGAAACAAGAGGAAAAGGTTATTCTGCCTCACGAGGAGGATATTGAGATCGTAAATCTGGGTTCTGAAGAGCTCGTCAGAAATGTTAGAGTAGGGGTTGCGCTGCAGAGTGATGTCAAGCAGAGATTGGTCGAGATGCTTCGAGAGTATAGTGACGTCTTTGCTTGGTCATACGAAGATATGCCCGGACTTGACACGGACATCGTAGTCCACCGCTTGCCACTACGAGAAGATTGCCCTCCCGTTAAGCAGAAGCTTAGGAGGACGAGACTAGACATGGACGTTAAGATCAAAGAAGAAGTGCAGAAACAACTCGATGTTGGCTTCTTAGCGGTCACTACTTACCCTCCGTGGGTCGCCAACATAGTGCCTGTACCGAAGAAGGATGGTAAGGTACGCATGTGCGTCGATTATCGGGATTTGAATAGGGCGAGCCCTAAAGATGATTTCCCGTTGCCTCATATCGATGTGTTGGTCGACAACACAGCCCAGTTCTCCGTGTTTTTGTTCATGGATGGCTTCTCCGGTTACAACCAGATTAAGATGGCGCCGGAGGACATGGAGAAAACGACGTTTATCACCCCTTGGGGAACATTTTGCTATAAGGTAATGCCCTTCGGTCTGAAGAACGCAGGGGCCACTTACCAGCGAGCAATGGTAACTTTCTTTCATGACATGATTCATCATGAGATCGAGGTCTATGTTGATGACATGATTGCGAAGTCCCAAACAGAGGAAGAGCATCTGGTCAACTTATTAAAGCTTTTTGAGAGGCTTAGGAAGTTCAGGTTGAGGCTGAATCCTAACAAATGCACTTTCGGAGTGCGGTCCGGAAAGTTACTGGGGTTTATCGTTAGCGAACGAGGTATCGAGGTTGATCCTGCGAAAATAAAAGCCATTCAAGAAATGCCAGCGCCGAAAACAGAAAAAGAAGTTCGTGGTTTCTTGGGCCGAATAAACTACATTGCAAGGTTTATCTCTCAGCTCACGGCCACTTGTGAACCGATGTTCAAGCTTTTAAAGAAAGATCAGGCGATTACTTGGAATGAGGATTTCCAGAAGGCATTCGACAAGATAAAGCAGTATCTTCAAGAACCTCCAATCTTGATACCCCCAGTGGCTGGACGGCCATTAATCATGTACTGGACAGTTCTTGAGAACAGTATGGGGTGTGTTATCGGTCAGCACGACGAGACGGGCAGAAAGGAGCATGCCATTTACTACTTGAGTAAAAAGTTCACTGAGTGTGAATCTCGATACTCGATGCTGGAGAAGACGTGTTGCGCACTAGCCTGGGCTGCCAAACGTCTACGACAGTACATGCTCAATCACACCACTATGCTGATTTCGAAGATGGATCCGATCAAGTACGTCTTCGAGAAGCAGGCTCTTTCGGGCAGGATTGCCAGGTGGCAAATGGTGTTAACGGAATACGATATTCAGTACGTGTCCCAGAAGGCCATCAAGGGAAGCGTATTGTCTGATTACCTTGCCGAGCAGCCGATCGAGGACTACCAGCCGATGAAATTTGAATTCCATGACGAGGATATTATGTTTCTCAAAGCGAAGGATTGTGATGAGCCGCTGCCCGGCGAGGGGCCAGATAGGAAATCCCAGTGGAAGTTGACATTCAATGGAGCGGTTAATTCCTATGGAAGTGGCATCGGGGCTATTATCACGACTCCCCACGGATCCCATATCCCGTTTACTGCGAGACTGACGTTTCCAGTTACCAACAATCAGGCGGAGTACGAAGCATGCATCATGGGTCTAGAGGAGGCAATTGATTTGAGAATCAAGAACCTAGACGTATATGGTGACTCAGCGCTTGTGATCAACCAAATTAAAGGGGAGTGGGAGACTCGTCAATCGAATTTGGTGCCGTACATGAACTATGCTAGACGGCTGCTTCCGTTCTTCGATCGAGTGGAACTCCATCATGTGCCCCGAGCTGAAAATCAAATGGCTGATGCCTTAGCCACATTGGCTTCAATGTATAAAGTCAATTTTTGAATGAGGCTCCAAGAATTGTCCTTTTGCGTCTTGATAGACCGACATTTGTCTTTGCAATCGAGGATGCCGCCGACGGCAAGTCATGGTTCCATGACATCCAGACTTTCCTTATGACTAAGGAGTATCCTGCGGGTGCGTCAACCCAGGATAAGAAGACTTTGAGGAGGCTGTCTGGAAACTTTTATCTCAATCCTGATGGAGTGTTGTATAAGAGAAACCACGATCTCGTGCTACTCAGATGTGTAGATGAGAAAGAGGCGAGTTTGTTCATGGAGGAAGTCCATGAAGGCACATTTGGTACGCACGCCGGTGGGCATGCTATGACGAGGAAAATCCTGAGAGCAGGATACTACTGGCTGACGATGGAGTCAGATTGCTTCAGATTCGCGAAGAGATGTCGTAAATGCCAGATTTATGCTGATAAAGTTCATGTGCCGCCATGCCCGTTGAATGTCATGTCCTCCCCGTGGCCGTTCTCCATGTGGGGCATCGACATGATAGGCAAGATCGAGCCCACTGCATCCAACGGTCATCGCTTCATTCTGGTAGCTATCGACTACTTCACCAAGTGGGTGGAGGCAGCCTCGTATGCTAATGTGACCAAGCAGGTGGTGGCTAAATTCATAAAGAGGGACATCATCTGTCGTTACAGAATTCCCGAGCGGATCATTACTGATAATGGTTCGAATCTGAATAACAAGATGATGAAGGAGTTGTGCCAGAGTTTCAAGATCGAACACCACAACTCATCTCCTTACCGGCCGAAGATGAATGGCGTCGTCGAAGCCGCCAACAAGAACATAAAGAAGATTGTTCAGAAGATGGTTGTGACCTACAAAGATTAGCACGAGATGCTGCCATTTGCATTCCACGGTTATCGTACGACGGTACGTACGTCGACTGGGGCAACTCCTTTCTCCTTGGTGTACGGTATGGAAGCTGTCCTACCGTTAGAAGTGGAGATCCCTTCTTTGCGAGTTTTGGTTGATGTGAAACTCGACGAGGCAGAATGGATTACGAATCGCTTGAACCAACTCAGCCTGATGGATGGGAAGAGGTTAGCATCGATTGCATTTGGTCGTCTGTACCAAAGCCGAATGAAGAAAGCTTATGATAAGAAGGTGCATCCTAGAAGCTTTCAGACGGGTGATCTCGTCCTGAAGAAGATTCTTCCGCCACACTCTGATCACCGGGGCAAGTGGACTCCGAATTACGAAGGTCCGTACGTCGTCAGCAAGGTCTTCTCGGGAGGAGCTTTGTTGTTATCCACGATGGATGGTGAAGATTTTGCATCCCCGGTGAACACGGAAATTGTTGAAAAATACTTTGCTTGAAAGCGACCCGCTGGATAAAAAAAGAGAGTCCAGGCAAAAAAGGGGCATCCCGGCGAACCAAAAACAGAATAAAAGGTTCGGGCAAAAATTAGGGATATATATTGAAAAAAAGGTACACCCGCGAAGTCGAAAACCTACACTGGGCGGCTTCGGCAAAAAAGGGTATCCCGGTGAACTGAAAACCCGCAAAGGGCGGTTCATGCAAAAGTTAGGGATTTGAATAAGCAAATGACTGCGTTCCGCGTGTGGACTTTCATTGTTTAGTGGTTCGAAAGACCTGAGGGCAGTTTATCTGAATCAATCTCTTCCAAGGCTGAAGCGTCGGAGAAGTATCGAAGTCGAGTGGGTCTTAGAGGGATCAACTCATGGTGTTCGTCTACGCCTCGTTGCCGACATTTGTATATACTGATGTATATTTATGTTTTATTTTTGCGTGGCTTCCTCATTCCAGGAGCTTGCCTCTGTTGTAAAACATTTTTACCCATTCAGGGGTTCGTTATCAATAAAATGCATACTATTCAGCAATTTTGTTTGCCTGTTTAGCATTTGTCTGTTTTGTTTGCGAAAAAGAACGCCGATGTTTTTGATAAAATGTGCATACATAAACTTACTGGCCTAGGCCACTGATTGTTGAAACAATTAAATACTTGAATATTGTCACGAGATAATAACCTTGATAGGTCCCTTTGAGAAGGGTATCTTGTCTGTTTGTTTGTGTTGTTACAGGTGTAGCATATTCCAAACAGTGCGCCGTGCGCATCCCTGAAGCAGGATGATTCCTCCTTCTCCAGCAGAGTTCAGTAGCCTCTCCCCGCAGAGTCTGAACGCAAAATCGTGAGCATTGATATGTCTCCTTAGGCAGAGATGATTCTCTTTCCCTAAGCAGACGCATCCTGAAGGAACGTCACCTCCTCAGCTGAGTCAAGCGCCGAAGCATGAATTCAATCCCCCAGCACCGGGTCACAAGTGCAGGGTTCATAGAAATTTTTGGGCGCCGAAGCTCGTGTTAATCCCCCCGCACTGGGTCACAAGTGCAGGTTTCGTAGGAAACTATTCATACGCCGAAGTATGCAGCAACTGATGGTGCCAGACTGAAGTCTCCAGCGGAATTGAAATTCCCCACCAGAGTCGTACTCTCCCCCGAAGTCGGATGATTCCCTCTTCCCCAGAAACATGTTGAAACGGTTGATGCTGTTTCCCCAGAGTTGTACTCTCCCCCGAAGTCGGATGATTCCTTCTTCCCCAGCGGAATTAACATTCCCCATCAGAGTCGTACCCTCTCCAGTGAAGCAGTTGGGACCATGATTGGTTTTCCCCAGTAGAGCGTTGAATAGCTGATGTTGTATTTCCCCCAGAGTCGTACTCTCTCCAGCGAAGCAGAATGATTTCTCCTTCCCCAGCCGAGTTTGCAGATCCCCAAGAGAGCCGAATCCTTGGAAGTTGATCAGACCATGATTGGTCTCCCCCAGTGGAGTGTTGAGCAGCTGAAGTTGTTTCCCCACAGAGTTATCATCCCCAGAAGAGTAGCCATGACGGCTACGCAGTTTATTCTCGCGATTGACATCGCTTTCCTTCAGCAGGTCTAGGTTCTCGTAGAGCTTTGTCCCCCTGCAGCAATCAACTGAAGTTGTTTCCCCCGCAGCAGTCAACTGAAGTTGTGTCCCCTGCGGAGTCCAATTGATATTGGCGTAACCATATTCTCCTCAGCAGGATGATTCCTCTATCTGAGTAGTTATTTCTCCTTGACAGGAGAATTCCCTTCGGCATTTATTTTGCTGACGCGATCGCATCATTGTGCATGATTGCATAACATCTATCATAAACGCATAGCATTTCCACCGTGTGGAGCGTGGCGCCAAAGCATATGCATAATAAACATGATCTAGGTTGTTACCATTCTTGTTTTGCAGGTGTTCCGCCGAAGGATCAGTTGCTCAGGATGATTCCTGACATTCTCCTCAACGAAGTCGCTTGCTCAAGATGATTCTTGAGGTCCCCAAAGAAGTCTACAGTTCAAGGTGGGTCTTGAATTCCTCAGCAGGGCCGTTTGCTTAAGATGATTCCAAGCTCCCCAGTGCAGTCCCCAGTGAAGGTTGCCCAGGATGATTCCTGAAGCCCCAAGAGAGCCGAATCCTTGGAAGCTGCTCAAGCCGTGATTGGTTTGTCCCCGGCAAGAGTTGCCTAGGATGATTCCTGGAATCCCCAACAAAGTGTTCGCTCAGGAAGATTCCTGAAATCTCCAGAATGGTTATCAGTTCAAGATGATTCTTGAAGGTCCTCGACGAAGTTGTTTGTTCAAGATGATTCTTGAAGTCCTCAGCAGAGTTGATTCCTCCAGAATAATTTCTGGACCCTCGGAGCGGAGTTACTTGATAGTTCTCCAGATTCCCCAGCGGCGAAGCGACCTCCCCAGCAGGTTTTCTAACGGAGAAGTTGAAATCTCCCTTGAAGACTCCATGATTGAAGTCTGACCGTGTTAATGAAGTAGTTCTCTCAGCTGATGCGGAGTGCCTGATGGCAGAGGTTTAGATGTTCCTAGTTGGCTCATGATTGACCAAGGATTCTATTCCCGAAATGTTGATGATGTCCGGCCGATGCACGACAACTCTTTGAATGCCTGATGGCATGATCAACCTGACGGTTGAAGTTCGGCTGATGCCCGACAATTTCTTTGAATGCCTGATGGAATGATCAACCTGATGGTTGAAGTCCGGCTGATGCCCGACAGTGTTCTTTGAATGCCTGATGGCATGGTCGACTATGTATTACTGGTTACCGTGTGACCAATTCCTCGATAAAGTTTCTTCACTCTGGCGGCAAGGTCAGATTATTTTTGAGTTCTCCAGCGGTGATGTTGGATGTTTGTCTGGACGGCGAGGTCAGGTTTTGTTTGTTTCCCAGAGAGAGTTTGTTTTTGGCGGCGATGTCAGGTGATTTAGTTCTCCAGCGGCGATGTTGGATATTTGTTTGTTTCTGACGGCAGTGTCAGATTCTTTGATTTTCCAGCGGCGATGTTGGATGTTTCTCCGAGTTGTGTTTGTTTTTGACGGTGATGTCAGATTCTTTAGTTCTCCAGCGGCGATGTTGGATGGTTGTTTCTGGCGGCAATGTCAGGTAGTTCAGTTCTCCAGCGGCGATGTTGGATATCTGTTTGTTGTCTGGAGGCAATGTTAGATGATTTAGTTCTCCAGCGGCGATGTTGGATGTTTGTTTTTGACGGCGAGGTCAGATTATGTTGAGTACTCGATGGCGATGTTGGGTGTTTCCCCAGAGTTATGTTTGGTTGACGGCGATGTCAGATCCTGTAGGTTGTCCAGCGGCGATGTTGGATGTTTTTGACGGCGATGTCAGATTACGTTTGTTTCCAACGGCGATGTTGGATATCTGTTTGTGTCTGGCGGCGATGTCAGTTGATTTAGTTTTCCAGCGGCGATGTTGGGTGTTTCTCAGTTGATTTAGTTCTCCAGCGGCGATGTGGGGTATTTTGGTTGTCCGACGGCGATGTTAGATTCTCTATTCCTCCAGCGGCGATGTTGGGTATGTCAGATTATATTTGTTTCCAGCGGCGATGTTGGATGTTTTTTTTTACGGCGATGTCAGATAGTCTGTTCTCCAGCGGCGATGTTG
Source organism: Lathyrus sativus (assembly GCA_963859935.3). Lineage (NCBI taxonomy): Eukaryota > Viridiplantae > Streptophyta > Magnoliopsida > Fabales > Fabaceae > Lathyrus > Lathyrus sativus. The sequence goes on from OZ012739.1 coordinate 270,992,473, forward strand.
GATATGTGTTTGTTTCTGGCGGCGATGTCAGGTGATTCAGTTCTCCAGCGGCGATGTTGGGTATGTTTGGTTCCGACGGCAATGTCAGATTCTCTATTTCTCCAGCGGCGATGTCAGGAGATGATGTTTTTTTCCAGCGGCGATGTTGGATGTTTGTTTTCGACGGCGAAGTCAGATTATGTCGAGATTATGTTAATTCTCCAGCGGCGATGTTGGATGTTTGTGGTTAACGGCGATGTCAGATCCTTTAGTTCTCCAGCGGCGATGTTGGGCGCTTTTGTATGTTGGATGTTTGTTTCTAGCGGCGATGTTGGGTATGTCAGATCCTTCAGTCCTCCAGCGGCGATGTTGGGTGTTGTGGTTGTCCGAGGGTGATGTCAGACCAGTATTTCTCCAGCTAGTTACCGTGCAGCTAGTATTTCAGTTTTCAAAGATTTGTTCCCCGCAGAGCACCGTGTGCTCGTGCAGTTGGCAAATTTCCAAGTGTATCGGTATTCAACCGTCTCGCACCTTGATTGGCTGAGAGCCGTTCGCTCCTCACCTAGTCAGGTTCAAGCCGTTTGAATAGGGGCAGCTGTTGCACCCCAAAATTTGAGCAACATTTATTTACCCATCAAGTGTTTGAAGGTTGACACCTTTATCAGAGAACTCAAGAGATCCTCAGAGGAATTGGTTGAAACCAAGGTTGTGTGTCTCATAACTTGAGAGTTGTGGGAGCTCCTCAGATGATTCTGAGACTATGAGGATGAACTTGAAGCTTTGAGAAAGTTTGTGAGATGTCTTGAAAGCCATCATGAAGCCTAGAAAAGTCATTATACAAGAATTCAGAAGATTCAACCATGAGTGGTGGAATTAGGGTTTGACTGGGTCAACCCTAGGTCAACTGATGATTTGGAGAGGGTTGAGACCTAATCCAAGAGCCATGTGATCATGGAATGATGTATTGAGATACTATAAGGATGATTCCTAGACCAACTCATCATGATTGAGGAGTTTGAGAAGTTTTAAGCTAGGGTTTCTAAGGATTGACAGTGTAAAATCCCCTAGTTTGATCCCTATCTTCAAGGCAGTTTAGCTCAAGACGTGATTTTCATCTCATCTTCCCCACAACATGAATGTTGTAGAGCTTGTTCTTAGATTTAATTTGAGTGGTAGAAGTCCTTTATAGGATTTGTGGAGCTCAAGTTATGGTTTTGACAAATTACAGGTCATCTGAGGTATGTGAATATGGGTCCTTGAAAGTCACCCAACTTGCATCCAACTTTTGCCCTAGTAGGATGATTCCTATGGATTCTTGGTCAACATGAATGTTGAAGAGCATCTTCTTAGCTTTCTAGAGAGTACTAGAAGTCCTTGATAGTATTTGTAGAACTCAACTTATGGCGTTGACAAGCCAAGGGCATTTTGGTCATTTGGAAGTTATAGGTCATTTCAAGCATAAGGCCATATCTCCTACTTCCAAGCTTCAAATGGAAAAATCTTCAACATCAAACTTGCTTATAATGATGTTTTAAGGCTAGTAGGGAGGTCATGAGATGTTGAAAAGGCTCATATCAAAAAGTGATAAAAATGGCCTAAAAATGAGGCATAAGTTAATTCAAGTGAATTTGAAAAATGGAAATCCCAAGTTATAAGTCCAAACCATGTCATGTAATAGGTTATTTTGACTCCAAATGACATTCTAAGAACAATGGTTCAGCCACAATTTTGATTTGAGGATGCATCATAGGGCTGCTTTGTAATTTGATTACTTGCATATTAAGGTACCAAACCAAAACAAGGCAAAAACTCAATAAACAAGGAAGATATGCATTGTAACTTACCCTAAATCTCATGTAAGGAGAATTTCAAAACAGAAACCAAGGTTGCAAGGCATTTGGCATGAGATACCATGTAAGGAGAATGAGAATGCAAAAATACCATGACATGAAAACTTCAATTTCTCATAGGATTGCTCTAGGGGGTTCTAGAGGATTCTAAACCTCTCTATATAACAATTGTGACTTGCTCAGATGCAAGGTTGGTGTTAATTGGTGTAGAGAAGAGAGAGTGAAATCAAAAAGCTTCCATTGCAAGTCACATTCAAGCTCTTCATTCTTCTTCATTGCCATCCCATTTTTCTTCACAAACCTTCTCCATAGATCTTTCTGAGTATATGCATACTGGTTTGAAGCTCCATCCATGAAGATTTGAAGGTTGCCATTGGAAATTGCAAGAAAGCAAATCACATTCGAATTCAAGGATACAAGCTCTCTCCCTCCAATCTTTTGCAAACAGAAGAGTTTTCATCATCCAAGGAGTATTCTTGAAGAGTTTCAAGCCTTGAATTGAGGATCTTCATCATCTACCATATCAAGAAGCCAGGTTTGCAAAATCCCTTTCACCTCATAATCTAGGCATGGTTAGGTTAAGTTACTAGTTTAGAACAGTTAGAGACAATTAGGTGATCATTTCTGATGAGTTTAGGAGTGATTGGTGAAGTTTCATTCATGGATGCCATTTCTTGATGGAGTAAGAACTAGTGGTATAATGAGTTACAATGCAAGATTGATAGCTGATTTTAATTAGGGTAATGCAAGGATCATTTTGATGCAAAGGAATCTAAGTTTGGTTGAGGTCGAAGATTGATGATATTTTGAGATTCATGGAGTTTCACGATCGGGTTGCATGATAGAGGCTCTTTCAATGTATTCTAGTACCATTATCGTGTTCAGGGTGAAATTTTGAGCAACTTAGGGTTTTACATGTTGAGAATTGATAATGATATGATAGAGAACGAGTTGGTAGAAATCTGTGCATGGAAGCTGTTTTAATGGGAGTTGCAGAAACCCTAGCTGCGTGAGGTTGAAGACGAAGCCACGTCCATTGGATGCGCGTGCTGACCTTGACTGAGAAAAGGATCCAAGGGCTCACGTTTGATTTTGTTTTGGAGGGAGCCATGAAGAATGAAACGCCGCGTTTCATTTAAAGAAGCATCCTGGGCTTAGTGAATTAATGATAACCCCACCCCTCATATGAGGCCCATCCAAGTTTGAACTGAAATCTGTTTCTTTTTGCACCGAGCTTTTTATATTTTTCTTTTCATTTTTTTTTTTTTTTGAATTATAATGGGCCCAGGCGCATTGCTTTTCAGACCCCCATGTCTGGGCCCATGCATAAAATGAATTGCATGTCATTTCTTGTTAGACCCCATCCTCATATTTTCATTTTAATTTCCTCCATTTTATTTTTAATCTTTGAAAATTCATATTAAATAGAAAAATCAATATTTTTTAATGGGAGTTTTTTCTCCCTTTTCATATTTTTCTCTAGAAAAATATAAAATAAAAACATTTTCCATATCATGCATTTTAGTATTTTTTGCATATTTTCTTCTTTTATTGCTTTTTAATTCTTTTATATTGATATATGATTTTGTAGATTTTAGTTTAGGTAGCTCCCTTAGTATTTTTAGGTCAATATTTTTCGGGTAGTTAGATGTATGTTTTAGGTTCCCCCTGGATTTATTCCATATTTTTGTGATGATTTTTAGGATAGTTTTGATTAGATGCTATTAGGTGGTGTAGAATTAGGTGAAAACTTCAACATAGGTCCATAATAACTTTAGATTTTGGGTTTTTTAGGACAATTTAGACTATGGGACATATATGGGTATTAAGGGTAGGTATGTAGGATCCCTTAGAAATTATATTAGGATTTAATATAGTAGTATACTATTTTTGGTTGATTTTTGTATTGGTTGATTGTTTGTGTTGCCTTTAGGGCATGTTTGTTGTTATTTGCTTTTCTTTATGGGCTTGGAAAGCTTGGTATCTCTTTGTGGAGCATTGAGGAGCATAGCAGAAGACTTGAAGATGTATTGAGGAGCTTGAGAGCTTGTGCTTATTTCTTTTTGTTGTTGTTTTAGGGTTAGGGATTAGGAAGAGTTTAGATGTAGATACCTTCTTTCTCAAACATGGATGGTATCATTCACCTCCATTCCTCCCTATGATTCAAAGTACTTCCATGGTATACACCACTCTCCTTTGGAGGGATAAGTGATGTACCTAGGAAGTAGAACTTTTGAGGGAACCACTCCTTTGATGTTGAACCCTTATAGGTCACCTTTGGTGGTCAAATAAGCAGTTCAATATCCCCCAGCTTATCCAATAAGTGATTTTCTCTGGTTTGATTGTCTTGAGAGATGCTGAGCCTGAGCTTGAAGATGAAGACTTCATGGAAGAGTATTGAAGAGGATGAATCCTTGAGTAGTGCCATTCCAGCTGAAGCTTAAAGAGCAGCTAAAGCAAGTTGATACTTGAAGACCCCTGAAGATTAGGTGAAGCCTGAAGGTGGAGCTGATCAAAGAAGCTGAAGCTTAAGGGAGAAGATGAGTTGAAACTCATGTTGTAGGGTTGAAACCTGGAAAAGCAATTGATATTTGTCAAGAGTGATTGAAGTCTGAAGACTGAGTTGCTGTTGGAGAAGCTGAAGCTTGGAGTTGAGAGAGGAGTTGATCTGTTTTCTTCTTTTTCTTTTCTGTATTGATGTGTTTTCTTTGACTTGTTTGATGCATTAGAATAAGTCCATATCTAGAATAGGTAGAATCTAGGAGCATGATTGCACTAGAGGTTGAGTTGCTCCCTCTGCTTGTATTGTTACTGTGTGGCTTTGCTTGCGGGTATTCGGTAGAGCCTAGCTCCCGTGCCCATGTGGTTTGTTTGCCTGATGGCATTTTATTTCATTCTTATCTGTATGATTGCAGTTTACTGTTATTGCTTGATAGCATGTTATTTATATTTCAGTATGATTACTGTTATTTCATTCTGGCTTGAGGTTGAGATGAGCTTGTGGAGGCTGAAGCCCCACACACATTTCCTCCCTCACTTGCATTGCATGCATTTTACTGTTAAGCTGATGCTTTGTCTGTTTTGGTGTATCATTGACATGATCCCTTAGGACTCTCATTTCCTTTGATAAGGATTTGATGATAGAATTTTAGGTTGAAACCTATGCATGACAACTTCTAGGAGTTCCCTGTTCAAACCTCAACCATAGGATGAATCCATGGCATGATAACAGTAGGACTTGATAGTCTCCCTCCTAGTTGGGCCTGTTCTCTTCTCATCTCAAAACAGTTTAAGATACAGTAATCATGAATGATTTCTTTCGTACGTTACGAGCCTTAAGCTATCTGAGAAAGGATTGTGGGAGAGTTTCTTTTCCACAGTCTGGATGTTTAGTATGGTACCCTTTGGGTGACATGCGACACATTCACTCTCAGGTTATAGTCTCTAGTGCGGTTGAAATCGCAAACACAATAAAAAACACTTCTTTCGTAAAAGACAGGAAATAAACCGTAGTTTCCCGAACTATGTGAGCTCTGATCTCTCATACCTGTTGAGAGTACGTAGGCACAAGATGGCAATGTCTTGGCGAGCTACCTTCCCCCATAACCCTTTGTAGGCTGAACTACGTTGACTCTGATTTCTCAATCTCTGATGAGAATACGTAGGCATAAAGCGCGACGCTTTGCCGAGTCATTTTTCTTTCCTTTTTCAGCCAGCCTTGATAGGTAGATAGAATAAAACCAACCCGTCCAAGTAAACACAACAAGCGAGGATCCCGTCGAGTACGACGGACGTGAGGGGTGCTAATACCTTCCCCTTGCGTAACCGACTCCCGAATCCAGACAACGGTTGCGACGACCTTGTCTTACCCTTATTTGTCAGGTTTTTCAGATTGTTTCCTTTCCCGCTCTGAGGGATAAATAACGAAAGGTGGCGACTCTTCTGTTGTGTCGGCACCTTATTTTCGCGCAAGCGACACTTATCCATGAGTATAAAATCACTAGCCTACATATTTTGAACATGTGTGTGATATTCAATTACCTCAATTTGTCATGGGCTGGCCTGCTGCCCTAATGTTGTTTGTTTGTGCATTTCACAAATCTCAATATTGCCATATGTTATTTGATGTTGATCTGGTGCGACTTTAAGGCATGAGCATTTCCTTTTGCATATTTATGGTATGTGCATAACTTTTGTTTCATCAAAAACTCATTGTCTTAAAAAATGCCTTGATATACCAAAACCTGTTTCAAAACAACTTTTCCTTCCAACCAACATGTCAATTTCTGTGCCAGCCACAAAAAGCTTGATTTATATGCATGAACTCCTTCCTTATCATATTTGTGATGTGTGCATTTAATTAATTTGGTCTGTTCTTGCCTGTTTCATAATTTACACTCATAATTGCATTTCTACATTAAAACTGCCATGAATATTACCAAATTGTTGTACTGTTTGCATATGCCTAAAGTTGGCATTGAAACTTATTCATACCCATAATTTTGATGTGTGAAGGGTGTTAGATTGATCAGTGTTTACCAGCTTTTACATTTCACCCTCAAACTGCTCTCTTTAAGCCAAGATTACCATGACCATGTACCAAATTTTGGTTTTCTTGCAGTATGCATATTTTTGAGTTGTAACTCACTCTTTCCCACATGTATGATGTGTGTGTGCAATGTTTGTCATCATAAGACCATTTGATTGTAGTTGGACCAGTTTGTAATACATTGCTGCCCAAAACAGTTTTGAAATCACAGTCACACACACTTCTTCATTTTCTGTTTAAATTGAGATAGCTCATGAGCATATGACTTCTAGGCAATGTGTTTTGTATGTGTACATGATTTAAATTTCTTTGTGAATAAGATGATTTGTTTTGCTTGACAGCCCACCTTCCATTGTACATTTACAATTGCAACTTGAGAGCTTTTTTGTTGTATGCATTTCATAGTCAATATTAAGTGCTCACTTCATCCATTGATATATATAAGGCTTATGTATGATGCTTGTTCTGTCTCAATCTGTCCCAATCAAGTTTTGGTTTCAATTATGCAATTTTGTGTGTGTTTGAGCAACTGATATGTGATTTTTAATTTTGTTGGGTTTGAGGCAAGTCTTGGAGTGTGGAAAATCTCAAGAGGTTGTTTATGGTTGGTATGCAAGGTCTGTCCAACCTGATTAAGTCTATTTCATGACTTTGGCCTCCAGCTTGCCCTATTTTTTTATTTTCATTTAGCGACACATGACAGTTGTGTTTGATGTTTGATCTTAGAATCTTGTTTGTGTTTAGTTTGTTCTTATTGCAATTTGATAATTTGGTTGAGGTTTCATGACTTTTCCTGTTCTGTTCTGATCCAAGATTGATCTTTCATCCATGTTCAGCCCTTTGTGTGGATTCTGGGCAGCAGGGTCACTTTGGCCCTGGCCTGCAGCTTGGCTGCTTTGTTCATCATCATTGGTTCCTCCCTCATATCACATTTTGATTTAGCCACAAATGTACATGATTATAACTGTTATATGTTCAGTTTCTAAACATTTTAATTTTGATTTGAAAGTCATTATTATGGTTTTGAAAGCAAACTCATCCTTTTCACAAGTTTCATGCACAACTGATATGGTGTCATACTACCTTCCCTCTGCCTGAGTATTTGATTTATAGCATTTGAGAGCAACATCAAATAACATGCTTAGAATTGTTAGACCAAGTGTATGTACACTGAAATTTTTCATCTGTTTTTGACAGCTTACCTTCATTATTATGTCAATGCTTGCAATTCATATGTCACTTATTGATCCAACACTGTTTTGATCAAAACTTTTGCTTGAATTCTTTCACAATCATGTTTGTAACTTGCCCACACCTCTCATTAATCCTAAATGTCTATGGTTTGATCCATGCTCTCCAAAATGCATTTTCCAAAACATTGATTGCAACTCATATACCATTTCTGGATCTAGGGCTGCTTTGCTTTAATTTCTTGTTAGGTTACTTTCAATATCTCATTTGTGATTTGATCATGATGTTTTTCAATCCTAATCACCCCTGTTTCAATTCATGATCAACAAAATGCAATTCAAATGTCAATTTTGCATAAGCATTCGTGTTTCAATTTTTGACTGTTATCTCAAAATTTGGTTATGACCACTGTATTGCTCATGAAAAATCAGTCAAGTTAGGCTAAGATTTCATCCAATTCCATGGAGTTTTGACTGAGTTTCGAGTCTTCACGCATTTGCCATTTTTGTTGTTTATGTTTTAGCCCTGAAATCTTGCCAACCATGCCATATATGTTTATGGGGGTGGCTACATCAACAGATGTATAGCCACCCCAGTGGTAAGACCTTTGTCACCTAAGCGCCTTTCATCTGCATGTCCTGGGTTCGATCCGGGTGGAGGTCGAACCCTTTTGTTTTTTTGATTTCCTTGCTTGATTTATTTTTCTTTTCTCTCTTCCACTTCCTACCAAGCGCGCGCGTGTGGCTTATTGGTTGTTGTTGTGTGCTGAAAACTAAAGGGCCTGGGTTATACTCCCATCTTGGCCCCTTTTTTCATTTTTATTTTGTGTTATTTGTTTTATTGTTATAATTCATCAAAACTTCAAATATTTGCAACTTGTTCATATTTTATCATTTTTTGCCCATTCTTTTTGCAATAAGTTTGTTATAATGTAAACTTTTTCATGATGAGAAAATATTACTCGTTGTCATTAATTTGTGACATACTTTGCTCATATTGAAAATTGGTCATTTATTGTAATTAGTAACCTACCTTGCAGTTGAATTCCTCTGAGCATGATTGAACTTCTTGTAAGATGTTTATTCCCCTTGTTAGTTAACATGTTAGGATACCCCCTTTGGATGTCACCATAAATCTTGTCTGAACCATCCTCCTAAATTATGAGGTTTAAACTGATTTACCTGTGTTTGATTGTCATCTATGCACATTGTTGTCATACTTACTATGCTTTGAACTTATGACATGCCTACTTTCAAATTATGATTTGTTCATATGATTGTTACTTTTACCATGCTTCCAATCTTTGTTAAGATATGCCCCAAATCTTTATTAAAATGATTGACTATTGGTTGTAACCCTTGATATTATTTGAAGTATATGCTTATTGTAATATGCATGCTTACTGGTCTTAATCTCATTTCATCTTGCTCTTTTGTTTATTGCTTTGTTAAGTATTTATTCCCTAAGTGATAGAATTTCCTAGTTCTCATCTAAGTTGTCCTCCCTTCTCTCCTTCCAAAGGAAAAGTCTATCCCTTGACCTTTGTGTCATTCGATAGCTCATTTACCCCTCTTGACTTTGTGAAGTCATCCTAACCCTAACTTAGTTAAGTTAGAACATATGAGCCATTAGACTTTGCTTAAAGTCTAGAAAACCTACCTATACTAGTAGTGCTTCATCAATTAGAACCCTAGGATAGAGTTTGTAAACTCTATGTAAGAATCATAGCAATGATTACTTACTCCCCTTTTGAGTATTTAACATAGATCTAGAGAGTTTTGTAAAACTCTATACAAACATTGTTATGTTTGTTCCCCTCTGAACCTTGATCATAATTAAGTGTTCTTCAACCCTAGTGAGGTGAACTACGATTGCTCTGATTCTATCCTAGTTAGGATACATAGGCAGAAGACGCGAAGTCTTTGCGAGCAAACTTAGAAACTATCCTTAGGTCTTAACCTTTTACCCAATCCCAATATTTAGCAAACATTTACCAACTTAGCATGAAATCAAACAAAAGGTTCCTGTAGAGTACTACAGATGTTTAGGATGTGAAATACCTACCCTATGCATAACCAACCCCCGATCCCCGAATCTCTTAGCATTGTTGTTACATCGCGCAAATGGTTCTTTCTTTCTTTAGACCTTTCCTTTGGATAAATTAAAGACCGGTTGTAATCTAAGAATTAAAGATTCAAGTTAATCAATAGCTTGGTATCACGATTCTCAACACAACAGAAATGGCGACTTCACTGGGGAGACTATACTTATTTTGAGGGTTTAGCCTATTTTGTTTAATTGCATGCTATATTTGTAAATATTTGCTTAACATGTATATTTGTCAATATATTTGTTTGATTGTTGGATATTGGGTTCTTTGAGTGGTGAGACGGTCCTATACCCGGACTTGAGTGAAATTATGATAGGATGGTGGTATATTCAAGAAGGCTTATAGGGAGTTGATTCCCGACCAAGCTAACTTGAGAAACCACAGCTCAGTGTAGGCCCTCTTGAAAGTTTTAGTATTGTTGATCGAGTATTCGTGAAAACGATGTTACTTTCAACGAAGGAGCCCATGACACTGTGGACTTTTAGAATACACTTTATCCCACTTTGGCCTTATTAGGATGTAGTGCGATGACTATAAGGGAGTATTTCCTAAATAGTTGATACGCGATACTACACTCAGACAAGATTCTCTTGAGAATATTATTGATTACCAAGTAATTTGGGAAGTTGATAATATCCGAAAGATGGGTTGATGACTCTGGGAACTTTGTAGAACCCGTTCGGCAGGTACAATCAATCCATAGTACAAATCTTTGGGGATGGGTAGACCTTTGGACTCATGCTTGTCCTTAACCCTAAGCTTGTGTTGTGTGCATATGCATTTTCTTGTGTTTGTGAATTCATATCATCATGTCATCATATCATTATATGGTTTTATGGAGCTCAGACTTTGTTGTTTGTAAACATCGGAGGTCATCATGAACGGTGAAAGAAAGAAAACTTTGAAGTACACTTACAAGGGTTTTAACCTAGATGACTTGAAAAGGTTGAGCACCTTAGTGACTGATCCAGAAGGATTTCAAAGCCGGTATAGGAAATTGTTGCTACTCTTGAAGATAAAAATGGATAGTGGACTCCTTTCTACTCTTCTCCAGTTTTATGATCCGCTCTACCAATGTTTCATATTCCCTGATTATCAGGTAATACCCACACTAGAAGAGTATTCTCAGTTGATTGGATTGCCCGTTCTTGAAGACTCTCCTTTTCCAATTGTGGAGAAGGACCCTAAAGAGCAAGATATTGCCAAAGCTACACGTTTGGGAGTGGTTGATATAAAAAATAATTTGATTAAAAAGGAGGAGTCTTTGGGCTAAAAGCAAAATTCTTGGTTGAGAAAGCTCAGTACTATGCGGATCATTTAAGCATGGATGCATTCGAGGCTATTCTTGCCTTACTCATCTATGGTATATTCTTGTTTCCGTGCTTTGAGAATTTTGTGGACCTCAATGCCATCAAAATTTTCTTGAAGAAGAATCCTATGCCTACCATGTTAGCAGACACATACCATTCGGTTCATCTGAGGAACTTTCACAATGGAGGAATGATCACTTGTTGCTCTCCTTTATTGTACAAATGGTTCATTTCACACTTGCCCAAAGCCAAAGCTTTTTGGGATCCAAAGAAAGGATGGTGGTCACAAAAGATCATGGCTCTTACTCATTCCGATATTGATTGGTATAGCCGTGACTATGATGGGACAATGATTATTGATAATTGTGGGGAATTCGGCAATATACCTCTTCTCAGCATTAATGGTGGGATAAGCTACAATCCAATACTCGCCCGCCGACAATTGGGATACCTCTAAAGGACAAACCCAAAAGTGTTCAAGTGGAAAGTATCTTCTTCAAAGAAGGGGAAGATAGTCAAGGACTAAAAGAGAAAATTCTAGAAGCTTGGAAGCATCTACACAACAAAGGGAAGAAGGATCTTGGAAGACTCAACTGTGTCTCTTTGGAACCTTACCTCCAATGGGTTCGAAAAAGAGCCGTCACACTAAGGATGCCATATCCTAAGCAAGAGCCTATGGCCTTGAAGGAAGAATGTCCGTTGGTCTTCAGGTCTGAAGAAGAAAAGTTGAAAATTGCTTTGGTCAAAGCACAACAAACTGAAGAAGCTTGGAAGCACAAGTATCAAATAGTCGTCGAAGAAAATGCGGAGCTCTAGAGACACTCCAGTTGAAAGATGAAGAAATCCTCTCTTGTAAGAAGAGGAAAGCACTAGAAGAACCTTACGAGCCTCAGTCTAATCCATGGAAGATAATTGTGGGCAGACTCATCTTTGAGAAGACCCAGATGGAAAGAAAGATCGAGAAGCTCAATTTAAGGCTGCTAGGGGAACCTTGATAGGATTCATTTAGCTGTTGTTTAAAACTCTTGTAAGAGGGAAACAATGTTTTGTAATCCGTTTTGTTAATCAATGAAATGGCGACTTCTGATGTTCGAAAATACCTGAGTTCCATGACAACCATTTGCATTTGCATTTGCACTTCTTCTAACCATTCAAGGAAATTCATTTTTCTTTTTGCAGACAACAACATGGTAAGAAGAGACATGCTTCGGGTTCCAGTTCTGAGATTGGGCCGTCTAAGGATGTTAACGAGACTTGTCCGAAACCCTGTTGCTTTCATAGTCAAATATGGGGACCTATTGCCATTGATAAGCGCTCCGATCAACGAGCCCATGTTGCAAGCCTTGGTTGAATTCTATCATACAACTTACCATTGCTTTGTGTTTCCAGACTTTTAGTTACTCCCGACCCTCGAGGAGTATAATGCTTAATTAAAGATTCCATGGACTTTTACGCTCCCTTATGGAAAACCAAAGAAAAGGGACTTAGCTAAAGCCCTGCATATCAAGCTGGAAGACTTACCACCGATGAGAGCGAAAGGAGGGTGGTATGGAATGGATGCCAGACCTCTAATGGAGATGGCTGAGTATCATTATGAAAGCAGAAACCTGGGCATTTTTGAGGCGATTCTGGCACAACTAATATATGGACTGTATCTGTTCCTAAGCAATTACGACTTCATCAGCGATACTGGCTGACACTTATGTAGTCATCCACCGTTTCATCTTGTATGATTGTGGGCAATTCTCATGCTGTCTTGCACTACTCGACCGATGGTTTACTTCGCATCTGCCAAGGACTCATATCCTTTGGAGGATTCCTACCAAAAGCGCATGGGTTTCTAAACTCGTCACTCTCAGACACCATGATATCACATGGTATGACACCAGTATCGGTGACTAAGTCATGATTCCTAGCTACAGAGATTTCCCCAATACGCCTCTCATTGGGATAGAAGGGGTGATCACCTATAATCCTATTCTCACTCGGCATCAACATGGGTATCCTATCGGACCAGAGCCCGAACCAGAACTGTTGAGGCCTTGCTTCTGTGAAACAGGTCGCAACCAAGAACTAGAAGCTAACGCTCAATACGCTCAAAGAGATCCACACCTCTTGGGACTAACTCCAATGGAGAATGCAAGTTGTTTAACCACCAGGGGGTACTTGCTATGGTCAAAAGAAATTGCCTTAAACATGTTCTACACTCATGACTATGAGATAACCATAGAGCCTGAGGTCCCCGCAACTAGGGAAGAGCTGAGATACGCTTTGGTCAAAGCGCAAAGAGAAAACGAAGACCTGTGGGAGATTATCCGCCAGGATCAAGTTCATGTCAGAGTCCAAGAAGGAGAATGATCGTCTTGTTAGATTGATTTTTGTTTCACCATTTCCCTGCTTTCCCTAAAAAAGGATTGAAATCCTGTTTGTTGCTTTTATGTTCATTTTCCTTGTAAGAAAGGTCTTTAGCAAAGGCCACTCTATTGTAATAGATTTCCAGCTATCAAATGAAAAATGCTTTTTAAGCATGTCGTTACATGTTGGTCTAACTTTTTGTTTGTAAACAAAAAATTGAGTTTCCTTGAATGGTTTATGCATCCGCATTTGCATTTGCATGTCATCCTGCATCAGTCCCGCATTTGGGTTCCGCAGCTCATCCTTTGTTCTTGTACAGAAGGAGATGAGGAGTCACGCTGAGTACCCACAGATACAACACACGGTCCCAAGCTCAAAAGAAGATGGCATATAACGACCAAAGGTTCGATCAAATGGATAATGACATTGAAGGGATCAAAGGGGACGTCAGCCAGATCATGGAAGTCCTCAACATAATCAAAGCAAAAATTGATACGCAACCTACAGTGATCTCCGAAGTTGCCACAGCAGCAGCCAATGTCACAATAGCTCATGTTACATCAACAGAGTTTCCCTACGGCATGTCCCGGGATTTTGTGCCACCTTTCAACAACATGCAGTCTTCAAGCCTCAATCCCTTGTGCGACTCAACAATCAGAAACCCTATTTTCACTCAAGCAGGTGGGCCTACCACAGTACGACCAGTTTTCGCCAATCAACAGGCAATCTTTGATATACCCGATGGATCTGAAGCTGAGGACGAAAAACACGAAAAATTAAGAGTGGTGATGGACATCATGGCCAAAAGGATGAGGGCCATTGAAGGAAATCATGTCTTTGGATCTGATGCCAAGGATCTATGTCTGGTATCTGGATTGGTGTTTCCTTAGAAATTTAAAATGCCAATCTTCGACAAATATGAGGGGACCACTTGTCCTAAAGTGCACCTAATCATGTACTGTAGGCGGATGGCTCCGCATATTGAAACTGATAAACTGCTAGTGCACTGTTTCCAAGACAGTCTTAAAGGGGCTTCGGCTAAGTAGTATCTCGGTTTAGATCAAGCGAAAATCCACAGTTTCCAAGACCTTTCAGATGCTTTTATTCAACAGTACAAGTACAACATGGACCTAGCTCCCGACCGCCATCAGCTTCTCATCATGACACAGAAAAATACTGAAACCTTTAAGGAGTATGCGCAAAGATGGCGCGGAACTGCAGCACAAGTAGAGCCTCCCCTTACTGAGAAGGAGTTGGCAGACTGGTTTGTGGATACAGTTCGACCAGAATTCTATGAACCTTTGATCGGCAGTGTTACAACAAATTTCTATGATATTGTGGCAGTGGGAGTCAAGGTGGAAGCAGGTTTAAAGAGTGGAAAAGTGACCACTCCAAATATTACCTCAAGCGCCAGCACGCCAAAGAAGCCAATCAGCACTTTCCACAAAAAGAAAGAGGGAGAGGTGAGTGCAATCACGTATGGAAAGAAGGCACAGAGCTCACGAAGCCACCACCAACAATACCAACCATCATATGTGGCGGCAGTGACCCCGGTTTTTCAACCTTCTTCACAGCATGGTCCCCAACCTGGGGCATCCAGCAATCAGCACCAGTACCAGTCGGGCAATCAACAACATTACCACACCAATAATCATCAACAATACCAGTAGCCGCAGGGTCAACAACCTCAAAACAGGGCCCCGAGGGAAAATTATCAAACAAATAGGCCAAAGATACAGCCTATTCCAATGAGTTACACCGACCTGTTTCCTATGCTAATAGAAAGAGGGCTAGTTTAAACAAGAAAATTAGGTGCTCCACCTAACCCACTCTCGTTCTACTACAATGCAAATGCTCGTTGCCCTTTTCACGAGAATGCTCCAGGCCACGATCTCGAAGGTTGCTTCGCCCTTCAGCATCTAGTTCGTGAACTAATTGAAAAAAGGATTCTATCCTTTGAAGATAATCATCCCAACGTTAAGAGAAACCCTCTGCCGAATCATGGTGGAGTCAACGCCATTAGTGAAGAAGGGGAGGGGTCAGAAGACAAGAAAGTTACTACTGTTGATAAGATCAAAGTGCCACTAGCAGACCTACACAAACGCCTCGCTCAGGCATGGTCACTAAAGACATCTCACGAAGATTGCAAAGAATGTAAGCTGAATCCTGAGGGTTGTGACGCTGTGAAAAAGGACATTCGGGCTATGATTGAACAGGGAATGATAGAAATCACCCACCAAAAAAAAGGAAGAAGATATGGCCGTCATTGAACCTGTGTTTAACATACCAGGAGAGCCCAACAAAAGAGCCGTATTCAGAGATGATCACAGTAACAAAAATTACAAGAATGTTTGGCCAGTATTTCGCGATGATGCACCCCCGAAATTCGGGAGGGGACAGACTAGGTTTGAGCCGAGGGGAGGATCCAAGCCTCACCCAAGAGTCGTGACACCAAAACAAGACTATTCATGGTGTGAGGGGATTTTCAAAGAAAAGAAACCAGCAAGTGTGGCCAACGTTGCCAGTGGAAGCAAAATGACCCGGAGTGGTCGCGTCTATCAACCTCGAACATATAATGAGGCTCCTCCACCAGCAGTTTTTGTCCAGAAAACTCATGTTCCTCAGAAGATTGTTCCAGAGGCAGCCACCGCCAAAGAACCTTCAGTTAGAGGAAAAGAAAGTCTCAAGAACGATGAAGCAGAATTCTTGAGAATCATTCGACGAAGTGATTATAGGGTGGTGGACCAATTAAACCAAACACCCTCCAAGATCTCGGTCATGGCTTTGCTTTTAAGCTCTCCAGCACAACGCCAGGCATTGCTCAAAATCCTGACACAGCCCCACGTCACTAAAGATATTACAGTGGGGCAGTTTGACTCTGTTGTAGCAAATATCACTGCCTGCAACACTTTGAGCTTTGATGATAACGATCTGACAGCTGAGAAGCGTAAGCACAATCGTGCTTTGCATGTGTCAGTCAAATGTGAAGAGGATACAATGTCCCGAGTTCTTGTCGACACGGGATCAACACTCAACGTAATACCTAAAAGTACTTTGGCCAAGCTGGCATATCAAGGTGCTACCATGAGACCAACTTCTCTTATAGTCAAGGCATTTGACGGATCCAGGAGAACCGTGATAGGAGAAGTTGATCTTCCTATCCTAATTGGACCATAAATCTTCGAAATCACCTTTCAGGTGATGGACATAAATCCAATCTACAGTTGTCTATTGGGAAGACCATGGATTCACACAGTTGGCGCTGTCACTTCCACTCTCCACCAAAAAATGAAGTTTGTTGTGAATAACCAGCTGGTCATTGTCCATGCAGAAGAAGATTTAATGGTGAGCAACTTGTCATCATTCCGGTATATTGAGGCTGATGAAGATTCCCTCGAGACGGCCTTCCAAGCACTAGAAATAGCTCACGCTGTTCTAGATGATGAATCAGACATAACCCGTGGGCTATCATTTACCTCTGCTCAAAGTATTAAGGCAGCACCAAAAACTGGAGTCCCACTGGGATGGGGAGAAGTCATCGAAGTCAATGCTCGAGCCAAGAATGATCGACAAGGGTTGGGTTACAAACCAACTCCAGAAGGCGAGCCAGAAGAAAGCACCATGAAGAAGAAGTCTTTAAAAGAGATATTCACCAGTGGCGACGTGCAAGTCAATGCCATTATTGCTGAAGATGAAGATGGTAGTCTGGATCATATAATAACTACAGGAGGAGAAGCGTTGCTCAATTGGGAGGCTGTGGAAGTTCCCATCTTTTTACCTTGAGAGTAATTCACTCTGCTTGTGAGCTTTGTGTTTTTCTTTAAAAATTCTTGGTCTTGCGCAAGGCCTGCGAATTATTTTGTATTGGGCCACTTTGCAAAATTTGAAAATCATTAATGAAAAAAGTGTTTTTGTTAAAACTCTTGCTATTTGTTTTGCGCATCATTTTCACTCTTTTTGTTAAAAGAGAAATGGCAATCTTTTTATTAAAAAAGTAAAAACAACCCTTCATCTGCACGTCTGTGTGTGTGTGCCTAATTGTTCCAAAATAAAACATGCAGAATACCTCCATCAACCACAGAATCCTATGATCCTTCGGCTCCTTCTACTAGCGGTTCATTTGTCTTTCAAGCTGAAGAAGAGAATGACGAAGAGTTAGAAGTCCCAGAAGAGTTAAAGAGAATGGTTGAATACGAAGATGTTTATCTCCAACCCCACAAAGAGCAGACTGAAGTCATCAACTTGGGGTCAGAGGAAGACAAAAGAGAAGTCAAAATCGGGGCATCATTAAGGCCAGAAATCAAAGACAAGCTGATAATAATCCTTAGAGATTTTATTGACGTATTTGCTTGGTCCTACCAAGATATGCCAGGGTTGGATACCGACATTGTTATGCACAAGCTCCCCCTGAAGCCAGAATGTCCTCCGGTCAAACAAAAGCTTCGCAGGTCGAGACCAGACATGGCGCTTAAAATCCGAGATGAGGTCAAAAAGCAAATTGATGTCGGGTTTTTAGCAGTATCCAAGTATCCAGAATGGGTGGAAAACATTATACCAGTCCCGAAGAAAGATGGCAAGGTTAGGATGTGCGTCGACTACAGGGATCTAAACAAAGCGAGTCCGAAGGATGACTTCCCTCTACTGCACATTGATACTTTGGTGGATAACACAACAAGCTTTGCAGTTTTCTCATTCATGGACGGATTTTCTGGTTATAACCAGATAAAAATGGATCCTGATTACATGGAGAAAACAACCTTCATCACACCATGGGGCACCTATTGTTATAAGGTAGTGCCTTTTGGTTTGAAGAATGCAGGGGCGACGTATCAGAGAGCTATGATCACACTCTTTCACGATATGATGCACAAAGAAATTGAAGTGTACGTGGACGATATGATTGCAAAATCCCAAAGTGAAGAAGATAACTTGGATCATCTACTAAACCTATTCGAGAGATTCCGAAAGTATCAATTGAGATTAAATCCAACACAATGCACCTTCGGAGTTCGCTCAGGCAAGTTACTTGGTTTCATCGTTAGTCAGCGAGGAATTGAAGTAGACCCTGACAAGGTTAAATCAATCCAGGAGATGCCTGCTCCCAAAACTGAGAAACAAGTCAGAGGCTTCCTCGGACGTCTGAATTACATCTCCAGGTTCATCTCCAATCTGACCCCTATCTGCACACCGATCTTCAAGTTGTTACGAAAAGATCAAACAGTGGTATGGAATGAAAACTGTCAGGCCGCATTCGAGAAAATCAAGCAGTACTTGCAAGAACCTCCAGTGTTGATTCCTCCGGTACCTGGGAGGCCTTTGTTCATGTATATGACAGTATTAGAAGATTCAATGGGCTGTGTCTTGGGCCAGACTGATGAGTCAGGGAAGAAAGAAAACGATCTAAGCAAGAAGTTCACTGATTGCGAGAGTCGTTACTCTCCCCTGGAAAAAGTTTGTTGTGCGTTAGCATGGGCCGCCAAGTGTCTGAGGCAATACATGATTTGTCACACTACAATGCTGATTTCTAAGATGGACCCCATCAAGTACATCTTTGAAAACCCAGCTCAAACAGGAAGATTAGCCCGATGGCATATGCTCTTATCAGAGTACGATATCCAATATGTTGCTCAAAAATCTATCAAAGGAAGTGTCTTGTCAGAACACCTCGCAGAGCATCCTATGGAGGATTATCAACCACTCAAGTTTGATTTTCCTGATGAAGATGTGATGTATATTCAACGCACGAAACCAGAGCCTGGTCCGGAAGAAGGTCCCGAGCCTGGATCCCGCTGGGAGATGATGTTCGATGGAGCATCAAACAAAAAAGGACATGGCATCGGAGCTGTTCTGAAAAATCCAACTGGAGGGTACACTGCGGTCACAACCCGACTTTGTTTCTCATGTACAAACAACATAGCAGAGTATGAAGCCTGCATCCTAGGGTTGGAAGCTGCCATTGATCTCCGCATCAAAATCTTTGAAGTAATTGGTGATTCTGCTTTGGTGATATACCAACTCAAAGGAGAATGGGAAACCAGGGATGAAAAATTGATCCCTTATAAGACCCACATCTTAGAGATGGCTGAATATTTCGATGAAATTACCTTTAAGCACGTACCAAGGGCAGAAAATCACATTGCCGATGCGCTAGCCATGATGGCATCAATGTGGAAGGTCCAGTTTGTCAACGAGGCACCTCTGATCCGCATCGAAAGAAGGACAGTACCCGCATACATCATGGCAATAGACGAAGAATCTGATGAGAAGCCATGGTTTCATGATATCAAGAATTTCCTCCAAAATCAAGAGTATCCCGCTAACGCGTCCACAATTGACAAAAGAGCAATACGAAGGTTGTCATCTAAATTCTTCATCAGCAATGGTACCTTGTACAAGAGAAATCATGACATGGTCTTACTCCGATGCGTCGATGAAAACGAGGCGAACTTCATAATGACCGAAGTACATGAAGGAACCTTCGGCACCCATGCGAATGGCCATGCCATGGCTAAGAAAATCTTAAGAGCAGGTTACTTCTGGTTAACTTTGGAGATGGACTGCATACTCTTCGCTCGAAAGTGTCATAAATGTCAAGTTTATGCTGATAAAGTGCATGTCCCTCCACATCCTCTCAATGCGATGACAGCACCTTGGCCTTTTGCAATGTGGGGCATAGATATGATTGGGGCTATAGAGCCAAAAGCTTCCAACAGCCATCGCTTCATCCTTGTCGCAATCGATTATTTTACCAAATGGGTGGAAGCAGCATCGTATGCAAACGTGACAAAGCAAGTGGTTGCACGCTTCATCAAAAAGGAGATTGTCTGCCGATATGGTATCCCTAACCAGATCATCACTGACAACGGGTCGAATCTGAACAACAAAACAATGAAGGAACTTTGTGACGATTTTAAGATCAAACATCACAACTCGTCTCCTTACAGACCTAAGATGAATGGTGCAGTTGAAACTGCAAACAAAAACATCAAAAAGATAATACAAAAAATGTTCGTAACTTACAAAGATTGGCACGAAATGCTACCATTTGCTTTGCACGGATACCGAACACCGGCGCGCACTTCGACAGGGGCAACTCCCTTTTTCTTAGTGTATGGGATGGACGTTGTGCTACCCATTTAAGTCAAAATACCTTCCTTAAAGATCTTGACAGAAGCAAAGCTGAATGAAGACGAGTGGATAAAAGAAAGGTTCGATTCGTTGAACCTCATTGACGAGAAAAGAATGACGACCATGTGTCACAGTCAAATCTATCAACAAAGGATGATCAGAGCATTCAACAAGAAGGTTCGTCCCAAAGAGTATAGGGAAGGAGAGCTTGTGCTTAGAAAAATCCTGCCAACTTAAAAAGATATGCGTGGCAAGTGGATGCCCAACTATGTCCGCCCTTTTGTTGTAAAGACTGTTTTTTCTAGAAGATCTCTGATTCTCGAAACTATGGATGGCGAACAACTCAAGTATCGCATCAACTCAGACGCAGTGAGAAAATACTACGTCTGAAACGAAATACATAGAAAGGAGATTTCAGAGCTTCATCAAGATAAAAGCCCAATGTTTGAAAGCTGGCAGACGCTGGGGTAGAGTCTTGTGCAGAATATTAGAAGAAAGGTCAACGCCTGTTGTTCGCATCAGAAGCAGCAAAGCAAGTGAACTGGCTGTCGGAAGGACCGTATTATTATGGGATTTTGTAACCTTTTCTGTTGCCATTTTTTCAAACTTATAAAATTCCCAAGGTATTGCCTTTTGTAAAGTTCTTGTCTATCAATAAAATCAGATTTTTGGCCAAATCATTGTTATGATCCACTGTTTTTGTTATGCAATTTCACTTATTTGTTAATAAGAAATTTCATGAAAGCAATGTGTTTTGAAAAACTTAAAGTCTTGTTTTGTAAAAAGGAAAACATGATTTGACAAAATGTTTGAAAAGTTCTAGAGGTAATATGATGATATTACACAATTCTCGAAGTTGTGGAAGTTGTTGTTACCTTTGACCAGGCTAGATGTGTCCGACAACAATTTTAGCTCTTAAGCTAAGATTTCTTCTCTGCAGCATTACGAAGGGTTTATTGAGAAAAGATCGTTATCTACACCAAAGAAGGAAGTGTTGTCTGACTTGAGGCATTTTGAAACTCAGCGTGACGAGTTCTCTCTTTATTTTGTTTTCCTTTGTTCCTGCAGGTCGGTCTACATCTTACATACAACATCATGCCAGCATACGCATTTGTTTGCATTTCTGGTTTTGTTTTTTTTTGCCTGCTTAGGTTGTTGCCTTTGAGATCCTTTGGTCGTTACCTTTTATCTTTGATCTGTTGTTACAAGGTTCGCTTCAAAGTTGACATCCTGAGGTTCCTTATTTTCACGGGGAAGCTAGTGGTGACTAGCAATATACAGTTTACACAAACAGGGGATTTTTACCAATTTTCATCTTCGATTTAAGGTGGTCATCAAAAAACTTTGAAAAAACCTGTGGTCACTAGCACACATTTAGAACTAATCATGATCGGTATCTTGATTTAGTCGTTACCAACTATTTTCCAAACCCAGTTGTTACTGATTCTGTTATAAAGCAAACCAATTGTTATTGGAGTCCCTTTGATTCGGTTTTCACCAATCTGGCTAAAAATCTAGTGGTTACTAGTATTGCCTTCTAAAAAATAATGGTCATTGACATTGGAGTTGGCCGTCACCAAAATTCCCTAAAAAGTCAAACGATTATTGGCATCGCTTAAAGCAAATTGTTGTCGTCACTTTGATTGGTTGTTACCAAACTCCTTGAAAATCCAATGGTCATCGGTCTCCTTGGACTCAGTCGTCACCAAAATTCCCAGTTAAGTCTAGTTGCTACTAGCATCATCTAGAACCAATTGTTATTGGTATATCCTAATTTAGTTATCACCAGTCCCCTTTAGATCTAGTGGTTACTGGCATTATTTGAAAACTAATCGTTATTAGTGCCGGAAGTTGATTGTTACCAACTTCCCTAGCCAGAGTCCTGTTGTTTTAACAACATTGTTGGAATTCCCAATTGTAATTGGAACTTTGGTCGTCACCATATCCCCAGGAAGTCTGGTAATGTTTAGCATTTCTTGGAAACCGTTATTGATTTGGTCGTCACCATATCCCTAGTAAGTCTGGTGGAAACTAGCACCGTTCGAAGCTATGCTGGTCGTCACCAGTCTCCCCAGTTGAAGCTGCTGCTTTCCCAAGTCGAGTCTTGGAGAACTAGTGGATACTAGTTTCCCCGGCACGTCCGGTCTTGTTTCTAACCTTTTCCTGAAGATCCCGTTTGAACTCTTCGTTATAGGAAACTTCTCACCTGGTTATCCCCAGTGAGATTCGTGTCTTCGTTCCGTCTTTTCCCCGGTGAGGTTCTGCTTCCCCAGTGGAATTATTCCACCAACAAAGTTTTTCCCAGTGGGCTTCTGTCCCCAGTGTGGTTTGCATTTCTTTTCCTTCGTTTCCCCAGTGAAGAATTGTCATCTTCTCCGGTGGGATTCCTCATCTGGTCATCCCCAGTGAGGTCTATTCCTCCTTTCCCCGATGAAGATGTGTCTTTCCTGGTGGAATATGTGTCCCCTATGTGAAAGATTTCCTTGAACAAGCATCTTTAGTCATGTCTGAACTATCTTGCTTACTTCGCTTGGAATCTTTCCCCAGTGTGTTGGGTCCTCGTGAGTGGTTACTCGTCGTTTTGCCGTTCTTTTATCCGTGCTCGTGTGTCTGCATTTGTCTAGCATTCAAGCATCATATAACATCATTTAGATTCATGGCATATTCATATATATCCTTTTGCATACCATCGGATCTAAGGGACAAAATTTCTGGTTTATTATATTTAAATACCTTTCACTGCGATTCTATGAGGATTGTCATCTCTCATTACCATCTAAGTGAAGATATTTAAATAGGGGAATCTGTTGCACCCTAAATTTTGACCCCTTAGATCCTCATCATCATTCTAGGATCATATTCACTTGATTAACTAACCTTAATCCATTTTCAGTTTATCTTTGTTAAGATGCAGACGAATTAGGGTGTCGTACCGTCAAAATCGAGATTTCGGCGGTTTGATCAATCAATATTTTGGATTGATCCAACTTCAAAAAAGATCAAGGATAATACATTGGACTAAGAATAAATGCAATTTGAGGTGGTCACCAGGGGATTGAGAACAGTGCAATTTGAGATACCCGATTAGGGTTTTCGATCAGAAAAAGTCAACTGTAGTTTGACTTTTGATTCAAAGAGTATTTCAATGATGGGATCAAGGTCCATTAAGCTCCTATGCCTTAGTTAAGTCCATCCAAAGAGTTTCATGTCCTCAGGATGTCCGGATCACCAACGGGCGACTCGGTAGACACCAGTTGATCGAACGGTTGACCGAAAAGTCAACTCTCCAACAATAAGGAATTTGACTTCAAGGTGTGAATAAAAAATGTTCCTTATATCATATTACACCTCCCCATAAAATTTCATGACCATTGGATCAAGGGTTGAGAAGTAATTGCAAAAATCGGGATTTAGGGTTTCGAAAGGGGCAAGACCATAACTCCTCAACCACGCATCCAATTGAAGTGGTTCAAATCTCATTAGAAAGCTCTTGAAAAATCCTACAAAAGCCACAAAGTGGTCCATGATCAAAAAATGCATGGAATTGGAGTTATAGCAAAATTCATTTTTGAAGGGGAAATAACTTAGAAAATTTCTAAGTTATTTAACACTTGTAAGTGATTTTTTTTCAGAACTTTGAAGGGGTTTTCAACCTAGTTCCATCAAGAATTTGGAAATTCCAAAAACATGAAATTTTTAGAGCTACTTAAGGGCTTTCCAAATTGTGGTAGAACTCCTCAATAGCATGTTTGAGCAGGAAGTTATGCACCATAGAAGTTGGGCCTGTCAACACTTGAAACCACACTCCAACACTTCCCAAAAATCAGTTTTTCACAACTTGGACTATCCTAAGCCCTTGGATCATGATTCAATATGGTTTTCAGATGTGTAGAGGAATGAAAATACAGAGAAATAAGCAGTTTGAAGAGAGAGGCAAGTGGCGAGCCACTTGTGTAATAAAATATTCAAATGTAAGAAGGAGAGAGAAACTTTTTCACTCCCAAAACTGTTGCAGCTGCTCTCCCTACCTCCATGGATCATCTCAGTCACTTCATGTCCATATCCACTTGATTTTTCTGATGTCCATTGAACCATGTAACTGATAGGAGAAGATTTGGCAAGATTCACTTGAAAATCTCAAATCTCCCTCCAAAAGTGGTAAAAAACCAAATCAGCCCTCACCCTCATTTCTCCAATAAATAGAGGCTTCCTCTATGAGCTCAAACACACCAGAGAAATATCATAACACCACAACTCTCACTCTCCTCTCAATCATCAAGAAATCTCCAAATCTTCAAAACTTCCATTTTTAAAAAAAAACTGTCTTGAGCAAAACTCTGCTCAAGACCAGTACCATCTCTTCCAAACCTCTAAAAACCACCGCTACAATATTTAAATATCATATAGAAGGTGTCCATACCTTTAAATCTTCAAAAACTATCAAATTGCCAAAAGTCAACTTTCACACTAAGAAAGTTTGACCACAACCCTCAAAACTTGCCAAATCTTGGTCCAAGCTGATTCTTGCTATTCTAACCATCCACACACCTCCCATACATCATATTGTAACTGTCTAAGGTATTAAAAACCAGTTGGAAATCCATTAACTCCAACTGTCTTGAAAAGTGATTTGTTACTTCAAGAGGAAGCAAGCTTCAAATCCTTGGCAAAGAAGAAGATCTCTGGGTTTCTTAGCTCCTTAGCTTACTCAAGACTTGTCTACAAGAGGTATGTGATGTTTAAAATCTTCATTTATCATACATTGTCATGTTTATCATTTTTTGAGATGATTGTTATGAAATATACCATTGTTGTCCCATACTAGTTCTTAGACAAGAATTTAGGTTTTGTGGTTATGTTACTTGCTTGTGTTAATATATTTTCATTTGTCAATGATATATTGGTAATGTGTTACAAGGATTGTACTTAGATATCATGCTTAACTTGTTCTTGAAGTTTTGGTCTATATAGTGTTTTAAGTATCCAACATTGAAATGTGAGGTGCTTGCCCTAGATACCTTAGCTTTGGTCCAGTAATGAGATTTGAATGATTTGTAAGTTGTTCATGACATCCCCCTGCCTTAGATCATGTTTGAATCTAATGAAGCTCTTGTTTTCACATTTGTGTCGTTTTGTGCCATTTAGCTTTACCATTATCATGATTTGTGTGTTGGACTGTTTTGTGGTTGTTATATTGTATCTCAAATGTTCTAAATCATTGGTTAAATGTCTATGTGGTCTTACTTGATGCTTGATTTGGGTGAAATATTGAAAAACATGAGTTTTGAACTTTGAGGCCTGTTATGAGATTATGTTGTTTTAGCTGCCAATATCTTGAATCAATGTATCCTATTTTGTTTCAATTAAGTTTTGCCTTATCCATGAGTATAAAATCACTAGCCTACATATTTTGAACTTGTGTGTGATATTCAATTACCTCAATCTGTCATGGGCTGGCCTGCTGCCCTAATGTTGTTTGTTTGTGCATTTCACAAATCTCAATATTGCCATATGTTATTTGATGTTGATCTGGTGTGACTTTAAGGCATGAGCATTTCCTTTTGCATATTTATGGTATGTGCATAACTTTTGTTTCATCAAAAACTCATTGTTTTAAAAAATGCCTTGATATACCAAAACCTGTTTCAAAATAACTTTTCCTTCCAACTAACATGTCAATTTCTGTGCCAACCACAAAAAGCTTGGTTTATATACATGAACTCCTTCCTTATCATATTTGTGATGTGTGCATTTAATTAATTTGGTTTGTTCTTGCTTGTTTCACAATTTACACTCATAATTGCGTTTCTACATTAAAACTGCCATGAAAATTACCAAATTGTTGTACTGTTTGCATATGCCCAAAGTTGGAGTTGAAACTCATTCATACCCATAATTTTGATGAGTGAAGGGTGTTAGATTGATCAATGTTTACCAGCTTTTACATTTCACCCTCAAACTGCTCTCTTTAAGCCAAGATTACCATGACCATGTACCAAATTTTGGTTTGCTTGCAGTATGCATATTTTTGAGTTGTAACTCACTCTTTCCCACATGTATGATGTGTGTGTGCAATGTTTGTCATCATAAGACCATTTGATTGTAGTTGGACCAGTTTGTACTACATTGCTGCCCAAAACAGTTTTGAAACCACAGTCACACACACTTCTTCATTTTCTGTTTAAATTGAGATAGCTCATGAGCATATGACTTCTAGGCAATGTGTTTGGTATGTGTACATGATTTAAATGTCTTTGTGAATAAGATGATTTGTTTTTCTTGACAGCCCACCTTCCATTGTACATTTACAATTGCAACTTGAGAGCTTTTTTGCTGTATGCATTTCATGGTCAATATTAAGTGCTCACCTCATCCATTGATATATCTAAGACTTATGTATGATGCTTGTTCTGTCTCAATCTGTCCCAATCAAGTTTTGGTTTCAATTATGCAATTTTGTGTGTGTTTGAGCAGCTGATATGTGATTTTTAATTTTTTTGGGTTTGAGGCAAGTCTTAGAGTGTGGAAAATCTCAAGAGGTTGTTTATGGTTGGTATGCAAGGTCTGTCCAACCTGATTAAGTCTATTTCATGACTTTGGCCTCCAGCTTGCCCTATTTTTTTATTTTCATTTAGCAACACATGACAGCTGTGTTTGATGTTTGATCTTAGCATCTTGTTTGTGTTTAGTTTGTTCTTATTGCAATTTGATAATTTGGTTGAGGTTTCATGACTTTTCCTGTTCTGTTCTGATCCAAGATTGATCTTTCATCCATGTTCAGCCCTTTGTGTGGATTCTAGGCAGCAGGATCACTTTGGCCCTGGCCTGCAGCTTGGCTGCTTTGTTCATCATCATTGGTTCCTCCCTCATATCACATTTTGATTTAGCCACAAATGTGCATGATTATAACTGTTATATGTTCAGTTTCTAAACATTTTAATTTTGATTTGAAAGTCATTATTGTGGTTTTGAAAGCAAACTCATCCTTTTCACAAGTTTCATGCACAACTGATATGGTGTCATACTACCTTCCCTCTGCCTGAGTATTTGATTTATAGCATTTGAGAGCAACATCAAATAACATGCTTAGAATTGTTAGACCAAGTGTATGTACACTGAAATTTTTCATCTGTTTTTGACAGCTTGCCTTCATTATTATGTCAATGCTTGCAATTCATATGTCACTTATTGATCCAACACTGTTTTGATTAAAACTTTTGCTTG
Source organism: Lathyrus sativus (assembly GCA_963859935.3). Classification (NCBI taxonomy): domain Eukaryota; kingdom Viridiplantae; phylum Streptophyta; class Magnoliopsida; order Fabales; family Fabaceae; genus Lathyrus; species Lathyrus sativus. Next base: position 271,020,169 of record OZ012739.1, read on the forward strand.
AATTCTTTCACAATCATGTTTGTAACTTGCCCACACCTCTCATTAATCCTAAATGTCTATGGTTTGATCCATGCTCTCCAAAATGCATTTTCCAAAACATTGATTGCAACTCATATACCATTTCTGGATCTAGGGCTGCTTTGCTTTAATTTCTTGTTAGGTTACTTTCAATATCTCATTTGTGATTTGCTCATGATGTTTTTCAATCCTAATCACCCCTGTTTCAATTCATGATCAACAAAATGCAATTCAAATGTCAATTTTGCATAAGCATTCATGTTTCAATTTGTGACTGTTATCTCAGAATTTGGTTATAACCACTGTATTGCTCATGAAAAATCAGTCAAGTTAGGCTATGATTTCATCCAATTCCATGGAGTTTTGACTGAGTTTCGAGTCTTCACGCATTTGCCATTTTTGTTGTTTATGTTTTAGCCTAGAAATCTTGCCAACCATGCCATATATGTTTATGGGGGTGGCTACATCAACGGATGTATAGCCACCCCAGTGGTAAGAACTTTGTCACCTAAGCGCCTTTCATCTGCATGTCCTGGGTTCGATCCAGGTGGAGGTCGAACCCTTTTGTTTTTTTTAATTTCCTTGCTTGATTTATTTTTCTTTTCTCTCTTCCACTTCCTACCAAGCGCGCGCGTGTGGCTTATTGGTTGTTGTTGTGTGCTGAAAACTAAAGGGCCTGGGTTCAACTCCTAGCTTGGCCCCTTTTTCATTTTTATTTTGTGTTATTTGTTTTATTGTTATAATTCATCAAAACTTCAAATATTTGCAACTTGTTCATATTTTATCATTTTTTGCCCATTCTTTTTATAATAAGTTTGTTATAATGTATACTTTTGCATGATGAGAAAATATTACTCGTTGTCATTAATTTGTGATATACTTCGCTCATATTGAAAATTGTTCATTTATTGTAATTAGTGACCTAACTTGTAGTTGAATTCCTCTGAGCATGATTGAACTTATTGTAAGATGTTTATTCCCCTTGTTAGTTAACATGTTAGGATACCCCCTTTGGATGTCACCATAAATCTTATCTGAACCATCCTCCTAAATTATGAGGTTTAAACTGATTTACCTGTGTTTGATTGTCATCTATGCACATTGTTGTCATACTTACTATGCCTTGAACTTATGACATGCCTACTTTCAAATTGTGATTTGTTCATATGATTGTTACTTTTACCATGCTTCCAATCTTTGTTAACATATGCTCCAAATCTTTGTTAAAATGATTGATTATTGGTTGTAACCCTTGATATTATTTGAAGTATATGCTTATTGTAATATGTATGCTTACTTGTCTTAATCTCATTTCATCTTGCTCTTTTGTTTATTGCTTTGTTAGGTATTTATTCCCCAAGTGATAGAACTTCCTAGTTCTCATCTAAGTTGTCCTCCCCTCTCTCCTTCCAAAGGAAAAGTCTCTCCCTTGACCTTTGTGTCATTGGATAGCTCATTTACCCCTCTTGACTTTGTGAAGTCATCCTATCCCTAATTTAGTTAAGTTAGAACATATGAGCCATTAGACTTTGCTTAATGTCTAGAAAACCTACCTATACTAGGAGTGCTTCATCAATTAGAACCCTAGGATAGAGTTTGTAAACTCTATGTAAGAATCATAGCAATGATTACTTACTCCCCTTTTGAGTATTTAACATAGATCTAGAGAGTTTTGTAAAACTCTATACAAAATTTTTTATGTTTGTTCCCCTCTGAACCTTGATCATAATTAAGTGTTCTTCAACCCTAGTGAGGTGAACTACGATTGCTCTGATTCTATCCTAGTTAGGATACGTAGGCAGAAGACGCGAAGTCTTTGCGAGAAAACTTAGAAACTATCCTTAGGTCTTAACCTTTTACCCAATCCCAATCCTTAGCAAACATTTACCAACTTAGCATGCAATCAAACAAAAGGTTCCTGTAGAGTACTACAGATGTTTAGGATGTGAAATACCCACCCTATGCATAACCAACCCCCAATCCCCGAATCTCTTAGCGTTGTTGTTACATCGCGCAAAAGGTTCTTTCTTTCTTTAGACCTTTCCTTTGGATAGATTAAAGACCGGTTGTAATCTAAGAATTAAAGATTCAAGTTAATCAATAGCTTGGTATCACGATTCTCACCGCAACACATGCAATCATCAAATTAAATCAATCACCCCTAAGATAAATCGAATTAAGAAAAAAACATATCATAGAGAAGAATTGAAAGGAAATAGAATTTTATGGGAAATTAAAAGAACCTCAAAGTGTCGGCGAAAACCGATTACAGTAGATTAACCTGAAGAAGTTAGTTCTCCATAAGATTCGTACAAAGCAATATAAAATTCGTAAAAAGAAGGTCTTTCTACTGTAGCACGGCAGTAAACTTTATAAAAAAAATAAGGTTTGCATTACACACTCAACTGGATCGGAAACATAAACCAGGCCCAATAAAGATGACCCGAAACAACTTAATTATTACAGTAAGAAAGTTCAACAAATTATTCGATACCCATGCACTCCGAATCAGATTCTTCATCCAACATCAAAGTTGCAGATCTTTTTCTTAGCTTTCCAACGACTGATGGAACATCTTGATCCAATTCCTGTGACTCCAATTATGAATTTTGTATTGAAAGCTGCTAATGTTGAAAATAACAAATGAAAATAAAATAAGACCGAAAATAAATTGAATTATAAAAACAACACAAAATAGACAAATAAATAAACAAAACTATAAAAATTCTTAAGTCTAAACATAGTGGAATGTGCATCAAAATGCACTGATCAAATTCCCCCACACTTGAACTTTTGCACTCCGAGCAAAATCATGAATTTAAAATAGAAACTTCAAAGCAAAAACTAAACAGAGCATGCAATCTCAAAGGTTCTCTTGATACGAAGTGCAAGAAAACTTCTAATTCTAAGCTTCAAGAATATGATATTAGTGATTAACTCTTTTGTGACATTCAAAAAATATATGAAAAGCAGATTACCAAAAAGTACATCACCAGCATAAAGATCCTCACAAGATAAACTGTTTCCACTCAACTCTCAAGTGTTTAGGTTATATGTTTACACTCAAAGCACAACATGCGAGTTAATACTACCATAGGCTTGAAAAAAAACTCTAACATTCACAACTGATTTACATGCACACAAAGATCAAAAAGACTTTTATTATGGTTGTAACGTGGCCAAGGTAAGGGTAGGGTAAGTCCTAAGGGGTATTAGGCAAAAATCAAAGAGTTAAAATAAAATTGAAAGAATTGTGTGAGTTGAACTACATGATACATCAATTTATTTCAAAAAACAACCTCAACACTTATTTATGTTTTCTTTTTCCTTTTATTCTTCTCCTTTTAATCCAGAAGGGATATACATGTACTGATATCCTTCTTTATTTTTCATTTTTTCTCTTTTTTTTTACTTTTCTTTTTTTCTCTTTTTTTGTGTGCCAACATCATAATAATATTACAATAATAATTTAAAGATAATTCTCAACCCCACACAAGTCCATACAAGACTCGCTTAACCCTTTGAATAGGGTTATTTCATTGTTTTTCACTTTTTGGGCTTGTAATGAGTTTTAAAACAAAAATATGATAATAGGCTCAAAGGGGCTTGAAAATAAGGGTAATATTATCAAGGTTGGCTTTTTGGCTAACTAGCTAAAAATAAAACAAAATGACATGCCTTTATCATTTCAGTGTGCACAAGTAAAAAAAATCTTCAATGAAAGTCAATTCAAGTTCTACAGACTAACAAACATGAGTGAAATCACACAAGAAATAAAAAGATGGATTTTTTATGTATATCCATTATTAGGCTCAAAATCCCACAAGGTTTGGCGATCTACCATTAGTGATATACAATTTAAGTTTAGTCATACATACATACCAAGAATGCACAAAACGAATCAATCACATCACACCACAAGTCTTTCGTCAAAGAATATAGAGAAAACTCACAGTTATAACAAAATAACCAACGAAAAAGTATGCGATTGAAAATTTTATTTTATTTTATTTTTGAAAAAGAAACAAACATAAATAAAGAAACCAAAACGAAAACAAATGGTTCCCTCCGCTACACTTAAAACAGAAATTACCCTTAATGAAAGGAACTCAATTATAAAGTAAGAGTGATAGAAAGGAAATGGTGCTCCCTGGTCAAGTTTCAGTGTAGTTAGGTGCTTCCAAACAAAACTCTTATATGATAGCATCTTCAGGCACTGAACTTTCATGGAATAGCTTCAGCCGCTACTCGTTGTCCTTGAAAACCTTGTTAATACCTGCACTTTTAATTTCTACTCCACCATGAGGGAAAACATTAGTAACAACAAAAGGGCCAATCCATTTGGATTGAAGTTTCCCAGCCATAAGCTTAAGGTGTTAGCTAAACAGTAAAACTTGTTGGCCCACTGAGATTCCTTCCTAGAGATCATTTTATCATGAAAGTGTTTGGTTTTATCTTTATGAATTCTAGAGCTTTCATAAGCTTCTAGCCTAAGTTCTTCAAGCTATTGTAATTGGAGTTTCCTTTCAATACCTACTTGTTGCATGTCCAAATTATAACTCTTTACCGCCCAATAAGCACGTTGTTCTATCTCAACAGGAAGATGTCATGCCTTACCAAAAACAAGTCGATAGGTAGACATCCTACTGGTGTCTTGAAAGCTGTTCTTTGAGCCCATAATGCATCTTGTAGACGACGGCTCCAAGCTTTCCTGTTTGGTTGTACCATTTTCTCTAGAATCTATTTGATCTCCCTGTTAGATATCTTAGCTTGCCCATTAGTTTGTGGATGATGTGCAGTAGAGACTTTATGCACAACTCCATACTTCCAAAGCAAAGTTTCCATGGTGTGGTTACAGAAATGAGTGCCTTGGTCACTTATGATAGCTCGTGGTATTCCAAAGCTGCAAAAGATATTAGACCTAACAAAATTCGCAACAACTCTAGAATCATTAGTCCTAGTGGGGATAACTTCCACCCACTTTGAAACATAATCGACAACAAGTAAAATATTGAGAAAACTAAATGATACATGAAAGGGACCCATGAAGTCAATTACCAATACATCAAACACCTCACAGAAAAGCATAGGTTGCTGAGGGATGTCACTCTTACGAGTGATGGATTTACCTGCTATCTGGCACTCTTTACAAGTGCAGTAAGTCTCGTAAGCATCTTTAAAAACAGTGGGCCAATAGAAACCTGAGTCAAGGACTTTTCTTGTAGTCCGTTGTGGACCAAAGTGTCCCCCTACTTGAGTGGCATGAGAAAAATTCAAAATGGATTCAATCTCATATTCGGGTACACACCTCCTAATAACCTGATCACTACCAAACTTCCAAAGATAAGGATCATTCCACACATAGTATTTGGCATCACTCTTGAGTTTGTGAATTTGTTCCTTAGATGCACCTACAGGAAAAAACCAGCTACAAGATAATTAACATTATCAGTAAACCAAGGAGTAACTCCCTATAGAAGTAGCAGATGTTCTTAATCTCTACATTAAATTCTTGGAGCAACAACATCCACCGAATTAATCTCGGTTTTGATTTTGGTTTCTTTAAAAGGTACTTCAAAGTTGCATGATCAGTAAAAAAAACAACCTTGGAACCTAAAAAATATTGTCTAAACTTGTCAAGAGCAAAAAAAATCGCTAAAAGTTCATTTTCAATGGCAGTGTAATTAGCTTGTGTAGAATATAAAGTCCTAGAATCATAATAAATAACATGGGCAACCTTGTCCACCCTTTGTGCAAGGACCGCTTCAACTGCATAGTTAGATGCATCACATCTAATCTCAAAAGGAAGGTTTCAATCAGGAGGTTGTATTATGGGGGCGGAGGTCAATGCTTTCTTTAAGAAATCAAATGCCTGCTTTCATTTCTCATCAAAATTGAAGGTCACGTCGTTCTTCAACAAGTTAGAAAGCGGAAGAGATATCTTGTTAAAGTCCTTTATGAAGCTCCTATAAAAACCTGCATGACCAAGAAAAGAACGAATCTCGCGAATGCAAGATAGGTAAGGTAATGTAGCAATCACATCAATCTTATCAGGGTCTACTGAAATTCCTTTTTTTAGAAGATGTGTCCTAAAACAATTTCCTGCTCAACCATAAAGTGGCATTTTTCATAATTTAAAACAAGGTCAGTTTTGATGCATCTCTCTAAAACCATATTCAAACTATTCAAACATGCATCAAAAGAAGAACCATAAACAATGAAATCATCCATAAACACTTCCATGCAACTTTCAAAAAAATCAAAAAAATGCTAATCATGCATCACTGTAAAGTGCCAGGAGCATTGAAAAGACCAAAAGGCATCCTCCTGTAAGTAAATGTACCAAAAGTGAACGTGAAAGTGGTCTTTTCTTGATCTTCAGGGGAAATATGAATCTGAAAGTAACCTGAAAAACCATCAAGAAAACAATAATGTGATTTTCTTGCGAGCCGTTTGAGCATTTGATCAATGAACGACAAAGGAAGGTGATCCTTTCTAGTCGCCTGGTTCAACCTCCTATAATCAATACAAACCCTAAATCTATTCTAAACTCTAGTGGGAACAAGTTCATTCTTTTCATTTTTATCATAGTGAGTCCAGACTTCTCTGGTACAACCTGCACTGGACTTACCCAGTTATTATCAGAGATAGGATATATGATACCTACTTGTAACAGCTTGGTTACCTCTTTCTCTACCACATCAAGAATTAAATAATTAAGCCTCCATTGGGGCTGCCTCACCACCTTAGCTCATTCTTCAAGTAAAATCTGATGCATGCACCTGGAAGGGCTAATACCAGGAATGTCCACCAAGATCCACCCTATTTCCTTTTTGTGCCTCTTTAAAACCTTCAAAAGCCTACTTTCTTGATCGAAATCAAGGTTAGCTCAAATAATAACAGGAAGCTTATCATTTATGTCTAAGTAGGCATATTTGATATTTTCTGGGAGAGGTTTGAGGTCTAAAGAATGAGGCTGCTTAATGGATGGGATGGTCGGGGCAGCAGGGATGTCTAGAGCTTCAGCCACACAAACCACTTCATCTTTAACCTTATCCACCTTCAAAATATCATCCTACAATACAACATTTATCTTGCCACAAATAGAGCAAACATTAGTGTTAGTGCATACATCACAAAAGTAAGTATCAGGATAATCTAGTAAAGACGAAAAATCAGATAAAAACTCGGGATATGTATCATCTACTAAGTCAGAAAGTAACTCAATATGTAATACAAAATGCTCTTCCATGGGATGTTTCATTGCATCAAAGATGTTAAATTTAGCGATAATATCGCCAAACTCCATGGACATCGTGCCATCATCAACATCGATTTTTGTCTTCACCGTTTTCATAAACGGTCTGCCGAGAATGATGGGTGCCTTGCTTGAATTTTTTTCTCTTTCCATGTCAAGAATATAAAAATATGCAGGAAAAATCAAGTCATTAACTTGCACGAGGACATCTTCCACGACTGCGGCAGGGCAGGCATTACTTCTATTTTCTAGCTGAATGACTAAAGCTTTATGCTGCAAAGGACTAAGGTCAAGTTTATTATAAATATAAGTAGGCATAACATTAATACCGGCTCCTAAATCAAGCATGCAATTTTCGAATTTACTATTCATAATGGTACAAGGGATAGAAAAAGGTCTTGGATCCTTGCACTTTTGTGGCATGGGTTGGAAGAGGGATGAAACATTTTACTCAGTTGTATCATTAGATTGGATGAAGGCATAAATATTCCTTCCTGTATTCACCCTTTCATTCCCTTTCAATCTCCTTTTGTGAGTACACAAATCCTTAAGAAACTTTGCATACTTTAAAATCTGCTTGATTACATCAAGAAGCGAAATTTTTACCGCTACTTTTTTAAACACATCCAAAATCTCTCTCTCTTTCTCTCTCTTTGTCTTCCTCAAGAATGTTCTTATTTTTCTGCACTAGGTGAAGGAAAGGTATCCGAGGTACATATTATTTTTCCTCAACAACAGAAGGTTCAAGCTTTAAAACAACAAAAGGCTCAACATTTTCCTCATTTTTTTCGGGGAAAAATCTGTAACTTTTCTGAATCACAAGGTTATTGCACTCACATTAGGACCTTTAGAATTCACCACAGTTTGAGAAGGTAGTTGGTTGGATCTCTGTGCTTGCTGAATACCATTAATTGAAGAAACAAGTTGTCCTTTTTTGGTTTGTAAGGCTTGGATGGTGGACTTTGTTCGTTGTTGGAATTGGAGGTTATTGGTAGCCAATTACTTAAAAATACCCTCTAATGAAGGGCCAGAAGCTGGGGGCAATAGTTGTTGCAGCTTGTGCAGGATTTTATGGTGGTAGCATGGGTAACATCAATTGTTGTGTGTTGGGATAATGTTTTTAGTTGGAAGGCTGGTTTCCATATTGGAGGTTTGGATGGTTCCTCCAATTTGGATGGTATTTACTAGTGGACATGTCAGGAGTGTTGTACTGGTTTTGGTTGTTACCTTGATTATAAAGGGTTGTGACATATGCTTGAGGTGATTCAATAGGATTTTCATCTTCTAGAATAGGACATGTATCGGTAGGATGATCATAAGAAGTAAAAATACCACATAACCTTGTTGTTTGGGTTTGTTGGGCTTCTTGAGCTTTACCTACCACTGCCAATTGTTTCACTAATTCAGTCAGCTCATTCATTCTATTTTCGAAGGCTTTGTCGGAATGAGAAACATGAGAAGAAACGTGAACCTCATTCACACCATTCATTTGTGTTAGTTCCTGATTGGCAAGCATTTTGGTAAAACTTGGTGATATCACAAGATGTCCTACAGGATGTCTTGACATATGTTATTAAGACACTGCAGGTTGTTATGCTTGTTGTTGCAGGATTTAGTTCATGATGTCAAGCATGATGTCCTGACATTTGTGAACAAAACATTCCGTGAGAATGTGTTTGTTTGTTTGCTACTTTTTGTGCAACTCTTTGTGCTGCTTTGATCTGTCTTTTATGATTCAAATCTGCATGGATTTAGTTCTTATTCAAAGGTGTTTTTTATTAATATATCATGGAATATTTATAGAATCAAGTAAAGCTTTTTTCTGAAGGAAATCTTGAAAATCTGAAGACTGATTTGATTGGAGCTGAATGGATCAAATCAAATATGTTTTGGTTTTTCTCATTGATGCTAATTATTTAGATTGATTCCTTCATGATCAAATGTTAGTTTTGCCAAAGCCCAAGCCCGTCCTATGGTTTCTATTTAAAAGATTCACAATCCTGTTTTCTAGTTTAGAGAAGCGACACTTAATATAGTGCATTACGCAAGGGTTAGAGCCTTCTAGAAAATCGTGTGTTTGTGTTAGTGTGTGAGTCATTCACTAATTACTTTATTGTGTGAATTGGACTAAGTTTTGTATTGTAAGGTATTCACTTAAAGCATGTAAGCAAGAGTGTATTGTACTTGATTGAAGCTTTTAAGCAAGATCAAGATTTGTCTTTGAAGAGTGTTTTCTAAAGGTTTATTAACCTGTTGTTATCACTACTGTAATTGAGGGGGAGTGAGAGGTATCTCATATCTAGGAGTGTCCTAGGTAGAAATTGCAAGGGTAGATATTAGGTGCGAATATGGGAAACTAGAGTGAGTCTACTGTGTATCTTCAAACAAATTCTATTTAGTGAATTTCCTTCCTGACTTGGTAGCCCCCAAACATAGGTGTGTTTGCACCAAACTGGGTCAACAATTACTTGTGTAATTTTTACGTTTGTTATACTTGTTGCCTTTGTTCTTATTGGTGATAGAACATATATCAGTATCGTAACATCACCACCAACATCTTATATCTTATACTAGATTTTCAATTGGTATCAGAGCAGGCATCCTGCTCTGGTTCTGGGTGAGATTTAAGGGCAATATTTTCTGGTACTATGGAGAAAGAAGGAGGTTTTGTGAACAGACCACCTGTTCTAGACGAGAGTAATTATGACTATTGGAAACCATGTATGGTTTCATTCTTAAAATCTTTCGATATTAAGGCATTGAAAGCTACATCCTGTGATTGTTGATAAAGATGGAAATGCTACATCTGACTTGAAGCCTGAGGAAGAATGGACAAAGGAAGAGAATGAACTAGCTCTTGGTAACTCCAAAGCCTTGAATGCTCTAATCAATGGAATTGATAGGAACATATTCAAATTGGTGAACAATTGTGAAGTTGCTAAAGATGCTTGGGAGATACTCAAGACTACCTGTAGCACCCCAAAATTTGCCCTTCCGTTTTGACCTTAACTGGCTTTTGTTTCTCTTCATTTTTCATTTTCGCATATCATAGCATTTGTTCTGGAGGCACGGCCTCAAGGCATTCATGTGGCTAAGGGTTCATTTTTGGTGCAAAAGACTGAACAACAAGCACCAGAGGCTCCGACATTTATTTTTCCCGGCGATCAAGCGATCAATTTTATTTGGTTTTGTAGGATAATTTCAGCTCAGGAAGCAGCATTCAGGCTATATCCAGCATTCTCATGATTATAATATTCAAAGGCAAGTTTCAGAAGCTTAACAGAGCTCCAAACGGATGAAAACGGGAAAATATGCAGATTTCCCTCCAAAAGGCGCCAAAATTCAAATTTTGAAGGTGTTAACCCATTAACCAAATGGTTACCCGATTAACCAAGTCAAAATCAAGTCAAATTTAAAATTTTGAAGGTGTTAACCGATTAACCAGTGCAAATTTCAGCTCTGCACGTGAATTTCCAAGTGAAGCCATTTTGGGGTCCAATTTGATCACATGGGAAATTGATTTTACACTTAGGAAGGATCTTGAACCACTTCAAAATTTGGTTAATTTCATTTTTCCTCCAAATTCCCATTCCTAATTCCATTCCAAATTTCCACAAACCACATTCCAAGCCACATTTGGATCCAAACCTAAGGGGTATTTAATTGATTTACTCCAAACCTCACGCATCTAATCCTCATAATTTCATTCTCATTTCATAATTCACTCAATTTTCTCTCAACTTTTCTTCCCACCCAAACTCCATTAAAGCTCTTTCTTGGAATTCTTTGATTCTCCATTGGAGTCATTGAGTCCTTGAGCTAGAACCTTCATCCATCATCCTTATTGAATCAATTTCTCCATGCAATTTTCGTGCAAGCTTGGATCTGAATTTTGAAGTTGATTTGGAAGAGCTTATTTGGATAATTCTTGCTTAATTTTGGTGGATCATCACTTCTACTACAAGAATTGACTTGGATCTTGAAGTATTTCGGATTTCTAGCTTGGATCTATTCAATTGAAGTTGAATCAACATTAACCGACGCAATTCTCCACTTCATAGGTTGGAATTCTATATCCATTGTTATTTTTGAGCTTATTTGCTTATTCGATATGGATTTTCATCTTTGATTGACTTTTGGTTTATTTGATTCATGTGATTCGTGATCTTGATGTTTAAATGTTTTTACATGTGGATGAAATCACTGATTTCTGGTTTAATTTCGTGCGCCATTGATTACAAGATCATGTGGATACTTGCTTAAGTGATAAGTTGCTGAAAAGTGCTTTTTAACTGTTGTTTTCTGGTGTTGGAACAGTGTTAATCGGTTAACCAATTGGTTAATTGATTAACCAACACAAACATTCAAATTTTCAAGCATTTTTCAATGGTTAATCGATTAACCCCTGGTGTTAATCGATTAAGAATGTTCCAGCAGGCCTGTTTTGCTGTTTTTTATGGTTGTTTGGTATCCTTTCGCTTCGAATCTTCATAGATCAGTATGATGCATTAGGAGTGAGATATTTTGGACATATGTAGTTGTTCTTGATTGTTTAATCATGATTTCTTCGACACGTGTGTTTGGTGTCCACTTGAATGCATACTCTCGTATATGTTGTGCGAAGTGATGTGCGATTTTCTTTTGCTTTGCTTGAATGTGAGAATCGAGTGGTCGAGATGCGCTTGTGGCGGGTGCTGCCCCACACTTCTTTTCCTCCCACTTTTCTCCGATGATTGATGGTCGATGGTCGTAGGAGTTCGCTTCTCCCATTTCATCTCATCCACTCTCTTTTGTGCTTGCATTTCTATGTTTGCTTGCCTTCTTGCATCTCTTTTGTGTTTTACATACTCTTTGCTTGCTTTCAAGAGGTCGAGACGCGCTTGTGGCGGCTGCTGCCCCACACTATTTTCCTCCCTCTTTGCATGTTTATTTTCCATGTTTGCATCTCTTATTTGTGATTGAATAATCTTGTGCTTTCTTGGTCTTTTGCCATGATCCCATAGGGTTCCTAGTACCTCCGTTTAGGATGGGAGTAGGAGAGACATTAGGTGTTCAATCCAAGCATGCTAACATTAGGGTAGATTTTCCCTTCTTTAATCCAAACTTTAGGTCCACTTTGCATGACAACATTAGGACCAAATTTCCCTTAGAGGTCGCGTCTCTCTTCTCATCTCAAAACATTCTAATTCATCTAATAAATTTGATGAACGTTGTACGCTACAAGCCTTAAACACATGGTTAACGATGAGTGAAAGGTCTCCTCTCGCTTGTCTAGAATGTTTAGTGTACGTCCCGTTTGGGGGCGATATGCGACACATTCATTCCTATGTCATAGTCTTTAGTGCAACGTGAATCACAAACCGAATTAATTCACTTCACTAAAAAACACAAACAAAACATCAAATCTTTTATCCTTCGGGATCTTAATTTGGAAAACCTTTTTCATAAGGAGATTTTTGTTAACTCTTGATTCTACCGCAAATGGGTAACGCCTAAGTCTCCAATGGTCGAGCTGCATACACCTAACTGCTAGAACTAAGATTTAACCCTACTCGGGTAAAACATTTTGAATCAACATGTGGTTGTGTTAGCCAGAAATACGTTTGCTTTGATTTCTCGTACCAGACGAGGATACGTAGGCACAAGACGACGATGTCTTGGCGGGAAACCTTCCCCATTTTCACCCGTAGTTTTCCGAACTACGTTGACTCTGACTTTCCCATTGCACAAGGGAATACGTAGGCATGGAGCGGCGATGCTCTATCGAGTCTCTTTTCTTTTCTTTTGTCCTGTGAGCCTGTAGCTTAGATAGTTAAACACACCCTTAGATAGACAACAAGCGTGGATCCCGTTGAGTACAACGGGTGTGAGGGGTGTTAATACCTTCCCCTCGCGTAACCGACTCCTGAACCCGAGATTTGGTTGCGATGACCAATCTTATCCCGTTTTGTAGGTTTTCTTAGATCGTTTCCTTTCCCTCTCTTTGGGATAAATAACAAATGGTGGCGACTCTTCTATTTTCTGCCGGGTGTTTTTTGCAGTTGCAACACTACCCATGAAGGTACCTCCAAGGTAAAGATGTGTAGACTTCAACTGCTGAATACAAAGTTTGAAAACCTAAGGATGAAAGATGATGAAAGCATACATGAATTTCATATGAATATTCTTGAAATAGAAAATGCTTCAAGTTCCCTAGGTATAAAGATGTCAGAAGAAAAGATGGTAATCAAAATTCTCAGATCTCTTCCCAAGAGATTTGACATGAATTTAACTGCTACAGAGGAAGCACAAGACATTTCCAAGATGAGAGTTGATGAACTCATTGGATCTCTTTTAACCTTTGAAGTGGGAACAAGTGACAAAGCTGATAAGAAAAAAAAGCATAGCCTTTATGTCAAATACTAAAAAAGGAAAGGATGAATCAGATGGGGATACTAATGAAAGTTTATCCAATTCCATAATGCTTCTTGGAAGACAGTTTAACAAAGTGATTAAAAGAATGGATATGAAGTCATGAACTAATGCCAAGAACGTCTCTCATGACATCAGTAGGTCAAATGATGTAGGTAGGAGAACCAGGACTGAAGAAAAACCCACCAATAACAAAGGGATACAGTGCCATGGATGTGACGGTTTTGGTCACATTATAGCTGAATGCCTAACCTATCTCAAGAAACAAAAGAAAAGTCTTGTTGTCTCTTAGACTGATGAGGATTCTATCAGCGATCTTGAAGAAGTGTCTGCCAAACATGTAACTGCTTTAACTAGAAGATACTATTATGATGAAGACTTCAGTGAAGATGAATTAACATTTGAAAAACATGCAGCCTACTACAAAGATTTGTGCCTTAGAAGAAGAAACTCATCACCAAAGTGAAGGTTGAAAAGGAGGAACACCTTAAAACTATCACTGAGTTGAATGATGAAATTTCTGAACATCTTAAAACTATCACTGAGTTGAATGATGAAGTTGCTCAGCTAACTTCCCAACTTGATCAAATGGGGAAGTTTGTTAGAATCATGAACAGTGGTACCACCACCCTGGATAAGATCCTTCAATCTAGAAGAAGGGCAGGAGAGAAGACAAGGTTAGGGTTTGATGAAGAAAAGAAACCACCTTCAGACAATAATCATTCTTTACAACACAAGCTCTCTGGATCCAAGCAAAAGATATTCCATCTGATATCTCAACATCATGACAAAAGTCAACCTAACCAACCAAGAAGATTCCAAAGATGGAGATGTCACTATTGTGGTTGTTTTGGGCATATAAATCCCTTTTGCTTCAAACTGCATGGATATCCTAAAACTGTGCCTCAAAATAGACCAAATCATAATATTTATTCAACTATGAAGCAATGGGTTCCTAAAGCTCCTGCTATAAAGCAATGGGTTCCTAAAGCTATTACTACTTGTTTAATAGCTCATATGTCCCTCAAAGTCTCTGCTAAGGACGATTGGTAATTTGACAATGGGTGCTCCAGACACATGACATGGATTAAAAATCTCTTAGTAGACATCCAACCCCACTCTACCAGCTATGTGACTTTTGGAGATGGAGCTAAAGGTGAAATTAAAGGAGTTAGAAAATTGAACTGCTCGGGAGCTCCTGACCTTGAAAATGTGCTGCTAGTTAAAGTATTAACTGCTAACTTAGCATTAGTCAATAATGTGATCAAGGACTTAATGTCAATTTCAATAAACTTGAATGCTTGGTTACAAATGAAAAAGGAGAATTAATCATGAAGGGAATTAGATCTAAAGACAACTGCTACCTATGGGTCTCTCAGAACATCACATGTGCTCTAGCCAAAGAAGACGAAGTGAAATTGTGGCACCAGATGCTTGGTCATGATCATCTAAAAGGAATAAAGAAAAGCATTTCTACAAAAGTTGTCATAGGAATTCCTAAGCTAAAGATTGAAGAGGGAAAAGTATGTGGTGAATGTCAAATAGGAAAATAGAAAAGGATGTCACACCAGAAGATCCAACATCTCACTACTACTAAAGTATTAGAACTTGTCCACATGGACTTAATGGGACCTATGCAGGTGGAGAGTCTTGGTGGAAAGAAGTATGCTTATGTTGTAATAGATGACTTTTCAAGACACTCCTGGGTAAATTTCATAAGAGAAAAATCTGAAGTGTTTGATGTGTTCCAAAACAAAGAGAAAAGGAAAGCAAGGTTGTTAGAATGAGGAGTGATCATGGGAAGGAGTTTGAAAATCAAAATTTTACTGAATTCTGTTCTTCTAAGGGAATTAGCCATGAATTCTCTGCTCCCGTTACTCCACAGCAAAATGGAGTTGTGTAAAGAAAGAATATAAATATCCAAGAATCTGCTAGAGCAATGATCCATGCAAAGAAGTTGCCCTACCACATATGGGCTGAAGCCATGAACACTACCTATTATATCCATAACAGAGTTACTTTGAGAACAAGAACCAGTACCACCTTGTATGAAATATGGAAAGGAAGAAAACCTACTGTAAAATACTTCCATATGTTTGGAAGCAAATGCTACATACTTAGAGATCGTGACAAAAGAAGAAAGATGGATCCTAAGAATAATGAAGGTATATTCTTGGGCTACTCTACTAACAGCAGATCCTATAGAGTGTTTAACTCCACAACTAAGACCATGATGGAGTCTATCAATGTTGTTATAGATGATGTGCATAAGGAGATTGATGTCCTATAAGATGTTGGAACATCCTTTGATATCTCAGCTGAGTCTGAAAACAGAGACAATAATTCCAATCCTACCATCACTAAATTTGAACCAGTTGACAAAGGACCATCTATCATAATTCAGAAAGACCATCATATGAATCTCTCATAGGTGATCTAAATAAAGGGGTAACCACTAGATCATGAGAAGTTATTTCAAGTACTTGTTTTGTGTCTAAGATTGAGCCTAAAAACATCAAGGAAGCTTTAACTGATGAATTCTGGATAAATGCCATGCAAGAGGAGTTGAGGGAATTCAAGAGAAATGAAGTTTGGGATCTTGTGCCAAGGCCTGAAGGAACAAATGTGATTGGAACTAAATGGGTTTATTAGAATAAGTCTGATGAAAAGGGAGTGGTCACTAGGAACAAAGCCATACTTGTTTCTCAAGGATACACTCAGATTGAAGGGGTTGATTTTGATGAAACTTTCGCTCTTGTAGCTCGCCTTGAATCTATCAGACTTCTTCTGGGAGTTGCCTTCATTCTTAAAATCAAGCTGCTTCAAATGGATGTTAAAAGTGTCTTTTTAAATGGTAACCTAAATGAATAATTTATGTGGAACAACCTAAGGGTTTTATTGATCCAACTTTTCCTAATCATGTGTTTAAGTTGAAGAAAGCTTTGTATGGTCTAAAGAAAGATCCTAGATTATGGCATGAAAGACTAACAGAGTCTTTGTTGATAATGGATACAGAAAAGGTGGCATAGATAAAACATTGTTTATCAAGGAAGAAGGGGGAAAACTCATGATTTCTCAAATATATGTTGATGATATTATCTTTGGTGGGATGTCTGATGAGATGGTTCAACATTTTTTGCAGCAAATGCAATCTAAATTTGAAATGAGCCTTGTTGGGGAATTAACTTATTTTCTTGTGTTGCATGTCAAACAGATGGAAGAATCTATATTCCTATCTCAAAGCAAGTATGCCAAGAATATAGTTAAGAAGTTTGGAATGGAAAATGCCAGCCACAAAAGAACACTCACACCTACCCATCTAAAGTTGTCAAAAGATGAAAAAGGAGCAAATGTAGATCAAAGTCTCTACAGAAGCATGATATGAAGCTTGTTATATCTTACAGAAAGCAGGCCTGACATTGCATTTGTTGTGGGTGTTTGGGCCATATATCAAGCTGAACCCAAGATGAGTCATATCAATCAAGTCAAGAGAGTTTTGAAATATATTAATGGGACAAGTGAATATGGGATGTTGTACACTCATGGATCTGGTTGTGTAATATTTGGCTACTGCAATGTTGATTGGGCTAGAAGTGCTGATGATAGGAAGAGCACATCAGGAGGCTGCTTCTTTTTGGGAAACAACCTCATATCTTGGTTTAGCATGACACAAAATTGTGTTTCTCTATCTACTGCAGAAGTTGAATATATAGTTGCTGGGAGTAGCTGCTCTCAACTTGTGTGTGTCGCTAGTGCGGAAAGGAAACGACCAAAGAAAACCTACGAAAAAGGGAAAAGACAGGTCGTGACATTTGTTACGATCGTCATAGTAACAAAATCCCATTTGACAGAATTAGAACGTGGATACGAAAATGCTGGAAGTTTAGTAACGTATTCTTGTATTCCCTTACGCTCAATTCAGTGGGCGAATTTTGCAAAAGAAAAACCGTAAAGGAAGAAAGGGAGTGGCTGAGAAAAGTTGATAACAGAAGTAGATTACCCATCGGAGAAATTGCAAGGCAGTGGCAGAGGAGTCACCACAGAGATAAACCAGAACAAATAGTTAGGACTGACCTCGATTTCAAGGTAAGGGTGGGGTTCAATTCTATAACCAAGGGTATGATGGATTTCATGAAGGGTATGGAATCATGGGTTTAGTTTCGTAGATTCATAAATATTAGAGATAAGAATTGTCTGTGTCAGAAGTAGTATTGTTTGTCATTGGTCTATGTGATCCCATGTCAATTACCGGTCAAAAATTAACGAGACTTACCGTGAACCGCTAGATAATTAAGTGTGTAATCGTTGTGATGTCGTTCTGCGGAAATGTCCTGAGTTCTTATTTGTTGATAATGATATTGTTACTGTTCCCTTACATGAACAGATTGATATGATGAATACTTTATGCATATGAAGTCGTTATGTCATTGTTAAGAAAATGTTATTATAATATTCTCATTGATTATGTTGATAAGTTGTAGTTATATGATGATGGGTATGTCACTGTTATGGACAAATTGGTTGTAGGCTTAAATGCCTTGTTGAATTAGTTGTTGCGGTCATGTTATAGTCCATAATAGTTGAATTTGATGGCATATCATCTCGGATGGCCTGTATTGGCGGCCCTTAGTGGCAAATTGTTGGCCTGTATTGGTGGCCCTTAATGGCAAAATTATTGGTTGTGCCTGTATTGGTGGCCTTAGTGGCAAATTGGTACCACATGCATATGCACAGTTGAGTCGCATTTGTTGAGTTGCATTGTTGAGTTGCATTGTTGAGTTGCATTGTTGAGTTCTCGAATTGTTAATGCTAATTGTCACGGAATTGAATACCGAATTATTGCGGTCTATTATGGATAATATTTTGTGATCTGTTGGAAGAATAATGCTGTGATAAGATTCTGACATGACTTTTATCATGCCTTATGTTATATTGTTGATATCTCACCCCTTTATGTTGTATATTACCTCCGTTGGTGGTAATTTGCAGGTAATCAAGAATAGAGTGTAGCTTTCCATTAAGGTGTCATCGGTCGCTCTGATACGTAGCACTCTTGGGGGGGATGAACGATGAATTTTACTGTTTAATTTGACTTTCTTGCTGAATTTTATTGAATATTCTTCATTTTGTTGGTTGTTACTGTCGAGTACTAAATGTTAGTTGTACGCACTAAGTCGGTGAATCGGTAGTGTTGATTTCTATGGTTGAACTAGTTGTATTCGTTGAATCTATGTAAGGCTTTTACTTGCTGAATTTTAATGGAGTTGCTGGAAGTTTCATGGTCTTGCTTTAATCATAATAAATGTTGGAAATGTTTTATATTCCGCTGCAAATTAATAAGACGCCTTGAAATCGAGATGTTAAGTAAGCTGTTGTATATTCATCCAAGCTTCTGTGCTATGTATCATTACTAAATGCATACTATCTAATTAAGTTGTGATATGTATGTTTCTGTAAGTTGAAAATGTGACGCCCAGGTTTTTGGTAGTGTGATGACCGTCATAGGACCCTTACGATCGTCACGCGTCCAAATTTTGTGTACTCTGATTGTATTTTGATGTTATCTGTTGGGTTAGAAATGGGGTGTTACATTAGTGGTATCAGAGTAGGTCGGTTCGTCCGACCAAGTTGTCTAGTGTCGTCGAGTCAGTCGCCGTGCCTAGCACGAGAGTCTCGTTATTTGCGAAATCTGACGGTTGGCTGTTGCAGTTTAAGTGCAATGGCTGGAAGGAATGATGTTGCAATTGTTGCTGCTCTGCAAGCTTTAGCTAATGCTATGGAACATCAGTCGAATCCTGCTGGAGATGCTGGGTCTCTTGCAGTTTGGAAACATTTCAACGGGATAATCCACCTACCTTCAAGGGTAAGCATGATCCTGATGCTGTGTTAGAGTGGTTGAAGGAAATGGAGCGAATTTTTCGTGTGATGGATTGTACTCCAGCACAGAAGGTTCGTTATGGGACTCATATGCTATAAGCCGAAGCTGATGACTGGTGGCTAGAGACCCGTCCGGTGTTGGAAGTTGCAGGTGAGGAGAATACTTGGACTGTATTCCGTAGGGAATTTCTGAAGAAGTATTACCCGAAAGATGTCCGTGGTAAGAAAGAGATTAAATTTCTTGAACTGAAGCAAGGAGACAAGTTTGTTACTGAACATGCGGCAAAGTTCAATGAGTTGGCTAAGTTTTATCCGCACTACAGCGCTGAAACAACTGAGTTCTCTAAATGTATCAAGTTTGAGAACAGATTGAAGTCTGAAATTAAGAAGGCAATCAGGTATCAGAAGATCTGTGTTTTTTATTCATTGGTTGAAAGTTGTAGGATTTATGAAGAAGATAGCAATGCTCATTACAAGTTGTTGAGTGAGAGGAGATGTAAGTCACATCAGACTCGCGGTAAACCTTATGATCCTCCGGCTGGTGAAGGGAAACAGAAAGCAACTGATGGCAAGAAAACTAGTAGGGGTGACGCTCCTGCTGGCATTGTTTGCTATAAGTGTGGGAAAGTTGATCACAAGAGTAAAGTGTGTAATTCTGGACCAATGAGATGTTACCGTTGCGGAGAGTTGGGACACACTGTTGTTGAATGCAAACACAAAGGAACGGTTTGTTTCAACTGCGGTGAAGAAGGACACATAAGTGACAAGTGTCAGAAGCCTAAGAAAGAGAAGACTGGTGGAAGAGTGTTTGCTCTATCGGGGACTCAGACGTCCAGCGGCGACCGGCTCATTGAAGGTACTTGTTTCATTAATAGTACTCCTTTACTTGCTATTATTGACACTGGTGCTTCTCATTGTTTTATTGCTGCTGATTATGTTGAACGTTTGGGTCTTGTGTTACCTCACATGAATGGGGAGATGGTAGTGGAGACTCCAGCTAGGGGACCAGTGACTACATCTCTGGTATGTTTGAAATGTCCTCTGTCAATGTTTGATAGAGATTTCCTGGTTGACTTAGTCTGTTTGCCACTAAGTGGGGTAGACGTAATTTTAGGCATGAACTGGTTAGAGTATAATTGCGTTCATATTAATTGCTTTGATATGTCGGTGAGGTTTTCTACTCCTGAGGAGGAGGGAGCCCGTTTGATAACTACAAAAAAGATTAAGCAGATGTTGCTAGGAGATGCTCAGGTGTTTGCATTGGTGGCATCATTATCCGTTGAGAATCAAGCGATAATTGGTGAGTTAGAAGTTGTTTATGATTTTCCGGAAGTGTTTCCAGATGAAATTCCTGAGGTTCCTCTAGAACGGGAAATTGAATTTTCTATTGATCTTGTACCTGGTACCAGACCTGTGTCTATGGCGCCGTACAGGATGTATGCATCTCAATTGGTAGAGTTGAAGAAACAATTGGAAGACTTACTTGAGAAGAAGTTCGTTAGACCAAGTGTATCGCCGTGGGGAGCGCCGGTATTATTAGTAAAGAAGAAGGATGGCAGTATGCGGTTGTGTATTGATTACCGACAACTAAATAAAGTGACAATCAAGAAGAAATATCCGCTTCCAAGAATTGATGACTTGATGGATCAGTTGGTTGGGGCGCGGGTGTTTAGTAAAATTGATTTGAGGTCAGGGTATCACCAGATTAAGGTAAAAGATGATGATGTTCAGAAGACGGTGTTCAGAACTAGATATGGACACTATGAGTTTACGGTAATGCCTTTTGGTGTTACTAATGCGCCGGGAGTTTTTATGAGTACATGAACTGTGTCTTTCACGAGTATTTGGATGGGTTTGTGGTAGTATTCATTGATGATATCCTAATTTATTCTAAGTCGAAAGAGGAGCATGTTTGGAACTTGAGGTTAGTGCTGCAAGTGTTGAAAGAAAGGAAGTTGTTTACGAAACTGTCGAAGTGCGACTTTTGGTTGGAAGAAGTTAGCTTTCTGGGTCATGTTATATCAGGTAGTGGAATTTATGTAGATCCATCTAAGGTTGACGCTGTGTTGCAATGGGAAACTCCGAAGTCGGCAACTGAAATTAGAAGCTTTTTGGGACTTGTTGGTTATTACAGAAGGTTTATTGAAGGTTTTTCTATGTTAGCCCTTCCATTAACTAAGTTGACTTGTAAAGGGAAAACCTTTGTGTGGGATGCTCAATGCGAAGCAGGTTTTATAGAGTTAAAGAAGAGGTTGATGTCTGCTCTGGTGTTGACCTTGCCTAATGCAGAAGAACCGTTTGTGGTATATTGCGATGCTTCTATGTTTGGTTTAGGAGGTGTGCTCATGAAGAATAATAAAGTAGTTGCCTATGCTTCAAGGCAGTTGAGAATCCACGAGATGAAGTATCCTACACACGATTTAGAACTTGCTGCTGTTGTGTTTGTGCTGAAGATTTGGAGGCATTATCTTTATGGTTCAAAATTCGAAGTGTTCAATGACCATAAGAGTTTGAAGTACCTGTTTGATCAAAAGGAACTGGACATGAGACAACGAAGGTGGTTAGAACTATTAAAAGATTGTGATTTTGGTTTACAGTACCATCCAGGAAAAGCTAATGTTGTGTTGATGCCTTAAGCCGCAAGACTTTGCATATGTCAGCAATGATGTCTAAAGAGTTGGAATTGATTGAGCAATTCAGAGATCTGAGTTTAGTTTGGGAAGTAACACCGAAGAGTGTAAAGTTGGGCATGTTAAAGATTAATAATGATTTTCTGGACAACATCAGAGAGGCTCAGAAATTAGATGTGAAGTTAGTAGATTTAATGCCTGGAGTAGATCATTTGGAAAATAGTGATTATCAGTTGGATGCACAGGGCGTGTTAAGGTTTCGTGGTCGTATTTGTATCCCTGATAGTGCAAATATGAAGAAAGCGATTTTGGAAGAGAGTCACAAAAGTAAGTTGAGTATTCATCCAGGAGCGACGAAGATGTATAGTGATTTGAAGAAGCTGTTTTGGTGGCCTGGTATGAAGCATGATGTAGCAAGATTTGTGTATGCATCTTTGACTTGTCAGAGGTCGAAAGTTGAACATCAGAAACCTGATGGATTGATGCAACCGTTAGAGATTCCAGAATGGAAATGGGACAACATTTCAATGGATTTTGTAACGGGTTTGCCGAATACCTTGAGAGGATGTGATTCTATTTAGGTGATTGTTGATAGGCTTACAAAGTTAGCTCACTTTATTCCTATTAACAGCACTTTTCCGGTATCGAAGTTGGCAGGATTTATGTCAGAGTGGTTGTTAAGTTGTATGGTGTTCTGTTGTGTATTGTGTCGGATAGAGATCCGAGGTTTACTTCCGAGTTTTGGAAGAGACTGCAAGAGGCATTGGGTTCTAAGTTAAGGTTGAGCTCAACATACCACCCTCAAACAGATGGTCAGACGGAACGGACTATTCAGTCTTTAGAAAATTTGTTGATAGCCTGTGTTCTGGAGGAAGGTGGTTCGTGGGATACTTACCTTCTGTTTATAGAGTTCACTTATAATAACAATTATCACTCTAGTATCGGAATGGCACCGTTCAAAGCTTTGTATGGTCGGCAGTGTAGGACTCCGTTGTGTTGGTATGTATCGGGGGAGAGCGTAGTACTCGGACCGGAGATTGTTCGCGAGACTACTGAGAAGGTGAAGTTAATTCAAGAAAAGATGAAAGCTTCACAGAGTAGACAGAAAAGTTATCATGATAAGCGCATGAAGGATTTAGAATTTAAAGCTGGAGATCATGTGTTTTTGAGAGTCACGCCTGTGACTGGAGTTGGTAGAGCTTTGAAATCTAAGAAGCTTACTCCTCGTTTCATCGGTCAGTACCAGATATCGGAAAGAGTGGGAAAGGTTGCATATCGAGTGGCATTGCCGCCTAATTTGTCGAACCTGCACGATGTATTTCATGTGTCGTAACTCCGCAAGTATATTTCAGATTCGTCGCATGTCATTCCTATGGACGATGTGCAGGTACGTGATAATCTTACTGTATAGACAAGGCCTGTGAGAATTGATGATCGTGAGGTGAAGACGTTAAGAGGAAAAGAGATTTCCTTGGTGAAAGTGGTTTGGTTGGGAGCTGCTAGCAAAAGCATGACGTGGGAACTGGAGAGCAAGATGCGGGAGTCTTATCCCGAGCTGTTTGATTGAGGTAATTTCAAGGACGAAATTCTTTTAATAGGGGGAGAGTTGTAACGTCTGTTTTATTTCGATTAAATTTAGTTATGACTTTGTCGTGTCTCGTTGTGTCGTAGTCTTATTCGAATATGTGTTTGTCTCGAAGAAAAGAATTGAATCGGTCGAGTTTTTGGGCAAAAGTGCAAAATCCCGTAGCAGTTTTAGGGAAAACTTTGAAAATTCATATCTCTTGATCCGTAAGTCGGTTTTAGTCCCCGTTCGAAGCTTTGGAAAGCTAAAGAGATGTTCTGTCTAGAAAAAATGGAACTCTGCTGATATGACGATCGTCATGTGCTTGTTACGGTCGTCACCATCGTGACGTTCGTCATGAGCTTGTTACGACCGTCATGGCCTTCACAGTCATGACATTTGTTACGATCGTCATAGTAACAAAATCCCATTTGACAGAATTAGAACGTGGCTATGAAAATGCTGGAAGTTTAGTAATGTATTCTCGTATTTCCTTACGCTCAATTCAGTGGGCGAATTTTGCAAAAGAAAAACCGTAAAGGAAGAAAGAGAGTGGCTGGGAAAAGTTGATAACATAAGTAAATTACCCATCGGAGAAATTGCAAGGCAGTGGAAGAGGAGTCACCGCGGAGATAAACCAGAACCGGATGTTAGGATTGACCTTGATTCCAAGGTAAGGGTGGGGTTCAATTCTATAACCAAGGGTATGATGGATTTCATGAAGGGTATGGAATCGTGGGTTTAGTTTCGTAGATTGATAAATATTAGAGATAAAAATTGTCTATGTTAGAAGTAGTATTGTTTGTCATTGGTCTATGTGATACCATGTCAATTATCGGTCGAAAATTAATGAGAATTACCGTGAACCGCTAGATAATTATGTGTGTAATCGTTGTGATGCCGTTCTGCAGAAATGTCCTGAGTTCTTATTTGTTGATAATGATATTGTTATTGTTCCCTTACATGAACAGATTGAGATGATGAACACTTGATGCATATGAAGTCGTTATGTCATTGATGAGAAAATGTTATTATAATATTCTCATTGGTTATGTTGATAAGTTGTACTTATATAATGATGGGTATGCCGCTGTTATGGACAAATTGGTTGTAGGCTTAAATGCCTTGTTGAATTAGTTGTTGCGATCATGTTGTAATCCATAATAGTTGCATTTCATGGAATATCATCTTTGATGGCCTGTATTGGCGATTGGATGGCCTGTATTGGCGACCCTTAGTGGCAAATTGTTGGCTTGTATTGGCGGCCCTTAGTGGCAAAATTACGGGTTGTGCCTGTATTGGTGGCCTTAATGGCAAATTGGTACCACATGCATATGCACAGTTGAGTCGCATTTGTTGAGTTGCATTGTTGAGTTGTCGAATTGTTAATGCTAAATGTCACGGAATTGAATACCGAATTATTGTGGTCTATTATGGATAATATTTTGCGATCTGTTGGAAGAATAATGTTGTGATAATATTCTGACATGACTTTTATCATGCCTTATGTTATATTGTTGATATCTCACCCCTTTACGTTGTATATTACCTCTGTTGGGGGTAATTTGCAGGTAATCGGGAATAGAGTGTAGCTTTCCATTAAGGCGTCGTCGGTCGCTCTGATACGTAGCACTCTTGGGGGGATGACGATGAATTTTATTGTTTTATTTGACTTTATTGTTACTAAATTTTACTGAATATTCTTCATTAAGTTGGTTGTTACTGTCGAGTACTAAATGGTAGTTTTATGCACTAAGCCAGTGAATCGGTAGTGTTGATTTCTATGGTTGAACTAGTTGTTTTCGTTGAATCTATGTAAGGCTTTTACTTGCTGAATTTTAATGGAGTTGCTGCAAGTTTCATGGTCTTGCTTTAATCATTATAAATGTTGGAAATGTTTTATATTCCGCTGCAAATTAATAAGATGCCTTCAAATCGAGATGTTAAGTAAGTTGTTGTATGTTCATCCAAGCTTTTGTGCTATGTATCATTACTAAATGCATGCTATCTAATTAAGTTGTGATATGTATGTTTCTGTATGTTGAAAATGTGACGCCCAGGTTTTTGGTAGTGTGACGACCGTCACAGGACCCTTACGATCGTCACGTGTCCAAATTTTGTGTACTCTGATTGTATTTTGATGTTATCCGTTGGGTTAGAAATGGGGTGTTACAGAAACTTACTGAATGGAGCAACTCTGTTGGTTCTTCTCACGCACGCAAGATCCACTTCTTTGCTTCAAACAAGTTCCAAATGCTCCTAGGAAGAAGAATCAAGCTTCAATTTAACTTGATTTATAGAGAAAATTCAAATTCTAAGTTGTAGAATTCTTGAGAAATTTGAATCTGAAATTGCTCTCTAGCTCCAATTTCCTAGTCTGAGCTTCTAGGGCAAGTTTTTCACTTATATACAATGGATTTGAATGTGTCATGCAGGCCTATGAAGCTTCAATTGTGAGATTTTAAATTTTTCCCAAAAAAGTAAGTTACTCATGCACACGGGATTTGGCTTGCTTCACACATGATAATCACACTAATATGCAGCATGAGAGGTGTGTTAGGCAATAGAAATGGTTTGGGCTTTTGATTTGGTCCACATTATGAGTTTGAAGTGAAAACTTTCTCATGAAGAAATTTGAAATTGCACGTTTTCATGGCCTTTTGTACCAATTCAATTGTGGTAATTTTCTCATGATCTTTCCTTCGTGTGAATTGAATCAAAATGAGGTATAAATATGGCCTATAATGCATCCATCTCATGTCATACTTAAAATTTTAAAATTCTCTTGAAAAGGTTCCCCACATGGCCATATTAATCTATAATTCAAATGATCCTTGAGTTTAAAGATGTAAAGGAGACCTTTATGAACAAATTTCATGTTGGTTGGAAGTGTAATTGAAGTACTTAAGTGCATGGAAATAACCATTGTACCAAATGACCCATAATGAAATTTTCCCAAAATAACCTTGCCTTGTAAGGTTCATAACTTGAGATGTACATATGATATCAAGGACTTCTAGGACTTTTTATAAATCTAATACCATGAGGAACAACTTTCATGTTCACTTAAATTTGAGGAGAAACTTGATTCTAGGTCAAAAGTGCTTTGGAAATGAGTTGACTTTTAATTAACAAATTCATCTAAGGACCCCTAACTTGTTGGCATCATAACTTGAGTTCCATAAACTCAATGGATGAGTTTTATTACTCAAAAGAAAGCTTAGAACATGCCCTACAAGTTTCATGGTTGCATGAAAGTTAGGTTGAACTTGTATCATAAGTGAAATTGTCCTTGAAGTTAGGCACTAAAGAAGGAGATTTTACACTGAGATCCTCTGAAACCCTAATTTAGTAACTTCTTGAACTCTTGCTTCTTCTTGATTTGATCTTAACATGACATCCTAGATGCATTAGGATAACTTCCCATAGCCTCAATTACTTAGAAACAAGTCTTGAACTCCCTCAAGCCCACAGTTGACCTTGAGTTGACCAGATGAAACCCTAGTTTCACGTCCTTTGACCGCAACTTCTTGCAGATGAAATGAATGTCTAAATAAGCTCCATAATGACTTCCAAAGTATTCAATGTTAAAACACATCTTATCCAAAACAATGATCTTATGAACCTCTGATGATCCTCTGTTGATCTCTAAGATAGGAGACAAGCAACACACATCAATCTTCTCTTTCAAGGAGCTTTGACAAATTCTTGATGATGGTAAACACTTGATGAATCAAATAAACACTCTTGCTTGAGTTTTAAACCTTTGAGACTCTTCTCTTGAATGGCACACAATTCTTGATCCTCTACTAAGAACAATGCTATGCAAATGCAAATGCTAAAATGAAATGAAACATAAGCCAAGTAAGGAAAATAAGGTTGGTTAAATTTTGGGGTACAACAGTGTGGATGAAGCAAATGCTTACTGAGTATAATGTCACACAAGATGTCATGACATTATACTGTGACAACCTAAGAGCTATCAACATTTCCAAGAACCCTATTCAACACAGCAGAACAAAGCATATTGATATTCTCCATCATTTTATAAGGGATCTTGTTGAAAATAAAATCATTATCCTAGAGCATGTTACTACAGAAAAATAGTTGGCTGATATTTTCACTAAACCTTTGGATGCCAATCAGTTTGAATTTTTGAGAGGAAAATTAGGGATCTGTATTTATGAAGATTTATAGCAATTATTGCAGAGTGGGATTATCACTCATAAAGGGTGGTATTTTCCAAAAATAGAGATGTCCCAACATCACTCATTATTGCATAACACGCTCAAGGATACTACCACACGCTAACCTAATCATCTCTTTCCCTCCAACTACCCTTTCAACTCCCATACTCTCATAAAGTTTATGTTGGCCTCCCACTCTATGCTTGATTCTTCTTGGGAAACTTATCATCCTACTCTAAAAAACCACACAATGTCTCCTAAACATGTCGCAACCTCTTCAAAGTCTTCAAATTCTAAATCAAAACCTAAAGCTCGTCCCATGAGCATCTCTTTTGAAGAAGTCCTTGACGTTACCCCTCTCTCCATGGTTCCCAGTCACGACATTGAAACTTCCAAGACCTCTCCAACTCATGCAAGCGAATCTCAACAGACATCTAAACGTAAATCCTTTGATACCTTTACTGATTATACTACTAGAATGAAGAACAAAGAAGGCAGTGCCTATGTTGATAAAGCCATTAGGGAACTAGTAACTAAGGTTCTATATGGTGGACACAATGTATCTGGGATTTCCACTCCTCTATCTCGCATGGATCCCACTCTAAGTTCTGCTGCTGACCTAGGTAAAGAAGGTAAATATGCTGATAAATCCTCCTCTGATAAGAACTCTAATACTGAGAATCTGAACAAGCTTGCAAGCTCTATGCTCCAGGATGTAAGAGAAGATGATGCTGCAAATAAGAATGATGGTATGGAAGACACAACAAACTGTACTGGTCAAGACAAGGAGAAAGTTAAAATTTTTGAAAATATGGTGGATGTTGAGGATGTCCCTTGTATTGACGAGCTAATCAAGAATGTCACCCCTGGTATTTCTAAAAGAGTGAAGTCTAGAAAAGGAAAAGTTGTGCTTGAGGAATCCCCTTCTAAAAGTCAGAGGAAGAAGACTCATGTTGGTCCTCCAAAAGCTTGGAGTAAGTTCACTCCTTCTTCCAAGAAAAGAAAAGTTAGGTTGGAGACTATTGATTCAGATGATGATGTTAAGGATGATGTCCAAGACATCACTCCTCCTAAGAGATCTGTTGCAAAGAAAACTACAAGTTTTGTGCCTGCTACCCCCCTGGATAATGTGTCATTCCACTCTATTGATAGCATGGTAAAATGGAAATTCGTATATCAAAGAAGGATTTCCTTAGAAAGAGAATTGGGAAAAGATGCGCTTGAGATCAAATAGGCCATGCAACTGATTTTTGATGCTAGGCTGACCAAGATTGTAGCTGGGTTTTCTAAATGTTATGATGTGCTAGTGAAGGAATTTATTGTTAATATCCCTCCAACCATTATTGATAGGAAAAGCAATGATTTTATGAAGGTATTTGTAAGAGGGGTGTGTGTTGAATTTTCTTCAATTATGATTAACAGATTCTTGGGAAAGAATGATGAAGGTGATGGTGAGATGAAAGCTTCTGACAATCAAGTGTGCAGGATCGTAACAACAAATAAACTCAATGCCTAGCCATCTTGAGATAAGCTTTCTATTGGGTAATTTAGTCTTAAGTATGAAATCCTTCACAGGATTGGTGATGCAGATTGGGTGCCCACAACTCATACCTCAACCATTGTTGTTGGAATGTGTAGATTTATTTATCCTGTGGGGACTGTCGCTACTGCGAAAAAGAAGGCCGACAAAGACAGAAGAGTCTCCACCGTTTGTTATTTATCCCAAAGAGAGGGAAAGGAAATGATCAATGAAAACTTTCGAAAAAGGAAAAGATAAGTCATTGCAACCAAATCTTAGGTTCGGGAGTCGGTTACGCAAGGGGAAGGTATAAGAACCCCTTACATCTGTTGTACTCAACAGGATCCAGGCTTGTTGTCTAATCTATGGGTGTAAAAACTATCTAAAGGCTGCTGCTAAACGGGAGGAAAACGGAAAGAACTGACTCGATAGAACATCGCCGCCCTATTCCTACGTATTCCCTCGTGCAATGGGAAAGTCAGAGTCAACGTAGTTTGGGAAACTACGGGGGAGGTTGCTCGCCAAGACATCACCGTCTTGTGCCTAAATATTCTCTTCTAGTATGAGAAATTAGAGCAAAATGTAGTTCAGGCTAACTACGGGAAAACGGGGTGTTCCCGATCGCACGTGGGCGAGAGAAAAGGTTCGGGTATGCGATATTAGCATATGCATTCTAGCAGTTAGGTGTATTGTTGCTCGACCATTGGAGACTTAGGCGTTACCTGTTTGCGGTAGAACGGACGTAGCATGTCCTTGGTTAAAAGGTACGGGAACCTAAGGGTGGGAAAGAAAGAAAAGCGCTCGCTAGGATTATCGCAATCCTATGCCTACATATTCTCATCTGGTATGAGAAATCAGAGCAGCCGTAGTTCGGCCAACTACGGGAACGGGTCTCGATCGTACGGGGGCGAGAAAAAAGGAGTCTCGATCGCACGAAGGCGAGACAAAAGGGTCCTAGGCTTGGAACGCCTAAACGGGACGGAGTTGAATCGGAATGCACACGCTAAATCCTAAGACGTAGGAGAAGAGGCTCCCAACTCATCATTTCCTACGTATCTTACGCTTGGCTTACAAAACTCACCGCGATTGATTAAAAGATTGAAGTAAGGAAAGTTACCAAACGTAGTAGTTCCGTTGACCCTTGAAATTGCGTGCAAGCTTCATTTGCAAGCTTCTAATCTCCTCTTTGATCCTTGGTGATGATGTTTCAAAATACGGTTCGAAAGAGTAAGCGAATCGAAATCCGGACCAATTGTGACGCTAAACCGTCGTAGCTTGACTTATGAGGGAAGTCAAAGTATAGGAGGTCACGTGATTGATATCTGTGCTAAAGACAAGATGGAGGAATGATATTGAGGAGCATTCTCCAATTTAATCATGTCGCATGGATCCAAAAGAATGGGATCTCGTCTTAATCGCAAATATTATGTCGATTAATCGAAGGTAGCCTATCGTGACTCCAAAGTAAAGAAAATCACCCAAATGGTCCTTTTCCATAGATTTGAAATCAGGAAGGTTATCGACTTCGATAATCTGACGCTTATGGATACAAGACTTCATCTACCAAGAAAGTCAAAATAAAAACGAAAAGAAGAAGAAATGAGGAGAGAAAGGAGATGGTCTCAGATCCAAAATTACTTATCAATAATTTGACTATTGACGGTTTACGGAAGTCTCGTCATAGACCAAAAAGAAAATAGAATAAAAAGCCCAATAATAAATAGAAGCAAAAATCTAACTTCTAAGAAAGCAAAAAACTCTAATATAAAAATACGAATTAAAATTCTAAGAAAATATTTATAAACTACAAATTAGAAAATAATATAAAACTAAATATAAAATTAAGTATGTATATATATATATATATATATATATATATATATATATATATATATATATATATATATATATATATATATATATATATATATATATATATATATATATATATATATATATATATATATATATATATATATATATATATATATATATATATATATATATATATATATATATATATATATATATATATATATATATATATATATATATATATATATATATATATATATATATATATATATATATATATATATATATATATATATATATATATATATATATATATATATATATATATATATATATATATATATATATATATATATATATATATATATATATATATATATATATATATATATATATATATATATATATATATATATATATATATATATATATATATATATATATATATATATATATATATATATATATATATATATATATATATATATATATATATATATATATATATATATATATATATATATATATATATATATAGTAACAACCCAATTTTTCCATAATTGATTAATTGTACTAATTAATTGGTTTATGTGATTTATCTGATTTAAATGGATTATTGGATTTATTTAATTCATATGTGTTAATGGATATAACTGATTTATCATATTTGGAAGAATAATGTGGATTTAATAGATATTCTCTATGTTAATGATAAGATGAGATATTTTAGTGAGAAAAGGAATGGATAGATATCTTAAGAGAAGAATTAATGTGGAACGAAAATAGAAGGATATAAAAGGAAAATAGAGAGAAAAGAAAAGAGATAGAAAGAAAAGAAGGAAAAGAAGAGAAAGAAAAAGGAAGAGGAGAAAAGAGGAAGAAGAAGGGAAAAGCTTGGAAATCATCAAGAACGACTTCTAGCTTCCGATTAATCAAGGTAAGGGTGTAAAATATTGTTATCTTACAAATGTATGTGATTATGTATGGATTGTTTGGTTGTTTTTCCTCATTAGATGTATGGTTGTTTTTCCATTCTAGGGCAAAAGATTTTTAATCGATAGGAACCGAGATTTTACAATTAAAAATGAGGATAAATGGTATTATTTAGTCGGGGGATGTTAGACTAAGGTTACAGAACTTTTTCGGTGAGAATCGGTCGGTTTTGGAGAGTTTGGTGGAAGTTGGACAGTGAAGGTTTGAAGTTCGCAGACATTCGCTACCGTGTTCGCTGAGCAAGCTGGTAGCGAATGTTCGCTAAGTGAGCTAGTAGCGAGCCAGTAGCGAACGGTCCCAGACTTGGCTAAAATGCATTTTGTGGTGTTCGCTGGTAGCGAAGGGGGTAGCGAAGGTTCGTTAGGCCTTTGCTGAGCGAGCACGGTAGCGAACGAAGTGAGTAGCTTCTGTTTGCCTTCGCGAGCTTGTTCGCTGGGCAAACAAGTAGCGAATACTCGCTAGGGGCTCGCTGAGTGAGCGAGGTAGCGAGCATGACAGATTGTGATTTTCTTGGAGTTTCCATCCGAGGTTGGTTTTCCGACTCAATTATGATTATTTTCCTTTGCTCGAGGCATCGATCGTGCCGAGATGTATTATACTGTGGGTAGCCTTATCGCGTGAATCCTAGATTGTTGAATTAAGTTGAATTATGGTCTTTTGACAAATGTAATACATTGTTTAAGTTGATTAAAAATGTATGAAGAGTGCATGAGAACATATTGTGAATATGTGTGCATTGCTTGTGTTTATGTGTTAAGAGTGCATGAGAATATATTGTGAATATGTGTGCCTTGTTTGATAAACATGATGGTTTAAAGTATGAATACTTGAATGATGTGAATATGTTGTGTGTGCAATCATGTTATAATTCTTGAAGAGAGGAATTATTTGAATGCATGAGATTAAGATGTCGGTCTTAAGTGCATTTTGTTGTTGATTGCATACACATCATTTAGTCAAGAAGCAATGCTTGCTAGTTTTGTGGAGACTATTGACTTGTCCCAAGCCTAGAAGAGTGGGTTTGGAAGCTTAGAGGACGGGCTTTTGGTGGTTATCGGTATAGAAGAGTGGACCCGGTTTAATGTAAACCGAAAAAAGATAACAAGTGTTGGTACCACATGGCATGAGTTTGCATTAAGTTGTATTGAGTCACATATCATGAATGTCATTGTTATACGAAATATGCTTGTGTGTGGAAATGGTTGATTATGGATGTGTGCATGATGAAACATGTTTTATGATTATCCATATTTGTTTGTGTATATATGCTTTGTGAAGTATATGATGGGTTATGATGAAGCATAGTGAGAATTGTGAAAATATGCGTATGTGTATGACGTGTGTAAATGAGAATTGTGAATACATGATTATTGTATGGAAGTATGCTTACAAGCATGAATTGATGAATTGAAGTTTGTAAATGCTTAATGGTAAATGTGTAACTGTAGTTGGTGAATAATCCTAATTGTGTATGGATATGGGGATTGGTGAGAATTGATGAGTTTATATGAGTCTTATGGTATATGTGATTGTTGTATGAAAGAGTGCATATGTGTGTGAGTTGTTAGGATTGAGAATTATGGATGTGTGCATAATGAAAAATACTTGAGTGAATTATCCATATTTGTTCATACACATGTTGTGATGTATATGATGATTATAATTAATTGTGGTGAGAAAATATGGAATATATGTATTATGTAATTGTGCATTTATATATGATTATATGCATTGTTATTATGATAATATTTCTCACCCTTCTGCTGGAATGATGTCCTACATGGCATCGTGCAAGTATCAAGGAGTAGTACTGCTTGTAATTGTGAGGTTGCTTTTGGCGTAGTTGTTTAGTAATTGATTATGTTGGGTCGAGTCATGCTCTGGTCATGTAACACTGTGATCGCTTGGTTTATATTGTAGTGATATACTATGTTTTCATATTATTGAGATATTATGATGTTGGCCTTAGTTCCCAAACGATGTTGGTTTATGTGATGAACACAGATGTTTCCGTTAGGGGTATTATGTTATAAAATGAATCCGCTGCTACATGCAACGTGAACTTTTGTAAAGCATGATTTTACATTGAATGTTAATGAGTATGACATGGCATTTTGATGTTTTAGAATTTATGCGTGACACCCTTTTGTAAATTCATGACAATTTACTTTGATTATTCATATGTTTTCCATGGGGTTTAGGATGGTGTTACATTAGTGGTATCAGAGCAGGTCGGTCCGTCCGGCCAAGTTGTCTAATGTTGGTTGTTCCCTTTGTAGGCGACATGTGTGTGAAAGCACTGTCGATACATGTTTGTTGTCTAACCTTTGTCTGCAGAATCGAGAATGATTCAAGTGGGGGAGAGGGTTGTGCTTCTCCAGGATGCTGCAAGTGTGAAGTTGTAGCTCAGAGTATGGTTGAACGCTATTATAGTTTGGTAAAGATGGTTTATACCCCATCATGATTTTCGGCTGTCTATTGACAAATTGAGGAACTGATCGCCCTTAATCTTTTGTTGATAGTGGTTGGGATTGTGTTGGATGGGATAGACGTGTCTTGCAAGCTTGGAAGGCATGAGCAGCGAATTGTTTAGAATTAAGCCAAGTGCTGAAGAATTGTTTTGATGAGTCGGTGCAAGACAGTGTTGAGATGCTTAATTTTGATGGGAATTTGAGTGTTAATGAAAGTAGGAAGTTGGCGGTTTGCCGATTAATTGTGGTTGTTTGGAAGTTATCCTGACAAGGTAGTGATGTACAGCTAGGACGTGAAGTGGAGTTGTGATTGACTTATTTACGGGAACTAGTCCGATATTGAGAGCTCCATATCATATGTTTGTTTGGATAAGTCAAGGAATTAAATTGATCGAGTAGTTTTGAGACTTGTGTCTGGTATGTGTGCTACGACAATAGATTGTGAGGTCGAGTATATAAAGGGTAGATAGTGACTTCTGGTGATCACTAAAGAAAGTAAGAGGTGGAATACAATATTGGTATAATTAGACATTTAAACAATTTGAGAGTTGAAGATGCGTTGAATGGCCTTCTAAGTGTGAAATGTTGTTTTCGTATTGTTGACGTAACGGGTGAACCATAATTCTGAATGATGCAAGATTAGAAGTGTTGGGAGTTATTACAATGCTCTAGGAGATGGTGAAGTAATGACATGGAATTAAGTTATTTATTGATGGAATATGTTTGGATGTTGCAGTAAGTGCGAACAGCGAGGTTCGTGTTTCCTCCAGAACTCACAGATCGAGTGTTCGTTTGGCTTGGGATTTTCCATACTCAATTGAGTAAGTCAATGGTATGTAACCGATGATATTTGGGTTTACTCGAAGAGTACAAAGGATCATGTTGAGCGTCGGGGACTGAGTTATCAGTGTTTGAGAAGAAGTAGTGATATGCTACTGTGAAGAAAGTTCTGAGAGTTTTGGGAGAGCTGTCAATAGCTCGTGTGTCGGTTTCGCCGAATCTGACAGAACTAATTGTTGTGTTTTGTGATTCTTTATTGAGATGATTGGGAGATATGTTAAGAACAATATCAACGAGTTTTGGTTATGCTTTAAGGCAACTTAAAGTACATAAGGGAATTATCTGACAAGTGATTTAGAGTTGGTTGTTGTTGTGTGTTTGTACCAAAGTTTGGAAGCCTCAATTGTTTAGTTGAGATTTGAGATGGTTCATGATCTTAAGAGCTTAAGGTATTTGTTTGATTTGAAAAAGTTGAATATGATGTAGAGGAAATAATTGGGACTTCTGGAAGAGTATGGCTTTGGGTTGAATTACCATTCGAGTGAGACAACGTGGTAGCTAAGGTATCGACTTGGGAAGTTTTGTGTATACCAATAATGATGGTAAGGAAGTTAAAACTGATAAAGCAAATTCGGGATATGAGTTTGATCTGTGAAGAGACTTCTTATGGGATTGAGCTTTGTATGTTGAGACTGACTATTGGTATTTTCGATGAGATCCGAGGAGGTCGGAATCCTAATTTGAGTTAAGAGATTTATAGGGTTTAATGGATTAAAGTCGAAGTGTGAACATCAGAGACTGTTGGGCCTGATGCAACCGTTTGTTTATTTTGAGTAGAGTGAGATAGTATTCCCATGGATTTTGTGTCGGGTTTTTTGAAGAAGTTGAAGGAATATGATTCGATTTGGATGGTTAAGAATGGATTAACAAGAGTAACTCGTTACTTGCCAGTAAAGATGAATCACACTGTTAGATGGGAACCTGAGTTTTACATTGAGATTTTGGAAAGGTTCGTAGACGCCTTGGGTGTCGTGTTGAAGTTGGACTCTGTCTAGCATCCGTGGACGGATGGGCGGACAAAGAGAACTACCCAGTATGTAGAAGATTTGTTGAGAACTTGAGTTACCTACAATAATCGCTATCATTCTATTATCAGAATGACATTGTATCAGGCTTTGTATGGTAGGAGGTGTAGGATTCCTTTGTGTTTATGTGTGTCTGGTGAGAGTGTTGCACTAGGACCTGAGATTGTGTAAGAGACGATTGGAAAGATCAAGAGGAATCCAAGAAAGGACGTGTTTTGAGAGTTACGGTAGTAACTGGTGTTGGTCGAGCTTGAGGTCTCGGAAACACCCACTGTGTTTTACTGATCTGTATCAGAGTGGCGCAGCAGAAGCGTGGGGAAAATAGCATGTTGGACTGTTTTACCGTTGTCACTTGTGGAAATTGCATGATTTGTTCATGTTTCTAAGTTGAGGAAGTGCATTCATTCAGTTGGAGTGGTGTACGAGTGAGAGAGGATTTGATTATTGAGACATTGCTAGTTCAGGTTGATGAACGAGAAGCAACTTCGAGGTAAAGGGATTCCTTTAGTGGGAGTAGTTTGGGATTTGGGATGCGAGGGTCGTATCCAGAGTTGTTCGAATCAGGTAACATTTTCGAGGATGAAAATTCCTAAAGTTAGGGAGAGTTGTGTTGCACCCCAAAATTTGCCCAACATTTCTTTACCTAGCTTATGTTTCATTTCATGCACATTAGCATTGTCATTTGCATTTCATTGACATGTATGCAGGAGATCAAGAGGTATGATTACCAATCAAGGGCTACACAAGACTATGAGGCTAGCAAAGAAGGTTATTCAAGTGTTAAAGGGTTGATATCCTTGTCAGAGAAATTAAAATATCCTCAGAGAGAGTGATTGAAACCAAGTATGTAGGTGTCGCTTGCGCGAAAATAAGGTGCCGGCACAACAGAAGAGTCGCCACCTTTCGTTATTTATCCCTCAGAGCGGGAAAGGAAACGATCGGAGAAACCTAACGAAAAACGCATAAGACAAGGTCGTCGCAACCGTTGTCTGGGTTCGGGAGTCGGTTACGCAAGGGGAAGGTATTAGCACCCCTCACGTCCGTCGTACTCGACGGGATCCACGCTTGTTATGATTACTGGACGGGTTGGTTTTATCTATCTACCTATCAAGGCTGGTTTAAACAGAAAAGAAAAATGACTCGGCAAAGCGTCGCACTTTATGCCTACATATTCTCATCAGAGAATGAGAAATCAGAGTCAACGTAGTTCGACCTACGACGGATTATGGGGGAAGGTAGCTCGCCAATACATCAGTATTGTGCCTACATACTCTCAACAGGTATGAGAGATCAGAGCTTACGTAGTTCGGGACACTACGCATTATTTCCTGTCTTTTACGAAAGAAGTGTTTTTTATTGTGTTTGCAATTTCAATCGCACTAAAGACTATGACCTGAGAGTGAATGTGTCGCATGTCACCCAAAGGGTACCATACTAAACATCCAGATTGTGGCAAAGAAACTCTCCCACAATCCTTTCTCATATAGCTTAAGGCTCGTAACGTATGAAAGAAATCATTCATGATTACTGTATCTTAAACTGTTTTGAGATGAGAAGAGAACAGGCCCAACTAGGAGGGAGACTATCAAGTCCTACTGTTGTCATGCCAAGGATTCATCCTATGGTTGAGGTTTGAACAGGGAACTCCTAGAAGTTGCCATGCATAGGTTTCAACCTAAAGTTCTATCATCAATTCCTTATCAAAGGAAATGAGAGTCCTAAGGGATCATGTCAATGCATGCAATGCAAGTGAGGAAGGAAATGTGTGTGGGGCTTTAGCCTCCACAAGCTCATCTCAACCTCAAGCCAGAATGGATAACAGTAATCAGGCTGAAAGATAAAACTACATGCTATCAAGCAATATACAGTAAACTGCAATCATACAGAAGAAATGAAATAAATGCCATCAGGCAAACAAACCACATGGGAAAGGGAGCTGGGCTCTACCGAATACCCGCAAGCAAAGCCACACAGTAACAATACAAGCAGAGGGAGCAACTCAACCTCTAGTGCAATCATGCTCCTAGATTCTACCTAGTCTAGATATGAACTTATTCTAATGCATCAAGCAAGTCAAACAAAACATGTCAATACAGAAGAAAACAAAAAAGAAAAGAAAGCAGATCAACTCCTCTCTCAACTCCAAGCTTCAGCTCTTCCAACAGCATCTCAGTCTTCAGACTTCCATCACTCTTGACAAATATCAATTTTCTTTTCCAGGTTTCAACCCTTCAACAAAAGTTTCAACTTATCTTCTCTGAGCTTCAGCTCCTTGATCAGCTCCACCTTCAGGCTTCACCTAATAACCACAAGTATCAACTTGATCCCTTCAAGGTCTCCAGGTATCAAAGTAAGTATCAACTTCCTTTGATCTTCAAGCTTCAGCTCTTCAGAATCAATCTCAATTGAATCCTCCTCCTAAGTATCAACTTAGTCTTCAAGCTTTCAAGTTCTCCCTGCTTTACCAGTCTCAACTTGGTCTTCTCTTCTTGCAAGCTTCAGCTGTTTAGAGTAATCTTCAATCACTTAGAAGTATCAACTTCATCCTTCAGTCTTTGCTTCATCTTCAGGGGTCTTCAAGTATCAACTTGCTCTTGTTGCTCTTCAAGCTTCAGCTGGAATGGCAATGCTTAAGGATTCATCCTCTTCCATACTCTTCAAAGAAGTCTTCATCTTCAAACTCAAGCTCAACATCTCTCAATATACTCAAACCAAAGGAAATCACTTAACTGGATAAGCTGGGGTGTCAAACTACTTATTGACCACCAAAGGTGACCTATAAGGATTCAACATCAACTGAAGGGTTCCCTCAAAAGTTCTACTTCCTAGGCACAATCACTTATCCCTCCAAAGGAGAGAGGTGTATACCATGGAAGGACTTTGAATCATAGGCAAGAATGGAGGTGGAAGATACCATCCATGTTTAAGACAGAAGTTAACTAGGTTTAAACTCTTCCTAATCCCTAACCCTAAAACAATCAACAAAACAAACAAGATCAAGCTCTCAAGCTCCTCAATGCTCCTCAAAGCTCCTACTATGCTCCTCAATGCTCCTCAAAGCAAAACCAAGCTCTCTAAGCCCACAAAGCAAAGCAAACAAAAATACAAGCCCACAAGGGCAACACAAACAATCATCAACTACAAAAATCATCTAAAAATAGTATACCACTATATTAAACCTAATATAATTTCTAAGGGATCCTACATACCTACCCTTAATACCCTTATATGCCCTAATGTCTATCTTGGCCTAGAAACCCAAAATTCTAGTGTTATTGTGGACATATGTTAAGGATTAACCTAATTCTACACAACCTAAAATCATCTAAGCAAAACTATCCTAAAATTCATCATAAAATCATGGAATAAATCCAGGAGGGAGCTAAATTCCTAATCTAACTATCCTAAAAAGAATGGCCTAAAAATATGAAGGGAACTAGCTAAACAAAATTCTACAAAACCATGTATCAACATAAAAGAA
This sequence comes from Lathyrus sativus, assembly GCA_963859935.3. Taxonomy (NCBI): domain Eukaryota; kingdom Viridiplantae; phylum Streptophyta; class Magnoliopsida; order Fabales; family Fabaceae; genus Lathyrus; species Lathyrus sativus. The sequence continues at coordinate 271,060,258 of OZ012739.1, forward strand.
TTAAAATGCTATTAAAATGGAAAATACACAAAAAATATTAAAAATGCATGAAATGCAAATATTTTGGTTTCATAATTTTCTAGACATTATCATGAAATGGGAGAAAAAATCCCCATGCAAAAATCACTAAATTCCTATTTATTATGATTTTTCAAAGATTGAAATAAAATGGAGAAAAAGAAATGAAAATATGAAATGATGTGATGCAGATGGCAAGCATGTCCAGTTCAATTCATGAATGGGCTAAAAACGGTGGTGCAGTTAGTCATGCGTGCTAGGCCCAAAACTAATCAGAAAAAAAATTAATAAAACATAAAGAAAATGAAAAACACACGGTGTGGATAGTAATGGAATTCAGTACATTTTCACAATGGGCCAGGATTGGGGGTGTGGATAGCAATCCAGCCCAAACCCTCCTTTAATGAAACGTCGCGTTTCATGCTCTTCAGAGTTTCCCTCTTCAAACAAGATTGAATCTCAACCCTCAGATCTTGGTCTTAGTCAAAAGTCAGCTTATGATCCAATGGCTACGCTTCGTCTTCTTCCTCCAGCTAGGGTTACAAGGATGAAGCCATGGAAATGCAGAGCACCAAACTCCATCTTCCCCAAACTCGAACCTCATCGTTTCTCCATGAAAACTTAAAATTGAAAATCCTAACCTGTCCAGAATTTCATGCTGAACCTAACCATGATCTTAGAATTCCTTGAAACCTCCTCCAACATGAAACACGATCCAAGATTGAAATTATGGTCAATCCTCAACTTTAACAATTCTTGAATTTTCTTGCATCAGAATACTCACCAACTCACACTGAATGAAATTCGCTATCAAACTCATGTTATGTCTCATTATATCTCGAGTTCTTGCTCAACAAAGTAATGGTGTCCATAACTCAATCTTCATCAATTGATCCCTAACTCTCCAGAAATGATCACCTACTGGTCTCTAACCTTTCTAACCTAACCAATCTACCTAAAGATGCATAAATTATGGTGTAGAGTGAATTTTGCAAACCTGGTATTTCTTGATCAACAGATGGTGAAAACCTTCACTTCAAGCCTTGTAATTCTTCAGAAACCTTCCTTGGATGTTGATCTTGCTACTGTTTGCAAAAGATTGAATGGAGAATGCTTGAATCTCAGAATTCGGTTCTGACTTGCAACCTTGAAAATTCAATTGCCAACTTCTCAAATCACCATGGTTTTGCTCTCAAATTGATCTGCACAGCTTCACTATGATCAGAGGAATGTGTTAAGATGGAAAGAATGAATGGAAATGGTTCAGAATATGGAATTCACTTTCAACTTGCAATGGAGGCAAGTGAAATGGCCAACTCTCTCTTCTCTCAAATCTTACACCAACCTTGCATCTGAGCAAATTCTATAGGTTATATAGAGTGGTTCAGAATCATCTAGAACCATCTAGAACCTTCCTATGAGAAATTGGGATTCTCATGTCATGATATTATGAATTCACTTCTCCTCATGTGCTATCTCATGCCATAGCCCTTGTAGCAACCAATTCTGACTTGAAATTATCCTTAAATGAGATATATGATGTGTTGAGATGCATAACTAACTTGTACATTGAGTTTTCTTAAGTTTTGCCTTTGAACCTTAAGATACAAGCAACCAATTTCCAAAGCAGCCCCATGATCTAGGCCTCAAATCAAAATTGTGGCTGAACCATTTTTTTTAGAATGTCTTTTAGAGTCAAAATGACCTATTATATGCCATGGTTTCGATGTGTAACTTGGGATTTCCAATTTCCAATTTCAACTTATTTAACTTATGCGTCCATTTTAGATCATTTTTATCACTTTTTGATACAAGCCTTTTCAATATCTCATGACCTCCATACTAGCCTTAAAAAATCATTCTAAGCAAGTTTGATGTTGAAGATATTTCCATTTGAAGCTTGGAAATAGGAGATATGGCCTTATGCTTGAAATGACCTATAATATCCAAATGACCAAAATGCCCTTGACTTGTCAAAGCCATAACTTGAGTTCTACAAATCCTATCAAGGACTTCTAGTACTCTCTAGAAAGCTAAGAAGATGAGGAAAAATATTCATGTTGACCAATACTTCATAGGAATCATCCTTCTTAGGCAAAAGTTGGATGCAAGTTGGGTGACTTTCAAGGACCCAGATTCACATACCTCAAATGACCTGTAACTTGTCAAAGTCATAACTTGAGCTCTACAAATCCTATCAAGGACTTCTAGTACTCAAATTAAATCTAAGAGCAAGCTATACAACATTCATGTTATGGGGAAGATGAGATGACACTCACATCTTGAGCTACACTGCCTTGAAGATAGGGATCAAACTAAGGGATTTTACATTGTCAAGCCTTAGAAACCCTAGCTTAAAACTTCTCAAACTCCTCAATCATGATGAGTTGGTTTAGGAATCATCCTTATAGCATCTCAATGCATCAATCCATGATCACATGGCTCTTGGATTAGGTCTCAACCCTCTCCAAATCATCAGTTGACCTAGGGTTGACCCAGTCAAACCCTAATTCCACCACTCATGGCTGAATCTTCTGAATTCTTGTACAATGACCTCTCTAGGCTTCATGATGTCTTTCAAGACATCTCATAAGCTCTCTCAAAGCTTCAAGTCCATCCTCATAGTCTCAGAATCATCTGAGGAGCTCCCACAACTCTCAAGTTATGAGACACACAACCTTGGTTCCAACCAATCTCTCTGAGGACCTCTTGAGTTCTCTGACAAAGATATCAACCTTTGAACACTTGAATAACCTTCTTGGCTAGCTTCAAAGTCTCATACAACTCTTGCTGGGTAATCATACCTCTTGATGAACACAAGCTAGGTAAATAAATGTTGGTCAAATTTTGGGGTGCAACAGCTGCCCCTATTCAAACGGCTTGAACCTTACTGGGTGAGGCGAACGGCTCTCAGCCAATCGAGGTGCGAGACCATTGAATACCGATAAACCCGGAAATTTTCCAACTGCACAAGTACATGGCACTCTGACGGGAACAAATCTTCGGAAACTGAAATAATAGCTGCACGGCAACTAGCTGGAGAATTGGTCACACGGTGACGGGTAATACATAGCCGATCACACCATCAGGCATCACGATTCCTCGGGCCTCTTCAGGTCAACCATCAGGTTGATCATGCCATCAGGCATTCAAATAAAATTGTCGGGCATCAGCCGGACTTCAACCATCAGGTTGATCATGCCATCAGGCATTCAAAGAATTGTCGGGCATCAGCCGGACTTCAACCATCAGGTTGATCATGCCATCAGGCATTCAAAGAACTGTCGGGCATCAGCCGGACTAGGTCAGCAAGTCGGGAATAGAATTCTTGGTCAATCATGATCCAACTGGGAATGTCTACCTCTACCATCAGGCACTCTGCATCAACTGAGAAAACTGCTTCACTAACATGGTCGGACTTCAATCATGGAGTCTTCAAGGGAGGTTTCAACTTCGTCGTTCAAAAACCTGTTGGGGATAACGCCCCTCCGCTGGGGATTCTGGAGAACTATCAAGTAACTCCGCTCCAGGGGTCCAGAAATCATTCTGGATGAATCAACTCTGCTGAGGACTTCAAGACTCATCTTGGACAAATAACTGCGTCGGGGACCTTCAAAAATCATCTTGAACCGTCGACCATTCTGGAGATTTCAGGAATCATCCTGAGCGAACACTCTGTTGGGGATTTCAGGAATCATCCTGAGCAACCTTTACTGGGGACTCTAAGTATCAACTTGAGCAACCAACTCTGGTGACTGCACTGGGGTCTTAAGAATCATCTTAAGCAAACGGCCCTTCTGGGGAATTCAAGAATCATCTTGAACTGAAGACTTCGCTGGGGACTTCAAGAATCATCTTGAGCAAGCGGCTTCGTTGGGGAGAATGTCAGGAATCATCCTGAGCAATCTATTATGCGGCGGAACACCTGCAAAACAAGAACGGTAACAGCCTAGATCATGTTTATTATGCATATGCTTCGGCAATGGTGCAATGCTCCACATGGTGGAAATGCTATGCGTTTATGATAAATGTTATGCAGTCATGCACAATGATGCGATCCCGTCAGCAACATAAATGCCGAAGGGAGAATCCTCCTGTCAAGGAGAAAGAACTACTCAGATAGAGGAATCATCCTGCTGAGGAGAACATGGTCACGCCAATCTCAATTGGAATCCGCAGGGGACACCACTTCAGTTGACTGCTGCGGGGGAAACAACTTTAGTTGATTGCTGCAGGGGAACGAAGCTCTACGAGAACCTGGACCTGCTGAGGGAAAGCGATGTCAATCGCGGGAATAACCTGCATGGCTTTCTCGGCTACTTCTCTGGAGATAGCGACTCTATGGGGAAACAACTTCGGTTGTTCAACCTTCCACTGGGGAGAACCAAACATCCGACTTCGGGGGAGAGTACGACTCTGGTGGGGAATTTCAATTCCGCTGGACACTTCAGTCTGGCACCATTAGTTGCTGCATACTTCGGCGTACAAATAATTTCCTACGAAACCTGCACTTGTGACCCGGTGCTGGGGGATGAACACGCGCTTCGGCGCCTGACTCAGCTGAGGAGATAACGTTCCTTCAGGACGCATCTGATTGGGGGAGAGAATCTTCTCGGCCCGGGGAGACATATCAATGCTCACTACCTCGGGTTCAGACTCTGCGAGGCGAGGCTGCTGAACTTTGCTGGAGAAAGAGGAATCATCCTTCTTCGGGATGCGCACGACGCACTGTCTGGAATATGCTACACCTGTAACAACACAAACAATCAGACAAGATACCCTTCTCAAAGGGGCCTACTAAGGTTATTATCTCGTGACAATGTTCAAGTAATTCATTGTTTCAACAATCAGTGGCCTAGGCCAGTAAGTTTATGTATGCGCATTTTATCAAAAACATCGGCGTTCTTTTTCGCAAACAAAACAGATAAATGCTAAACAGGCAAACAAAATTGCTGAATAGTATGCTTTTTATTGATAACGAACCCCTGAATGGGTAAAAATGTTTTACAACAGAGGCAAGCTCCTGGAATGAGGAAGTCGCGCAAAAATAAAACATAAATATACATCAGTATATGCAAATGTCGGCAACAAGACGCAGACGAACACCATGAGTTGATCCCTCTATGACCCGCTCGACTTCGATACTTCTCCGACGCTTCATCTTCGGAAGAGATTGATTCAGATAAACGGCCCTCAGGTCTTCCAAACCACTAAACAAAGAAAGTCCACACGCGGAACGCAGTCATTTGCTTTTTCAAATCCCTAACTTTTGCGTGAACCACCCTTTGCGGGTTTTCAGTTCACCGGGATACCCTTTTTTGCCGAAGCCGCCTAGTGTAGGTTTTCGACTTCGCGGGTGTACATTTTTTTTTAATTTATATCCCTAATTTTTTCCCGAACCTTTTATTCTGTTTTTGGTTCGCCGGGATGCCCCATTTTTGCCTGGACTCTCTTTTTACTGTCCAGCGGGTCGCTTTCAAGCAATGTATTTTTTAACCGCGTCCACGTTCACCGGGGATGCAAAATCTTCACCATCCATCGTGGATAACAACAAAGCTCCTCCCGAGAAGACCTTGCTGACGACGTACGGACTTTCGTAATTCGGAGTCCACTTGCCCCGGTGATCGGAGTGTGGAGGAAGAATCTTCTTCAGGACGAGATCACCCGTCTGAAAGCTCCTAGGACGCACCTTCTTATCATAAGCTTTCTTCATTCGGCTTTGGTACAGACGACCAAACGTAATTGATGCTAACCTCTTCTCATCCATCAGGCTGAGTTGGTTCAGTCGGTTCGTAATCCATTCTGCCTCATTGAGTTTCACATCAACCAAAACTCGCAAAGAAGGGATCTCCACTTCTAACGGTAGGACAGCTTCCATACCGTACACCAAGGAGAAAGGATTTGCCCCAGTCGATGTACCTACCGTCGTACGATAACCGTGCAGTGCAAATGGCAGCATCTCGTGCCAATCTTTATAGGTCACAACCATCTTCTGAACAATCTTCTTTATGTTCTTATTGGCTGCTTCAACGGCGCCATTCATCTTCGGCCGGTAAGGAGATGAGTTGTGGTGTTCAATCTTGAAACTCTGGCACAGCTCCTTCATCATCTTGTTATTCATATTCGAACCATTATCAGTAATGATCCGCTCGGGAATTCCGTAACGACAGATGATGTCCCTCTTTGTGAATTTAGCCACTACCTGCTTGGTCACATTAGCATACGAGGCTGCCTCCACCCACTTGGTGAAGTAGTCGATAGCTACCAAAATGAAGCGATGACCGTTAGACGCAGTGGGCTCGATCTTGCCTATCATGTCGATGCCCCACATGGAGAACGACCACAGGGAGGACATGACATTTAACGGGCACGGCGGCACGTGAACTTTATCAGCATAAATCTGGCATTTATGACATCTCTTCGCGAATTTGATGCAATCTGATTCCATCGTCAGCCGGTAATATCCTGCTCTCAGGATCTTCCTCGTCATAGCGTGCCCGCCGGCGTGCGTACCAAATATGCCTTCATGGACTTCTTCCATGAGCATACTCGCCTCTTTCTCATCTACACATCTGAGTAGCACGAGATCGTGGTTTCTTTTATACAACACTCCATCAGGATTGAGATAAAAATTTCCAGACAGCCTCCCTAGAGTCTTCTTATCCTAGGTTGACGCACCCGCAGGATACTCCTTAGTCATAAGGAAAGTCTGGATGTCATGGAACCATGGCTTGCTGGCGGCGGCTTCCTCGATTGCAAAGACGAATGTCGGTCTATCAAGACGCAAAAGGAAAATTCTTGGAGCCTCATTCCAAAAATTGACTTTATACATTGAAGCCAACGTGGCTAAGGCATCAGCCATCTGATTTTCCGCTCTGGGCACATGATGGAGTTCCACTCGATCAAAGAACGGAAGCAGCCTTCTGGCATAATTCATGTACGACACCAAATTCGATTGACGAGTCTCCCACTCCCCTTTAATTTGGTTGATCACAAGCACTGAGTCACCATATACGTCTAGATTCTTGATTCTCAAATCAATTGCCTCTTCTAGACCCATGATGCATGCTTCGTACTCCGCCTCATTATTGGTGACTGGAAATGTCAGTCTCGTAGTAAACGGGATATGGGATTCGTGGGGAGTCGTGATGATCGCCCCGATGCCACTTCCACAGGAATTAACCGCCCCGTCGAATATCAATTTCCATTGGGATTTCCTATCTGGCCCCTCGTTGGGCAACGACTCATCACAATCCTTCGCTTTGAGAAACATAATATCCTCATCAGGGAATTCAAATTTCATCGGATGGTAATCCTCGATCGGCTGTTCGACAAGGTAATCAGACAATACGCTTCCCTTGATGGCCTTCTGGGATACGTACTGAATATCGTATTCCGTCAACACCATTTGCCATCTGGCAATCCTGCCCGAAAGAGCCTGCTTCTCAAAGACGTACTTGATTGGATCCATCTTCGAAATTAGCATGGTGGTGTGATTGAGCATGTACTGTCATAGACGTTTGGCAGCCCAGGCTAGTGCACAACACGTCTTCTCCAGCATCGAGTAGCGAGATTCACAGTCAGTGAACTTTTTACTCAAGTAGTAAATGGCATGCTCCTTTCTGCCCGTCTCGTCGTGCTGACCGAGAACGCACCCCATACTATTCTCAAGAACTGTCAAGTACATGATTAATGGCCGTCCAGGCATTGGGGGTATCAAGATTGGAGGTTCCTGAAGATACTGCTTTATCTTGTCAAATGCCTTCTGGCAATCCTCATTCCAGATAATTGCCTGATCTTTCTTTAAAAGCTTGAACATCGGTTCACACGTGGCCGTGAGCTGAGAGATAAACCTTGCAATGTAGTTTATTCGGCCCAAGAAACCACGAACTTCTTTTTCTGTTTTCGGCGCTGGCATTTCTTGTATGGCTTTTATCTTCGCAGGATCAACCTCGATGCCTCGTTCACTCACGATAAACCCCAGTAACTTTCCGGACCATACTCCGAAAGTACATTTGTTAGGATTCAGCCTCAACCTGAATTTCCTAAGCCTCTCAAAAAGCTTCAATAAGTTGACCAGATGCTCTTCCTCCGTTTGGGACTTCGCAATCATGTCATCAACATAGACCTCGATCTCATGATGAATCATATCATGAAACAAAGTTACCATTGCTCGTTGGTAAGTGGCCCCTGCGTTCTTCAGACCGAAAGGCATTACCTTATAGCAAAATGTTCCCCAGGGAGTGATAAACATCGTTTTCTCCATGTCCTCCGGCGCCATCTTGATCTGGTTGTACCCGGAGAATCCATCCATGAACGAAAACACAGAGAACTGGGCTGTGTTGTCGACCAACACATCGATATGAGGCAGCGGGAAATCATCTTTAGGGCTCGCCCTATTCAAATCCCGATAATCGACGCACATTCGTACCTTACTGTCCTTCTTCGGTACAGGCACTATGTTGGCGACCCACGGAGGGTAAGTGATGACCTCTAAGAAGCCAGCATCAAGCTGTTTCTGCACTTCTTCTTTGATTTTAACGGCCATATCTGGTCGCGTCCTCCTAAGCTTCTGCTTAACGGGAGGGCAATCTTCTCGTAGCGGCAAGTGGTGGACCACGATGTCCGTGTTAAGTCCGGGCATATCTTCGTATGACCAAGCAAAGACATCACTATACTCTCTTAGCATCTCGACCAATCTCTGTTTGACATTACTCTGCAGGGTAGCCCCTATCCTGACATTTCTGACGAGCTCTTCAGAACCCAGGTTCACGATTTCGATCTCCTCTTCATGGGGCAGAATAACTTTTTCCTCTTGTTTCAAGAAGCGGGCCAACTCTTCAGGAAGGTCTTCGTCTTCATCAATCTCTTCTTCGGCTTGATAGATCGGGCAATCGAAGTCGAAGTGAGCCGTAGAAGGTCCAGAGTCGATGTCATCTGTTATGTGGATCCTGCAATAACAAGGGTTAAGTTTAAAACAAGGATGCGCAGGTTAGCACAAACCCCGTTGCCATTTTACTGTTTTTCAAAACAAATATAAAACAGGAATAACAGAGATCACAATTTTGAATATGAAGAAAACGCCTTTGATTTATTAACAAAATGCATGTACATAATCCAACAAGGCCCTGACAATAAAACCGCTATGCCCCGGGTAGGACATAAGGTTGTACAATGATAGGAAAAAGTAAATCATTAATCTTCACTTGTCATCTGGATGATATCCTTGATGGTCCAATTATTGAGGCCCTCGCACGACTTGCTTGGCTGAATCCAAGAGTCGAGGTCACAGTCGCTGTCCCCGCTGTCTTCAGACGTTGCGTTGATGCTTTCGAAAATCACCCCGCCACTGGTAAATTGGATTGACCCTTTACCTCGAGACGCACTGCTAGACGAAGAAGAAGAAGCTTCAGCTCCAGGAGAATATCCCAACCCAAACTTATCCTGCTTGTTGGGTATCTCCAAAATTCGCCCCCAACCTGGGGTTGACCCGACTTGGACAACGGCCCGAGCTTCCTTGAAGGAGGAGAGATTCATCTCTTGCTTTTAAGTGACCACAGGAGCTGCGTCCTTCACTTTGACAGCCTCGAACGCTTGGCAAAGAGTTTCATGGATTTCTCCATCCATTTCCACATACTTGAAGGACGACAAATGGCTCACCATTATGTCTTCCTCGCCACACACGGTTACGATGCTTCCTCCGACAGCATATTTGAGCTTTTGGTGCAACGTGGAGGTTACGGCACCAGCAGCATGGATCCAAGGCCGGCCCAAGAGACAACTGTAGGTAGGCATGATGTCCATAATATAAAAGACCGTGTCGAACGTTTCCGGCCCGACTTGGATCGGCAGGGTCACCTCCCTGAAAACGTGTTGTTTAGTCCCGTCGAACGCCTTCACAACCAGATCACTGGGTGTGCAGATCACTCCACGAGTATCCAACTTCATTAATGCCTTCTTCGGAAGAACATTAAGTGACGAACCCGTGTCCACCAACACGTGCGACATGATTGTGCCCCTACACTCTATCGAGATGTGCAGGGCGCTATTGTGATTTCTCCCTTTTGGCGTCAGCTCTAAGTCTGTGAACCCTAGCCCATTCCCAGCATTTACGTGGGCTACAACCTCCTCTAGCTGATTCACCGATATCTCTTGCGGTACGTATGCGGCGTTCAACACCTTCAGCAGCGCGTTGCGGTGTGCTTCAGAACACAACAACAGGTTGAGAATGGAAATCTTCGAGGGCGTCTGATGGAGATGATCTACAATCTTGTAGTCACTCTTTTTAATCAACCGTATGAACTCCTCGGCGTCTTTAACAAGCAAGTATTTCTCTACCCCACACGGGACCTCTTCAACGACTTTACTTTTGCCTTTATCGGCCGCATCAGCTCTGACCGCTTTATGCGTCACGACCTCTGGCGGTGCAAATACTCTTCCGCTGCGAGTAGTACCAATGATTCCCGCAAGATTCTCCACAGTCGACCCATACTGTTCTAGCTCCAACCTCTGCCCGTTGCAATAGACTTCAGCCCCATAATGCCACGGGACAGCGTTAGTGCTCTCGAAGGGTATCGGCCTAGCTTTGGTAATAGTAATTGTAGGCGGTCTGGGCGCCGAAATAGTTATAGGCCGACGAGGGATGGTGATGGTGGCGACTTCATCGGCCTGCTTCAGCACTACCTCTCCTGATCCACTTTCAGCCCTCCGGCTAAACTGCAGAATCCCCTCAGTCATCAGACTTTGAATTCCTTCCACCAAATGCTCACATCCATCAAAACGTGTAGCACAGTCCATGCATAACTCTCCGCAACCTGGAAAGAACCCTCTTTTCAGCAACTTAGCTTTAACAAAGCTAAGCGGCGTCTTTAGATCTCTGAAGTCAGTCAACAAATCTGCACTCTCGTCTTCGATAATGGCGTTCACTCCGCCTCCCCTATGATTCGGCATAGGATTCTTCGTGACATTGGGCACATTATCGGAGAAGTTAATGATCTTGGCATCCACCAAGTCCTGCAACTTGTGCTTGAAGGCGTTGCAGTTCTCGATCGTGTGGCCTGGTGCCCCTGAATGAAAATCACAAGTGGCATTGGCGTCGTACCCTGGTGGAGGTGCTCCTGTCAAGGGAGCCATCGTCCTCTTCTGGACCAACTGTAACTGGAGCAAAGTCTGCAAGAGTTGCGCGTACGACATGGGCGGTGCCTCGAAGTGACGGTTTGCCAAAGATGCTCGATTCTGATACTTTCTATATCCCTGTTGATTCGGTTGCTGCTGCTGCGGAGCTGCCGGGATATTTATACTGGCTATCTGCTGTTGAGGGCCTTTGCCCTTCCTTCGAGCGTTGGTCACGGCGCTCGCTTCTCCTTCTCGCCTTTTGCCAACATAAGGTTTCTTTCCGCCTCCTCTAGCTGAGGATGACTCACCTTGAATTTTCCCGATCTTGATCCCATTCTCGACGTGTTCACCCATGATAATGAGATCCGAGAACTTCCCAGACATACCGCTGAATAACTTTTCATAGTAAACCCCTGGGAGGGTGGCTACAAACATCTGCACGAGCTCTCGTTCGACCATCGGCGGCTGAACCCTGGTTGCCGACTCACGCCACTGCTGGGCGTACTCCTTAAATCCTTCATTATTCCTCTGCGACAGGTTCAACAACTGGACTCGGTTCAGGGCCAAGTCGCTATTGTATTGGTAGTGGTGCACAAATGCTTCAGCAAGATCCTTCCATGTGCGCACACTAGTGGGCTCCAGACCCATGTACCACTCGAGGGATGACCCGGAAAGACTGTCTTGGAAGAAGTGCATCAGCAACTTCTCGTCTTCGGAATGAGCAGACATCTTCCTGTAATACGATCTCAGGTGGACACGAGGGCAAGTGGTGCCCTTATATTTTTCAAATTCAGGTACCCTGAACTTAGGAGGTACCTTGAAATCAGCAATTAATCCCAGCTTGGACATATCAACGCCCAAAGTATTCTGATTCTCAATATCTCTCATTTTATCTTCAAGTGCTTTGAATCTAAGCCGCGTTTCAGCATTCAGCTCTCCTTCAGCACCCTTCTGAGAGAACACATCATCCTGATGATCCTCAAGCCATGGCTGAGGCACAAACAGATTCCCGACGCCTGCATTGCCGTTGCCCGGCCCGACATTGACATTAGCTTCAGGCCCCCTTTACCGACGCCCGTCGTATTGAGTCTGATGTTGGTCATCACATTGCCATTAGCACTGCCGTTGCCCCCGGCCACGGGGACACCATTCTGCGGAGTTTCAAGTGGTGGAGGAGTAGGCACGGTCCCACCATGGAGTACGCCGTTGCTATCAACCCTGGAAATCAAAGGCTGAACCAAAGTTCTGAGCTGATCCTGGCCATTGGCGACCACTTGCATGAGCTCCATAAAGCGATCCATCCTTTCGCGGAGCTCTTGAACATCAGTTTCCACTTGATCCATGATTCTGGTCTGATTAGCTCTAGTAGGATAGCGCTGAACTGGTCTCTGATCAATCCTGGAACCGCCGGAAACAACCTGGGACAACCTGTAAACCTGAAAAACCTGTGAAACACAGAAGGGTTAGGAAAAATAACAAAATGCCTGTTATGCAAATGCTTCATGCATGCGTGTGTCTGTGCGTTAGGGAGATCTCCCCCGATCCTAGGGTCTGAGTGCCAGTGCTGATAATAATAAGAAGAAGTCCGAGTCCAATCAGGGGAACAACAATCTCATATATAAAGAAGGCCTATCAAGGCAGTACATAGCATCAGCGAGTACAAGATGAATCAACAGTGTGACCTCATCCAACAAGCCTGGTGATGGTCAGCATACGACAATGATCAAAACAAAAGGAATACAAATAGTCAAGTACGGCCACGGGCGCGATACTCTTCTAACAACTCCTTCGTTTCTGGATGATCTCGCAGAGTGAGTAACCCCTCGACAAGTAATTCCCTCTGCACAATGGTGTGCTGAAGTCCTTCGACCGAACCTTCCCATGCTCCTTCACCGAAGCAATTTTCTAATTTCCTCTTCTTGGACTCAAACGTCAGCTTGCGCTCCTTCGGGTTAGCGAGAGCTTTGTTTAGCTGGCCTTCGGCGGCGTATCTGCGGGCGGTTTCTTCATCAAACCTCTTTTCACTGTCCTTCACCTGGGCTTCCAGCTTGGAGATCTGTAGCATCATCTTATCCTCCCGCTCTTTCCTGGTGGCCAGGGAAGCCTTCCAGTGCTGGTTGAACTTGGATATCCTCCGATATGATTTGTCCAAGTGCTGCTTCTTCGTAGCCAGTACGTCGTTGACAGCTTTGAAGTCTCGACCCATGCGTTCACGCTCGGCTATCTGCTTAGTCAGGTCTATACCCAGCTGGTTCACCAACTCTGTCTGCCTTTTGAAAGAATGAACGGCTTCGTTCCTCTCGCTTCGGAGCTGAGCTAATTCCTTTTCTAGTTCTTCGTTCGCCCGCTTCAATTCATCCCGCTCAGCTAACACCTGATTATGCTGCTGAATGGGCACAGTAGCAAGCTCTTCAATCATTGGAGGGCTTTCTGGCTTGGCATGAGGAAACGGCATCCCTATAGCATCTGCCCTGGCTCTGATCCAAGTTACATACGGAGGGTAGGCTTGATTGTTGCTTTTTCCCAGCAATGGCTTTCCTCGCTTACTGATACCATTCCACGCGCGCTGAAGCTTGGACAACAGATCCCCCTCTAGAAGACCAGTGAGGTACAAAGATTCCTGTACCTCTTCATCCTTCGGCGGAGTTCTCAAAGCATATGCGAACTGTCAAACCAACAGTGATGGATTGTAGTTTATAAAACCCTTCCTGCCTATCAAAGGCACGTTTGGAAACCCGCTGCAACTGAAGATCACCTCAGTACCCAACCTATCTCTGTCGAACCAGTCAATATCCTCTGCAGATAAACTCATCAGACGCTCAGGCCACTCAGCTGTGACTGCAGACGAGGCAAAAGGACCCCTCTTGGGCAGATGGCTATCAAGCCATTTGTAAAGCAAGGGTACGCAGCATGAGACGTTCTTGCCCCTCTTGTTCTCGTTTTTGTAGTGGATAGAATGGTAGACATCTTCGATCAAGGTATGGACTGGATTCCCTGAAGCAAAGATGTGAAACGCATCAAAGTCTACAAAATCGAGCATATTGGGGAACAAAATGATGCCATATATGCACAGAGCGAGGATGGCATTGAACGCGACCCAACATCCGTCTTTGGCACACTGTTGAGCCTTACCCACTAGAAACTGCAAGGAGAACCCAGGAACCTTGTTCCAACTAGTCAATACTAACTCGGAGGCGTCCAGATGAAGTGAAGGAGCTAAACCAGCCAGATCAGGCTCGACATCCATATGAACAAAAGGCATCTGCCTCTTGATAGGCACCCCTAGCAAATCAGCATACTCTTCTAGCGTGGGTGCGAGAACAAAATCCTGGAAAGTGAAACATCTCAACGGAGGGTCGTAGAACTGCAACAGAGCGTGCAACCCATTCAACTCGAACACAGAAGGTTTACGAACCAAATTGAGCAACCTGCCGTAAGATTTTCTGAACTCATCCCTCACAGAATCATCTGCTAAAGCTATCAAACCAGTCAACTTAACCACATCGGGGGCAGGGAACTTGTAAGCCACGGTCTTCCTCAGAGAGCCCATAACAATACAATAGGAGGCAAGAAATCCTGGATCGGGGAAAACGGTACCTGCAACACAGACACACATTAATGAAATGCAAATGAGTATGCAAACTAATGCAAAATGCAATCATGCAATAGGAGACCAAGGCAACTGCTGTGGAGGTTCTGTATCAACAGAGCCATAATCTTGCTCTATCAAGGACAACCATTGCATCTGATGAGGAGAAAAACCCTGGTATCGGACCACATATCTGCTCTGTCAAGAACGACCATCTGATAGGGCCATATACATCGGATCATAATTCTGCTCTGTCAAGAACAAATGTATGATAATAAGGACCTCTGATGTAGGATCAAGAGATCTGCTCCGTCAAGAACAAACATACATATGCGGATGAGATCTTCAGACCCCAATCAAAAATATGCTCTATCAAGAACAAACATACATCTGCTGATGAGATCTTCACACCCCAAATCAAAAAATCTGCTCTATCAAGAACAAACATCTGATGACGAAAACTCTGCTCTATCTAGAACAAATACACATCTGATGATAAGATCCTCTGATCCAACAAAACTGATTTGCTGTCAAGAAAACCAGGTGGTCTGAAGGTCAAAGTTTCCTGCAATGAACCCAACCCCGCTCACAGGTATGAACCTAAACTGACTCAAGTTCGACATCCTATGCGTTCATTAGCGTCACAGACATTCAAGAGGGGTGATACGATACCCAGCAGGTGTGGCATCACCAGCTCATGAAGCGGCCTCACTCGGCTGAATCACAAATGATCGGTCCCCAGAGTCGACAATCCACCAAACCAGCAACCGTCTCAACCCAAAGGGTTGAAAGAGAAGCCAACCGGGAGAACCTCGTCTGAGCGTAGATTTCATGAGACACTAGTGCCTGCAAGGCAAGCACGCGCCCACTAATTTCCACAACTAATGCTATGGTGCACTCAAGCCTAGGTCTGGCTTCTAACTCATCAGAATGCCCCTCCCACAACAGCACAGATATTCATATCATACTGGAAATAAAATGCAGGAAATAAAGTGCGAGAAGTAAAATGCGATAAATAAACGCAACCCAACAAGTAATCATACAAGCGCTAGGATTGACTCGCGTAGGGAACCGTTGGGATCCCCAGCAGAGTCGCCAGCTGTCGATTGCACGAAAATAAGGTGTCGGCACAACAGAAGAGTCGCCACCTTTCGTTATTTATCCCTCAGAGCGGGAAAGGAAACGATCGGAAAAACCTAACGAAAAAGGTATAAGACAAGGTCGTCGCAACCGTTGTCTGGGTTCGGGATTCGGTTACGCAAGGGGAAGGTATTAGCACCCCTCACGTCCGTCGTACTCGACGGGATCCACGCTTGTTGTGATTACTAGACGGGTTGGTTTTATCTATCTACCTATCAAGGCTGGCTTAAACAGAAAAGAAAAATGACTCGGCAAAGCGTCGCACTTTATGCCTACGTATTCTCATCAGAGAATGAGAAATCAAAGTCAACGTAGTTCGACCTACGAAGGATTATGGGGGAAGGTAGCTCGCCAATACATCAGTATTGTGCCTACATACTCTCAACAGGTATGAGAGATCAGAGCTTACGTAGTTCGGGACACTACGCATTATTTCCTGTCTTTTACGAAAGAAGTGTTTTTTATTGTGTTTGCAATTTCAATCGCACTAAAGACTATGACCTGAGAGTGAATGCGTCGCATGTCACCCAAAGGGTACCATACTAAACATCCAGACTGTGGAAAAGAAACTCTCCCACAATCCTTTCTCAGATAGCTTAAGGCCCGTAACGTACGAAAGAAATCATTCATGATTACTGTATCTTAAACTGTTTTGAGATGAGAAGAGAACATGCCCAACTAGGAGGGAGACTATCAAGTCCTACTGTTGTCATGCCAAGGATTCATCCTATGGTTGAGGTTTGAACAGGGAACTCCTAGAAGTTGTCATGCACAGGTTTCAACCTAAAGTTCTATCATCAATTCCTTATCAAAGGAAATGAGAGTCCTAAGGGATCATGTCAATGATACACCAAAACAGACAAAGCATCAGCTTAACAGTAAAATGCATGCAATGCAAGTGAGGGAGGAAATGTGTGTGGGGCTTCAGCCTCCACAAGCTCATCTCAACCTCAAGCCAGAATGGATAACAGTAATCAGACTGAAAGATAAAACAACATGCTATCAAGCAATATACAGTAAACTACAATCATACAGAAGAAATGAAATAAATGCCATCAGGCAAACAAACCACATGGGCAAGGGAGCTGGGCTCTACCGAATACCCGCAAGCAAAGCCACACAGTAACAATACAAGCAGAGGGAGCAACTCAACCTCTAGTGCAATAATGCTCCTAGATTCTACCTAGTCTAGATATGAACTTATTCTAATGCATCAAGCAAGTCAAACAAAACAAGTCAATACAGAAGAAAACAAAAAAGAAAAGAAAGCAGATCAACTCCACTCTCAACTCCAAGCTTCAGCTCTTCCAACAGCAGCTCAGTCTTCAGACTTTGACAAATATCAATTTGCTTTTCCAGGTTTCAACCCTTCAACATAAGTTTCAACTTATCTTCTCTGAGCTTCAGCTCCTTGATTAGCTCCACCTTCAGGCTTCACCTAATAACCACAAGTATCAACTTGATCCCTTCAAGGTCTCCAGGTATCAAAGTAAGTATCAACTTCCTTTGATCTTCAAGCTTCAGCTCTTCAGAATCAATCTCAATGGAATCCTCCTCCTAAGTATCAACTTAGTATTCAAGCTTTCAAGCTCTCCCTGCTTTACCAGTCTCAACTTGGTCTTCTCTTCTTGCACGCTTCAGCTGCTTAGAGTAATCTTCAATCACTTAGAAGTATCAACTTCATCCTTCAGTCTTTGCTTCATCTTCAGGGGTCTTCAAGTATCAACTTGCTCTTGTTGCTCTTCAAACTTCAGCTGGAATGGCAATGCTTAAGGATTCATCCTCTTCCATACTCTTCAAAGAAGTCTTCATCTTCAAACTCAAGCTCAACATCTCTCAAGATACTCAAACCAAAGGAAATCACTTAACTGGATAAGCTGGGGTGTCAAACTACTTATTGACCACCAAAGGTGACCTATAAGGATTCAACATCAATTGAAGGGTTCCCTCAAAAGTTCTACTTCCTAGGCACAATCACTTATCCCTCCAAAGGAGAGAGGTGTATACCATGGAAGGACTTTGAATCATAGGGAAGAATGGAGATGGAAGATACCATCCATGTTTAAGACAGAAGTTAACTAGGTTTAAACTCTTCCTAATCCCTAACCCTAAAACAATCAACAAAACAAACAAGATCAAGCTCTTAAGCTCCTCAATGCTCCTACTATGCTCCTCAATGCTCCTCAAAGAAAAACCAAGCTCTCTAAGCCCATAAAGCAAAGCAAACAAAAATACAAGCCCACAAGGGCAACACAAACACTCATCAACTACAAAAATCATCTAAAAATAGTATACCACTATATTAAACCTAATATAATTTCTAAGGGATCCTACATACCTACCCTTAATACCCTTATATGCCCCAATGTCTATCTTGGCCTAGAAACCCAAAATTCTAGTGTTATTGTGGACCTATGTTAAGGATTAACCTAATTCTACACAACCTAAAATCATCTAAGAAAAACTATCCTAAAATTCATAATAAAATCATGGAATAAATCCAGGGGGGAGCTAAAGTCCTAATCTAACTATCCTAAAAAGAATGGCCTAAAAATATGAAGGGAACTAGCTAAACAAAATTCTACAAAACCATGTATCAACATAAAAGAATTAAAATGCTATTAAAATGGAAAATACACAAAAAATATTAAAAATGCATGAAATGCAAATATTTTGGTTTAATAATTTTCTAGACATTATCATGAAATGGGAGAAAAAATCCCCATGCAAAAATCATTAAATTCCTATTTATTATGATTTTTCAAAGATTGAAATAAAATGGAGAAAACGAAATGAAAATATGAAATGATGTGGTGCAGATAGCAAGCATGTCCAGTTCAATTCATGAATGGGCTAAAAACGGGGGTGCAGTTAGTCATGCGTGCTAGGCCCAAAACTAATCAGAAAAACAATTAATAAAACATAAAGAAAATGAAAAACACACGGTGTGGATAGTAATGGAGTTCAGTACATTTTCACAATGGGCCAGGATTGGGGGTGTGGATAGCAATCCAGCCCAAACCCTCCTTTAATGAAACGCTGCGTTTCATGCTCTTCGGAGTTTCCCTCTTCAAACAAGATTGAATCTCAGCCCTCAGATCTTGGTCTTAGTCAAAAGTCAGCTTATGATCCAATGGCTATGCTTCGTCTTCTTCCTCCAGCTAGGGTTACAAGGATGAAGCCATGGAAATGCAGAGCACCAAACTCCATCTTCCCCAAACTCGAACCTCATCGTTTCTCCATGAAAACTTAAAATTCAAAACCCTAACCTGTCCAGAATTTCATGTTGAACCTAACCATGATCTTAGAATTCCTTGAAACCTCCTCCAACATGAAACACGATCCAAGATTGAAATTATGGTCAATCCTCAACTTTAACAGTTCTTGAATTTTCTTGCATCAGAATACTCACCAACTCACACTGAATGAAATTCGCTATCAAACTCATGTTATGTCTCATTATATCTCGAGTTCTTGCTCAACAAAGTAATGGTGTCCATAACTCAATCTTCATCAATTGATCCCTAACTCTCCATAAATGATCACCTACTGGTCTCTAACCTTTCTAACCTAACCAATCTACCTAAAGATGCATAAATTATGGTGTAGAGTGACTTTTGCAAACCTGGTATTTCTTGATCAACAGATGGTGAAAACCTTCACTTCAAGCCTTGTAATTCTTCAGAAACCTTCCTTGGATGTTGATCTTGCTACTGTTTGCAAAAGATTGGATGGAGAATGCTTGAATCTCAGAATTCGGTTCTGACTTGCAACCTTGAAAATTCAATTGCCAACTTCTCAAATCACCATGGTTTTGCTCTTAAATTGATCTGCACAGCTTCACTATGATCAGAGGAATGTGTTAAGATGGAAAGAATGAATGGAAATGGTTCAGAATATGGAATTCACTTTCAACTTGCAATGGAGGCAAGTAAAATGGCCAACTCTCTCTTCTCTCAAATCTTACACCAACCTTGCATCTAAGCAAGTTCTATAGGTTATATAGAGTGGTTCAAAATCATCTAGAACCATCTAGAACCTTCCTATGAGAAATTGGGATTCTCATGTCATGATATTATGAATTCACTTCTCCTCATGTGCTATCTCATGCCATAGCCCTTGTAGCAACCAATTCTGACTTGAAATTATCCTTATATGAGATATATGATGTGTCGAGATGCATAACTAACTTGTACATTGAGTTTTCTTAAGTTTTGCCTTTGAACCTTAAGATGCAAGCAACCAATTTCCAAAGCAGCCCCATGATCTAGGCCTCAAATCAAAATTGGGGATGAACCATTGTTTTTAGAATGTCTTTTAGAGTCAAAATGACCTATTATATGCCATGGTTTGGATGTGTAACTTGGGATTTCCAATTTCCAATTTCAACTTATTTAACTTATGCCTCCATTTTAGGTCATTTTTATCACTTTTTGATACAAGCCTTTTCAACATCTCATGACCTCCCTACTAGCCTTAAAACATCATTATAAGCAAGTTTTATGTTGAAGATTTTTCCATTTGAACCTTGGAAATAGGAGATATGGCCTTATGCTTGAAATGACCTATAATATCCAAATGACCAAAATGCCCTTGACTTGTCAAAGCCATAACTTGAGTTCTACAAATCCTATCAAGGACTTCTAGTACTCTATAGAAAGCTAAGAAGATGAGGAACAACATTCATGTTGACCAAGAGTTCATAGGAATCATCCTTCTTAGGCGAAAGTTGAATACAAGTTGGGTGACTTTCAAGGACCCAGATTCACATACCTCAGATGACCTGTAACTTGTCAAAGTCATAACATGAGCTCTACAAATCCTATCAAGGACTTCTAGTACTCAAATTAAATCTAAGAGCAAGATCTACAACATTCATGTTGTGGGGAAGATTAGATGACAATCACATCTTGAGCTACACTGCCTTGAAGATAGGGATCAAACTAGGGGATTTTACACTGTCAAGCCTTAGAAACCCTAGCTTAAAACTTCTCAAACTCCTCAATCATGATGAGTTGGTTTAGGAATCATCCTTATAGCATCTCAATGCATCAATCCATTATCACATGGCTCTTGGATTAGGTCTCAACCCTCTCCAAATCATCAGTTGACCTAGGGTTGACCCAGTCAAACCCTAATTCCACCACTCATGGCTGAATCTTCTGAATTCTTGTACAATGACCTCTCTAGGCTTCATGATGGCTTTCAATACATCTCATAAGCTCTCTTAAAGCTTCAAGTCCATCCTCATAGTCTCAGAATCATTTGAGGAGCTCCCACAACTCTCAAGTTATGAGACACACATCCTTGGTTTCAACCAATCTCTCTGAGGACCTCTTGAGTTCTCTGACAAAGATATCAACCTTTGAACACTTGAATAACCTTCTTGGCTAGCTTCAAAGTCTCATACAACTCTTGATGGGTAATCATACCTCTTGATGAACACAAGCTAGGTAAATAAATGTTGGTCAAATTTTGGGGTGCAACAGTAGGTCTCCTAACTTGAGAGTTGTGGAGAGCCATCAGATGATTCTGAAGCCATGAAGAGGGACTGGAGGTCTTGAGAGAGCTTATTAGAAGTGTTGAAGATCAATTTGAGGCCTAGACAGGTCATCGTGTAAGATTAAGAAGGCTCAGCCGTGATTGGTGCAACTAGGGTTTGACTGGGTCAACCCTAAGTCAACTGATGATTTAAAGTAGGTTGAGACCTAATTCAAGAACCATGTGATCATGGATTGATACATTGATATGTTATAAGAGTGATTTCAAGGTTAACTCATCATGATTTAATAGTTTGAGAAGTTTCAAGCTAGGGTTTCTAAGGCTTGATAGTGTAAAATCCCCTAGTTTGACCCCTATCTTCAAGGCAATTTATCTCAAGATGTGATTGTAATCTCATCTTGCCCCCAACATTAGTGTTGTAGAGCATGGTCTTATCATTAATTTGAGTGCTAGAAGTCCTTGATAGGATTTGTAGAACTCAAGTTATGGCTTTGACAAGTTACAAGTCATCTGAGGCATGTGAATTTGGAGCTTGAAAGTTACCCAACTTGCATGAAACTTTTGCCCAAGAAGGATGATTCCTATGAACTTTTGGTCAACATGAATGTTGTTCCTTATCCTCTTAGTTTTCCATAGAGTACTATAAGTCCTTGATAGTATGTGTAGAACCCAATTTATGGCTTTGACAAGTCAAGGGTCTTTTGGGAAGTTGTGATTATGGGTCATTTATGATTATAGGTTATTTTCACCAACTTAGAAGCCTCAAATGAAATTTTGTTCAACTAGAAAGTTGCTCAAAATAGGGTTTTAACCTTGACCATGCATTAAGGAGGCATTGAAATGGCTCAAGGAGAGACTTGGTTCAAGGAATTTTGAAAAAAGAAGAATTAAAGAGAATTAATGACCAAAAATTGAAATAATCCATTTTGTGTCCAAACAAGGCAAAATTATAGGTCATTTTGAATGGAAAAATCATTTTAGGAACTTTGGAAATGTTGGAATTTTGGTTTGAGTCCATTTTCATACCATTTCATGTTGTTTCTTCATGATGAAGCAACATAACCAACTTGAACCATTGGCTTGCAAACAAGGAAATTAGCATAACAAACTAATTCAATATCTCATGAGATGATGATTGCAAGCATTTTCATGCCCAAAGAGAGCAAGTACACGACTGTTGCAACATGGTATTTTGAAGGAGAAAGTGAAATTGAAAATCTCATATGGAAGGTTACAGAAAGTTCTAGACATTTCCAACGAGTTCTATATAAGCATTAGAGTGGATTCAGCCATTTTTTTGGTGAAGATTGAGCCCTGAAGCAGAGAGTGAGGTTGAAGTTTCACAGCTGCAAGTTGGAATCAATTTCTGAATTCAAGGCCAAATCAAGGGAAAGTGAAGGTTGCATTAGCTTCAGAAGGTGATTTAGAGTGAATCTGCATCATCTTGAAGGTTGAATCGAGCAAGAAGTGCATCTGTTACAAGCTCAAATACAAGTTTTAACTTCTTGAAATTTCTCTCTAATTATGTGTTTCAGTGAACTAGAAGCATGTGGTTAGGTTCCCCTATTGATATAGATGGATTTTGGATGATCAATTTTAACTTTAGAGAAAGTTTAGGGTGAACTCAATTTTCGGTTGAGATTATTATTTCAAGATTCAGGCGTTTTGAGAATGAATTAATGGTAGGGTTAGATTCCTGGTGAAATTCTGGTCAATATTCATTTAAGAATCGTGGCGAATGGTTGGCTATAGAGGAAGTTAGGGTTGTACAGGGGTGGCCGGAGAAGCCACCGGCGACGGCCTGGTTCGCGCGCAGGTTTGCAGGTTTGAAATGAGGAAGATGAAATCCTCACCATCCATTCATGTGGAAGACTTGACTCAGTCCATGGATCCCAGCGCTCACGTTGAGCCACGTAACCCTTTCCAAAACTCACTGTTTTGCTTAGTAGCTTGTAAGCTTCGCTGTGTGGACCGCGCGTACCTTGATTCGAATCCTAGCGTGTTTTGTTTTTGATTTTTCATTTTGTGAATTGTGTGAGCTGAGGAATTGGAGTGTTGGGCCTATGGATTTTAGTTGCTATCACCACCCCTCCAGCCAAGCCCAACTTGGATTTTCAACGTAAATTGGTTACTGAATGCACCCCTTCTGGCTATCTCTCTTGACTGAATTCATATGGGCCTATCAAAATCTTGCTAATGACACCCCCATTTGGCCCAATCCCTGGAAATGAACTGCAATGATTTGCTATCTGCCACGCGTATTTTATTATTTTCATTGTTTTTCCTTATTTTTTCATCATTTCATATAGTTTGTAAATAATTCATAAAAAATAGGAAATTAACTCAAATTGATCCAAAATTTTTTCCCCTGACTCATGAATGAGTCTAGAAGTTTAGGAAATTGAAAAATTAGGAATTCATGCATTTGTGATTTTAATTGCATTTTTTGTATTTTAATTGATATTAAATCCATTATGGTTGATACCTTGATTTGCTGAATTTTGTTTGATCATTTGATGATGATTCTTGAGCTGATTTTTTGTGTGTGATTAGTTTAGACACGCATGCTCCCCTTAGATTTTTCTCACATTTTTGTGATGAAATTAGGTAGTGTTTTTAAGTTGAAACTTTAGGTGCTCTAGTTTTAGGGTTTAAGCTTAGTACCTTGTGATTTAGGATTTATTTCTAAGACTTTGTGGATGATTCAACCTCTGGATTTTGTATGGTAGATTCATGATTGACTTAGGTTCGCATAGTTATTTTGGTAGGATTTTAAAATTGGTTTTGGTATTTTAGTTAAGATTAACTTTAGTACTAAGTTTTAGGTTATCCTAACTTGCTAATCCAACTAGAATGATTTCTTTAGTTCCCTTAGATTAGGGTTTTGCCTCTCTTGCTCTTGGCTGATGTTGAAGACTTGCGTGGGCTGATGTGGAATGCTTGAAGAAGCTTGGATGTGAAGATTTCCCTTCTTTTGGTGTAGTTTTGTTTAGGTGTTAAGATTAGGGTTTGTAAGTAGAGCTTCTAGATAGTTTCTCTTCTTTCATAAACATGGAAGGTGTTGATCACTTCCATTCCTCCCTATGATGTAAGGTCCCCTTGGGAAGGCCTCATCCCTCATTTGGTAGGATGTGTGGCTCTTCACAAGTTGGTAGAACCTTTGAGGGTTCCTTTCTCTGATGATAGAATGCTTAGTGGTGACCTTTGGTCTTCACTTTGCTTTCCATTATCCTCACCTTGCTCTTGTTAGATGAATCTTTCTCCCTTGCTAGAGGATGGAGTTCCTTGTTAGAAGATTGAAGATGCTAGGAGTTTTTACTTCCCTGTACTTGAAGACTGCCTTTGGATCTGAAGCTTGAAGACCAAGAAGAACAAGTTGATACTTGTGAAGAAGATCAAGTTGAGATTGAAGAAAGAGCTGAAGCTTGAAGAAGATGAAAACAAGTTGACACTTGTGCGTGAGCTGTTGAAAGCTTGTAGAAGCAAGTTGACACTTGCTATTGAAGATAAGAGCCTTGAAGAGCAGTTGAAGACTGATGACTGAACTGCTGCCAGAGGAGCTTTGCTGTGAAGTTGTGGGGAGCTGTTGATCTGCTTTCTTTCCTGTCTGTTTGCTTGCTGTGCAACTCTATTGATGTGACTTGTTTGATTTGCTTGATGCATTAGAATAAGTTCATATTTAGATTGATTTAAGCTAGGAGCATGATTGCACTAGAGGTTGAGTTGCTCCCTCTGCTTGTATTTTTACTGTATGGCTTTGCTTGCGGGTATTCGGTAGAGCCTTGCTCCCTTGCCTAGGTGGTTTGTGTTTTGCTTGATGGCATTTTATTTCAGTTCTTCTGTATGATTGCAGTTATTCATATCTGGCTTGAGGTTGAGATGAGCTTGTGGAGGCTGATGTCCCACACACATTGCCTCCCTCACTTGCATTGCATGCATTTTACAGTCGTTTACTGTTTACTGTTTAAGCTGATGCTTTATCTGTTTCTATTTATCATTGACATGATCCCCTAGGAATCTCACTTCCTTTGATAAGGAAGTGAGGATTAGAACTTTAGGTTGAAACCTATGCATGATAACTTCTAGGAGTTCCCTGTTTCAAACTTCAACCATAGGATGAATCCTTGGCATGACAACTGTTAGGACTTGATATTCTCCCCTTAGTTGAACCTGTTCGTTCTCTCTTCTCATCTCAAAACAAATTAAAATACAGTAATGAAAGTTAACTGAGGTCGTACGTTACGAGCCTTAAGCTATCTGAGAAAGGGTTGTCGAAGAGTTTCTTTTCGACAGCTTGGATGTTTAGTATGGCACCCTTTGGGTGACATGCGACACATTCACTCTCAGGTCATAGTCTCTAGGGCGATATTGGTTGCAAACATCCATAAAAAATAGTTCTTCCATAAAAAACAGAAAACAAACTTAAAACCTTTTTGCCCCGTGGGCCCATAATTCAAAGGAAAGCTTTTCTGAAGAAAAGAGTGTCGTTAACTCCCAGTTCTACCGCAAACGGTAACGCCTGAGTCTCCAAGGGTCGAGCTGCATACACCAAACTGCTGGAACTATTTGTTAACCCTGCTCGGAAAGACAGATGAATCTGAATTCCCGTAATCCATATTATCCCGAACTACGTAAGCTCTGATCTCTCATACCTGTTGATAACGAGAAAACGCATTGATTATATTGCTAGGTTTCATTAACGTTTTATCGCATATTCACCGTTTTAACACTCGATTTCTCGAGTTTTTCTTACCATTTTGCAGGTACATCATTATATGGAGCTAAATCATGAATTAAGAGCAAAAGGAACAAAAGAAACCATAAAGAGATGAAGAAATGAAGAAGCCTGCAAAATACTGCATAATTTGTTGCAGCCACGGTCGTCACAAGGGTGTCACGACCGTGACACCCCAATTTGAGCCATCACGACCGTAAGAGAGTGGTCACGACCGTGACACTTAAAAACCACAAGTTACGAACGTGAAGACCTTGTCACGACCGTGACAAGGGTAAAATTAGGTTTTGACTCAGACTACGTCAAGGCATTACGTGAAGACCATTTCTCCTATTTTGTTATTACGTGAAGACCATTTCTCCTATTTTGTTGCCACGTTCCTGCATTCCTTCCACAAATTCAGCAAGGCCCATGCAACAAAGGTCCAAAAATCTAGCCCATTAAGGATTCTATAAATAGTACAAGTTCTATGAACAATGGACACAGAGCATTTTTTATACAAATTTCTGCGGAAGCTCTGCCGAACTGTATTACGAACCATCCTTTCTATTCCTGCATTATTTTTAGTCTTTTGTTTCGTTCTTTTTATTGTATCCAAACCCGCCATATAACAATTTCCAACATCAGGAAATTGTTATACATTTATTTGTTTCTAAACCTTCAGCATTTGTTTATTTTCAATTTCCGCTAACTCCAAGCTTTCCGGTCTGTGGAAGAAGGAGTCTGCTCGAATATTTGTTAACCAGGTTTTTCATTATATTGCAATTTAATTTAATTATAATGTTTATTTATTTTTCTGCCATGAGTACATTATTATTAAATTTTCTATCTCTGTCTGGTTCAACATCGATGAGTAGCTAAACACCTTAGGACGGTATGTAGTTATAACAAACCTAACCGGTAAAATATAACCATAGGCTAAAAATAATTAATCACTTAACATTCTGGCTGATACTTTTTAATTGAATTAGACCTTTTCGTTACGAGAGTAAGAAAAGAGTATTAGGTTAGGTCAAGACCACGAGAGTGTGAGATTTTAACCAGATAGCTAAAGTTAGGCATTTAAATTAAACACAGCGAGAGCGCTTTAAGATAAATTAGAATTACTTAGTTTCTAAAAATTACCTCTAAACACTTATGGGCTAGCGAGAGCAGGCATAGGGCTTTAGGGATAAGATCTGATATAAGACCACGAGAGTGTGAGTTGAGGGTATTTAAACTGGTAACCTCTACCGAACAGATTAAGTGAACACCTTTATAAGCCTAGGTTAGATTGACCCACCTAAGTTAGTATAATTACATACCGACCGCCTTAATATTACTTTATTAAATCTTAAATTTAATTCCGCCCTTAATAGTCTTAAAAACCAACAAAAAATCGTGACAACCATTCACCTTAGCTAAACTAGAAGTTCATCTAGCACTAAGTAACCATAGAATCCCTGTGGATCGATAATCTTAAATATTAATTCGATAGGCTGTGCACTTGCAGTAAGATACCGCTAGACGCATAAGTAGACACGTCTTTAGCCCATCAAGTTTTTGGCGCCGTTGCCGGGGATTCCTTATTTTAGTTACTAGTGCATTTAGGTAGCATTGTCTAGACTAAGGTATCAACTATTTAATTTAATCTAATCTCCGAGTGTATGCCAAGTACTCGCTCTAAAAGCGAAGAGTTGCAACCTCTAATCCCTGAATCGGAACGCTTCTTACACGTAAGAAGACGTATATTCGATTTCGAAAATAATTACAATATTCCAAATCTTCAATTAGATCCGCCTAAACCAGTCATAAATTCAAAGGACGCAGAGATGGCTGAAGAACAAACTCATCCACTCAAGTATTACGCTAATCCTTCGCAAGCTGAACCGCATTCAAGCATTGCAGCGCCGGCTATCAACCGAAATGATTTCGAACTAAAACCTTCATTGATATCAGCCGTGCAACAAAATCAATTCGCCGGAAATCCTACCGAGGATCCGAATCTTCATCTTTCGATCTTTGTGCAATATGCAGATACCGTAAAAGCCAATGGAGTTACCCAAGAAGCTATTAGACTATGTTTATTTCCTTTTTCGCTTCGAGACAGAGCAAGAGCTTGGATTCAATCTCTGCCTTCGAACTCAGTAACTACGTGGGCAGAACTTAAGAGAGTTTTCCTGAATAGGTATTTTCCACCTAGCAAGACAGCTATGCTGAGAGCTCAGATCAACGGATTTAAGCAAAGAGAGAGTGAATCATTATTCGAAGCTTGGGAACGCTATAAGGATCTACTGAGACTTTGTCCACATCATGGATTAATAGAATGGATGGTCATCCATACCTTCTATAATGGACTCTTGTACAATACAAGAATGACAATTGACGCTGCCGCGGGTGGTGCATTGATGGACAAAGAATATAATGATGCCTATGCACTTATCGAAAGTATGGCTCAAAATCATTACCTTTGGGGAAGCGAGAGAGTCGCAACTGAGAAACCAACAAAGGGAGGTATGTACGAAGTAAGTAGTATGGACCAAGTCAATGCGAAGTTTGACCAACTAAGCCAAAAGATAGATAACTTGGCCATAATACCTACAGCCACTGTGGCTGCAGTAACACCTAACTGTGAGTTATGTGGAGTCCCAGGACACGAAGTTTCTGATTGTCAACTATTGGCAGGAACTCCCACTGATCAAGTGAATTATGCTAAAGGAAACCCTTACTCAAACACATACAACCCAGGTTGGAAGAATCATCCGAACTTCTCCTATAAGAATAACAACGCTTATTACGCACCAGGTCAAGCACCAGCTACATCACCAGGATATCAAAAGACTGCTCCTAATATCCATAGAAAATCGAACCTTGAATTGATGATGGAGAACTTTATAGCTAACCAATCTCAAACAAACAAGGACTTCTTAAACCAAAACATTCACACTAGTGAGCAGATTAAACAATTAGTGAGCAAAGTAGATGCATTAGCTACACATAACAAAATGCTAGAAACTCAAATTTCACAAGAAGCTCAACAACAAGCACCTACTGCTGCACCAGCTGGAGTATTCCCTAGACAACCTCAACCTAATCCGAAAGGACATGCTAACGCTGTAATATTAAGAAGTGGCAAGGAACTTGACGGACCTACCGATCCAAGACTTGACAATCCAGCCATGTACCAAAAACCGGATAAACTGACTGAAGTGGTGAATGATCCAGAAGAAAAGGAAGATGACAATCGAGAGGTAGTGGAGAAAGACCAACCTTATGTGCCTCCACCACCCTATAAACCACCAATTCCGTACCCTCAAAGATTAATAAATTCCAAGACGACAGGTCAATTTAAGAAATTTGTCGAACTTCTGAAACAGTTGAATATTACTATTCCGTTTACAGAAGCAATTACCCAAATACCCTCGTATGCTAAGTTTTTAAAAGAAATCTTATCCAATAAGAAAAAGATAGAGGATAACGGAACAGTTACACTTACTGCCGAGTGTAGCGCCATAATTCAGAATAAAATGCCTCCTAAGCTAAAAGATCCAGGAAGTTTCTCTATACCCTGTGTAATAGGAAAATTCGTCATTGACAAAGCTCTATGCGATTTAGGAGCCAGTATCAGTGTTATGCCCTTAACGATTTGCAAAAGGCTAGACATGGGAGACCTAAGACCAACTAAAATGTTTGTTCAACTAGCCGATCGCTCTGTTAAATATCCTGTAGGCATACTAGAAAACGTCCCAGTACGTATAGGACAATTCTACATCCCTACTGATTTTATAATCATGGACATCTCTGAAGACTCCACTACACCTATCATACTAGGAAGACCATTCTTAGCTACCGCCAGAGCTATAATAGACGTAAAAAGAGGAAAGCTAACCTTTGAAGTAGGTGAAGAGAAAGTTGAATTTATTTTAACACAATTCTTACAATCACCAGCTATAGAGGATACATGCTATCTATTGGATGCAATTGACGAATGTGTAAGAGAAATGGAACTGAAAGAGACCACTTATTCTAAAATAATGAAAATTCAAATCCCTCCGATTTTCAAAGATGATAATTGGCGAAAACCGTATCAGGATGATAGTCTAAGCGAAAGTTTAGCACTTACACCGGATCCCATGCCAAGTAAAGATAAACCTACATAAGGATTAAAAACTTTACCTCATAACCTAAGGTACGAATTCTTAAACGTTGAATGTAAAAGACCAGTTATAGTAAATTCCAGTTTAGGAACTATAGAAACAAAGAAACTTTTAGATGTCTTGAAGAAATATCCAACTGCATTAGGATATAACATATCTGATCTCAAAGGAATATGTCCTTCAGTTTGTATGCATCGTATTCTGCTAGAAGAAGATTGCAGAACCTCCAGAGAATCTCAAAGAAGAATTAACCCAACCCTTAGCACTGTAGTAAAAGAAGAAGTTAAGAAATTATTAGATGCTGGGATAATATATCCAATCTCTGATAGTGAATGGGTTAGTCCAATACATGTAGTGCCAAAGAAAGGAGGTATCACTGTTGTGAAAAACGCTCAAGGCGAATCGATATCGCAAAGAATAGTGACGGGATATAGAGTGTGCATAGATTATCGTAAACTAAACAAAGCCACTCGAAAAGATCATTTCCCACTACCTTTCATAGATCAAATGTTAGAACGATTAGCCAAGCATTCTTACTTCTGTTATCTTGACGGTTACTCGGGATTTTTCCAAATCCCTATCCATCCTGATGATCAAGAGAAGACTACATTCACATGTCCTTATGGAACGTTCGCTTATAGGCGAATGCCCTTTGGATTATGCAACGCTCCTGCAACCTTTCAAAGATGTATGATGTCAATCTTCGCAGATTTTATAGACAACATCATGGAAGTGTTCATGGACGACTTCTCTGTATGCGGGCAAATTTTTGAAGGATGCTTATCGAACTTAGAAATGGTGTTAGAAAGATGTGTAAAAGTAAATCTCGTGCTTAACTGGGAGAAATGTCATTTTATGGTCAACGAAGGAATAGTATTAGGTCATGTAATATCCGACAAGGGAATTGAAGTTGATAAAGCTAAGATTGAAGTAATAAAAGATCTTCAACCCCCTAAAACCGTTCGAGAAATACGAAGCTTTTTAGGACACGCCGGTTTTTACCGACGATTCATCAAAGATTTCTCGAAAATCACTAAACCTCTTACTGGTTTATTAATGAAAGACGCTGAGTTCATATTCAATGAAGATTGTCTTAAAGCATTCGAAACTCTAAAAACAGCCCTCATCACCGCACCAATCATGCAACCCCCTGACTGGAGACTACCTTTTGAAATCATGTGCGATGCGAGTGACTATGCTGTGGGCGCAGTTCTAGGCCAGAGAAAGGAAAAGAAACTTCATGCGATTTACTATGCCAGTAGAACCTTAGATTCTGCCCAGCTGAACTACGCTACTACCGAAAAAGAATTGTTAGCAATTGTCTTTGCGCTTGACAAATTCCGTTCTTACCTAGTTGGAGCGAAAATAATCATTTACACAGACCATGCTGCTATCCGAAATCTATTAACTAAGAAAGATGCTAAACCAAGACTCTTAAGATGGATTTTACTCTTACAAGAGTTTGATCTAGAAATAAAAGATAAGAAAGGTACTGAGAACGTCGTAGCGGACCATTTATCTAGAATAGAAGGTATTAAACCCGAACAAGTGCCGATTAACGATGATTTTTTGTATGAACAGCTGATAGCACAAATAGGAAGCGACCTAGCTCAGTTAGATATAAATGAACCAGAATCCGTGGAAACAATCCAGACAACTGTAGGACTGCCATGGTACGCTGACATTGTCAACTACCTAGCCGCAGGAGCTCTTCCACCCGATCTAACCTATCAGCAGAAAAAGAAATTCTTTCATAATCTGAAACATTACTATTGGGATGAACCATTATTGTTCAAAAGAGGACCAGATGGAATCTTTCGCCGATGTATTCCCGAAGAAGAAATAGAAGATGTCATTGCTCAATGCCATTCATCTCCTTATGGTGGACATGCAAGCACTTCCAAGACTTGTGCAAAAATCTTGCAAGCCGGCTTATTCTGGCCTAATCTATGGAAGGATGTCCACATCGCTGTTATAAATTGCGATCGGTGTCAACGCACTGGCAATATTTCAAGAAGAGATGAAATGCCTCAAAAAGGAATTTTAGAAGTAGAAATCTTTGACGTCTGGGGAATAGATTTCATGGGACCATTCCCATCATCTTTCGGTAATAATTACATACTCGGAGCTGTTGATTATGTTTCGAAATGGATTGAAGCCATAGCTTCTCCTACAAACGATACACGAGTAGTAATAAAGCTTTTCAAAAATATAATCTTTCCCAGATTTGGTGTGCCTAGACTCGTCATAAGTGACGGTGGCTCGCACTTCATTTCAAAAATCTTTGACAAATTACTATCTAAATATGGAGTAAGACACCGTGTGGCTACACCATATCACCCACAAACAAGTGGACAAGTCGAAGTCTCAAACAGAGAAATTAAACAAATCTTAGAAAAGACTGTCGTCATATCTCGGAAAGATTGGTCATCTAAACTTAATGAAGCTTTATGGGCTTATAGGACCGCTTACAAGACACCGATAGGTACTACACCTTTCAAACTAGTTTATGGAAAATCTTGTCACCTCCCAGTAGAACTAGAACACAAAGCTTATTGGGCGGTCAGAACTCTCAATATAAACTATAATGCTGTAGGAGAAAAGCGAATCCTAGACATTAATGAATTAGAAGAATTAAGGTTAGATGCATATGAGAATGCTAAGATATATAAAGAAAGAACTAAGCGATGGCATGATAAACGCCTATCTAGGAAAGAATTTAGTGTGGGAGACGTTGTACTCCTCTTTAATTCAAGACTTAGGCTCTTTCCTGGAAAATTAAAATCTAGATGGTCAGGACCCTTTGAAATAACTAAAGTATTCCTGAGTGGAGCAATAGAAATTAAGGGTAGGAATAGTGAACCATTCATAGTAAACGGACAACGTTTAAAACATTATCATAAAGTTGAAAATAGCGATTATGCGAATAATCTAAAGCTTTTAGAATTGTCCACTAATTCCCCTGATTAATCTAAACCTAAGCACTACGTCAGGCTTTTGACGATAAAAACAGCGCTTAGTGGGAGGCAACCCATTTACTTATTTAATTATTTAAATTATTCTTTTCTTTTAGCATATTGTTATTTATCGTTTTACTATTTGTTTAATTGTTTTGTCATTTTATAGTTTTATTTTATATTACTATTATTGCCATTACATTATGCATTTCATTTTCTTATTTTTATCTTAAATCACTTTTTACAGATTTTCTAAAGTCTTTTCCACTGATTTGTTTCCCCCATATTTGCACTGACCATGGCTAACCAACCAATTAACCATATAGAAACCAAATTTAGAGGTAGGAACCAAAGAATGAAGTTTGAAGAGTTATCACAGAGGCAAATGGATTTGACCCTGTACCCGGATGATAAGACTATGGAAACCCTAGGTATACATGATAGTGTCATGTACTTGTTAAACCGACTCGGATGAGAGAATGCATTGATCCAACATAAGTTTGTGACTTACCGCGAGCTCACCCTTGAGTTCCTTAGCTCCTTAATTTACCTACCTGAGCGCGGTTTTGGATTTAGGAAAGGATTCATTAGTTTCCGCCGATTTGGAATAGAATATGACTTTAACCATAAAGAACTAGCTGACTTGTTAGGATTCCCTAGTGGACCATTTGCTTTTACTACCACACAGGTCGAATTGATGGATATGGAGCTAGATTTCTTTTGGGGAACTTTAACCGGAAACTACCACCCTGAACCAAATAACATGAATAATGATGAGATCCATAATCCTGCTCTCCGTTACTTCCATAAATTCCTTGCCCACACCTTCTTTGGAAAAGAAGAAAACATTACCGGAGTTTCTAAAGATGAAATATTTATTATGTCATGTTTCACTAATGGACAGCCTGTTAATGGTGTACCTTTCATGATGCAAACCTTCACCCGTATCCAAGAAGAACCTGAATTACCTATATTAGTAGGAGGTCTTGTAACCATGATTGCTGATGCCATAGGACTTAGGTACCAACTGGACAGGTGCAACCGTCTAGGAACAACCCGCCCTATGAATCTTAATTTCTGCTTCAATAGACATATCATAAGGAATTTAGGACATCCACCTTTTGAGTACCTAATCCGGAACGAAGTAGTAACCCTGTTCACATTGCCTAACCATGCTAGAGTAAGTGTTCACAATAAGGATAACTGGCTTTATGAGTTAAACCCACCTGATTATCCATCTACTCCTGAAACACCTCAGTCTTACAAGATAAAACATGATATAATGACCGCTGTCGAAACTGACCCTGAGACACCTCCTGGTTACCATGACATTGACCATACTGAAGAAGTACATGAAACCCCTGAAGTGAATCAAGGAGATTATGCTAACAACTTACAAAACATCATGAACACTCTCAATGCTTACCAAACTGACATTAATCTAATTAAAGAAGACATTAAGAGCATGCGATTGGACATTATAGGATTGACTGACATAACCTACGAACAATTCTATCACTTGGACTCCGCCATCGAAGACTTGAAGAAACGCTTTTGAAAATGCTATAAGTGATTTAGTTTATTTTTCTCATTGTTTTCGTTTCTAGTTAGATTTATTTTTCGCAACAATTTCATATCGTAATTTCCGTTTATGTAACTTCATTTTCAATTACTTTATGCACCTTTAATTCCAAAATTTCTCCATTTTTAGGAATTTATATATTTTTCATTCTATAGTACTGTGTTGAAATTATATACTATATGGTGTTTATGATTTAATATGAGTGTTAGTGAAGAAAATACATTATTATAAAATATGTGAATTAAGTGAGAAAATGTTTTTCTGGAAATTATTCAACGAAGCGTTCCCTCACGGTCGTCATACCCATCTCACGATCGTGACGTGCTTAAATAGCGTGTCACGACCGTCACACCCCTGTCACGACCGTGACAACCCCCATTACAGGAATCGTAAGAAACAGAACTGTTTCTCTTCGTGCCTCTTCTTCTTCTTCCTCCATAACTTCCTCAAAACTACCCATTTTCTCCATAACCTCCGTAACCTCCCCATTACCAACATTAACCCCCCATTATCATAACCTATCACATTCTCACTCTCCATTATTTATCCCGAATCAATATTTCTTTCATTTTACCATTTTTTCACAAAACATCAAAAATCTTCATTCTTCACTCTAAGCTCTTGCATGCAATGGATTCTATTACTTTTAGAGAAGGTGATGCTGGAGAAACTCAGAGAGAACGTTTTCTCCGATTCCAAAACCGCGGTGTGCAACCTACACGTTACATTGACACTGTCTGTTTGAGGGAACTCGGAATGCTTGCTAGTGTTACAAGCCTGCTTCAAAAAGTCGGTCTGTGGGATCTTTGCAGTCAACCTCAGCCCACATTCGAGCTTCTGACACTGGAGTTCTTAAGCTCATTCAGTTACATCACCGGTACCGGTTCTCAGAGTCAGCTCACCGGTGTCGCCAAATTCAGATTGCATGGCCAAGAGTTCAACATTTCGCAAACCAGGATAGTCGAGTTGTTAGGCTTCGATCACGGAACTGAAGCTCACCGTGGCGTGCCCGATAATTTTAGTGAACAAGCTTTCACTCTATGGCACGACTTAACCAACACCCGTGCATCAGACTTCCAAAGCCTCAACGCTACGCACATTCACAACCCGACAATCCGCTATTTCCACCGTGTCATATGCAACACCATCTTCGCTCGAGAAAGCAACCATAAGCTCAACTCCAAAGAGCTTCTATTCTTACACTGCGCTCTTAATGACGAGCCGATCAACGCTGCCCCTTTCATGCTTTATCATATCCAGGCCATTGCACACAGAGGCTCCACCCCGTTCTTCATAGGCGGCATTGTCACCGCCCTCGCCATTCAGTTGGGGCTTGGTGACTTGCTCGTTAATCAGCCTCACCTAGTCGCAGAATTCCTCACCAAGAGTTATTGCAGGTCCGCTCACCTGATTGCGCAGCGAGAGGATGGCAGGTATAGCCCTGTTGTCCATGGCACCATTTTCCATCATATCATTCTGCCGTCCCGCGACCGCATCGATCCATCCAGCCGAGCCAACTGGCTCTTTGTTTTACCTGCTGCTGCCAATCACGTCCCTATTCATGATGATCAGGCAGACCCTTCAGCGGATGAGATGCAGGACGCTATGGATGCAGCTGAGCCTGTCCAGGATATACCAGAGACATCTACCCGACAGCATCCTGCTCCCGAAATCACACTTGAGGAAGTCCTCCGTGCGATTCATCAGCAGAACCAGATGAACGCCGCACTGGAGCGAAGGCAGAAGGAGCAGTATGATGCTTTACTCAGCACTATTGCAGCAAACCAGGAAGCTACTAATGAGAAGTTTGGAGAAATTTTCAGCGAGCTAGAAGCCCTCCGCATTAGCATCACTGCTGCCTCCGGCACCGGTTCTGATCCTGAAGCGACTCCTTCCAGACGCCGCTCCCGCACCAGAGGCCGAGCCTGCGGTCCTCAGCAGCCATAGTTTTAGTTTGCTTATGTTGTTTTTCGTTTTTGTCGTTGTACTGTACTTTTACCGCATTTATATCACAACATTGAGGACAATGTCTGATATAGTGTGGTAGAGGTACCTTTCATTTCCGCATTTTCCCTTTTTCGCACTTTTCCATTTCGTTGTATTTTCAATTCCGTTGTATTTCTTTTCGCAAGTTAATGAAATGAGCAAATCTTTGTGCTATTTTCTTTAATTTCGAACTTTCCCCGATTATTTAGCTATACCAGAAAAAATCTTTAATTATTCGCATTACCCGACTTACCTACGGAATCGTAATTAGGAAGCCGAGAACGATTAAACAAGACCAATACAATCTTGACATCTTTGACTCCCTACTTAAGCAATTCCATCCCGATTATTATTACGAGTACACTTTTAGTTTCAGTTCAAAAGTAACCCCTAGTAGTTTATACTAGCAGTCAGCACCGTCTGAACACAAACCACGTGGGGAGCCGATGAATATAAGCGTTTGATGCCTAATCAATAATGATCCTTCATATCTCGATGCAAAATGAAAAGAAATTGCACCAAAGTACACGGTCGCATATACGAAACGAGAAATATGAGAAGGAGTTCGTTGCAAGTTGGTTCAGAGGTACTGGTTCTGAACTCGGTAGGGCGTGCTACGGCTCGATCCCCCACAACCTCCAAATCGGATAAAATATGTAGGGTTACCACACTCGTGTACCAGACCCCGTGCTCAAAAAGGATCAAAGTCGCTAACCGGCTACTCCACTACGTGCGTGCTAAGGCAAAGGGCTTAATGTGATTGCGCTAGAATGAAACCGGGCGAAATAAGATCGAAAAACTCCAGGTGAAATCGTAATGTAATTGCCGATTGTTTCGTTTAACGGGAAGTCGACGACATAGCTTGTTGCTTGTGTCATTAGTGTATCGGTAGTGTTCTATCAAAGTACCGGATTATCCGACAAAACGATCCCTCGTACGGTTTGTTATGAGTATGCGGGAATAAAATCTTGTCTGCCGATTTTCAACCGATTATTTGCTTGAGGACAAGCAAAGGTTTAAGTTTGGGGAAGTTTGATAACGAGAAAACGCATCGATTATATTGCTAGGTTTCATTAACGTTTTATCGCATATTCACCGTTTTAACACTCGATTTCTCGAGTTTTTCTTACCATTTTGCAGGTACATCATTATATGGAGCTAAATCATGAATTAAGAGAAAAAGGAACAAAAGAAACCATAAAGAGATGAAGAAATGAAGAAGCCTGCAAAATACTGCATAATTTGTTGCAGCCACGGTCGTCACAAGGGTGTCACGACCGTGACACCCCAATTTGAGCCATCATGACCGTAAGAGAGTGGTCACGACCGTGACACTTAAAAACCACAAGTTACGAACGTGAAGACCTTGTCACGGCCGTGACAAGGGTAAAATTAGGTTTTGACTCAGACTACTTCAAGGCATTACGTGAAGACCATTTCTCCTATTTTGTTATTACGTGAAGACCACTTCTCCTATTTTGTTGCCACGTTCCTGCATTCCTTCCACAAATTCAGCAAGGCCCATGCAACAAAGGTCCACAAATCTAGCCCATTAAGGATTCTATAAATAGTACAAGTTCTATGAACAATGGACACAGAGCATTTTTTATACAAATTTCTGCGGAAGCTCTGCCGAACTGTATTACGAACCAGCCTTTCTATTCCTGCATTATTTTTAGTCTTCTGTTTCGTTCTTTTTATTGTATCCAAACCCGCCATATAACAATTTCCAACATCAGGAAATTGTTATACATTTATTTGTTTCTAAACCTTCAGCATTTGTTTATTTTCAATTTCCGCTAACTCCAAGCTTTCCGGTCTGTGGAAGAAGGAGTCTGCTCGAATATTTGTTAACCAGGTTTTTCATTATATTGCAATTTAATTTAATTATAATGTTTATTTATTTTTCTGCCATGAGTACATTATTATTAAATTTTCTATCTCTGTCTGGTTCAACATCGATGAGTAGCTAAACACCTTAGGACGGTATGTAGTTATAACAAACCTAACCGGTAAAATATAACCATAGGCTAAAAATAATTAATCACTTAACATTCTGGCTGATACTTTTTAATTGAATTAGACCTTTTCGTTACGAGAGTAAGAAAAGAGTATTAGGTTAGGTCAAGACCACGAGAGTGTGAGATTTTAACCAGATAGCTAAAGTTAGGCATTTAAATTAAACACAGCGAGAGCGCTTTAAGATAAATTAGAATTACTTAGTTTCCAAAAATTACCTCTAAACACTTATGGGCTAGCGAGAGCAGGCATAGGGCTTTAGGGATAAGATCTGATATAAGACCACGAGAGTGTGAGTTAAGGGTATTTAAACTGGTAACCTCTACCGAACAGATTAAGTGAACACCTTTATAAGCCTAGGTTAGATTGACCCACCTAAGTTAGTATAATTACATACCGACCGCCTTAATATTACTTTATTAAATCTTAAATTTAATTCCGCCTTTAATAGTCTTAAAAACCAACAAAAAATCATGACAACCATTCGCCTTAGCTAAACTAGAAGTTCATCTAGCACTAAGTAACCATAGAATCCCTGTGGATCGATAATCTTAAATATTACTTCGATAGGTTGTGCACTTGCAGTAAGATACCGCTAGACGCATAAGTAGACACGTCTTTAGCCCATCACCTGTTGAGAGTATGTAGGCACAATACTGACGTATTGGCGAGCCACCTTCCCCGTAACCCGTAGTTAGTCGAACTATGTTGACTCTGATTTCTCATTCTCTGATGGGAATACGTAGGCATAAAGTGCGACGCTTTGCGGAGTCATTTTCTTTTCTTTGCAGACCAGCCTTGATAGGTAGATAGTAAAACCAACCCGTCATATAAACACAACAAGCATGGATCCCATCGAGTACGATGGACGTGAGGGGTGCTAATACCTTCCCCTTGCGTAACGGACTCCTAAACCTAGACAATGGTTGTGATGACCTTGTCTTATACCTTTTCGTCAGGTTTTTCCGATTGTTTCCTTTCCCGTTCTAAGGGATAAATAACGAAAGGTGGCGACTCTTCTGTTTTTCCGACACCTTATTTTCGCGGTAGCGACAACTGGCGACTCTGTTGGGGACTGCAATGGTTCTCCAAGCGAGTCTTGTCTTGGATTTTCTTCCTAGCTATCTGGGTCATCCCTAGCAGCTGGCGACTCTGCTGTGGACTTGATAGTTTCCTGGGATCCAACGTCCCATATGCGAGTCAGTCTGGGGATCAAACGTCCCTTATGCGAGTCAGTCTGGGGATCCAACGTCCATGTGCGAGAGTCAATCCTAGCGCTTGTATGTTTACTTGTCGGGTTGTGTTTATTTATCGCATTTTATTTCCCGGACTTTATTTTCAGTATGATATGATTATTTGTGCTGTTGTGGGAGGGGCATTCTGATGAGTGAGAAGCCAGACCCAGGCTTGAGTGTACCTAGCATTTGTTGTGGAAATTAATGGGCGCGTGCTTGCTTTGCAGGCACTAGTGTCTCATGAAATCCACGCTCAGACGAGGTTCTCCCGGTTGACTTCTTTTTCGGTCCTTTGGGCCTGAGGGGTTGTTGGTTTGGAGGATTATCGACTCTGGGAACCGATCATTTGGGATTCAGCTAAGTGAGGCCGCTTAAAGAGACGATGATGCCACACCTTCTGGGTATCGTATCATCTCTCTTGAATGTCTGTGACGCTGATGACCGCATAGGATGCCGAACTTGTGTCAGTTTAGGTCCATACCTATGAGCAGGGTCGGGTTTGTTGCAGGAAACCTTAACCTTCAGACTACCTGGTTTTCTTGATAGTGAATCAGTTTTGTCGGTATCAGAGGTTCTCATCATCAGATGTGTATTTGTTCTTGACAGAGCAGATTTATGGTCTGATATCAGAGGGTCTTATCATCAAATATATGATTGTTCTTGACAAAGAAAATTTATGGTCCGATATCAAGGTTTTCTTCTCATTATAGATATGGTTGTTCTTGACAGAGCAGTATTATGGTTTTGTTGATACATAATCTTCACCTTCATCTCCTCAACAGCACAGTCGTCTTGATCTCCTGCTGCATGATTGCATTTTGCATTGTCTTGCATACTCATTTGCATTTCCTTAACGTGTGTCTGTGTTGTAGGTACCGTTTCCCCCGGTTCAGGTTTTCTTGCCTTCTATTGTGCTATCATGGGTTCTCTGAGGAAGACCGTGGCCTACAAGCTCCCCACTCCTGATGTTGTTCAGCTGTCTAGTTTGATTGCTTTGGCAGATGATTCTGTGAGAGGTGAACTCAGAAAGTCTTATGGGAAATTGCTCAGCTTGGTTCGTAAACCTTCTGTGTTTAAGTTGAATGGGTTGTACGCCTTGCTGCAGTTCTATGATCCTCCTTTGAGATGCTTTACCTTCCTGGATTTTATTCTAGCACCTACACTAGAGGAGTATGCTAATTTGTTAGGTGTGCCTATCAAGAGTCAGATGCCCTTCGTTCATATGGATGCTGAGCCTAATCTGGCTAGTCTAGCTCTTTCGCTTCATCTGGATACCTCTGAGTTGGTCTTGTCTAGTTGGAACGGGGTTCCCAGCTTCTCGTTGCAGTTCTTAGTGGGAAAGGCCCAGCAGTGTGCCAAAGACGGTTGTTGGATCTTGTTCAACGCTATTCTTGCTCTTTGCATATACGACATCATTCTGTTCCCTAATATGCCTGACTTTGTAGACTTCGACGCCTTTCACATCTTTGCAGCGGGGAATCCAGTCCCTACCTTGATTGGAGATGTCTACCATTCCGTCCATTACAAAAACGAGAACAGAAAGGGAAAGAATGTCTCATGCTGTGTGCCCCTATTCTATAGATGGCTTGATAGTCACCTACCCAAGAAGGGTCCTTTTGCTTCATCTGCAGCCATAGCTGAGTGGTCTGAGCGTTTGATGAGTCTATCAGCGGAGGACGTTGTCTGGTTTGATAGAGATAGGTTGGGTACTGAGATTATCTTCAGCTGCAGTGGGTTTCCGAATGTGCCTTTGATAGGCAGGAAGGGCTGTATCAACTATAATCCATCTCTGCTGGTCCGACAGTTTGCTTATGCTTTGAGAGCTCCGCCGAAGGATGAAGAGGTGCAGGAATCTCTGTACCTCACTGGTCTTCTAGAGGGGGATATGTTATCTAAGCTTTAACACACTTGGAATGGTATTAGTAAGCGTGGAAAACCATCGCTGGGAAAAAGTAATAGCCAAGCCTACGCTTCATATGTGACCTGGATCAGAGCCAGAGAAAAGATCATAGGGATGCCGTTTCCTCCTGCCAGGCTAGAAAGCCCTCCAGTGATTGAAGAGCCTACCACCGTGCCTATTCAGCAGCATAATAAGGTGTTAGCTGAGAGAGATGAGCTGAAGAAGGCAAATGAAGAACTGGAGAAATAATTGGCTCAGCTCCGAAGCGAGAAAAGCGAAGCCGTCCATTCCTTCAAGAGGCAAACAGAGCTGGTAAACAAGTTAGGTACGGATTTGACTAAGCAGTTGGCTGAGCGTGAGCGCTTGGGTCGGGATTTCAAATCTGTCAACGACGTATTGGCCACTAAGAAGCTGCACTTGGATGAAGTGTACCGGAGAATATCCAAGTTTAATCAGCACTGGAAGGCCACCCTAGCCAACGGCAAGGGACGGGAGGATAAGCTGAAGTAGCAGATCTCCGAATTGAAAGCCCAGGTGAAGGCTAGTGAGAAGAGGTTTGAGGAAGAAACCGCTCGCAGATATGTCGTTGAAGGCCTGCTAAACAAGGCTCTTGCTAACCTGAAGGAGCGCAAACAGACGTTTGAATCCAAGAAGCGGAAGTTAGAAGATTGTTTCGGTGAAGGAGCATGGGAAGACTCAGTTGAAGGTCCTCAATACACTATTAGGCAGACGGAGTTACTCGTCGAAGGGTTGCTCACTTAGCCTGATCATCCAGAAACGAAGGGGTTGTTAGAAGAGTTTCGCGCCCGTGGCCGTGCTTGACTATGTTTGTAATCCTTTTGTTTTGATCATTGTTGTATGCTGACCATCACCAGGTTTGTTGGTCGGGGTCATGCTATTGATTCTGCTTGTACTCAGTGACGTTGTGTACCGCCTTGATGGGCTTTCTTTATATATATGAGATGTTATTTCCATGAATGGACTCAGACTTCTTATTATCAGCATTGGCACTCAGGCACTAGGATCGGGGGGGGGGGGATCTCCCCAATGCACGGACACACGTTTGCATTTGCATAAAGCATTTGCATAACGAGCACCTTGTCGTTTTTTCTTCTAACCCTTTGTGTATGCAGGTTGTTCCAGGATTGATCGAAGGCCAATCCACCGCTACCCGACCAAAGCAAATCAACCTCGAGCAATGGAACAAGTGCAGACTGACATCCAGGAGCTCCGAGAGAGGATGGACCGCTTCATGGAGCTCAGGCAAGTGGTCTCCAACGGCCAAGACCAGCTCAGAACATTGGTCCAACCTCTGATCTCAGGGGTTGACAGCAACGGTGTACTTCATGGAGGGAGCGTTCCAACCCCTCCACCTGTTGAAACTCCTCAGGGCGGCATCCCCGTGACCGGTGGGAATGGAAGTGGTAACGGCAATGTGATCACTAACATAGGGCTCAATGGTAATACGACTGGCGTCGGTAATGGAAATTTTGAAGCTAATGGCAATGCTGGACTGGGCAACGGCAACGCAGGCATTGGAAATATGTATGGGCCTCAGCCATGGCTAGAAGATCGTCAGGAAGATTTGTTCTCACAGAGGAGTGCTGAAGGAGAACTGACTGCGGAAGCACGTCTGAGGTTTAAGGCACTCGAGGACAAAATAAGGAATTTTGAGAACCTGAACACTATGGGTGTCGACATGTCTAAATTGGGACTGATTGCTGATTTCAAGGTGCCTCCTAAATTCAAGGTACCCGACTTTGAGAAGTACAAGGGCACCACCTGCCCTCGCGTCCACTTAAGGTCGTACTACCGAAAGATGTCCGCTCACTCTGAAGACGAGAAGCTGCTGATGCACTTCTTTCAGGATAGCTTGTCCGGGCCGTCCCTAGAATGGTACATGAGTCTGGAACCCACCAGTGTGCGCACGTGGAAGGAACTTGCTGAGGCCTTCGTGCACTATTATCAGTATAACAATGACTTGGCTCCGAACCGGGTTCAGCTGCA
Organism: Lathyrus sativus; assembly: GCA_963859935.3. Taxonomy (NCBI): domain Eukaryota; kingdom Viridiplantae; phylum Streptophyta; class Magnoliopsida; order Fabales; family Fabaceae; genus Lathyrus; species Lathyrus sativus. The sequence goes on from OZ012739.1 coordinate 271,104,179, forward strand.
GAACTTGTCATAGAGGAACAACGAAGGGTTCAAAGAATACGCCCAGCGGTGGCATGAATTAGTAGCTAGAGGTCAGCCGCCGATGGTTGAACGAGAGCTTGTTGAAATGTTTGTAGCCACTCTCCCGGGGGTCTATTACGAGAAACTAGTCATCGGTATGTCTGGAAGTTTCTCAGATCTCATTATTACTGGCGAGCACGTCGAAAATGGAATCAAATTGGGGAAAATTCAAGGGGTCGATCGATCCACTGCTGGAGGAGTAAAGAAACCATATGGTGGCAAAAGGCGTGAAGGGGAGACGAGCGCCGTGTCTAATGCTCGAAGGAAAGGTAAAGGCCCGCGCCAGCAGGTGGCTAGCATAACCATCCCTGCTGTCCAACAACCCCAGCCACAGCAGCAGCAGCCAAACCAGCAAGGGTACAGAAAGTATCAGAATAGGGCACCTCTATCAAGTCGTCACCTTGAGACACCGCCCATGTCTTATTCTCAGTTGTTACAAACTCTGCTTCAGTTACAGCTAGTCCAGAAGAGAACCCTGGTTCCCTTGACAGGGGCACCTCCGCAGGGTTATGATGCGAATGCAACATGCGAGTTTCACTCAGGGGCACCCGACCACACGATAGAAAACTACAAAGCCTTCAAGCACAAGGTGCAAGATAGGGTGGATGCTAAGATGATCAATTTCTCAGATAATGTGTCGAATGTCACGAAGAACCCTATGCCGAATCATAGGGGAGGTGGGGTGAATGCCATTATTGAAGAAGAGGATTTAGATGTGTTGACTGATGTCAAGGATCTGAAGACACCGCTTAGCTTCGTTAAAGCCAAGCTGATGAAGAAAGGTTTCTTTCCGGGCTGTGGAGAACTGTGTATAGGCTGTGCGACTCATCCTGATGGATGTGAACAGTTGATAAAGGGGATTCAAAGTCTGATGACCGAATGAATCTTGCAGTTTAGCCGAAGGGACGAATGTGGATCTGGAGAGGTAATGCTGAAGCAAGATGATGAGGTTGCCACCATCACCATCCCTCGCCAGACGATCACCATTTCTGCACTCAGGCCGCCCACCATTACCATCACAAAGGCTGAGCCGATACCTTTTGAAAGCACCAATGCTGTCCCATGGCATTATGGGGCAGACGTCTACTGTAACAGATGAAAATTGGAATTGGAACCATCTGGGCAGTCTGTGGGTAACCTAGTGGGAATTGGCGGAATCACGCGCAGCGGAAGAGTATTTGCTCCACCTGAGATTGTGGTGGACAAAGCAGACAAGGCGGAGGAAACTGATAAGGGAAAGAGTAAAGTCGTTGAGGAAACCCCTCGTGGGGTAGAGAGGGACTTACTTGTAAAGGACGCTGAAGAGTTCATGAGGTTGATAAAGAAGAGTGATTACAAGATCGTGGATCACCTCCATCAAACACCCTCGAAGATTTCCATCCTGAATTTGTTGTTGTGTTCGGAGTCACACCGCAACACGTTGTTAAAGGTTTTGAATGCCACATATGTACTGCAGGAAATCTCGGTTAACCAGTTGGAAGGGGTAGTAGCCCACGTGAATGCTGGAAACGGGTTAGGGTTCACTGACTTGGAGCTGACGCCGAAGGGACAGCGCCCTACACATCTCGATAGAGTGTAGGGGAACAATTATGTCTCACGTATTGGTGGACACAGGGTCGTCGCTCAATGTTCTTCCGAAGAAAGCATTGATGAAGTTAGATACACTAGGATTGATTTGCACACCCAGTGACCTGGTTGTGAAGGCTTTCGATGGAACCAAGCGTCATGTCTTTGGAGAGGTAACTTTGCCAATCCAAGTTGGGTCGGAAGCTTTCGACGCAGTCTTCTACATCATGGACATCATGCCAGCCTACAGTTGTCTCTTAGGCCGGTCGTGGATCCATTATGTTGGTGTCGTGACCTCCACGTTGCACCAGAAGCTCAAGTACGCTGTCGGAGGCAGCATCGTGACTGTATGTGGTGAGGAAGACATAATGGTGAGCCATTTGTCGTCCTTCAAATATGTTGAGATGGATGGGGAAATCCACGAAACCCTATGTCAGGAGTTCTAAGCTGTTAAAGTCAAGGACGTGGCTCCTGTAATGACCGAAAAGCCAGAGATGACTCTCTCTTTCTTCAAGGAAGCCCGGGCCGTTGTTCAAGCCGGATCTACCCCAGGCTGGGGGCAGGTTCTAGAAATACCTAACAAACAGGACAAGTTTGGGTTAGGATACTCTCTTGCGGATGGAGCCTCCTCTTCTCACAGTGCGTCGCGAGGTAAAGGACCGATCCAGTTTACCAGTGGCGGGGTGATATTTGAAAGTGTCAACGCAGTGTCTGAAGACGGCGAAGACAACGATTGCGACCTAGACTCTTGGATCCAGCCAAGCAAACCAGGCCAGAGCCTTACCAACTGGTCCATCGGGGATACTATCCAAGTGACAGGCAAAGAGTAATAATTTACTTTCTCCAATCGTTGTACAACCCTATGTCCTACCCGGGGCATGGTGGTTTTATTGTCAGGGCCTTGTTTGATTATGTACATGCATTTTACCAATAAATCAAAAGGATTTTTTTCTTCGCATTCAAATGTTGTGATCTCTGTTATTCCTGTTTTATGTTTGTTTTGAAAAACAATAAAATGGCAATAGGGTTTGTGCTAACCTGCATATCCTTGTTTTAAGCTTAACCCTTGTTATTGCAGGATCCACATAGTAGATGACATCGACTCTGGACCTTCTACGACTCACTTCGACTTCGATTGCTCGATCTATCAAGCCAAAGAAGAGATTGATGAAGACGAAGACCTTCCCAAAGAGTTGGCCCGCTTGTTGAAACAAGAAGATAAAGTTATTCTGCCTCACGAGGAAGAGATTGAGATTGTGAATTTGGGTCCTGAAGAACTAGTCAGGAACGTCAGGATAGGGGCTGCATTGGAGAGTGATGTCAAGCAGAGATTAGTCGAGATGCTGAGAGAGTATAGTGACATCTTTGCTCGGTCATACGAAGATATGCCCGGACTTGACACTGACATCATGGTCCATCACTTGCCGCTACGAGAAGATTGTCCTCCCGTTAAGTAGAAGCTTAGGAGGACACAACCAGATATGACCGTTAAGATCAAAGAAGAAGTGCAAAAGCAGCTTGATGTTGGCTTCTTAGCGGTCACCACTTACCCTCCGTGGGTCGCCAACATAGTGCCTGTACCGAAGAAGGACGGTAAGGTGCGAATGTGCGTCGATTATCGGGATTTGAATAGGGCGAGCCCTAAAGATGATTTCCCGCTCCCTCATATTGATGTGTTGGTCGAAAATACAGCTCAGTTCTCTGTATTTTCGTTCATGGATGGCTTCTCCGGCTACAATCAGATCAAGATGGCGCCGGAGGACATGGAGAAAACTACGTTTATTACACCTTGGGGAACATTTTGCTACAAGGTAATGCCTTTCGGTCTAAAGAACACAGGGGCTACTTACCAACGAGCAATAGTTACTTTGTTTCATGACATGATTCATCAGGAGATTGAAGTCTATGTTGATGACATGATTGAGAAGTCCCAAACGGAGGAGGGACATCTGGTCAATTTGCTGAAGCTTTTTAAGAGGCTTAGGAAATTCAGGTTGAGGCTGAATCCTAACAAGTGTACTTTCGGAGTACGGTCTAGAAAATTACTGGAGTTTATCGTGAGTGAAAGAGGCATCGAGGTTGATCCTGCGAAGATAAAAGCAATACAAGAAATGCCAGCGCCAAAAACCGAAAAAGAAGTTTGTGGTTTCCTGGGCAGAATAAACTACATTGCAAGGTTTATTTCTCAGCTCACGGCCACGTGTGAACCAATGTTCAAACTGTTAAAGAAAGATCAGGCGATTATATGGCACGAGGATTGCCAGAAGGCATTTGATAAGATAAAACAGTATCTACAGGAACCTCCGATCTTGATACCCCCAGTGGTCGGAAGACCCTTAATCATGTACTTGACAGTTCTTGAGAATAGTATGGGGTGTGTTCTTGGTCAGCACGACGAGACGGGCAGAAAGGAGCATGCCATTTACTATTTGAGTAAAAAGTTCACGGATTGTGAATCTCGTTACTCGATGCTGGAAAAGACGTGTTGTGCACTAGCTTGGGCTGCCAAACATTTACGACAGTACATGCTAATCACACAACCATGCTAATTTCGAAGATGGATCCGATCAAGTACGTCTTCGAGAAACAAGCGCTTTCGGGCAGGATTGCCAGATGGCAAATGGTCTTGACAGAATATGACATTCAGTACATTTCCCAGAAGCCCATCAAGGGAAGCGTATTGTCTGAATACCTTGACGAACAGCCGATCGATGATTATCAGCCGATGAAATTTGAATTCCCTGATGAGGATATCATGTTTCTCAAGGTGAAAGATTGCGATGAACTGTTGCCCGGCGAGGGTCCAGATAGGAGATCCCAATGGAAATTGATATTTGATGGGGCAGTTAATTCTTACGGAAGTGGCATTGGGGCAATCATCACGACTCCCCACGGATCCCACATCCCGTTCACTGCGAGACTGACGTTTCCAGTCACCAATACCGAAGCAGAGTACGAAGCATGCATCATGGGTCTAGAAGAAGCAATTGATTTGAGAATCAAGAACCTAGATGTATATGGTGACTCGGCACTTGTGATCAACTAGATTAAAGGGGAGTGGGAGACTCGTCAATCGAATTTGGTGTCGTACATGAACTATGCTAGAAGGCTGCTTCCGTTCTTTGATCGAGTGGAACTCCATCATGTGCCCAGAGTTGAGAATCAGATGGCTAATGCCTTAGCCACGCTGGCTTCGATGTATAAAGTCAATTTTTGGAATGAAGCTCCAAGGATTGTCCTTTCTCGTCTTGATAGACCTGCATTCGTCTTTGCGATCGAGGAAGCCTCCAATGGCAAGCCATGGTTCCATGATATCCAGACTTTCTTTATGACTAAGGAATATCCTGCGGGAGCGTCAACCCAGGATAAGAAGACTCTGAGGAGGATATATGGAAATTTTTATCTCAATCCTGATGGAGTTTTGTATAAAAGAAACCACGATCTCGTGCTACTCAGATGTGTAGATGAGAAAGAAGCGAGTATGCTCATGGAAGAAGTCCATGAAGGCACATTTGGTACGCACGCCGGCGGACATGCTATGACAAGAAAGATCCTGAGAGCAGGATACTACTGGCTGACGATGGAATCGGATTGCTTTAAATTCGCGAAGAGATGTCATAAATGCCAGATTTATGCGGATAAGATTCATGTGCCGCTGTGCCCAATGAATGTCCTGTCCTCCCCGTGGCCGTTCTCCATGTGGGGCATCGACATGATAGGCAAGATCGAGCCCACTGCATCTAACAGTCATCGCTTCATTCTAGTAGCTATCGACTACTTCACCAAGTGGGTGGAGGCAGCTTCATATGCTAACGTGACCAAGCCGGTGGTGGCTAAATTCATAAAGAGGGACATCATCTGTCGTTACGAAATTCCCGAGCGGATCATCACTGATAATGGTTCGAATCTGAATAACAAGATGATGAAGGAGCTGTGCCAGAGTTTCAAGATTGAATACCACAACTCATCTCCTTACCGGCCGAAGATGAATGGCACCGTTGAAGCGGCCAATAAAAACATTAAGAAGATTGTACAGAAGATGGTTGTGACCTATAAGGATTGGCACAAGATGTTGCCATTTGCACTGCACGGTTATCGTACAACCGTACATACATCAACCGGGGCAACTCCTTTCTCACTGGTGTACGATATGGAAGTTGTCCTACCGCTAGAAGTTGAGATTCCTTCTTTACGAGTTTTGGTTGATGTAAAACTCGATGAGGCAGAATGGATTAAGAACCGACTAAACCAACTCAGCCTGATGGACGAGAAGAGATTAGCATCGATTGCATATGGTTGTTAGTACCAAAGCCGAATGAAGAAAGCTTATGATAAGAAGGTGCGTCCTAGAAGCTTTCAGACAGGTGATCATGTCCTGAAGAAGATTCTTCCTCCACACTCCGATCATCGGGGCAAGTGGACTCCCAATTACGAAGGTCCGTACGTCGTTAGCAAGGTCTTCTCGGGAGGAGCCTTGTTGTTATCCTCGATGGATGGCGAAGATTTTGCATCCCCGGTGAACGCGAACGCGGTTAAAAAATACTTTGCTTAAAGAACGACCCGCTAGAAAGAAAAAGAATATCCAGGCAAAATGGGGCATCCTGGCGAACCATAAAAAAGGGAAAAAGGTTCGGGAAAAAATTAGGGATACAAAAGAAAAGAATGTACACCCGCAAAGTCGAAAACCTGAAAAGGCGACTTTGGCAAAAAAGGGTATCCCGGTGAGTCGAAAACCCGAAAGGGCGATTCAGGCAAAAGTTAGGGATTTGAAAAAGCAAATGACTGCGTTTCGCGTGTGGACTGTATATGTTTAGTGGTTTGGAAGACCTGAGGGCCGTTTATCTGAATCAATCTCTTCTGAAGCTGAAGCGTCGGAGAAGTATCGAAGTCGAGTGGGTCATAGAGGGATCAACTCATGGTGTTCATCTACGCCACATTGCCGACATTTGTGTATAAACTGATGTATATTTATGTTTTTTATTTGCGCAACTTCCTCATTCTAGGAGCTTGCATCTGTTGTAAAACATTTTTACCCATTTAGGGGTTCATCATCAATAAAATATATACTATTCAGCAATTCTGTTTGTTTGTTTAGCATCCATCTGTTTTATTTGCGAAAAAGAATGCCGATGTTTTTGATAAAATACGCATACATAAACTTACTGGCCTAAGCCACTGATTGCTGAAACAATGAGTTACTTGAACATTGTCACAAGATGATAACCTTGATAGGTCCCTTTGAGAAGGGTATCTTGTCTGTTTGTTTGTGTTGTTGCAGGTATAGCATATTCCAGGCAGTACGTCGCATGCGTCCCCAAGCAGGATGATTCCTTCTTCTCCAGCAGTGTAGCAGCATCTCCCCACAGAATCCGGATACGGGACCAGGAACATTGATATGTGTCCCTAAGCAGAGAAGATTTTCTCCCCTAACCAGATGTATCCTGAGGCAGGATCATCATCTCCCCAGCTGAGTCATGCGCTGAGGCGTATGTTCATCCCGAGCACTGGATCAGGGTGCAGTTCTCGTAGAAGACTATTCGCAAGTGTTCAGCTTTTGATAGTTCAAGACTGAAGTCTCCAGGAGAATCAAAATTCCCCACAAAGTTGTACTCTCCCTAGCAAGCAGAATGATTTCTTCTTCCTCAGTCGAGTTTGCAGATCCCCAAGAGAGCCGAGTCCTTGGTAGCCGTTGAGGCCATGATTGGTTTTCCCCAGTAGAGTGTTGAATAGCTGATGTTGTATTTCCCCACCGGAGTCGTTATCTCCAGGAAAGTTTTGATGTGAAGGCCGTGCATTTTATTTCTGCGATTGACATCGTTTTCCTCAGCTTGTGGTTCGTATGCCTAGTTGAGCGGGTTCAGGTTCTCATAGAACTTCATTCCCTGCATCAGTCGCCTGGAGTTCGTTTCCCCAGGTTTAGTCCAATTGAGATTGATGTGACCTCTTCTCCTCGGCAGGATGATTCCTTCCTCCACCAAAGTGGTTCTTTCTCCTTGACAGGAGGATCTTCCCTTCAGCATTTATTTTGCTGATGGGGTCGTAGCATTTTGCATGATTGCATAACATTCTCCCTAAATACGCGTAGCATTTCCACCGTGTGGAGCATTGCGCCATTGTCAAACATATGCATATGAAGCATGAGCTAGGTCGTTACTGTTCTCGTTTTGCAGGTGTTCCTCCGCAGAATGGTTTGCTCAAGATGATTCTTGAATTCCCCAGTGAAGTCGCCAGAGTTGGTTGCTCAAGTTGATGCTTAGAGCCCCCGGCAGAGATTTTGCTCAGGATGATTCCTGAAATCTCCAGCAGAGTTTGCTCAGGATGATTCCTTAAGTCTTCAGCAGAGTTATGGGTCAAGATGAGTCTTGAAATCCCCGGCGGAGTTATTTGTCTAAGATGATTCTTGAAGTCCTCAGCAGAGTTGATCCACCCGGAATGATTTATGGATCCCCGAAGCAGAGTTACTTGATAGTTCTCCAGAATCCCCAGCGGAGATGTGTCATCCCCAGCAGGTTGTGGGGCAGCGAAGTTGAAACTTCCCTTGAAGACTTGATGATTGAAGTCTGGCAGCGGTGCTAAAACCCCAAACTTACTGATGAAGTTCAGCTGCGATGTCGAAGCAGTTTGCCTAGCTGACACAGGGTGCCTGACGGTAATAGATTGTATGTCCTTATTGGTCTGTGATTGATTAAGGATCCCATTCTAAGACTTATTGAAGAAGTCCAGCTGCGATGTCGAAGCAGTTCTTTCAGCTGATGCAGAGTGCCTGATGGCAGAAGTTTGGATATCTATATTAGGTTCATGATTGACCGAGATTTCCATTCCCGACTTATTGACGAAGTCCGGCCGACGCCCGAAAGTTCTTTGAGTGCCCAATGGCATGATTAACTTGATTGTTAAAAAGTTCCTAATGACTTGATGAGTCCCGAGGAATCCTTCTACCGCAGTGGCGCAGAATGTCGGGCGGCAATATCAGCTATGTATCGCCAGTTACCGTGTAACTGGTGATCCCTTGATGACTTGAGGATGAAGATCTACAGCAAAATCAGATGATCATCCTGACGGAGATTTGAGCTTAGACCCTTCATCGGTTACCGTGTGACCAATTCCCCAGCAGAGTTGTCGTGCAACTGTCATGCTCAGTTTCGAAGATGTTCCTACCAATCAGGGTATCGTTTACCTGCGTGGTTGGAAAATCATCAGTTACCGTGTAACCGGTGATCCCTCGAGGATTTGAGGAGGCAATGATATCAGATAAATCAGAGGATCATCCTGACGGAGGTTCAAATCAGTATTTCTCCAGCTAGTTGTCGTGCAACCATTATTTTAGTTTCCGAAGATTTGTCCCCATCAGAGTACCGTGTACTTGCGCAGTTGGCAAATTTCCGGGTTTGTTGGTATTAAACCGCCTTTTTACCTTGATTGTTTGAGAGTCGTTCGCTTCTCACCCAGTCAGGTCCAAGCCGCTTGAATAGGGGCAGCTGTTGCACCCCAAAATTTGCCCAACATTTCTTTACCTAGTTTATGTTTCATTTCATGCACATTAGCATTATCATTTGCATTTCATTGACATGTACGCAGGAGATCAAGAGGTATGATTACCAATCAAGGGCTACAAAACACTATGAGGCTAGCAAAGAATGTTATTCAAGTGTTAAAGGGTTGATATCCTTGTCAGAGAAATTAAAAGATCCTCAGAGAGAGTGATTGAATCCAAGTATGTAGGTCTCCTAACTTGAGAGTTGTGGAGAGCCATCAGATGATTCTGAAGCCATGAAGAGGGACTAGAGGTCTTGAGAGAGCTCATGAGAAGTGTTGAAGATCACTTTGAGGCCTAGGCAGGTCATTGTGTAAGATTAAGAAGGCTCAGCCATGATTGGTGCAGCTAGGGTTTGACTGGGTCAACCCTAAGTCAACTGATGATTTGAAGAAGGTTGAGACCTAATTCAAGAGCCATGTGATCATGGATTGATACATTGAGATGTTATCGTAGTGATTTCAAGGTTAACTCATCATGATTGAAGAGTTTGAGAAGTTTCAAGCTAGGGTTTCTAAGGCTTGACAGTGTAAAATCCCCTAGTTTGACCCCTATCTTCAAGGCAATTTAGCTCAAGATTTGATTGTCATCTCATATTTCCCCCAACATGATTGTTGTAGAGCATGGTCTTAGCTTTAATTTGAGTGCTATAGGTCCTTGATAGGATTTGTAGAACTCAAGTTATGGCTTTGTCAAGTTACAAGTCATCTGAGGCATGTGAATTTGGAGCTTGAAACTTACACAACTTGCATGAAACTTTTGCCAATGAAGGATGACTCCTATGATCTTTTGGTCAACATGAATGTTGTTCCTTATCCTCTTAGCTTTCCATAGTGTACTAGAAGTCCTTGATAGGATGTGTAGAACTCAATTTATGGCTTTGACAAGTCAAGGGTATTTTGGGAAGTTGTGATTATGGGTCATTTATGATTATAGGTCATTTTCACCAACATAGAGGCCTCAAATGAAATTACGTTCAACTAGAAAGTTTCTCAAAAATAGGGTTTTAACCTTGACCTTTCATCAAGGAGGCATTAAAATGGCTCAAGGAGAGACTTGGTTCAAGGAATTTTGAAAAAAGAAGAATTAAAGAGAATTAATGACCAAAAATTGAAATAATCCATTTTGTGTCCAAACAAGGAAAAATTATAGGTCATTTTGAATGGAAAAATCATTTTAGGAACTTTGGAAATGTTGGAATTTTGGTTTGAGTCCATTTTCATAGCATTTCATGTTGTTTCTTCATGATGAAGCAACATAACCAACTTTAACCATTGGCTTGCAAACAAGGAAATTAGCATAACAAACTAATTCAATATCTCATGAGATGATGATTGCAAGCATTTTGATGCCCAAAGAGATCAAGTATTGCAATATGGTATTTTGAAGGAGAAATTGAAATTGAAAATCTCATATGGAAGGTTACAGAAAGTTCTAGACATTTCCAATGAGTTCTATATAAGCATTAGAGTGGATTCAGCCATTTTTTGGTGAAGATTGAGCCCTGAAGCAGAGAGTGAGGTTGAAGTTTCACAGCTGCAAGTTGGAATCGATTTCTGAATTCAAGGCCAAATCAAGGGAAAGTGAAGGTTGCATTAGCTTCAGAAGGTGATTTAGAGTGAATCTGCATCATCTTGAAGGTTGAATCGAGCAAGAAGTGCATCTGTTACAAGCTCAAATACAGGTTTTAACTTCTTGAAATTTCTCTCTAATTATGTGTTTTCAGTGAACTAGAAGCATGTGGTTAGGTTCCCCTATTGATATAGATGGATTTTGGATGATCAATTTTAACTTTAGAGACAATTTAGGGTGAACTCCATTTTCGGTAGAGATTATTATTTCAAGATTCAGGCGTTTTGAGAATGAATTAATGGTACGGTTAGATTCCGGGTGAAATTCTGGTCAAGATTCATTTAAGAATCGTGGCGAATGGTTGGCTATAGAGGAAGTTAGGGTTGTACAGGGGTGGCCGGAGAAGCCACCGGCGACGGCCTGGTTCGTGTGCAGGTTTACAGGTTTGAAATGAGGAAGATGAAATCCTCACCATCCATTCATGTGGAAGACTTGACTCAGTCCATAGATCCCAGCGCTCACGTTGAGCCACATAACCCTTTCCAAAACTCACCGTTTTGCTTAGTAGCTTGTAAGCTTCGCTGTGTGGACCGAGCGTGCCTTGGTTCGAATCCTGGCGTGTTTTGTTTTTGATTTTGCATTTTGTGAATTGTGTGAGCTGAGGAATTGGAGCGTTGGGCCTATGGATTTTAGTTACTATCACCACCCCTCCAGCCAAGCCCGACTTGGATTTTCAACGTAAATTGGTTACTGAATGCACCCCTCCTGGCTATCTCTCTTGACTCAATTCAGATTGGTCTATGAACTCCTTGCTAATTACACCCCCATTTGGCCCAATCCCAGGAAATGAACTGCAATGATTTGCTATCTACCACGCGTATTTTATTATTTTCATTGTTTTTCCTTATTTTTTCATCATTTCATATAGTTTGTAAATAATTCATAAAAAAATAGGAAATTAACTCAAATTGATCCAAATTTTTTTCCCCTGACTCATGAATGAGTCTAGAATTTTAGGAAATTGAAAAATTAGGAATTCATGCATTTGTGATTTTAATTGCATTTTTTGTATTTTAATTGATGTTAAATCCATTATGGTTGATACCTTGATTTGCTGAATTTTCTTTGATCATTTGATGATGATTCTTGAGCTTATTTTTTGTGTGTGATTAGTTTAGACATGCATGCTCCCCTTAGATTTTTGTCACATTTTTGTGATGAAATTAGGTAGTGTTTTTAAGTTGAAACTTTAGGTGCTCTAGTTTTAGGGTTTAAGCTTAGTACCTTGTGATTTAGGATTTATTTCTAGGACTTTGTGGATGATTCAACCTCTGGATTTTGTATGGTAGATTCATGATTGACTTAGGTTTCCATAGTTATTTGGGTAGGATTTTGCAATTGGTTTTGGTATTTTAGTTAAGATTAACTTTTGTACTAAGTTTTAGGTGATCCTAACTTGCTAATCCAACTAGAATGATTTCTTTAGTTCCCTTAGATTAGGGTTTTGCCTCTCTTGCTCTTGGCTGATGTTGAAGACTTGTGTGGGCTGATGTGGAATGCTTGAAGAAGCTTGGATGTGAAGATTTTCCTTCTTTTGGTGTAGTTTTGTTTAGGTGTTAAGATTAGGGTTTGTAAGTAGAGCTTCTAGATAGTTTCTCTTCTTTCATAAACATGGAAGGTGTTGATCACTTCCATTCCTCCCTATGATGTAAGGTCCCCTTGGGAAGGCCTCATCCCTCCTTTGGTAGGATGTGTGGCTCTTCACAAGTTGGTAGAACCTTTGAGGGTTCCTTTCTCTAATGATAGAATGCTTAGTGGTGACCTTTGGTCTTCACTTTGCTTTCCATTATCCTCACCTTGCTCTTGTTAGATGAATCTTTCTCCCTTGCTAGAGGATGGAGTTCCTTGTTAGAAGATTGAAGATGCTAGGAGTTGTTATTTCCCTGTACTTGAAGACTGCCTTTGGATCTGAAGCTTGAAGACCAAGAAGAACAAGTTGATACTGGTGAAGAAGATCAAGTTGAGATTGAAGAAAGAGCTGATGCTTTATCTGTTTCTGTTTATCATTGACATGATCCCCTAGGAATCTCACTTCCTTTGATAAGGAAGTGATGATTAGAACTTTAGGTTGAAACCTATGCATGATAACTTCTAGGAGTTCCCTGTTTCAAACTTCAACCATAGGATGAATCCTTGGCATGACAACTGTTAGGACTTGATAGTCTCCCTTTAGTTGAACCTGTTCGTTCTCTCTTCTCATCTCAAAACAAATTAAAATACAGTAATGAAATTTAACCGATGCCATACGTTACGAGCCTTAAGCTATCTGAGAAAGGGTTGTCGAAGAGTTTCTTTTCGACAGCTTGGATGTTTAGTATGGCACCCTTTGGGTGACATGCGACGCATTCACTCTCAGGTCATAGTCTCTAGGGCGATATTGGTTGCAAACATCCATAAAAAACAGTTCTTCCATAAAAGACAGAAAACAAACTTCAAACCTTTTTGCCCCGTGGGACCATAATTCAAAGGAAAGCTTTTCTGAAGAAAAGAGTGTCGTTAACTCCCAGTTCTACCGTAAACGGTAACGCCTGAGTCTCCAAGGGTCGAGCTGCGTACACCAAACTGCTGGAACTATTTGTTAACCCTGCTCGGAAAGACAGATGAATATGAATTCCCGTAATCCACATTATCCCGAACTACGTAAGCTCTGATCTCTCATACCTGTTGAGAGTACGTAGGCACAATACTGACGTATTGGCAAGCCACTTTCCCCGTAATCCGTAGTTAGTCGAACTACGTTGACTCTGATTTCTCATTCTCTGATGGGAATACGTAGGCATAAAGTGCGACGCTTTGCCGAGTCATTTTCTTTTCTTTTCAGACCAGCCTTGATAGGTAGATAGTAAAACCAACCCGTCAGATAAACACAACAAGCGTGGATCCCATCGAGTACGATGGACGTGAGGGGTGCTAATACCTTCCCCTTGCGTAACCAACTCCCGAACTCAGACAATGGTTGCGATGACCTTGTCTTATACCTTTTCGTCAGGTTTTTCCGATCGTTTCCTTTCCCGTTCTGAGGGATAAATAACGAAAGGTGGCGACTCTTCTGTTTTGCCGGCACCTTATTTTTGCGGTAGCGACAAGTTGTAACAGCCAAATTTTTCCATAATTGATTAATTGTACTAATTAATTGGTTTATGTGATTTATCTGATTTAAATGGATTATCGGATTTATTTAATTCATATGTGTTAATGGATATAACTTATTTATCCTATTTGGAAGAATAATGTGGATTTAATAGATATTTTCTATGTTAATGATAAGATGAGATATTTTAGTGTGAAAAGGAATGGATAGATATTTTGAGAGAAGAATTATGTTGGAAATAAAATAGAAGGATATAAAAGGAAAATAGAGAGAAAAGAAAAGAGATGGAAAGAAAAGAAGGAAAAGAAGAGAAAGAAAGAGGAAGAGGAGAAAAGAGGAAGAAGAAGGGAAAAGCTTGGAAATCATCAAGAACGACTTCTAGCTTCTGATTAATCAAGGTAATGGTGTGAAATATTGTTATCTTACCAATGTATGTGATTATGTATGGATTGTTTGGTTGTTTTTCCTCATTTTCCATTTTAGGGCAAAAGATGTTTAATCGATAGGAACCGAGTTTTTACGGTTAAAAATGAGGATAAGTGGTAGTATTTAGTCGGGGGATTTTAGACTAAGGTTACAGAACTTGTTTGGTGAGAATCGATCGGTTTTGGAGAGTTTGATGGAAGTTGGACAATGAAGGTTTGAAGTTCGCAGACATTCGCTAGCGTGTTCGCTGAGCGAGCTGGTAGCGAACGTTCGCTAAGCGAGCTAGTAGCGAGCCAGTAGCGAACGGTCCCAGACTTAGGCAGAATGCATTTTATGGTGTTCGCTGGTAGCGAAGCGGGTAGCGAAGGTTCGCTAGGCCTTCGCTGAACGAGCGAGGTAGCGAACGAAGTCAGTAGCTTCTGTTTGCCTTCGTGAGCTTGTTCGCTGGGCGAACAAGTAGCGAATACTCGCTAGGGGCTCGCTGAGCGAGCAAGGTAGCAAGCATGACAGATTGTGATTTTCTTGGAGTTTCCATCCGAGGTTGGTTTTCCGACTCAATTATGATTATTTTCCTTTGCTCGAGGCGTCGATCATGCCGAGATGTATTATACTATGGGTAGCCTTATGGCGTGAATCCTAGGTTGTTGAATTAAATTGAATTGTGGTTTTTTGACAAATGTAATACATTGTTAAAGTTGATTAAAAATGTATGAAGAGTGAATGAGAACATATTGTGAATATGTGTGCATTGCTTGTGTTTATGTGTTAAGAGTGCATGAGAACGTATTGTGAATATATGTGCATTACTTGTGTTTATGTGTTAAGAGTGAATGAGAACATATTATGAATATGTGTGTGTTGCTTGATAAATATGATGATTTAAAGTATGAATACTTGAATGATGTGAATATGTTGTGTGTGCAATCATGATATAATTCTTGAAGAGAGTAATTATTTGAATGCATGAGATTAAGATGTCGGTCTTAAGTGCATTTTGTTGTTGATTGCATGTGCATCATTTAGTCAAGAGGCAATGCTTGCTAGTTTTGTGGAGACCAGTGACTTGTCCCAAGCTTAGAAGAGTGGGTTTGAAAGCTTAGAGGACGGGCTTTTGGTAGTTATCGGTCTAGAAGAGTGGACCCGGTTTAATGTAAACCGAAAAAAGATAACAAGTGTCGGTACCACATGGCATGAGTTTGCATTAAGTTGTATTGAGTCACATAGCATGAATGTCATTGTTATATGAAATATGCTTGTGTGTGGAAATGGTCGATTATGGATGTGTGCATGATGAAACATGTTTTATGATTATCCATATTTGTTTGTGTATAAATGCTTTGTGAAGTATATGATGGGTTATGATGAAGTATAGTGAGAATTGTGAAAATATGCGTATGTGTATGACGTGTGTAAATGAGAATTGTGAATACATGATTATTGTATGGAAGTATGCTTACAAGCATGAATTGATGAATTGAGGTTTGTAAATATGTAATGGTAAATATGTAACTGTGAGTTGGTGAATAATCCTAATTGTGTATGGATATGGGGATTGGTGAGAATTGATGAGTTTATATGAGTCTTATGGTATATGTGATTGTTGTATGAAAGAGTGCATATGTGTGTGAGTCGTTAGGATCTAGAATTATGGATGTGTGCATAATGAAAAATGCTTGAGTGAATTATCCATATTTGTTCATACACATGTTGTGATGTATATGATGATTATAATTAATTGTGGTGAGAAAATGTGGAATATATGTATTCTGTAATTGTGCATTTATATATGATTATATGCATTGTTATTATGATAATATTTCTCACCCTTCTGCTGGAATGATGTCCTACATGGCATCGTGCAGGTTCAAGGAGTGGTATTGCTTGTAGTTGCGAGGTTGCTTTTGGCGTACTTGTTTAGTAATTGATTATGTTGAGCCGAGTCATGCTCTGGTCATGTAACACTGGGATCGCTTGGTTTATATTGTAGTGATATACTATGTTTTCATATTATTCAGATATTATGATGTTGGCCTTAGTGCCCAAACGATGTTGGTTTATGTGATGAACACGGATGTTTCCGTTAGGCGTATTATGTTATAAAATGAATCCGCTGCTACATGCAAAGTGAAATTTTGTAAAGCATGATTTTACATTGAATGTTAATGAGCATGACAGGGCATTTTGATGTTTTGGAATTTACGTGTGACACCCTTTTGTAAATGCATGACAATTTACTCTAATTATTCATATGTTTTCCGTGGGGTTTAGGAGGGTGTTACATTAGTGGTATCAGAGCAGGTCGGTCCGTCCGACGAAGTTGTCTAATGTTTGTTGTTCCCTTTGTAGGCGACATGTGTGTGAAAGCATTGTCGGTACATGTTTGTTGTCTAACCTTTGTCTGCAGAATCGGGAATGATTCAAGTGGGGGAGAGGGTTGTGCTTCTCCAGGATGCTGCAAGTGTGAAGTTGTAGCTCAGAGTATGGTTGAACACTATTATAGTTTAGTAAAGATGGTTTATACCCCATCATGATTTCCGGCTGTCTATTGACAAATTGAGGAACTGATCACCCTTAATCTCTTGTTGATAGTTGTTGGGATTGTGTTGGATGGGATAGACATGTCTTGCAAGCTTGGAAGGCGTGAGCAGCGAATTGTTTAGAATTAAGCCAAGTGCTGAAGAATTGTTTTGATGAGTCGGCGCAGGATAATGTTGAGATGCTTAATTTTGATGGGAATTTGAGTGTTAATGAAAGTGGGAAGTTGGCGGTTTGCTGATTAATTGTGGTTGTTTGGAAGTTATCCTGACAAGGTAGTGATGTACAGCCAGGACGTGAAGTGGAGTTATGATTGACTTATTTACGGGAACTAGTCCGATATTGAGAGCTCCATATCATATGTCTGTTTGGATAAGTCAAGGAATTAAATTGATTGAGTAGTTTTGAGACTTGTGTCTGGTATGTGTGTTATGACAACAGATTGTGAGGTCGAGTATATAAAGGGTAGATAGTGACTTCTGGTGATCACTAAAGAAAGTAAGAGGTGGAATACAATATTGGTATAATTAGACCTTTAAACAATTTGAGAGTTGAAGATGCGTTGAATGGCCTTCTAAGTGTGAAACGTTGTTTTCATATTGTTGACATAACGGGAGAACCGTAATTCGGAATGATGCAAGATTAGAAGCATTGGGAGTTATTACAATGCTCTAGGAGATGGTGAAGTAATGACATGGAATTAAGTTATTTATTGATGGAATATGTTTGGATGTTGCAGTATGTGGCAACAACGAGGTTCGTGTTTCCGCCAGAACTCACAGATCGAGTGTTCGTTTGGCTTGGGATTTTCCATACTCAATTGAGTAAGTCAATGGTGTGTAACCGATGATATTTGGGTTTACTCGAAGAGTATAAAGGATCATGTTGAGCATCGGGGACTGAGTTATCAGTGTTTGAGAAGAAGTAGTGGTATGCTACTATGAAGAAAGTTCCGAGAGTTTTGGGGGAGCTGTCAATAGCTCGTGTGTTGGTTTTGCCGAATCCGACATAACTAATTGTTTTGTTTTGTGATTCTTTATTGAGATGATTGGGAGATATGTTAAGAAAAACATCATCGAGTTTTGGTTATGCTTTAAGGCAACTTAAAGTACATAAGAGAATTATCTGACAAGTGATTTAGAGTTGGTTGTTGTTGTATGTTAGTACCAGAGTTTGGAAGCCTCAATTGTTTAGTTAAGATTTGAGATGGTTCATGATCTTAAGAGCTTAAGGTATTTGTCTGATTTGAAAAAGTTGAATATGATGTAGAGGAAATAACTGGGACTTCTGGAAGAGTATGGCTTTG
Organism: Lathyrus sativus; assembly: GCA_963859935.3. Lineage (NCBI taxonomy): Eukaryota > Viridiplantae > Streptophyta > Magnoliopsida > Fabales > Fabaceae > Lathyrus > Lathyrus sativus. Next base: position 271,122,329 of record OZ012739.1, read on the forward strand.
GGTTGAATTACCATTCGAGTGAGACAACGTGGTAGCTAAGGTATCGACTTGGGAAGTTTTGTGTATACCAATAATGATGGTAAGGAAGTTAAAACTGATTAAGAAAATTTGGGATATGAGTTTGATCTGTGAAGAGACTTCTTATGGGATTGAGCTTTGTATGTTGAGACTGTCTATTGGTATTTTCGATGAGATCCGAGGAGGTCGGAATCCTAATTTGAGTTAAGAGATTTATAGAGTTTAATGGATTAAAGTCGAAGTGTGAACATCAGAGACTGTTGGGCCTGATGCAACCATTGTTTATTTTAAGTGGAGTGAGATAGTATTCCCATGGATTTTGTGTCGAGTTTTCTGAAGAAGTTGAAGGAATATGACTCGATTTGGATGGTTACGAATGGATTAACAAGAGTAACTCGTTACTTACCAGTAAAGATGAATCACTCTGTTAGATGGGAACCTGAGTTTTCCATTGAGATTTTGGAAAGGTTCATAGACGCCTTGGGTGTCGTGTTGAAGTTGGACTCTGTCTAGCATCCGTGGACGGATGGGCGGACAAAGAGAACTACCCAGTATGTAGAAGATTTGTTGAGAACTTGTGTGTTGGATCAAGATGGATCAGGGGATAATTAATCGTTGTTGATTGAGTTATCTACGATAATCGCTATCATTCTATTATCGGAATGACATCGTATCAGGCTTTGTATAGTAGGAGGTGTAGGATTCCTTTGTGTTTATGTGTGTCTGGTGAGAGTGTTGCACTCGGACCTAGGATTGTGTAAGAGACGTTTGGAAAGATCAAGAGGAATCCAAGAAAGGACGTGTTTTGAAAGGTATGATAGTAACTGGTGTTGGTCGAGCTTGAGGTCTCGGAAACACCCACTGTGTTTTACTGATCTCTATCAGAGTGGCGCAGTAGAAGCGGGGGGAAAATAGCATGTTGGGCTGTTTTACCGCTGTCACTTGTGGAAATTGCATGATGTGTTCATGTGTCTAAGTTGAGGAAGTGCATTCATTCAGATGGAGTGGTGTACGAGTGAGAGAGGATTTGATTGTTGAGACATTGCTAGTTCAGGTTGATGAACGAGAAGCAACTTCGAGGTAAAGGGATTCCTTTAGTGGGAGTAGTTTGGGATTTGGGATGCGAGGGTCGTATCCAGAGTTGTTCGAATCAGGTAACATTTTCGAGGACGAAAATTCCTAAAGTGGGGGAGAGTTGTAACAGCCCAATTTTTCCATAATTGATTAATTGTACTAATTAATTGGTTTATGTGATTTATCTGATTTAAATGGATTATTGGATTTATTTAATTCATATGTGTTAATGGATATAACTGATTTACCCTATTTGGAAGAATAATGTGGATTTAATAGATATTCTCTATGTTAATGATAAGATGAGATATTTTAGTGAGAAAAGGAATGGATAGATATTTTGAGAGAAGAATTATGGTGGAAAGAAAATAGAAGGATATAAAAGGAAAATAGAGAGAAAAGAAAAGAAGGAAAACAAGAGAAAGAAAGAGGAAGAGGAGAAAAGAGGAAGAAGAAGGGAAAAGCTTGGAAATCATCAAGAACGACTTCTAGCTTCCGATTAATCAAGGTAAGGGTGTGAAATATTGTTATCTTACCAATGTATGTGATTATGTATGGATTGTTTGGTTGTTTTTCCTCATTTTCCATTTTAGGGCAAAAGATGTTTAATCGATAGGAACCGAGTTTTTACGGTTAAAAATGAGCATAAGTGGTAGCATTTAGTCGGGGATGTTAGACTAAGGTTACGGAACTTGTTCAGTGAGAATCGGTCGGTTTTGGAGAGTTTGGTGGAAGTTGGACAATGAAGGTTTGAAGTTCGCAGACATTCGCAAGCGTGTTCGCTGAGCGAGCTGGTAGCGAACGTTCGCTAAGCGAGCTAGTAGCGAGCCAGTAGCAAACGGTCCCAGACTTGGGAAGAATGCATTTTATGGTTTTCGCTGGTAGCGAAGGGGGTAGCGAAGGTTTGATAGGCCTTCGCTGAGCGAGCGAGGTAGCAAACGAAGTCAATAGCTTTTGTTTGCCTTCGCGGGCTTGTTCGCTTGGCGAACAAGTAGCGAATACCCGCTAGGGGCTTGCTGAGCGAGCGAGGTAGCGAACATGACAGATTGTGATTTTCTTGGAGCTTCCATCCGAGGTTGGTTTTCCGACTAAATTATGATTATTTTCCTTTACTCGAGGCATCAATCATGCCGAGATGTATTATACTGTGGGTAGCCTTATGGCGTGAATCCAGGACTGTTGAATTAAATTGAATTGTGGTCTTTTGACAAATGTAATACATTGTTTAAGTTGATTAAAAATGTATGAAGAGTGCATGAGAACATATTGTGAATATGTGTGCATTGCTTGTGTTTATGTGTTAAGAGTGCATGAGAACATATTGTGAATATGTGTGCCTTGTTTGTGTTTATGTGTTAAGAGTGCATGAGAACATATTGTGAATATGTGTGCATTGCTTGTGTTTATGTGTTAAGAGTGCATGAGAACATATTGTGAATATGTGTGCATTGCTTGATAAATATGATGGTTTAAAGTATGAATACTTGAATGATGTGAATATGTTGTGTGTGCAATCATGTTATAATTCTTGAAGAGAGGAATTATTTGAATGCATGAGATTAAGATGTTGGTCTTAAGTGCATTTTGTTGTTGATTGCATATGCATCATTTAGTCAAGAGGTAATGCTTGCTAGTTTCATGGAGACTAGTGACTTGTCCCAAGCCTAGAAGAGTGGGTTTGGAAGCTTAGAGGACGGGCTTTTGGTGGTTATCGGTCTAGAAGAGTGGACCCGATTTAATGTAAACCGAAAAAAGATAACAAGTGTTGGTACCACACGGCATGAGTTTGCATTAAGTTGTATTGAGTCACGTAGCATGAATGTCATTGTTATATGAAATATGCTTGTGTTATGAAATGGTGGATTATGGATGTGTGCATGATGAAACATGTTTTATGATTATCCATATTTGTTTATGTATATATGCTTTGTGAAGTATATGATGGGTTATGATGAAGTATAGTGAGAATTGTGAAAATATGCGTATGTGTATGACGTGTGTAAATGAAAATTGTGAATACATGATTATTGTATGCAAGTATGCTTACAAGCATGAATTGCTGAATTGAGGTTTTTAAATGCGTAATGGAAAATATGTAACTGTGAGTTGGTGAATAATCCTAATTGTGTATGGATATGGGGATTGGTGAGAACTGATGAGTTTATATGAGTCTTATGGTATATGTGATTGTTGTATGAAAGAGTGCATATGTGTGTGAGTTGTTAGGATTGAGAATTATGGATGTGTGCATAATGAAAAATGCTTGAGTGAATTATCCATATTTGTTCATACACATGTTGTGATGTATATAATGATTATAATTAATTCTGGTGAGAAAATGTCGAATATATGTATTCTGTAATGGTGCATTTATATATGGTTATATGCATTGTTATTATGATAATATTTCTCACCCTTTTGTAAATGCATGATAATTTACTCTGATTATTCATATGTTTTCCGTGGGGTTTAAGAGGGTGTTACATATATAACCAATCTGTTCATATTAAACTTATAAAAAAATATTATATAAAATAATATTTTACAATTAAAAGAAAACAGGGGGTGTATGAAAATAAGGGGATATGCAGATAAGAGAACATTATCATGGGCCGCGAGGGCCCATTACCCACTCAAAAGAAGTGCAGATTTGCGGTCAACACTAGCAAATATCTTCATTTTTCTTTTCAAAATCAACACAGCATGTCAAAAAATTTTGTCCACTTCAAATCTCTCGCTGTCTACTTACGTACTCCTCTTTCAATCTCCCCTCTGTTTTCTCGTTTTCACTTTATCTTCTTTTTTGTTAATGGATATGGGTTTTGAAGATTGGTTGGGTTGTATTGGGTTGAGGGTTTTAGCTGAGAGATAGAAGAGTGGGGATTGTGAGTTTGGATGAAGATTGAAGATGAGGGAGGTTAAATGGAGAAGAAGGGTTACGTTTGGTTTTGTTGGGTCGTGTGAAGAAGGTAAATCGATGAAGTGGGTTGAGGTCTTTTTGACGGAAAGTGTTTGAAGTTGAAATGGGTTTTTCTGAGAAATGGGTCGGAGGTGTGTGTGTTGATGATATGGAGATGGTTGTGTTATGTTGTTTGAGGTTTACTGGGTTAAGTTGAAGATGTTTGATGAAGGTTGGTTGTGATAATAGAGGAAGGAGTGAAACCGGGTTTGAGATGGAGGTTGTGGGTGTTATTCGTTAATGGTGGTTGATTCAAAAAAGGAGAATATGTGAGTTTTTTGGGTTACTGTGGGTTAACGAAGATGAGCGATGAAACGGGATTGGTGAGCGGTGGTTCATTTTGGAGGAAATGGAGGTGTTGTGAAGGTCGTTGGAGATGGATTAATGGTGGAAGAAGTAAGGGTTTGAAGCTAATCAAGAAGACGATGTTGATTTCTGGGTAAGTTGGTAGTTGGAAAAAAAGGGTTATGGGTTTGAACAAAGTGATTTTCATGTTTGACATAAATGGTTGGAGGATGGTGATTGAAGAAGGTTGTTCATGTGGTTTTTCAGATGAAGAACAGGGGAAGCAAAGGTTGAAGGAGGTCGGAAGTGGAGGTTTTGATTTGGAGTGATGATGATGAATGAGGAAGAAGGCGGCGTTTCTAGACTGAGTATGATGAAGGTGATGAAGGATAAATAGTGTAGGCGGCTGTCTAGGGTTCTGTGCCAGCCTGCAGGTAGAAGACAATGAATAGGGATTTTATACCCTGGAAATTGGACACGTGGCATGCTTGATTGTCCCAAATTGTTTGATTAATTGTTGTTTAATGGAAAAGTTGAACCGTTAATGGTTCAAAATGATTAATTAAATGACTAATAAAACTAAATCTAAGCTAATCCTAATTAATCTAAAAACTAATATTCTAACTAATTAAGAACTATGTTAATTAAAATTCTAATTAAATCTATTTAATTCAAAATTTCTAATTAAAGCTAAATAAAGTTCTATTCTAAACACAAAATATCTAATTCTAGAAACTATTAATTAAAAATATCTATCTCTAATTCTAATAAAACCAATCTAATAATCTAATTACTATGTTCTAAACAAAATTCTAATTAAAACTATTTTCTAATAATTCTATTTCTAATAAAATTTAAGTATAAAAGTCTATAAAAAAAACTAATAAAAAAACTAATTTCTAATAAAACTAAAATATTATAATTCTAATTCTATTAAAATCCTATAAAACTAAAAACTATATTATAAAGCTATAAAAAGCAGAACATAAGAATAAAATCACACAAAGTAGCGAAATAAAAACGGAAAGAACGGGTGAACATCGAAACGCAATCGAAATATCAACACATACTGAACCACCAGAAAGATAGCAACATTTGCTCTATTCCGAAATAAATCTCCTTATTTGAACTGGTTTGAATCGTCTGAAACACGAGCAAAGCGGCTGTAATCCCGATAAATCCAATTTGGCTAACAAAACGGACAGAAAACAAGAAATGATCGACCTAAATGATACGCAAATGAAATGCAAAATAAAATGAAACATAAGCCAAGTACAAGAAATGGTTGGTCAAATTTTGGGGTGCAACAGGGAGTAAGATTAAGTTTATTTGTGGAATTTCCTTCTCTTATCTGTGAAATCATCCTAAGCCAATACCCTGGGATTCTTACTACCAATGATGTGGCATGAAAGAGAGAATTTGTTATGTCTCTTCATTATAAGTTATTTGCTGGAAGACATGTCCCAGGCATTGTCATAACATCTGCTGAGAAGGCATCTACTTCAGGGGCTGGGGTTTTTTCTTATTTGAAGGAAACATGCAGAGAGTTAGGTGAAACGATTAATGTGGCTACAACTTGAAGACTAAATTGGAGGATTTGATTCAATGTTTGGAAAATGAAGACAATCCAATGCATGATGATGATAATCAAGAAGAAGAAGAAGAAGAAGAAGAAGAAGAAGAGGAAGGTTCTTGGTCAGAGGAGAAGACTGGTAATAATTATGGGTCTGGTGATGCTGGTGAAGATGAGAACACTGAATCTGAAGAAGATGATTAATTCTGTTTGACTAATGTGATCTTTATTTTTGTTGGTTGCTTTGTTATGTCTGCTGCTGAATTTGTTTGTTTTTGCACTTAAAAGTGTTGTTCGGTTGTACTTTATATGGGTCATTTGTAACCTTAACTTTACTTGGCTTTATTGTTTTTGATTTATTAAACTTTATTTCCCTTATCTTATGTTCTTAATTTATGGCTAAAAAGGGGGAGAAGTTTAGTGTGAAGTTGTTGATGTTCTGCTGATCCTGCTGGATGTTGATTCTGCTAGATGTTGATTCTGCTAGATGTTGATATTTTTGTTATGGTGAGGGTGAGTGTGCTTATGATTACAGGTTGTTGGCTGTCTGGGCTGTTATGAGGGAGTTTGTGATTATAGGTTACTCAATGCTTGGGCTGTTTTGTGTCTTGAAGAGTTGCTTGTTTTTGTATTGAGAGGGGAGTTTGTGTTTACTCATGTTTTGAAGTTTTTTTTTATGTTGTGCTCTCTTTTTTAGGAGCTCTTGTGATCTATTGAATGTTTTAGCCAAAATTTTCCAAAGGGGGAGTTTGTTAGTTCTTGATCTGCAAACATTTTGGTAAAACTTGGTGATATCACAAGATGTCCTACAGGATGTCTTGACATATGTTATTAAGACTCTGCAGGTTATTATGTTTGTTGTTGTCAGATTTAGTTCATGATGTCAACCATGATGTCCTGACATTTAAGAACAAAACATTCTGTGAGAATGTGTTTGTTTGTCTGCTACATTCTGTGAGAATCCTGACATTTTATGATTCAAATCTGCGTAGATTTAGTTCTTATTCAAAAGCGATTTTGATGCATATATCATGGAATATTTATGGAATCAAGTAAAGCTTTTTTTCTGAAGGAAATCTTGAAGATCTGAAGAGTGATTTGATTGGAGCTGATTGGATCAAATCAAATCTATTTTGGTTTTTCTCATTGATGCTAATTATTTAGATTGATTCCTTCACGATCATATGTTATTTTTGCCAAAGCCCAAGCCCGTCCTAGGGTTTCTATTTAAATGGTTCACAATCCTATTTTGAAGTTTAGAGAAGTGAGGTTAAATATAGTGCATTACGCAAGGGTTAGAGCTTTCTAGCAAATCGTGTATTTGTGTTAGTGTGTGAGCCATTCACTCATTACTTTAATGTGTGAATTGGACTAAGTTTTGTGTTGTAAGGTATTCACTCAAAGCTTGTAAGCAAGAGTGTATTGTACTTGATTGAAGCTTTTAAGCAAGATCAAGATTTGTCTTTGAAGAGTGTCTTCTAAAGTTTTATTAACCTGTTGTTATCACTACTGTGATTGAGGGGGAGTGAGAGGTATCTCATATCTATGAGTGTCCTAGGTAGAAATTGCAAGGGTAGAGATTAGGTGCGAAAATGGTAAACTACGGAGAGTCTACTGTGTATCTTCAAACTAATTTTATTTAGTGAATTTCCTTCCTGGCTTGGTAGCCCCCAGACGTTGGTGTGTTTGCACCTAACTGGTTCAAAAATTACTTTTGTAATTTTTATGTTTGTTATACTTGTTTCCTTTGTTCTTATTGGTGATAGGATAGATATCAGTGTCGTAACATCGCCTTCGACGTCTTATATCTGAAACCAGAATATCAATTTGAACAGAATTGTCTCTTGTTGTGAACTGTTGGGGGTTAAGCGACATATTCTCAATCAGAGCCTTGGCATCGGATGGAGTCTTATCAACAAGTGCTCCACCACTAGCAGCATCTAAAATACTCATATCCATTGGTTTTAATCCTTCATAGAAATACTGAATCAATAATTGCTCGGTGATCTGGTGTTGTAGGAAACCCGAAACGAATTGTTTGAATCTCCCCCAATATTCATCCAATGATTCATTATCCCGTTGTCTAATACCAAGTAGAAACCGAATTGTTCGTATCGAGGCAGCTCTGGATGCAGGAAAGTATCTTTCTAGGAATATCTTCCTCAAATCATTCCAAGTAGAAACTGAATTCGGCTCAAGATAATATAACCAGTCTTTGGTTGTACCTTGTAGAGAAAACAAAAAGACTCTTAGCTTTATGTGGTCTTCCGTAACTCCTTCAAGCCTAAGTAGGGTTGAACAAACAATCTGGAATTCTTTAGGATGCTTTTGTGGATCCTCATCTATAAGAGCATTAAATCTCGATAACAAATGTATTAATCCAGATTTTAACTCAAAAGGAACAACAAGGTCAGCATATTTTATACATAAGCCATTATAGTTAACATTGGGAGCAACAAGCTCTCTTAGTGTTCGTTGTTCATCCATGTTATTTTTTAAAGTAAATTCAGAATCAGAATCAAACAAATGTGAAAACAAAGAGTTAGAATCACAATCGTCAGGAGATGGTGAACTAGGGCCGGCTTAATTATCTCTAAGACGTGCGTGCAAGGTTCTCTTTATCTTAGAGTTAAAATCAACCAGGTCAGAACAGGAAGGTCTAGTAGCCAGGACTACCAATACAACAACAAATATGATAATGCCAACAATTTCCCTATAGAGTCAGAATCAAAATCAAAGAAGGAAGATGGTTAAAATAAAATCTTAAAAATCTAAAAACATAAAATGTAATCTAATTAGGTCAAATGAGAATTTTGGAAATTGTTTTGGATTTTTTCGAAACTATGAAAACAATAAAAATATAATTAAAAATAAGAAAAAGAGGAATTTGGCGATTTGAGGTCTAACTCCCGTAACTCTTTTAGAGTACGGGACAATTGATCGCAAAATTTTTATGTTTCAAATGCACGAAAAAAACTCAAAAAGGAGGTAATTTCCCAAAAACTGGTTCTTTTTTACTAGGTCGGACACAAAATGGGGCGTCTCGAAGCGATAACGTAAGAAAATACAAAAAAAAATGTAGAAAAAAAAACTTAAAACTAAACTATTTGCTAAATCGATAATAATCCATGGCAACAACGCCAATTTGATTCGCTGTCGCAAACGGACCAAAAATGAGTATTTGAAAAAATATAGTAAAGCGACAATGACTCAGATGTAGATTCACAAGGATTCTTGTAGTGATTAACCAATTACAATAACGAAATGTGGGGGGGATTCGGTTTTGATTTATTAAAGTGATTAAAAATATTAGTTGAAACAATTAATTTGCTATTTTAGTTTCCCAACTTATCGTTGATCCAAATAATTCCCAATTACTAAGCGGACTTTATCTCCTTTTCAATTATAATAACAATCAAACAAGCGCAATTGATACTATACAATACATATTCTTAATTTCCGAATTAAGCAAACGGATGAAATATAGTGGCCGTGAATTAAGCAAACACGAGAAACATACACAAATTTAAAAAAACGTGATTAAAGTATAAGAACATCCAATCATCAAAATAAATCAATCACCCCTAAGATGAATCGAATTAAGGAAACAACATATCACAGAGAAGAATTGAAAGGAAATAGATTTTTATGGGAAATTAAAAGAACCTCAAAGTGTCAGCGAAAACCGATTACAACAAATTAACCTGAAGAAGTTAGTTCTCCATAAGATTTGTACAAAGCAATATAAAATGCGTAAAAAGAAGGTCTTTCTACTGTATTAACGGTAGCAAGCCTTATAAACAAAATAAGGTTTTCATTACACACTCAATTGGATCGGAAACATAAACCAAACCCAATAAAGATGACCCAAAACAACTTAGTTATTACAGTCAGAAACTTCAACGAATTATTCGAGACTCATTCACTCTGAATCAGATTCTTCGTCCAACATGAAGATTGTAGATTGTTTTGTTAGCATTCTAAAAAATGGTAGAACTCCTCGATCTGATTCATGTAACTCCAGTTATAAATTTTTTATTGAAAGTTGCTAATGCTGAAAATAACAAACGAATATAAAATAAGGCCGAAGATAAATTAAATTATAAAAACATTATAAAATAGAAAAATAAACAAACCAAACTATATAAATGCTTAAGTCTAAACATAGAGGAATGTGCATCAAAATTCACTGATCAACGATGTACCCAAGATTGACATAATGCGCCTTGAGAGACCCGCTTACGTATTTGCAGTTGAGGCAGTCGTTGACGATAAGCCTTGGTATCACGACATCAAGCTTTTCCTTCAAAGGAAATAATACCCGTATGAGGCACTAATAGAAGATAGTAAGACTCTCAAAAGATTGGCCAGTAACTTCTTCTTGAACAATGATGTATTCTACAAAAGAAACTTTGAAATGGTTTTGCTCAGGTGCGTGGACAGACATGAAGCAAGCAGGCTAATGAATGAGATTCAAAAAGGATCCTTTGGAACTCATGCCATGGACATACAATTTCAAGGAAAATTATAAGGGAAGGATATTATTGGCTGACAATTAAATTCGATTGATAGAAATACATGAGGAAGTGTAAAAAATGTCAGATTTACACCGAAAAAATTCATGTGTCTCCGACTTTTCTCAAAGTTCTTTCTTCTCCATGGCCTTTTTCCAATATGGGGAATCGACATTATTGGCATGATTGAACCCAAAGATTCAAATGTAAATCATTTTGTCCTGGTGGCCAATGATTATTTCACCAAATGGGTCGAAGTAGTATCATACGCCAATGTGACCGGACAAGTGGTAGTCCAATTTACAAGGACTACCTCAACCGCCATTATGGTGTTCCATGCCAAATCATTACTAATAAGGGATTGTACCTGAACAACAAAATGATGTAAGAATTATGTGCTGAATTCAAGAATGAACACCATAACTCGTCCCCCTACGGGCCAAAGATGAATGGAGCAGTTGAAGCAGCTAACAAGAATATTAAAAAGATCATTCAAAAGAAGGTCATGACTTACAAGGATTGGCATGAAATTCTCCCATTTTCCCTTAACGGTTATCGCACAGCTGTCTGCACCTTAACAGGGGAAACCCATTTCTCTTTAGTATATGGCATGGAAGTAGTACTCCCTATAGAGGTTGAGATCCCATCAATGAGAGTATTGATGGAAGTCAAGCTAACAGAAGCTGAATGGTGTCAAAGCAAATATGACGAACTAAATATAATTGAATTAAAAAGAATAAGGGCTTTATGCCATGGTGAGTTATATCAGAAAAGGATGAAGAAAGCATTTGACCAAAAGGTTCAACCTCGGTTATTTAGAGAGGGCGACCTTGTGCTAAAAAAGATCCAATCTTTCCTCACCGACTCCAGGGGCAAATGGGCTCCAAATTATGATAGCCCATATGTTGTTAACAAAGCCATCTCAAGTGGTACTCTAAAACTCACAATTATGAATGATGAAGAGTTAGCTCGACCTACAAACGTCGATGTAGTCAAGAAATACTTCGCTTAAAAATAATTAAAAAATAATATAAAAAAGAGAATAAAGAGCGTCCTAATTGATTGAAAACCCGAAAGGGCAGTCCAGACAAAAATTAGAGACATCAACAGAAAATAATCATCCCGATAGATTGAAAACCTGAAAAGGCAATCTAGGCAAAAGATAGGGATTTATGTCAAGTAACTGCATCCAAAAGGATTGGACCCTCTTAGAAGGATATCTCCTATCAAAAAATCACCGATCAAGTCACTTTCAACGGAAGCTCAAGAATACTTGGAGTTCAGATATATTAGAAGGATAGTGGTCATTATATTGCAATGTAGCCCTTTCCTTTTAAATTAACATTTTCTAACTTTGTAATGCTCCATAGAATCACGCATTTGGCTGATTAGCATCCTATTAATGAAAATTTGAGCCTTTGTGCCTTTTGGTTGCAACTCTCACTTTTATTATGCCTTGCAAAATGACATTTTTATTTAATTTTCATTCTTGAAACAAAAAAAAATGAATTCACTTTTGTTGTTAAAATAAAGATACCAATTTCCTTTGATTTATGAACATAATAAAGAATAAAAATAACTTTTCCAAGATTGATTAAAACCTGGAAATAAAAAAATCAAAGCTCCTATGATCAATTTCGCAAATATCTCCCAGTCGCGGATCATTACATCAAATAGATAAGATCGGACATCTTATTCATCCCTAGTAAGTGTCGAGTTTTATTTCTTCTACTAAATGAATGTTTAAATTAGGGTGATGATTTAACCTTCGAGAATCATAGATAAGACCCAAGTTTTTTTCCTGAAAGGGTTTTACCATTAAAAACACTAATGATACATCAACTCCCAAGAATGGCCATGTAACCAGTTTTGTTCATCACTAGGTTGTGTGTCATGTCTGTTTTGTCAGCATATGCATAACATTCATTCATACATCATACATAATCTGTTCATATTCATATTCATATTGCATAAGTTGCATCACTCACTTTGGTTGTGTCTAACCCTGAGTGATTCCACCTCTCTAATAAAGTCGTCAAGTTTATGTAGAAAATGTACATTTTTCTAAACCCACACCCCTCCCCCCCACTGAGCTTGATCCTTCTTGAGGTTTCACTTCAATTCTCCTTTCCCCACTTGGATAGGATAAAGTTCTTAGTTTGGGTTCATTCCCCATTTGTCAACACATTAAAAAGACGTGCAATCTTCCATGAATTCAAACATGTTTATAGTTGTGAATCTTCATTCATGTTTGTTCATACTTTGTTAAGTTTCTCTTGACATTTACATCATCCATAGTTTAGACATACGTCAAACAATAGGATCCATTCAATCACAACTTAGTAAAAATAACTAGTTCCCTGGCCTCCTCTTGGGCCTTATACAAGCATTAGTTCCTCCTCTTGAGCATCATACAAAGAATCCCCCCAAAGATTTACACCGAAAAATGTCAGATTTACACCAAAAAAATCATGTGTCTCCGAATTTTCTCAAAGTTCTTTCTTCTCCATGGCATTTTTTCAATATGGGGAATCAACATGATTGGCATGATTGAACCCAAAGATAAAAATGTAAATCATTTCGACCTGGTGGCCAATGATTATTTCACCAAATGGGTCGAAGTAGTATCATACGCCAATGTGACCGGACAAGTGGTGGTCCAATTTACAAGGACAACCTCATCCGCTATTATGGTGTTCCATGCCAAATCATTCCTAATAAGGGATCGTATCTGAACAACAAAATGATGAAAGAATTATGTGTTGAATTCAAGAATGAACACCATAACTCGTCCCCATACGGGGAAAAGATGAATGGAGCAGTTGAAGCAGCTAACAAGAATATTAAAAAGATCATTCAAAAGAAGGTCATGAGTTACAAGGAATGGCATGAAATTCTCCCATAGAGGTTATATCAGAAAAGGGCTTTATGCCATGGTGAGTTATATCAGAAAAGGATGAAGAAAGCATTTGACAAAAAGGTTCAACCTCGGGTATTTAGAGAGGGCGACCTTTTGCTAAAAAGATCCAATCTTTCCTCACCGACTCCAGGGGCAAATGGACTCAAAATTATGATAGCCCATATGTTGTTAACAAAGCCTTCTCAGGTGGTACTCTAAAACTCAAAATTATGGATGATGAAGAGTTAACTCGACCTACAAACGTCGATGTAGTAAAAAAATACTTCGCTTAAAAAATAATTAAAAAAAAAAGAAGAGAGAATAAAGAGAGTCTTAATTGATTGAAAACCCGAAAGGGCAGTCAAGACAAAAATTAGAGATATCAACAGAAAATAATCATCCCGATAGATTGAAAACTTAAAAAGGCAATCTAGGCAAAAGTTAGGAATTTATGTCAAGTAACTGCATCCAAAAGGATTGGGCCCTCTTAGAAGGATATCGCCTATCAAAGAATCACCGATCAAGTCACTTTCAACGGAAGCTCAAAAATACTTAGAGTTCAGATATATTAGAAGGATAGCGGTCATTATATTGCAATGTAGCCCTTTCCTTTTAAATTAACATTTTCGAACTTTGTAATGCTCTATAGAATCACGCAATTGGCTGATTAGCATCCTATTAATGAAAATTTGAGCCTTTGTGCCTTTTGGTTGCAACTCTCACTTTTATTATGCCTTGCAAAATGACATTTTTATTTAATTTTCATTCTTGAAACAAAAGAAAAATGAATTTACTTTTGTTGTTAAAATAAAGATACCAATTACCTATGATTTATGAACATAATAAAGAATAAAAATAACTTTTCCAAGAGTGATTAAAACCTTGAAATAAAAAAATCATATGCTCCTATGATCCATCTCACAAATATCCCTCAGTCGCGGATCATTACCTCAAATAGATAAGATCAGACATCTCATTCATCCCTAGTAAGTGTAGAGTTTTATTTTTTCTACTAAATTAATGTTGAAATTAGGGTGAATATTTAACCTCCAAGAATCATAGATAAGGCCCAGTTCTTTTTCCTTAAAGGCTTTTACCATTAAAAAAACTAGTGATACAACTACTCCCAAGAATGGCCAAGTAACCAGTTTTGTTCATCACTAGGTGTTGTGTCATGCCTGTTTTGATAGCATATGCATAACATTCATTCATACACCATACATAATCTATTCATTTTCATATTCATATTGCATAAGTTGCATCACTCACTTTGGTTGTGTTTAACCCTGAGTGACTCCACCTCGATAATAGAGTCGTCAACTTTAAGTAGAAAATGTACATTTTTCTAAACCCACACCCCTCCCCCCCACTGAGTTTGATCCTTGTTGAGGTTTCACTTCAATTCTCCTTTCCACACTTGGATAGGATAAAGTTCCTAGTTTGGGTTCATTCCTCATCTGTCAACACATCAAAAAGACATGCAATCTTCCATGAATTCAAACATGTTTATAGTTGTGAATCTTCATTCATGTTTGTACATACTTTGTTAAGTTTCTCTTGACATTTACATCATCCATAGTTTAGACATAGGTCAAACAATAGGATCCATTCAATCACAACTTAGTTCAAATAACTAGTTCCTTGGCCTCCTCTTGGGCCTTATACAAGCATCAGTTCCTCCTCTTGAGCATCATACAATGAATCCCCCCAAATATTTACACCGAAAAATGTCAGATTTACACCAAAAAAATTCATGTGACTCCGAATTTTCTCAAAGTTCTTTCTTCTCCATGGCCTTTTTTCAATATGGGGAATCAACATGATTGGCATGATTGAACCCAAAGATAAAAATGTAAATCATTTCGACCTGGTGGCCAATGATTATTTCACCAAATGGGTCGAAGTAGTATCATACCCCAGTGTGACCGGATAAGTGGTGGTCCAATTTACAAGGACAACCTCATCCGCCATTATGGTGTTCCATGCCAAATCATTACTAATAAGGGATCGTATCTGAACAACAAAATGTTGAAAGAATTATGTGCTGAATTCAAGAATGAACACCATAACTCGTCCCCCTACGGACCAAAGATGAATGGAGCAGTTGAAGCAGCTAACAAGAATATTAAAAAGATCATTCAAAAGAAGGTCATGACTTACAAGGAATGGCATGAAATTCTCCCATTTTCCGTTAACGGTTATCGCACATTCGTCTGCACCTTAACAGGGGAAACCCATTTCTCTTTAGTATATGGCATGGAAGTAGTATTGCCTATAGAGGTTGAGATCCCATCAATGAGATTATTGATGGAAGTCAAGCTAACAGAAGATGAATGGTGTAAAAGCAGATACGACGAACTAAATATAATCGAATAAAAAAGAATGAGGGCTTTATGCCATGGTGAGTTATATTAGAAAAGGATGAGGAAAGCATTTGACAAAAAGGTTCAACCTCGGGTATTTAGAGAGGGCGACCTTTTGCTCAAAAAGATCCAATCTTTCCTCACCGACTCCAAGGGAAAATGGACTCCAAATTATGATAGTCCATATGTTGTTAACAAAGCCTTCTCACGTGGTACTCTAAAACTCACAATTATGGATGATGAAGAGTTAACTCGACTTACAAACGTCGATGTAGTCAAGAAATACTTCGCTTAAAAAATAATATAAAAAAAGAGAATAAAGAGCGTCCTAATTGATTGAAAACCCGAAAGGCAGTCCAGACAAAAATTAGAGACATCAACAGAAAATAATCATCCTGATAGATTGAAAACCTGAAAAGGCAATCTAGGAAAAAGTTAGGGATTTATGTCAAGTAACTGCATCCAAAAGGATTGGACCCTCTTAGAAGGATATCGCCTATCAAAGAATCACCGATCAAGTCACTTTCAACGAAAGCTCAAGAATACTTGGAGTTCAGATATATTAGAAGGATAGTGGTCATTATATTGCAATGTATCCCTTTCCTTTTAAATTAACATTTTCGAACTTTGTAATGCTCCATAGTATCACGCATTTAGCTGATTAGAATCCTATTAATGAAAATTTGAGCCTTTGTGCCTTTTGGTTGCAACTCTCACTTTTCTTATGCCTTGCAAAATGACATTTTTATTTGATTTTCATTCTTGAAACAAAAAAAATGAATTTACTTTGGTTGTTAAAATAAAGATACCAATTTCCTTTGATTTATGAACATAATAAAGAATAAAAATAACTTTTCCAAGAGTGATTAAAACCTTGAAATAAAAAAATCATATGCTCCTATGATCCATCTCACAAATATCCCCCAGTCGCGGATCATTACCTCAAATAGATAAGATCAGACATCTTATTCATCCCTAGTAAGTGTAGAGTTTTATTTCTTCTACTAAATGAATGTTGAAATTAGGGCGAAGATTTAACCTCCAAGAATCATAGATAAGACCTAGTTCTTTTTCCTTAAAGGGTTTTACCATTAAAAACACTTGTGATACAACTACTCCCAAGAATGGCCAAGTAACCAGTTTTGTTCATCACTAGGTGTTGTGTCATGTCTGTTTTGTTAGCATATGCATAACATTCATTCATACACCATACATAATCTATTCTATTCATATTCATATTGCATAAGTTGCATCACTCACTTTGGTTGTGTTTAACCCTAAGTGATTCCACCTCTCCAATAGAGTCGTCAACTTTAAGTAGAAAATGTACATTTTTCTAAACCCACACCCATCCCCCCCCCCCCTCCCACTGAGTTTGATCCTTGTTGAGGTTTCACTTCAATTCTCCTTTCCACACTTGGATTGGATAAAGTTCCTAGTTTGGGTTCATTCCCCATCTGTCAACACATCAAAAAGACGTGCAATCTTCCATGAATTCAAACATGTTTATAGTTGTGAATCTTCAGTCATGTTTGTTCATACTTTGTTAAGTTTCTCTTAACATTTACATCATCCATAGTTTTGACATAGGTCAAACAATAGGATCCATTCAATCACAACATACTTAAAATAACTAGTTCCCTGGTCTCCTCTTGGGCCTTATACAAGCATCAATTCCTCCTCCTGAGAATCATACAAAGAATCCCCCCAAAGATTTAACCCGAAAAATGTCAGATTTACACCAAAAAAATTCATGTGTCTCCGACTTTTCTCAAAGTTCTTTCTTCTCCATGGCCTTTTTCCAATATGGGGAATCGACATTATTGGCATGATGGAACCCAAAGATTCAAATGTAAATCATTTTGTCCTGGTGGCCAATGATTATTTCACCAAATGGGTCGAAGTAGTATCATACGCCAATGTGACCGGACAAGTGGTAGTCCAATTTACAAGGACTACCTCAACCGCCATTATGGTGTTCCATGCCAAATCATTACTAATAAGGGATTGTACCTGAACAACAAAATGATGTAAGAATTATGTGCTGAATTCAAGAATGAACACCATAACTCGTCCCCCTACGGGCCAAAGATGAATGGAGCAGTTGAAGCAGCTAACAAGAATATTAAAAAGATCATTCAAAAGAAGGTCATGACTTACAAGGATTGGCATGAAATTCTCCCATTTTCCCTTAACGGTTATCGCACAGCTGTCTGCACCTTAACAGGGGAAACCCATTTCTCTTTAGTATATGGCATGGAAGTAGTACTCCCTATAGAGGTTGAGATCCCATCAATGAGAGTATTGATGGAAGTCAAGCTAACAGAAGCTGAATGGTGTCAAAGCAAATATGACGAACTAAATATAATTGAATTAAAAAGAATAAGGGCTTTATGCCATGGTGAGTTATATCAGAAAAGGATGAAGAAAGCATTTGACCAAAAGGTTCAACCTCGGTTATTTAGAGAGGGCGACCTTGTGCTAAAAAAGATCCAATCTTTCCTCACCGACTCCAGGGGCAAATGGGCTCCAAATTATGATAGCCCATATGTTGTTAACAAAGCCATCTCAAGTGGTACTCTAAAACTCACAATTATGAATGATGAAGAGTTAGCTCGACCTACAAACGTCGATGTAGTCAAGAAATACTTCGCTTAAAAATAATTAAAAAATAATATAAAAAAGAGAATAAAGAGCGTCCTAATTGATTGAAAACCCGAAAGGGCAGTCCAGACAAAAATTAGAGACATCAACAGAAAATAATCATCCCGATAGATTGAAAACCTGAAAAGGCAATCTAGGCAAAAGATAGGGATTTATGTCAAGTAACTGCATCCAAAAGGATTGGACCCTCTTAGAAGGATATCTCCTATCAAAAAATCACCGATCAAGTCACTTTCAACGGAAGCTCAAGAATACTTGGAGTTCAGATATATTAGAAGGATAGTGGTCATTATATTGCAATGTAGCCCTTTCCTTTTAAATTAACATTTTCTAACTTTGTAATGCTCCATAGAATCACGCATTTGGCTGATTAGCATCCTATTAATGAAAATTTGAGCCTTTGTGCCTTTTGGTTGCAACTCTCACTTTTATTATGCCTTGCAAAATGACATTTTTATTTAATTTTCATTCTTGAAACAAAAAAAAAATGAATTTACTTTTGTTGTTAAAATAAAGATACCAATTTCCTTTGATTTATGAACATAATAAAGAATAAAAATAACTTTTCCAAGATTGATTAAAACCTGGAAATAAAAAAATCAAAGCTCCTATGATCAATTTCGCAAATATCTCCCAGTCGCGGATCATTACATCAAATAGATAAGATCGGACATCTTATTCATCCCTAGTAAGTGTCGAGTTTTATTTCTTCTACTAAATGAATGTTTAAATTAGGGTGAAGATTTAACCTTCGAGAATCATAGATAAGACCCAGTTTTTTTTCCTGAAAGGGTTTTACCATTAAAAACACTAATGATACATCAACTCCCAAGAATGGCCATGTAACCAGTTTTGTTCATCACTAGGTTGTGTGTCATGTCTGTTTTGTCAGCATATGCATAACATTCATTCATACATCATACATAATCTGTTCATATTCATATTCATATTGCATAAGTTGCATCACTCACTTTGGTTGTGTCTAACCCTGAGTGATTCCACCTCTCTAATAAAGTCGTCAAGTTTATGTAGAAAATGTACATTTTTCTAAACCCACACCCCTCCCCCCCACTGAGCTTGATCCTTCTTGAGGTTTCACTTCAATTCTCCTTTCCCCACTTGGATAGGATAAAGTTCTTAGTTTGGGTTCATTCCCCATTTGTCAACACATTAAAAAGACGTGCAATCTTCCATGAATTCAAACATGTTTATAGTTGTGAATCTTCATTCATGTTTGTTCATACTTTGTTAAGTTTCTCTTGACATTTACATCATCCATAGTTTAGACATACGTCAAACAATAGGATCCATTCAATCACAACTTAGTAAAAATAACTAGTTCCCTGGCCTCCTCTTGGGCCTTATACAAGCATTAGTTCCTCCTCTTGAGCATCATACAAAGAATCCCCCCAAAGATTTACACCGAAAAATGTCAGATTTACACCAAAAAAATCATGTGTCTCCGAATTTTCTCAAAGTTCTTTCTTCTCCATGGCATTTTTTCAATATGGGGAATCAACATGATTGGCATGATTGAACCCAAAGATAAAAATGTAAATCATTTCGACCTGGTGGCCAATGATTATTTCACCAAATGGGTCGAAGTAGTATCATACGCCAATGTGACCGGACAAGTGGTGGTCCAATTTACAAGGACAACCTCATCCGCTATTATGGTGTTCCATGCCAAATCATTCCTAATAAGGGATCGTATCTGAACAACAAAATGATGAAAGAATTATGTGTTGAATTCAAGAATGAACACCATAACTCGTCCCCATACGGGGAAAAGATGAATGGAGCAGTTGAACCTGCTAACAAGAATATTAAAAAGATCATTCAAAAGAAGGTCATGAGTTACAAGGAATGGCATGAAATTCTCCCATAGAGGTTATATCAGAAAAGGGCTTTATGCCATGGTGAGTTATATCAGAAAAGGATTAAGAAAGCATTTGACAAAAAGGTTCAACCTCGGGTATTTAGAGAGGGCGACCTTTTGCTAAAAAAGATCCAATCTTTCCTCACCGACTCCAGGGGCAAATGGACTCAAAATTATGATAGCCCATATGTTGTTAACAAAGCCTTCTCAGGTGGTACTCTAAAACTCAAAATTATGGATGATGAAGAGTTAACTCGACCTACAAACGTCGATGTAGTAAAAAAATACTTCGCTTAAAAAATAATTAAAAAAAAAAGAAGAGAGAATAAAGAGAGTCTTAATTGATTGAAAACCCGAAAGGGCAGTCAAGACAAAAATTAGAGATATCAACAGAAAATAATCATCCCGATAGATTGAAAACTTAAAAAGGCAATCTAGGCAAAAGTTAGGAATTTATGTCAAGTAACTGCATCCAAAAGGATTGGGCCCTCTTAGAAGGATATCGCCTATCAAAGAATCACCGATCAAGTCACTTTCAACGGAAGCTCAAAAATACTTAGAGTTCATATATATTAGAAGGATAGCGGTCATTATATTGCAATGTAGCCCTTTCCTTTTAAATTAACATTTTCGAACTTTGTAATGCTCTATAGAATCACGCAATTGGCTGATTAGCATCCTATTAATGAAAATTTGAGCCTTTGTGCCTTTTGGTTGCAACTCTCACTTTTATTATGCCTTGCAAAATGACATTTTTATTTAATTTTCATTCTTGAAACAAAAGAAAAATGAATTTACTTTTGTTGTTAAAATAAAGATACCAATTACCTATGATTTATGAACATAATAAAGAATAAAAATAACTTTTCCAAGAGTGATTAAAACCTTGAAATAAAAAAATCATATGCTCCTATGATCCATCTCACAAATATCCCTCAGTCGCAGATCATTACCTCAAATAGATAAGATCAGACATCTCATTCATCCCTAGTAAGTGTAGAGTTTTATTTTTTCTACTAAATTAATGTTGAAATTAGGGTGAATATTTAACCTCCAAGAATCATAGATAAGGCCCAGTTCTTTTTCCTTAAAGGCTTTTACCATTAAAAAAACTAGTGATACAACTACTCCCAAGAATGGCCAAGTAACCAGTTTTGTTCATCACTAGGTGTTGTGTCATGCCTGTTTTGATAGCATATGCATAACATTCATTCATACACCATACATAATCTATTCATTTTCATATTCATATTGCATAAGTTGCATCACTCACTTTGGTTGTGTTTAACCCTGAGTGACTCCACCTCGATAATAGAGTCGTCAACTTTAAGTAGAAAATGTACATTTTTCTAAACCCACACCCCTCCCCCCCACTAAGTTTGATCCTTGTTGAGGTTTCACTTCAATTCTCCTTTCCACACTTGGATAGGATAAAGTTCCTAGTTTGGGTTCATTCCTCATCTGTCAACACATCAAAAAGACATGCAATCTTCCATGAATTCAAACATGTTTATAGTTGTGAATCTTCATTCATGTTTGTACATACTTTGTTAAGTTTCTCTTGACATTTACATCATCCATAGTTTAGACATAGGTCAAACAATAGGATCCATTCAATCACACCTTAGTTCAAATAACTAGTTCCTTGGCCTCCTCTTGGGCCTTATACAAGCATAAGTTCCTCCTCTTGAGCATCATACAATGAATCCCCCCAAATATTTACACCGAAAAATGTCAGATTTACACCAAAAAAATTCATGTGACTCCGAATTTTCTCAAAGTTCTTTCTTCTCCATGGCCTTTTTTCAATATGGGGAATCAACATGATTGGCATGATTGAACCCAAAGATAAAAATGTAAATCATTTCGACCTGGTGGCCAATGATTATTTCACCAAATGGGTCGAAGTAGTATGATACCCCAATGTGACCGGACAAGTGGTGGTCCAATTTACAAGGACAACCTCATTCGCCATTATGGTGTTCCATGCCAAATTATTACTAATAAGGGATCGTATCTGAACAACAAAATGTTGAAAGAATTATGTGCTGAATTCAAGAATGAACACCATAACTCGTCCCCCTACGGACCAAAGATGAATGGAGCAGTTGAAGCAGCTAACAAGAATATTAAAAAGATCATTCAAAAGAAGGTCATGACTTACAAGGAATGGCATGAAATTCTCCCATTTTCCGTTAACGGTTATCGCACATTCGTCTGCACCTTAACGGGGGAAACCCATTTCTCTTTAGTATATGGCATGGAAGTAGTATTGCCTATAGAGGTTGAGATCCCATCAATGAGATTATTGATGGAAGTCAAGCTAACAGAAGATGAATGGTGTAAAAGCAGATACGGCGAACTAAATATAATCGAATAAAAAAGAATGAGGGCTTTATGCCATGGTGAGTTATATTAGAAAAGGATGAGGAAAGCATTTGACAAAAAGGTTCAACCTCGGGTATTTAGAGAGGGCGACCTTTTGCTCAAAAAGATCCAATCTTTCCTCACCGACTCCAAGGGAAAATGGACTCCAAATTATGATAGTCCATATGTTGTTAACAAAGCCTTCTCACGTGGTACTCTAAAACTCACAATTATGGATGATGAAGAGTTAACTCGACTTACAAACGTCGATGTAGTCAAGAAATACTTCGCTTAAAAAATAATATAAAAAAAGAGAGTAAAGAGCGTCCTAATTGATTGAAAACCCGAAAGGCAGTCCAAACAAAAATTAGAGACATCAACAGAAAATAATCATCCTGATAGATTGAAAACCTGAAAAGGCAATCTAGGAAAAAGTTAGGGATTTATGTCAAGTAACTGCATCCAAAAGGATTGGACCCTCTTAGAAGGATATCGCCTATCAAAGAATCACCGATCAAGTCACTTTCAACGAAAGCTCAAGAATACTTGGAGTTCAGATATATTAGAAGGATAGTGGTCATTATATTGCAATGTATCCCTTTCCTTTTAAATTAACATTTTCTAACTTTGTAATGCTCCATAGTATCACGCATTTAGCTGATTAGCATCCTATTAATGAAAATTTGAGCCTTTGTGCCTTTTGGTTGCAACTCTCACTTTTCTTATGCCTTGCAAAATGACATTTTTATTTGATTTTCATTCTTGAAACAAAAAAAATGAATTTACTTTGGTTGTTAAAATAAAGATACCAATTTCCTTTGATTTATGAACATAATAAAGAATAAAAATAACTTTTCCAAGAGTGATTAAAACCTTGAAATAAAAAAATCATATGCTCCTATGATCCATCTCACAAATATCCCCCAGTCGCGGATCATTACCTCAAATAGATAAGATCAGACATCTTATTCATCCCTAGTAAGTGTAGAGTTTTATTTCTTCTACTAAATGAGTGTTGAAATTAGGGCGAAGATTTAACCTCCAAGAATCATAGATAAGACCTAGTTCTTTTTCCTTAAAGGGTTTTACCATTAAAAACACTTGTGATACAACTACTCCCAAGAATGGCCAAGTAACCAGTTTTGTTCATCACTAGGTGTTGTGTCATGTCTGTTTTGTTAGCATATGCATAACATTCATTCATACACCATACATAATCTATTCTATTCATATTCATATTGCATAAGTTGCATCACTCACTTTGGTTGTGTTTAACCCTAAGTGATTCCACCTCTCCAATAGAGTCGTCAACTTTAAGTAGAAAATGTACATTTTTCTAAACCCACACCCCTCCCCCCCCCCCCCCCCCACTGAGTTTGATCCTTGTTGAGGTTTCACTTCAATTCTCCTTTCCACACTTGGATTGGATAAAGTTCCTAGTTTGGGTTCATTCCCCATCTGTCAACACATCAAAAAGACGTGCAATCTTCCATGAATTCAAACATGTTTATAGTTGTGAATCTTCAATCATGTTTGTTCATACTTTGTTAAGTTTCTCTTAACATTTACATCATCCATAGTTTTGACATAGGTCAAACAATAGGATCCATTCAATCACAACATAGTTAAAATAACTAGTTCCTTGGCCTCCTCTTGGGCCTTATACAAGCATCAGTTCCTCCTCCTGAGAATCATACAAAGAATCCCCCCAAAGATTTAACCCGAAAAATGTCAGATTTACACCAAAAAAATTCATGTGTCTCCGAATTTTCTCAAAGTTATTTCTTCTCCATGGCCTTTTTTTCAATATGGGGAATCGACATGATTGGCATGATTGAACCCAAAGATTAAAATGGAAATCATTTCGTCCTGGTGGCCAATGATTATTTCACCAAATGGGTCGAAGTAGTATCATACGCCAATGTGACCGGACAAGTGGTGGTCCAATTTACAACGACAACCTCATCCGCCATTATGGTGTTCCATGCCAAATCATTACTAATAAGGGATTGTATATGAACAACAAAATGATGAAAGAATTATGTGCTGAACTCAATAATGAACACCATAACTCGTCCCCTATTGGGCCAAAGATGAATGGAGCAGTTGAAGAAGCTAACAAGAAAATTAAAAAAGATCATTCAAAAGAAGGTCATGACTTACAAGGATTGGCATGAAATTCTCCCATTTTCCCTTAACGGTTATCTCACATTCGTCTGCACCTTAACAGGGGAAACCCATTTCTCTTTAGTATATGGCATGGAAGTAGTATTCCCTATAGAGGTTGAGATCCCAATAATGAGAGTATTGATGGAAGTCAAGCTAACAGAAGATGAATGGTGTAAAAGCAGATACGGCGAACTAAATATAATCGAATAAAAAAGAATGAGGGCTTTATGCCATGGTGAGTTATATCAGAAAAGGATGAGGAAAGCATTTGACAAAACGGTTCAACCTCGGGTATTTAGAGAGGGCGACCTTTTGCTCAAAAAGATCCAATCTTTCCTCACCGACTCCAAGGGAAAATGGACTCCAAATTATGATAGTCCATATGTTGTTAACAAAGCCTTCTCACGTGGTACTCTAAAACTCACAATTATGGATGATGAAGAGTTAACTCGACTTACAAACGTCGATGTAGTCAAGAAATACTTTGCTTAAAAAATAATATAAAAAAAGAGAATAAAGAGCGTCCTAATTGATTGAAAACCCGAAAGGGCAGTCCAGACAAAAATTAGAGACATCAACAGAAAATAATCAACCTGATAGATTGAAAACCTGAAAAGGCAATCTAGGAAAAAGTTAGGGATTTATGTCAAGTAACTGCATCCAAAAGGATTGGACCCTCTTAGAAGGATATCGCCTATCAAAGAATCACCGATCAAGTCACTTTCAACGAAAGCTCAAGAATACTTGGAGTTCAGATATATTAGAAGGATAGTGGTCATTATATTGCAATGTATCCCTTTCCTTTTAAATTAACATTTTCTAACTTTGTAATGCTCCATAGTATCACGCATTTAGCTGATTAGCATCCTATTAATGAAAATTTGAGCCTTTGTGCCTTTTGGTTGCAACTCTCACTTTTCTTATGCCTTGCAAAATGACATTTTTATTTGATTTTCATTCTTGAAACAAAAAAAATGAATTTACTTTTGTTGTTAAAATAAAGATACCAATTTCCTTTGATTTATGAACATAATAAAGAATAAAAATAACTTTTCCAAGAGTGATTAAAACCTTGAAATAAAAAAATCATATGCTCCTATGATCCATCTCACAAATATCCCCCAGTCGCGGATCATTACCTCAAATAGATAAGATCAGACATCTTATTCATCCCTAGTAAGTGTAGAGTTTTATTTCTTCTACTAAATGAATGTTGAAATTAGGGCGAAGATTTAACCTCCAAGAATCATAGATAAGACCTAGTTCTTTTTCCTTAAAGGGTTTTACCATTAAAAACACTCGTGATACAACTACTCCCAAGAATGGCCAAGTAACCAGTTTTGTTCATCACTAGGTGTTGTGTCATGTCTGTTTTGTTAGCATATGCATAACATTCATTCATACACCATACGTAATCTATTCTATTCATATTCATCTTGCATAAGTTGCATCACTCACTTTGGTTGTGTTTAACCCTAAGTGATTCCACCTCTCCAATAGAGTCGTCAACTTTAAGTATAAAATGTACATTTTTCTAAACCCACACCCCTCCCCCCCCCCCCCCCCCATTGAGTTTGATCCTTGTTGAGGTTTCACTTCAATTCTCCTTTCCACACTTGGATTGGATAAAGTTCCTAATTTGGGTTCATTCCCCATCTGTCAACACATCAAAAAGACGTGCAATCTTCCATGAATTCAAACATGTTTATAGTTGTGAATCTTCAGTCATGTTTGTTCATACTTTGTTAAGTTTCTCTTAACATTTACATCATCCATAGTTTTGACATAGGTCAAACAATAGGATCCATTCAATCACAATATAGTTAAAATAACTAGTTCCCTGGCCTCCTCTTGGGCCTTATACAAGCATCAGTTCCTCCTCCTGAGAATAATACAAAGAATCCCCCCAAAGATTTAACCCGAAAAATGTCAGATTTACACCAAAAAAATTCATGTGTCTCCGAATTTTCTCAAAGTTATTTCTTCTCCATGGCCTTTTTTTCAATATGGGGAATCAACATGATTGGCATGATTAAACCCAAAGATTAAAATGGAAATCATTTCGTCCTGGTGGCCAATGATTATTTCACCAAATGGGTCGAAGTAGTATCATACGCCAATGTGACCGGACAAGTGGTGGTCCAATTTACAACGACAACCTCATCCGCCATTATGGTGTTCCATGCCAAATCATTACTAATAAGGGATCGTATATGAACAACAAAATGATGAAAGAATTATGTGCTGAACTCAATAATGAACACCATAACTCGTCCCCTATTGGGTCAAAGATGAATGTAGTAGTTGAAGGAGCTAATAAGAAAATTAAAAAGATCATTCAAAAGAAGGTCATGACTTACATGGATTGGCATGAAATTCTCCCATTTTCCCTTAACGGTTATCTCACATTCGTCTGCACCTTAACAGGGGAAACCCATTTCTCTTTAGTATATGGCATGGAAGTAGTATTCCCTATAGAGGTTGAGATCCCATCAATGACAGTATTGATGGAAGTCAAGCTAACAGAAGATGAATGGTGTAGAAGCAGATACGGCGAACTAAACATAATCTAATAAAAAAGAATAAGGGCTTTATACCATGGTGAGTTATATCAGAAAAGGATGAAGAAAGCATTTGACAAAAAGAATCAACCTCGGGTATTTATAGAGGGTGACCTTTTGCTCAAAAATATCCAAATTTCCTCACCGACTCCAGGGGCAAATGGACTCCAAATTATGATAGCCCATATGTTGTTAACAAAGCCTTCTCAAGTGGTACTCTAAAACTCACAATTATGGATGATGAAGAGTTAACTCGACTTACAAACGTCGATGTAGTCAAGAAATACTTCGCTTAAAAAATAATATAAAAAAAGAGAATAAAGAGCGTCCTAATTGATTGAAAACCCGAAAGGGCAGTCCAGACAAAAATTAGAGACATCAACAGAAATTAATCATCCTGATAGATTGAAAACCTGAAAAGGCAATCTAGGAAAAAGTTAGGGATTTATGTCAAGTAACTGCATCCAAAAGGATTGGACCCTCTTAGAAGGATATCGCCTATCAAAGAATCACCGATCAAGTCACTTTCAACGAAAGCTCAAGAATACTTGGAGTTCAGATATATTAGAAGGATAGTGGTCATTATATTGCAATGTATCCCTTTCCTTTTAAATTAACATTTTCTAACTTTGTAATGCTCCATAGTATCACGCATTTAGCTGATTAGCATCCTATTAATGAAAATTTGAGCCTTTGTGCCTTTTGGTTGCAACTCTCACTTTTCTTATGCCTTGCAAAATGACATTTCTAGATTATTTTTGCTTGAGTTTATGATGTTTGATTTTATGAGCACCAAGTTGTGCTGTTTCATTTTGATGAATTTCTGTGGTGTTTTGAGTTTTCATGGATTCTTACTCCTTGGAACATGTAGATGAAGTTTGGACCATTTAATTTAAGTTTTGGTGAACTTTATTTTTTGCACGTTTTGTTTGTTGTTTGATTTATGGAATTGTTGTTGAGAATTAATGGAAATGGAGGCTAGATTCTTGTTCCTCTCGACGAGGAGATGAATTTTCATCTAAGGTTTGTGGAAAATGGTGAAAAAATGATGAAGCCACGGTGGGGGAGGGAATTCGCGGCGGTCGGACCAACGGAGGGGGTGACCGACGCAACTTTCTGGCGACCGGTGAGTCCAAGGTTGAAGATGAGCTGACGTGTCGCAGTGGTGTTCATCCTATTGGGGTTTTCTTGATCGCGTGGTTTCAAACATGACTCACGTGTTTCCTCTTTGTCTTGTGCACACCATATTTATACTCTAATTCATTGATTGAGGTGGCTCTTTGTGAGCCACCAGATTGGTATACTTTAATCTTGATCATGAGGTTCACATTGATTTCCACCATGTACCTAGTCAAACCACCCACATTTTGTTCATTCTGATTTTTATTTTCTTTTATTTCTCATTGGGCCTTCGCGCGTTTTTCTCTTGACACCCCCAGGGAGGCCCAATTTTTGTTTCACACTCATTTCAATTGCTATTCATACCACATCTTTTGTATTTAATTGTTTGTTTATTTTATTTTTCTGTTTTGAGCTGTTTCAAATTTAATTCAAATAAAATGGTTCCAATAGTCTAAAAATTCACCAAAAATAATTTTCATAAACTTTAAGATGTCTAGTTTTTTCTGGAAATTTTTATTTTATTTTTTGACTTTATTTTCAAATAAAAGACGAATTAAATATTGGGGCTGTTTTATTTGATTTAAATTGTGGTTTTGTTCTATCTTGATTTTATTTCAATGTTTAAAATTCTCATTTTTGCATGATTTTTTTGAGCATTGTGTTAACATGTTGATTGATCCTTGGATATTTTTTTCATGATTTTTAAGTTCTGTTTCCATGTGGTTTGAATTTCTTTTTGTTCCCTCTCCATTTCTGCCTTAGTTTGGGACACTCTTGGTGTTTTCCCTCTGTTGAGGCACTGCCCTTTTGATTTTCAATCTCCCCTTT
Source organism: Lathyrus sativus (assembly GCA_963859935.3). Classification (NCBI taxonomy): domain Eukaryota; kingdom Viridiplantae; phylum Streptophyta; class Magnoliopsida; order Fabales; family Fabaceae; genus Lathyrus; species Lathyrus sativus. Next base: position 271,151,604 of record OZ012739.1, read on the forward strand.
TGATCCCTGGTTACTAATACCTTAGGGGTCCTTTGAGATTTTATTTGGCATTTTTTTGATGCATTTTCATATTTTTCATGTATTTTGCTAGTTGCTTCTTGTTTATGCATCTTTGCTGGTGTACTTGTTTTGTTTTGCTTTTAAAAGCTTGGCTGTGCATTATTGATGAACCTAATTTTGATTGCTTCATGTTATGGGCTTGTTATAGGTCTTGTGTGCCAATTAATAGGTCTTTACCTTATGCATAAGTTGTTCATTTGATCTCAGACTTTCATGTTTGCACATTGTGTTTCCATAAGTGGCGTTTGCTTGCAATTTTTGGATTTGTTGTTTGCATTTGCTTGTGATGTTTTACTTTAACTTTTGAGATCTCTTCTCCTCACCCCCATTATGTCCTATTACCTTGGAATACTACTTAAGGTTGCTTCTTTCCTCCTGAGGAGGAACCTGAAGCTTGCCTAAAGTAATGAATCCATGAGGACTTTTTCTCATTGTTTTGTTACTTGTTTTTTATGCATCTTCTTCTCCTTTTCTCTTGCACTTGTTCATACCATGGCTTGAGGTTGAGATAAGCTTGTGGAGGTTCCAGCCCCACACATATTTCCTCCCTCACTTGCATTGCATCTTTGTCTTCCTTGTTGCATTTGTGTTTGCATTCTTTCTTCTTATTGTTTCTTCTTCTTTTGTCTTCCTTCCCTTAGGATTTCTCACCTATCTTGTTCAAGAGAGGTTATGATAGACATTAGGGTTCTAACCATGCAATATAACATTAGGTAGTCCTCTTTCAAACTCAACTTTAGGTGCACATTGCATGACAACTTTTAGGGTTTGGTCTAGTCCCCCTTAGTTGGTATCTTTCTCTTCTCATCTTCAAACAACTTCAATCCACTTAATAAAGCTTGACAATTGTTGCACGCTACAAGCCTTAAGTCATTTGGGAAATGATGATTGGGTGTTTGCCTCTCAATTATCTAGAATGTTAGTGTATGTCCTTCGGACGATATACGAAGCATTCGCTCCTAGATCATAGTCTTTAGTGTAGCATGAGTCGCAAACCAAGTTCAAAACACTTCTTCCTTAAAATACACAAAAACAACTCAAACTCTTTTTCACCCCTTGGCGTCTTAATCAGGAAAACTCTTTTCATAAACAAGAGTGTTGTTAACTTTCAGTCCTATCGCAAACAGTAACGCCTAAGTCTCCAAAGGTCGAGCTGCATACACCAACTGCTAGAACTGTCTGTTAACCCTACTCGGGTAAAACTTTTGAACAGCCTGTGTTCTCGTAAGCCCGAACTACGTTTACTCTGATCATTAGTACCAGACGAAAGTACGTAGGCACAAGACGCGATGTCTTGGCGAGCAACCTTCCCCCCTTCTTTAGCCGTAGTTAGGCGAACTACGTTGACTCTGACTTTCCCATTGCACGAGGGAGTACGTAGTTTCAGAGAAGCGATGCTCTGCCGAGTCAGTTCTTTTTCTTTCTCTTTTGTCCATAAGCCTTTAGCGTAGATAGTTTACACACCCTTTTAGCTAGACAACACATGCGTGGATCCCGTCGAGTATGACGGACGTGAGGGGTGCTCATACCTTCCCCTTGCGCAACCGACTCCCGAACCTAGGACTTGGTTGCGATGACCTCGTCTTTTCCCGTTTTTGTCAGGTTTTTTCCGATCGTTTCCTTTCCCTCTCCTTGGGGATAAATAATGATAGGTGGAGACTCTGTTAGTCATTGCCGGCTGTCGCTACCGCGAAAATAAGGTGCCGGCAAAACAGAAGAGTCGCCACCTTTCGTTATTTATCCCTTGGAACGGGAAAGGAAACGATCGGAAAAACCTGACGAAAAAGTATAAGACAAGGTCATCGCAACCATTGTCTAGGTTCGAGAGTCGGTTACGCAAGGGGAAGGTATTAGCACCCCTCACGTCCATCGTACTCGATGGGATCCACAGTTGTTGTGTTTATCTGACGGGTTTATTTTATCTATCTACCTATCAAGGCTGGTCTGAAAAGGAAAAGAAAATGAATCGGCAAAGCATCGCGCTTTATGCCTACGTATTCTCATCAAAGAATGAGAAATCAGAGTCCACGTAGTTCGGCTAAATACGGGCGATGGGGGAAGGTGGCTCACCAATACGTCATTATTGTGCCTACGTACTCTCAACAGGTATGAGAGATCAGAGCTTACGTAGTTCGGGATAATACGGCTTACGGGGATTCAGATTCATCTATTTTATCGAGTAGGGTTAACAAACAGTTCCAGCAGTTCGGCGTACGCAGCTCGACCCTTGGAGACTTAGGCGTTACCTTTTGCGGTAGAACTGAGAGTTAACGACACTCTTTTCTTCAGAAAAGCTTCCTTTGAATTATGGGCCCACGGGGCAAAAAGGTTTGAAGTTTGTTTTCTGTCTTTTACGAAAGAACTGTTTTTTATGGTTGTTTGTAACCAATATCGCACTAGAGACTATGACCTGAGAGTGAATGCGTCGCATGTCACCCAAAGGGTGCCATACTAAACATCTAAGCTGTCGGAAAGAAACTCTCCGGCAACCCTTTCTCAGATAGCTTAAGGCTCGTAACGTACGACATCAGTTAACCTTTATTACTGTACTTTAATTTGTTTTGAGATGAGAAGAGAGAACGAACAGGTTCAACTAAGGGGATACTATCAAGTCCTAATGTTGTCATGCCAAGGATTCATCCTATGATTGAGGTTTGAAACAGGGAACTCCTAGAAGTTATCATGCATAGGTTTCAACCTAAAGTTCTAATCATCACTTCCTTATCAAAGGAAGTGAGATTCCTAGGGGATCATGTCAATGATAAACAGAAACAGATAAAGCATCAGCTTAAACGGTAAACAGTAAACGACTGTAAAATGCATGCAATGCAAGTGAGGGAGGAAATGTGTGTGGGGTATCAACCTCCACAAGCTCATCTCAACCTCAAGCCAGATATGAATAACTGCAATCATACAGGAGAAATAACATGCTATCAAGAAAAACATAATAACTGCAATCATACAGAAGAAGTAAAATGCCATCAAGCAAACACAAGCCACATAGGCAAGGGAGCAGGGCTCTACCGAATACCAGCAAGCAAAGCCACACAGTAAAAATACAAGCAGAGGGAGCAACTCAACCTCTAGTGCAATCATGCTCCTAGCTTAAATCAATCTAAATACGAACTTATTCTAATGCATCAAGAAAATCAAACAAGTCACATCAATACAGTTGCACAGAAAGCAAACAGACAAGAAAGAAAGCAGATCAACGGCTCCCCCAGCTTCACAGCAAAGCAGTCCTCTGACAGCAGTTTAGTCCTCAGTCTTCAACTGTTTTCAAGGCTCTCATCTTCAATAGCAAGTGTCAACTTGCTTCTTCAAGATTTTAACACATCAAACACAAGTATCAACTTGTTTTCCAACTTCAAGCTTCAGCTCTTCCTTCAACCTCAACTGGATATTCTTCACAAGTGTCAACTTGTTCTTCTTGGTCTTCAAGCTTCAGCTCCAATGGCAGTCTTCAGACAAAGGGAAATGAAACCTCTAGAATCTTCAATATTCTAACAAGGAATTCCATCCTCTAACAAGGGAGAAAGATTCATCTGACAAGAGCAAGGTTTGGATAATAGGCAGCAGAATGTAGACCAAAGGTCACCACTAAGCACTCCATCATCAAAGAAAGGAACCCTCAAAGGTTCTACCAACTTGTGAAGAGCCACACATCCTACCAAAGGAGGGATGAGGCCTTCACAATGGAACCTTACATCATACGGAGGAATGGAAGTGATCAACACCTTCCATGTTTATGAAAGAAGAGAATCTATCTAGAAGCTCTACTTGCAAACCCTAATCTTAACACCTAAACAAAACTACACCAAAGGAAGGGATAACTTCACATATAAGCTTCTTCAAGCACTCCATGGTAGCCCCAAGCTTGTCTTCAACATCATCCAAGAGCAAGAGAGGCAAAACCCTAATCTAAGGGGACTAGAGAAATCAATCTAATTGAATTAGCAAGTTAGGATCACCTAAAACCTAGTACTAAAGTTAATCCTAACTAAAATACTAAAACCAATTGTAAAATCCTACAAAAATAACTATGGGACCCTAGTTCAATCATGAATCTACCATACAAAATCCAGAGGTTGAATCATCCACCAAGTCCTAGAAATAAAACCTAGATCACAAGGTACTAAGCATAAATCTTAAAAATAGAGCACCTAAAGTTTCAACTTAAAACCACTATCTAATTTCATCACAAAAATGTGAGAAAAATACTACAGGAGCATGCATATCTATGCTAGCTACACACAAAAAAATCAAGGCAAGAATCATCACCAAGTGCTCAAACCAAATTCATTAAAACAAGGTATCAACCATGGCCATTTTAATATCAATTAATATTCAAAAATTGCAAATAAAATCACAAATGCATGAATTATTAATATTTTTAATCTATAAAATTCTAGATTCAATCATGAATCAGGGGAAAAAAGTTTGGAATTAATTGAGTTAATTTCCTATTTTTTATGAATTAATGTCTAAGTCATATGAAATAATGAAAAATAAAAGAAAACAAAAGAAATTAATAAAAACGCGTGGCAAATAGCAATCCAATACAGTTCATATCAAGAATTGGGCCCGGGGGGGGGGGGGGGGGGGTGAATATCACTCTGAGTGTTAAGCCCAAAACCATCCAATTAATGAAACAGTGCGTTTCATTTGAAATTCTATCTTCAGATTTGAGAAGCAATCCTGGCCCTCCAACACACGCCTGAGTCAAAGGTCCAACCCTAATCTGAAGGTCCTTACTCATCGTCCCCAATTTGAAACTGCAATGGAGGGAGTTCTCAGACGGTGTCCTGAACAGTGGCGCCATCGTCTTCTCCGGTGAAGCACTCCTCTCAGGTTAACAAAACTCACAAAACCAATCACTATACCACTCCAAATTTGATGCTGATCACGAATCCAACCTCCGAATTTTCTAATTCCTTCTACATTTCCAAACCCGATAACATTTTCAAAATTCCTCCCAATCTTGATTTTCACCATTCTTTAAATTAAAGGTCTCAAGTTAATCCTCACTCTTCACTGATCAATTTCGTCCATCCAATCATGAATAATCCTTCAAGAATCGTGAGATATCATCCTCAACAGAAAATGGTAACATGCCTAATTTGTCTCTAATTCACCAATTTATGATCCTAAATCCAACTATATGTTGCAAGGATCCTAACCACATGTGAATTGCTAAGTTTCTCCTCCTAAATCATGCACAAGGATGAAAGATACAAACCTGGTTTTAGAGAGGTAACAAAGGTGGTTTTTGCTCACTTCAACTACCAAGATGATGCAGACACGTTCCAAATTGAAAACCCGATTTCAACTTGAACCTTCAAAATTTCAATGGCTCCTTCTCTTACCAGCTTCAATTCCTTCCAAAAAATGGCTGAGTTCACTCAATGACTTATATAGAAGTGATTAGACTCATCTAGAAACTTCTGGATCCATCCAAATGAGATTTTGGATTTTCAAAATCTCATCCATGGCAACCACCATTCTGACTCCCTCTTGGCATGGCTATGTGTGTAATCAAGATCTCATGAGATATTGAATGAGTTTAGTGAGTTATTTTCCTTGTTTGCAAGCCAAAGGTATGCATTGGATATGTTGCTTCATCATGAAGAAATGAAATGGAATGTTATTCAAATGACCTCAAATCAAAATTCTAACATTGCCATTGTTTCTAAAATCATTTTTCCAATCAATTTGACCTATAATTTTGTTTCATTTGGTCACAAAATGAATTGTTTGAATTTTTGGCCATTAAATCCTTTTAATTCTTTCTTTTTCAAAATTTATTGAACCAAGTCTCTCCTTGAGCCATTTCAATGCCTCCTTGATGCATGATCAAAGTTAAAACCCCATTTTGAGCAACTTTCTAGTTGAACAAAATTTCATTTGAGGCACCTAAGTTGGTGAAAATGGCCTATGATCACAAATGACCTATAATCACCAAATGTCCAAAATACCCTTGACTTGTCCAAGCCATAAGTTGAGTTCTACAAATTCTATCAAGGACTTATAGTACTCTCTAGAAAGCCAAGAGAATAAGGAACAACATTCATGTTGACCAAAAGTTCATAGGAATCATCCTTCTAGGGCAAACGTTTCTTGCAAGTTGGGTAACTTTCAAGCTCCAAATTCACATTCCTCAGATGACGTGTAACTTGTCAAAGTCATAACTTGAGTTCTACAAATCCTATCAAAGACTTCTATCACTCAAATTAAATCTAAGATCATGCTCTACAACAATCACGTTGGGGCAAGATGAGATAACAATCACATCTTGAGCTACATTGCCTTGAAGATAGGGGTCAAACTAGGGGATTTTACACTGTCAAGCCTTTGAAACCCTAGCCTGAAACTTCTAAAACTCTTCAATCATGATGAGTTAAACTTGGAATCATCCTTATAACATCTCAATGTATCAATCCATGATCACATGGCTCTTGAATTGGATCTCAACTTTCTCTAAATCATCAGTTGACCTAGGGTTGACCCAGTCAAACCATAGCTGCACCAATCATGGCTGAGCTTTCTTAATCTTGCACAATGACCTGTCTAGGCCTCAAAGTGATCTCCAATACTTCTCATGAGCTCTCTCAAGACCTCAAGTCCCTCTTCATGGCCTCAGAATCATCTGGTGACTTTCCACAACTCTCAAGTTAGGAGACTTACACTCTTGGCTTCAACCACTCTCTCTGAGGATCTTTTAACTTCTCTGACAAGGATATCAACACTTGAACACTTGAATAACCTTCTTAGCTAGCTTCATAGTCTTATGTAGCCCTTGATTGGTAATCATGCCTCTTGATCTCCTGCATACATGTCAATGAAATGCAAATGATAATGCTAATGTGAATGAAATGAAACATAAGCTAGGTAGAGAAATGTTGGGCAAATTTTGGGGTGCAACAACTGCCCCTATTCAAACGGCTTGGACCTGACTGGGTGAGAAGCGAACGACTCTCAACCAATCAAGGTAAAAGACGGTTGAATACCAACAAACCTTGAAATTTGCACAGGTACACGGTACTCTGATGGAGACAAATCTTCAGAGACTGAAATAATAGTGCACGACAACTAGCTGGAGAATTGGTCACACGGTAACCAGTGAAAGGTCTGATCTCCAATCTCCGTCAGGATGATCATCTGATTTTTCCGTAGATCTTCGTCCTCAAGTCATCAAGGGATCACTAGTCACTTGGTAACCAACGATACATAGCTGGTATTGCCGTCAGGCATTCTGCGGCGCGACAGGTCATTAGGAACTTTGTAACAATCACGTTAATCATGCCATCGGGCACTCAAAGGAATTTTCGGGCGTCGTCCGGATTTCGTCAGTAAGTCGGGAATAGAATCCTCGGTCAATCATGAATCGAATGAGGATATGCAATCTTTTGCCGTCAGGCATCCTGCGTCAGCTAGGCGAACTGCTTCGGCAATACAGTTGGACTTCATCAGTAAGTCTGGGGTTTCGGCACCGCTGTCGGACTTCCATCATCCAGTCTCCAAGGAAATTTCAATTTCCTAGTTTAAAACCTGCTGGGGATGACACATCTCCGCTAGGGATTCTGGAGAACTATCAAGTAACTCTGCTTTGGGGATCCAGAAATCATTCTGGGTGAATCAACGCTGCTGAGGATTTCAAGAATCATCTTAGACAAATAACTCCCCCGGGGCTTCAAGAATCATCTTGAACCAATAACTCTGCTGGAGATTTCAGGAATCATCCTGAGCAAACATTCTGCCGGGGACTCTAAGCATCAACTTGAGCGACCCTCTATGGCGACTTCATTGGGGGTTTTAAGAATCATCCTAAGCAAACCACTTCGCGGGAGGATTCAAGAATCATCTTGGGAAAACGACTTTGCTGGGGAATTCAAGAATCATCTTGGGCAGACGACTTTGCTAAGGAATACCTGCAAAACAAGAACGGTAACAACCTAGCTCATGTTTCATATGCATATGTTTGACAATGGCGCAATGCTCCACACGGTGGAAATGCTACGCGTTTAGGGTAAATGATATGCAATCATGCAAAATGCTACGACCCCATCAGCAAAATAAATGCTGAAGGGAGAATCCTCCTGTCAAGGAGAAAGGACCAATCTGGTAGAGGGGAGGAATCATCCCGCCGAGGAGAAGAAGTCACACCAATCTCAATTGGACTCCACCTGGGGAAACGAACTTCCGTCGACTGCTGCAGGGGAACATAGCTCTCCGAGAACCTGAACTGTCGAGGGAACAATATCAATCACAGAAATAAACTGTGCGGTCTTTGCAGCGAAACTTTCCTAGAGATAATGACTCCGGTGGGGAAATACAGCATCACCTATTCAACACTCTACTGGGGAAAACGAGTCATGGCCTGAACGGCTCCCAAGGACTCGGCTCTCTTGGGGAACTACAGACTCGGCCGGGGATGTAGGAATCATCCTGCTCACAGGGGAGAGCACAACTCTGTGGGGAATTTCAATTTCGCTGGAGACTTCAGTCTGAAATATCGAGCGTTGCACACTTCAGTATATGACTCAGCTGGGGAAACGACGGTCCTTCAGGATACATCTGCTTGAGGGGAGAGACCCTTCTCTGTTTGGGGGAGACATATCAATGCTTACAATCTCATGTTCAGACTCTATGGGGAGAGGATGCTGAACTTTGCTGGAGAAGAAGGAATCATCCTGCTCGGGAAACATACGGCGTACTGCCCGGAATAGGCTATACCTGCAACAACACAAACACACAGACAAGATACCCTTCTCAAAGGGACCTATCAAGGTTATCATCTTGTGACAATGTTCAAGTAATTCATTGTTTCAACAATCAGTGACCTAGGCCAGTAAGTTTATGTATGCGCATTTTACCAAAAACATCGGCGTTCTTTGTCGCAAACAAAACAGGTAAATGCTAAACAAACAAACAGAATTGCTGAATAGTATACATTTTATTGATAACGAACCCCTGAATGGGTGAAAAGGTTTTACAACATATGCAAGCTCCTGGAATGAGGAAGCTGCGCAAATATAAAAACATAAATATACATCAGTATATACAAATGTCGGCAATGAGGCGTAGACGAGCACCATGAGTTGATCCTTCTATGACCCACTCGACTTCGACACTTCTCCGACGCTTCAACTTCAGAAGAGATTGATTTAGATAGACGGCCTTCAGGTCTTCCAAACCACTAAACAAATACAGTCCACACGCGGAACGCAGTCATTTGATTTTTCAAATCCCAAACTTTTGCCTGAATCGCCCTTCCGGGTTTTCGATTCACTAGGATACCCTTTTTTGCCAAAGTCGCCCTTCCAGGTTTTCGACTTTGCGGGTGTATATTCTTTTCTTTTATATCCCTAATTTTTGCCCAAACCTTTTTCCCCTTTTTTATGGTTCGCCGGGATGCCCCATTTTTGCCTGGATATTCTTTTTCTTTCCAGCGAGTCGTTTTTTAAGCAAAGTATTTTTTAACTGCGTCCGCATTCACCGGGGATGCAAAATCTTCGCCATCCATCGTGGATAACAACAAGGCTTCTCCCGAGAAGACCTTGCTGACGACGTACGGACCTTCATAATTGGGAGTCCACTTGCCCCGGTGATCGGAGTATGGAGGAAGAATCTTCTTCAGGACGAGATCACCCGTCTGAAAGCTTCTAGGACGCACCTTCTTATCATAGGCTTTCTTCATTCGGCTTTGGTACAGACGACCATATGCAATCGATGCTAATCTTTTCTCGTCCATCAGGCAAAGTTGGTTTAGTCGGTTCTTAATCCATTCTGCCTCATCGAGTTTCACGTCAACCAAAACTCATAAAGAAGGGATCTCAACTTCTAACGGTAGGAAAACTTCCATACCGTACACTAGTGAGAACGGAGTTGCCCCGTTTGATGTACGTACCGTTGTACGATAACCATGCAGTGCAAATGGCAGCATCTCGTGCCAATCCTTATAGGTCACAACCATCTTCTGCACAATCTTCTTAATGTTCTTATTGGCCACTTCAACGGTGCCATTCATCTTCGGCCGGTACGGAGATGAGTTGTGATGTTCAATCTTGAAACTCTGGCACAGCTCCTTCATCATCTTGTTATTCAGATTCGAACCATTATCAGTAATGATCCGCTCGGAAATTCCGTAACGACAGATGATGTCCCTCTTTATGAATTTAGCCACCACCTGCTTGGTCACATTAGCATATGAGGCTGCCTCCACCCACTTGGTGAAGTAGTCGATAGCTACTAGAATGAAGCGATGACCGTTAGATGCAGTGGGCTCGATCTTGCCTATCATGTCGATGCCCCACATGGATAACGGCCACGGGGAGGACATGACATTTAACGGGCACGGCGGCACATGAATCTTATCAGCATAAATCTGGCATTTATGACTTCTTCCATGAGCATACTCGCTTCTTTCTCATCTACATATCTGAGTAGCACGAGATCGTGGTTTCTTTTATACAAAACTCCATCAGGATTGAGATAAAAATTTCCAGACAGCCTCCTCAGAGTCTTCTTATCCTGGGTTGACGCTCTCGCAGGATACTCCTTAGTCATAAGGAAAGTCTAGATGTCATGGAACCATGGCTTGCCATCGGAGGCTTCCTCGATCGCAAAGACGAATGCAGGTCTATCAAGATGAGAAAGGACAATTCTTGGAGCTTCATTCCAGAAATTGACTTTATACATCGAAGCCAACGTGGCTAAGGCATCATCCATTTGATTCTCGACCCTGGGCACATGATGGAGTTCCACTCGATCAAAGAACGGAAGCAGCCTTCTGGCATAATTCATGTACGGCACCAAATTCGATTGACGAGTCTCCCACTCCCCTTTAATCTGGTTAATCACAAGTGCCGAGTCACCATATACATCTAGGTTCTTGATTCTCAAATCAATTGCTTCTTCTAAACCCATGATGCATGCTTCGTACTCCGCTTCGTTATTGGTGACCGGAAACGTCAGTCTCGCAGTGAACAGGATATGAGATCCGTGAGGAGTCGTGATGATCGCCCCAATGCCACTTCCATAAGACTTAATCGCCCCGTCAAATATCAATTTCCATTGGGATTTCCTGTCTGGACCCTCGTCGGGCAATGGTTCATCGCAATCCTTCGCTTTGAGAAACATGATATCCTCATCAGGGAATTCAAATTTCATCGGCTGATAATCCTCGATCGGCTGTTAGGAAAGGTATTCAGACAATACGCTTCCCTTGATGGCCTTTTGGGAGATGCACTGAATGTCATATTCTGTCAACACCATTTGCCATCTGGCAATCCTGCCCAAAAGCGCTTGCTTCTCGAAGACGTACTTGATCGGATCCATCTTCGAAATTAGCATAGTTGTGTGATTGAGCATGTACTGTCGTAAACGTTTGGCAGCCCAGGCTAGTGCACAACACGTCTTCTCCAGCATCGAGTAACGAGATTCACATTCTGTGAACTTCTTACTCAAATAGTAAATGGCATGCTCCTTTCTTCCTGTCTCGTCGTGCTGACCGAGAACACACCCCATACTATTCTCAAGAACTGTCAAGTACATGATTAAGGGTCTTCTGGCCACTGGGGGAATCAAGATCGGAGGTTCCTGCAGATACTGTTTTATCTTATCAAATGCCTTCTGGCAATCCTCGTTCCAGATAATCGCCTGATCTTTCTTTAGCAGTTTGAACATCGGTTCACACGTGGCCGTGAGCTGAGAAATAAACCTTACAATGTAGTTTATTCTGCCCAGGAAACCATGAACTTCTTTTTCGGTTCTTAGCACTGGCATTTCTTGTATTGCTTTTATCTTCGCAGGATCAACCTCAATGCCTCTTTGACTCACAATAAACCCCAGTAGTTTTCCAGACCGAACTCCGAAAGTACACTTGTTAGGATTCAGCCTCAACCTGAACTTCCTAAGCCTCTCAAAAAGCTTCAGTAAATTGACCAGATGTCCCTCCTCCGTTTGGGACTTCGCAATCATGTCATCAACATAGACTTCAATCTCATGATGAATCATGTCATGAAACAAAATAACCATCGCTCTTTGGTAAGTGGCCCCTGCGTTCTTCAGACCGAAAGGCATTACCTTGTAGCAGAATGTTCCCCAAGGCATAATAAACGTAGTTTTCTCCATGTCCTCCGGTGCCATCTTGATCTGATTGTAGCCGGAGAAGCCATCCATGAACGAAAATACGGAGAACTGAGCTGTATTGTCGACCAACACATCAATATGAGGGAGCGGGAAATCATCTTTAGGGCTCGCCCTATTCAAGTCCCGATAATCGACGCACATTCGCACCTTACCGTCCTTCTTCGGTACAGGCACTATGTTGGCGACCCACGGAGGGTAAGTAGTGACCGCTAAGAAGCCAGCATCAAGCTGTTTCTGCACTTCTTCTTTGATCTTAACGGCCATATCTGGTCGCGTCCTCCTAAGCTTCTGCTTAACGGGAGGACAATCTTCTCGCAGCAGCAAGTGGTGGACCACGATGTCAGTATCAAGTCCGGGCATATCTTCGTACGACCAAGCAAAGATGTCACTATACTCTCTCAGGATCTCGACTAATCTCTGCTTGACATCACTCTGCAATGCTGCCCCTATCCTGACGTTCCTGACCAGCTCTTCAGAACCTAGATTCACAATCTCAGTATCTTCTTCGTGAGGCAGGATAACTTTCTCTTCTTGTTTCAACAAGCGGGCGAACTCTTCTGGAAGGTCTTCGTCTTCATCAATCTCTTCTTCAGCTTGATAGATCGGGCAATCGAAGTCGAAGTGAGTCGTAGAAGGTCCAGAGTCGATGTCATCTGTTATGTGGATCCTGCAATAACAATGGTTAAGCTTAAAACAAGGATATGCAGGTTAGCACAAACCCCCCTGCCATTTTATAGTTTTTCAAAACGAATATAAAACAGGAATAACAGAGATCACAACATTTGAATGCAAACAAAAACGCCTTTTGATTTATTGGTAAAATGCATGTACATAATCAAATGAGGCCCTGACAATAAAACCACTATGCCCCGGGTAGGACATAGGGTTGTACAACAATTGGAGAAAGTAAATCATTACTCTTTGCCTGTCACTTGGATGGTATCCCTGATGGACCAGTTGTTGAGGCTCTCGCCTGGTTTGCTTGGCTGGATCCAAGAGTCTAGGTCGCAATCACTGTCTTCGCCGTCTTCAGACACTGCGTTGACGCTTTCGAATATCACCCCGCCGCTGGTAAACTGGATCGGCCCTTTACCTCGCGACGCACTGCGAGAAGAGGAGGCTTCAGTCACAGGAGAGTATCCTAACCCAAACTTGTCCTGTTTGTTAGGTATTTCTAGAATTTGCCCCCAACCTGGGGTAGCTCCAGCCTGAACCATGGCCCGGGCTTCCTTGAAGGAAGAGAGAGTTATCTCTGGTTTCTCAGTGATTATAGGAGCCACGTTCTTGACTTTAACAGCTTCGAACGCCTGACATAAGGTTTCGTGGATTTCCCCATCCATCTCAACATACTTGAAGGACGACAAATGGCTCACCATTATGTCTTCCTCGCCACAAACAGTCACGATGCTGCCTCCGACAGCGTACTTGAGCTTCTGGTGCAACGTGGAGGTCACGGCGCCAGCAGAATGGATCCATGGCCGGCCTAGGAGACAACTGTAGGCTGGCATGATGTCCATAATGTAGAATACTGCGTCGAAAATTTCTGGCCCAACTTGGATTGGCAGAGTTACCTCTCCAAAGACATGACGCTTAGGTCCATCGAAAGCCTTCACAACCAGGTCACTGGGTGTGCAAATTACTCCTCGCGTATCTAACTTCATCAATGCTTTCTTCGGAAGAACATTGAGTGATGACTTTGTGTCCACCATGTTGCACCCTAAAATTTGCTCAACCTATTTCGTTTGATTTATGTTTCAATTGCATTATCATTTGCATAGTAAATCATGTACATAATCTAATCATTTGCATAGCATAGCATAGCAAGTCATATAACAAGGGATCAAGTGCCATCCTTATCCAAAGAAGCACATCAAGGGGCTTTATTCAAGCTTAAGACAATCCAAGTCATCAAGAAATGTTTGAAGCTTTGAGAGGTTTGAGGATTAACCAGTGGATTTCTCTCCTAATTTAAGGTGTATTGAGGGTTATCAATGAGTTATGAATTGAGGGTATGGAATGTGTACACAGCTTATGAAATGCCTAGAGGGTCATATTGAGATAAGACAAGTCATTGATTCAAGTACAAGAGCCACAGTTGAAGTGCAGTCAACTAGGGTTTCATCTAGGTCAACCCTAGGTCAACTGAGTGATTGAAGAGCATCAAGGCTTAATTGAGGGTTGTGGGATTCATGAATTTATATGTTGATACATGTGTGGTGTTGTGCCAAGGATAAATCAAAGAGAATCAAGAGTAGGAGGAGTTGCCAAATTAGGGTTTCTGTGTAAAATCCCCTAATTTAGGCTTAACTTCCAAGCTAGATAAGTCAAAATTCAAGTTTCAAATGGATTCTTGGTCAACATGAAACTTTTATAGCTTTTCAATAGATTTAATTTGAGTACTAGAAGTCTTCAAGAATATTTGTAGAACTCAAGTTATGGTTCTTGCAAGTTATGGGTCCCCAGAGGACACTGAAATTTATCTGTGAAAGTCACTTGACTTCCAAGCAACGTTTTCCCATGAAGGAGTTTTCAAATGGATTCTTGGCCAACCTAAGAGTTGTAGATATTGATCTTAGCTTTAATTTGAGTACTAGAAGTCCTCAAGAAGATATGTAGAACTCAAGTTATGATCTTGGCAATCCAGGGGTATTTTGGGAAAGTTGAATTATAGGTCATTTTTCAACATAGGTCAAAATCTCTATCTTCCACTCCTCAAATGAAAAAATGTTCAACATGACATGTGTTCAAAATGATGTGTTTGGGCTAGGTAAGAGGTCATGGGTGATGGGAAGGGCTTGTATCACAAAATCACAAAAATGACCTAAAATAAGGGTGAATTTTAAATGAACCAAGGATGAAAATTGGGACTTTTGAGCTATGGCTCCAAACCTAGCCATATGACATACCAAGTTGATTGGAAAACATACTTTGAAAACATTGACATTGCCACATTTTTGAGTTAAGGGTTAATTCAATGACTTCCTTTGTAAAATGGTTACTTACATCATAAGTCACATATGCAAAACCATTCTTCAAGGCATAACCAAGGCTCTAATGAATCCTAACACATTCAATATGTCATGTGGTGAGAATTTGGATCAGAATGAGGTGCAAATACAAGCTTGAAACTCAGCTGCCATATGTGAATTTCCCATGACATTTTCAAATGCAAGAGATGTGGAACTTCTCATTAGAGCTTTCCAGAAGTTTCTAGGGCTTTCATACAAGTTCTATATAAGTATTATTGTTAGTTCAAAGCTTGAGTTGGTGGAGATTGAGAGAGAATTGAGAGATTGCATCTTGAGTTTCCCATTTGCATAACAGAATCGGTTACAACAAATTGAACCATTTCAATCCATTCTTTGGTGTTCAATAGCTTCCTTTGGTGTTGGTGAATGATTCCAGATACAATTCAAGGCAAGATTGGTGCAAAATCGTGAGAGAGCATTTTGGATTCATCTCTTGCAAGTCAGAATCAGATTCAAGGATTCAAGAGGTTTCACTCCAATTTGATGCATACAGAAGCTTGATCATATTTCATTGAAGGTGTCTGGAAGATCTTGGAGCTTGATTTGGAGGTTTTACCACTCTGTTCATCCAAGGTTTTCAGGTATGTAAAATTCCTTCTATGGCTTGATTCATGAAGTTTCCTTAGATTTTAGATGGTGATATGTATTGTAGAACATGGCTAGGTGGATTCTGGTAGCAATTGGCATGATTTAGAGACAAAATTAGGTTGATCACATTTTCTGTTTGAGCTTGGTTCTTGATGATTTTTGAGGATTAAACCTGGTTTGAGGGTGGATTTTACTCAGTGTGAGGAGTAGTTGATGTTAAGCTATTCAATTTTGAGTGTGGTGATGATTCTTGTTTGAGCCATTTCTGAACATGTCTTCGTGTTTTGAGGAGGAGAGGGTTTCAATACAAATGGAGGTTAGGGTTGAATTCCTTGTGAAAAAACGAGCAGGATGAGGTGTTTATGTTAGGGTTTTGATGAAGGTTAATGGAGTTGCGTTTGGAGAAGATGAAGCTTGAAGCTCTGATCAGCCATGGCTTTTCTCCCTCCAAGATTCAAATGAAGAAGACGATGGGAAGACCCTTAGATCTTAGGAGACCTTTGACTGAAACCATCATCCAACGGCCACGAGCGCGTCTTAGTTTGTGAAGGAATTCTGAGTTAAACCAAACGCACCGTTTCATTAAACCTTCTTAGATGGGCTTAAGTAATTTCTTGCTACCCACACCCCTTTCTGAGGCCCAATTGAGAAATGCACGTGATTTACTTGCTATTCGCACCAAGTTTTTTTCCATTTTTATTTGATTTTCCATTAATTTCTGAATTGGAATTGGGCCTAGCGCGCGCTTCCTATACGCACCCCCCTCTGGGCCCAATTGGTGAAGTGAACTGGTTCTGATTGCTATTTGTCACGCTTTCTTTTCATTTTCTTCTATTTTCTTTTATTTTTTCATATTATTTTAGGTTAATTGAAAAAATCATAACCAATTGAAAAAAATCATTTTAGGGTGAGGATTTTTTCCTTGTTTTCCTTAGGGTTGCTAGAATTTAATAAAACAATAAAAATATTAATTCCTTGCATTTTATATTTTTGGCATATTTTACCATTTTATTGATGTTATTTTGCATTTGTTTGGTACCTTATTTTGCTGAATTTAGTATGAGAGATTGGTGAATGTTTTTGAGTTTATTCTTGTTGGATTGATTAGATTAGAGGTACATGCTCCCTGAGAGATTTTTCTCATATTTTTATGATGAAATTTAGGTTAGTTTTGAGTAATGAACTTTAGGGTGCTAGGATTAGGGTTTTACAACACTTAGGTGTAGTCTAGGGCATGGTTTGGAGACTTAGGGTTTAATTTAGGCCTTGGGGTTTATATGGGGTATATGGTACATAGTTAGGGTCCCTTAGAAATTAATCTAGGATTTTATGATGAGTATTTCCATTTTATTTGATTTTTGCAAATTGGTTATTATTGGTGTATTTCCCTCTTGGGATGTTGTTTTGTTTGTTGGGTTTTGGGCATTTCAAATGGGGTGTTGGGCTTGAGTTTTTCCTGATGGAGCTAATGAAGACCTTGGAGATGATTGGAGATAAAGGATGGAGCTTGGAGCATGGAGATCTTATCCTTGAAGGTTGCTTTTGAAGACTTAGGAGATAGGAGATATAGGGAGAGCTTTAGAGTAGACTGATTCCTCTGTCAAACATAGAGAGCTTCTTGTGCCTCTATTCTATCCCATGACACAAGGTCCCCCCAAAGAAGTTCCATCTCTCCTTAGGAGGGATGTAGAGCATGCTTTGATTGGGTAGAACCTTGAGGATACCCTTCACTTGCTATGATAAGATCTTAGTGATTTCCCTGGGTTATCATTAAGCCTCTTAACATTCCAACTTCATCTATTAGTTGATTCTCTCCTGTGAGTGTTTGCATTGAAGATTGGGAGCCTTTTGAGGATAAGAAGTGCATTGATGACTGGGGAAGATGAAGCTTATGCCTGTCAAAGCTGGTTAACTGTGAAGACTAGGGTTTTGCTGCTGTTTGAAGTTGTTTGCCTGTTGGGGTTCAGTGCTTGCCAGAGCTTGGAGACCTTTGAAGATAGGGGCTTATCTAAATCTTGAAGATGGTTGAAGATTGAGATGGGGTCTTGCTTGAAGTTGTTACTGTCAACCTTTGGGTTGTTAATCAGCTGTCGCTGTCAGAGCTGTTGCTGTTTGAGCTGTTGCTGTCAGAGCTGGTGTTGGGTTTTATTTTCTTTTTCTGTATTGATTGTTGGCTTGTTCAGCTTGCCCCCTTAGGTTTGAAGTGAAGCTGTTTCACTTTGCCTAGTGTTTTCCCAGGTTCGAGGTTGAGTGGGACTCCCTTGCCTCGCTTGTATTGCTGCATCTCATGCATTTTACTGCTTATTGTATATATGCTGTTTCTTTTCCGTTTATCCCTAGGATCTCTGATTTCCTCTGTGCAGGAGGGAATTATGACAGACATTAGGTTTTAACCCATGCATGACAACATTAGGGTAATTTTGATTCCCATTTCAAACCTTAGGTTTTAGAATTTCTTTCTCTTCTCAAAACAATTCAAAACACCGTAATAAGGATGATCGACGTCGTACGCCACGAGCCTTAAGCCATTTGAGAGAGGATTGCTGGAGGGTCACTCTTCAGTAATCTGAAAGCTTAGTGTGTTACCCCTAGGGTGACATACGACGTAGCCACGCTCAAATCATAGTCTCTAGTGCGTCAGAGATTGTAAACACCAAAAAAAAAACAGTTCTTGCGTAAAAGACTTAAAACAAACGTCACAGTGTCATTTTTGTCCGCTTGGACTCCTAATCAGAAGAAAACCTTTTCAGAAAGATAAAAAACAATCAGACAATCTGTGTCTTCCGTAGCCCGAACTACGTTTGCTCTGATCTTGCTCTGCTCTGATCTTTCAAAGGTTCTACCAACTTGTGAAGAGCCACACATCCTACCAAAGGAGGGATGAGGCCTTCACAAGGGAACCTTACATTATAGGGAGGAATGGAAGTGATCAACACCTTCCATGTTTATGAAAGAAGAGAATCTATCTAGAAGCTCTACTTGCAAACCCTAATCTTAACACCTAAACAAAACTACACCAAAGGAAGGGATATCTTCACATTTATCCTTCTTCAAGCACTCCATGGTAGCCCCAAGCTTGTCTTCAACATCATCCAAGAGCAAGAGAGGCAAAACCCTAATCTAAGGGGACTAGAGAAATCAATCTAATTGAATTAGCAAGTTAGGATCACCTAAAACCTAGTACTAAAGTTAATCCTAACTAAAATACTAAAACCAATTGTAAAATCCTACAAAAATAACTATGGTACCCTAGTTCAATCATGAATCTACCATACAAAATCCAAAGGTTGAATCATCCACCAAGTCCTAGAAATAAAACCTAGATCACAAGGTACTATGCATAAATCCTAAAAATAGAGCACCTAAAGTTTCAACTTAAAACCACTATCTAATTTCATCACAAAAATGTGAGAAAAATACTAGGGGAGAATGCATATCTATGCTAGCTACACACAAAAAATCAAGGCAAGAATCATCACCAAGTGCTCAAACCAAATTCATTAAAACAAGGTATCAACCATGGCCATTTTAATATCAATTAATATTCAAAAATTGCAAATAAAATCACAAATGCATGAATTATTAATATTTTTAATCTACAAAATTCTAGATTCAATCATGAATCAGGGGAAAAAAGTTTGGAATTAATTGAGTTAATTTCCTATTTTCTATGAATTAATCTCTAAGTCATATGAAATAATGAAAAATAAAAGAAAACAAAAGAAATTAATAAAAACGCGTGGCAAATAGCAATCCAATACAGTTCATATCAAGAATTGGGCCCAAGGGGGGGGGGGTGTGAATATCACTCTGAGTGTTAAGCCCAAAACCATCCAATTAATGAAACGGTGCATTTCATTTGAAATTCTCTCTTCAGATTTGAGAAGCAATCCTGGCCCTCCAACACACGCCTGAGTCAAAGGTCCAACCCTAATCTGAGGGTCCTTACTCATCGTCCCCAATTTGAACCTGCAATGGTGGGAGTTCTCAGCGGTGGCCTGAACAGTGGCGCCACTGTCGTCTCCGGTGAAGCACTCCTCTCAGGTCATCAAAACTCACAAAACCAATCACTATCCCACTCCAAATTTGATGTCGATCACGAATCCAACCTCAGAATTTTCTAATTCCTTCTACATTTCCAAACCCGATAACATTTTCAAAATTCCTCCCAATCTTGATTTTCACCATTCTTTAAATTAAAGGTCTCAAGTTAATCCTCACTCTTCACTGATCAATTTCCACCATCCAATCATGAATAATCCTTCAAGACTCATGAGATATCATCCTCAACAGAAAATGGTAACATGCCTAATTTGTCTCTAATTCACCAATTTATGATCCTAAATCCAACTACAGGTTGCAAGGATCCTAACCACATGTGAATTGCTAAGTTTCTCCTCCTAAATCATGCACAAGGATGAAAGATACAAACCTGGTTTCAGAGAGGTAACAGAGGTGGTTTTTGCTCACTTCAACTACCAAGATGATGCAGACACGTTCCAAATTCACTCCCAAAGCCTTTGCACACCCTGATTTGGCTTGATTCTTCCTTGAATTGAAAACCTGATTTCAACTTGAACCTTCAAAATTTCAATGGCTCCTTCTCTTACCAGCTTCAATTCCTTCCAAAAAAATGGCTGAGTTCACTCAATGACTTATATAGAAGTGATTAGACTCATCTAGAAACTTCTGGATCCATCCAAATGAGATTTTGGATTTTCAAAATCTCTTCAAAATCTCATCCATGGCAACCACCATTCTGACTCCCTTTTGGCATGGCTATGTGTGTAATCAAGTTCTTATGAGATATTGAATGAGTTTAGTGAGTTATTTTCCATGTTTGCAAGCCAAAGGTATGCATTGGATATGTTGCTTCATCATGAAGAAATGAAATGGAATGTTATTTAAATGACCTCAAATCAAAATTCTAACATTGCCATTGTTTCTAAAATCATTTTTCCAATCAATTTGACCTATAATTTTGTTTCATTTGGTCACAAAATGAATTGTTTGAATTTTTGGCCATTAAATCCTTTTAATTCTTTCTTTTTCAAAATTTCTTGAACCAAGTCTCTTCTTGAGCCATTTCAATGCCTCCTTGATGCATGGTCAAGGTTAAAACCCCATTTTGAGCAACTTTCTAGTTGAACAAAATTTCATTTGAGGCCCCTAAGTTGGTGAAAATGGCCTATGATCACAAATGACCTATAATCACCAAATGTCCAAAATACCCTTGACTTGTCCAAGCCATAAGTTGAGTTATACAAATCCTATCAAGGACTTATAGTACTCTCTAGAAAGATAAGAGAATAAGGAACAACATTCATGTTGACAAAAAGTTCATAGGAATCATCCTTCTAGGGCAAAGGTTTCTTGGAAGTTGGGTAACTTTCAAGCTCCAAATTCACATTCCTCAGATGACTTGTAACTTGTCAAAGTCATAACTTGAGTTCTACAAATCCTATAAAAGACTTATAGCACTCAAATTAAAGATAAGATCATGCTCTACAACAATCATGTTGGGGGAAATATGAGATAACAATCACATCTTGAGCTACATTGCCTTGAAGATAGGGGTCAAACTAGGGGATTTTACACTGTCATGCCTTAGAAACCCTAGCCTGAAACTTCTCAAACTCTTCAATCATGATGAGTTAACCTTGGAATCATCCTTATAACATCTCAATGTATCAATACATGATCACATGGCTCTTGAATTGGATCTCAACTTTCTCCAAATCATCAGTTGACCTAGGGTTGACCCAGTCAAACCCTAGCTGCACCAATCATGGCTGAGCTTTCTTAATCTTGCACAATGACCTGTCTAGGCCTCAAAGTGATCTACAATACTTCTCATAAGCTCTCTCAAGACCTCAAGTCCCTCTTCATGGCCTCAGAATCATCTGATGACTTCCCACAACTCTCAAGTTAGGAGACTTACACTCTTGGCTTCAACCACTCTCTTTGAGGATCTTTTAACTTCTCTAACAAGGATATCAACCCTTGAACACTTGAATAACCTTCTTAGCTAGCTTCATAGTCTTGTTTATCCCTTGATTGGTAATCATGCCTCTTGATCTCCTGCATACATGTTAATGAAATGCAAATGATAATGATAATGTGAATGAAATGAAACATAAACTAGGTAGAGAAATGTTGGGCAAATTTTGGGGTGCAACACCGACCTCTTTTTTTCGCAGTAGCGACAGCTGGCGACTCTGCTAGGGACAGGAATATCCCTTATGCGAGTCAATCCTAGATCTTGTGTGTTTTCTTTTTGGGTGTGTGTATATATGTGCTTTATCTTTATTTACTTCCACATTTTATTTTCCGCATCATATATCATTACTGCTGTGCTGTGGGGAGGGAAGTTCCATTGAGTGAGAAGTCGGACCTGGGCTTGAGTACAAACTTAGTATTAGCAGCGAAAAGTACTGGTGAACCTGTATGTTAGGCATGCCCCAGTTCCCACAAAATTTGCACTCAGATGAGATTCTCTTTGATGTCTTTCTATCCAGCCCAGTGGGCCGTTGAGAGAATTGCAGATTTGAGGGTTGTCGACTCTGGGGACCGATCATTTAGGATTCAGCTAAGTGAGGCCGCTTCAAGAGATGATGATGCCACACCTTCTGGGTATCGTATCATCGTTTCTTGAAATTATATGGCGCTGATGAACGCATAGGATGCCAAACCTTGTCAGTGGATAGGTTCATACCTGTGAGTGGGTGGGTTATGCAGGAAATCTTGGCTTCCAGACTACCCAGTTCTTGGCAGTGTAAACCTGTGTTCATGGTACAAAGGGGTCTTACGTCAGTGATTTTGCCGGTTCTAAGGTGAAGCGCTGGTTCTTCTCAACCGACAGCACAACAGTCCTGATCCCTTGTTTGCATTTGCATGTGCATTTTCATTTGCATTTCATTGACGTGTGTTTATGTTGCAGTTGTACATTTCCTCTTTGATTCTGGTGATTCTGTTCTATCTTTGTTGACATGGAGCCCTTGAGGAGGACCCTGGCCTACAAGTTTCCTACGCCTGACATTAGAATTTTGTGAAGCCTGATTTCTCTAGCTGACAAGAAGGTTATGGAGGCTTTCAGAGAATCTTATGGAAGACTTTTGAATATTGTTTACAAACCTTCTTTGGATGAATTGAATGGCCTTCAGACATTGTTACAGTTCTATGATCCTCGGTTGCGAGGCTTCACCTTCCGGAGTTTTGTTTTAGCACCTACATTGGAGGAGTTTTCTGATATTTTAGGTATACCTATTCTGAACCAGATACCGTTCGATCATGTTGAGGGAGAGCCAGATTTGACTAACCTTGCTAAGGCTTTACATTTGGATGTCTCTGAGTTGAAAGGGAAGTTAACCAGTAGGAATGGAATGTTTGGGTTTCCATTGCCTTTTCTTGCAGACAAGGCTCGAGAGTTTGTTAAGAAAGGTTGTTGGGTGATATTCAATGCTATCTTGGCCTTGTGTATCTATGGCATTATGTTATTCCCGAACATCCCGAATTTTGTATATGTCGATGCATTCAGTATCTTTGCTTCAAAGAACCCTATACCCACTCTGTTAGGAGATGTTTATCATTCCGTGCATTACAAGAACGAGAATAGGAGAGGGAAGAGAGTGTCTTGTTGTGCACCTTTGTTCTATACATGGTTCAAGAGCCATCTTCCCAAGACCGGTCAGTCCTCTGCTACTGATGGCACTTTGGAATGGTCTGAGCGCTTTATGAGATTGTCTGCCTAAGACATTGTATGGTTTGATAGAGATGTATTGGGCATTGAGATTATCTATACTTGTGGAAGCTTTCCTAACGTCCCGCTGGTCAGAAGGAAAGGTTGCATAAATTATAATCCGGCTATTACTATCAGACAGTTTGGGTACGCACTTAGAGGGCCTCCGAAGGATGAAGAGATACAGGAATCTCTGTATCTCACTGGTTTGTTGGAGGGAGATACTTTGGCTAGGGTTGAGCATGCATGGAGAAATGTCCATAGGAGAGGAAAGGTTGCTTTGGGAAAGAGCAATAGTCAGGCATATGCTCCATATTTGGCTTGGATTCAGAGTAGAGCCAAAGAATTGATGATGCCATATCCGTCCATTCAGCCTGTGCATCCGCCTGAGATTGCAGAGCCCACTATAGTAGATATCCAAAGGTATGAACAGGTATGTCGCGAGAAATAAGACTTGCAAAAGACAAACAAAGAGTTAGAGGAAGAGATGGCTCGACTTAGAAGTGAAAGGAACGAAGCAAGGTATTCTTTGAAAAAGCAAACTGAATTGGTGAATAAGTTGGGAACAGACTTAACTCAGGAGACTAAAGATAGAGAGCATACTGGCCAAGATTTGAATTCTTCTTATCGTATTCTAGCCACGAAGAAGGAAGAGTTAAGTAAAGCCTATTTGCATATTTCCAAGTTTGAGGCTCAGTGGAACGCTGCCATGTCTACTAGCAAAGAGCGTGAAGACAAGTTGAAGGCGCATATCATCAAACAGAAGGCCCAACTCCAAGCTAAAGATGAAGAGATCTCAAAGGAAGCCTCACTCAGAAGACATAGTGATTGCAAATTGTATGAAGCGCTTGCAACCTTGGAGGAGCATAGAGAGGAAGCTAGTGCTAAGAGGCGTAGGCTCGAGGAGGCTATTGGGAAGGAGGAATCGATCGAGGATCTTCAGTCTACTATCAGTCAGAGGGAGTTGCTCATACGTGGTTTGCTCACTAGGTCAGATCATCCGGATACACAGGCGTTGTTGAAGGATTTCTAGTCTTGCCACCCAGTTTGATTTGTTTCTTTGTATTTTGTAGCATAGACTTTTGTATGGACCATCACCAGACTTGTTGGTTGAGGTCCTTTTCTGTTTATACTCATTTGCTGTTTATACTTTTCCTATGGGCTTTTGTTTATACATGAGGAGTTTCTATTATGTGCTTGCCTGCGGGGCTCTCCATCGTCTTGGTTGTTATCACGAAACTAGAATCGAGGGGGAAATGTCCCTATTTGCATAAATACATGTCTGCATTTTAGCATATTTCTCGCATTTGCAGGTGCATCGGAACTGTTAACCTTATCTTGTTTCTTGTGCCACTAGTGTTTCAGGATTGCAGAACAGACAACTCACTGCTACAGTACTAGAGGTAATCAGAGAAGGATAATGGATCAAATGCAAGTGGAAATGCAAGAAATGAGGGATCGCATTGCACAACTGATGCATTTAATGAAAGGAGTTACTACTGGGCAGGCTCAACTTCAGACTATGGTGCAACCCCTGTTGACACGAGTTGATGATTATGGGGTACTACACGGTGCGATAACTACTAACCATGCTCGGGTTGAAACCCCTGAGGTGGGCAATTCAATACCAACTTTAGTCATCCCTACTGCTGGAGGGGATGGACACACTACTGGTGTTAGGAATACAACAGGTCTTAATTGTGGTGGCTTTGCTAATGGGGGTAATGGAAATGGGAATGGCTTCGGTTTTGATACTACAGGTGGCATTCATGGTAGTTTGGACCATACATGGAACGAGGATCAACAAGAGGATATATTCACTCCTAGGTTTGTAAACGCTGCAGGACCTTCTGAGGCTGATAGAAGGATTCAAATGATTGAAGAAAAGATGTGATCTCTGGAGTGCCAAAATTCCATGGGGCTAGATATGTCCAACCTAGGGCTGATCCTAGGCTTAAGAGTGTCTCATAAGTTCAAAGTGTGCGACTTCGATAAGTACAAAGGAACTACTTTCCCGAGGGTCCACCTGCGCTCATACTATAGAAAGATGTCCGCGTACTCGGACGATGAAAAACTCCTGATGTAATTTTTCCAGGATAGCTTGTCCGGCCCCTCTTTGGAGTGGTACATGGGGCTGGAGCCCGCTAACGTCCGCAGCTGGAAAGAGCTAGCCGAGGCTTTCGTAAGGCACTATCAATACAATAGTGACCTCGCACCGAACAGAGTCCAATTGCAGAACCTTTCCCAAAGAAGTAACGAGTGCTTTAAAGAATACGCCCAGAGGTGGCGAGAGCTTGCTGCTAGAGTGCAGCCACCCATGGTAGAAATGGAGCTAGTGGACATGTTCGTTGCTACTCTACCAGGGGTGTACTATGAAAAACTGATAAGCAGTATGTCTGGAAGTTTCTCAGATTTGAAAATCACTAGTGAAAGGGTGGAGAATGGCATCAAGTTGGGAAATATTCAGGTGGGAGAGGTACCCTCAGCTGGAGGAGGAGGAAAAAAGATATTTGGAAACAAGAAGCGTGAAGGTGACGTCAGTTCAGTGGCAAGTTCTAGAGGTAGAGGAAGGGGTCGGCCCCAGAACCAATATCGCCAACAGCAAGTGGCTAGTGTCACTATTCCTGTGTCGCAGCAGCAACTACCATAACAACAACAACAAAGACAGTATCAGCCACAACAGCAAAACCAGCAAGGTTATAGGAGGTATCCTGATAGGGCTAGACCGAATAAAGTATTTGACACTCCACCAATTCCCTACTCTCAGGTGCTTCAGACTTTATTGCAACTACAATTAATTCAGAAAAGGACTCTTGCTCCTTTGACAGGTGATCCCCCACCCGGCTATGACACAAATGCACGTTGCGAATTTCACTCTAGGGCACCTGGTCACTCTATTGACAGTAAAGCGATAAATTTTTCTTATAATGCACCTAACGTTGTGCAGAACCCTATGCCAAACCATGGGCAGGCTAGGGTTGGTGTTATTCTGGTGGAGGAAGATTTAGACTTGATAATGGATGTGAATGAATTGAAAACTCTGTTGAACTTTATGAAGGACAAATTGCTGGGAGGAGGTGTATTCCCAGGTTGCGAAGAAGACTGTGTTAATTTCTTAAGTCATCCTGAGGGATGTGTTGATTTGAGAAGGTGTATCCAAGGAATGATAGACGAGGGGACGTTGTAGTTTGAGCGGACTGCAGAAAAGAAACATGTTGAGGAAGTAAGCAAGGAGAGGGATGAGGTTGCTACAATCTCGATCCCATATAAGACTATAACTATTTCAGCACCACCTAGGCCACCAACAATCACTATTACCAAAGCAGGACCTGTGCCTTATGAGAGCACCAAAGCCATCCCGTGGAACTATGGGGCTGAGGTGTACTGTAATGGTCAGAAGATAGATTTGAAAAGTTTTCCTGTGGAGTCTGCAGAGAATGTTGTGGGAGCAGCGCCAATTACCCGAAGCGGCAGGATCTTTGCATCACCCAAGGTGGTGGCTGAAAAAGCAGATAGAGGGAAGGGTAAGATGGTAATTGAAGAAACCTCCCAGTCTGGTGAAAAAGGATCTTTGGAGAATGATATGGCGGAAGTCATGAGGCTGATACGCAAAAGCGACTACAAGATAGTCGAGCACTTACAGCAGACACCTTCCAAAATTTTGATATTATCGATGTTGTTGAGTTCTGAAGCTCACAGAAATGCATTAATGAAAGTATTGAGTACTGCTTTTGTGCCTCAGGAAATATTAGTGAATCAGCTTGAAGGGGTTGCTGGACATGTAAGCGCGGGAAATGGCCTTGGATTTACAGATCTAGATTTAACGCCAAGGGGCATAAACCACAATTGTGCACTGCACATTTCTGTTGAATGTAGAGGAGTGGTTATGTCTCATGTCCTTGTTGACACAGGGTCATCTTTGAATGTGCTGCCAAAGAAGGAACTTATGAAGCTAGATACTAGGGGCATTACCTGTACACCGAGTGATTTGGTTATACGTGCTTTCGATGGCACTCGGAGGTCTGTCTTCGGTGAGCTGACTTTGCCTATCCAAGTGGGCCTAGAAGTTTTCGACGCTGGGGCTGTCACATCGACTCTGGATCAAAAGTTGAAATATATGGTCGGTGGCAGTGTTGTGACAGTATGTGGAGAAGAAGACATCATGGTTAGTCACATGTCTTCTTTTAAGTATGTTGAGGTATATGGGGAAATTCATGAGACCCTGTGTCAGGCGTTTGAAACTGTTCAGCTGAAGGATAAGGCGCTAGTGGTGAGAAAAGAGCCTGAGGTGGCTATGTCTTCTTTCAAGGAAGCGCAGGCGGTGGTACAAGCTGGCTCAGCACAAGGATGGGGGCAGGTGATTGATATCCCCCAAAAGCAAGACAAATTCGGTTTGGGGTACCACCCATCCTCTTCACTGAATACACCGAAGTTCAAGGGGCCGATCATGTTTACCAGCGGAGGTGTCTTCTTCGAGCAGCTCAATTCCATTTTCGAGGACGAAGCTGGAGAGAATGACTGCGACATGGATGCCTGGATCAAGCCATGCACTCCAGGACAGCGCTTATGTAACTGGTCCAACGAGGAATTTGTCCAAGTGACCAATGAATAGTAATACTCTATTTTTCAATTATTGTACGACCCTATGTTCTACCCGGGGCATAGTGGTTTTTTATTTCAGGGTTTTTCTTGTTTATGTTTGAATATTGTTTCATCTAATAATCAAAGGGCGTTTTTCCATTCAAATTTTGAGATCTCTGTTTTTCTTGTTTTATCTTTAACAATAAAATGGCAATGTGTTTGTTTGCATATCATTTGAAGCACTTAACCATTTTCATTGCAGGTCTCATATCATTGCAGATGACACCGACCAAGAATCTTCTATGACTCGCTTCGACTTTGATAACCCGGTATTCCAAGCGGAAGAAGAGATTGATGAGGATGAAGACTTGCCTGAGGAATTGCTAAACTCTTAAGACAAGAAGAAAAGGTTATTCTGCCTCATGAAGAAGAGATTGAGATTGTCAACTTGGGTTCTGAAGAGGTTGTTAGAAATGTCAGGATAGGGGTTGCATTGCAAGAAGACATCAAGCGAAGGTTGATAGAGATGCTTCGAGAGTACAGTGACATCTTTGCTTGGTCTTACAAAGATATGCCCGGACTTGATACTGACATTGTGGTTCATCGATTGCCACTTCGGGAAGAATGTCCACCCGTCAAGCAGAAGCTTAGGAGGACGAGACTAGTCATGGCGGTAAAAATCAAAGAAGAAGTTCAAAAGCAGTTGGACGCTGGATTTTTAGCTGTGACAACTTACCCTCCGTGGGTCTCCAACATTGTACCCATACATAAGAAGGATGGTAAGGTACAAATGTGCGTTGATTATAGAGACTTGAATAGGGCGAGCCCAAAAGATGATTTCCCGCTCCCCCACATTGACGTATTGTTTGACAATACGGCTCAATTCTCGGTGTTTTCCTTCATGGATGGCTTCTCCGGTTATAATCAGATCAAAATGGCACCAGAGGACATGGAGAAGACAACATTCATTACACCATGGGGAACATTTTGCTATAAGGTGATGCCATTTGGGTTGAAAAACACAGGGGCAACTTATCAGCGGGTAATGGTGACTTTGTTTCATGATATGATTCTCCATGAGATCGAGGTCTATGTTGATGACATGATCGTGAAGTCCCAGACGGAGGAAGAACATCTGGTCAATCTATTGAAGTTGTTTGAGAGGTTGAGGAAGTTCAAATTGAGGTTGAATCCAAATAAGTGCACTTTCGGAGTTCGGTCCGGAAAGCTATTGGGGTATATTGTCAGCAGAAAAGGAATCGAGATAGATCTTGCAAAAATAAGAGCTATTCAAGAAATGCCAGCACCGAAGACTGAAAAAGAGGTCTGTGGCTTCTTAGGGAGGTTGAACTACATCGCTCGGTTCATATCTCATCTAACGGCCACGTGTGAACCAATGTTTAAGCTGTTAAAGAAAGATCAGACGGTGGTCTGGAACGAAAATTGTCAAAGAGCATTCGACAAGATAAAACAATACTTGCAGGAGCCTCCGATACTGATACCCCCAGTGGCTGGAAGACCATTAATCATGTATTTAACGGTTCTGGAGAATAGTATGGGTTGTGTTCTCGGTCAACATGACGAAACAGGAAGGAAAGAGCACGCGATTTATTACTTGAGTAAAAAGTTCACAGATTGTGAGTCCTATTACTCAATGCTTGAAAAAACGTGTTGCGCACTCGCTTGGGCGGCCAAACATTTAAGACAGTACATGCTCAGTCATACAACCATGCTAATTTCGAAGATGGATCCGATTAAATATATATTTGAAAAGTAGGCACTTTCTGGAAGGATTTCCAGATGGCAAATGGTATTGACAGAATATGACATCCAGTACGTTTCCCAGAAAGCCATTAAAGGGAGTGTTCTGTCAGAATACCTTGCTGCTGAACAACCAATTTATGAGTACCTACCAATGAGATTTGAATTTCTGGATGAGGACATTATGTACTTGAAAGCAAAAGATTGTGATGAGCCATTACCCACTGAAGGACCAGAGAGGGGATCTCAATGGCAGATGATATTCGATGGTGCAGTTAGTTCGTATGGTAGCGGAATTGGGGCAATTATCACAACTCCCCATGGAACGCATATCCCCTTCATTGCCAGATTAACTTTCCCTTGTACCAACAATGAGGCCGAGTACGAAGCATGTATCTTGGGTTTTGAGGAAGCTATTGATCTGAGGATTAAGAATCTTGATGTATATGGTGATTCAGCACTAGTTGTTAATCAGATTGAAGGAGAATGGGAAACTCGACAGCCCAATCTGATCCCTTACAAGGATTATGCAAGAAGACTATTACCATTTTTTGACCGTATAGACTTCCACCATGTGCCAAGAGCGGAGAATCAGATGGCAGACGCTTTGGCTACACTGTCTTTGGTGTACAAGGTCAATTTTTGGAATGAAGCTCCAAGGATTGTTATCTCACGCCTCGACAGGCCCGCTTTCATATTCGCTATTGAAGGAGCTTCCGATGGTAAACCGTGGTTCTATGACATCCAAAATTTCCTTAATAACCAAGAGTATCTGCCCGGGGCATCGACCCAGGATAAGAAAACTCTTAGGAGATTGTCTGGAAACTTCTACCTCAACCCAGATGGTGTGTTGTATAGGAGGAATCATGATCTGGTACTACTCAGGTGTGTGGACGAAAAAGAAGCAGGTTTTCTTATGGAAGAAGTCCACGAGGGTAATTTTTGCACACATGCCGGCGGACATGCCATGACTCGAAAGATTCTACGAGCTGGTTATTTTTGGCTAACAATGGAGTCAGATTGTTTCAAATTCGCGAAGAGATGCCATAAATGCCAGATCTATGCTGATAAGATTCATGTGCCGCCGTGCCCGTTGAATGTAATTTCATCCCCTTGGTCGTTATCCATGTGGGGCATCGATATGATTGGGAAGATCGAGCCCACTGCTTCCAACAAACATAGATTTATCCTGGTAGCCATCGATTACTTTACCAAGTGGGTGGAGGCAGCATCGTATGCTAATGTGACCAAGCAAGTGGTAGCAAGATTTATAAAGAAGGACATCATCTGCAGATATGGAATTCCCGAGCGAATCATTACTGACAATGGTTCGAATCTAAACAATAAGATGATGAAGGAGTTATGCCAGAGCTTCAAGATTGAACATCATAACTCATCACCCTATCGGCCGAAGATGAATGGCGTTGTTGAAGCGGCCAACAAGAACATTAAAAAGATAGTGCAAAAGCTGGTTGTTACATACAAAGATTAGCATAGAATGTTACCTTTTGCCTTGCACGGTTATCGTACAATGGTACGCACATCAACCGGGGAAACTCCTTTCTCACTAGTGTACGGTATGGAAGCTGTCCTACCGCTAGAGGTTGAGATTCCTTCTTTAAGGGTTTTGGTTGACGTAAAACTCGATGAGGCAGAATGGATCAAGAATAGATAGAATCAACTTAGTCTGATGGACGAAAAGAGACTAGCATCAATTGCATATGGTCGTTTGTACCAGAGCCAGATGAAGAAAGCTTATGGTAAGAAGGTGCGCCCTCGAAGCTTTCAGACGGGCGATCTTGTGCTGAAAAAGATTCTCCCACCACAATCAGATCATAGGGGCAAATGGACTCCCAACTATGAAGGTCCATTCGTTGTACGAAAGGTTTTCTCTGGAGGAGCCTTAGTGTTATCTACCATGGACGGTGAGGACTTTGCATCCCCTGTGAACGCAGACGCAGTTAAAAAATACTTTGCTTAAAAGAGACCCACTGGACAGAAAAAGAAAAGTCCATGCAAAATTGGGGCATCCCGGCGAACCATAAAAAGAAAAAGGTTCGGGAAAAAATTAGGGATAAAAATTGAAAAAAGATGTAAACCCGTAAAGTTGAAAACTTGAAAAGGCGACTTTGGCAAAATTGGGTATCCCGGTGAATCGAAAACCCGAAAGGGCGGTTCAGGCAAAAGTTAGGGATTGAAAAGCAAATGACTGCGGTCTGCGTAAGAACTTCATTGCTTAGTGGATTGGGAGAACCTGAGGGTCGTTTAATCCGAATCAATCTCTTCTGAAGACGAAGCATTGGGAAAGCGTCAGGGTCAAGCGAGTCATAGAGGAATCAGCTCATGGTGTTCGTCTGCACCACATTGCCGACATTGCTGTAATTTTTGTTTAAAATGTACACTTTTGTATTTGCTTTTATGCATGTTTATAGTTTTTGCGCAGCTTCCTCTTTTCAGGAGTTGCATCTGTTGTAAAAAATTTGCCTATTTACAGGCCGTTATCAATAAACATATATTATTCAATACTTTGTTTGTGCGCTCTGTTTTTTATGCTTTTACTGTTTTGTTTGTGAAAAACACCTGATATTTTTGATGAACTTGCATACATAAACTCGCAGGCCTTGTCCGATAATTGCTAAAACTTTGATTTTAATTGAACAATGTCACGGATGATGACTAAGATAGTCTTGTTGAGGTTGTCTTGTCTGTTTGTCTTTTGCAGGGTTGTTACCCTTGGGGCAAGGTTTATGAATATGGATGGATTCATCTTCTCCCCTAGACAGTGTTGTTCTCCAGCAATCAAGGTTGCATCTCTATCCTAGTAGAGTTACAGGCCGTGTGTAGCATGTCCCTGGCAGTTGGCCAGTATGTTTTTAATCCCCACAGAGTACGAGATTGTGTTCACTCCCCAGCGAGTTGAGTTTTGGGCGTATCCCCACAAGATAGGTGCCTGGTCCTCCCCAGCAGTGGCCTGGTATTTCTCCCTCTCACTCAGTCTGATTGAAGGAACTCAGCTTTCAGTAGTATAGATTGAGACATCCGATAGAAGTTTTGTTCTCTATCAGGTAAGTGAGGTTGTTTAGCCTATTTGTTTTAAGTACTCGGTGAGTTATCTGTTCTTCAGAAGATTTTGTATTCTGGAGAGTCAGCCCGAACATTTACCTCAGCAAATGGTGATCTGCATCCTTAGTTGAGTTTTGGATTTTCTGTTCTTGTATGAACTGTATCCCCGGTGGGTGAGCCTTTCGAGGCCCTTTTGGTGTAAGTCCAATCGTTATTGGCATGGGTAAGCTTTTCCCTGCAAGGTTGTTTGTCATTCTTGACAGGATGGTTCTTATTACTCTGGCATTTACTTTGCCGTTTCAGTTCAGATGCATCTGCATGTGTGCATAGCATCTACCCAAACGCGTAGCATTTCCATTTCGTATGGAGCATTACGCCATTTTCAAACATTCGCATGTGAAACATAGACCAGGTTGTTATCTCTTTGTTTCAGGTGTTTCTTCGGAGGTTGGATTTTCCCTTGGTATCCAGACCATGTGATCTCTGTTAGCCCGCGTGGTATCCAGACCCTGGCGCATGTTATTCCCCAGCAGTATCTTCGGATTTGAATGGGTCATGATAAGTATGGTGATGATCACCTCTCCCCGTTGAGTATCCAGACTCCGGCCCATACCCAGTTGATGAAGTTTTCCTTTTTCTGTCGAGTATCTAGACTCCGGTAAAGATGGTTGTGGTATCCAGACCACGGTGACCAATATTATTCTGCTTTTTTCTGTTGAGTATCCAGACTCCGGTATTTTCTCCAACAGGTATTTTCTCCGGTCAAATTCCTTTGTTATATCCAGATCACAGCAAGTGTGTTTGTGCCTTATGGTATCCAGACCATGGCTTATGCTCGTTTTATTATGTTTTCTCCGTTGAGTACCCGGACTCCGGTAAAGTTGGTTGGGTGTCCAGACCCTGTTGAATCTTGTTTGTACCTTCTTCGTTGAGTATCCAGACTCCGATGATGGCAGTTATGGTATCCAGACCATGGTAGTTTATCTGATGCTTTGTAATATTCAGATCACAGTAATTGTTGTTATCTCCTATCGCCTTGAGGTATCCAGACCTTGGCACCTATTGTTTTTCTCAGCCCATGTGGTATCCAGACCGCAACTTGTATTATTTCCTAGCAATGTCGTTTGACTTGAACTCTTAGGATATCCAGATCCTGATGAATATTTTTCTTTTGCGTAGAGCATCCAGGCTCAGATTGCATTGAGCATCCAGGCTCAGGTTATTGAGTATTCAGACTCATATTTATTATCGAGCATTCAGGCTCAGATCATGACGAGCATCCAGACTCAGGTTAACCGAGTATCCAGACTCAGGTTATTTGCATAGAGCATCCAGGCTCAGATTGTGGTGAGCATCCAGGCTCAGGTTATTGAGTATGCAGACTCAGATGTATTCTTTGAGCGTCCAGGCTCCAATTTGTGTTTTGAGCATCCAGGCTCCGATTCATTCAAAGCATCCAGGCTTCAGGTAATGAGTATCCAAACTCAGATTTGTTACTGAGCATCCAGGCTCCAGTTCTCTGTTTATTGAGCATTCAGGTTCTAGTTTTGTGTTTATCGAGCATCCAGGCTCCAATTTTTGAGTATCCAGACTCAGAGTTATGTTTTGAGTATTCAGGCTTTGTTTTCTGTGGAGTATCCAGACTCCAGTAACTTGGATTGTTACTTTTTTCCAGTGTGATATCCAGACCATGGCACCGTTTTTGACGTTTGTATTCTCTTTCCCCAACAGGGTGGCTTTGAGATCAATTTTGCTATATTCAGATTTTCTGCGGTTTGCAAATTTCCAGGTTCTTTGGTATTCAACCATCTTTTACCTCGAATGCGTGAAATTCGTTCGCTTTTCACTCATTCAGGTTTAAGTCGTTTGGATAGGGGCAGCTGTTGCACCCCAAAATTTGCTCAACCTTTTCTTAACTCGGTTTATGTTTCATTTCATTTCATTTTTGTTCTAGCATTTGCATTGCATAGCATATCACATTGAACAGGGGATCAAAAGGATGTGCATAGCAATAGGAGTCTTCTCAAAGCATGGAGCCTAAGAAGGGGTTGTTACTCAAGCTTGAATGATCATCAGGACATCTTGAAGTGGTCATTGTCCTGTGAAAGGATAGATGGATATGTGTGGGTCAGCTCTTAATTTGGAGGCCGACTGAAGAGCATCAGAAGATGGTGAATGCATGATTATGGGTATGAGATGTAAAGAAAACTCATTGAGGTCTTTGAATGTCATTGTGGAGCTTATTCAAGCTGTTGTGTGAAGTGGAACAAGCCACAGTTGAAAGTATTGCATTTAGGGTTTTCATTTGGTAAATCCTCAGTCAACTGTGCAATTGAAGGAGATTAAAACTCAATTCAAAGTCTCTATGGTCATGGAATGTTGTTTTAATACATATGAGACATCATTTCAAGTTCAACTCATCAAGGGTTAAGTGTGTGAGAAGGTACTAAATTAGGGTTCTTAGGGTAAAGTCCCCTATTTAGTGCCTGACTTCAAGACCACCTACCTCAAGATGCAAGTCTCATCTCAATTTTTGGCCAACATGGAACTTGTAGAGAATGTTCTTAGATTTAATTTGAGTACTAGAAGTCCTCGATTGGATTTATAGAACTCAAGTTATGATCCAGAAAAGTTACAGGTCATTAGAGGTATGTGATTTTGGTCAACAAAAGTTAACCAACTTCCAAGGCAGTTTTGACCTATAAGGGTGTTTCTCCTCAAATTTTAGTCAACATGAAAGTTGTAGGTCTTGATCTTAGCTTTCCAAATTGTACTAGAAGTCTTTCATCTGATTTTTAGAACTCAAGTTATGAGGTTTACAAGTCAGGGGTATTTTGGGAAAGTAAGATTACAGGTCATAAAATTACAGGTCCATTTCACCAACTTGCACACTTCAAATGGAAATCTTTTCAACATGAAACTTGCTTCAAATGGGGCCATAAAGGAGGCTTAAATTAAGAAATTGAGAATTAATGGATTTTAAACTTTTTCAAGGCAAGTTTGTGCATTTTTTGATTGCAAATAATAATTCAAAGACATTGCCATATTCACATTGGAAATTTGAAGTCTCAAAATGGACCATTTTCATGGTTTCTTCCTCTTGAAGTAACAAAATGGAATTCAACCATAGGATCAAAATTAAGCCTCCAATCTCATTCCTTTAATAAACACAACTGATTGGTAGTGGATTTGGATCAAAAAACCAGCTGGTGTAGTGGTAAAAACGTGTATGGCATTTTGAAAAAGTGGTGAAATGTGAAATTTTGAAATGGGCTATTTTGCTTGAATTAAAGCCCCATTTGATCACAAACCTATCATATAATTATTCTAGATGAAAATTGAGGCAGAGGTAGGTCATTTTCGTGCATGAACAACCATTACACATTTTGAAAAAGTGGTGAAAAACTCAAAAACGAATTCTCAGATTCAACCACTTTCAGACCAAATCAAGCTTTCAAACACCTCAATTGGAGTTCATGGAGTGATTCTGGACTTTTTTCGTTAAGCTTCATCACAATTTCAAGGCCCAGTGGAGGCTCTCCACTAGGTAAACTTTCTTTCAACTTTACACTCTTAATATGCCATGGTTTTTCACCATTTTTGTTGCATTTGAACCCTTGAGTTGCATAGATCATTTCTGGATTATTTTTGCTTGAGTTTATGATGTTTGATTTTATGAGCACCAAGTTGTGTTGTTTCATTTTGATGAATTTCTGTGGTGTTTTGAGTTAATTTTCATGGATTCTTACTCCTTGCAACATGTAGATGAAGTTTGGACCATTTAATTTAAGTTTTGGGGAACTTTATTTTTTGCAAGTTTTGCTTGTTGTTTGATTTATGGAATTGTTGTTGAGAATTAATGGAAATGGAGGCTAGATTCCTGTTCCTCTCGGCGAGGAGATGAATTTTCATCTAAGGTTTGTGGAAAATGGTGAAAAAATGATGAAGCCACGATGGGAGTGGGAATTCGCGGCGGCCGAACCAACGGAGGGGGTGACCGGCGCAACTTTCTGGCGACCAGTGAGTCCAAGGTTGAAGATGAGCTGACGTGTCGCAGTGGTGTTCGTCCGATTGGGGTTTTCTTAATCGCGTGGTTCCAAACATGACTCTTGTGTTCCCTCTTTGTCTTGTGCACACCATATGAATACTATAATTCATTAATTGAGGTGGCTCTTTGTGAGCCACCAGATTGGTATACTTTAATCTTGATCATGAGGTTCACATTGATTTCCACCATGTGTTGCACCCCAAAATTTTCCCAACATTTTCTCTACCTAGCTTATGTTTCATTTCATTCACATTAGCATTATCATTTGCATTTCATTGATATGTATGCAGGAGATCAAGAGATATGATTACCATTTAAGGGCTACACAAAGCTTTGAAGCTATTTAAGAAGGTTATTCAAGGGTTTAAGGGTTGATATCCTTGTAAGAGAAATTAAAAGATCCTCAGAGAGAGTGATTGAAGCCAAGTGTGTAGGTCTCCTAGCTTGAGAGTTGTGGGAAGCCATCAGGTGATTCTAAGGCCATGAGTATGGACTTGAGGTCTTGAGAGAGCTCATGAGAAATTTTAAAGATCACTTTGAGGCCTAGACATGTCATTGTGCAAGATTAAGAAGACTCAGCCATGAGTGGTGCAATTAAGGTTTGACTGGGTCAACCCTAAGTCAACTGATGATTTGGAGAAGATTGAGACCTAATCCAAGAGCCATGTGATCATGGATTGATACATTGATATGTTCTAAGGATGATTCCAAGGTCAACTCGTCATGATTGAAGAGTTTGAGAAGTTTCAGGCTAGGGTTTCTTCAGACTTGACAGTGTAAAATCCCCTAGTTTGACCCCTGACTTCAAGGCTATTTAACTCAAGATAGGATCTTTATCTCATCTTTACCCCAACATGATTGTTGTAGAGCTTGATCTTAGCTTTAATTTTAGTACTATAAGTCCTTGATAGGGTTTATAGAACTCAAGTTATGAGCCAGACAAGTTACAAGTCATCTGAGGCATGTGAATTTGGAGCTTGAAAGTTACCCAACTTGCATGACACTTTTGCCCTAGAAGAATGATTCCTATGAACTTTTGGTCAACATGAATGTTGTTCCTTATCCTATTAACTTTCCATAGAATGCTAGAAGTCCATGATTGGATTTGTATAACTCAAGTTATGGCTTTGACAAGTCAAGGGTATTTTGGGAAGTTGTGATTATGGGTCTTTTTTGGTTATGGGTCATTTTCACCAACTTAGACACCTCAAATGAAATTTTGTTCAACTTGAAAGTTTCTCAAAATGGGGTTTTAACATGGACCATGTATCAAGGAGGCATTGAAATGGCTCAAGGAGAGACTTGATTCAAGGAATTTTGAAAAAGGAAGAATTAAAAGGCATTAAAGATCAAAAATTCAAAATAAATGTTATGTGTGCAAATAAGGCAAAGTAATAGCATTTTTTGAATGGAAATTGCATTTTGAAAACAATGACATCATTAGAATTTAGGTTTGAGTTCATTTTCATGGCCTTTTGCTTTGTTACTTCAAAAGGAAATTACATCTCAAATCAAAGCCCTAGGATGAAAACAAGGGATGAATCCCCACCATTCAAGTTCAGTAACTCACAAGGAGTGTAATGAGAGCTTCCTGAAGGAGAAATAGAGGAGATATCATGACTACCATGAATGAGATTTTGAAGAGAATTTGAAATTTGAATTTCTCATTCTGAACCTTCGAGAAGGATCTAGATCATTCAGTTACATCCTATATAAGTCTATGACTGCATTCAGTTCATTTTTTTGGTGAAGTTTGAAGCCTGAAGCAGAGAGTGAAGTTGGAATTTTAGAGGTGCAAGTGAGAATCGGATTCTGAGTTCAAGGGCAAATCAAGATCAATTGAAGATTTCATTGTCTTCAGCAAGTGATTTGGAGTGTATTTGCACTTTCTTGAAGGCTGAAGAGTGCAAGAACTGCTTCTATTACAAACTTGAACACAAGTTGGTGCATTTCACTTTTGTGCTTAATTTATGTAGAGATAGATGGAAATTCATAGGTGGTTAGGATTCTGGTGATATGTAGTTGGATTTATGATCAAAAACTGGTGAATTAGAGACAAAATAGGTTGATGATCAATTTCTGTTGAGGCTCGAATCAAGCAATTCTTGGACTGTTAATCAAGTTTGGATAGTGTAGAATGATCACCATAAGATGAGGATTACATTCGTGCCATTAATTTAGGCTTTGGTGAGAATCAAGATTGAGGTGCATTTTTGAAAGTGCTATCGGGTTTTGGAATTTAGAAGGAGTTAGATGATTCTAATGAGATATTCATGATCAGCATTAAATTCTGATGAGAATGATGTATGGTTTGTCAGTTCTTCTTGACCTGTGTAAGTTGCTTCGCCGGAGAAGACGGTGGCGCCACCGTCTGGGCCACCGTGTGTGTTTTCCCCCCAAACTGAGTTTCAAACGGAGAAGAAAGTTGTGGACCATTAGATCTTGTCTGAAGCTTGACCTAGTAGTCATCATACACGGCCACAATTGGATTTTGGAATTCTGACTTTGACTTGAGCAAAACGACGTCGCCCTCATTAATGTGCTGGCAGCATGAGAAGGCATTGGATCCATTGACTGGTAATCCCATCGTGTGATTAGAACGTTGCCACATAACCCCTCTCCAAGCAATGCGTTTTGATTAATTGAAAGAACCTGGGCTTAATACTGAATTGATGTTCACACCCCCTTCTGGGCCCAACCCAAGATCTGAACTGGCCATAATTGCTATTCACCACACGTGTTTAATTAATTTCTTTTCTTTTTATTGTTTTTGTGCATTTCATACTAGTTTAGTTTTAATCCATTAAAAATAGGAAAATTAGTCAATAAATCCTGAGATATTTTCCCCTGATTCATGAATGAGTTTAGGAATTTTAGGAACAAAAAAATCATGATTAGCATTTATTTTCATTTTATTTGATATTTTTCACATTTTATTTGACAATAAAATTGTATTGTTTGCCTCTTCTGTTTGGTGAATTTTGTTTGAGCATTTGGTATTGAGTTTTTGCTTGATTTTTGGCTTGTGATTAGGTTAGATATGCTTTCTCCCCTAAGATTTTTCTCATATTTTTGTGATGAATTTAGGTTCTGTTTTAGGACTAGAACTTTAGGAGCTCCCTTTTAGGGTTTAGTTGTGCTACTTTGAGGTTTAGGATTTTATTGGAGGACATAGAGAATGAATTAGGTCCTGATTTTTTAACTGTAGGTTACTAGTGAATGCATGTTCTAATAGAAAAATAATAAGATTTTTAGAATGTGTTTTGGTATTTTTGATAGAATATTCTAGTTGGTTTTTCATTTGGTGTTTCAATGTTGATGATTGATTTTGAATGGACTCAAAGTTGGGCTTCCTTGCATAGTGGGCTTCTGGATCTCATTGAAGGACATCATGGACATGATGAAGCTTGTGTGAAGTGGATGATGGAGCTTGGATTCGAGTTTTTCCTTCCTTTTTGGTAGCTTTGTGTAGCTTAGGAAATTAGGGCTTTAGGAGAGAGTTTTAGAAATAGATATTTCTTTAAATAATGGTTGGTTTTGTTCCCATTCCATTCTCATCCTATGATTCAAAGTCCTCATGTTAAAGTCTCATCTCTCCTTTGGAGGGATGTGTGACATTTACAATGAGTAGAACTTTTGAGGATGCCTCTCTCTGATAACTGGTTGAGTGTCAGATAGGATTTCTTCGGTTTCCTGTCTGCTTCCCATTATCAAACAATCATCTTATTGATTCTCTTCATTCTTGGTGGAGCCTATTGAAGATTGAAGCTTGAAGATGGAGTACCTTTCACTTTCCTGAAGATGAAGGACTTAAAAAACAGTTACAGACTGTGGACTGAATTGCTGTCAAAGAGTTGCTTTGCTGTGAAGTTGTGGAAGCTGTTGATTTGCTTTCTTGACTGTTTGTTTCCTTTCTGTGCAACTGTATTGATGTGAATTGATTGGTGTGATGCATTTAGATTAGGTCATGTAGTTGAATAAGCCTAAGAGCATCCTAAGGGTTGAGTTTCTCCCCTTGCTTGTATTGCATTAGAGGTTGAGTTTCTCCCTCTGCTTGTATTTTTACTGTATGGCTTTGCTTGCTGGTATTCGGTAGAGCTCCGCTCCCTTGCCTGTATGGTTTGTGATTTTCTTGATGGCATTTTATTTTCCTTTATGATTGCAGTTGTTCATACTTGGCTTGAGGTTGAGATGAGCTTGTGGAGGCTGATTCCCCACACACATTTCCTCCCTCACTTGCATTGCATGCATTTTACAGTCGTTTACTGTTTACTGTTTAAGTTGATGCTTTATCTGTTTCTGTTTACCTTGACATGATCCCCTAGGAACCTCACTTCCTTTGATAAGGAAGTGATGATTAGAACTTTAGGTTGAAACCTATGCATGATAACTTCTAGGAAATCCCTGTTTCAAACCACAACCATAGGATGAATCCTTAGCATGACAACATTAGGACTTGATAGTTCCCCATTAGTTGAACCCGTTCGTTCTCTTCTCATCTCAAAACAAATTAAAATACAGTAATAAAGGTTAACTGACGTCGTACGTTACGAGCCTTAAGCTATCTGAGAAAGGATTGTTGGAGAGTTTCTTTTCAACAGTCTGGATGTTTAGTATGGTACCCTTTGGGTGACATGCGACGCATTCACTCTCAGGTCATAGTCTCTAGTGCGATATTGGTTGCAAACATCCATAAAAACAGTTCTTCCGTAAAAGACAGAAAACAAACTTCAAACCTTATTGCCCCGTGGGACCATAATTCAAAGGAAGCTTTTCTGAAGAAAAGAGTGTCGTTAACTCCCAGTTATACCGCAAACGGTAACGCCTAAGTCGCCAAGGGTCGAGCTGCGTACACCAAACTGCTGGAACTGTTTGTTAACCTTACTTGAAAAAACAGATGAATCTAAATTCCCGTAATCCGTATTATCCTGAACTACGTATGCTCTGATCTCTCATATCTGTTGAGAGTATGTAGGCACAGTACTGACGTATTGGCGAGCCACCTTCCCTTGTAACCCGTAGTTAGGCGAACTACGTTAACTATGATTTCTCATTCTCTGATGAGAATACGTAGGCATAAAGTGTGACGCTTTGCCGAGTCATTTTCTTTTCTTTTCAAACCAGCCTTGATAGGTAGGTAGATAAAACAAAATCGTCAGATAAACACAACAAGCGTGGATCCCATCGAGTACGATGGACGTGAGGGGTGCTAATACCTTTCTCTTGCGTAACCGACTCCTAAATCCAGACAATGGTTGCGATGACCTTGTCTTATACCTTTTCGCTAGGTTTTTCCGATCGTTTCCTTTCCCGTTCTGAGGGATAAATAACGAAAGGTGGCGACTCTTCTGTTTTGCCGGCACCTTATTTTCGCGGTAGCGACAGCTGGCGACTCTGCTGGGGACTTGATAGTTTCCTGGGATCCAATGTCCCTTATGCGAGTCAATATGGGGATCCAACGTCCCCTGCGAGAGTCAATCCTAGCGCTTGTATGTTTACCTATCGGGTTTTATTCATCGCATTTATTTCCGGCATTTTATTTTCAGTATGATATGATTATCTGTGCTGTTGTGGGAGGGGCATTCTGATGAGTGATAAGCCAGACCCAGGCTTGAGTGTACCTAGCATTAGTTGTGGAAATTAGTGGGCGCGTGCTTGCTTTGCAGGCACTAGTGTCTCATGAAATCCATGCTCAGACGAGGTTCTCCTGGTTGACTTCTTTTCTGGCCCTTTGGGCCTGAGGGGTTGTTGGTTTGGAGGGTTGTCGGCTCTGGGGACCGATCATTTGGGATTCATCTAAGTGAGGCCGCTTCAAGAGATGATGATGCCACACCTTCTGGGTATCGTATCATCACTCTTGAAAGTCTGTGACGCTGATGACCACATAGGATGCCGAACATGTGTCAGTTTAGGTCCATACCTGTGAGCGGGGTCGGGTTTGTTGCAGGAAACGTTAACCTTCAGACTACCTGGTTTTCTGGACAGTGAATCAGTTTTGTTGGTATCAGAGGTTCTCATCATCAGATATGTGTTTATTCTTGACAGAGTAGATTTATGGTCTGGTATCAAGGGTT
The DNA here is from genome assembly GCA_963859935.3 of Lathyrus sativus. NCBI lineage: Eukaryota > Viridiplantae > Streptophyta > Magnoliopsida > Fabales > Fabaceae > Lathyrus > Lathyrus sativus. The sequence continues at coordinate 271,194,696 of OZ012739.1, forward strand.
CTTATCGTCTGAGATATGTTTGTTCTTGACAGAGTAGATCGTGGCCCTTCTTCGCCACAGCACAGTCGTGTTGATCTCCTGCTGCATGGTTGCATTTTGCATTGTTGCATACTCATTTGCACATCATTAACGTGTGTCTGTGTTGCAGGTACCGTTTCCCCCGGTTCAGGTTTTCTTGCCTTCTACTGTGTTATCATGGGTTCTCTGAGGAAGATTGTGGCCTACAAGCTCCCCACTCCTGATGTTGTTCAGTTATCCAGTTTGATTGCTTTGGCAGATGATTCTGTGAGAGGTCAATTTAGAAAGTCTTATGGGAAACTGCTCAGCTTGGTTCGTAAACCTTCTGTGTATGAGTTGAATGGGTTATATGCTTTGCTGCAGTTATATGACCCTCCTTTGAGATGCTTTACTTTCCCGGACTTTATTCTCGCACCTACACTAGAGGAGTATGTTGATTTGCTAGGTGTGCCTATCAAGAGCCAGATGCCCTTTGTTCATATGGATGCTGAGCCTAATCTGGCTAGTCTAGCTCTTTCGCTTCATCTGGATGCCTCTGAGTTGGTCTTGTCTAGTTGGAACGGGGTTCCCGGTTTCTTCTTGAAGTTCTTAGTGGGAAAGGCCCAGCAGTGTGCCAAAGATGGTTGTTGGATCGTGTTCAACGCCATCCTTGCTCTCTGCATATATGGCACCATTCTATTCCCTAATATGCCTGACTTTGTAGACTTGGACGCCTTTCACATCTTTGCAGCAGGGAATCCAGTCCCTACCTTGATTGGAGATGTCTACCATTCCGTCCATTACAAAAACGAGAACAGAAGGGGCAAGAATGTCTCATGATGTGTGCCCCTATTCTATAGATGTCTTGATAGTCACCTACCCAAGAAGCGTCCCTTCGCTTCATCTGCAGCCACAGCTGAGTGGTTTGAGCGTTTGATGAGTCTATCAGCGGAGGAGGTTGCCTGGTTTGATAGAGATAGGTTGGGTACTGAGATTATCTTCAGCTGCAGCGGGTTCCGAATGTGCCTTTGATAGGCAGGAAGGGCTGTATCAACTATAATCCATCTCTGCTTGTCCGACAGTTTGCTTATGCTTTGAGAGCTCCGCCGAAGGATGAAGAGGTGCAGGAATCTCTGTACCTCACTGGTCTTCTAGAGGGGGATATGTTATCTAAGCTTCAGCACGCTTGGAATGGTATCAGTAGACGAGGGAAGCCATTGCTGGGAAAAAGCAATAGCCAAGCCTACGCGCCGTATGTGACCTGGATCAGAGCCAGAGAAGAGATCATAGGGATGCCATTTCCTCCTGCCAAGCCAAAAAGCCCTCCAGTGATTGAAGAGCCTATTATCGTGCTTATTCAGCAGTATAATCAGGTGTTAGCTGAGAGAGATGAGCTGAAAAAGGCAAATGAAGAATTGGAGAAGGAACTGGCTCAACTCAGAAGTGAGAGAAGTGAAGACGTCCACTCCTTCAAAAGGCAGATCGAGTTGGTGAACAAGTTGGGTACAGACTTGACTAAACAGATAGCTGAGCGTGAACGTTTGGGTCTGGACTTCAAATCTGTCAATGACGTACTGGCCACTAAGAAGCAGCGCTTGGATGAAGCGTACAGAAGAATATCCATGTTTAATCAGCACTGGAATGCCACTCTAGCCAACGGCAAGGAACGGGAGGATAAACTGAAACAGCAGATATCCAAACTGAAAGCCCAGGTGAAGGCTAGTGAGAAGATGTTTGATGAAGAAACCGCTCGCAGATATGTCGTTGAAGACCGGCTGAACAAGGCTCTCGCTAACCTGAAGGAGCACAAACAGATGTTTGAATCTAAGAAATGGAGGTTAGAAGATTGTTTCGGCGAAGGAACGCGGGAAGACTCAGCTGAAGGTCTTCAATACACTATTATGCAGAGGGAGTTGCTCGTCGAAGGGCTACTCACTCGGCCTGATCATCCAGAAACGAGGGGTTTGTTAGAAGAGTTTCACGCTCGTGGCCGTGCTTGACTATATTTGTAATCCTTTTGTTTCGATCATTGTTGTATGCTGACCATCACCAGGCTTGTTGGTCGAGGTCATGCTGTTAATTCTGGTTGTACTCAGTGACGTTGTATGTTGCCTTGATGGGCTTTCTTTATATATATATATGAGATGTTATTTCCATGACTGGATCCAGACTTCTTTTTATCAGCACCGGAACTCAGGCACTAGAATCAGGGGAGAAATCTCCCTAACGCACATACACAGGTTGTTCCAGGATTGACCGAAGACCGATCCACCGCTATCCGACCAGAGCGAATCAAGCTAGAGCAATGGAACAAGTGCAAACTAACATCCATGAACTCCGAGAGAGGATGGACCCTTCATGGAGCTCATGCAAGTGGTTGCCAACGGCCAAGACCAGCTAAGAACATTGGTCCAGCCTCTGATCTCAAGGGTTAACAGCAACAATGTGCTTCATGGGGGGAGCATTCCAGTCCCTCCACCTGTTGAAATTCCTCAGAATGGCATCCCTGTGACCGGGGGGAATGGAAGTGGTAACGGCAATGTGATCACTAACATCGGGCTCAATGGTAATACGACTGGCGTCGGTAACGAAAACTTTGAGGCTAATGGAAATGCTGGACTAGGCAATGGCAACACAGGTACTGGAAATCTGTATGGGCCTAATGGCACTCAGCCATGGCTAGAAGATCGCCCAGAAGATTTGTTCTCACAGAGGAGTGCTGAGGGAGAACTGACTGCTGAGGCACGTCTGAGGTTTAAAGCACTCGAGGATAAAATGAAGAGTTTCGAGAAACAGAACACTATGGGTGTCGACATGGCTGAAGTAGGATTGATTTCTGATTTCAAGGTGCCTCCTAAATTCAAGGTACCCGACTTTGAGAAATACAAGGGCACCACCTGCCCTCGTGTCCACTTAAGGTCATACTACCGAAAGATGTCCGCTCACTCTGAAGACGAGAAACTGCTGATGCACTTCTTTCAGGATAGCTTGTCCGGGCCATCCTTGGAATGGTACATGGGTTTGGAACCCACCAGTGTGCGCACATGGAAAGAACTTGCTGAGGCCTTTGTGCACCATTATCAGTATAACAGTGACTTGGCTCCGAACCGGGTTCAACTGCAGAACTTGTCACAAAGGAACAACGAGGGGTTTAAAGAATATGCCCAGCGATGGCGTGAGTTAGCAGCTAGAGTTCATTCGCCGATGGTTGAACGAGAGCTTGTTGAGATGTTTGTAGCCACTCTCCTGGGCGTCTATTACGAGAAACTAGTCAGTGGTATGTCAGGGAGTTTCTCAGATCTCATCATTACTGGCGAACATGTTGAAAATGGGATCAAATTGGGGAAAATTCAAGGTGTTGATCTATCCTCTGCTGGAGGAGGAAAGAAACCCTACGGTAACAAGAGGCGTGAAGGAGAGACGAGCGTCGTGTCTAACGCTCGAAGGAAAGGTAAGGGCTAGCGCCAGCAGGTGGCTAGCATAACCATCCCTGCTATCCAACAACCCCATCCACAGCAGCAGCCGCAACAGCAGCAACCAAATCAGCAAGGGTACAGAAGGTATTAGAACAGAGCACTTCTGGCAAATCGTCATCTCGAGACACCACCCATGTCTTATGCTTAGCTATTACAAACTCTGCTTCAGCTACATCTAGTCCAGAAAAGAACCCTGGCTCCCTTGACAGGGGCACCTCTGCAAGGTTATGATGCGAATGCAACATGTGATTTTCACTCAGGGGTACCTGGCCACACGATAGAAAACTGCAAGGCATTTAAGCACAAGGTGCAAGATATGGTGGATGCTAAAATCATCAATTTCTCAGATAATGTGCCGAACGTCACAAAGAACCCTATGCCGAATCATAGGGGAGGTGGGGTGAATGCCATCATTGAAGAAGAGAACATAGATTTATTGACTGATGTCAAGGATCTGAAGACACCGCTTAGATTCGTTAAAGCCAAGCTGATGAGGAGAGGCTTCTTTCCGGGCTGTGGAGAATTGTGTATGGGATGTGCGACTCGTCCTGATGGCTGTGAACAGTTGATAGTGGGGATTCAGAGTCTGATGACCGAAGGAATCTTGCAGTTTAGCCGAAGGGACGAATGTGGATCTGGAGAGGTAATGCTGAAACAGGATGATAAGGTTGCCACCGTCACCATCCCCCGCAAGACAATAACCATTTCTGCGCCCAGGACGTCCACAATTACCATCACAAAGGCTGGGCCGATACCTTTTGAAAGCACCAACGCTGTCTCGTGGCACTATGGGGCAGACGTCTACTGTAACGGACAAAAATTGGAACTGGAACAATCTGGGTAGTCGGTGGGTAACCTAATGGGAACTGGCGGAATCACACGTAGCGGAAGAGTATTTACTCCACCCGAGATCGTGGTTGACAAAGCAGATAAAGCCGAGAAAACTGACAAGGGAAAGAGTAAAGTCGTTGAGGAAACCCCTCGTGGGGTAGAGAATGACTTACTTGTAAAGGACGCTGAAGAGTTCATGAGGTTGATCAAGAAGAGTGATTACAAGATCATTGATCATCTCCATCAAACACCTTCGAAAATCTCCATTCTGAATCTGTTGATGTGTTTTGAGGCACACCGTAATGCGCTGTTAAAGGTTTTGAATGCCACGTATGTACCGCAGGAGATCTCGGTCAACCAGTTGGAGGGGGTAGTAGCCCACGTGAATGCTGGAAACGGGTTAGGGTTCACTAACCTGGAGCTGACGCCAAAGGGAAGAAACCACAACAGCGCCCTACACATCTCAATAGAGTGTAGGGGAACAGTTATGGCTCACGTGTTGGTGGACACTGGTTCATCGCTCAATGTTCTTCCGAAGAAGGCATTGATGAAACTTGATACAAGAGGATTGATTTGCACACCCAGTGATATGGTTGTGAAGGCTTTCGATGGAACCAAGCGTCATGTCTTTGGAGAGGTAACTCTGCCAATCCAAGTGGGGCCGGAAACTTTCGATGCAGTCTTCTACATCATGGACATCATGCCAGCCTACAGCTGTCTCTTAGGCCGGCCATGGATCCATTCGGCTGGTGCCGTGACCTCCACGTTGCATCAGAAGCTCAAGTATGCTGTGGGGGGCAGCATTGTAACTGTTTGTGGCGAGGAAGATATAATGGTGAGCCATTTGTCGTCCTTCAAGTATGTTGAGATGGATGGGGAGATCCACGAAACCCTATGTCAGGCATTCGAAGTTGTTAAGGTCAAAGATGTGACTCCATTGATGACTGAGAAACCAGAGATGACTCTCTCTTCCTTCAAGGAAGCCCGGGCCGTTGTTCAAGCTGGATCTACCCCAGGCTAGGTGCAAATTCTGAAAATACCCAACAAATAGGACAAGTTTGGGTTAGGATACTCTCCTGCTACTGAAGCCTCCTCCTCTCACAGTGCGTCGCGAGTTAAAGGGCCGATCCAGTTTACAAGTGGCGGGGTGATATTTGAAAGTGTCAACGCAGCGCCTGAAGACGGCGAAGACAGCGATTGCAACTTGGATTCCTAGATCTAGCCAAGCAAACCAGGCCAGAGCCTCAACAACTGGTCCATCAGGGATATCATCCAAGTGACAGGCAAAGAGTAATGATTTACTTTCTCCAATTATTGTACAACCCTATGTCCTACCCGGGGCATAGTGGTTTTATTGTCAGGGCCTTGTTTGATTATGTACATGCATTTTACCAATAAATCAAAAGGCGTTTTTCTTCGCATTCAAATATTGTGATCTCTGTTATTCCTGTTTTATATTTGTTTTGAAAAATAATAAAATGGCAATAAGGTTTGTGCTAACCTGCATATCCTTGTTTTAAGCTTAACCATTGTTATTGCAGGACCCACATAGCAGATGACATCGACTCTAGACCTTCTACGACTCACTTCGACTTCGATTGCCCGATCTATCAAGCCGAAGAAGAGATTGATGAAGACGAAGACCTTCCCGAAGAGTTGGCCCGCTTGTTGAAACAAGAAGAGAAAGTCATTCTGCCTCACGAGGAAGAGATTGAGATTTTGAATCTGGGTTCTGAGAAGCTGGGCAGGAACGTCAGGATAGGGGCTGCATTGCAGAGCGATGTCAAGCAGAGATTGGTCGAGATGCTTCGAGAGTATAGTGACATCTTTTCTTGGTCATACGAAGATATGCCCGGACTTGATACTAACATCGTGGTCCATCACTTGTTACTGTGAGAAGATTGTCCTCCCGTTAAGCAGAAGCTTAGAAGGACACGACCAAATATGGCCGTTAAGATCAAAGAAGAAGTGCAAAAACAGCTTGATGCTGGCTTCTTAGCAGTCACTACTTACCCTCCGTGGGTCGCCAACATAGTGCCTGTACCGAAGAAGGATAGTAAGGTACGAATGTGCGTCGATTATCGGAATTTGAATAGGGCGAGCCCTAAAGATGATTTCCCACTCCCTCATATTGATGTGTTGGTCGACAATACAGCTCAGTTCTCCGTATTTTCGTTCATGGATGGCTTCTCCGGCTACAATCAGATCAAGATGGCGCCGGAGGACATGGAGAACACCACGTTTATCACACCCTGGGGAACATTTTGCTACAAGGTAATGCCTTTCGGTCTGAAGAACGCAGGGGCCACTTACCAACGAGCAATGGTTACTTTGTTTCATGACATGATTCACCATGAGATTGAAGTCTATGTTGATGACATGATTGCGAAGTCCCAAACGGAGGAGGGACATTTGGTCAATTTGCTGAAGCTTTTTTAGAGGCTTAGGAAGTTCAGGTTGAGGCTGAATCCTAACAAGTGTACTTTCGGAGTACGGTCTGGAAAACTACTGGGGGTTTATCGTGAGTGAAAGAGACATTGAGGTTGATCCTGCGAAGATAAAAGCAATACAAGAAATGCCAGCGCCAAAAACCGAAAAAGAAGTTTGTGGGTTCCTGGGCAGAATAAACTACATTGCAAGGTTTATATCTCACCTCACGGCCACGTGCGAACCGATGTTCAAACTACTGAAAAAAGATCAGGCGATTATCTGGAATGAGGACTGCCAGAAGGCATTTGATAAGATAAAACAGTATCTACAGGAACCTCCGATCTTGATACCCCCAGTGGTCGAGAGACCCTTAATCATGTGCTTGACAGTTCTTGAGAATAGTATGGGGTGTGTTCTCGGTCAGCACGACGAGACGGGCAGGAAGGAGCATGCCATTTATTACTTGAGTAAAAAGTTCACAAATTGTGAATCCCATTACTCAATGCTGGAGAAAATGTGTTGTGCACTCGCCTGGGCTGCCAAACGTTTATGACAGTACATGCTCAATCACACAACCATGCTAATTTCAAAGATGGATCCGATCAAGTACATCTTCGAGAAACAAGCGCTTTCGCGCAGGATTGCCAGATAGCAAATGGTGTTGACGGAATATGACATTCAGTATGTTTCCCAAAAGGCCATCAAGGGAAGCGTACTTTCTGAATACCTTGCCGAACAGCCGATCGAAGATTATTAGCCGATGAAATTTGAATTCCCTGATGAGGATATCATGTTTCACAAGGTGAAAGATTGTGATGAACCGTTGCCCGACAAGGGTCCAGATAGGAAATCCCAATGGAAATTGATATTTGACGGGGCGGTTAATTCTTACGGAAGTGTCATTGGGGCAATCATCACAACTCCCCATGGGTCCCACATCCCATTCACCGCTAGACTGACGTTTCCGGTCACCAATAATGAAGCAGAGTACGAAGCATGCATCATGGGTCTAGAAGAAGCAATTGATTTGAGAATCAAGAACCTAGATGTATATGGTGACTCGGCACTTGTGATCAACCAGATTAAAGGAGAGTGGGAGACTCGTCAATCGAATTTGGTGACGTACATGATTTATGCCAGAAGGCTGCTTCCGTTCTTTGATCGAGTGGAACTCCATCATATGCCCAGAGTTGAGAATCAGATGGCTGATGCCTTAGCCACGTTGGCTTCGATGTATAAAGTCAATTTTTGGAATGAAGCTCCAAGTATTGTCCTTTCTCGTCTTGATAGACCTCCATTCGTCTTTGCGATCGAGGAAGCCTCCGATGGCAAGCCATGGTTCCATGACATCCAGACCTTCCTTATGACTAAGGAGTATTCTGCGGGAGCGTCAACCCAGGATAAGAAGACTCTGAGGAGGCTATCTGGAAATTTCTATCTCAATCCTGATGGAGTTCTGTATAAAAGAAACCACAATCTCGTGCTACTCAGATGTGTAGATGAGAAAGAAGTGAGTATGCTCATGGAAGAAGTCCATGAAGGCACATTTGGTACGCACTCCGGCGGGCATGCTATGACCAGAAAGATCCTGAGAGCAGGATATTACTGGCTGACGATGGAGTCAGATTACTTCAAATTCGCAAAGAGATGTCATAAATGCCAGATTTATGCTGATAAGATTCATGTGCCGCCGTGTCCGTTGAATGTCATGTCCTCCCCGTGGCCGTTGTCCATGTGGGGCATCGACATGATAGGTAAGATCGAGCCCACTGCATCTAACGGTCATCGCTTCATTTTAGTAGCCATCGACTACTTCACCAAGTGGGTGGAGGCAGCCTCGTATGCTAACGTGACCAAGCAGGTGGTGGCTAAATTCCTAAAGAGGGACATCATCTGTTGTTACGGAATTCCGGAGCGAATCATTACTGATAATGGTTCGAATATAAATAACAAGATGATGAAGGAGCTATGCCAAAGTTTCAAGATTGAACACCACAACTCATCTCCTTACCGCCCGAAGATGAATGGCGCAGTTGAGGCGGCCAATAAGAACATTAAGAAGATTGTACAGAAGATGGTTGTGACCTATAAAGATTGGCACGAGATGTTTCCATTTGCATTGCACGGTTATCGTACGACAGTACTTTCATCAACCGGGGCAACTCCTTTCTCACTGGTGTACGGTATGGAACCTGTCCTACCGTTAGAAGTTGAGATTCCTTCTTTACGAGTTTTGGTTGACGTGAAGCTCGATGAGGCAGAATGGATTAAGAACCGACTAAACCAACTCAGCCTGATGGGCGAGAAGTGATTAGCGTCGATTGCATACGGTCGTCTGTACCAGAGCCGAATGAAGAAAGCTTATGATAAGAAAGTACGTCCTAGAAGCTTTCAGACGGGTGATCTCGTCCTAAAGAAGATTCTTCCGCCACACTCCGATCACCGGGGCAAGTGGACTCCCAATTACGAAGGTCCATACATCGTCAGCAAGGTCTTCTTGGGAGGAGCCTTGTTGTTATCCACAATGGATGACGAAGAATTTGCATCCCCGGTGAACGCGGACGCAGTTAAAAGATACTTTGCTTAAAAAATGACCCGCTGGAAAGAAAAAGAGTATCCAGGAAAAAATGAGGCATCCCGACGAACCATAAAAAAGGGAAAAGGGTTCGGGCAAAAATTAGGGATATAAATGAAAAGAATGTACACCCGCAAAGTTGAAAACCTGGAAGGGCGACTTTGGCAAAAAATGGTATCCTGGTGAATCGAAAACCCGAAAGGGCGATTCAGGCAAAAGTTAGGGATTTGAAAAAAGCAAATGACTGGGTTCCGCGTGCGGACTTTCATTGTTTAGTGGTTTGGAAGACCTTAGGGCCGTTTATCTGAATCAATCTCTTCTGAAGCTGAAGCGTCGGAGAAGTATCGAAGTCGAGTGGGTCATAGAGGGATCAACTCATGGTGTTCGTCTACGCCACATTGCCGACATTTGTGTATATATTGATGTATATGTATGTTTGTATGCTTGCGCAGCTTCCTCATTCCCGGAGCTTGCATCTGTTGTAAAACATTTTTACCCATTCAGGGGTTCGTTATCAATGAAATATATACTATTCAGCAATTCTGTTTGTTTGTTTAGCATCTTCCTGTTTTGTTTGCGAAAAAGAACGCCGATGTTTTTGATAAAATGCACATACATAAATTTACTGGCCTAGGCCACTAATTGTTGAAACATTGAATTACTTGAACATTGTCGCAGGATGATAACCTTGATAGGTCCCTTTGAGAAGGGTATCTTGTCTGTTTGTTTGTGTTGTTGCAGGTATAGCATATTCCAGGAAGTACGCCGTATGTGCTCCCAAGCAGAATGATTCCTTCTTCCCCAGCAAGTTCAGCAGAGTCTCCCCATGGTGTCTGAACATGAGACCGCGAGCATCGATATGTCTCCCCAAGCAGAGTAGATTCTCCCCAACCAGGCGCATCCTGAGGCAGAATCAGCATCTCCCCAGCTGAGTCATGCACCGAAGTGTATGTTCATTCCCCAGCACTGGGTCAAAGTGCAGTTTTCTTGTAGAAGATTGTTCGCAAGTGTGTAGCTTTCGATAGTTCAGACTGAGGTCTCCAGGAGAATTGAAATTCCCCACAGAGTTGTATTCTCCCCGGCAAGCAGGATGATTCCTTCTTCCCCAGCCGAGTTTGCAGTTCCCCAAGAGAGCCGAGTCCTTGGAAGCCATTTGGGGCCATGATTAGTTTTCCCCAGTAGAGTGTTGAATAGCTGATGCTGTATTTCCCCATCGGAGTCGTTATCTCCAGGAAAGTTTTGCCGCGAAGGCCGGGGAGTTTATTTCTGCAATTGACATCGTTTTCCTCAGCAGTTGTGGTTCGTATACCTAGCCGAGTAGGTCCCAGTTCTCGTAGAACCTCGTTCCCCTACAGCAGTCGTCTGGAGTTTGTTTCCCCAGGCGAAATCCAATTGATATGCATACGAAACATGAGCTAGGTCGTTACCGTTCTTGTTTTGCAGGTGTTCCTTCGCAGAATGGTTTGCTCAAGATGATTCTTGAATTCCCCAGCGAAGTTGTGTGCTTAAGATGATTCTTAAAAATCCCCGGTGAAGTCTCCAGAGTTGGTTGCCCAAGTTGGTGCTTAGAATCTCCAGCAGAGTGTTTGCTTAGGATGATTCTTGAAGTCCCCAACAGAGTTGATTGGTCAAGATGATTCTTGATTCCCTCAGCAGAGTTGATTCACCCATAATGATTTTTGGATCCCCGAAGCAGAGTTACTTGATAGTTCTCCGGAATCCCCAACGGAGATGTGTCATCCCCAGCAGGTTTTAAACAGAGAAGTTGAAATTTCCTTGAAGACTTAATGATTGAAGTCCGACAGCGGTGCCAAAACCCATGACTTACTGATGAAGTCTAACTGTGATGTCAAAGCAGTTCTCCCAGCTGACGCGGAGTGCCTGACGGCAAAAGAATGTATATCCTTATTGGTCCGTGAATGATTAAGGATCCCATTTGAAGACTTATTGATGAAGTCCAACTGTGATGTCGAGGCAGTTCTCTCAGCTGACACGGAGTGCCTGATGGAAGAAGTTTGGATATCCCTATTGGGTTCATGATTGACCGAGGATTCTATTTCAGACTTGCTAACGAAGTCCGGCTGAGGCCCGAGATGTTCTTTGAATGCCCGACGGCATGATTAACTTGATTGTCAAAAAAGTTCCTAAAGACCTGATGAGTCCTGAGGAATTCTTCTGCTGCAGCGTCGCAGAATGCTTGATGGAAATATCAGCTATGTGTCACCGGTTACCGAGTGACCAATGATCCTTTGATGACTTAAGGAAGAAGCTGCAATGAAATCTGATGATCATCCTGACGGAGATTTGAGAGTAGCCATTCACCAGTTCGCGAATAACTGGTGATCCCTGTCGCTACTGCGAAAATCGGTGCCGGCTATGACAGAAGAGTCGCCACCGTGCATTATTTATCCCACAAAAGGGAAAGGAAACGCTCAGAGTAAACCAAACGCAAAGAGGGAAAGGAATGGTCATCGCAACCAAATCCTGGATTCAGGAGTCGGTTACGCAAGGGGAAGGTATTAGCACCCCTCACGTCCGTCGTACTCGACGGGATCCACGCTTGTTTTCTATCTAAGGGATTGTATTCTCTCTACTCTAGAGGTCAAGGGACCAAAGAAAAGAGAAAAGAGACTCGATAGAGCTTCGCCGCTCTATGCCTACGTATTCCCTCGTGCAATGGGAAAGTCAGAGTCTACGTAGTTCGGCTAACTACGGGTTAAGGGAGGGGAAGGTTGCTCGCCAGGATACGGCATCCTATGCCTACGTACTTTCATACAGCATGAAAGATCAGAGCAAACGTAGTTCGGGCTACGGAAGACACAAGATTGTCTGACTGTTTTTTGTTACCTTCAAAAAAGGGTTTTTCTTGATTAAGAGTCCAAGCGGACAAAAATGACACTTTGATGTTTGTTTTGAATCTTTTACGAAAGAAGTATTTTTTAGTCTGTTTGCAACTTGTACTGTACTAAAGACTTGTGACCTGAGAGTGGCTACGTCGCATGTCACCCTAAGGGTACCATACTAAGCATCCATATTACTGAAGAGTGACCCTCCAGCAACCTGTTCTCAAATAGCTTAAGGCTCGTAGCGTACAGCGCGTGTTATCCTTATTTCTGTGTTTTTGAATTGTTTTGAGATGAGAAAAGAGAAAGAAGCTCTAAAAAGCCTAGGGTTGAAAGGGAATAAAAACTAACCTAATGTTGTCATGCATGGATAAGAATCCTAATGTCTGTCATAATTCCCTCCTGCACAGAGGAAATCAGAGATCCTAGGGGATAAACAGAAAAGAAAGCAAGCAAATACAGTAAAATGCATGCGATGCAGCAATACAAGCGAGGCAAGGGAGTCCTACTCAACCTCGAACCTGAGAAAACAACAGGCAAAGTGAATCAACATTCACCTCAAACCTAGGGGGCAAGCTACACAAGCCAACAAACAATACAGAAAACAAAAGCCACAGCAGAGAAGGCAGCTCAAGCAGCAGCACCAATCTCCTACAGCAAACAGCAGCTCTGACAACAACAGATGATTAACCAGCAAAAAGTTGACAGCAACAACCTTCATCTTCATGAATAACTCCTATCTTCAAGATTCAATAAACTTTCAATCTTCAATAGACACCGAACTTCAACAAGCTACCAGCTTAAACAAGCTCAAACCCCAGCCAGTAACCAGCTTCAACAAGCTCCTGACTTCAACTTCAACAAGCAGTCAAACCCTAGCTTCAACAAGCTACCTCATCTTTTCCTTTGCCAAGCATCAACAAGCACCTCCAAGGGAGAATCAATCAACAAGATCAAGTTGGAATGTTAAGAAGCTCAATGACAACCAAGGGAAGTCACTGGGAACTTAACATTATAAGAGACTGGCATCCTCAAAGTTCTACTCTTAAAGCATGCCATTCATCCCTCCTAAGGAGAGATGTGACTTCTTTAAAAGGACTTTATGTCATTGTATTGAATGGAGATGAACAATATACTCCATGTTTGAAGAAAAAAGTAGAACTACTCTGATACTCTTCCTAAAACCCTAGTTTGCCTAAGCTCCTGACAAGCACTCCACCAGATGACAAATCTTCAACTCCAAGCTCCTCTAAGCTCTCCAAAGCACCTTCAATTGGTCTTCATGATCATCCAAGCTCAAAAGCAACACCACCCTAATCTAAGGGGAACTACTGAATTAAACTAGTCAAGTTAATTCATCAGAAACACCTAGAAGTTAGTCTTAAAACTAATTCTACTTAAAATACCAAAAGGGATTATAAAATTCTACAAAAATTACTAAGGGTTCCTAAAACTCTTATGAATCACGCCATACAAAAACCAGGGGGTTAACCATTCATTTGGACCTAAAACTATGCCCTAAACCTAAGGGTACTATCCTAAAACCCTAATTCTACAACACCTAATGTTCAATGTTCAAACTAGCCTAAATTTATCTCACAAAAATATGAGAAAATTACTATGGATACATGCATATCTAAGCTATCTACCCCAAAAAGAAACAACTCAAAATTCATCACCAATCATTCACAATAAAATCAGCAAAATGGCATACCAAACATATCAAAATAAAAAGCAATTAAAAATACAAAAATGCAAATAAAATATAAAATGCATGAATTAATAAAATTTTAATCCTATTAAATTCTACACATTCTAAGGAGTCAAGGGGAAAAAACCCGGATTAAAAAGACTAATTTTCCTAATTATTATGGATTTATTTCTAAACTATATGAAAATGTAAAATAAAAGAAAATATGATGGAAAATAATAAAAACCGCGTGACAAATAGCAATTATAACCAGTTGTTTCTCCAGACTGGGCCCAACAGGGGGTGCGTATATCAAATTGACCTAAGCCCAAACCAACATAAAACAACTCAGAAAATAAAAGGGAAATTGGAAAAAAGGGCGTGATGAATAGCAACATATTCTAGTGTATTTTTCAACTTGGGCCAAACATGGGGTGTGAATAGCAAGGATCCCTTAAGCCTGCCCAATAACGTTTATATGAAACGGGGCGTTTTGATTCTCAAACTCTCTTCAGCTTTTGAAATGAAATAGTGGCCTTTGGATTTGCCTTTGGTCAAGGGTCAGACTAAGATCCTAGGGCCCTGGGTCATCGTCCCCAAAATATTTGAAAATGGAGGGAGAAGCTCAGACGGTGGCCTGAGCTCTGCGCCACCGTCTTCTCCGGCGTGGCAACCTCAAAAACTCATCAATCAAGCCAACTAAATACCCTAATCCACTCCAAATTTCATCCTGATCATGAATGTGACCTCCATTTCCATTGATTCTCACTCCAACTCCAAATCCGATCCTAGTTGCAGAAAATTCATCCAACTTCAATTGTCACGATTCTTGAAAATTGATCGCGACTTTCTATGTCTAATACAACTAACTACAAGTGCACAGTCTATCGCGTAGTAATAATAGATATCGATCCCACAGGGACTCGTAATCAAACTAGTGTTCTCGGGAGTTACTATGTTTAGCTAGGTAGAATATGTTTAAGGGAATAAGATTGTCACTATAAGGGGAACTAAGATTACTATTTAGATTATAATTAATTGAATCGATACGTAGTAATTGTGTTCTTCAGGGATTTGATAAATTACTGGTGTATGAAATAGTTTTCACAGTTTACTTAAGCAGAAAATGGAGATTCGAAGACTCTCGTCTCACGATGGTTATTGACGCTAATCATAATCCTAAGGGCCAAACGTACACTTTCGTATTCCGTTCGGGGTTAAAATTACTTTTTGGAAATCTCTAAATTCTAATTCATTTTAAAGTGCTTTCGTTGTTATTAAAACAAATGCCTAGTGTTTACTATCTGACCTTACCGCAGCTTTCGCTTGTTGGTTCGTATCTTAATTAATTTCCCACTTTCGTGGCAAAACTACTTTTAAATAAGTTCTCGCTTTTGCGACGAAGTTTATTCAGTGAATCAATTTTAAACACTTAGACCATAGTTTACTTTTCTGAAAAGAAAGTTTTCAAACAAGAGTTATCAAATCCCATTCGAATTATTACTACATATTGATTACCTAAGTTTAGCTAGACATGGAATTTGGAAAAACAAAATATAAATAAGAATAATAAATAATAAATTGCATTATAATAAAACAGAAGTCGATCAAAATGACAACCTGTAAATATGTCAATTAGCCTTTGGGCAGATCCTCCACAGATGTTGGCAGGATTCTGGTCTTTAGTGCCAATTTGATCGTACAGTACAATAGCAATTACAAAAGAGCGGAAATGGGAATAAGGAAATGTAAAGGGAAATAAGGGAAATGAATACAAATAAAAACTGGAAAGTAAATTGCTCTGGAAATTAAATTCGGCAGCACTTCGTGGTATGAATGTAGCACACCCTCTGAAGTCCTCTGCTTCCCTTTTTATAGAAGTGGAATCCCAACGGTTATCTCTGAGGATGATGGACCTTGAGGCAGATAATTTAGGGAGTAGTGGTCCACTTAATGGGAATTGGAACTGCTCTTTTGACGTGTAATCTGAGTGGGGCGTTTTTGCCTGCATGACTGTCGTCACAAGGTGTGACGGTCGTCACCTGTGTGACGGTCGTCATGAAGCTGTGACGGTCGTCACATCAGCAAAAATTGATTGCTGCGCTTTTCATTGTGTTTTCACTCCTTTTTCGTCCATATTTCATCTGAGATTGCTCCTTTTCTTCATGTTGCCTTGTTTAGACGTGATCGTTGAATACCTGCAAAACATCAGACAAATACACGGAAATAACCCGAAATCGGATCGAAAACGGTTAGCTTTTGGTTGAATTATGCCTGAAAATATCTATATGATTTCGTGTTATCAAACTCCCCTAAGCTTGAATCTTTTCTTGTCCTCAAGTAAAACATGGAAAAATCGGCAAGCGCGAGGCAACTTCTTCGTTCGCAGAGTTTGGAAAAATCGGGATTCTTGGTAGGAACAAGACGAGTATCATGACGACACTGGACTACAAGTCTTCGGAGGTCTCCTTTTTATGCAAATCGGTCTCAGTCATGCTACTGTATCTTGGTGTCAAGGTTCTCGCGGCAAGTTCACCCTGTTTGTTCTAGCGCAATCACATTAAGCCCGTTGTCCGCACACTTTCATGGCAAGTCGACCTGTTAGTGAATATGATCTCATTTCTGTTTTTGATCTTCTTCATTGATCATAATTTTATGTCATTGATTTTCAATGAGTTTTTCGTGCCGTTGGGCTAAATGCTCGGGTGAGGAGCACCTAACTTAGAAGGAAACGTATCTTATATTTTTGGGCTTTTTAGCTCTCTTTTCATGATTTTTCATCTTTTTGGAGATCATACACTTATTTGCATCGGTCGCTCGCTTAGAAGAGTTTTAGGATGGTGCTGACTGCTAGTATAAACTACTTGGGGTTGAGTTTGCGTAGACACTTGAGACTTTGGTACACGTAGGTGGTGAAACCGACTCGCATAAACTAGAGATCTAAGGTGTCTGGATGATACTGGTTTTGTTAGAACTGTCGTTTCCTCGGAGTTTCAAAACTTGGTTTGAACTCAGGTGCATTCTCGCGGTGCTTTTGCTTTTGAGGAACGAACTAAAATTTTTGTTTACGTTGAATAATGCGGGGATTGTTTGCGTAACGTGAAAAATATATAGACGAGCTTTATTTGCTAGAAATAGAAAGTGTAAAAATAGATATTACTAAAATTCAAAGTGCAGTGAAATGGAAATAAAGGAAATAAGGGAAGTTCAGAGTACAGTGGAAATAAGGCTCCGCTCCCACACTATCTCGATCAGTGTCCTCACTGACTCTTGAAGCATGCGAGAGGGAGATACAACTGAAAATGAAAATACAGAATACTGAAATATAGTAAACAATGAAGGAAAATAAAGGGGAATCTAGTCTCGGCCTCTGTCACGTCCGCGCTGGCGTCCTCTGGCTCTAGCAAGGGCTACTCTGTCCTCATAGCTCATGGCTCCGGTGTGGTAGACCGTGTCTCGGAGTCCTTCGACCTGCAGGGTCAGATTCGCTAGGCTCTCAGTGATCGTAGCTTGGCCGGTGTGAAGTTGTTGCATTTGAGTGCGGTGCCAAGCCTCGAACTGGTCAGCTCGCTGGTTCTGCTGCTGCAGCATCGTGAGTATTTGTGCCTGCTGGTCTAGGGAGCGACGGAGGTCCTCTTCTGTGTAGTCTGGCACGGGATGATGACGGCGGCGGCGGGAGGATGTACCTACGGGAGGAGGAGGCTGCGATGCCTCTGGCTGCTCAGACCTGTCCAACTCAGCTTGGATTTCATCTTCGGAATCATGAGTGGTATCCTGAGTAGGAACAGCGGCAGCAGGAGGGGCAGTGAGGTCGAACAACCAGTTGGTACAGTCCTCTGGATGGATGCGGGTGCGGGACGGAAGGATGATGCTTCGGACGGTCTTGCCACGCACAACCGGATGGTATTTCCTGTCAGCTCGGGAGCGGATGAGATGGGAGGCTCTGCAGTGGTCGGTGTCAAGGAACACCGAGAGGATGGAATGGAGGTGCTGGAGGCGGTCGCCAAGGTTCAGCCCAAGTGCAATAGCGGTGACAATCCCGCCAAAGTAGAATGGCTTCGAGCCACGGTTGCAATTGGCCTGAATGTGAGCCAGTAGAAACGGGGCAGCGTTGACAGGTTCATTATTGAAGACGCAATGAAGAAAGAAGAGCTCCTTGGAGTTCACTTTGTGGTTGCTGTCTCTGGCGAAGATAGTGTTACTCAACGCTCTGTGAAAGTACCTGATGGTGGGGTTATGGATGTGAGTGGCGTGCAGGGAGTCCCAACCATCGGCATTTAGGCCGGTCAACTAATACCACAGCGCGAAGGCTTCGTGCTGGAACTGATCAGTGATGCGGCGATGAGCATTGTCGCCGCGAGGTAGCTGTAGGATGCCGGCAATCTGGTTTTGGTGCATCTGATAGTTGACGCCAAACATCCGGAAGCAAGCGGCACCTGAATGCTGGTTGAGTTCGCCGCTGCCTGTGACGTAAGTGAACGAACTCAAGAACTCAAGAGTGAGTTGTTCATAGGTTGGCTGGGGGTTGGTGCAGAGGTTCCAGATGCCTGCTCTTTGAAGCATCCAGGTTACACCTTCAAGGAGTCCGAGCTCCGTAAGCGATGGAAGGTGCGGGTAGTGAGTCGGCTGGAGTGACCTCTGATGAAATGCAATGTATTGTGCGCGTTGTCTTTCGCCTAACTCGCCCTCAGGGAAGGTAATGTTGCTGACATCTGCATTCCTGGCCATTGTTGGAAGATGGAGAGGTTTTTGAGGTTTTGGGGTTTTTCTGCAGAGAGGGAAAAATGACAGAACGGTGATTTGGAGGTTGAAGTTGGAGTTGAAGTTTATAGTTCAATGTGGGGAGGACGAAAATTCGTAGTGGGGTAGGAGTTTGGATGTTTGAAAGAGATAATGGGGGGAGTGGAAGGGAACACGAACCCTGTTTTATCAGATAGCAGTTCTGGACTGCGTGACGGTCGTCACAAAAGTGTGACGGTCGTCACCCGCGTGACGCTCGTCATGGGGCTGTGACGGTCGTCACAGCAGCAAAATCTGCAGAACTCAGAATTTTGCTCTGAGGGCGTACTCGTGGTGATTTTAAAGCTTAATATTGATACGGTGATGTAATATAACAACCAACAAGCAACAATTAATGCGAAAACAAAATAATTGAATAAAAACTAGAATTGAAATAACATAAAATTGAAACAATTGTATGTAGTACATAATGAAAACGAACAATGCGAAAAATCCAAATGATTAAATGAAACTAAACTAGACTAGACTAAACTGAAACTACTGCTAATAACTAATCTTTTCGTGCCTTCAACTCATCGAATTTCTGTGAATAGTAGTCGAGTTGGTCGCAAACTAGATCCATGAAGCCTACCAGGTCACTGTGCATGCCTGCGATATCAGCTTTTACATTAGTCAGAGCTTTATCAACGTCGTCCAATTTGAGTAACACGGTATCCATTTTGTCGGTGGTCGCCTCAGGGATAGGCTCAGGATAAGTATTGTAGTGTGGAGGAGTCATAGGGTCTACTTCAGTTTCAGAGGCAGCGTCCTCATAGTACATATAGTCGTGTGCCTCAGAGATGTGGTCACTGTCATACATATAGTTCTGGGGTGTTGACTGTGGTGAAGGAGGTCCCATAGGCTCATCCAATTCGTAGAGCCAGTTATCCTTGTTGTGGATGCTTGTCATCAGATGATCAGGCAGTGTGAATAGCTGTACTGGTTTTTCGTTAATAAGGTACTCATACGGTCCAGGTCCCATAGTCCCTAAGATGCGCCTGTTAAAGCAGAATTGTATGTTCATGGGTCTGATGGTACCAAAACGAGTGCTGGCATTTAAATGGAATCTAAGGCCAAGCTCATGGGCAATCATTGTTACTAAGCCTCCTATGAGAATAGGTGTCTGAGGTTCCAGCGTGAGGCGTTTGAAAGATCTCATCATGAAAGGCACTGCATTTACTGTCCGTCCCTGAGAAGCACAGAGCATGATGAATAACTCTTCCTTAGACACTGTAGTAATATTTTCTTCTTTTCCAAGCAAGGTGTGAGCTAGTATCTTATGGAAGTATCTAAAGGCTGGGTTATGAATGTCATCATTGTACGTTTTGTCTGGTTCAGGGTGATAGTCGCCTGTGATTCTACCCCAGAAGTGATCGAGTTGCAAATCAATATCGTCATCTTCTGCACTGATGAACACATGCGGTCCGCTAGGGAATCCTAGGAGGTTAGCTAGTGATATCCGGCTATGAGTTTGGTCCATTCCAAACAATCTGAAGGTAATCAACTCTGAGCGGGTTCCAAAGCCATAGTTGGGTGTGTATCTGAAAGAGCTAAGGAATTCATAGGTAAGATCCTTGTAGGTAGCGAAACGTGTTTTTAGAGCAGTGTTCTCCCAACCTAGTTGATTGAACAGGTATTGAATGCTATCCGTGATCCCTAGTTTATCCATAGTGGCCTTGTCATAATACAGCGTTAAGGCGAATTCTCTTTCGGTCAGTGCTGCAAATCTTGCCTTTTGAGCGAGTCCTTGGAAGTGAATCTTTGTGAAGTCGTACTCGGCCATATTCGCAGGTAATTTGGAGAAAACAGAAGGAATGTTTTGAAGACATTAAAAATCCTGAAAAGTTTGAAACAGGAAATTGAAGTCAGGATTTTTAGAAACGAAAAGTGGTAGAAACAAAAGACAAAAGAGAGAAAATAAAATAAGAATAAAAGTACGAAAATGAACGAAAGTAGAAAGTAGTAGTAATTTTAGAATTTTTGTTGGATTTTTCAAAGTAGAATTTTAAAGAAAAATGAAATGCAATAACGAGGGAAATTTTGGGTTGCCTCCCAATAAGCGCTGTTTTTAACGTCTAAAGCCTGACGATAGCTTGGTGAGAAGCTATTCGGGTGTCTGAGCTGGAAGCTCAAGCAATGTTATATTGCTTACTTGAGGACTGTCGTCGTTCTTATTGTAATATTTTAGACGTTGCCCGTTTACGATAAATGGTGCATTCGTCTTATCAGTAATTTCGACAGCTCCACTCTGAAGTACTTTAGTCACTTCATAGGGTCCAGACCACCTAGATTTTAGTTTACCTGGGAAGAGTTTTAATCGTGAATTAAAAACCAATACGATGTCTCCCACACTGAATTGTTTCCTGATTGAACGTTTATCATGCCACTTTTTAGTTCGTTCTTTGTAGATACGGGCATTTTCGTAAGCGTCTAATCGAAGTTCTTCCAACTCGTGTAAGTTCAAGATTCGCTTTTCTCCTGCCTCGGTGTAGTTGAAGTTGAGTGTTTTAATGGCCCAAAAGGCCTTATGCTCTAACTCTACAGGGAGATGGCAGGATTTACCGTAAACTAATTAATAGGGGGTAGTACCTATTGGTGTCTTAAATGCGGTCCTATAAGCCCATAAAGCTTCTTGTAGCTTCGATGACCAATCTTTTCTCGAGGTAGCGACAGTCTTTTCCAAGATCTGTTTTATTTCTCTGTTCGAGACCTCTACTTGTCCGCTAGTTTGCGGATGATAGGGTGTAGCTACTCGGTGCCTGTCTCCATATCTAGAAAGAAGTTTATCGAATATTCGTTATATGAAGTGAGATCCTCCGTCACTAATGACGAGTCTGGGTACACCGAATCTAGGAAAGATTGTGTTTTTGAAGAGTTTGATTACTACTCGTGCGTCGTTTGTTGGAGCACCTATGGCTTCTATCCATTTAGACACGTAATCGACAGCGACGAGTATGTAGTTATTTCCAAAAGAAGGTGGGAAAGGTCCCATGAAATCTATTCCCCAGACGTCGAAGATTTCTACCTCTAAGATTCCTTTCTGAGGCATTTCATCGCGTCGTGAGATGTTGCCAGTTCGTTGGCATCTATCGCACTTTTGCACAGCGATGTGAACGTCTTTCCAGAGGTTAGGCCAGAATAGGCCGGCTTGGAGAATCTTAGCGCACGTCTTGGACGTACTAGCATGACCACCATATGGCGCTGAGTGGCATTGGGAAATAATATTTTCTATTTCTTCCTCTGGGACACAGCGACGATATATGTTGTCGGCCCCTCTCTTGAAGAGTAGGGGTTCCTCCCAATAATAGTGTTTCAGATCGTGGAAGAATTTCTTCTTTTGCTGATAAGTAAGATCTGGTGGAAGCACGCCCGCAGCGAGGTAATTAACGATGTCAGCATACCAAGGTAATGTGACTTGGGCATAGACGGCTTCTACGGCTTTTTCGAATTCTGGATCTTCCGAGATTGAGTTGGGTGTGTCACTTTCTAATTTGGCTATCAGACGTTCGTACGGGAAATCGTCATTTATCGGTACTGGTTCATGTCTGATGCCTTCTATTCGGGATAAGTGATCTGCAACAACGTTCTCGGTTCCTTTCTTATCTTTGATTTCTAAGTCAAACTCTTGTAGTAGCAGGATCCATCTCAATAGTCTTGGTTTGGCATCCTTTTTGCTTATTAGGTACCTTATGGCAGCATGGTCTGTGTATATTATGATTTTTGCTCCTACCAAGTAAGAACGGAATTTGTCAAGCGCAAATATAACTGCTAGAAGTTCCTTTTCTGTGGTGGCGTAGTTCATTTGGGCAGGATCTAAGGTTCTACTGGCATAGTAGATAGCATGGAGTTTCTTGTCCTTCCTTTGTCCTAGAACTGCGCCTACAGCGTAATCACTCGCGTCGCACATGATTTCAAACGGTAGTCTCCAATCGGGGGGTTGCATGATTGGTGCGGTGATAAGGGCTGATTTCAATGTTTCGAATGCTTTTAAACAGTCGTCGTCGAAGACGAACTCAACATCTTTCATTAACAGGCCGGTCAAAGGTTTTGTGATTTTCGAGAAATCTTTTATAAATCTTCTGTAGAAACCGGCATGTCCTAGAAAACTCCGTATTTCTCGTACGGATTTTGGAGGTTGGAGATCTTTTATAATCTCTATTTTAGCTTTGTCTACCTCAATCCCTCTATCTGATATGACATGTCCTAGAACTATTCCTTGTCGGACCATAAAATGGCATTTCTCCCAATTTAGGACGAGGTTTACTTTTACGCAACGTTCTAGTACCATTTCTAAGTTTTATAAGCATCCTTCGAAACTTTGTCCACATACCGAGAAATCGTCCATAAACACTTCCATAATGTCGTCTATGAAATCTGCAAAGATTTCCATCATGCATCTTTGGAAGGTTGCTGGAGCGTTACAGAGTCCGAACGGCATTCGGCGGTAAGCAAAAGTACCGTAAGGACAGGTGAATGTAGTCTTTTCTTGGTCATCAGGATGGATGGGAATTTGGAAGAATCCTGAGTAACCATCTAGATAGCAGAAATATGAATGTTTGTCTAATCTTTCCAACATTTGATCTATGAAGGGTAACGGGAAGTGATCTTTGCGCGTAGCCTTGTTAAGCTTCCTATAATCAATACACATCCTGCTTCCAGTCACGACTCTTTTTGTTATTGATTCGCCTTTTTCGTTTTTAACTACTGTGACTCCTCCTTTCTTTGGTACGACATGAACTGGGCTAACCCATTCACTATCGGAGATCGGATAGATGATTCCTGCATCTAGTAATTTCTTTACTTCATCTCTGACTACAGTGCTCAGGATGGGGTTCAGTGTTCTCTGATGCTCTCGAGAGGTTTTAGAGTCTTCCTCTATTGTAATTCGATGCATACAGATTGAAGGGCTTATACCTTTTAAATCGCTTATGTTATAGCCTAACGCGGTGGGGTACTTCTTTAGGACTTCTAATAACTTTTCGGTTTCTGGTTGTCCTAAGTCGGCGTTGACTATCACTGGTCTTTTTAGTTCATCGTCTAGAAATTCATATCTGAGATTTCTGGGTAGTGTTTTAAGTTCTAAAGATGGGTTCTTCGGACCTGGCATATGGTTTGGAGTCAGTACTAAGCTTTCGCTTAGGTTGTCGTCTTTATACGGTTTACGCCAATTGTCGTCTTCAGAAATGTCGGGTATTTGAATCTTTATTATTTCTGAATACGTGGTCTCTTCATTTTCAAGTTCTCTTATGTATTCGTCGATTTCATCTACTAAATAGCAGGTATCGTCTATTGCTGGTGCTTGTAAGAACTTGGTCAGAATGAACTCTATCTTTTCTTCTCCTACTTCGAATGTTAGCCTTCCTTTCTTCACGTCTATAATCGCTTCGGCTGTAGCTAGGAATGGTCTTCCTAGGATAATTGGGGTTACAGTGTCCTCCTTGATGTCCATGATTATGAAGTCGATTGGAATGTAGAATTGTCCTATGCGTACTGGAACGTTTTCCAGTATTCCGACTGGGTATTTTACTGATCTGTCAGCTAATTCTACGGACATTTTGGTTGGCCTGAGGTCTCCCATATTCAGCTTTTTGCATATAGATAAGGGCATAACACTGATACTAGCTCCTAAATCGCATAGAGCTTTGTCTATTACGAACTTTCCTATGACGCAGGGTATGGAGAAACTACCTGGGTCTTTTAATTTAGGAGGCATGCGGTTTTGAATAATAGCGCTACACTCTGCAGTAAGTGTAACTGTTTCGTTATCCTCGATCTTTCTCTTATTCGACAGGATTTCTTTGAGAAATTTAGCGTATGACGGCATTTGAGTTATTGCTTATGTAAAAGGAATAGTAATATTCAACTGTTTAAGGAGATCTACAAATTTCTTAAACTGTCCTGAAGTTTTAGAGTTTATTAGTCTTTGCGGATAAGGAATAGGTGGTTTATATGGCGCTGGAGGTTCTTGAGTTTTTTCACTTGCGGTATCCTCCTTCTCGTTGTCCTCCTTCTTCTCTAACTCAGATTCCTTTTCTGCTAGTCAACTGTTTAATTTGCTCGCTAGTGTGTATGTTTTGATTTAGGAACTCTTTGTTTGTTTGAGCTTGAGTTTCTATGAACTTTTCCATCATCAATTCGAGGTTCGATTTCCTAGGTGCATTCTGAGCAGCTGGTTTCTGATATCCTGGCGGAGCAGTAGGCATTTGCAATGCATTTTCGCTTTTGTAAGAAAAGTTTGGATGATTTCGCCAACCTGGGTTGTATGTATTTGCGTAGGGATTTCCTTGAGCATAATTTACCTGGTCTGGCGGGATTCCAGCTAGCAATGGGCATTCGGGTGCATTATGAGTAGTGCTTCCGCATAACTCGCAATTTGGAGTTACTGCAGCGACAGTTGCAGTGGGGTTAACGGTCAGACTATCAATCTTCTGTGCTAGAGCATCTACTTTAGCATTGAACTTTTCAAGGCTGCTGATTTCGTACATCCCACCTTTCGCTGTGGTTTTCTCAATTGGAGTGCGTTCACCTCCCCATTGGCAATGGTTTTGTAACATGTTTTCTATTAATTGATAGGCTTCATCGTATGGCTTATCCATAAGTGCGCCGCCCGCGGCAGCGTCTATTGTCAATCTAGTATTGTATAGAAGCCCATTATAGAAAGTATGGATTGTCACCCAGTCTTCTAGACCGTGGTGAGGACATGTTCTCATCATATCTTTGAATCGTTCCCATGCTTCGTAAAGAGATTCAGTATCTTTCTGTCGAAATCCGTTGATTTGAGCTCTAAGCATAGCAGTTTTGCTTGGCGGAAAATATCTCGCTAAGAAGACGTTCTTCAATTGCTCCCATGTCGTAACGGAGTTGGATGGTAACGATTGCAACCATGTCCATGCTCTGTCTCTAAGAGAGAATGGGAAAAGACGAAGTCTTATCGCGTCTGGAGTTACTCCATTTGCTTTCACTGTGTCTGCGTATTGTACAAACTTTGTTAGATGTTCGTTCGGATCCTCAGTTGCGTTTCCTGAGAATTGGTTTTGTTGTACAGCCGACAACAATGACGGTTTCAGCTCAAAATCATTTCGGGTAATAGCTGGGGCAGCAATGCTACTTCTAGGCTCCATCTGAGATGGTGTAGCGTATGCCTTCAGCGGTTTGTTTGGAGGTCCTTTAGCCATCTCTGGTTCTTCTTCTTCTGATTTGGGAATGGGAGTGAGAGGTTCGGGAGTGTTATGTTTGAGTTGTTTGAGTTGGGACTCAATGATTCTACTTCTTAAATGTAAGAAGCGTTCTAGTTCTGCGACTGAAGGTTTTACGATATCGCTTTGCGGGCGATTTCTTGGCATACAATCGACAGAACTAGTAAAGGAAAAATGAAAATTGTTAACCTAGTCTATACGGCGTAACAGAAGGTTACACTATTGACTAAACGGGTCCCCGGCAACGGCACCAAAAACTTGATCGCGACTTTCTATGTCTAATACGACTAACTGCAAGTGCACAGTCTATCGCGTAGTAATAATAGATATCAATCCCACAGGGACTCGTAATCAAACTAGTGTTTTCAGGAGTTACTATGTTTAGCTAGGTAGAATATGTTTAAGGGAATAAGATTGTCACTAAAAGGGGAACTAAGATTACTATTTAGATTATAATTAATTGAATCGATACGTAGTAATTGTGTTCTTCAGGGATTTGATAAATTACTGGTGTATGAAATAGTTTTCACAGTTTACTTAAGCAGAAAATGGAGATTCGAAGACTCTCGTCTCACGATGGTTATTGACGCTAATCATAATCCTAAGGGCCAAACGTACACTTTCGTATTCCGTTCGGGGTTAAAATTACTTTTTGGAAATCTCTAAATTCTAATTCGTTTTAAAGTGCTTTCGCTGTTATTAAAACAAATGCCTAGTATTTACTATCTGACCTTACCGCAACTTTCGCTTGTTGGTTCGTATCTTAATTAATTTCCCACTTTCGTGGCAAAACTACTTTTAAATAAGTTCTCGCTTTCGCGACGAAGTTTATTCAGTGAATCAATTTTAAACACTTAGACCATAGTTTACTTTTGTGAAAAGAAAGTTTTCAAACAAGAGTTATCAAATCCCATTCGAATTATTACTACAAATCAATTACCTAAGTTTAGCTAGACATGGAATTTGGAAAAACAAAATATAAATAAGAATAATAAATAATAAATTGCATTATAATAAAACAGAAGTCGATCAAAATGAAAACCTGTAAATATGCCAATTGGCCTTTGGGCAGATCCTCCACAGATGTTGGCAGGATTCTGGTCTTTAGTGCCAATTTGATCGTACAGTACAATAGCAATTACAAAAGAGCGGAAATGGGAATAAGGAAATGTAAAGGGAAATAAGGGAAATGAATACAAATAAAAACTGGAAACTAAATTGCTCTGGAAATTAAATCCGGCAGCACTTCGTGGTATGAATGCAGCACACCCTCTGAAGTGCTCTGCTTCCCTTTTTATACAAGTGGAATCCCAACGGTTATCTCTGAGGATGATGGACCTTGAGGCAGATAATTTAGGGAGTAGTGGTCCACTTAATGGGAATTGGAACTGCTCTTTTGACGTGTAATCTGAGTGGGGAGTTTTTGCCTGCATGACGGTCGTCACAAGGTGTGACGGTCGTCACCCGTGTGACGGTCGTCATGAAGCTGTGACGATCGTCACATCAGCAAAAACTGATTGCTGCGCTTTTCATTGTGTTTTCACTCCTTTTTCGTCCATATTTCATCTGAGATTGCTCCTTTTCTTCATGTTGCCTTGTTTAGACGTGATCGTTGAATACCTGCAAAACATCAGACAAATACACGGAAATAACCCGAAATCGGATCGAAAACGGTTAGCTTTTGGTTGAATTATGCCTGAAAATATCTATATGATTTCGTGTTATCAAAAATAAAGGCACTAACATGAACTTCACTCTTTACTGATTAAAACTTGCTATCCAAACACCATTAATACCTCAAGAACCTCAAGTTATAAGCTTCAACAGAAAATGGTATCCCACTCAAAATGTCACGAATTGCTCAATTCTTGGACTGAAATCCATCTAAGCACCACCCCTAACCTAACCACATAACAATTTCTATGCATCTCCCTATGAATTAAGCTAAAAGAATAAAGTTGCAGACCTGGTTTGAAATGATGAACAGATGAAGATTTTGCTTGAATCAACCTCCAATCTTTTGCAGAATCACTCAAGAACCACTTCCCAAGCTATTCCAATGATCAATTTGAACTGAATTCTCCTTAATCCTCAAAACCGATTCTTGATGCAATGATGAAATTTTCAAATGCTCTCTCTCGATTCTCTCCAATGCTGGCCCAAAAAATGATCTGGATCAGTTGCATACAATATATAGAAGTGATTAGAAACCTCCAGAACCTTTTGTAACTAACTGAATGAGAAATTCAATTTCTCATATCCCTTGAAAATATCACATGCCAAAGTCATGCCTTGCTCCGTTTCAGCTTCCAATTACACCTGAAATTCTCACCTTATGACATTTAGAAATGAATTGATGTGCATTCTCCTTGTTTTTGATCTTATGGAGTGTGATGGTTATGTTACTTCCATCTTAAGTAACAAAAGGGAACCATGTGCAAATGACCTCCAATCCAAAATGTGGTAATGTCATCATCTTTAAAATGTCTTTTCTGATCAATTTGGTATATAACATGGACTTGGTTTGGCCATAAAATCAAGAAATCCCATTTTTGCCTTTTAAATGACTTTAATTTCTTCATTTAAAAGCCATGTCAAACCAACTTCTCCTATGAGCCAATTCAAAGCCTCCTTGATTTATGGTCAAGGTTAAAACCATATTTTGAGCAACTTTCGAGTTGAACAATTTTCCATTTGAGGCCCCTAAGTTGGAGATTTGAACCCATGCTTGGGAATGACCTATAATCACCAATACCCAAAATACCCCTGGATTGCGAAGATCATAACTTGAGTTCTACAAATCCTCTTGAGAACTTCTGGTAATATATGGAAAGCTAAGATCAATATCTACAACTCTTATGTTGACTAAGCATCCATCTGAAAACTCCTTGAAGGGAAAAAGTTGCTTGGAAGTCAAGTGACTTTCACAGATAAATTTCAGTGTCCTCTGGTGACCTGTAATTTGCAAAGACCATAACTTGAGTTCTACAAATCGTCTTGAAGACTTCTAGTACTCAAATTAAAGGAATTGAGAAGCTCTACAAGTTTCATTTTGGCCAAAGATCCATTTCAAACTTGTATGTTGACTTATCTGGCTTTGAAGTTAGGCACTAAATAGGGGATTTTACACTAAAACCCTAATTTAGCAACTTCCCACATTCTTGATCTTTCTTTGCTTAACCTTGGCACAACACCACACATGTATCAACATACCAATTCATGAATCCCATGACCTCAAGGTAGGCTTTGATGCTCTCCAACTACTCAATTGAATTAGGGTTGACCCAGATGAAACCCTAGTTGACTGCACCTCAACTGTGGCTCTCATACTTGAATCAATGACTTGCCTCAGCTTCAATAAGGCCCTCTAGACATCCCATGAGATCCATACACACCTCACATTCACATCCCATGTTTCTCATCCCACTGATGATTCTCAATATTCCTCAGGATAGGAGCAAAACCCACATGTAGGCACTCAAACTTCTCAAGACTTCAAATCCCTTCTTGATGGCTTGGATGATTTCTCATATCTTGGATAACTCCTCTTGTTAGGCTCTTCTCTTGATAGAGACCCTTGATCCCTTGTTGGAGGCATGCTATGCTATGATATGCCAATGATTGAACTATGTACATGATGTAACTATGCAAATGAAATGCAATGGAACACAAATCAGGCAAGAAAAGGTTGAGCAAATTTTGGGGTGCAACAATCCCTTATTGACTTACTGACGAAGTCCGACAAAGATAATGTCGACGTTCCTAGTGACATGATGAGTCCATAGGCGATGATAAGGAACTCTTCTGCTGTGACGCAGAATGCTTGACGGCATAATTGACCTTCCATTACTAGTTACCGCGTAACCGGTGATCCCTTGATGACTTGAGGACGAAGATCTACAGTAGAATTAGATGATCATCCTAACGGAGATTAGACCCTTCACCAATTACCGTGTGACCAATTCCTCAACAGAGTTGCCATGCAACTGTCGTGCTCAGTTTCAAAGATGTTCCTGCCAATCGTAGTACCGTTTATCCGTACGGTTGGAAAATCATCAATTACCGCATAACCGGTGATCCCCTGATGATTTGAGGATGCAATGATATAGGATAAAATCAGAGAATCATCCTGACGGAGATTCAGATCAGTATTTCTTCAGCTAGTTGTCGTGCAGCTATTATTTCAGTTTCTGAAGATTTGTCCCATCAGAGTACCCTGTACTTGTAGAGTTGGCAAATTTCCGGGTTTGTTGGTATTCAACCGTCTTTTACCTTGATTGCAGGTCCAATCCGTTTGAATAGGGGCAGCTATTGCACCCCAAAATTTGCCGAACATTTTCTCTACCTAGTTTATGTTTCATTTCATTCACATTAGCATTATCATTTGCATTTCATTGATATGTATGCAAGAGATCAAGAGATATGATTACCAATCAAGGGCTACACAAGGCTTTGAAGATAGTTAAGAAGGTTATTCAAGGGTTTAAGGGTTGATATCCTTGTCAGAGAAATTAAAAGATCCTCAGAGAGAGTGATTGAAGCCAATTGTGTAGGTCTCCTCGCTTGAGAGTTGTGGGAAGCCATCAGGTGATTCTAAGGCCATGAAGATGGACTTGAGGTCTTGAGAAAGCTCATGAGAAATGTTGAAGATCACTTTGAGGCCTAGACAGGTCATTGTGCAAGATTTAGAAGACTCAGCCAAGAGTGGTGCAATTAGGGTTTGACTGGGTCAACCCTAAGTCAACTGATGATTTGGAGAAGATTGAGACCTAATACAAGAGCCATGTGATCATGGATTGATACATTGATATGTTCTGAGGATGATTCCAAGGTCAACTCATCATGATTTAAGAGTTTGAGAAGTTTCAGGCTAGGGTTTCTAAGACTTGATAGTGTAAAATCCCTTAGTTTGACCCCTGACTTCAAGGCTATTTAAATCAAGATAGGATCTTCATCTCATCTTGACCCCAACATGATTGTTGTAGAGCTTGATATTAGCTTTAATTTGAGTACTAGAAGTCCTTGATAGGGTTTATAGAACTCAAGTTATGAGCCAGACAAGTTACAAGTCATCTGAGGCATGTGAATTTGGAGCTTGAAAGTTACCCAACTTGCATGAAACTTTTTCCCTAGAAGGAAGATACCTATGAACTTTTGGTCAACATGAATGTTGTTCCTTATCCTCTTAGTTTTCCATAGAGTGCTTGAAGTCGATGATTGGATTTGTAGAACTCAAGTTATGGCTTTGACAAGTCAAGGGTATTTTGGGAAGTTGTGATTATGGGTCATTTTTTGGTATGGGTCATTTTCACCAACTTAGACACCTCAAATGAAATTTTTTTCAACTTTAAAGTTTTTTAAAATGTGGTTTTAACTTGGACCATGTATCAATGAGGCATTGAAATGGCTCAAGGAGTGATTTGATTCAAGGAATTTTGAAAAAGGAAGAATTAAAAGGCATTAAAGATCAAAAATTTAAAATAAATGTTATGTGTGCAAATAAGGCAAAGTAATAGCATTTTTTGAATGGAAATTGCATTTTGGAAACAATGACATCATTAGAATTTAGGTTTGAGTTCATTTTCATGGCCTTTTGCTTTGTTACTTCAAAAGGAAGTTACATCTCAAATCAAAGCCCTAGGATGAAAACAAGGGATGAATCCCCACCATTCAAGTTCAGTAACTCACACGGAGTGCAATGAGAGCTTCCTGAAGGAGAAATATAGGAGATATCGTGACTGCCATGAATGAGATTTTAAAGAGAAATAGAAATTTGAATTTCTCATTCTGAACCTTTGAGAAGGATCTAGATCATTCAGTTACATCCTATATAAGTCTATGAGTGCATTCGGTTCATTTTTTAGTGAAGTTTGAAGCCTGAAGCAGAGAGTGAAGTTGGAATTTTAGAGGTGCAAGTGAGAATCGGATTCTGAGTTCAAGGGCAAATCAAGATCAATTGAAGATTTCATTATCTTCAGTAAGTGATTTGGAGTGTATCTGCACTTTCTTGAAGGCTGAAGAGTGCAAGAACTGCTTCTGTTACAAGCTTGAACACAGGTTGGTGCATTTCACTTTTGTGCTTAATTTATGTAGAGATAGATAGAAATTCATAGGTGGTTAGGATTCTGGTGATATGTAGTTGGATTTAGGATCAAAAACTGGTGAATTAGAGACAAAATAGGTTGATGATCAATTTCTGTTGAGGCTCGAATCAAGAAATTCTTGGACTGTTAATCAAGTTTGGATAGTGTAGAATGATCACCATAAGATGAGGATTACATTCGTGCCATTAATTTAGGCTTTGGTGAGAATCAAGATTGAGGTTCATTTTTGAAAGTGCTATCGGGTTTTAGAATTTAGAAGGAGTTAGATGATTCTAATGAGATATTCATGATCAGCATTAAATTCTAAGGAGAATGATGTATGGTTTGTCAGTTCTGCTTGACCTGTGTAAGTTGCTTCGCCGGAGAAGACTGTGGCGCCACCGTCTGTGCCACCGTGTGTGTTTCCCCCCCAAACTGAGTTTCAAACGGAGAAGAAAGTTGTGGACCATTAGATCTTGTCTGAAGCCTGACCTAGTAGTCATCATACACGGCCACGATTGGATTTTGGAATTCTGACTTTGACTTGAGCAAAACGATGTCGCCCTCATTAATATGCTGGCAGCATGAGAAGGCATTGGATCCATTGACTGGTAATCCCATCGTGTGATCAGAACGTTGCCACATAACCCCTCTCCAAGCGCTGCG
This sequence comes from Lathyrus sativus, assembly GCA_963859935.3. NCBI lineage: Eukaryota > Viridiplantae > Streptophyta > Magnoliopsida > Fabales > Fabaceae > Lathyrus > Lathyrus sativus. Next base: position 271,227,262 of record OZ012739.1, read on the forward strand.
TTTTGATTAATTGAAAGAACCTGGGCTTAATACTGAATTGATGTTCACACCCTCTTCTGGGCCCAACCCAAGATCTGAACTGGCCAGAATTGCTATTCACCACACGTGTTTAATTAATTTCTTTTCTTTTTATTGTTTTTGTGCATTTCATACTAGTTTAGTTTTAATCCATTAAAAATAGGAAAATTAGTCAATAAATCCTGAGATTTTTTCCCCTGATTCATGAATGAGTTTAGGAATTTTAGGAACAAAAAAATCATGATTAGAATTTATTTTCATTTTATTTGATTTTTTTCACATTTTATTTGACAATAAAATTGTATTGTTTGCCTCTTCTGTTTGGTGAATTTTGTTTGAGCATTTGGTATTGAGCTTTTGCTTGATTTTAGGCTTGTGATTAGGTTAGATATGCATGCTCCCCTAACATTTGTTTCACATTTTTGTGATGAATTTAGGTGCTGTTTTAGGACTAGAACTTTAGGAGCTCCCTTTTAGGGTTTAGTTGTGATACTTTGAGGTTTAGGATTATATTGGAGGACTTAGAGAATGAATTAGGTTCTGATTTTTTAGCTGTAGGTTACTAGTGAATGCATGTTCCAATAGAAAAATAATCAGATTTTTAGAATATGTTTTGGTATTTTTGATAGAATATTCTAGTTGGTTGTTCATTTGGTGTTTCAATGTTGATGATTGATTTCGAATGGACTCAAAGTTGGGCTTCCTTGCATAGTGGGCTTCTGGATCTCATTGGAGGACATAATGGACATGATGAAGCTTGTTTGAAGTGGCTGGTGGAGGTTTGATTGGAGTTTTTCCTTCCTTTTTGGTAGCTTTGTGTAGCTTAGGAAATTAGGGCTTTAGGAGAGAGTTTTAGAAATAGATATTTCTTCAAATAATGGTTGGTTTTGTTTCCATTTCATTCTCATCCTATGATTCAAAGTCCTCATGTTAAAGTCTCATCTCTCCTTTGGAGGGATGTGTGACATTTACAATGAGTAGAACTTTTGAGGATGACTCTCTCTGATAACTGGTTGAGTGTCAGATAGGATTCCATTGGTTTCCTGTCTGCTGCCCATTATCAAACAATCATCTTATTGATTCTCTTCATTCTTGGTGGAGCCTATTGAAGATTGAAGCTTGAAGATGGAGTACCTTTCACTTCCCTGAAGATGAAGGACTTGAAGAACAGTTACAGACTGTGGACTGAATTGCTGTCAAAGAGTTGCTTTGCTGTGAAGCTGTGGAAGCTGTTGATTTGCTTTCTTGACTGTCTATTTCGTTTCTGTGCAACTGTATTGATGTGAATTGATTGGTGTGATGCATTTATATTAGGTCATGTAGTTGAATAAGCCTAAGAGCATCCTAATGGTTGAGTTTCTCCCCTTGCTTGTATTGCGTTAGAGGTTGAGTTACTCCCTCTGCTTGTATTTTTACTGTATGGCTTTGCTTGCTGGTATTCGGTAGAGCTCCGCTCCCTTGCCTGTGTGGTTTGTGATTTGCTTGATGGCATTTTATTTTCCTTTATGATTGCAGTTGTTCATACTTGGCTTGAGGTTGAGATGAGCTTGTGGAGGCTGATGCCCCACACACATTTCCTCCCTCACTTGCATTGCATGCATTTTACAGTCGTTTACTATTTACTGTTTAAGCTGATGCTTTATCTGTTTCTGTTTACCTTGACATGATCCCTGTTGCACCCCAAAATTTGCCCAACTTTTCTTTACCTAGCTTATGTTTCATTTCATTCACATTATCATTATCATTTGCATTTCATTGACATGTATGCAGGAGATCAAGAGGTATGATTACCAATCAAGGGCTACACAAGAATTTGAAGCTAGCTGGGAGGCCTATTCAGGTGTTCAAGGGTTGATATCCTTGTTAGAGAAATTAAAAGATCCTCAGAGAGAGTGATTGAAACCAAGAGTGTGTGTCTCCTAACTTGAGAGTTATGGGGAAGACCATCAGATGATTCTGAGGCCATGAGTATGGACTTGAGGTCTTGAGAGAGCTCATGAGAAGGTTTGAAGATCACTTTGAGGCCTAGACAAGTCATTGTGTAAGATTGAGAAGCCTCGGCCATGAGTGGTACAATTAGGGTTTGATTGGGTCAACCCTAAGTCAACTGAGGATATGAAGGGAGTTAAGACTCAATTCAAGAGCCATGTGATCATGGATTGATGCATTGAGATGTTCTGAGGATGATTCCAAGGTCAGCTCATCATGATTGAAGAGTTTGAGAAGTTTCAGGCTAGGGTTTCTAAGACTTGACAGTGTAAAATCCCCTAGTTTGACCCCTGACTTCAAGACTATTTAACTCAAGATATGATTGTCATATCATCTTGACCCCAACATGATTGTTGTAAGGCATGATCTTAGCTTTAATTTAAGTACTAGAAGTCCTTGATAGGGTTTATAGAACTCAAGTTATAAGCCAGACAAGTTACAAGTCATCTGAGGCATGTGAATTTAAAGCTTGAAATTTACCCAACTTTCATGATACTTTTACCCTAGAAGGATGATTCCTATGAACATTTGGTCAACATGAATGTTGTTCCTTATTCTCTTAGCTTTCCATAGAGTACTAGAAGTCCTTGATAGGATGTGTAGAACTCAAGTTATGGCTTTGACAAGTCAAGGGTATTTTGGGAAGCTATGGTTATAGGTCATTTATGGTTATACGTCATTTTCACCAACTTAGACACCTCAAATGAAATTTTGTTCAACTTGAAAGTTGCTCAAAATGGGGTTTCAACCTTAACCATGTACCAAGAAGACATTGAAATGGCTCAAGGAGAGACTTCGTTCAAGAAGTGGTGAAAAGGGAAGGATTAAAATGGATTAAATGACCAGAAATTCAAATAAATTGATTTGTGTCCAAACAAGGCAAAATTATAGGTCAATTTGATTGGAAAAAACATTTTAGAAACAATGGCAATATTACATTTTTTATTTGAGTTCAAATTCATGCACTTCCATTTTGTTACTTCATGATGAAGTAACATATCAAACTTGGACCATTGGATTGCCAACAAGGGAATAATCACCACCAACCAATTCAATATCTCATGAGATGATGATTGCAAGAAAATTCAGGCCAGAATAGAGCAAATACACGACTGTTTGCACATGGTATTTTGAAGGAGAAATTGAAAATGAAAATCTCATATTGAAGGTTACAGAAGGTTCTGGATGATTCCTTTGGCTTCTATATAAACATTAGAGTGTGTTCAGCAAGCTTTTTGGAGAAGATTGATGTTGGTTGCAGAGAGAGCAAGTGAAAAATCAGAGGTGAAAACAGAAATCGTATTTGGATTTTGAAGGAAAATCAAGCCAAATCAAGGTGTGCTTTAGCTTCAGAGGAAGATTTGGAGTGAGTCTGGATCATATTGAAGGCTGAATCGAGCAAGGAGTGTGACTGTTCTTCATCTGAAACCAGGTTGGTACAAATCAACTTCTTGCATAATTTAGGCAGTGTTAGGTAGAAACCTTCATGTGGTTAAGATCATAGTATGACATAGATGGATTTTGGATAGTTAATCGCGTGTTTAGAGACAATTTAGGGTGGATTGCATTTTCGGTTGAGATTGTGATTTCAAGATTCAGGCGTTTTTAGAGTGAATAAATGCTATGGTTGAATTGCTGGCGAAATTCTGGTCAAGTTTCATGTAAAGATCGTGGCAAATGGATGTGTGTAGAGGAAGTTAGGGTTGTGCAGGGTGACCGGAGATGTCACCGGCGGTGGTCGTGGGTTGCGCGCGAAGTTGCAGGGTTTGAATGAATAAGATGAAGTCTGGGCCGTCCGTTCGTGTTGAGACCTTGACTCAGTCTATCCATCCTAGCGCGTGTGTTGAGCCACGTAACCCCTCCCCTCAACGCAGCGTTTTACTTAGTCAGAAATCCAAGCTTGGAATCGTCGCAGGGTGAACCAAACGTGCGTGGGATCGAATCTTGGCATGGACTCTTTTTTTCCTTTGTTATTTTCTGAAGAGAACACAAGGGAATTCATAGCGCTTGGGCCTTGGTATTTGCTTGATATCCACACCCCCCATCTGGCCCAACCCACATTATGAACTGGTTATATTTGCTATTCAGCACGCAGCTTTTATTAATTTCCATTGTTTTTCTTTATTTTACTCATTTCATATAGTTTAGGAATTAATTCATAATAACTAGGAAAATAAGTCAATTTGATCCAGGTTTTTTTCCCCTGACTCATGAGTGAGTCTAGAAATTTAAGCAATTAAAAGATTAAGAATTCATGCATTTTTTATTTTAATTGCATTTTTTGTACTTTTATTTGATAATAATTCATAATGGTTGATACCTTGACTTGTGGATTTTTGTGTGATCATTTGATGATGATTTTTGGACTGATTTTTTATGTGTAGCTAGTTTAGACATGTATGCTCCCATAGTATTTTTCTCACATTTTATGATGAAATTAGGTATGGTTTCTAGATTGAAACTTTAGGTGCTCTAGTTTTAGGGTTTAACCTTAGTACCCCATAGTTTAGGGTTTAATTCTAGGACTTATTGGATGATTTGATCTCTGGAATTAACATGATAGAGTCATGATTGACTTAGGTTCCCATAGTTATTTTTGTAGGATTTTACAATTGGTTTTAGTATTTTAGTTAGGATTAACTTTAGTGCTAGGTTTTAGGTGATCCTAACTTGCTAACTCAACTAGAATGATTTCTTTGGTTCCCTTAGATTAGGATGTGGCTTCCCTTGCTCTTGGATGATGATGAAGACTTGTGTGGGCTGCTGTGGAATGCATGATGGTGCTTGGACTTGAAGTTGATTCTTTCTTTGGTGTAGTTTGTTTAGGGTTAAGGATTAGGGTTTTTTAGGGAGATCCCTCAAAATAGATTTTCTTCCTTCATGAAACATGGAAGATGTTGATCACTTCCATTCCTCCCTATGATGTAAGGTCCCATTGTGAAGGCCTCATCCCTTATTTGGTAGAATGAGTGGCTCCTCACAAAGTGGTAGAACCTTTGAGGGTTCCTTTCCTTGATGGTGGAGTGCTTAGAGGTGACCTTTGGTCTTCACTTTGCTTTCCACTATCCCCACCTTGCTCTGGTTAGATGAATCTTTCTCCCTTGCTAGAGGATGGAGTTCCTTGCTAGAAGATTGAAGATGTTAGAGGTTGCACTTCCCCTGTGTTTAAAGACTGCCATTGGAGCTGAAGCTTGAAGATCAAGAAGAACAAGTTGACACTTGTGAAGAATCTGAATTGAGATTGAAGAAAGAGCTGAGGCTTGAAGGAGAATAACAAGTTGATACTTGTGTTTGATGCATTGAAAGCTTGAAGAAGCAAGTTGATACTTGCTATTGAAGATGAAAGCCTTGAAGAACAGTTACAGACTGAGGACTGAGCTGCTGTCAGAGGATTGCTTTGCTGTGAAGCTGTGGGAGCTGTTGATCTGCTTTCTTTCTTGTCTGTTTTCTTTCTGTGCAACTGTATTGATGTGACTTGTTTGATTTGCTTGATGCATTAGAATAAGTTCATGTTTAGATTCTTTTAATCTAGGAGAATGATTGCACTAGAGGTTGAGTTGCTCCCTCTGCTTGTATTTTTACTGTATGGCTTTGCTTGCGGGTATTCGGTAGAGCCCAGCTCCCTTGCCTATGTGGTTTGTCATTTGCTTGATGGCATTTTATTTTTCTTTCATGATTACAGTTATTCATATCTGGCTTGAGGTCGAGATGAGCTTGTGGAGGCTGATTCCCCACACACATTTCCTCCCTCACTTGCATTGCATGCATTTTACAGTCGTTTACTGTTTACTGTTTAAGCTGATGCTTTATCTATTTCTATTTATCATTGACATGATCCCCTAGGAATCTCACTTCCTTTGATAAGGAAGTGATGATTAGAACTTTAGGTTGAAACCTATGCATGATAACTTCTAAGAGATCCCTGTTTCAAACTTCAACCATAGGATGAATCCTTGGCATGACAACATTAGGACTTGATAGTCTCCCCTTAGTCGAGCCTGTTCTCTCTTCTCATCTCAAACAATAGTAAAAACATAATAAAGGCAAGTTAGTATAAGCGCGTTACGAGCCTTAAGCTACTTGGGTAATGATAATTGAGCGGCCTCCTCTCAATCGTCTAGAATGTTTAGTATACGTCCTTTGGACGATATGCGACGCATTCGTTCCCAGGTCATAGTCTCAAGTGCTGTACAAACTACAGACAACCATAAAAAACAGTTCTTCCATAAAAGACAGAAAACAAACTTCAAACCTTTTTGCCCCGTGGGCCCGTAATTCAAAGGAAGCTTTTCTGAAGAAAAGAGTTTCGTTAACTCTCAGTTCTACCGCAAACGGTAACGCCTAAGTCTCCAAGGGTCGAGCTGCGTACGTCCAACTACTGGAACTGTTTGTTAACCCTACTCGATAAAACAGATGAATCTGAATCTCCGTAATCCATATTATCCCGAACTACATAAGCTCTGATCTCTCATATCTGTTGAGAGTATGTAGGCACAGTACTGACGTATTGGCGAGCCACCTTCCCCCGTAACCCGTAGTTAGGCGAACTACGTTGACTCTGATTTCTCATTCTCTGATGAGAATACGTAGGCATAAAGTGTGACGCTTTGCCGAGTCATTTTCTTTTCTTTTCAAACCAGCCTTGATAGGTAGATAAATATAACAAACCTGTCAGATAAACACAACAAGCGTGGATCCCATCGAGTACGATGGACGTGAGGGGTGCTAATACCTTCCCCTTGCGTAACCGACTACCGAATCCAGAGAATGGTTGCGATGAACTTGTCTTATACCTTTTCGTCAGGTTTTTCCGATCATTTACTTTCCCGTTCTGAGGAATAAATAACGAAAGGTGGCGACTCTTCTGTTTTGCCGGCACCTTATTTTTGCGGTAGCGACACCATGTACCTAGTCAAACCACCCACATTTTGTTCATTCTGATTTTTATTTTCTTTTATTTCTCATTGGGCCTTCGCGCATTTTGCTCTTGACACCCCCAAGGAGGCCTAATTTTCGTTTCACACTCATTTCAATTGCTATTCATACCACATCTTTTATATTTAATTGTTTGTTTATTTTATTTTTCTGTTTTGAGCTGTTTCAAATTTAATTCAAATAAAATGGTTCCAATAGCCTAAAAATTCACCAAAAATAATTTTCATAAACTTTAAGATGTCTAGTTTTTTCTGGAAATTTTTATTTTATTTTTTGACTTTATTTTCAATTAAAAGACGAATTAAATATTGGGGCTGTTTTATTTGATTTAAATTGTGGTTTTGTTCTATCTTGATTTTATTTCCATGTTTAAACTTCTCATTTTTGCATGATTTTTTTGAGAATTGTGTTAATTTTTTTATTGATCCTTGAATATTTTTTTCATGATTTTTAAGTGTTGTTTCCATGTGGTTTGAATTGCTTTTTGTTCCCTCTCGATTTCTGCCTTAGTTTGGGACACTCTTGGTGTTTGCCCTCTGTTGAGGCACTTCCCTTTTGATTTTCAATCTCCCCTTTTGACCCTTGGTTCCTAATACCTTGGGGGTCCTTTGAGATTTTATTTGGCATTTTTAGATTCATTTTCATATTTTTCATGTATTTTGCAAGTTGCTTCTTGTTTTTGCATCTTTGCTGGTGTACTTGTTTTGTTTTGCTTTCAAAACCTTGGTTGTGCATTATTGATGAAACTAATTTTGATTGCTTCATGTTAGGGGCTTGTTATAGGTCTTGTGTGCCAATTCATAGGTCTTTACCTTATGCATAAGTTGTCCATTTGATCTCATACTTTCATGTTTGCACATTGTGTTTCCATAAGTGGTGTTTGCTTGCATTTTTTGATGTTGTTGTTTGCATTTGCTTGTGATGTTTTACTTTAACTTTTGAGATCTCTTCTCCTCACCCCCATTCTATCCTATGACCTTGGAATACTACTTAAGGTTGCTTGGTTCCTCCTGAGGAGGAACCTGAAGCTAGCCTAAAGTAATGAATCCATGAGGACTTTTTCTCATTGTTTTGTGACTTGTTTTTTATGCATCTTCTTCTCCTTTTCTCTTGCACTTGTTCATACCATGCCTTGAGGTTGAGATGCGCTTGTGGAGGTTCCAGCCCCACACATATTTCCTCCCTCACTTGCATTGCATCTTTGTCTTCCTTGTTGCATTTGTGTTTGCATTCTTTCTTCTTATTGTTTCTTCTTCTTTTGTCTTCCTTACCTTAGGATTTCTAAACTCTCTTGTTCAAGAGAGGTTATGATAGACATTAGGGTTCTAACCATGCATGATAGCATTAGGTAGTCCCCTTTCAAACTCAACTTTAGGTGCACATTGGATGACAACTTTTAGGGTTTGGTCTAGTCCCCCTTAGTTGGTCTCTTTCTCTTCTCATCTTCAAACAACTTCAATCCACTTAATAAAGCTTGACAATTGTTGCACGCTACGAGCCTTAAGCCATTTGGGAAATGATGATTGGGTGGTTGCCTCTCAATTATCTAGAATGTTAGTGTATGTCCTTCAGACGATATACGAAGCATTCGCTCCTAGATCATAGTCTCTAGTGTAGCACGAGTCACAAACCAAGTTCAAAACACTTCTTCATTAAAAAACACAAAAACAACTCAAATTCTTTTTCACCCCTTGGGATCTTAATCAGGAAAACTCTTTTCATAAACAAGAGTGTTGTTAACTTTCAGTCCTATCGCAAACGGTAACGCCTAAGTCTCCAAAGGTCGAGCTGCATACACCAACTGCTAGAACTGTCTGTTAACCCTACTCGGGTAAAACTTTTGAATAACCTGTGTTCTCGTAAGCCCGAACTACATTTGCTCTGATCTTTCCTACTAGACAAAAGTACGTAGGCACAAGACGCGATGTCTTGGCGAGCAACCTTCCCCCCTTCTTTAGCCGTAGTTAGGCGAACTACGTTGACTCTGACTTTCCCATTGCACGAGGGAGTACGTAGGCACAGAGCGGCGATGCTCTGCCGAGTCAGTTCTTTTTCTTTCTCTTTTGTCCATAAGCCTTTAGCGTAGATAGTTCACACACCCTTTTAGCTAGACAACACATGCGTGGATCCCGTCGAGTACGGCAGACGTGAGGGTTGCTCATACCTTCCCCTTGTGTAACCGACTCCCAAACCTAGGACTTGGTTGCGATGACCTCGTCTTTTCCCATTTTCGTCAGGTTTTTTCTGATCGTTTCCTTTCCCTCTCTTTGGGGATAAATAACGATAGGTGGCGACTCTGTTAGTCATTGCCGGCCTCTTTTTTTCGCAATAGCGACAAGTATGACTGTGAGTTTTATGTGATGTATACACGATGACATGATGACTTCTATGATGTAATATGATGATATTACCATGATTTTGATGAATTATATGATGACATGAGATATGATGATGAATTTGATGATGATGATTATGATGAATGATGATGCACCTATGTTGTTATTATGAGGATGATTATTGACGTGTGCATCATGTATTCATGTGCATTCGAACTAAGGTTCAGAACCTCGATTACTTTGGCTTCAATCCCATTGTGTGGATGTGAATTGTTTGATTTTCTCTAGTTCTCAATTTTAATCGATCCTATTTATGGGGATCTATGGAGGGTTGATGGCCCAGTGTCCATCGAGCTGCGATGATTGGTACCATATGCACTAAGTCTTGTTGTATTTGTATTTATGAGTCATTTGGAATAATTTATGATGTTGTGGCCTTTGAGGCCTATTGATGAATACGATGATGTTGGATATGCCTATGACACCATTTTATATGTTGATTTTCATACATTGATTATTATTAATCGTTTTACTCACCCTGCATGTTCGAATGTTATCTCCTTGCGGGCAACGTGCAGATGACCAAGTTTAGCCGTGGACGCCATCGAGGATATTTTTGAAGTTTTCAGTTGTTAGCCTTTTTGGTTAACTTTTTTTAGAGGGTCTTGCTCTGATATGTAACATCGGGTTGAGGTCCTTTAAGTTAAACTATGTTTTATTTGAGTTTATTTTTATTATCTTCCCGTATGAGGGAAACCTTGGTTTATGCCTTTTGAGTTCTGCTGCTTTGTGCAATTTGATGTATTTTGGGAAAACTCGTTGTTTACAGAGCCTTGACCTATTTTGATTATTCGGGAAATGTACGCTCTTTGAGGTGATTTTTATGGTGTTTAATAATTTACTCTAATATATGTGAATAAATATGCCTTTTAATTGTGGGGTAGAAAAGGGTGTTACATTAGTGGTATAAGAGCAGGTCGGTCCGTCCGGCCAAGTTTCTATGTTTTTAGTCCCTTGCCAGTCAATGGTGTGAGAACACTATTGATGAGTTGTTTTCTTCTAACCCTGTTGGTGGTTGCAGATGGCTGGAAGGAATGACCATGCTATTGCTGATGCACTGGAATCACTTGCCCAAGTGATGGCCCAGAATGATGGACCTCCAAATGAGTTTCGTGCTTTGGCAAAGTTCCATAGGAACAATCTGCCAACTTTTGTGGGCACTCATGATCCTGATGGTATGCAGAAGTGGCTGAAAGTGATTGAGAAGATCTTCCGAGTTATGGTGTGCTCTGATGCTCAATAGGTACAATTTGGTACGTATATGCTAGCATAGGAAGCTAAGGACTGGTGGGAAAACACTCGTCAGAGATTGGAAGGTGTTGGCATTGCAATAACTTGGGTTGTGTTTAAGGAAGAATTTTTGAGGAAGTATTTTCCTGAAGATGTTCGAGGAAAGAAAGAGGTGGAATTTCTTGAGCTAAAATAAGGGAATATGATTGTGGCTGAGTATGCGGCAAAGTTTGAGTCTTTGGTCAAGTTTTGTCCGCATTACAATCGTGCTGACGTAGAGATGTCGAAGTGTCTCAAGTTTGAGAATGGATTGATACCAGAGATTAAGCAGGGAATTGAGTACCGGAAGATTCGTCGGTTTGCGGAAATGGTGGACAAGAGCAGAATTTATGATGAGGATAGCCGAGCTCGATCTACTCACTACAAGCAGCTAAGTGAGAAGAAAGAGAAAGGTCAGTATAGAGGGAAACCGAATGTGACTTCTGGTGATAAGGGGAAGCAGAAGGATTCAGATGGGAAGAAGCCAAGTGGGGGAGCGGCTACTGCTCAAAGTAAGTGTTATAAGTGTGGGGAGCAATGTCAATATGCCAAGAATTATAGAGCGCTGAGATGTCACCGTTATGGTAAGAGAGGTCATAGAGTTGCTGACTGTAAAGACGAAGCTCTGACTTGCTTCAATTGTGGAGAGAAGGGTCATATTTGTACCCAGTGTCAGCAGCCATAGAAGACTGTTATTGCTGCTCAAACAAGTGGCAGAGTGTTTGCTTTGAGCGATGCGGAAGAATCCAAGACAGATAACTTGATGAAAGGTACTTGTTTTATTAATGATGTTGAATTTATTTCTAAAGTTGATACTGGTGCTACTCATTCATTTATTTCTCTTGAATGTGATAAGAGGTTGAATTTGAAGTTATCTTCTATGATTGGGAGTATCGTTATCGATACCCCGACTAATGGTTTTGTGACTACTGCGTTAGTCTGTTTGAGCTGCCCTTTGACCATTTATGATAAGGATTTTATGATGGACTTGATATATCTACCTTTGCATCAAATCGATGTTATTCTTGGAATGAACTGGTTGGAGTATAACTATGTTCATATCGATTGCTACAACAAGACTGTGAGGTTCCCATAGTTTGGTGATGGTGGAGAGCTGATGTTTGTAACTGCCAAGCAAGTAAAAGAACTCTTAGAGGATGAGGCTCAAATGTTTTCATTGTTTGCATCACTTCAAGTTAATTATGAAGTAGAGCGTGGAACTACTAGTTGTTCGGGAATTTTCAAAGGTGTTTCCAAACGACATGAGTGACTTACCTCTTGAGCGTGAGGTAGACTTTACTATTGATGTGATATCAGGCACTAGTCCTGTGTCGATGGCTCCTTATCGGATGTATGCATCTGAGTTAGGAGAATTGAAGAAACAGTTGGAAGAGCTACTTGAGAAGAACTTTATTCGACTGAGTGTTTCTCTATGGGGTGCTCCTGTGTTGTTGGTGAAGAAGAAAGATGGTAGTATGATATTGTGTGTGGATTATCGGCAGTTGAATAAAGTAACAATCAATAATAAGTATCCACTTCCGAGGATTGATGATTTGATGGATCAATTGGTGGGTGCTTGTGTGTTTAGCAAGATTGATTTGAGGTTTTGTTAACATCAAATTCGCGTTAAGCATGATGGTATTTCGAAGACAGCTTTCAAGACGAGGTATGGATACTATGAATATAGGATGATGTCGTTTGGTGTGTCTAATGCATCTGTTGTATTCATGGAGTATATGAATAGGATTTTTCATCCTTATTTGGATCAGTTTGTGGTAGTGTTCATTGAAGATATCTTGATATATTCTAAGTTTGAGGAAGAGCATGTGCAACATCTAAGAGTTGTATTGCAGGTTTTGAGAGACAAGAAGCTTTATGCCAAATTGTCCAAGTGTGAGTTTTGGTTGAAGGAGGTAAGTTTCCTTGGCCACGTGATTTCTAGTGGAGGAATTGTTGTTGATCCGTCGAAAGTTGGTGCAGTGTTGCAGTGGGAGACTCCAAAGTCTGCTACTGAGATTCGAAGTTTCCTTGGATTGGATTGTTATTATCGCATGTTTATAGAAGTCTTTTCAAAGTTTGCATTGCTATTGACTCAGTTGAATCGAAAGGGTCAAGCTTATGTGTGGGATGTTGCTTGTGAGAAGAGTTTTGTAGAACTCAAGAAGAAATTGACGACTGCTACAGTGTTGATTTTGACAAACCCGAGTGAATCTTTTGTAGTGTATTGTGATGCATCAAAGATGGGTCTTGGAGGCATATTGATACAGAATGGTCAGGTTGTTTGCTTATGCTTCCAGACAACTGAAGGTTCATGAAAGGAATTATCCTACGCATGACTTAGAGTTGGCCGCTATGGTGTTTGTGTTGAATATTTGGAGACATTATCTTTTTAGGTATAGGTTCGAAGTGTTCAGTGACCACAAGAGCCTGAAGTATTTGTTTGATCAGAAATAGTTGAACATGAGGCAAAGAAGATGTCTTGAACTTCTGAAGGATTATGATTTTTAATTGACTTACCATCCCTGTAAGGCTAATGTTGTGGCCGATGCGTTAAGTAGGAAGTCCTTACATATGTCGATGCTTATGTTTCGAGAGTTAGGACTGATTGAGAAATTCAGAGATAGGAGTTTGGTTTGTGAAGAGACTCCTAACAGTGTGAAGTTAGGTATGTTGAAGTTGACTAGTGGTATTCTCCAAGAGATCAGAGAAGGTCAGAAATTTGATTTGAGATTGGTGGATTGTCTCACATTAATCAATCGAGTTAACGAAGGTCATTTTCAGATCGATGGGAATGGTGTGATGAGGTTCAGAGATAGAGTGTGTGTTCCCGATGTGCAAGAAATCAAGACGAGCATTCTTGAAGAAGGTCACAGAAGCGGATTGAGTATTCATCCTGGTGCCAAAAAGATGTATTAAGATTTGAAGGAATTGGTTTGGTGGCCGTGTATGAAGAAGGAAATTGGGGAGTTTGCGTATGCTTGTTTGACTTGTCTGAAGTCGAAGATTGAACATCAGAAACCGTTGAGTCTGATGCGACCGTTGAGTATTCCATAATGGAAATGGGATAGTGTTTATATGGTTTTTGTGACAGGTTTATCGAAGACTTTAAAGGGATATGATTTGATTTAGGTGATTGTTGATAGATTGACCAAATCGGCTTATTTTATACAGATGAGGATCAATTATTCATTGTAGAAGCTTGCCGAATTATATATTGATCAGATTTTGAAGTTGCATGGTGTTTCATCGAGTATTATGTCTTATAGAGATCTGAGATTTACATTGAGGTTTTGGGAGAGTTTGCAGATGGCTTTGGGTACTAAGTTAAGGTTGAGTTCTGCCTATCATCCACAGACGGAATGGCAGACAGAAAGAACTATCCAGTCTTTAGATGATTTTCTGAGAGCTTGTGTGTTGGATCAAGGTGGATCATGGGATAGTTATTTGTCATTGGTTGAATTTACCTAAAATAACAATTACCATTCTAGTATTGTAATGGCACCGTATGAGGCTTTTTATGGTAGGAGGTGTATGACTCCTTTGTGTTGGTATGAGTCACGCAAAAGTGATGTACTCGGACCTGAAATTATGCAAGAGACGACTGGAAAGATTAAGATGATCCAAGAAAAGATGAAAGCGTCGCAGAGTCGTCAGAAGAGTTACAATGATAAGAGTAGGAAAGCACTTAAATTCCAAGAGGGGGTCACATGTTTTTGAGAATTACGCCGGTAACTGGTGTTAGTCAAGCTTTGAAGTCTCGAAAACTCACATTGCGCTTTTTTGGTCTGTATCAGATTTCGCAGAGGGTGGGGGAAGTAGCATATCAGATTACTTTATCGTCGTCGCTTGCGAATTTACATGATGGGTTTCATGTGTCTCAGTTGAGTAAGTACATTCCAGATCCGTCGCATGTGATTCAGATGGATGATGTACAAGTGAGAGATGATTTTACTATTGAGGCGTTGCATGTTCGGATTGACGAACGAGAAGTGAAGCAACTGCGATGTAAAGAGATTGCCTTGGTGAAGGTAACTTGGGAAGGACCAGCTAGAGAAAGATGGATTTGGGAGCGTGAAGATCAGATGAGGGAGTCGTATCCGACTCTATTTCCTTGAGGTAATTTTCGAGGACGAAAATTATTTTAAGTGGGGTAGAGTTGTAACACCCCAAATTTAATTGGAATATTTAATTTAATTTATTTAAATGAGAATATTCGTATTTCGGTGATTTTCGGTGGTTTTTTGGAATATTGGGAATTAATGGAATTTGGGTTATTTATTTTGAATAATAGTATATAATAAGAAAATATTAATATTATTATGAACTAAAATAAATATAAGATGAATAAGGGCAACTTGGACAATTAAGAGGAGTTAGTGAGGGTATTAAGGGAAAAGCCCAATTGTGAGGCCCAAGGCTAGGTTTAACAAAAAGGAAATTCTGAAGGGATTAGGATTCATTTGTTAGATCGTGAATAGAACTGAGGCCAGAGCTCTGAGGAGGTAAGATTGGAGGCAGAATTTTCGAAAGATTCCCTGAGAGATTTGAGAAGGCTTTGATCGACAATTAAGGTATAAGGAGTATTACCTTCATGATTTTGCATGTGTAACTTTTAATGTATTTAAGGTCGATTTAAGGTTTAAGGGTTTTGAGGGTTGATATGAGAAAAATTAATCTTTGGCCTTCATGGCCTAAATCTATTATTGTGAATCTAGCCGTGGGAATTCATTGGGATAAAAGGAAAACTAGGCCTTCGTGGCTAAAACTCTGATTTGACTTGTGCCTAACCCCGTAAGGATATTGGATAGTGAGTAACTCTAGTGAGTATGGGTAGTTGTAGGGAAATTTGTGATTTAGGGCGTGAATATGATACAGGATTGGCCCAAGAAACCGTAGGTTTTGTGCCTTTATGGCCGTAAGACCTTAGGCATGATTTAGGGATGTTTTGGGGGCATTGGGGAAGTGAATTGTGTAAACTTTTGGGTTCGATCAAGTTCTGGTGCGTAGCAGAATTTGTTGTCATCGCACTATTCGCCTAGCAAAGAATTCCTCGCACAACGAACAATGTTGTTCCTAGACTCGCCTAGCGAAGAATCCTTCGCACAGTTAAGAAACTTGTCCCAGACTCGCCTAGCGAACATGCCAACGAACGTAGCAGAGTTTCGCGAACGTTGATTGTGTGCAGCGATGCCTTGATCTTTGATTATGTGATTTCTTTGACGAATTAACATGAGTATGAATGTGAGTTTTATTTGATGTGTACACGATGACATGATGATTTCTATGATGTAATATGATGATATTACCATGATTTTGATGATGATGAATATGATGAATGATGATGCACCTATGCTGTTATAATGAGGATGATTATTGACGTGTGCATCATACATTCATGTGCATCCAGACTTCAGTTCACGACCTCGATTACTTTGGCTTCAATCCCATTGTGTGAATGTAAAGTGTTTGAGATGCTCAGATTCTCAAGTAGAATCGACCCTATTGATGGGGATCTATGGAGGGTTGATGGCCCAGTGTCCATCGAGTTGTGACGATTGGTACTACATGCACTGAGTCTTATTGCATTTTCATTTATGAGTCCTTTGGAATAATTTATGATGTTGTAGCCTTTGAGGCCTATTGATGAATATGATGATGTTGGATATGCCTATGACGCCATTTTATATGTTGATTTTCATACATTATTTATTATGAATCATTTTACTCACCCTTCCTGTTTCAATGTTATCTCCTCGTGGGTAATGTGCAGATGAACAGGTTTAGCCGTGGACGCCTTCGAGGATATTTTTGAAGTTTTGAGTTGTTAGCCTTTTTGGTGAACTTAGATGGTCTTGCCCTGATATGTAACATCGGGTTGGGGTCCTTTGAGTTAAACTATGTTTTATTTGAGTTTATTTTAATTATCTTCTCGTATGAGGAAAACCTTGGTTTATGCCTTTTGAGTTCCGCTGCTTTGTGCAGTTTGATGTATTTTGGGAAAACCCGTTGGTTACAGAGCCTTGACCTATTTTGATTATTTGGGAAATGTACGCCCTTTGAGGTGATTTTTATGGTGTTTAATAATTTACTCTGATATATGTGAATAAATGTGCCTTTTATTGTGGGATAGAAAAGGGTGTTAAACTAGTCACATTGGCAAAAGAAGTTGCTTCTACCCACTTGGTGAAATAATCGATTGCCACTAAGATAAAGTGATGCCCATTAGAGGCGGTCGATTCAATCTTACTAATCATATCAATGCCCCACATGGAAAAAGTCCAAGGAGATGCCAAAATATTCAGAGGACTTAGCGGTATGTATGTTTTGTCAGCATAAACTTGACACTTATGACACTTCCTGGCATACTTAAAGCAGTCAGATTCCATGGTCATCCAGTATTACACTGCTCTCAACAATTTTCTGGACATCGCATGCCCGCCGGCATGGGTACCAAAAGAACCTTCATGGACTTCTTCCATTAGCAGACTTGCTTCATTTTCGTCCACACAACGCAACAATACCAGGTCAAAATTTATTTTGTACAACACATCATCTTTGTTCAAGTAGAAATTTCCCAATAGCCTCCTCAGAGTCTTCTTATCTCTATTTGATGCCCCAGGCGGATACTCTTGATTCTTGAGGAAATTTCTGATATCAAAATACCAGGGCTTCACATCTGATGCTTCTTCTACCGCAAATATGAAAGTTGGCCTATTGAGGCGCATGATGGAGATCTTTGGAGCTTTATTCCAATAATTCACTTTATACATCGATGATAAAGTTGCCAAAGTATCTGCCATTTGATTCTCGGCCCTCGGTAGATGATGGAATTCCACCCTGTCAAAGAAAGGCAGCAATCTCCTTGCATAGTTCATGTAGGACACCCGATTGGGTTGACGGGTTTCCCACTCTCCTTTAATCTGATTGACGACTAAAGCTGAATCACCATATACATCAAGATTCTTGATTCTCAAATCAATAGCTTCTTATATACCCATGATGCACTCTTCATATTCAGCTTCATTATTGGTGCAGGAAAATGTTAATCGGACGGTAAACGGTATGTATGAACCGTGAGGAGTTGTAATGATTGCCCCGGTTCCATTGCCATATGAATTAACGGTACCGTCGAAAACCATCTTCCACTGAGAGCCTATTTCGGGACCTTCGTCTGGTAGAGGCTCGTCACAGTTCTTCATCTTCAAAAACATTATGCCTTCGTCAGGAAACTCAAACTTCATTGGTTGATAATTCTTAATTGGCTGCTCCGCAAGATATTCTGATAGAACACTCCCCTTAATGGCTTTTGGGAAACATATTGAATATCGTACTCTGTCATAACCATTTTCCATCTAGCAATTCTTCCGCAAAGCGCCTGTTTTTCGAACACGTACTTAATTGGATCCATCTTCGAAATCAACATGGTTGTATGATTTAACATAGGCGTTTGGCTTCCCAAGTGAGTGTGCAACATGTTTTCTCTAGCATCGAGTATCTAGACTCACATTCTGTGAACTTCTTACTCAAATAGTAGATATCATGCTCTTTTCTGCCCGTCTCCTCGTGCTGACCGAGTACACAACCCATTGAACTCTCAAGAACCATCAAGTACATAATCAAAGGTCTTCATGCAACTGGAGGCATCAGTATCAGAGGTTTCTGCAAATATTCTTTTATCTTTTCAAATGCCCTTTGGCAATTTTCATTCCAAACAAATGCTTGATATTTCTTTAACAATTTGAAGATTGGTTCATAAGTGGCAGTAAGGTGAGATATGAACCTTGCAATGTAGTTCAATCTCCCCAGAAAACCACGAACCTCTTTTTCTGTTTTTGGCTCAGGCATTTCTTGTATTGCTTTTATCTTTGCAGGATCTACCTCGATTCCTTTTTCACTAACAATGAACCCCAACAGCTTTCCTAACCTCACAACGAAAGTGCACTTATTTGGATTCAACCTCAATCTGAATTTCCTCAACCTTTCAAACAACTTCAACAAATTAACCAAATGTTCTTCCTCCGTCTGTGACTTTGCAATCATGTCATCAACATACAATTCAATCTCATGATGAATCATATCATGAAAGAGAGTCACCATTGCCCGCTGATAAGTTACCCCTGCATTTTTCAATCCAAAAGGCATAACTTTGTAGCAAAAAGTCCCCCACGGCGTGATAAAAGTAGTTTTCTCCATGTCTTCTAGAGCCATTTTGATTTGGTTGTACCCAGAGAAGCCATCCATGAATGAAAACACAGAATATTGAGCAGTATTATCAACTAAAACATCAATGTGGGGAGCGGGAAGTCATCTTCTGGGCTCGCTCTATTCAGACCTCGATAGTCAATGCACATCCTGACCTCTCAATCTTTCTTAGGCACAGGAACAATGTTAGTGACCCATGAAGTATAATTTGTAACGGCAAGAAAACCGGCATACAATTATTTCTGGACCTCTTCCTTGATCTTGACTGCCATGTTAGGCCTGGTTCTTCTCAAATTTTGTTTCTTAAGCGGGCATTCTTCCCGAAGACGTAAACGATGCACCACTATGTCAGTATCCAACCCTGGCATATCTTCATACGACCAAGCGAAGACATCTCTATACTCACGGAGCATTTCTACTAATATTTTTTTGACACCGTCTTCCAATCAGCCCCAATCCTGACTTCTTTCATGTCCTCTTCAGTGCCCAGATTGACAACTTTAACTTCCTCTTGATGAGGCAGGATGACTTTTTCCTCCTGTCTCAACAATCTGGCCAGCTCTTCAAGTAGGTCACTATCTTCATCAGTCTCTTCTTCAGCTTGAAAAATACGATTGTCAAAATCATATCAAGTCATAGTCGAATGTGAATCGATGGTATTTGAGATGTGAAACCTGGATGATTGATGTTTTATGCTTAATATGATATGCGAACAAACACAAACAGATTGCCATTTTATTGTCAAAAAAAAAGAAGAAAAACATGGATCAAAATATTTGAATGCAAACAGAATGCCTTTCATTAATGATAAAAAGTTCGAACATAAACAAAAAGGGCCCCACAAAAGAAAGCCACTACGTCTTGGGCAGAACGTATGACCACACATAATCAAAAATAAAGAAATTACTCTTTAGAAGATACTTTGACAACTTCCTCCACAGTCCAATTGCACAGTCTCTTCCCAGGAACACACGGTTGAATCCAAGTATCCATGTCATAGTCGTTATCTCCTTTGTCATCTCCCATAGCATTAATCCTATCAAAAATAACCCCGCCACTGGTGAACTGCACCGGTCCTCTGTACCTTGGAGCACTCTGAGAAGAAGATGGGCTATATCCCAAGCCAAATTTATCTTGCATGTTAGGAATGCTGAGAACTTTCCCCCACTTATGTGAAGAACCAGCCTCTACAACATCACGGGCTTCTTTGAACGAGGACATTGAAATTTCTAGAGCTCTATCTTCAACAGGAGGTCTTTCCTTAATTTGTACTGCTTTAAAAGCCTAACACAATGTTTCATGGATCTCTCCATCCACCTCTATGTACTTGAAAGACGATAGGTGACTAATCATGATATCTTTTTCCCTACACACTGTGACAATCTTCCCTTCAACCATATACTTCAGCTTCTGGTGCAAATTCGAGGTGACTGCCCCAGCAGAATGTATCCATGGTCAACCAAGTAAACATCTATAGGCAGGCTGGATATCCATAATGTAGAAGACTGCGTCAAAGATTTTCGGGCCCACCTGAATTGGTAATGTAACTTCACCAAACACTGACCTTATATTCCCATCAAAAGCTCTCACTACCAAATCACTGGGAGTACAAATCAAACCCTGGGTGTCCAGCTTCATCAATGCTTTCTTGGGGAACACATTGAGTGATAACCCTGTATCAACTAGTACATGCGACAGAACAACCCCCCTACACTGTATGGATATGTGTAGGGCATGGTTATGATTTCTCCGAGTGGGAGTTAGATCCAAATCTGTGAAGCCCAAACCATTACCAGCATTAACATGGGCCTTAGAGCACAACAACAATAACAAGATTGAGATCTTAGAGGGTGTTTACTGTAAGTGATCCACAATTTTATAATCACTTTTGCGAATGAGTCGCATAAATTCTTCAACATCTTTGGCTAAGGAGTCTTTCTCCCCCTGTTGCTGATTTTGTTCTGCCACAACTTTACCCTTACCTTTATCGTTTCTTTCCACATTAGCCTCCGGTGGGGAGAACACTTTACCACTTCTAGTCAAACCTCCTGCTCTAACAACATTATCAACAGACGATCCTCCAGATGACGTCTCTACCAAATCTTGCTTATATCCATTACAAAATAGCCTTGGTACTCTCATAAGGCATTGGTCCGGGTGTAGTAATGATTACCGGTGCTGGCCTCGGAGGCGCTATGGGATTGAAATTGTTGCGATTTCATTCCACTCATTGTCAACTTCCTTCACATCTTCTTCTCCTTCCACTCTGTCAAACTGCAAACTGCCCTCATCCATTAAACCTTGAGTATGATTTCTTAACTCGGCACATCCTTCTGGGTGCACAACACATCCCTCACATCCTTCTAAACATCCAGGAAAAATGCCACCCTTCAACAAGCTGCTCTTCACATAGCTCAACATTGTCTTCAACTTTGCCACATTAGTTATCAAGTTCAACCTTTCGCCTTCGATAATGACATTAGCTCCGGCTACCCCATGATTAGGTATAGGATTTTGATTCACATTCGGGGTCTCGTTTGTGAAGTTATTTGCTTTGGTGTCAAGCAGATCTTGCACCTTATGCTTAAACGCTTTGTAATTATCAATGTTGTAACCTGGAGCACCAGAATGAAAATCACACCTAGCATTTGCGTCATAGCCCGGTGGAGGTACGCCAGTAAGAGGTGCCAAAGTTCTTTTCTGAACAAGCTATAACTGTAGAAGATGTTGTAATAGTTGAGAGTAAGGCATGGGAGGCATATCAAAATGCCTGTTGACCACCCTTCCTCTGTCTTAAAATCGGCGCAGTGCTATAGTTGGTTGCTGAGGTACGCTAGAATGGTTATACTAGTAATTTGTTGCTGCTGTTGAGGCTGGTACTGTTGTTGATGTTGTGTTCTATTTCTTCTTCTGTTTCTATAAGCTGATACGGCATTTGTGTCCCCCTCCCTCTTCTTTGAATTACCAAATGTTTTCCTTGCTCCTCCTGATGTGGATCCTTCTCCGCTCTGTATCTTTCCCAATTTTGTTCTATTTTCCACTCTTTCACCTGTTATGATTAAATCAAAAACTCCCAGACATATTCCCAATCAACTTCTCATATTATATTTCTGGCAGGGTTGCCACGAACATATCAATAAGTTCCCGCTCCACCATCACGGGTTGAACTCTAGTTGCTAGTTCCCGCCACCTCTGAGCGTACTCCTTAAATCCTTCATTATTTTTCTGCGATAGGTTCTGTAACTAAACTTTGTTTGGTGCCAGATCACTGCTATATTTATAGTGACAGACAAAAGCTTCCCCTCCAACTCTGAATATACGCCTCTTCTAGACCCATGTACCACTCTAGAGAACGACCTGATAAGCTATCCTGAAAAAAGTGCATCAATAATTTCTCATCATCTGAATAAGCAGACATCTTTCGATAATAGGCCCTGAGATGTACTCTGGGACAAGTTGTCCCTTTATACTTGTCGAAGTCTGGAACTTTGAATATTGGGAGAATCTTGATCCCTAGTATCAACCCCAGATTTGACATGTCGAGCCCCAAAGAGTTTTGGTTCTCGAGGTTCTTCATCTTTTCTTCAATAATCTTAAATCTCTTTTCAACCTCTGTCTGGAGACCCACATCCAAGTCTCTCATGGAGAATACATCATCTTGCTCGTCTTCCTTCCATTGAGGACCTGCACCCCCATGTGCAACACCTCCTGCACCGGTTACATGAACTCCTGCTTGGTGACCTCCGCCTGGAGGATTAACAACATTAGGGATTACATAGGCCTGAGGAATGCTACCATCAGCTGGGGGAGGAATGGTAGAAGTTCCTCCATGTAAGACACAACTACCATCCACCCTGGCAATCAGTGGCTGGACTTGAGTTCTAAGTTGTTCTTGCCCATTGGCGACTCCCTGCATCATGTCCGTAAACTGTGTCATCTGATCTCTGAATTCCTGTAACTGTTGATGTATTTGATCCATAATTCTTTATTGATTCCCCCTTGTAGAGTATCTATGAAACACCTGGTCTTCTATCCTGAAAACTGCTGGAAGAAACCCACACAGAGATAAGATTAACGGTCCCAAGAACACCTTCTATGCAAAATGATAATGATAATGCAAAATGCAAGCATGTATATATGATTCAGGGAGATCCTCCGCTTGATTCTAGTTCCACAAACAAATACTAGATATGAGAACAATACATATAAAACCATAAGTCTTTTCTCATAAATAAAATAAGGACATGAGTCAGCGTACATAAAACAACATCAAGGAATACAACAGAAAGTGATCATACGACCCCATCCAACAAGTCTGGTGATGGTCTTAATACAATATAATAATGAAAGAGAAGAAAACTAAAGAGAAAACTGCATCAGATAACTCTCCCTTCAGCCACGGTAATGAGTCTGAAACTCCTCTAACAACTCCTTTGTATATGGATGTTCAGGCATTGTAACCAACGTTTGTATGAGCAAATCTCTTCTGCTGATAACATCCTTCAAATATTAAGCATAACCCTCCCAAGCATCCTCTCCGAAAGCATCTTCGAGTCTTGGTTTCTTCAATTCTGCCCTTATCTTGTACTCTTCTAGTTCTGACAAATTTTCTCGTAACTTACGATCATTTTCATACTGACGAGACAAATCCAAATAAGCTTTTTCATCCTTGATCCTGAGTTGTGTCTTCAGTCTGTCAATTTGTTTATGAAGCTCATCCTCTCTTCCTTTATTGGCGGTTAAAGCAGTGTTCCACTGATCATTAAATTTGGATATCTACAGGCATGTCCTTACTAGTTCTTTCTTCTTGTTTTTAAGGACATTACAAGTGCTCTTCAAATCTTGACCAACTCGCTCTCATGCGCAAATCTCTTATGTTAACTCTTTTCCCATTTTGTCCAAGGCTTTTGTCTTCATCTTGGCCAAGTAAACTACTTCATTCTTTTTGCTCTTTAGTTGACTAACCTCCTTTTTCAACTCCTTATTCTCCTTGCGTAATTCTTCTTTCTCGGCTCACAGCTTATTATACCTCTGAATATCAATTGTCGTAGGTTCTTCAATCACCAAAGGATACAAAGGCTCTCTGACATGCAATGGTAACGGCGCTCTTTCCACCCTCTCCTCGATCCAATCCACATAAGGTCCATAGGCTCTGCAGTCACCTTTACCCAAAGAAAATTTTCCTTTCCGATGAATTCTTTCCCAAGCCTTTTTTAACCTAGCTAAAGTATCACAGTCAGCTGCTCCTGTGCAATACAGAGATTACTGTATTTCCTCCTCCTTCGGAGGCCCTTTCAAAGCATAACCAAACTGCATGATTGCAAGAGCAGGATTGTAGTCGATACCACACTTTCTTCCTATTAAAAGAACATTAAGAAAGTTTCTGCAGCTATAGATAATCTCCTTGTCGAGCAGATCTCGATTAAACCAAACAATATTCTCGAATGTTAAACCCATGAGTCTCTCTGACCAATCAAATGTATCTGACGTATCAACAAAAGCTCCAGCTCGAGGAAGATGCTCCATAAACCATTTGTAGAGGAGTGGCGTACAACAAGAAACATTCTTTCCTCTTCTATTCTCATTCTTGTAATGTACTGAATGGTATACATCTCCCAAAAGAGTGGGTACAGGATTCCGGGAAGCGAAAAAATGAAAAGCATCCATATCAACGAAGTCTGGTATATTAGGAAACAGAACTATGGCATATATGCATAAGGCCAGAATAACATTGAAAACCACCCAACAACCCTCCATAGAAAAATGTTGAGCCTTTCCGACTAAGAATGACAATGGAAAACTAGAGACCTCATTTCTCCATACCACTTTACCATCTAATTCAGATTTGTTCAGATGAAGAGC
Source organism: Lathyrus sativus (assembly GCA_963859935.3). Taxonomy (NCBI): domain Eukaryota; kingdom Viridiplantae; phylum Streptophyta; class Magnoliopsida; order Fabales; family Fabaceae; genus Lathyrus; species Lathyrus sativus. Next base: position 271,251,933 of record OZ012739.1, read on the forward strand.
GTTGGCCAACTTGGTCAAGTTAGGTTCTTCCTCAGAGTGAAAGAAAGGCATCTTCTCTAAGACCGGAACTTCCATCAACAAAGTGAACTCCTCTAAGGTAGTAACTAAGACATAACTTGGGAAAGTGAAACAGCGCAACCGATGATCATAGAACTGTAGCAAAGTGTGAATGGCTCCTAGCTCATATCTTAAGGTTTTACGGATAAAACTCAAAATATTCCCATATTCATTTTTGAAGTATTCAATGACACCATGATCAACTACAGAAATGAGACCAAATAAAGGTCATAACTCCGGCATTGGGAACTTGTAGGTGATAGTCCTTTTCAAACCAGGCTCCATGTTGACAGTGGCTCAAATCACTAGAATCAAAGGGAAAATGGGAACCTGAAATCATAAATACATGCAAATTTTAAAATGCAGAAAACCCACAATATCAAAGATCAAAGGTCTGCGCTGACGAGAAAACCAGAAAACCGGGTTGGATGAAAGTCAATTTTCCTGCATGACCCTTGCCACTCATAGGTAGGACCTAATCTCTAACAAGGTACGACATCCTATGCAGGTCGTCAATATCACGGACTCTCAATCGAGAAACGATGATACTTTCACCATTTCTGGTTTGGCATCATGGTCAAACGAGGAGGCCTCAACTGACTTCCTAATGTTCGGTCTCTAGAGTCGTTAGGTTTCAGATCCAACATCCTTTCAACTGTCTGAGACGTACAGGACAGGATGTCTTCAAAGAAACCCTCGTCTAAACGCAGATTTCATAAGGATTATTGCATGCCAAACATGCAAATCCATACTACTTTCCACACTAATGCTAGATCTGTACTCAAGCCTGGGTATTGGGGTTATCTCTCGATGGAACACACTACCCAACAGCACAACAGCAGTATGATAATACTAAAGATAAAGTGCGAAAAATAAAATGCAAGTATACAAGATACAACATGCATACACAGAAATATACACACCCACAAATATAAAATAGACAAGCACTAGGATTGACTCGCATAGAAAAATGTTTCCCCAACAGAGTCGCCAGCTGTCGCAACTATGAAAAAGGGCCGGCAAAAACAAACAGAAGAGTCGCCACCGAATGTTATTTATCCCAAAGAGAGGGAAAGGAAAATATTGAATAAAACCTAAGAGAAAGGGAAAGACAAGTCATCGCAACCAAATCTTGGGTTCGGGAGTCGGTTACGCAAAGGGAATGTATGAGCACCCCTCGTGTTCGTTGTACTCAACGAGATCCATGTTTTTTGTCTAATCTATGGGTGAAAACTATCTAAACATTGTTACTAAATGGGGGTGAACAGAAAGAAAAGACTCGATAGGACATCGTCGCCTGATGCCTACGTATTCCCTCGTGGATTGGGAAAGTCAGAGTCAACGTAGTTCGGGAAACTATGGGTGAAGAGGGAAGGTTTCTCGCCAAGACATCACCGTCTTATGCCTACATATCCTCATCTGGCATAAGAAATCAGAGCAAACGTAGTTCGGGAAAAACTAGAGCACTGGTTGGTTATGTTGTTTTATGAGCAATGTTAAATCTCCATTCTAGCAGTTAGGGACGATGCATGTTTGTTGTAGAACGAAAAAGTAACATACCCTTTATGAAAATAAGGTTTGAAAACAATCCCGAAGAATGAAAAGGTTTGAGCTTTGTTTGTGATTTTTAGAAGAAGTGAATTGAGTTAGTTTGAAACTCATGTTGCACTAAAGACCATGACATAAGAGCGAATGTGTCGCATATCGCCCAAAGGGCATACGCTAAACACTCTAGATAATATGAAGAGAGACCTCCCCACTTATCATTCCTCATGTACTTAAGGCTCGTAGCGTACAACACTTGTCACTCTTTATTAAGTGTCTTAGAAAAGTTTGAGATGAGAAGAGAAGACACAAGGGCTCTAAACGGAACTAAAAATCCTAATGTTGTCATGATAAGTAGTCCTAAAGTTGGGATGAAAGGGCACTACCTAATGTTATCATACAAAGGATTGAAAGCCTAATTTCTCTCATACTCCCATCTTAAATAGAGGTACTAGGAATCCTAAGGGATCATGTGTGCAAACACAAGTAAACACATCACTAATCAATCACAAATGTAAACAAAGAGGAAGAATGACTTAAACAAGTCATGAAAGACGAAAGGGGATATGAGAAGCAAACACACATGCAAACATGAGACATTCATTAAAGACACACACAAATCATATCCAAGTCAACAAGGTGGAAGTTAGAACACAAAGGCAAACAAGGCAATCACACACAATCAAATGCCACAAACATCTTAAGGAGAAAGATGCTAGAAAATGAACCACAATCAAATAAGTGAAGGGAGAAATAGAGTGGGGAAGCAACCACATCATGAACATCTAAATCATGCATCCACTCATGATTAAAAAAAGAAAACAACTAACCACACCCCAAAAGAAGTTCAAGTATCCAAGTCATTCTCAAAGTGAAACACATAGCACAAAAAGCATCAAGAACAAGCATACAATCATCAAGGTCAGAAGCAAACTCATGTGATGTGCATCAAATTCAAACTCAAGTTATCAAACAAGGTCAAGAATGATCAAACTCAAATTGGAGGACCAAAGTCCATGCAAATATCTCACACTTCAAACGCAAGTGGAAAAACAAAATCACACAAGACTTGTAGGATGAGACACACATCCAAGGGACATCCAATCATGCAAGTCAGTAACTCAAACATGTTAGCAAGAGCTAACAAAACTTAAGAATCTCTCAAGGGATCACACAAGGTCATATCCCAAAACTAGGTCAAAACATGCACACACACACACACACATAGTTAAAACAATTGAGTTTTGAGGCATCAACCAAAAATGAAACAAGCCCAAATAAAATTCCAATAAAATATCTAGCTCAAGTCAAGTCTATCCAAAATTAGTGTGCACAAGATCAAGGCAAGAATTACATCAAAGCATCACCAATTGTGTCAATCAAGACAAAGTACTCAACTTATCGAGCATACATCGAGGGCCAAATAAAATCCAATGAAAAAACTAAGAAATGATCATCAAGACACCCAACCAGCCCTCAAATAAACCTCAATCAAGCACCTAAGTGTGAGAGGAAAATTATTCAAAGGGGGTGTTCAAATAAGATCAAAGATCAAGTCTAAAATAAATGAATAAGCCAAAAAACCACTTCATAATTTAAATGATTAGAAATAATAAAAATAATTGAAAAATAAAATAAAATTATTAAAAAATATATTAACATGTCAATTATTCAGAAACTATTTTTTGATAATTTTAATGATGATTAAAACTATTTTAAATGGAATTAAAATGAAAATGGAAGGAAAATAAAATAAAAAATAAAAATAAACAAAGCAAGAGGGGATGTGACAGACGTCGGACCCTAGCTCCGATCGTCTTCTCCGGTGAGCTTCACCGGTAGTGTCTGAAAAACATGATAAAAATGAAAACTCTGGGCACCATCTCAAAGGAAATTTCACGTAGATTCCAAATATGCTAATGGTTTTTCATAATGGTTCCTCTATCACAGTGAAATCAAGCCATGAAAATTCAACATCCAAACTAAAACTTGAATAAACAGACATCTCATGCACTAAAAGATTGCATACATATGGTAGAACTTCATATGCAACCAAAATGAACTTAAATACATGCCTAGAATGAGATTTCTAGAGGGTGAAAAGTTACCTAACAGAGAAACTTCGTAGGTCTTTCAAATGCAGTGTAAGCTTCAATCTAAAGCTTCAAATCTCCTTCTTATGCTTCAGTGGTTGAGAAACGAGCAAAAGATTCAAGGAAAAACCAGAGAGAAATGGAATTCGAAGAGAGATAAAGCTTGTGAAATTTTGTTATGGAATTCACTCTTTCTATAGCTGATAGCTCCTCGGACCACGTTAGGGTTTCACTTTTGTTTATATATGAAGGCTTTGAGGAGTTTATATAGGCACATCTTGGATGATTTGCTTGCTTTCACAAATTTTCCAGAAACATTCAAATGATGTGCACACGAGTTTGGAAGGTTTGGCCTCTCATTCTAGGTCAGTAATTGGTACAAAAGGGAGGTGAAAATGAATGGCGGAGGTTTGAAGGATTGGAAATGAGTTTGTCATGTATTTTGAATGGTTGCCTCATATGGTATAAAAATTGAAAATTATTTGAAAATATGGGTTCATGCTTTGGGTAAAATCTTGTGTGGTCATGTGATAATGTTAGAATGGTATCAAAAGATCAAAAATATCTCATTTGGTGACTTGGAATATAAGAAAACCACATTGTATCCATAATCCATGTTTTCATGCTCATCATGGTTTAATGGTCTCACAAATCATCAAGGGCCATCGATTTTAAGGTCATGATGGAGTTAAATTCTTGGAAAAGAAGTTCCATGTGGCAAGAATTTGAATTTGAGGTCTTGAAATCCATGAATTTGGTCCTTGAAGTAAATGACCTAAAACTAGGTTTCCAAAAATGAATTTGACTTGGGATGACCATAACTAGAGCTCAACACATTAGAATGATGAGTTCTAGCACTTTTTGGAAAGTTAAGACAATGAGTAACAACTCTCATGTTTGTTGGAAAAGGAGGAAGAGCTTCGTTCCATGTGAGAAATTCCTTGGAAGTGAGTTACCCTTGAGTTCCTCTAAATTCTCTTCACATTGTGACACCAGCTTGTAGACACCATAACTTGAGATGTATGAACCCAATGGAAGAGTTCTTGTATTCAGAAGAAAGCTAGAACGATGAGGAACGAATCTCATATTAGATGGAAAATGAGATAAGGCTTGTACCATAGTGAAATTTATCCTTGAAGTTAGGTACTAAAAGAGGGGATTTTACTCTTAGAATCATCTGAAACCCTAATTTAGCATCTTCTTGAATCCTTGAATCTCCTTGACTTTGCTTTAACATGAAATTTGAGATGACTTAAAAATACTTATCATGGCTTCAATGATCAAGAACCAAGCCTTGAGATTTCTCAAATCCACAATTGACTTTTATTGACCAGATAAAACCCTAACACCTTATCCACTGATTAGGGTTCTTGCAAATGGTTTGTGTGATCATGGAATCCCCATACAGAAAACTTAAGGTTCACATTGAGCCTTTGAACCATGCCTCATCTAATAAGATAACCTCATGTGCCTCTAATCTTCCTCAAGATAGGAGGTGATACCCAAAAATATACTTTCACTCCTCAATAAGCTTTGGGACCAATTCTGATGGCAATGAAGACTTGGTGATTTGAAAATGTACCCTTTTTTGGACCTTGAACATTAAGCTTCTCTCTTAAGTGTTAAATACAACATCTTGATTCCATGTCTAGAACCGAAGCTATGCATAAATGCTAATGCAAGATGCAATGAAACATAAGCCAAGATAAAAGAAAAAGTTGGGCAAATTTTGGGGTACAACAACCCCCACTTCAAGTAGCCAACAAAAACCTATAGCCCATGAAAATTATGTGATAAGCTATCCATACAACCATTTCATTCCTCACAAAAACACGCACCACCCTTTTGTAGCAGCACTAATATGAAAACACGTACCACCCATTCATGCCAACGAGAAAATCGTACGCAGAACGCAATGCACAGATACGCGTAAAAACTCTCATATACAAATTTCACACGAACCTTCACCTTTTCAAAACCACGCAACGATACCATTTCTTAACACTCTCTTTTCTACAAACCTCAGAAACCGAAAATCTTTATGACTCCCCAAATCCCTTCAATCCTCGACACAAAAATCTCTCCAACAAAACATCTTGTAAAACTAGCCTTCTTCCATTTCCATTTTTCTCTGCTCACCTAAGACACGCTCCTTAAAACCTCAACAACCTTATACTTATTTCTTAACCAGCCCTCTTGTACCTCTTTCAACCCAAAGAAACCATTTCATTCTTCCCTAAACCACAACCCAAAATCATAAATACCAACCAAATTATTTGAAACAGAAGGAGTAGAAGAGTGAAATAGAACATAGAGAAAACGAAACGAGATCAAAACCACACAAGCCTGAGTGAAAGACAAACGAACTATTTGAACAAATCTCAAGCAGAATTGAAGCCATTAAGGAGCGGAGATCGTGATGACTTGGAGGTTGGGTCGGAATCGGAGTTGAACGCGTATGATTCTTCTGCATTGATGAGGATGTTGTTTTGTCTCATTTTTGTTTTTTCGTTATTGTTTTGGTTTTAAAAAGTAGACTTAATTGTGTTTTCTTGTTTTAAGGTTTTGGGTTTCTTGGACCGTCTTTGTTTTTTTCCTCTCCACTAGTGTTTCTTTTATGTGCACCCGGTTCTTGATGTGGATGAATGGGCCACAAGGCGCACAAAGATTCCACATTTTTTTTCTATTCCATGGTGGATTTCTGTTTTCACCCTCAATAACCATGTTGCACTTTGTTTTATTGGAATAATTTGTTTGACTTTATCTAGATAATTATGATGATTTTAATTTTATTGAGATCTTAATTTTGGGTTAATTATTATTTTTTTAGAATTTTTGTTCTTAACTTCATGATAGTTGTAATGAAGGTTGATTTCTATCTTGATTTGATGTTTCATAATTTAGGTTTTGTTTATTTGGATTTAAGTCTTGTTTAATTAGCTTTCGATTTTAACTTTGATTTTATTTTGATATTAAATACAATTTTTTAATTAGATTTTCTTTTAGACCCTAATGTTGATTCTTAGTCTTGATGCAAATCCTTGTTTATTTATGATTATCTGTTGATAAGCTTTTGTTTAATTTTTTTTAATTATAACATTTATTTTGATAAAAATTTTAATGACACTTTTGATTATTGTTTGGATTATTTTGATTAAACATTCTTGATAATTTTGATTAGAATGTTCTTTGATTAGATGTTTTGGTCAAATCTTGACGCATCCTTGTCGATACTCTCTCGTGGCCTTAATACTTGGTACTTGATGCTTCTTCTTAAGCTTTTGGCACGTGGTGAAGATACAATGGACCTTCTTCATTAGGTACCACTTGAATATCAATTTTATCTCTCTCATGCCTTATTCTAGGATTTTATCCATGATCAGAAGCATACTGAGTACATCTGAAGTGCTACCTCGAAGTAGGCTCTGTTTGCGCGTCGTAGTAATTAGATGGTTACCTTGAAGCTGGAAAACTTGTTTGATGCTTTGAATCTCTCTTTTGTGTCAAGTTTGAGAACATGTTTTTGATGATATGAGGCATCCTTAGGGTTTAACATTTTTGCTCGCGACTTCTTGTTGATTGAGGAGTCTTCACTCCTAGTTGTATGATTGGCTTGTGTGCCAATTCAGTTGATACGTTAGTTTCATTTGCTATCATTTCGTCATACTTTGTGGTGAGCGTAATACCCTAATTTTTACCCCTAAGATCCCACATATCATTTTCATCTCATTCCATAAAAAAGATCATATGCTTTAATTTTCTTTTCTTCCTCTGCAGGTTTGCTATTGAGAGATCACCGAGCACCCTTGTTTTCTTTTTTGTTTGGAATTTGTTTATGTTTATCTTTCCTAACCATTATTCAAAATCCAAAAAAATGTTTATTTTTCCTTCATTAACTTTTTCAGGAAGAATTTGGATCAAAGATATGAAATACCAGTCCATCAGCTCGAATGAATTTCATCTGGAAAAATTCAAAGTTGATCTGCAAACAATTCAAAATCATCTGATCAAGAGTTTCCCAAGATTTGATAGACTTTTATTCAAGAGACTCCAAGGTTCATGTGTTTATTTCCATTCCTTCTTTGACAAGAAAAAAAATCGAGTCAGAGTCGAGACAACACATCTAAAAGGAAATTTTCCACATTTTTTGACCGTGGTAATCAATTACCAGTATTATGGTGATCGATTATCCTGAGCGCATTTTGTGAAAGTTGGCCAAATTCAAATTTTGCAGCATTTTTGGCACCAAATTCAAATGTTTCATCATGAGAATATTCTAGATCACTTCATTATAATTCTCCTACCACATCATAATTAATTCTCACCATACACCTTCACTAATCACCACTTAATCATTAATTTCCCTCCAAATTCAAATTCCAAGCCTAATTTTGTTTCCAAATCAAACTCCAATCCACCAAATTTTCTAAGCATAACTCCTATAAATAGAGGCTTCATTTCCTATATTTCACAAGCTTTTAATAGCCAAATTCACCTTGTCAAATTATTTCTTGACTCTCTTTTTGCTCCAACTACCAAATTCACCAAAGAACTTTCTTCCTTTGAAAGTTAGTAAGTTCATCATTATAACTTACTAATCTTTGAGCTAAACCTTCACCCATTCACTTTTTCATCATTAATTTTTGTAGATCAACGCTTTTGAGTGTAGTTTTTGGAGTTGATTTGAAGAATTTTCATATTTTAAGTGGTAATTTCTTGATCCACTATTATTGCTCTTGATACATCCTCCACAATGTGATCTATTGTTGATTCTTGTTGGTTTATCTTTGGATCTTGCAAATTGTGTTCTATTGGTGTTGATTGTTGTTATGTTAATTGAATTTTGGTACTTAGTTTCATCCTTGATCATGATGTCTTTGAAGAAATAATTGATCAACTTTTGCATATTTTTAAAAGTGAATTTGTTGTAGTTTTAGAAGTGGTAATCGATTATACTCCTGGTGGTAATCGATTACACAATGTTGATTTTCGGTTTTTGGCTTTGTTTTAGGAATGTTTTGGTTCTTTCTTCTTATTCTTCCATTTCCTTTTTGTTTTTGCCTTGGAATACACTTTTAAAGCTCTTTTTCATCTTTAAATTCATTGGACTTATGGTGTAGATGAAGTTAGATAAACATTCACTAATTCAAATCTATCTTTAAAGTGAATTTTTTAATTTATTTTAGGTGCTTTGAGTTAATGATATGTTTAGTGCTTTAATCCACCAAGATGAGTGGATGAACTTAAAGATTGAATGACCTTGAAATTTTAATTCAATTTGGTATTCCCTCTCTTATTCTCTCTTTTTCTTTTGATCGATGAAAATCTTCAATATCTTTTGAACTTATATCAAGTTCTCGATGAAGATGAGATTGTTACCACTTTTCTTTTCGTGCAGTATTGATTTCGAAGAGTGATCTACATATCACTTCTATAGCATGCATTAGCACTCATTTTTATTGACCGGTCTCAGATAGTTATGGTTTCTAGATAAACCCGATTACGATTGCTTAACATAGCGCTAAATTGCCCCGTAATCAAAAAATGATTATTCGTGGCTCAAACTTATGTTTGAAAGTCCAAGTATGGTTGATTGTTTGTCTTAATTCCATTATGTATGAAACTTGTTGTTAGGAGGCTTTGATTTCATCAATCCTCTAATGAGTATTCATTAACTTTGGCCTAAGTGCAAGAGTTAACCATCATTTATCATTTGTTCTAACAACTAATCACTAACTCAGTAACAATATTATTGTGTTAATTTTATATATGTTTCCTTCTTGCTCCATATCTCTTTTTTTTATGCTCTATTTTTATCATCTCATATCATATTATTGTTTATTCTTCCACTCTTTTTTATTTTTTCCATTTGGACCATACCTTGTTTAAAACATTAATAAAGGATTAAATCTCTAAAAAACTTAGTGATCTTAGCTTTGTGGTTATGCTCTTGGACTACTCTTAGACCTTGGACCTCTTGGACTATTCTTGGACCTTTGGACTTAGAAGTAGGTCTATTTCCCTATACTTGGAATATTATGGATATTTGCCTTTATTCGGCTTGCTCATTTGTTTCTGCTCAAGATGGACAGAATTATTAATTGGCTTGCTATGGAGTGTGCTACAATTTGGTTAGATCCTTCTTATCTCTAGCTTTTATTTTGTTTTCTAGGGTAGTCACTTCATCTCTTCCCCTTCTTAACTTTTTAAAATCTCCTCCCTTTTCAAAAATATTCTTGTTTTCAACTTAAAATCGCTTTCATAATAAAACCTTGAGATTTTGTCAAGTGATTTTCAAAAAAAAATATTCTTTAATAAATGTCAATTAGTGTTAATCATTTTTTGACCAATTTCAAAAAAGATATAAAAAATACTTCACCTCATTCATCCTTTTTGTGCCTTTGTGCACTTTTAATATTAAAACTTTTCATAAAGTTTAGACATGATTCATTTTAATAGTTGAGATATAATTCTCATATTCCCCATAGTATTTAAGATGTTGACATTTTCCACTTAGATGTTGAGTGATAGGCTTGTTGATTTTAGTCCAAGCAAAATCCTCCATCTTTAGGTGATGCAAATGTTGTGTTATACTTGTGGGCGACTAGTCGTAGTTTTCTCCTTAAAATGACGACTTTTCTTTACATTTAAAAATGAATCATCACCAAAAAAAAATTATTTGTACTATGAACTACGAGGTTTTGATCCTATATTGCATTTTGTAGGTACATAGGTATCGTAGTTTGAAAAAAGCATGACCATTCACTAATGGTCGTGGAAAACAGAGTCGCCACCAAACTTTATTTATACCACAAAGGGAAAGGAAAATATCGATAAAACCTTTAGGGAAAGAACATGGTCATCACAACCAAGTTCTAGGTTCAGAAGTCGGTTACACGAGGGGGAGGTATTAGCATCCCTCACGTCCGTTGTACTCGATGGGAACCTCTTAACTCGATTTGGGAGAAATATTAGCTAAGTTTATTTGTTTTCACTGAGATAAAAGGTGAAAAGTTAAGGTAAAAAGTTTTAGATTGATAAGGGAAAAGGGTTTGGTTTTTATATTAGGGTGCTCGCCAAGGATTAGGGCCCTTGTGCCTACGTATTCCCTCGTACAATGGGAAAGTCAGAGCATTTGTAGTTCATGGAACTATGGAAGAAGAAAGAGGAGGTTTCTTGTGAGGATCTCGCAATCCTATCCCTACGTATTCTCATTGACAAATGAGAAATCATAGCGTCTGTAGTTCGGACTACGGATGTTGGTTTGATTTTATCGAAAGATACTTTATCGCACTCAACAGAAAATATTGCTTTACCCAAACGGGTGAGGAGAGGACGCTTACATCACTTTGAATGGATTTCCATATATCAACATTCATGGGAAACACGCAACTTATCTCGACTCAAATAGTTTACAGACGAAGCAATATTTTATGTCGTCTCAAGACATGATATCTCACGTTTATAAAAGATTTGAAGAATCACATGGAGGCGAGAAGTTAAATTAATGTGTTAATGTTTTGTTTGGATTACGATTATTTGAAGCTTAAGAAATGCTCCTCAGGCCCAAGTAATCGGGAGAGTGAGTCAAAGGCTTGACTCTCTCTTTTCCATCTCAAAAAGAGGTTGTATATGGAAAGTGTTTTCAATGATGGAAGACAGTTAAAGTATTTTAAACGAATGAGGATTACTTGAAGCTTAAGAAAGGTTCCTCGAGCCTAAGTAATCGGGAAAATGAGTCAAATACTAGACTCTCTATTTTTTTCATCTTATATTATGAAAGAGTTTTGATATAGTTAGAGTAAGTTACAATTGACGACTACTCGAAACTTAAGAAAGGCTCCTCGGGTCTAAGTAATCAGAAGAATGAGTTAAAGGCTTGACTCTCTCTTTTTTTCATCTTAGTATTGAGAAAATATGTATGATTTAATTTATTGTGAAAATTTTTGATGTGAAATCGGGTTATAAATTTTGGATAAGGCAATTGTTCGAGCGTAAGAAAGGCTCCTGGGACCCAAACAATTGAGGAGAGAAATCAAAGACTCCATTTCAACTCCCTTTTCATCTTTTATTGAAATATAGTCTAAATTTAATTAAGTTAATTGATTTGACTTTGATAAAATTCTCGATGTTAATCGAGGTTTAAATTTTGCAAAAACGATTAAAGGTTTGAAAAAAATGGTAAGGAGGTCCTAATGTTATAAGGTAAGGTCAATGGCATGGCAAAAGCGCTCGACTTACAAATTGGGTATGGTTTATACCTTAGGATTTAGATTCGAATCAAAATACAAGACAACATATAAATAAACAAGTAAAGGAAAGCAATTGAATTGAATTTTAATTGTGTGCATTAGCAAAGCGGGCTAGTTTTCTAAACAAAACCATAATCACATAAAGAGAGAAACTAAATGAAGTACATCTAAGAGGGAACGGGGTACATGAAAATTACAAGGGAAAATTGAATGCGAGAAATAAATTGGGTCATTGTCAACTAGCCCAAGAAGAAGCCATACGTGTGCAAGTGTTCTAAACTAAACAGTAAGCAAAGAGTAGTCCACAGATGTTCTTAGGGTTTTTTTGTTGATTTAATGCTTTTTTTATTTTATTTTTATGAAATGATAAACAAAGAGAGGTTAGATGACAAATAATGAAGATGAAAGAGTATATGATGATGATCAAGTAAGTGACAAGAGTGCAAATGATGGAACAATGAAGGAGAATGGTCTCGTCTTTGCTCAAGAATTTCTATCAATTAATCAAAGATAACCTATCACGATCCCAAAGTATAGAGAATTATCCCAATGACTATTCCCTACATATTTCAAATAATGAAGGTTAAACATCTTCAACAATCAATATTCATATATTAAAACTTCATTGACCAAAAATCAAAAATAAAAAAATCCAAATGGAAATGAACATAATAAAAAGTCATAGATCAAATTATAATAAACAAAAACGTCCAAAGTAAATTCCAAGAAACAACTCTAACAAAATAAATAAATAAATAAGTAACAATAATATACAAATAATTTTAAAAAAACTAAAAGAAAGAGAGGAAAAAAAGTTTGAACGAGGGGGGATACGCAGACTTTAGATGTGCACAAAGAAAGATCATGTAGGTTGGAAAGCCCAATCCAAACTTATGAAACAAAATAGTGTTGTTGTTTTTGTTTTTTTTTAAGTGAAAGAAAGGAATCACTCGGTTAAAGCCAACATTCTTCTTACCCAGTGCAACGACTTCTTCTTCGAAAACTCTCTAACTCGCCTACATTTTTTCCAATGTCTCGCTCATCTCTGAGATCTCTTCTCTGATTTATTACAGTTTCACCCTTCAATATCAATCTTGTTTTGATTTTGTTTTTGATTTGGTTTTTGGATCTTAATCGCTTCCAAACTTGCTTTCGGCTCCCTCTGTTTCGCTTTGATTTAGGGAAGGTTTGGTTTTATGTTTCTTGGGTTCGCTAATGGTTGTGAAGAAGATTTGGTGTGTTATGGTTGTTGTAAATTTGAACAAAGGTTGGATAAGGTTAAAGAACATTGGTGTGTATCAATAGTGAGGAAGGGACCTATGAGGGTTTGTGTTTATGGTTGAAGCTCTTAATTTCTTCGTGGTTTGTTTAGGTTTTTTGTTTCGATTATGACTCAGTTTCAATTTCGGTTTCCCTCCCCTTTCTCTCGTATACTCTCTCTATTTCTACAGTTTGAATTTTGGGTTAAGATGTCGCGCGATGGAGAGCTTGTTTGGTTGATGCGTCGATTATGGAAATAACAACGAACGCAAGTTGTTACGGTGTCTTGGAGATAGTGTTTAGAAGTTTTGAGTTGAAATGCAAATTTTTCCTACTTGTGTATAAATTTAATTTTGTATATGTGTTCATTGATAATTGTTCAAAAATCCGAAAAAGTATGTTGCTCATTCAAGGATATCAAGGATAGGGTATGCATGCTTTAAGTGGTGTGTGTTTGATGCTTTAATTAGGGTTTCTATGTTGATTCAAGTAATTTGTGTGTGGATCAAGTTCTCAGGTTATACCAAAGCAGTTGCATCATGATTAAAGATCACCAGAAGTGAGTGCATTCTCAATTAAGATCTTTGTGCAGTCATAGTGCAGTTATGAGTTGCTTTTTTGGTTCAAGATCCGGTTTGTCAATGCAAGTGGAAAAGTTCATGTTTGATTTGTGAATGATTCATGTTGGACTTGTTACTCAAGAACTAATTCAAGGTTTTTATGCATTGCAAGTTTGGAAGAATTCACAAATGATGAAAAGCATTTTCAAAAATTGTTTGAGAAGTCAGAGATGTTTCAAATCAATCTCAAGCTCATTATTCACACGAAAATTTCATTCAAGAATCAAAGAGGAATTGATTCAAGCAAATTTGAAGGCACAAATAATGTTGTTATTCCAAGCCTGTGTCAATTTTTTTTAAAGTCTAAAATTTCTACACAAAAAAGAAGGGTCAAACTCATCAAAGAACAAAATGGAAGCTCATGTTATCTACAAGCCCATATTATACAAAGAATCATTTTTACAAAAAGCCCACTACACAAACATTACAAAAAAGGAGAGAATATATAAACAAAGCTCGTGACCAATATCTAAAGCCCGTTAGAATTCTTTTTCTTTTCAGGCCCGTGTACAAAAAAATTTCAAACCAAAAAAAGGGATCATCATGATAAAAAGAGCCCATTCAAAGCAAGAAAATCTATTGTTTTTACAAACCCAGCATGATGTTCATATTACATAGCAAGCACACAAATTTGCTACTCAAGCATACAGTACAGACCAAAAGAGAAAAATGTTTCCAAGCTACAACAACTTGCACTAAATTCTCAAATGAAAGCGTCACACAGTACACCACAAGTAGCTGTGAAAAATGAAAACATATTCCCACTTTCAATTCAAAGGGACCCCACACGAATCCTCCAACGCACACCAACCTTCGGCAGCACAACATTGCCAAACATGATTTAGCCCACATCTGCTACGATACAACAACCAAAATTCCGCAAAATTTTGCAGCTCCTAACAAACCTGTACCCACAAGTGCACAAAAAATAATCATTCGTGTAGTTCACCCAACAAAACAGCTAAGTAGAAATTGCCAGCTTACTATTTATTATTTTTCCCGTTTCTACCCTTCATTACATCACTAAAATCCACTCCCCTTCTTTCACTCGGGGGGTGCCAAAGTCATTCTGCTAAAAATAATTAGCCTTCTTCTTCGTAAAACACAAACTCAACCTTTCTTCAATCTTGCATTCATCAACCTTTTCCATCGACCCAACAAGCCAAAAATACACACTTAAACCTCTTTCTTCATCTTCATCATTGAAACACATTCAAATCTCATTCCTAAAACAAACCACAAACAAAACCGAGAATTTGAGAAAGAGAGATGAAGTGAGAAAACGGAGTCGAAGGTGAAGCAAACCTGAAATCGAGCTAGGAAATGATCCATTGAGAGCGGCCGGATGGAATTGTGAGAAGGTTGGGTCTCAGCCCGCGTTTTGTCTATTTGAGCGTGATGACGATGAAGACGAGACTCTGAGCGCATTTTTTCCCTTTTATTCTAGTCAAGATTTGATTTTTGGTTGCAATCTGATGCTGCTTTTGTGCAAAACTAATGTTGTTGATTCGTTTTTAAAAACCGATGAGGATTTTCCCTTGACATCAAGCTTGTTGATTTTGCTGATGTCTTACTTTTAAGGCTCTGTTGATTACGTTGGATTGGGCCTAATGGCCCGAGTCGTTTTGGTATACCCACCCCTCCTTTTTCTGTTTTGTGTAGGGAATGATGGGCTATCGAAGCAATGTGACCATCTTCGTCTTAATCTTTGACTCCAAGGCGGCACCTATCTTGATCTCCTTGGAATCCTCTTCGGTTCCCATATTGATGACTTCAACTTCTTCTTGGTACGACTGAATGACCTTTGACTCTTGCTTTAATAGTCTAGCCAGCTCTTCTAGGAGATAATAATCTTCCTTGCAGTCTTTGTCAGCATGGTAGATTGGGTTATCAAAGTCATATTGGGCCATAGCAGGACTGTTATCAACAGGATCAGGGGAAGATCTGCACGATGAATGATTTCGTGCTTTTGTTTTAAGAAAAATGAAAAAGGAGAAAACAAAAATATTGCCTTTTAAAAATATTTTTATGTGCAAAAAGTAAAAATGAAAGAAAGAGAGCGCAATTGGATGCAAAAGTCGTTTATTGATGATAAGTCTGTGCTTTTAAAAGCAAAAACCCTACAACATGATCCATATGCCATGGGTAGAGCATAGGATTTTTAGGTCAAAATGAAAAATAGGGAAGTACTCGTCTACTAGAGTAACTTCAGAAATTTGAATGATTCTCCAGTTATTCAATGTCTGGTTAGGTGCTCTAG
The DNA here is from genome assembly GCA_963859935.3 of Lathyrus sativus. Taxonomy (NCBI): domain Eukaryota; kingdom Viridiplantae; phylum Streptophyta; class Magnoliopsida; order Fabales; family Fabaceae; genus Lathyrus; species Lathyrus sativus. The sequence goes on from OZ012739.1 coordinate 271,268,020, forward strand.
GATACACCATGCACAATTCTTCATGACCACCGTCTTCAGCTTCCAGAAATGTGATTTGACCATTGACGAGATGGCCCTTACTAGTAAAAACTAATGGAGTTGCAAGCCTTTTACCCCTATCAGAGGCGTTCTTCTCTTGTATTTTTTGCTTATAACCCAGACCGGCTCCATTTTTGTAACAAGCAGCTCCAACACCCTACCCCATCCTCGATGGTGACCTTCTTCTATCACTGTCTTTGTATCTTTCCAAGTTACAATTGAAGACACCTACTTCTCATGAATCATTTCGAGATTGATCACTTCAAAGGCCGAGAAAGGCCTGGAAAGGCATCTCATGTACTTCGTCTCCTACCTCGACATAGCGGAAAGAGACAAGATGGCTCACAAGATCATCTTTTTCTCCTTCAATGATAATCATCTGATTATTAATCATGAACATGAGTCTCTGATGAAGAGTTAACGTTACGGCACCAGTTAAATGAATCCACGGGAGACCAAGAAAGCAACTGTAGGCGGGATATATGTCCATTACATAAAATGTAATGATAAAAGTATGAGGCCCAATCTTGATCGAGAGATCAACCTTGCCAATCAAAGTTCTTCTAGCTCTATCAAAAGCTTTCACAATGGTTTGACTCGGCTTCATCACAAGCCATTCAAGTGATAGCTTACACAATGAGCTTTTTGGTAGTACGTTCAGCGACAACCCAGTATCGACTAGCACTCGAGAGAACACAACATCTACACATTTGATGGTAATGTGTAAGGCCTTGTTATAATTTTTACCTTAGGAGGGTAATTCACTATCATTGAAGCTTAGAATATGACCTGATGCTATGCTGCCAACCACCTCTCCAAACTGCACCACCGATATCTCTTGAGGCACGTGAGTGGCCTTCAAGAATTTTAATAGCGCCTCCTGATGGGCCTTTGAACACATTAATAACGACAACATGAAGATTTTCGAAGGGGTTTGAATGAGCTAGTCAATCACTTTGTAATCGCTTTTCTAAATGATTCTTAAAAATTCCTCTACTTCATTATTAGGGATATCCTTCTGCTTGAAGGAATGCCCCTATTCAATGGTGCCTTGTTTAACAGTATTTTTGTTTGTGTTGCCACTGTTGTTGACGGGTGATATGGTTGGTGTAAATATCCTACCACTCCTGGTGATGCCACCAGTTTCCACAATATTCTCTACAGTCTTCTTTTCCTCTAAGATGACTTCTTTTGTCACCTTCTGTCCATTGAGATAAACAGCCTCGTCGTATAGCCAAGGTACAACATTCGTGCTCTCGTAAGGAAACGAAGCTAGAGTTGATATGGCAAGTTGATTCATTGACGATGGAGACATAGGTATCTCAACTGGATCATAAGGTATCTTTAAATATTTTCCATCTTAACCATAAGGAAGCATATATGTTTCATCACAAGGGTTGTGTAGAGGAATATGAGCCTTTCCATACACATTGTCCCACTCTTCTTCATCGCACGGTATTGTTAAAGGAATACAAGTCAAACTACTGGAAGGATTGCATAATCCACTTTTATCATCATATGGTATTTCCAACGTCTCAAATGGAATGTCAAGAGAAGAAACTTCTTTAGTCTTTGTTGCACCCCAAAATTTGACCAAAATTTATTTACCTAGCTTGTGTTCACTAGCATGATCATCTGCTTCCCATTGATATGTGGGCAGTAGATCAAGGGGTATGATTACCCAACAAGAGTTGTATGAGACTTTGAATATAGCCAAGAAGTTTATTGAAGTTTTCAAGGATTGATATCCTTGTCAGAGAATTTAAGAGACCCTCAGAAAGATTGGTTGAAACCAAGATTGTGTGCCTCATAATTTGAGAGTTGTGGGAGCTCCTCAGATGATTTTGAAGCTATGAGGATGTACTTGAAGCTTTGAGAGAGCTTATGAGATTTCTTGAAAGCCATCATGAAGCCTAGAGAGGTCATTGTGTAAGAATTCAGAAGACTCAGCCATGAGTGGTGGAATTAGGGTTTGACTGGGTCAATCCTAGGTCAACTGATGATTTGGAGAGGGTTGAGACCTAATCCAAGAGCCATGTGATCATGGATTGATGCATTGAGATGCTATAAGGATTATTCCTAGACCAAATCATCATGATTGAAGAGTTTGACAAGTTTTAAGCTAGGGTTTCTAAGGCTTGACAGTGTAAAATCCCCTAGTTTGATCCCTATCTTCAAGGCAGTTTAGATCAATATGTGATTGTCATCTCATCTTACCTACAACTTGAATGTTGTATAGCTTGCTCTTAGCTTTAATTTGAGTACTAGAAGTCCTTGATAGGATTTGTAGAGCTCAAGTTATGACTCTGACAAGTTACAGGTCGTCTGAGGTATGTGAATCTGGGTCCTTGAAAGTCACCCAACTTGCATCCAACTTTTTCCCAAGTAGGATGATTCCTATGAAATCTTGGTCAACATGGATGTTGTTCCTCATCTTCTTAGCTTTCTATAGAGTACTAGAAGTCCTTGATAGGATTTGTAGAACTCAACTTATGGCTTTGACAAGTCAAGGGCATTTTGGTCATTTGGAGATTATAGGTCATTTCAAGCATAAGGACATATCTCCTAATTCCAAGCTTCAAATGGAAAAATCTTCAACATAAAACTTGCTTAAAATGATGTTTTAAGGCTAGTAGGGAGGTCATGAGATGTTGAAAAGGCTTGTAGCAAAAAGTGATAAAAATGGCCTAAAATGGAGGCATAAGTTAAATAAGTTGAAATTGGAAATTGGAAATCTCAAGTTACACATCCAAACCATGGCATATAATAGGTCATTTTGACTCTAAAAGGAATTCTAAAAACAATGGTTCAGCCACAATTTTGATTTGAGGCCTAGATCATGGGGCTGCTTTGGAAATTGCTTGCTTGCATAATAAGGCACAAAGGTAAAACTCAAAGAAACTCAATGTACAAGCTTGCTAAGGGTTTTAACACACCATATATCTCATTTAGGGGAATTTCAAGTCAGTTACAAGGGGTTGTAAGGATTATGGCATGAGATGATATGTGAGAAGAAGTGAATTCATAAACTCATGACATGAGAATCCCAATTTCTCATGGGATGGTTCCAGATGGTTCTAGATGATTCTAAACCACTCTATATAACATATAGAACTTGCTCAGATGCAAGGTTGGTGTAAGATTTGAGAGAAGAGAGAGTTGGCCATTTCACTTGCTTCCATGGCAAGTTGAAAGCAAAATCCACATTCTGAATCATTTCCATCCATTCTTTCAATCTAAACACATTCCTCTGATCATAGTGAAGCTGTGCAGATCAATTTGAGAGCAAAACCATGGAGATTTGAAGAGATAGCATTTGGATTTTCAAGGTTGCAAGTCATAATCGGTTTTGGAGATTGAAGCATTCTCCATCAAATCTTTTGCAAACAGAAGCTCTATCATCATTCAAGGATCGATTCTGAAGAGTTTGAAGGCTTGCAGTGAAGGTTTACACCATCTGTGGATCAAGAAATACCAGGTTTGCAAAATTCACCCTACACCATAATTTATGCATCTTTAGGTAGAATGGTTAGGTTAGAACTGTTAGAGACCAATAGGAGATGGATTCTGAGAAGTTTGTGAGCAATTGGTGAGGTTTCAGTTGGTGTCACCATTTTTGTTTGGACCAAGAACTCGAGCTATGGTGAGCTATAGAATGAATTAGATATTAAGAATCAATCAGTGTGAGTTGGTGATCAATCTGAGGTATTTAATTTCAAGAATGGTTGAAGTTAATGTCTGAGCCTATCTTTGATCTTGGATCGGGTTTGAAGATTTAGGAGGTTTCAATTGATTTCAAGGCCATGGTTAGATTCAGGATGAAATTCTGGATGGATTAGGGTTTTGAATTTTAAGTTTTCATGGAGATTTAAGGTTATACGAGTTAGGGTAAGTTTGAGCTATGAAGCTGCTTCCATGGATTCTTCATGTTCAGACCTTGGCTAGAGGAAGAAGACGAATGTGTGACCATTAGATCATGTTAGACCCATTGACTGAGGCTTGGATCCCACGGCTGAGATTTGATTTCGTTTGTAGAGGGAAGTTCTGAAGAGCTTGTACGCTGCGTTTAATTTAAAAGGGGTCTTGGGCTCAGTTGATATCCCCACCCCCAATTCATGGCCCATTGGATTTTGTACTGCATTTTATTACTTTCTGCACCGTATCCTTTTCTTTTTCTTTATGATTTTTCAGTTAATTTTTCTGGTTAATTGGGCCTAGCGCGCCTCACTATCCCCACCCCCATTTTGAGCCCATGCATAAAATGAACTGGATATACTTGCTATTCACACCAAACATTTCATATTTTAATTTCTTTTTCTCCATTTTTCATTAATCTTTGAAAAATCGTAATAAATAGAACATTAATGATTTTTGCATGGGGATTTTTTCTCCCATTTCATGATAATGTCTATAAAATTATGAAACCAAAATATTTGCATTTCATGCATTTTTAGTATTTTTTTGTATATTTTCTATTTTAATATCTTTTTAATTCTTTTATGTTGATGCATGGTTTTGTAGAATTTTGTTAAGCTAGTTCCCTTTGAATTTTTAGGCCTTTCTTTTTAGGATAGTTAGATTAGGACTTTAGCTCCCCTCTGGATTTATTCCATAATTTTGTGATGAATTTTTGATTAGTTTTGATTAGGTGACTTTAGGTTGTGTAGAATTAGGTTAATCCTTAACATAGGTCCACAATAACACTAGAATTTTGGGTTTCTAGGTCAAGTTAGACATTGGGACATATAGGGTATTAAGGGTAGGTATATAGGATCCCCTAGAAATTATATTAGGTTTTAATATAGTAGTATACTATTTTTAGATGATTTTTGTAGTTGATAATTGTTTGTGTTGCCCTTATGGGCTTGTATTTTTGTTTGCTTTGCTTTGTGGGCTTGGAGAGTTTGGTATTGCTTTGAGGAGCATTGAGGAGCATAGTAGAAGACTTGGAGATTGATTGAGGAGCTTCAGAGCTTGATCTTATTTGTTTTGTTAGGGTTAGGGATTAGGAAGAGTTTAGACCTAGTTGTCTTCTTTCTTAAACATGGATGGTATCTTTCACCTCCATTCCTCCCTATGATTCAAAGTCATTCCATGGTATACACCTCTCTCCTTATGAGGGATAAGTGATGATATCTAAGAAGTAGAACTTTTGAGGGGACCCTTCATTTGATGTTGAACCCTTATAGGTCACCTTTGGTGGTCAATAAGCAGTTCAATGTCCCAGCTTATCCAGTTAAGTGATTGCCTCTGGTTTGAGCATCTTGAGAGATGTTGAGCTTGAGTGAGAAGATGAAGACTTCATTGAAGAGTGTGGAAGAGGATGATTCCTTGAGTATTGCCATTCCAGCTGAAGCTTTGAAGAGCAACAAGAGCAAGTTGATCCTTGAAGACCCAATGAAGATGAAGTAAAGACTGAAGGATGAAGTTGACACTTCTAAGTGATTGAAGATTACTCTGAGAAGCTGAGGCTTGCAGGAAGAGAAGACCAAGTTGAGACTGATAAAGCAAGGAGAGCTTGAAATCTTGAGGACTAAGTTGATACTTAGGAGGAGGATTCAATTGAGATTGATTCTGAAGGGGCTGAAGCTTGAAGAAGAACATAAGTTGAAACTTATGGTGAAGGGTTGAAACCTGGAAAAGCAAATTGATATTTGACAAGAGTGATGGAAGTCTGAAGACTGAGTTGCTGTTGGAAGAGCTGAGGCTTGGAGTTGAGAGAGGAGTTGATTTGCTTTCTTATCTTTTTCTTTGCTGTATTGATGTGTTTTGTTTGACTTGCTTGATGCATTAGAATAAGTCCATATCTAGAATAGCTTTAATCTAGGAGCATGATTGCACTAGAGGTTGAGTTGCTCCCTCTGCTTGTATTGTTACTGTGTGGCTTTGCTTGCGGGTATTCGGTAGAGCCCTGCTCCCTTGCCCATGTGGTTTGTTTTTGATAGCATGATTTTATTTCTTTTGTATGATTGCAGTTTACTGTATTTTGCTTGATAGCATGTTTACTTTCAGTATGATTGTTGTTATTCATTCTGGCTTGAGGTTGAGTTGAGCTTGTGGAGGCTGAAGCCCCACACACATTTTCTCCCTCACTTGCATTGCGTGCATTTTACTGTTAAGTTGATGCTTTGTCTGTTTCGGTGTATCATTGACAGGATCCCTTAGGACTCTCATTTCCTTTGATAAGGAATTGATGATAGAACTTTAGGTTGAAACCTATGCATGACAACTTGTTGGAGTTCCCTGTTTAAACCTCAACCATAGGATGAATCCTTGGCATGACAACAGTAGGACTTGGTAGTCTCCCTCCTAGTTGAGCCTGTTCTCTTCTCATCTCAAAACAGTTTAAGATACAGTAATCATGAATGATTTCTTTCGTACGTTACGAGCCTTAAGCTATCTGAGAAAGGATTGTGGGAGAGTTTCTTTTCCACAATCTGGATGTTTAGTATGGTACCCTTTTTGGGTGACATGCGATGCATTCACTCTCAGGTCATAGTCTCTAGTGCGATTGAAATTGCAAACACAAAAAAAACACTTCTTTCGTAAAAGACAGGAAATAATGCGTAGTGTCCTGAACTACGTAAGCTCTGATCTCTCATACCTGTTGAGAGTACGTAGGCACAGTACCGATGTATTGGCGAGCTACCTTCCCCCATAACCCGTCGTAGGTCGAACTACATTGACTCTGATTTCTCGTTCTCTGATGAGAATACGTAGGTATAAAGCGCGACGCTTTGCCGAGTCAATTTCTTTTCTTTTTAAGCCAGCCTTGATAGGTAGATAGATAAAACCAACCCGTCCAGTAAACACAACAAGCGCGGATCCCGTCGAGTACGACGGACGTGAGGGGTGCTAATACCTTCCCCTTGCGTAACCGACTCCCGAACCTAGACAATGGTTGCGACGACCTTGTCTTACCCTTCTTCGTTAGGTTTTTTCCGATCGTTTCCTTTCCCGCTCTGAGGGATAAATAACGAAAGGTGGCGACTCTTCTGTTGTGCCGGCACCTTATTTTCGCGTAAGCGACAGTCTTCGAAATTTTTTATGCTACCAATACGCCTTGATCAATGAGGCGATGAATGCCTTTCTTCAATTCGGCGCATTCTTGAGATTTGATCACACAAACGCGACAATTGGATGGACAGCCAGGATAAATATTTTTCAATAAAAGTTGCTCTTTGACAATGGAGAGGGGCGTCTTCAGTTTATCAATATTCGAAATTAATCGGATCCCTTTAGAGCTCTCGATCATGTGTATTGAGTGATGATGAGGCGACATTGGATTGGTCTTTATATTCGGGGTACTTCGGGTGAAATTTATTGCTTTTGAATCAATAAAGTCCTGAACTACGTATTTCAAAGTCTTGCAATTCTCAATGTTAGGGCGTGGGGTGTAACAGCCCAATTTTCATTAATTAGTTATTTATATTAATTAAATGATTTATGAGGATTGTTTAATTAATGGATGATTAATTAAATTAATTAATAGATGTTGGAGAGAATTTGAATAGAAAGACTTATATAAGGAAAAGTGAAGAGAAATGAGAAAGATAGAAACATAAAGGAAAGAATAGAGAATGAAGGAGAAAGAGGAGAAAAGAGAAGAGGAAGAGGGGAAAAGCTTAGAAGCTCAAGAACTCTCAATCATCGATTTATTTAAGGTAAGGGTGTGAAATATTATTATCTTAACAATGTATATGATTATGTATGCTTGGGTTAGATTGTTGGATGTTTTTCTACAACTTCCATTTTAGGGCAAAAGTGGATTTAATCGATAGAAATCGAGTTTTTACGGTTAAAAATGAGAATAAATGGTAAAGTTTAAATCGAGGGATGTTAGACTAAGGTTATTGAAACTGGTTTTGTGAGAATCGGTCGGTTTTGTGGAGATTTGTGGAAGTTGGCAGTGATGGGTTTGAAGTTCGCAGACACTCGCTAATTTGTTCGCTAGGCGAGCTGGAAGCGAACGTTCGCTAGGCGAGCTAGTAGCGAGCCAGTAGCGAAGGGTATAGACTTGGTCAGAATGGATTTGGTGTGTTTCGTTGGTAACGAATGGAGTGGCGGAGGTTCGCTAGGCCTTCCCTCAACGAGTTGGGTAGCGAAGCAAGTCAGTAGCTTCTGTTTGCCTTCGCGAGCTTGTTCGCTTGGCGAACAAGTAGCGAGCACTCGTTAGGGGCTTGCTTAGTGAGCAAGGTAGCGAGCATGACAGATTATTTTTTTCTTGTGTGATCCATCCGAGGTCGGTTTTCCGATTCGAGTGTGATTAAGCCTTTCTTTTTGGGCAATGATTTATGATATGATACGTCGTGTTGTGGGTAGCCTTATGGCGTGAATCCTAGATTATGAATTGATTGTGAAATGTAGCCTTTGGCAAAATATAATGCATTGTTTAATTGAATAAGAATGCATGATGAATTGTGATTGGGTTATTGTCGTTTGGCATGATATTTGGAATGCATGAGAGCATATTGTTGATATGTGTGCATTGTTTGTGATTGTATGTGAATAATGCATGAGAACATATTGTTGATATGTGTACATTGCTTGATATAAATATTAATGACTAATGGATATGTTATGTATGCAATCATGATGTAATTCTTGAAGAGATGAATTATTTGAATGCATGAGATTAAGATGCGAGAACGGTCTTAAGTGCATTTTGTGGTTGATTGCATATGCATCATTTAGTCAAAAGGCAATGCTTGCTAGCTTTGTGGAGACTAGTGACTTGTCCCAAGCCTAGAAGAGTGGGTTTGAAAGCTTAGAGGATGGGCTTTTGGTGGTTATCAGTCTAGAAGAGTGGACCCGATTTAATGTAAAAACCGAAAAATGATAACAAGTATTGGTACCACATGGCATTGAGTTGCATTAAGTTGTATTGATTCACATAGCATAAATTTCATTATTATATGAAATATGCTTGTGTGTGTGGATGGTTGATTTGAAAATTTTGGATACGTGTAATATGAAATATGTCTTGTGATTATCCATCTGCATGTATACATGTTGTGAAATCTATGATGAGTTATGATGAAGTGTGGTGAGAAAAGTGGATTATGTATATTCTATATTTGTGTATGTATATATGATTATATGCATTGATTATTATGATAATATTTCTCACCCTTCTGCTGTTTCATAATGCTCTATGAGGCATTGCAGATTAGGTTGCTGGAGGTTCTTTTGTGAAGTATAGCTTCATTCTTTTGAGTCGGATTGCTCTGATATGTAGCACCGGGTAGTTAGGCTTGTATAGCATTCTTTTGGGGTACATGTGTATGTATCTGATGGAAAATGTTTTGTAAAACATGAATGAGGTTGTGAACCAAAATTGATGATGTGTAATTGCATGGTGACATGTTTTAAGTGATTCAAATGTTTGGTTCTTCCGCTTAAATTTAAATATTGAAACGTGGGTGTAAGGACGAAGTTCCTCTATTTGAAAGCTACCCCAATGTTACATGTCTTTTATGGAGCAGGTGTTGTATGTTAATTGGTGAATGATGTGACATGCTTCTTTTATACCATATTTTCAACTTAACTCTGATGAAATTTTATTATGTGTTTAACTGTTTTATTAATTATTTGGGGGTATAGAAAGGGGTGTTACATTAAGTGGTATCAGAGCAGGTCGGGCAGTTGGCCAAGTTGTTAACTTGTTTGTTTCCCATTTATATCTGATTGTGTGTGTGACACTATCGATATTGTTTGACCTTGTGAGTTCTGTTGTTGAGATACAAAATGATGGTTGCCGGTAGGAATGACGAAGCGATTGCGGAGGCTTTGACGAGATTGGCCGGAGCGATTGGGCATAATCCTCAAGCCAATGTGAATGTTGGAAACTATGCTGATGATGAATTCCGTGCTTTGGGAAGGTTTCAAAGGAATAACCCACCAGTTTTCAAGGGAACCCATGAACCTGATAAAGCACAAGTTTGGCTGAAAGCAATGGAGAAGATCTTTCGAGTTATGAAGTGTTCAGATGCGCAGAAGGTGTAGTTTGGCACTCATATGCTCGAAGAAGAAGCTGAGGATTGGTGGGGTAATACTCGCCAGAGGTTTGAAGAGAGTGGTCTTGTGGTTACCTGGGATCTCTTTAGGGAGACATTTCTAGAGAGGTATTTTCCAGAAGATGTGCATGGTAATAAGGAGATTGAATTCCTTGAGCTGAAGCAGGGTAACTCAACTGTAGCCGAGTATGCGTCAAGATTCGAGGAATTAATGAAGTTTTTTCCTCACTACAACACTGTTAATGCTGAGAGATCTAAGTGTCTCAAGTTTGTGAATGGTTTGAGGCCGGAAATTAAGCAAGTTGTTGGTTATCAGGAAATCAGGCGATTTTCTGAGTTGGGGAATAAGAGTAGGATTTATGATGAAGATAGTAGGGCTCGGTGTAGCCACTACAAGAGTTTAAGTGATGAGAAAGGAAAGGGTCAATTTAGAGGGAAGCCGTATGTGACTCATGCTGATAAGGGGAAACAAAAAGCTAGTTTTGGTAAGAAGCCGAGTGGGGGAGGAGCCTCTACTCTAGTGAGATGTTATAATTGTGGTGAAGCGGGACATCGTGCTCCCGAGTGCAAGGGTGTTGGACTGAAGTGTTTCAAGTGTGGCAAGCCAAGCCATAAAGCTCTTGAGTGCAAAAGCGGTGCGGGTGTGACTTGCTACAACTGTGGTGAGCAAGGGCACATTAGTACCAAGTGTGACAAGCCGAAGAAGACTCAAGGGAGCGGGAAAGTGTTTTCTCTATCTGGATCAGATACTGCTAATGATGATCGATTGATCCGAGGTACGTGCTTCATTAATGGTATACCTTTGATCGCTATAATTGATATTGGAGCTACGCATTCTTTTATTTCTTTGGATTGTGTTAAGAGATTAAATCTTGAGATGTCTGTTGTGGGTGGAGGTATGGTTATTAATACTCCTGCTATGGGTTCGATAACTACCCTGTATGTGTGTTTGAATTGTCCGTTGAGTATTTTCGATAAAGATTTTGGAGTTGATTTAGTGTGTCTTCACTTAGATCAACTTGATGTTATTCTTGGGATGAATTGGTTGGAATTCAATCGTGTTTATATTAACTGTTTTGACAAAACGGTTATTTTTCCTGGATCTGACGAGGAAGGAGATTTGTTTATGACTGCTAAGCAAGTGAAGGAGTCAGTACAAGATGGTGCAAAAGTATTTATGTTGATGGCAACTTTGAACGTTGGTGAAAATGGAGAAATGGATGCTTTACCAATTGTCCGTGATTTTTCGGAAGTTTTTCCTAAGGAGATAAGAGATTTACCGCCGGAACGAGAAGTGGAGTTTACGATCGATTTGATTCCGGGAACTAGTCTGATATCGATGACTCCATACCGCATGTCCGCATCGGAATTGAAAGAGTTGAAGAGTCAAATTGAAGATCTGCTTGATAAGAGATTTATTCGTCCGAGTGTGTCGCCGTGGGGTGCACCAGTGTTGTTGGTTAAGAAGAAAGAAGGTTCTATGAGGCTCTGTGTGGACTACAGACAATTGAATAAGGTGACTATCAAGAATAAGTATCCACTTCCGAGGATTGATGACTTGATGGATCAGTTGGTTGGTGCAAGTGTGTTCAGCAAGATAGATTTGAGGTCTGGGTATCATCAGATTCGTGTGAAGGCTGAGGATATTCCGAAGATTGCTTTTAGAACCAGGTATGGACACTATGAGTATTCTATGATGCCATTTGGTGTGACTAATGAACCAGGTGTATTTATGGAGTACATGAATAGGATTTTCCATCCTTATTTGGACAAGTTTGTGGTTGTGTTCATTAATGACATTTTGGTTTATTCGAAGAATGAAGAAGAGCATGCCGAGCATTTGAAGATTGTGTTATCTGTGTTGAAAGAGAAACAGTTGTATGCGAAATTCTCTAAGTGTGAATTTTGGTTGAAGGAAGTGAGTGAAGGTGAGAAAATACTTAGAAGGGGGGTTGAATAAGTTTGAAGATTAAAACTTAGAAATAAAAACTCAAGTATTTTTATCCTGGTTCGTTGAACTCAACTACTCCAGTCCACCCTTCCTAGAGTGATTTGCCTTTCTCAATCAAGGACTTAATCCACTATTTAATCAACTGATTACAATAGTAAGCACTAAGAACAACTGTTCAAAGTCTTCTCAAGAACTACTGATCCTGACTGGATCTTCTTAAGGTTTACAATCAAATGTAATACAAATACAAGTGTTTAAGAATTGCTTCTATAAAGCTTTATCACAACTGTGATTTTTCACTTAACTATTAAGAACAAAGAAATAAATTCTTAGAAAGAATATGAATAGTATGAGAGCTTGAATATTGATTTCTTTTTCATAAAACGTCAACTGAAGAAATTGGTGAAGTCTTGCTTTTATAGGCAGCTGATCCAAGGTGAGCTTCACGTTGAGAAGAGTGTCCAAAAGGTCTGAGCCTTTTTGTCTTCACATCAAGTGACCTTTCCTCGAAGAAGAAAGCACAGATAAATCCTTTTTGTCTGTGTTCTTGTGTCTAGCATAAATAAGGAAAGAGTCGTTTGGATCATTCCAACGGATATAAACTTTGAATAATTCTTCTTCAGTTTTCAGCAAATTCATCAGAGTCTAATTGGGTCAGAGTCTTCTGATGATGATCAGAGTTTTGCTGAATCAGAGTCTTCTGCAGCAGGTGTGCTTTTAGCGTGTTTAAGATCAGAGCATATTTGAGACAGATCTTCAGTACTGGCAGCTTTAGTACTTTCAGAATCTTCTGTAGAAACTATGCTTTGAAAAACTCTTCATACAGAATTCTTCTTTGGTTCAGATGCTTCTGACTTGCTTCAGATTCTTCTGGAGCTTCTGCTTCAGATCCTTCTAGAGCTTCTGCTTCAGAATCTTCTGGAGGCTACGCTCAGGATCTTCTGTTGGCAGCAATCAGAATCTTCTAATGGATGCATCTGGTGCTTCAGAGTCTAGCTAATTTCTTATGTTCAATTCTGATTTACTTCTGGAGTGTTAATTCCTTTACTATCTGCAGTAAACATTCTCAAGCAAATTTTAGAGTATATAATTCTAAATTACAAAATTTCATAATAGTTATCATCAAAACATAGAGATATTATTAAGAACCAATCTATGTTCTAACAATCTCCCCCTTTTTGATGATGACAAAAACATCAGAAATTTTGTTTAATTGAAAATATGATAATTATAACTCCCCCTGAGATGATGAATCTCCCCCTGAATTAAATACAAATAAGGAATAGAAACTTCCCTTTTGTCTTGAGTAATTTTCAGAGTTAGATCTTGATTGTTCTTTTAACATTTCAGAGTCAGAGTGTCTTGCAAATTTCAGAGTCAGAGTTTAATAATTGTCAAAAGATCTGAGAGTCTCAGAGTTTCTTTTACAGAGTGTACTTATCAAATGTTCTGAAATACTCAGATTTAATGTTAGATAAAATAGATATGTCTGAAGTTTCATTCTGGTGAAGTTTAACTAAACGTTCAGATCTATATTTTCTCCCCCTTTTTTGTCATAAGCAAAAAGTAAAAACTTTAAAAAGACAAATAAAAGGAAACAGTAAAGAAGATAAATCATGTGGAGAAAAATTTGAGTAATTCATTCAATGAGTTCAGAGCAAGAGTACATGCATCAGAAGATATTCAAAAAATACATAAGCAAACATCAGATGCAAAAACATCAGAATGAAAAAAAATGAAAAACTAAGAGTGTTTTGACAAAAGCATCTTCAACAGATCCGTGATCTCAGAGGAGGATTGCTCTTGCTTTGACATCCACTTAGCCATTGTTTCATTCTTCTGATCCTGTTTTGACATCCACTCAGTCATGTCTTCAGACTTTTTATCCTGTTTGGCCATCCAATACTTGATCTCTGATTGACCAGCTTCCAGAGCAGCAATTTTATCCTCAAAATCTGGATGTTCTTTCTTTATCTCAGATGATGAAGGTTGATCATTTTCTGGAGCTTGAGCAGAGTCAATTTCCATAGGGTCTGTAGAGCTTGGAGCATTAGAGCCAGAAGGAAGTTCTACTAGAGTCATGGCCAAAGGGTTGTCTTCAGATGCAAGTTCAGTATTTTCTTCTGATGGAGGAGCATCTGTAAGAAGTAAAGGTCCAAATCTCTTGACAGTCCATAATAGACTTCTTGCAGCTTCAGCAAATCTGAGCTTCACATCATCAGAACATATGTTCTTCAGATTTGATGCTACAGTGTTGAATCTGTTGATGAATCCATTCCATATGACATCAGATTCTTGGGCATCCATTGTTGCTGAACACTTCTTCTGTACAGTACCTAAATACAATTGTATTTCTTGCAAAAAAAGATTGAAATAAATGATCAACATTAAGTCTAGGTTTGGGATGTAACAGAGTCTCCAATGTTATTGGTTTTGGTTGGGGAGTAGGTGGAAAAATGGATTTCTGAATGGAGATCAGAGGAGGAGGGTAGTATGGTATGAAAGGAATTTCAGGGGATTTGTCTGGTTTGGATCTGTTTAAAGCATTTAACAGATTTGGTTTTGCTTTGGTGTGATAGGAAACCACGTCAAAGGGTTTATTGGAGTAAGGTTGGAAGACAGATTTTGCAGGTTCATCAGAAGCAGCAGGTTTATCAAATGAAACTGGTATAGCTGAAGTAACAGCTTTTGCAGATTTAGCAGAATAGGATATTGTTGCTAATGAACCTACATTTGACATGGATTGAATATAAGTGAGAAGCACAAATGGTAAGGTGATTGTAAGTTTGGGTTTCAAGGGAGTGATAGGGTCAGATGGTTCAACTTTGTCATATAAATCTTTGAGTTTGAAACCATAGGCAAGATTGTGAAACAGGGATGAGAATTGTGCACATGAAATAGATGTTCTTGGGTTAGATGTTGGGTTAGAATTTGGAATGAGGATTTCAGATGATGGTGCAGGTGTGGGAGTAGGATCTGGAATAGGAACTTTGGAAGATATAGGGGGTTCTGGTTGGCTTACCTCAGAATCTCTGTGAGAAGGAGAGATTAGAAAATCTGGGTGAATGTCAGATTCTGAGGAGTTTGATGAAGTGGTTGGTGTGCAAGAAGTAGAAGACACTTGAAAAACAGTTTTCAGAGGTGTAACATCAAGAACTTCTGTCTCGGGGATGTTGATTCCAGATGGGTTGATTGATTCTGAGGGAATTTCAGAGGGATTTGATGAGGGTGGATCAGATGAAATTTTTATTGGTTCAAATGAAACTGGAACAGATTTAGTGGGTTCAGATGTTTTGGATGGTGGATAATCTGATTGTGGTTGTTTCTCTTGTTGTTGTGTTTGAGGTTCAGATGATTTTTGTTGTTGTTGATGTGCAGAGTCCTTTTCTTGTAGGGGTTCAGATTGTTTTTCTGGTTGTTTTTCTTGTGGTTGCTTTTGTTGTTCAGATGGCTTTTGTTGTACAGATGGTTTTGTTGTTTGTTATTGTTATGTGGGTTGTTTTTCTGATGGTTGTTTTTGTGGTACAGATGGTTTGGTTGGAACCTCTGGTTGTGGAGTCTGAATTTTTTGTTTTGTTGTTGTTGGTTGTGGTACAGAGGGTTGTTGTACAGGTGATATGGAAATTGGATTAGAAGATTTTTGTGGAGATGGCGTAGAAACATGAGGTGGAGCAGTAAAAAATTTATTTTGTGTAGAGGGTGGTTTTGGAATAGACTTAACATTTGAATCATTTATAACAATAGGATTTGCAGAAGATACAGAAGTTTTAGTACCTTTGATTTTGATTCTTTTAGCAGGAACAGAGGGAGTGTCTCCAGATTCTTTCCTCTTGAGCAGCTTCTGTGGCTTCTCAGCAATCTTTGGCTTCTTCTGAACAGGTGCAGCTTCTGCTTCTGGTTGAGTCCTCTTTCTTGGTGTTTCTTCTTCTTCTACAACAGGCAATGGTTGTCTTGCTCTCTTGATAATATCTGCAGGAATAGGCTTTCCTTCTGCCTTGCACTCATCAATATATCTTACAACAATTGCCCTAGGTTCTTCAGCATAGAACAGAGGGTAATCATCTACAGGAGTTCTCTTCGGACTCAGTTCATAAATGTTCAGCTTCTTGGGAGCTGTTGTGAGTTCTTCTACTATTTTAAGTCTCTGAAGACTTTTGGCATTCAGAGGCTTTCCCAAAATAAATTCCAATTCCTCTGTGACTCCAGCAGCGTACAGAGCAGTTACAAGTCCATTCTCAGTTAGAAGATCTGAGATTAACCTTCCAAAAGGAATCCAGGTTCTGATCTTCTGACCTTTTTCTTTCACATATTCTCTAGAGGCATTTATATGATTCCATAGATGCATAAAAAGAATATACGGAAGATCTACCTTGGTGCTCTGACTGAGGCAATACATAAAGTAGAGCTGTTCATTATTGACATAGTCTGGAGAGTTTGTTAACTTTCTGTGATGAATGCATCCCATGAAGATCTTAGCCCAGATCTTGTAGTCAGGCTTCAGATCCTTGAACTTATTAGAAGCTTGTCCAGCAGTCATCACTTCTTCATAAACTTCATCCATATCAACACGGCCAGCTGGCAAGTGTGATACTCCATCTGTTTCCTCATAGCCAATGAGTTTTCTAATCAGATCTTCTGTTATAATTATCTCTTTGCACAGAACAGAAGATAGAATGAACTTAGGATATACAGAAGCATGAATCCAGAACTCTTTCACAAGAAGAGGATAAACTGGTCCAAAAAGTCTATCAAAATACTTCACCCATCCTTGAGCACCTATAATGGAGCGAAATTCAAATCCATTCTCAGCAAGTGAATCGAATTCCACCATTGATTCAAATAGAACTTCCAGCTTTTCAACAGGTGTGAGCAAAGTTCTTTTTGGTGGAGTATAAGGAGTTACGCCCATGTTAGCAGAGGTAACTGCAGCCATTGTAGATAGAAATTGTGCAGCAATTGATGATGAGGTTGCCATTGAAGATGGATTTGTCACACGCTTAGGGTTTTTATGAAGAGAGAAGAGGAGACAGAAATGCATAAACAAATGAGTTGTGAAAAGTGTGAATGTGAGGAGAAGAGATGTATTTATACTAAAACACATAGGCATACAAACAGTCAGAATAAGGCATGTTTGAACAAAGCATTTAATGAAAAGAATAAAAATCATTTCAAGCATTTATTGATTCTGACAATTTGGGGGGAAAATCAAGATTTTCACTATTCAAACTTCACCTCAAACGTCTCTTCAGTAGTGTGCACGCCACCTTTGCAGATCTGGAGTGACACGTGTTTGCTTGCATGTGTTCTGAATTCTCTTGAGAAATGAAACGTTAACCAACGTCCAGATCCTCTAAGGATTGTTAGTTCAGAGTTTCACAAAAGAAAATAAATAAGCAATCAGAAGAAATACTTCAGAGCATTAGGCATTTTTGCATCTGTAAAATTTGCTTCTGATAAATATCATTCTGGACAAAAATCCATACCAATATTTTTCAGAATAAATTTGAATCTATCTTCAACAAGGGGTTTTGTGAAAATATCTGCCCATTGATGATCTGTATCAACAAAGGCTAAATTTATGATTCCCTTCTAAACATAGTCTCTGATGAAATGATGCTTAATTTCTATATGTTTTGCCTTAGAGTGTAAAATGGGGTTTTTAGACAAACATATAGCAGAAGTATTATCACATAAGATAGAACTGTTACTTTCAAATATTTGATAATCTTCTAGCTGACTTTTCATCCAGAGCATCTGCGTGCTACATCCAGCAGCAGCAATATATTCTGCCTCTATGGTTGAAAGTGCAATTGTGGGTTGCTTCTTGCTGTACCAAGAGATTAGATTTCTTCCTAGAAATTGACAACTTCCAGAAGTACTTTTCCTTTCCACTTTGTCTCCAGCGTAGTCAGCATCACAGAATCCAACTAATTTGAAATCATCAGATTTTCTGTAACACAAACCCACATTAGAAGTACCTTTCAGATACATTAGAATCCTCTTGACAGCTGTCAAGTGTGATTCTCTAGGATTTGATTGGAATCTAGCACACAAGTATACACTGAACAATATGTCAGGTCTAGAAGCAGTTAAGTAAAGAAGAGATCCTATCATACCTCTATAGAGCTTCTGATCTACTTTCTTACTTACCTCTTCCTTGCCAAGTGAGCTAGTTGGATGCATGGGAGTCTTTGCCAGCTTACTATCAGTCATGTTAAATTTTTTCAGAAGTTCTTTAACATATTTGGTCTGATGTATGTGAGTGCACTCTGGAGTTTGATTGACTTGGATTCCTAGAAAGAATCTCAGTTCTCCCATCATGCTCATTTCAAATTCTGCCTGCATACATTTAGCAAACTCCTTTCCCAGCATAGTATTGGTAGATCCAAATATTATATCATCCACATAAATTTGACAAATTAGAAGATCTTTCTTAATTGATTTACAAAAGAGTGTTGTGTCCACTTTGCCTCTGGTGAAATTTTTCTCCAAAAGAAAATTGCTCAATCTCTCATACCAAGCTCTGGGAGCTTGTTTTAAACCATATAGAGATTTCTTTAGTTTGAAAACATGATCTGGAAATTTTTCATTCTCAAAACCAGGAGGTTGGTGGACATAAACTTCTTCTTCTATAATACCATTTAGAAATGCACTTTTAACATCCATCTGATACAGAGTGATGTTATTTTGTGCAGCAAATGAAATAAGAAGGCGTATAGATTCTAACCTTGCCACTAGAGCATAAGTTTCAGTGTAATCAATACCTTCTTGTTGACTGTACCCTTGAGCAACAAGCCTTGCCTTATTTCTTTCAACTTCTCCTTTCTCATTTATCTTATTTCTGAAGACCCATTTAGTTCCAATTATATTGAATCTTTGTGGTCTTTGAACTAAATCCCATACATCATTTCTGGTGAATTGATTTAAGTCTTCTTGCATGGCAATAATCCAATCATTGTCTTGCAGAGCTTCATCTACAGAAGATGGTTCAATTTCTGACACCAGTCCAAATAATGATGCTTCAGATGATCTTATAAAGGATCTTGTTCTGATGGGATCATCCTTCTTTCCAATAATGACATTCTCTGGATGAGAAGCTTTAATTCTGGATGATGATCCTCTAAAAGTTGATTCTTCATAAATGTTTAGATCGTTCATCTGAGAAGTTAAAGGAATAGCATCTGGCGTTGCTTCTGGTTCCTTCACTTGAGCTTTGTCTGCCTATGGGACTTCAGAGTCTGTGAAGAAGAGCATGCCGAGCATTTGAAGATTGTGTTATCTGTGTTGAAAGAGAAATAGTTGTATGCGAAATTCTCTAAGTGTGAATATTGGTTGAAGGAAGTGAGTGAAGGTGAGAAAATACTTAGAAGGGGGGGGGGGGGGGGGTTGAATAAGTATGAAGATTAAAACTTAGAAATAAAAACTCAAGTATTTTTATCCTGGTTCGTTGAACTCAACTACTCCAGTCCACCCTTCCTATAGTGGTTTTCCTTTCTCAATCAAGGACTTAATCCACTATTTAATCAACTGATTACAATAGTAAGCACTAAGAACAACTGTTCAAAGTCTTCTCAAGAACTACTGATCCTGACTGGATCTTCTTAAGGTTTACAATCAAATGTAATAAAAATACAAGTGTTTAAGAATTTCTTCTATAAAGCTTTATCACAACTGTGATTTTTCACTTAACTATTAAGAATAAAGAAATAAATTCTTAGAAAGAATATGAATAGTATGAGAGCTTGAATATTGATTTCTTTTTCATAAAACGTCAACTGAAGAAATTGGTGAAGTCTTGCTTTTATAGGCAGCTGATCCAAGGTGAGCTTCACGTTGAGAAGAGTGTCCAAAAGGTCTGAGCCTTTTTGTCTTCACATCAAGTGACCTTTCCTAGAAGAAGAAAGCACAGATAAATCCTTTTTTTCTGTGTTCTTGTGTCTAGCATAAATAAGGAAAGAGTCGTTTGGATCATTCCAACGGATATAAACTTTGAATAATTCTTCTTTAGTTTTCAGCAAATTCATCAGAGTCTAATTGGGTCAGAGTCTTCTGATGATGATCAGAGTTTTGCTGAATTAGAGTCTTCTGCAGCAGGTGTGCTTTTAGCGTGTTTAAGATCAGAGCATATTTGAGACAGATCTTCAGTACTGGAAGCTTTAGTACTTTCAAAATCTTCTGTAGAAACTATGCTTTGAAAAACTCTTCATACAGAATTCTTCTTTGGTTCAGATGCTTCTGACTTGCTTCAGATTCTTCTGGAGCTTCTGCTTTAGATCCTTCTGGAGCTTCTGCTTCAGATCCTTCTGGAGCTTCTGCTTCAGAATCTTCTGGAGGCTAGGCTCAGGATCTTCTATTGGCAGCAATCAGAATCTTCTAATGGATGCATTTGGTGCTTCAGAGTCTAGCTAATTTCTTATGTTCAATTCTGATTTACTTCTGGAGTGTTAATTCCTTTACTATCTGCAGTAAACACTCTCAAGCAAATTTTAGAGTATATAATTCTTAATTACAAAATTTCATAATAGTTATCATCAAAACATAGAGATATTATTAAGAACCAATCTGTGTTCTAACAGTGAGTTTCCTTGGTCATGTGTTTCGAGTAGAGGTATTGCAGTTGATTCGTAGAAGGTCGAAGCGGTGTCGCAAATGGAGACTCCAAAATCAGTTTTTGAGATTAGAAGTTTTATTGGTTTGGCCGGTTATTATCGAAAGTTCATTGAAGGATTTGCTAAGTTATCATTTCCATTGACGCAGTTGACTAGGAGAGGTTAAGCTTTTGTTTGGGATGCAAAGTGTGAAGGAATTTTCGAAGAGCTTAAGAGAAGATTGACGACAGCTCCTGTTTTGATTTTGCCAAATCTGGAAGAACCGTTTGTTGTGTATTGTGAAGCTTCTTTGATGGATTTGGGAGGTGTGTTAATGCAAAATAATCTATTTGTAGCTTATGCTTCGAGGAAACTCAAAGTGCATGAGAAGAATTATCCGACACATGACATAGAATTGGTCACCGTTGTATTTGTGTTGAAACTTTGGAGGCATTATCTATTTGGTACGAGATTTGAAGTATTTAGTGATCATAAGAGTTTGAAGTATCTCTTCGATCAGAAAGAATTGAATGCAAGGAAAAGGAGATGGTTAGAACTTCTGAAAGATTATGATTTTGGGTTGAATTACCATCCGGGTAAAGCAAAATGTGGTAGCTGATGCGTTGAGTAGGAAATCATTGCACATGTCGATGATGATGATAAAAGAGTTGGAATTGATTGAGCATTTTCGTGATTTGAGTTTGGTGTGTGAGAAAACTTCTTATGGAGTTAAGCTTGGAATGTTGAAGCTTACTAGTGGTATTCTTGACGAGATTCGAGAAGGACATAAATTTGGTTTGAGTTTAGTTGATCGGTTGACTTTGATCAATCAAGGCCGAGGCGGTGATTTCCAGATTGATGAGAATGGTATCATGCGGTGTCGTGATAGAGTTTGTGTTCCTGATATTGTTGAGCTGAAGAAGAGTATTCTTGAAGAAGGGCATCGTAGTGGATTGAGTATTCATCCGGGTGCTACTAAGATGTATCAAGATTTGAGGAAAGTATTTTGGTGGCCTTGTATGAAGAAAGATATTGCTGAATTTGTGTATTCTTGTTTGACTTGTCAGAAGTCGAAGATTGAACATCAGAAACCGTCGAGTTTGATGCAACTGTTGTTTATTCCAGAGTGGAAATGGGATAGCATTTCTATGGATTTTATATCTGGTTTACCGAGGACGCCGAGTACTTTTGAAGCTATTTGGGTTATTATGGATAGATTGACCAAATCTGCTCACTTTATTCCTATGTGAATGGATTACCTGCTAGAGAGGTTAGCAAAGTTGTATATCGAGAGGATTGTCAGTTTGCATGGTATTCCGTCTACTATTGTGTCAGATAGAGATCCGAGGTTTACTTCGAGGTTTTGGGAGAGTTTGCAAAGTTCTTTGGGTACGAAGTTGCGTTTGAGTTTAGCTTATCATCCGCAGACAGATGGTCAGACTGAGAGAGCGATTCAATCACTTGGGATAGCTACCTGCCTTTGATTGAATTTACTTACAACAATAGTTTTCATTCGAGTATTGGTATGGCATCGTTCGAGGCTTTGTATGGTAGACGTTGTAGGACGCCATTGTGTTGGTATGAGTCGGGAGAGAGTTATGTAGTTGGACCCGAGATAGTTCAGCACACTACCGATAAGATTAAGATGATCCAAGAGAAGATGAGGATTTTTCAGAGCCGTCAGAAGAGTTATCATGACAAGAGGAGGAAAACACTTGAATTTCAAGAGGGAGATCATGAGTTTCTTCGAGTCACTCCTATGACTGGTATTGGTAGGGCATTGAAGTCGCGTAAGTTAACGTCGTGTTTCATTGGTCCTTTTCAGATCTTGTAGAGGATAGGAGAAGTAGCCTATCGAGTTGCTTTGCCGCCGTCGCTTGCTAATCTCCATGACGTGTTCATATAACTCAGTTGAGGAAATACATTGCGGATCCGTCTCATGTAGTCCAAGTAGATGATGTACAGGTGAGAGATAACCTGACTGTGGAAACATCACCTATGCGGATAGAGGATCAGAAGATGAAGCAACTTCGAGGTAAAGAGATTGCTTTGGTGAAGGTCGTTGGGGAGGACCGGCTGGTGGAAATGTGACTTGGGAACTGGAGAGCCAGATGAGGGAGTCTTATCCAGAGTTGTTTGAATCAGGTAACATTTTCAAGGACGAAAATTCCTAAGTGGGGGAGGGTTGTAATAGCCCAATTTTCATTAATTAATTATTTATATTAATTAAATGATTTATGAGGATTGTTTAATTAATGGATGATTAATTAAATGAATTAATAGATGCTGGAGAGAATTTGAAGAGAAAGACTTATATAAGGAAAAGTGAAGAGAAAGGAGAAAGATAGAAACATAAAGGAAAGAATAGAGAAAGAAGGAGAAAGAGGAGAAAAGAGAAGAGGAAGAGGGAAAAAGCTTGGAAGCTCAAGAACAACTCTCAATCATTGATTTATTTAAGGTAAGGGTGTGAAATATCATTATCTTAACAATCTATATGATTATGTATGCTTGGGTTAGATTGTTGGATGTTTTTCTACAACTTCAATTTTAGGGCAAAAGTGGATTTAATCGATAGAAATCGAGTTTTTACAGTTAAAAATGAGAATAAGTGGTAAAGTTTAAATCGAGGGATGTTAGACTAAGGTTATGGAAACTGGTTTTGTGAGAATCGGCCGGTTTTGTGGAGAGTTGTGGAAGTTGGCAGTGAGGGGTTTGAAGTTCGCAGACACTCGCTAGTTTGTTCGCTAGGCGAGCTGGTAGCGAACGTTCACTAGGCGAGCTAGTAGCGAGCCAGTAGCGAAGGGTCTAGACTTGGGCAGAATGGATTTGGTGTGTTTCGCTGGTAGCGAATGGAGTGGCGAAGGTTCACTAGGCCTTCGCTGAGCGAGCTGGGTAGCGAAGCAAGTCAATAGCTTTTGTTTGCCTTCGCGAGCTTGTTTGCTGGGCGAACAAGTAGTGAGCACTGGCTAGGGGCTCTCTTAGCAAGCAATGTAGCGAGCATGACAGATTGTTGTTTTCTTGTGTGATCCATCCGAGGTCGGTTTTCCGATTCGAGTGTGATTAAGCCTTTCTTTTTGGGCAATGATTTATGCTATGATACGTCGTGTTGTAGGTAGCCTTATGGCGTGAATCCTAGATTATGAATTGATTGTGAAATGTAGCCTTTGGAAAAATATAATGCATTGTTTAATTAAATAAGAATGCATGATGAATTGTGATTGGGTTATTGCCGTTTGGCATGATATTTGGAATGCATGAGAACATATTGTTGATATGTGTGCATTGTTTGTGATTGTATGTGAATAATGCATGAGAACATATTGTTGATATGTGTGCGTTGCTTGATATAAATATTAATGATTAATGGATATGTTGTGTGTGCAATCATGATGTAATTCTTGAAGAGATGAATTATTTGAATGCATGAGATTAAGATGCGAGAACGGTCTTAAGTGCATTTTGTGGTTGATTGCATATGCATCATTTAGTCAAGAGGCAATGCTTGCTAGTTTCGTGGAGACTAGTGACTTGTCCCAAGCCTAGAAGAGTGGGTTTGAAAGCTTAGAGGACGGGCTTTTGGTGGTTATCGGTCTAGAATAGTGGACCCGGTTAAATGTAAAAACCAAAAAATGATAACAGGTGTTGGTACCACATGGCATTGAGTTGCATTAAGTTGTATTGAGTCACATAGCATAAATGTCATTGTTATATGAAATATGCTTGTGTGTGGATGGTTGATTTGAGAATTTTGGATATGTGTAATATGAAATATGTCTTGTGATTATCCATCTGCATGTATACATGTTGTGAAATGTATGATGAGTTATGATGAAGTGTGGTGAGAAAAGTGGATTATGTATATTCTATATTTGTGTATGTATATATGATTATATGCATTGATTATTATGATAATATTTCTCACCCTTCTGCTGTTTCATAATGCTCTATGAGGCATTGCAGAGTAGGTTGTTGGAGGTTCTTTTGTGAAGTATAGCTTCATTGTTTTGAGTAGGATTGCTCTGGTATGTAGCACCGGGTAGTTAGGCTTGTATAGCATTCTTTTGGGGTACATGTGTGTATGTATCTGATGAAAAATGTTTTGTAAAACATGAATGATGTTGTGAACCAAAATTGATGATGTGTAATTGCATGGTGACATGTTTTAAGTGATTCAAATGTTTGGTTCTTCTGCTTAAATTTAAATATTGAAACGTGGGTGTGTCGCTTGCGCGAAAATAAGGTGCCGGCACAACAGAAGAGTCGCCACCTTTCGTTATTTATCCCTCAGAGCGGGAAAGGAAACGATCGAAAAAACCTGACGAAAAAGGGTAAGACAAGGTCATCGCAACCGTTGTCTGGGTTTGGGAGTCGGTTACGCAAGGGGAAGGTATTAGCACCCCTCACGTCCGTCGTACTCGACGGGATCCTCGCTTGTTGTGTTTACTTGGACGGGTTGGTTTTATTCTATCTACCTATCAAGGCTGGCTGAAAAAGAAAAGAAAAATGACTCAGCAAAGCGTCACACTTTATGCCTACGTATTCTCATCAGAGAATGAGAAATCAGAGTCAACGTAGTTCGGCCTACGAAGGGTTATGGGGGAAGGTAGCTTGCCAAGACATATCCATCTTGTGCCTACGTACTCTCAACAGGCATGAGAGATCAGAGCATACGTAGTTCGGGAAACTACGGTTTATTTCCTGTCTTTTACGAAAGAAGTGTTTTTATTGTGTTTGCGATTTCAATCGCACTAGAGACTATGACCTGAGAGTGAATGCGTCGCATGTCACCCAAAGGGTACCATACTAAACATCCAGACTGTAGAAAAGAAACTCTCCCACAATCCTTTCTCAGATAGCTTAAGGCTCGTAACGTACGAAAGAAATCATTCATGATTACTGTATCTTAAACTGTTTTGAGATGAGAAGAGAACAGGCCCAACTAGGAGGGAGACTATCAAGTCCTACTGTTGTCATGCCATGGATTCATCCTATGGTTGAGGTTTGAACAGGGAACTCCTAGAAGTTGTCATGCATAGGTTTCAACCTAAAATTCTATCATCAAATCCTTATCAAAGGAAATGAGAGTCCTAAGGGATCATGTCAATGATACACCAAAACAGACAAAGCATCAGCTTAACAGTAAAATGCATGCAATGCAAGTGAGGGAGGAAATGTGTGTGGGGCTTCAGCCTCCACAAGCTCATCTCAACCTCAAGCCAGAATGAAATAACAGTAATCATACTGAAAAATAAAACATCATGCTATCAAGCAATAAACAGTAAACTGCAATCATACAGATAAAATGAAATAAAGTGCCATCAGGCAAACAAACCACATGGGCAAGGGAGCTGGGCTCTACCGAATACCCGCAAGCAAAGCCACACAGTAACAATACAAGCAGAGGGAGAAACTCAACCTCTAGTGCAATCATGCTCCTAGATTCTACTTATTCTAGATATGGACTTATTCTAATGCATCAGACAAGTCAAACAAAACACAGCAATACAAAAAAGAAAAAGGAAGCAGATCAACTCCTCTCTCAACTTCAAGCTTCAGCTTCTCCAACAGCAACTCAGTCTTCAGACTTCAATCACTCTTGACAAACATCAATTGCTTTTCCAGGTTTCACCCTACAACATGAGTTCCAACTCATCTTCTCCCTTTAAGCTTCAGCTTCTTTGATCAGCTCCACCTTCAGGCTTCACCTAATCTTCAGGGATCTTCAAGTATCAACTTGCTCTTGCTGCTCTTCAAGCTCCAGCTGGAATGGCAATACTCAAGGATTCATCCTCTTCTATACTCTTTATTGAAGTCTTCATCTTCATGCTCAGACTCAACTTCTCTCAAGATAATCAAAACCAGAGAAAATCACTTACTGGATAAGCTGGGGGATATTGAACTGCTTATTTGATCACCAAAGGTGACCTATAAGGGTTCAACATCAAAGGAATAGTTCCCTCAAAAGTTCTACTTCCTAGGTGCATCACTTATCCCTCCAAAGGAGAGAGGTGTATGCCATGGAAGGACTTTGAATCATAGGGAGGAATGGAGGTGAAAGATACCATCCATGTTTGAGAAAGAAATTATCTACATCTAAACTCTTCCTAATCCCTAACCCTAAAACAACAAAAAAAAAAGAAGAAGAACAAGCTCTCAAGCTCCTCAATGCATCTTCAAATCTTCTACTATGCTCCTCAATGCTCCTTAGAACAAGATCAAGCTCCTCAAGCTCACAAAGCAAAGCAACTAAAGCAAACATGCCCTAAAGGCAACACAAACAATCAACCAATACAAAAATCAACTAAAAATAGCATACTACTATATTAAATCCTAATATAATTTCTAAGGGATCCTACATACCTACCCTTAATACCCATATATGTCCCATAGTCTAAATTGTCCTAAAAACCCAAAATCTAAAGTTACGATGGACCTATGTTGAAGTTTAACCTAATTCTACACAACCTAATAGCATCTAATCAAAACTATCCTAAATATCATCACAAAAATATGGAATTAATCCAGGGGGAACCTAAAACATATATCTAACTACCCTAAAAAGATTGACCTAAAAATACTAAGGGAGCTACCTAAACTAAAATCTACAAAATCATATATCAACTTAAAAGCATTAAAAAGAAATTTAAATGAAAAATATGCAAAAAAATATTAAAATGCATGATATAGAAAATGTTTTTATTTTATATTTTTCTAGACAAAAATATGAAAAGGGAGAAAAAACTCCCATGAAAAAATATTGATTTTTCTATTTAATATGAATTTTTAAAGATCAAAAATAAAATGGAGAGAATTAAAATGAAAATAAGAGGATGGGGTGCAGGAAGCAACAAAATACAGTTAAAACCATGCTTGGGCCCAGACTGGGGGGTCTGAATATCAAAGCGCCTGGGCCCATTTAAACCAGAAAACAATTATTAAAATGAAAAGAAAATAAGAAAAGGCGCGGTGCAAAAATGAAAGAAAATCAGTTCAAACTTGGAATGGGCCTCAAAGGGGGGTGGGGTTAGAAGTTTCACTTAAGCCCAGAATTCCTATTTTAAATGAAACGCGGCGTTTCATTCTTTCAGCTTCCCCTCCAAAACGAATTCAAATGCCAGCCGTTGGATCCTTTTCTCAGTCAAAGTCCGCGCGCTCATCCAACGCATGAAACATCATCCCTAACCTTGGGTTAGGGTTTTTCTGAAACTTCCATTAAAACCCTACTTCCATGCACAGAACTTACATCAACTCGTGTTCATTCATTTCAGCACCAAATTTAACAAAATAAAACATGATCTTGATCCATTTTCCACGCTGAACACGACTATGGTCTTAGTTTTCATTGAAAGATCCTCCATACTCAAACCCGATAGTGCAACCAACCTAATCTCAACATATCATCAATCTTCGACCTCAACCAAACTTAGATTCCTTTATATCAAAATGATCCTCACATTCCATGGGTTAAAATCATATAATAATCTTGCATTAACACTCATTAAATCACACGTTCTTGCTCCATCAAGAAATGACATCCATGAATGAAACTTCACCAATCACTCCTAAACTCATCAGAAATGATCACCTAATTGTCTCTAACCAATCTACACTAATAACTTAACCTAACCATGCCTAGATTATGAGATGAAAGAGGTTTTGCAAACCTGGCTTCTTGAAATGGTAGGTGATGTAGATCTTCAATTCAGGGCTTGAAACTCTTCAAGAATGGTCCTTGGATGATGAAAACTCTACTGTATGCAAAAGATTTGGAGGAGAGAGCTTGTACTTCAAGATCCAATGGTAATTGCTTCTTTGCAAATTCAATGTGAACACCTTCAATCTTCCATGGATGGAGCTTCAAACCAGTATGCATATACTCAGAAGGATCTATGGAGAAGGTTTGTGAAGAAAAATGGGATGGCAATGAAGAAGAATGTGGAGTTTGAATATGACTTGCAATGGAAGCTTTTTGATTTCACTCTCTCTTCTCTACACCAATTAACACCAACCTTGCATCTGAGCAAGTCACAATGGTTATATAGAATGGTTTAGAACAGTCTAGAATCATCTAGAACAATCCAATGAGAAATTCATCTTTTCATGTCATGGTATTTTGATTTCTCCTTTCTCCTTACATGGTATCTCATGCCAAATGCCTTGCAACCTTGGTTTCTGATTTGGAATTCTCCTTACATGAGATCTAGGACAAGTTACAATGCATATCTTCCTTGTTTATTGAGTTTTGCCTTGTTTTGGTTTGGTACCTTATTATGCAAGCAATCAAATTACAAAGCAACCCTATGATGCAAGCATCAAATAAAAATTGTGGCTGAACCATTGTTCTTAGAATTTCATTTGGAGTCAAAATGACCTATTACATGACATGGTTTGGACTTATAGCTTATGATTTATGATTTTCAAATTCACTTGAATTAACTTATGCCTCATTTTTAGGCCATTTTTATCACTTTTTGATATGAGCCTTTTCAACATTTCATGACCTCCCAACTAGCCTTAAAACATCATTCTAAGCAAGTTTGATGTTGAAGATTTTTCCATTTGAAGCTTGGAAGTAGGAGATATAGCCTTATGCTTGAAATGACCTATAACTTCCAAATAACCAAAATGCCCTTGGCTTGTCAAAGCCATAAGTTGAGTTCTATAAATCCTATCAAGGACTTCTAGTACTCTCTAGAAATATAAGAAGATGCTCTTCAACATTCATGTTGACCAAGAATCCATAGGAATCATCCTACTAGGGCAAAGGTTGTCTGCAAGTTGGGTGACTTTCAAGGACCCAGATTCACATACTTCAGATGACCTGTAATTTGTCAAAACCATAACTTGAGCTCTGCAAATCCTATCAAGGACTTCCACCACTAAAATTAAATCTAAGAACAAGCTCTACAACATTCATGTTATGGGGAAGATGAGATGACAATCACATCTTGAGCTAAACTGCCTTGAAGATAGGGATCAAACTAGGGGATTTTACACTGACAATCCTTAGAAACCCTAGCTTGAAGCTTCTCAAACTCCTCAATCATGATAAGTTGGTCTAAGAATCATCCTTATAATATCTCAATACATCATTCCATGATCACCTGGCTCTTGGATTAGGTCTCAACCCTCTCCAAATCATCAGTTGACCTAGGGTTGACCCAGTCAAACCCTAATTCTACCATTCATGGTTGAATCTTCTGAATTCTTGTATAATGACCTCTCTAGGCTTCATGATGGTTTTCAAGACATCTCACAAGCTTTCTCAAAGCTTCAAATCTATTCTCAAAGTCTCAGAATCATCTGAGGAGCTCCCACAACTCTCAAGTTATGAGACACACAACCTTGGTTTCAACCAATTCCTCTGAGGATCTCTTGAGTTCTCTGATAAAGGTATCAACCTTCAAACATTGAAATAAATTTATTGGCTAGCTTCAAAGTATCATACAACTCTCGATGGGTAAATAAATGTTGGTCAAATTTTGGGGTGCAACAGGGTGTAAGGACGAAGTTCCTCTATTTGAAATCTACCCCGCTGTTACATGTCTTTTATGGAGCAGGTGTTGTATGTTAATTGGTGAATGATGTGACATGCTTCTTTTATACCATATTTTCAACTCAACTCTGATGAAATTTTATTATGTGTTTAACTGTTTTATTGATTATTTGGGGGTATAGAAAGGGGTGTTACATAGGGCACTAGAATGGAATTCACCTTTTGCATTGACATCATAACCGGGGGGAATCGTACTGTCATTGAATCTTTATAGAAACCCTCATGATCTTCATAGTGGACTGGTGGTGGAATCGTACTGTCGGGAGGATGGATTGCACCAGCTAGTGGATGACCTGTGCTAACAGGGATATATACTGCACCCACGGGAGTAGGAATTGCACCAGTAGGGGTTGGAATTGCGTTGGCAGGGGTTGGAACTATGCCATATGCGTTTGGAACCACGCTAGCAAGGGTAGGATTTGTAGAACTCAAGTTATGACTTTGACAAGTTACAGGTCATCTGAGGTATGTGAATTTGGGGGCTTGAAATTTACCCAACTTGCATCAAACTTTTGCCCAAGAAGGATGATTCCTATGAACTTTTGGTCAACATGAATGTTGTTCCTTATTCTCTTAGCTTTCTAGAGAGTACTATAAGTCCTTGATAGGATTTGTAGAACTCAAGTTATGGCTTTGACAAGTCAAGAGTATTTTGGTCATTTGGAGATTACAGGTCATTTCAATCATAAGGCCATAACTCCTATTTCCAAGCTTCAAATGGGAAAATGTTCAACATAAAACTTGTTCAAAATGATGTTTTAATGCTAGCAAAAAGGTCATGAGATGTTGGAAATGCTTGTAGCTCAAAGTTGCAAAAATGACCTAAAATAAGGGTATAAGTTAAATAAACCAAAGTGGGAAATTGATATTTTTGATCTACACATCCAAACCAAGGCATGTAATATATCATTTTAACTCTAAAAAGCATTTTAAGAACTTTGGTTTAGCCACATTTTTGAGTTGAGGTGTAATTGGTGGACTTGCTTTGAAAAGTAGTTACTTGCATCTTAAGTAACATTTGCAAAACACATGAGAGATCAATACACAAGCTTCCAAGGCATTGTAACACATCTAATATCTCATTTGGAGAGATTTTGGGATAATAACAAGCTGCTGCAACAAGTGAAACCAGAATTGGTGTGAGTATGGCATGAGATGGTATTTTGATGACATGAGAAATTCAACATCTCCTTGGATGATTCCAGAAGATTCTAGAGAGGTCCAACATCATCTATATATTGATTAGAAGGGGTTCAAGTGCAATATTGGTGAGAATTGAGGGAGAGAAGAGAGTTTGCAACTTCACATTGTTCATTGCAACTTGAATTCTGTTTCAGCATTCCACACCATTTTGATCCTTTCTTTTGATCTTAACAACTTTCTTGAATGTGTGTGAGTGTTTCCATAGCAAATCCCAAGCGAATCCATGGCTGAATCGTGTATGAGCAATTGAATTTCAGCACCTGCAAGTCACCATCGGGTTTGGAGTTCCAAGCATTTGCAATCAATTCTCTTGCATACATAAGCAAGAACTTGGTGCATTGAATGATTCCAGAGCAGTAGAAGGGTTGAATTGAAGAATTGCTACATCTGTTACTCAAGAATTCACAGGTTTGAATCTTTCATCCCTCACCTTAATTTAAGAAGAATTACCTCAATTTGTTAGGTTAGATTGATAGTATGCGGTTAGGAGATCGTTTCTGGAAATTCAGAGAGGATTTGGTGATGATCAATGAGAGGACACAATTTCTGTTTGGATCAAGAACATGCTGGATATTGAGAGATCATGTGAGAGTTATAGCGGGAAGTGATCAGGGTAATATGGTGAACATTTTAGACCAAACAATTTGAAGAATAGTGATAGTTGAGGTTTGAGCATAATTCTGATTCTTGATCGTGTTTTAGGTTAGAGGTTGATTCACTGAATTCTGAGGCTAGGGTTAGACTCAGGGAGAGATTTAGAGTGATTTAGTGTTTTAGATCTTGAATTTTGATGCAGATTTGAGGGAGCCCGAGTGAGGATGAGGTTGATGTTTAAGCTCTGTTACAATGGATGCTTCCCTCCATTTTCATGGCTAGAGGTAGGTGATGAAGTCCTAGCCATCAGATCCACGTATGACCATTGACCAGAGCCAGATCCAAGGGCCGTGTTTTAATCTCAGGTTGTGAAGAGGGAAGAATGCTGATGCTCTAAACGCTGCGTATCATTAAACAAAAGGTTTTGGGCTTTGGTAAGAGACCACTATCCACACCCCCCAGCGAGCCCATTTGTGAATTTGAACTGATTCTCATTGCTTCCTACACCGCGCCATTATCTTTTTGTTTACCATTTTTCAATTGATTTTTGATTGTGATATGGGCTTAGGCGTTTTTCTACTGGCACCCCCCCCCCCCTGATGGCCCAATCCATGAATTGAACTGATTGTGTTTACTATCTGCACCGTGTGTTTATCTTTTTCTTTTGATTTTCTTTAATTTCTTCATTTTATACATGGTTCTTGATTAAATCATATAAAATTGAAAAATGATCCAATTAACCCCATTCTTTTTGCATTATATTCATGATTGAATCTAGTATTTTTTAGATAAAAAATATTCTTATTTCATGGATTTTATGATTTTATGGGAATTTTCACATTTTAATTGATATTAAAATAGTTATGTTTGATACTTGATTTTGTGGAATTTTGTGTGATCATGTGGTGATGATTTTGATCCTGATTTTTTGTGAGTTGTTAGAATAGATATGCATGCTCCTCATAGAATTTTCTCACATTTTTGTGATGAACATAGGTGGTAGTTTAGGTTGAAACCTTTAGAAGCTCCCTTTTTAGGGTTTATGATTGATACCTTTGGATTTAGGACTTAATTTTAGGACTTAATAGATGATTTAGTCCCTGGTTTTTGTATGAGGCATTCTTAATTGAATTAGGATCCCTTAGGAATTTTGGTAGAAATTTATAAGATAGTTTGCTATTTTTGATTGATTTTAGTTTAGATACTAACTTTAGATGATTCTAAGGCACTAATTCAACTAGATTAACATCTTTAGTTCCCTTAGATTAGGGTTTTGATTTGCTTGTTCTTGGATGATGATGAAGACAAGTTGAAGATGCATTGGATTGCTTGAAGAGGCTTGGATTTGAAGATCTTCCCTTCTTGTGGTGTAGTTTTGATTAGGTTAAGATTAGGGTTTTGTAGGCAGAGCTTCTAGATAGTTCTCTTCCTTCATAAACATGGAATATGTTGATCAATTCCATTCTTCCCTATGATGTAAGGTCCCTTGTAAAGGCCTCATCCCTCCTTTGGTAGGATGTGTGGCTCTTTGCAAATTGGTAGAACCTTTGAGGGTCCCTTTCTCTAATGACAGGATGCTTAGTGGTGACCTTTGGTCTTCACTCTGCTACCAACCATCCAAACTTTGCTCTTGATAGATGCATATTTCTCCCTTGATTAGAGGATGGAGTTCCTTGCTTGAAGAAGATTGAAGAGTGAAGTTGACACTTCCATGAGATTGAAGACTACTCTAAGAAGCTGAAGCTTGTAGATGAAGAAGACCAAGTTGATACTGGTGAAGCAAAGGGAGCTGAAGCAAGAAGAACAAGTTAATACTTATGTTTGATGGGTTGAAACCTTGGGGAAGCAAGTTGATACTTTTCATGGAGGATGACAGCCTTGAAGGGTGGTTGAAGTCTGAAGACTGGAGTGCTGTCAGAAGACCTGAAGCTTGGAATTGAAAGAGGGAGTTGTTGATCTGCTTTCTTTCTTGTCTGTTTTCTTTTATGTGTTGATATGCCTTGTTTGACTTGCTTGATGCATTAGAATAAGTTCATGTCTAGATTGACTTTAAGCTAGGAGCATGATTGCACTAGAGGTTGAGTTGCTCCCTCTGCTTGTATTTTTACTGTATGGCTTTGCTTGCGGGTATTCGGTAGAGCCCTGCTCCCTTGCCTATGTGGTTTGTGTTGCTTGATAGCATGTCATTTCTTCTGTATGATTGCAGTTACTTATATCTTGCTTGACAGCATGTTATTCCCTCTGTATCATTACTGTTATTCATATCTGGCTTGAGGTTGAGATGAGCTTGTGGTGGCTGATGTCCCACACACATTTCCTCCCTCACCTGCATTGCATGCATTTTACAATCGTTTACTGTTTACTGTTTAAGCTGATGCTTTATCTGTTTCTGTTTATCATTGACATGATCCCCTAGGAATCTCACTTCCTTTGATGAGGAAGTGATGATAGAACTTTAGGTTGAAACCTATGCATGATAACTTCTAGGAGTTCCCTGTTTCAAACTTCAACCATAGGAGGAATCCTTGGCATGACAACATTAGGACTTGATAGTCTCCCCTTAGTTGAGCCTGTTCTCTCTTCTCATCTCAAAACAAATTAAGATACAGTAATCATGAATGATTTCTTTCGTACGTTACGAGCCTTAAGTTATCTGAGAAAGGATTGTTGGAGAGTTTCTTTTCAATAGTCTGGATGTTTAGTATGGAACCCTTTGGGTGACATGCGACGCATTCGCTCTCAGGTCATAGTCTTTAGTGCGATTGAAATTGCAAACACAATAAAAAACAGTTCTTCCATAAAAAACAGAAAACAAACTGCAAACCTTTTTTTGCCTCGTGGACCCATAATTCAAAGGAAAGCTTTTCTGAAGAAAAGAGTGTCGTTAAACTTTAGCGCCACCACAAACAGGCTTTATCCCTAACTGCTGGAACTGCTGTTTAACCCTACTCGATAAAACAGATGAATCTGAATCCCCGTAATCCGTGTTATCCCGAACTACGTAAGCTCTGATCTCTCATACCTGTTGAGAGTACGTAGTTAGGCAAACTACCTTCCCCGTAACCCGTAGTTAGGCGAACTACGTTGACTCTGATTTCTCATTCTCTGATAAGAATACGTAGGCATAAAGTGCGACGCTTTGCCGAGTCATGGTTTTTTCTTTTCTTTTCAGACCAGCCTTGATAGGTAGATAGATAAAACCAACCCGTCCAGTAAACACAACAAGCGTGGATCACATCGAGTACGATGGACGTGAGGGGTGCTAACACCTTCCCCTTGCGTAACCGACTCCCGAACCTAGATAATGGTTGCGATGACCTTGTCTTATACCTTTTCGTCAGGTTTTTCCGATCGTTTCCTTTCCCGTTCTGAGGGATAAATAACGAAAGGTGGCGACTCTTCTGTTTTGCCGGCACCTTATTTTCGCGGAAGCGACAGCTGGCGACTCTGCTGGGGACATTCTGATAGTTTCCTAGGGATCCAACGACCCGTATGCGAGTCAGTTTAGGGATCCAACGTCCCCTGCGAGAGTCAATCCTAGCGCTTGTATGATTACTTGTTGGGTTGTGTTTATTTATCGCATCTTTATTTCCCGCATTTTATTTCCAGTATGATATGATTATTTGTGTTGTTGTGGGAGGGGCATTCTGATGTGTGAGAAGCCAGACCCAGGCTTGAATGAACATAGCATTAGTTGTGGAAATTAGTGGGCGCGTGCTTGCTTGGCAGGCACTAGTGTCTCATGAAATCCACGCTCAGACGAGGTTCTCCCGGTTGACTTTTTTTCAACCCTTTGGGTTGAGGGGGTTGTTGGTTTGGAGGATTGTCGACTCTGGGGACCGATCATTTGGGATTCTGCCGAGTGAGGCCGCTTCATGAGCTGGTGATGCAACACCTTCTGGGTATCGTATCACCCCTCTTGAATGTCTGTGACGCTGATGACCGCATAGGATGCCGAACTTGTGTCAGTTTAGGTCCATGCCTGTGAGCAGGGTTGGGTTTGTTGCAGGAAACTTTGACCTTCAGACTACCTGGTTTTCTCGATAGTGAATCAGTTTCGTTGGTACCAGAGGTTCTCATCATCAGATGTGATTGTTCTTGACAGAACAGATTTATGGTCCTGTGACAGAGGATCTCATCAGCGGATGGGTATTTGTTCTTGACAGAGCAGGTTTTTGATTGGGATCAGAGGATCTTATCAGCAGATGTATGTTCTTAACAGAGCAGATTTATGGTCCTGTATCAGAGGTCCTTATTATCAGTTGTTTGTTCTTGACAGAGCAGATTTATGGTCCTGTATCAGAGGTCTTTATTCTCAGATGTTTGTTCTTGACAGAGCAGATTTATGGTCCGATATCTGGGTTTTCTTCTCATCAGATCCATGGTTGTTCTTGACAGAGCAGTATTGTGGTTTTGTTGATACCGAACCTTCATATCTTCAACAGCACAGTTGCCTTGATCTCCTGCTGCATGATTGCATTTTACATTACTTTGCATACTCATTTGCATTTCATTAACGTGTGTCTGTGTTGTAGGTACCGTTTCCCCCGATTCAGGATCTCTGGCCTTCTATTGTGCTATTATGGGTTCTCTGAGGAAGACCGTGGCTTACAAGCTTCCTGCTCCTGATGTTGTTCAGCTGACTGGTTTGATTGCTTTAGCAGATGATTCTGTAAGAGATGAATTCAGAAAATCTTACGGCAAATTGCTCGGTTTGGTTCATAAACCTTCTGCGTTTGAGTTGAATGGGTTGCACGCTCTACTGCAGTTCTACGATCCTCCGTTGAGATGCTTTACTTTCCAGGATTTTGTTCTCGCACCCACGCTAGAGGAGTATTTTTTATTTGTTAGGTGTGTCTATCAAGAGTTAGATGCCCTTTGTTCATATGGATGCTGAGCCTAATCTGGCTAGTCTAGCTCCGTCACTTCATCTGGATGCCTCCGAGTTGGTATTGTCTAGCTGGAACAAGGTTCCCGGTTTCTCCTTGCAGTTCTTAGTGGGAAAGGCTCAGCAGTGCGCCAAAGATGGATGTTGGGTCGTGTTCAACGCCATTCTCGCTCTGTGCGTATATGGCATCATTCTGTTCCCCAATATGCCCGATTTTGTAGACTTCGACTCCTTCCGCATCTTTGCTTCAGGGAATCCAGTCCCTACCTTGATAGGAGATGTCTACCATTCCATCCACTACAAGAACGAGAACAGAAGGGGTAAGAATGTCTCGTGCTGTGTGCCCTTGCTTTATAAATGGCTTGATAGTTATCTACCCAAGAGGGGTCCCTTTGCTTCGTCTGCAGCCACAGCTGAGTGGTCCGTGCGTTTGATGAGTCTATCAGCGGAGGCTATTGACTGGTTTGACAGGGGTAGGTTGGGTACTGATATTATCTTCAGCTGCAGCGGGTTTCCGAATGTGCCTTTGATAGGCAGGAAGGGCTGTATAAACTATAATCCGTCTTTGCTGGTCCGACAGTTTGCTTATGCTTTGAGAGCTCCGCCGAAGGATGAAGAGGTACAGGAATCTTTGTACCTCACTGGTCTTCTAGAGGGGGATACGTTATCTAAGCTTCAGCGCGCTTGGAATGGTATCAGTAAGCGGGGAAAACCATTGCTGGGGAAAAGTAATAGTCAAGCCTACGCTCCATATGTGACATGGATCAGAGCCAGAGCAGACGCCATAAGGATGTCGTTCCCACCTGCCAAGCCAAAAAGCCCTCCGGTGATCGAAGAGCCTACCACTGTGCCTATTCAGCAGCATAATCGGGTGTTAGCTGAGAGAGATGAATTGAAGAGGGCAAATGAGGAATTGGAGAAAGAATTGGCTCAGCTCAGAAGCGAGAGAAGTGAAGCCGTTCATTCCTTCAAGAGGCAGACCGAGCTGGTGAACCAGTTAGGGACAGATCTGACTAAGCAGATAGTTGAGCGCGAGCGCATGGGTCGAGACTTCAAAGCTGTCAACGATGTGCTGGCCACGAAGAAGCAGCACTTGGACGAAGCGTATCGGAGGATATCCAAGTTTAAACAACATTGGAAGGCCTCCCTAGCCAACAGGAAAGAGCGGGAGGATAAGCTGATGCAACAGATCTCCAAGCTGAAAGCCCAGGTGAAGGCTAGTGAGAAGAGGTTTGATGAAGAAACCGCTCGCAGATATGCCGCTGAAGGCCAGCTCAACAGGGCTCTTGCTAACCTGAAGGAGCGCAAACTGATGTTTGAGTCCAAAAAGCAGAAGTTAGAAGATTGTTTCGGCGAAGGAGCATGGGAAGATTCGGTCGAAGGTCTTCAGTACACCATTATGCAGAGGGAGTTACTCGTCGAAGGGTTGCTCACTCGGCCTGATCATGCAGAAACGAAGGGGTTGTTAGAAGAGTTTCGCGCCCGTGGCCGTGCTTGACTATTTGTATTCCTTTTGTTGATCATTGTTGTATGCTGACCATCACCAGGCTTGTTGGTTGAGGTCACGCTATTGATTCATCTTGTACTCACTGATGTTGTGTACCGCCTTGATGGGCTTTCTTCATATATATGAGATGTTATTTCCATGACTGGACTCGGACTTCTTATTATCAGCACTGGCACTCAGGCACTAGGATCGGGGGAAATCTCCCTAACGCACAGACACACGTTTGCATTTGCATGAAGCATTTGCATAACAAGCACTTTGTCGTTGTTTCCTAACCCTTTTGTGTTTACAGGTTGTTTCAGGTTGCTCCAGGATTGATCAGACACCCATCCACTGCTATTCGACTAGAGCAAATCAAACCAGAATCATGGAGCAAGTGCAAACTGATGTTCAGGAACTCCGCGAAAGAATGGATCGCTTCATGGAGCTCGTGCAAGCGGTCGCCAATGGCCAGGATCAGCTCAGAACCTTGGTTCAGCCTCTGATTTCAAGGGTTGATAGCAATGATGTACTCCATGGTGGGACCGTGCCTACCCCTCCACCTGTTGAAACTCCTCAGAATGGCGTCCCCGTAACCGGGGGGAACGGCAGTGCCAACGGAAATGTGATAGCTAACCTGGGACTCAATGGTAATACGACGGGCGTCGGTAATGGGAATTTCGAAGCTAACGTCAATGCTAGGCTGGGCAACGGCAATGCAGGTGTTGGGAATCTGTTCGGGCCTCAGCCGTGGTTAGAAGCCCATCAAGACGATGTGTTCTCTCAAAGAGGTGTTGAAGGTGAGCTGACTGCTGAAGCATGACTAAGGTTCAAGACACTCGAGGATAAGATGAGGAATATCGAGAACCAGAACACCCTGGGTGTTGATATGTCCAAGTTGGGACTGATCGCTGATTTCAAGGTGCCTCCCAAGTTCAAGGTACCTGACTTTGAAAAGTACAAGGGCACCACTTGCCCTCGCGTCCACCTGAGATCATATTACCGGAAAATGTCGGCTCATTTTGAGGACGAGAAGTTGCTGATGCACTTCTTTCAGGACAGTCTGTCCGGACCCTCCCTCGAATGGTACATGAGTCTGGAACCTACCAGTGTGCGCACGTGGAAGGACCTTGCTGAAGCATTTGTGCACCACTACCAATATAACAGTGACTTGGCTCCGAACCGAGTCCAACTGCAGAATCTGTCGCAAAGGAACAACGAAGGGTTCAAGGAATACGCCCAGCGGTGGCGTGAATTGGCAGCCAGGGTTCAGTCGCCGATGGTTGAACGTGAGCTTGTGCAAATGTTCGTAGCCACCCTCCTAGGGGTTTATTATGAGAAAGTGGTCAGCGGTATGTCCGGAACCTTCTCAGATCTCATTATCACGGGTGAGCACATCGAAAATGGGATCAAACTGGGGAAAATTCAAGGGGATTCATCCTCGGCTGGAGGAGGCAAGAAACCTTATGGTGGCAAAAGACGGGAAGGAGAAACAAGCGTCGTGGCCAACGCTCGAAGGAAGGGTAAAGACCCTCACCAACAGGTGGCCAGCATAACTATCCCAGTAGTCCAGCAGCCACAGCAGCAACCGCAGCAGCAGCAGAAACCGAATCAACAAGAGTACCGAAAGTATCAGAACAGGGCACCTCTGTCGAGCCGTCACCTCGAGACACCGCCCATGTCGTACGCACAGCTGTTACAGACTTTGCTTCAGCTACAGTTGATCCAGAAGAGAACCCTGGCTCCCTTGACAGGGGCACCTCCGCCAGGTTATGACGCGAATGCAACTTGTGAATTTCACTCAGGGGCACCAGGCCACACAATAGAGAATTGCAAAGCCTTCAAGCATAAGGTGCAAGACATGGTGGACGCTAAGATCATCAACTTCT
Organism: Lathyrus sativus; assembly: GCA_963859935.3. NCBI lineage: Eukaryota > Viridiplantae > Streptophyta > Magnoliopsida > Fabales > Fabaceae > Lathyrus > Lathyrus sativus. The sequence goes on from OZ012739.1 coordinate 271,308,230, forward strand.
CCGATAATGTGCCAAACGTCACGAAGAACCCTATGCTGAATCATAGGGGAGGTGGAGTAAACGCCATTATTGAAGACGAGAGTTTGGATTTGTTGACTGACGTTAGAGATCTGAAGACACCGCTTAGCTTCGTTAAAGCTAAGCTGATGAAAAGAGGTTTCTTTCCAGGTTGCGGAGAGTTGTGTATGGGTTGCGCGACAAGCCCTGATGGATGTGAACAGTTGCTAGAGGGGATTCAAAGTCTGATGACTGAAGGGATCCTATAGTTTAGCCGGAGGGCCGAATGTGGATCGGGAGAGGTAATGCTGAAGCAAGATGATGAGGTTGCCACCATCACCATCCCTCGCCAAACGATAACTATTTCCGCACCCAGGCCGCCCACAATTACCATCACCAAAGCTGGGCCAATACCGTTCGAAAGCACTAATGTTGTCCCATGGCATTACGGGGCAGAGGTCTACTGCAACGGACAGAAGTTGGAACTAGAACCTTTTGGGTCGTCTGTGGAGAACCTGGCGGGCGTTAGCGGAATTACTCGCAGTGGGAGAGTATTTGCACCACCTGAGGTCGTGGCGGATAAAGCGGACAGAGCTGATGCAACTGATAAAGGGAAGAGTAAAGTCGTTGAAGAGATCCCCCGTGGGGTAGAAAAAGACTTACTTGTTAAAGACGCCGAGGAATTTATGAGGTTGATTAAAAAGAGTGACTACAAGATCGTGGATCATCTCCATCAAACACCCTCGAAGATTTCCATCTTGAATTTGTTGCTGTGTTCTGAAGCACACCGCAACGCACTGCTGAAGGTGTTGAACGCCGCTTATGTACCGCACGAAATATCGGTAAACCAGTTGGAAGAGGTCGTAGCCCACGTGAATGCTGGAAATGGGCTAGGGTTCACTGACCTGGAGCTGACGCCGAAGGGGAGGAACCACAATAGCGCCCTGCACATCTCGATAGAGTGTAGGGGAACGATTATGTCTCATGTGTTGGTAGACACTGGGTCATCGCTCAATGTTCTTCCGAAGAAGGCATTAATGAAGTTAGATACTCGCGGAGTGATTTGCACACCCAGTGATCTGGTTGTGAAAGCATTGGATGGAACCAAACGCCATGTTTTCGGGGAGGTGACGTTGCCAATCCAAGTCGGGCCGGAAACATTCGACGCGGTCTTTTACATTATGGACATCATGCCTGCCTACAGCTGTCTCTTGGGCCGGCCATGGATCCATTCCGCAGGTGCCGTGACCTCCACATTGCACCAGAAACTCAAATATGCCGTCGGAGGCAGCATCGTGACCGTATGTGGCGAGGAAGACATAATGGTGAGCCATTTTTCGTCCTTCAAGTATGTTGAGATGGATGGGGAAATCCACGAAACCCTATACCAAGCGTTCGAAGCTGTTAAAGTCAAGAACGTAGCTCCTGTAGGCTAGGGACGAATTTTGGAGATACCTAACAAGCAAGACAAGTTTGGGTTGGGATATTCTCCTAGAGCTGAAGCCTCCTCTTCCAGCAGTGCATCACAAGGTAAAGGGCCGATCCAGTTTACTAGCGGCGGGGTGATATTTGAAAGCGTCAACGCAGTGTCTGAAGACAGCGAAGATAGCGACTGTGACTTAGACTCTTGGATTCAGCCAAGCAAGCCAGGCGAGAGCCTCAACAATTGGTCCGTCAAGGATATCATCCATATGACAAGCAAAGAGTAATGATTTACTTTTTCCAATCATTGTACAACCCTATGTCCTACCCGGGGCATAGTGGTTTTATTGTCAGGGTCTTGTTTGATTATGTACATGCATTTTATCAATAAATCTAAAGGCGTTTCTCTTCGTATTCAAATATTGTGATCTCTGTTATTCCTGTTTTATATTTGTTTTGAAAAACAACAAAATGGCAATGGGGTTTGTGCTAACCTGCATATTCATGTTTTAAGCTTAACCCTTGTTATTGCAGGATCCACATAGCAGATGACATCGACTCTGGACCTTCTACGACTCACTTCGACTTCGATTGCCCGATCTATCAAGCCGAAGAAGAGATTGATGAAGATGAAGACCTTCCCGAAGAGTTGGCCCGCTTGTTGAAACAAGAAGAGAAATTTATTCTGCCTCACGAAGAAGAAATTGAGATTGTGAATCTGGGTTCTGAAGAACTTGTCAGGAACGTCAGGATAGGGGCTGCATTGCAGAGCGATGTCAAGCAGAGATTGGTCGAGATGCTAAGAGAGTATAGTGACGTCTTTGCTTGGTCATACGAAGATATGCCCGGACTGGATACTGACATCGTGGTCCATCACTTGCCACTGCGAGAAGATTGTCCTCCCGTCAAGCAGAAGCTTAGGAGGACACGACCAGATATGGCCGTTAAGATCAAAGAAGAAGTGCAAAAGCAGCTTGATGCTGGCTTCTTAGCGGTCACTACCTACCCTCCGTGGGTCGCCAACATAGTGCCTGTACCGAAGAAGGACGGTAAGGTGCGAATGTGCGTCGATTATCGGGATTTGAATAGGGCGAGCCCTAAAGATGATTTCCCGCTGCCTCATATCGATGTGTTGGTCGACAATACAACACAGTTCTCTGTATTTTTGTTCATGGATGGCTTCTCCGGCTACAATCAGATCAAGATGGCGCCGGAGGACATGGATAAAACTACGTTTATCACCCCTTGGGGAACGTTTTGCTACAAGGTAATGCCTTTCGGTCTGAAGAACCCAGGGGCCACTTACCAATGAGCAATGGTTACTTTGTTTCATGACATGATTCATCATGAGATTAAAGTCTATGTTGATGACATGATTGCGAAGTCCCAAACGGAGGAGGGGCATCTGGTCAATTTGCTGAAGCTTTTTGAGAGGCTTAGGAAATTCAGGCTGAGGCTGAATCCTAACAAGTGTACTTTCGGAGTACGGTCCAGAAAACTACTGGGGTTTATCGTGAGCGAAAGAGGCATTGAGGTTGATCCTGCGAAGATAAGAGCAATACAAGAAATTCCAGCGCCAAAAACAGAAAAAGAAGTTCGTGGTTTCCTGGGCAGAATAAACTACATTGCAAGGTTTATCTCTTAGCTCACGGCCACGTGTGAACCGATGTTCAAACTGTTAAAGAAAGATCAGGCGATTATCTGGAACGAGGATTGCCAGAAGGCATTTGATAAGATAAAACAGTATCTGCAGGAACCTCCGATCTTGATACCCCCAGTGGCCGGACGACCACTAATCATGTACTTGACAGTTCTTGAGAATAGTATGGGGTGTGTTCTCGGTCAGCACGACGAGACGGGCAGAAAGGAGCATGCCATTTACTATTTGAGTAAAAAGTTCACAGACTGTGAATCTCGTTACTCGATGTTGGAGAAGACGTGTTGTGCACTAGCCTGGGCTGCCAAACGTTTACGACAGTACATGCTCAATCACACCACCATGCTAATTTCAAAGATGGATCTGATCAAGTACGTCTTCGAGAAGCAAGCGCTTTCGGGCAGGATTGCCAGATGGCAAATGGTGTTGACAGAATATGACATTCAGTACGTTTCCCAGAAGGCCATCAAGGGAAGCGTATTGTCTGAATACCTTGCTGAACAGCCGATCGAGGATTATCAGCCTATGAAATTTGAATTCCCTGATGAGGATATCATGTTTCTCAAAGCGAAGGATTGGGATGAACCGTTGCCCGACGAGGGTCCAGATAGGAAATCCCAGTGGAAATTGATATTTGACGGGGCGGTTAACTCTTACGGAAGTGGCATTGGGGCGATCATCACGACTCCCCACGGATCCCATATCCCGTTCACTGCGAGATTGACGTTTCCAGTCACCAATAACGAAGCGGAGTACGAAGCATGCATCATGGGTCTAGAAGAGGCAATTGATTTGAGAATCAAGAACCTAGATGTATATGGTGACTCGGCGCTTGTGATCAACCAGATTAAAGGGGAGTGGGAGACTCGTCAATCGAATTTGGTGCCGTACATGAACTATGCCAGAAGGCTGCTTCCGTTCTTTAATCGAGTGGAACTCCATCATGTGCCCAGGGCCGAAAACCAGATGGCTGATGCCTTAGCCACGTTGGCTTCGATGTATAAAGTCAATTTTTAGAATGAAGCTCCAAGAATTGTCCTGTCTCGTCTTGATAGACCTGCATTCGTCTTTGCGATCGAGGAAGCCTCCGACGGCAAGCCATGGTTCCATGATATCCAGACTTTCCTTATGACTAAGGAGTATCCTGCGGGAGCGTCGACCCAGGATAAGAAGACTCTGAGGAGGCTGTCTGGAAACTTTTATCTCAATCCTGATGGAGTTTTGTATAAAAGAAATTACGATCTCGTGCTACTCAGATGTGTAGATGAGAAAGAAGCGAGTATGCTCATGGAAGAAGTCCATGAAGGCACATTTGGTACGCACGCCGGCGGGCATGCCATGACAAGGAAGATCCTGAGAGCAGGGTATTACTGGCTGACGATGGAGTCGGATTGCTTTAAATTCGCAAGGAGATGTCATAAATGCCAGATTTATGCTGATAAAGTTCATGTGCCGCCGTGCCCGTTAAATGTCATGTCCTCCCCGTGGCCGTTCTCCATGTGGGGCATCGACATGATAGGCAAGATTGATTCCACTGCATCTAATGGCCATCGCTTCATTCTAGTAGCTATCGACTACTTCACCAAGTGGGTGGAGGCAGCCTCATATGCTAATGTGACCAAGCAGGTGGTGGCTAAATTCATAAAGAGGGACATCATCTGTCGTTACGGAATTCCCGAGCGGATCATTACTGATAATGGTTCGAATCTGAATAACAAGATGATGAAGGAGCTGTGCTAGAGGTTCAAGATTGAACACCACAACTCATCTCCTTACGGGCCGAAGATGAATGGCGTCGTTGAAGCGGCCAATAAGAACATTAAGAAGATTGTTCAGAAGATGGTTGTGACCTACAAGGATTGGCACGAGATGCTGCCATTTGCACTACACGGTTACCGTACTACGGTACGTACGTCAACCGGGGCAACTCCTTTCTCATTGGTGTACGGTATGGAAGTTGTCCTACCGTTAGAAGTTGAGATTCCTTCTTTGCGAGTTTTGGTTGACGTGAAACTCGACGAGGCAGAATGGGTTAAGAACCTACTAAACCAACTCAGCCTAATGGACGAGAAGAGATTAGCATCGATTGCCTATGGTTGTCTGTACCAGAGCCGAATGAAGAAAGCTTATGACAAGAAGGTGCGTCCTAGAAGCTTTCAGACAGGTGATCTCGTCCTGAAGAAGATTCTTCCTCCACACTCCGATCACCGGGGCAAGTGGACTCCTAATTACGAAGGTCCGTACGTTGTCAGCAAGGTCTTCTCGGGAGGAGCTTTGTTGTTATCCATGATGGATGGCGAAGATTTTGCATCCCCGGTGAACGCGGACACAGTTAAAAAATACTTTGCTTAAAAAATGACCCGCTGGAAAGAAAAAGAATATCTAGGCAAAAATGGCGCATCCTGGCGAACCATAAAAAAGGGAAAAAAGGTTCGGGCAAAAATTAGGGATATAAAGAAAAGAATGTACACCCGCAAAGTCGAAAACCTGGAAGGGCGACTTTGGCAAAAAAGGGTATCCGGGTGAATCGAAAACCCGAAAGGGCGATTCAGGCAAAAGTTAGGGATTTGAAAAAGCAAATGACTGCGTTCCGCGTATGGACTCTCATTGTTTAGTGGTTTGGAGGACCTGAGGGACATTTATCTGAATCAATCTCTTATGAAACTGAAGCGTCAGAGAAGTATCGAAGTCGAGTGGGTCATAGAGGGATCAACTCATGGTGTTCGTCTACGCCCCGTTGCCGACATTTGTATATATTGATGTATATTTATGTTTTATTTATTTTTTTTGCGCGGCTTCCTCATTCCAGGAGCTTGCATCTGTTGTAAAACATTTTTACCCATTCAGGGGTTCGTTATCAATAAAATGTATACTATTCAGCAACTATGTTTGTCTGTTTAGCATTTACCTGTTTTGTTTGCGAAAAAGAACGCCGATGTTTTTGATAAAATGCGCATACATAAACTTACTGGCCTAGGCCACTGATTGTTGAAACAATGAATTACTTGAGTATTGTCACAAGATGATAACCTTGATAGGTCCCTTTGAGAGGGGTGTGTTGTCCGTTTGTTCGTGTTGTTGCAGGTGTAGCACATACCAGGCAGTATGCCGTATGCGTCCCCGAGCCGGATGATCCCTTCTTCTCCAGCAAAGTTTAGCAGCCTCTCCCTGCAGAGTCTGAACATGAGATCGTCAAGCATTGATATGTCTCCCTAGGCAGAGAGGATTCTCTCCACAATCAGATGCATCCCGAAGGGTCGTCATCTCCCCAGCTGAGTCACATACTAAAGTGTGCGGTACTCGGAAGTTCCAGACCGAAGTCTCCAGGAGAATTGAGATTCCCCGCAGAGTCGTACTCTCCCTTGTAGGAAGGATGATTTCTTCTTCCCCAGCCGAGCTGGCAGCTCCCCAAGAGAGCCGAGTCCTTGGAAAGCAGTTCGGGCCCTGATTGGTTTTCTCCAGTAGAGTGTTGAACAGCTGATGCTGTATTTCCCCGCCAGAGTCGTTACCGCCAGAAAGTAGTCGCGAAGGCCGCGCAGTTTATTTCTGCGATTGACATCACTTTCTGGAGCAGGTCCGGGTTCTCGTAGAGCTTCGTTCCCCTGCAGCAGTCGACTGAAGTTTGTTTCCCCAGGCGGAGTCCGGTTGAGATCGGTGTGACTTCTTCTCCTCGGCAGGATGAGTCCTTCCTCCACTAGAGTGGTTCTTTCTCCTTAACAGGAGGGTGCTCCCTTCAACATTTATTTTGTTGATGGGGTCATAGCATTTTGCATGATTGCATAGCATTTACCCAAAAAAAACGCGTAGCATTTCCACCGTGTGGAACATTGCGCCGTTGTCAAAGCATATGCATACGAAACATGAGCTAGGTCGTTACCGTTCTTGTTTTGCAGGTGTTCCTCTGCAGAAGGGTTTGCTCAAGATGATTCTTGAATTCCCCAACAAAGTCGTTTGCCCAAGATGATTCTTGAATTCCCCAGCAAAGTCGTTTGCCCAAGATGATTCTTGAATTCTCCAGCGAAGTGGTTTGCTTAAGATGATTCTTAAAATCCCCGGTGAAGTCGCAAGAGTTGGTTGCTCAAGTTGATGCTTAGAGTCCTCGGAAGAGTGTTTGCTCAGGATGATTCCTGAAATCTCCTGTAGAGTTATTGGTTCAGGACGGTTCTTGAAGTGCCCGACGGAGTTGATTGTCCAAGATGATTCTTGAAGTCCTCAGCAGAGTTAATCCACCCAGAATGATTTCTGGAGCCCCGAAGCAAAGTTACTTGATAGTTCTCTAGAATCCCCAGCGGAGATGTGTCATCCCCAGCAGGTTTCTGAACAGCGAAGTTGAGATTCCCTTGAAGACTTGATGATTGAAGTCTGGAAGTCGTGCCAAAACCCCTGACTTACTGATGAAGTCTAACTACAAGGTCAAAGCGGTCCTTCCCGCCGACGCGGAGTGCCTGATGGCAATGGCTTAGATACCCCTATTTGGTTCATGATTGACTGAGAATTCCATTCCCGACTTACTGACGAATTTCGGCTGACGCCCAAAGATTTCTTTGAATGCCCGATGGCGTGATTTAACTTGATTGTTGATCTGATAGGTCCCGAGGAATTCCGATGCCTGACGGCGTGATCGACCGTGTATCGCCGGTTACCATGTGACCAATCCCCCAGCTAGTTGTCGTGCAGCTAATATTTCAGTTTTCGAAGATTTGTTCCCATCAGAGTACCGTGTACTTGTGTAGTTGGCAAATTTCCGGGTTTGTCGGTATTCAACCGTCTTTTACCTTGATTGTTTGAGAGTCGTTCGCTTCTCACCCATTCAGGTTCAAGCTGCTTGAATAGGGGCAGCTGTTGCACCCTAAAATTTTCCCAACATTTCTTTACCTAACTTGTGTTTCATTTCATTCACATTAGCGTTATCATTTGCATTTCATTGACATGTGTGCACGAGATCAAGAGGTATGATTACCAATCAAGATGTATACAAGACTATGAAGCTAGCTAAGGAGGTTATTCAGATGTTCAAGGGTTGATATCCTTGTCAGAGAAGTTAAAAGATCCTCAGAGAGAGGATTGAATGCAAGTGTGTAGGTCTCCTAACTTGAGAGTTGTGGGAAGCCATCAGATGATTCTGAAGCCATGAAGATAGACTTGAGGTCTTGAGAGAGCTCATGAGAAGTGTAGAAGATCACTTTGAGGCCTAGACAGGTCACTGTGCAAGATTAAGAAGCCTCAGCCATGAGTGGTGCAATTAGGGTTTGACTGGGTCAACCCTATGTCAACTGATGATTTGGACAAGGTTGAGACCTAAACCAAGGGCCATGTGATCATGGATTGACACATTGAGATGTTATAAGGATGATTCCAAGGTTGACTCATCATGATTGAAGAGTTTGAGAAGTTTCAAGCTAGGGTTTCTAAGGCTTGACAGTGTAAAATCCCCTAGTTTGACCCCTATCTTCAAGGCAGTTTAGCTCAATATGTGATTGTCATCTCATCTTTCCCCCAACATGAATGTTGTAGAGCATGCTCTTAGCTTTAATTTGAGTACTAGAAGTCCTTGATAGGATTTGTAGAACTCAAGTTATGACTTTGACAAGTTACAGGTCATCTGAGGTATGTGAATTTGGGGGCTTGAAAGTTACCCAACTTGCATCAAACTTTTTCCCAAGAAGGATGATTCCTATGAACTTTTGGTCAACATGAATGTTGTTCCTTATTCTCTTAGCTTTCTAGAGAGTACTAGAAGTCCTTGATAGGATTTGTAGAACTCAAGTTATGGCTTTGACAAGTCAAGGGTATTTTGGTCATTTGGAGATTACAGGTCATTTCAATCATAAGGCCATAATTCCTATTTCCAAGCTTCAAATGGGAAAATGTTCAACATAAAACTTGTTCAAAATGATGTTTTAAGGCTATTAAAGAACTCATGAGATGTTGGAAATGCTTGTAGCTCAAAGTTGCAAAAATGACCTAAAATAAGGGTATAAGTTAAATAAACCAAAGTGGGAAATTGATATTTTTGATCTACACATCCAAACCAAGGCATGTAATATATCATTTTGACTCTAAAAAGCATTTTAAGAACTTTGGTTTAGCCACATTTTTGAGTTGAGGTGTAATTGGTGGACTTGCTTTGAAAAGTAGTTACTTGCATCTTAAGTAACATTTGCAAAACACATGAGAGATCAATACACAAGCTTCCAAGGCATTGTAACACATGTAATATCTCATTTGGAGAGATTTTGGGATAATAACAAGCTGCTGCAACAAGTGAAACCAGAATTGGTGTGAGTATGGCATGAGATGGTATTTTGATGACATGAGAAATTCAACATCTCCTTGGATGATTCCAGAAGATTCAAGAGAGGTCCAATATCATCTATATATTGATTAGAAGGGGTTCAAGTGCAAGGTTGGTGAGAATTGAGGGAGAGAAGAGAGTTTGCAACTTCACATTGTTTATTACAACTTGAATTCTGTTTCAGCATTCCACACCATTTTGATCCTTTCTTTTGATCTTAACAACTTTCTTGAATGTGTGTGAGTGTTTCCATAGCAAATCCCAAGCGAATCCATGGCTGAATCGTGTATGAGCAATTGGATTTCAGCACCTGCAAGTCACCATCGGGTTTGGAGTTCCAAGCATTTGCAATCAATTCTCTTGCATACAGAAGCAAGAACTTGGTACATTGAATGATTCCAGAGCAGTAGAAGGGTTGAATTGAAGAATTGCTACATCTGTTACTCAAGAATTCACAGGTTTGAATCTTTCATCCCTCACCTTAATTTAAGAAGAATTACCTCAATTTGTTAGGTTAGATTGATAGTATGCGGTTAGGAGATCATTTCTGGAAATTTAGAGAGGATTTGGTGATGATCAATGAGAGGACACAATTTCTGTTTGGATCAAGAACATGCTGGATATTGAGAGATCATGTGAGAGTTATAGCGGGAAGTGATCAGGGTAATATGGTGAACATTTTAGACCAAACAATTTGAAGAATAGTGATAGTTGAGGTTTGAGCATAATTCTGATTCTTGATCGTGTTTTAGGTTAGAGGTTGATTCAATGAATTCTGAGGCTAGGGTTAGACTCAGGGAGAGATTTAGAGTGATTTAGTGTTTTAGATCTTGAATTTTGATGGAGATTTGAAGGAGCCCGAGTGAGGATGAGGTTGATGTTTAAGCTCTGTTACAATGAATGCTTCCCTCCATTTTCATGGCTAGAGGTAGGTGATGAAGTCCTAGCCATCAGATCCACGTATGACCATTGACCAGAGCCAGATCCAAGGGCCGTGTTTTAATCTCAGGTTGTGAAGAGGGAAGAATGCTGATGCTCTAAACGCTGCGTATCATTAAACAAAAGGTTTTGGGCTTTGGTAAGAGACCACTATCCACACCCCCAGCAAGCCCATTTGTGAATTTGAACTGATTCTCATTGCTTCCTACACCGCGCCTTTATCTTTTTCTTTACCATTTTTCAATTGATTTTTGATTGTGATATGGTCTTAGGCGTTTTTCTACTGGCACCCCCTGATGGCCAAATCCATGAATTGAACTGATTGTGTTTACTATCTGCACCGTGTGTTTATCTTTTTCTTTTGATTTTCTTTAATTTCTTCATTTTATACATAGTTCTTGATTAAATCATATAAAATTGAAAAATGATCCAATTAACCCCATTCTTTTTGCATTATATTCATGATTGAATCTAGTATTTTGTAGATAAAAAATATTTTTATTTCATGCATTTGATGATTTTATGGGAATTTTCACATTTTAATTGATATTAAAATAGTTATGTTTGATACTTGATTTTGTGGAATTTTGTGTGATCATGTGGTGATGATTTTGATCCTTATTTTTTGTGAGTTGTTAGAATAGATATGCATGCTCCCCATAGAATTTTCTCACATTTTTTTGATGAACATAGGTGGTAGTTTAGGTTGAAACCTTTAGAATCTCCCTTTTTAGGGTTTATGATTGATACCTTTGGATTTAGGACTTAATTTTAGGACTTAATAGATGATTTAGTCCCTGGTTTTTGTATGAGGCATTCTTAACTGAATTAGGATCCCTTACGAATTTTGGTAGAAATTTATAAGATAGTTTTCTATTTTTGATTGATTTTAGTTTAGATACTAACTTTAGATGATTCTAAGGCACTAACTCAACTAGATTAACATCTTTAGTTCCCTTAGATTAGGGTTTTGATTTGCTTGTTCTTGGATGATGATGAAGACAAGTTGAAGATGCATTGGATTGCTTGAAGAGGCTTGGATTTGAAGATCTTCCCTTCTTGTGGTGTAGTTTTGATTAGGTTAAGATTAGGGTTTTGTAGGCAGAGCTTCTAGATAGTTCTCTTCCTTCATAAACATGGAATATGTTGATCAATTCCATTCTTCCCTATGATGTAAGGTCCCTTGTAAAGGCCTCATCCCTCATTTGGTAGGATGTGTGGCTCTTTTCAAATTGGTAGAACCTTTGAGGGTCCCATTCTCTGATGACAGGATGCTTAGTGGTGACCTTTGGTCTTCACTCTGCTACCAACCATCCAAACTTTGCTCTTGATAGATGCATCTTTCTCCCTTGATTAGAGGATGGAGTTCCTTGCTTGAAGAAGATTGAAGAGTGAAGTTGACACTTCCATGTGATTGAAGACTACTCTGAGAAGCTGAAGCTTGTAGATGAAGAAGACCAAGTTGATACTGGTGAAGCAAAGGGAGCTGAAGCAAGAAGAACAAGTTGATACTTATGTTTGATGGGTTGAAACCTTGGGGAAGAAAGTTGATACTTGTCATGGAGGATGACAGCCTTGAAGGGTGGTTGAAGTCTGAAGACTGGATTGCTGTCAGAAGAGCTGAAGCTTGGAATTGAAAGAGGGAGTTGTTGATTTGCTTTCTTTCTTGTCTGTTTTCTTTTCTGTGCTGATGTACCTTGTTTGACTTGCTTGATGCATTAGAATAAGTTCATGTCTAGATTGACTTTAAGCTAGGAGCATGATTGCACTAGAGGTTGAGTTGCTCCCTGTGCTTGTATTTTTGCTGTATGGCTTTGCTTGCGGGTATTCGGTAGAGCCCTGCTCCCTTGCCTATGTGGTTTGTGTTGCTTGATAGCATGTCATTTTTTCTGTATGATTGCAGTTACTTATATCTTGCTTGACAGCATGTTATTCCCTCTGTATGATTATTGTTATTCATATCTGGCTTGAGGTTGAGATGAGCTTGTGGAGGCTGATGTCCCACACACATTTCCTCTCTCACCTGCATTGCATGCATTTTACAGTCGTTTACTGTTTACTGTTTAAGCTGATGCTTTATCTTTTTCTGTTTATCATTGACATGATCCCCTAGGAATCTCACTTCCTTTGATAAGGAAGTGATGATAGAACTTTAGGTTGAAACCTATGCATGATAACTTCTAGGAGTTCCCTATTTCAAACTTCAACCATAGGAGGAATCCTTGGCATGACAACATTAGGACTTGATAGTCTCCCCTTAGTTGAGCCTGTTCTCAATTCTCATCTCAAAACAAATTAAGACACAGTAATCATGAATGATTTCTTTCGTACGTTACGAGCCTTAAGCTATCTGAGAAAGGATTGTTGGAGAGTTTCTTTTCAACAGTCCGGATGTTTAGTATGGCACCCTTTGGGTGACATGCGACGCATTCACTCTCAGGTCATAGTCTTTATTGCGATTGAAATTGCAAACACAATAAAAAACAGTTCTTCCGTAAAAGACAGAAAACAAACTGCAAACCTTTTTTTGCCCCGTGGGCCCATAATTCAAAGGAAAGCTTTTCTGAAGAAAAGAGTGTCGTTAAACTTCAGCGCCACCGCAAACAGGCTTTATCCCTAACTGCTGGAACTGCTGTTTAACCCTACTCGATAAAACAGATGAATCTGAATCCCCGTAACCCGCGTTATCCCAAACTACGTAAGCTCTGATCTCTCATACCTGTTGAGAGTACGTAGGCACAATACTGATGTATTGGCGAGCCACCTTCCCCGTAACCCGTAGTTAGGCGAACTACGTTGACTCTGATTTCTCATTCTCTGATGAGAATATGTAGGCATAAAGTGCGACGCTTTGCCGAGTCATGGTTTTTTCTTTTCTTTTCAGACCAGCCTTGATAGGTAGATAAATAAAACCAACCCGTCCAGTAAACACAAAAAGCGTGGATCCCATCGAGTACGATGGACGTGAGGGGTGCTAACACCTTCCCCTTGCGTAACCGACTCCCGAACCTAGACAATGGTTGCGATGACCTTGTCTTATACCTTTTCGTCAGGTTTTTCCGATCGTTTCCTTTCCCGTTCTGAGGGATAAATAACGAAAGGTGGCGACTCTTCTGTTTTGCCGGCACCTTATTTTCGCGGAAGCGACAGCTACCAGAGACATAATGTGTCTAGACCATTTCAGCTTCTCTGTGTTTTCCATAAACGGTTCTTCCTTCGGAAGATGGGAGGCATACCATTTGAACAAAATATGAAAATAGAACTGGACCATCCCTGTCTTCTTCTCACTCCTCCAATGAATGGAATGGTAAGTATCGACAAGGAGGGTAGGAATAGGATTCTTCTGCATAAAGAGAGTGATGGAAGTGATATCTATGAAATTGTCTATATTTGGAAAGAGAACAATCCCATAGATCATCAAAGCAACAACGACACCAAATCTTTCCCAATCCTCAATAGTCTTGTACTTGGCAGCCTTGTCAGGCAGAAACTTCAAAGGAAGTCCCTGAGTACCTCCCTTATTGGCTAGACCAGCCTCAACTTCTTCTTTAGTCATATGGAGGGCAAGAGCAATGGTAAGAGGCTTCGATTCTTCTTCCAGGCCGGTGTAAATGGGTTGGTCCTTAATCTTGATATTCAATAGGTGAGAATATTCTTCAAGAGTAGGAGCCAACTAATAATTTTGGAAGGTATAACACCTAAGCGGAGCATCATAGAATTAAGCCATAGCAAATAAAGACCAAGTGTCCACTCCAAAATAGAAGAGATAAAGAAGTTACCCATGCTTCCCTTGAAAATTTATTTTGACAGTCTTCGACACGTCAATCAAAAGATCTTGGATCAATCCCAATTTTGGTTCTCTAAACTTTAAAGAGTTTGTGCTTATTTTTCTTTAATCAATCATTGTTCTGCAATACCTGAGATAATCACAGTCTCTTAAGTACCTTGATATGTAATAATTCCATGCAATGCAATGCTTTATGAATGCATATGAGAACAGAACAATAGCAGGGTCAAGGTCACAGGTCCTGCAAGGTAACATAACGAGATATCCCTCACCTCGGGTGAGAAATCTATTGGTTTGTAATAGGGAATTCCAAGAGTTTTCAAACAAGGTCCCATGCACTAACCCTCGAAAGTTTTCCATCATAACGATGATTTGTAAGACGGTAATCCTTTCAAAGGATGAACACAAATTTTTGTTTTAGTAACTTTTGGAATAGGGTTCTACAAAAGGTCCTCAGAATCACGGACTCCCAGGTCAGAAATAAAGCCGCCATTACAACTACTCATAAGACATAATCATCCCAAAGGGGACTCATCTGAGCGGTGGAATTCAAACCAACTCAAAGAATCTTAAGTCTCGTAAATCAGAAAGAAACTACCTCCTAACTTAGTGTATACTAGAAAGCTCGGGTAGAAAGCTTTTATCCTTACAAACCATCCCCAATAAACCCAACAAGATAAGAGGCACACAACATAATAACAATAAAAGCAGATAAATCATACATATAACAAACAAACTAGGTTTGGCTTGCTATGTCTTCCCCGACAGAGTCGCCAAGCTATCACTACTCGAAAATGCAACGGCGAAGAGGCAAAAATGGAAAGACAGAAGAGTCGCCATCAAACTTTATTTATCCCAAAAAGGGGAAGCAAAAACATTGAGAAAACCCCAAAAAAGAAACGGATAAGATGGTCTCGCAACCAAGAGATAGGGTTCGGAAGCCGGTTATGCGAAGGAAAGGTATTAGCACCCCTCACATCCATCGTACTTGACAGGAACCATTTGTTTATCTATGTGTGAATGTCTTTGCTAAAGATGTTGCTATGAAGGGTGTTCCAAGGGGATAGAGAAAGGTTAGATTAGGGAAAGGACAAAATGAAAGGGGAAAAGAGACTCAGTAGGACCTTGCGGCCCTATGCCTACGTATTCTCAACAGGTATGAGAAAGTCAGAGTCAACGTAGTTCGGAGAACTACAGATAAAAGACGAGAGAGTGTGCTCGGCAAGGATAGGCGCCCTTGTGCCTATGTATCTTTACTTAAAAGAAGTGAAGAATTAGAGCAGTCGTAGTTTGGCCTACGAGTAACTGGTGTTTTTGTGGATGATGTTAGTGTGTGCATTCTAGCAGTTAGGTATATTGCAGCTCGCTTGTGGAGTCTTAGGCGTTACCTGTTTGCGGTAGAACGGACATAACATATCCTTTTTGAAAAGAGAGTTTTCACCATCGAGGTAAAATGTCACATTTTATTTGTGAAAGTTACTTTTAAGGGTGAAATAGGTCTTCGAATAGTAACCCCTTGCGGGTAGTACCCAATTATTTATCTCAAAGATCTATTATGAAAAGGTGTGGCGAATATAGTTACGCATTCATATTGAAAGACGAGTATCGAGATCACACACTCTACAGTGAGTATCCTGATACTCGGAGAGGAAGAAGTCTGCACTCAATCCTCTCTCTTTAATTCAATACAAAGAGAACTTCATTCTCTTATTAAAGATGTTTCGATCTTGAATGGTAAGTGCTTTACAAAAGTGAACCCTAAAGGTAATGTCAAGCACTAGGGATAGGATAAGGCCTACGCCTAACCATTTCACAACCATTCAAGTTTTATTAGGAAAAGAGTTTGAAAAGGTACTTGGTATGAGACCAATGTTTTAGGACTTAAGGAGAAAAGTTAATGAAAAGAAAAGAATGAGTTGAAAGGGTGATGAATAGATTAAGGTAGATTGATGGTGATGCACAGAGCAATCGACTTACAGGGTGAAAAATGGCTCAATATGAATTGAGAATTTATTTATTTTTTTAAAATTTGGAGGACAAAATTCAAAATGATATTAACACAATGTAAGTACAAGACACAAACAAACGTAGTTAAGTTGGCCAATTCAAGAAAATAAGTCAACAAAATTAATCATGGACATCTAACAAAATTAATTAAAAAGAAAGTTAATCAACTAATAGCAAGTGGCTAACAAAAATGAACTGTTTTCTTTCTTTTTTATCTTAATATTTTAGTTATATTAAAAGGGGTGAAATTTAGGCTAAATCTAAAATTAAATTAATTCTAACAGTTAAACTAAAGCTAAAAAAATATAAACTAGTTCTAAAATATAAATCTAATTCTAAAAGTATAAATCTAAAAAATAGTTAATCAAAATCTAAAATAGTAAACTAATTCTAAAAATCTGTAAACTAATTCTAAAATGTAAATCTAATTCTAAAAGTATAAATATAAAAATAGTTAATCAAAATCTAAAATAGTAAATTAATTCTAAAAAATTATAAACTAATTCTAAAATGTAAATCTAATTCTAAAATAGTTATCAAAATATAAAATCCTAGATTAAGCCTAGAATGTAATTCTAAACTAGACTTAATCCTAAATTATTAACTAAAGGATAATCATATACTAATTCTAAACCTAAAATTGTTAGTTAAAAGATTAGTTCTAAACTAGACTTTATCCTAAAATATTAACTAAAAGATAATCATAAGCTAATATAAAACAAAAGGGTAAAAAAAAAAACAAAAAAAAATAGGGCCACCAAAGAAAATGAATTGGGCCTAAAGCAAGAGCACATATAACCAAAAAAACTTGCTATGTGAAAAAAAGTGAAAGGTCTGCACTCCTCACTCGATGGCCATGAACGACTTCCCTTTCTCATCCAATCACAAACCCTTTCGCAGTTTTCTTTCCTTCCGAAACCCCACAGACATGGCTGAAAACACGACACAAAACATGCTCTTGCGAACACGGCTCTGCAGCCACAAGAAGGACGCGACGAATCCTCTATACGTCTAACAGTGATGATATTAGGAACCTCACTTATTCAAAACTAACTCTCACGATATGCTCTCTTTCTCTCTCTCTCTCTCTCTCACACACAAGACGACCAATCCCTTTAATCATCTCTTTTCGTTCATTTTCTTTTGCTCAAAATTTGCAACCACAAGTTAACACATAAAGGTTTGAAGATCAGATATCTACCTGTGAATGAAGGAGAACCAAGTCCGACGTGTTTCCAGGTATCTGGTTTTGTTTAAAAAAAACTTTTCTTCTTCTGATGAGGACACCTTTGTGTTTTTGTTTGTCACTGCTATGTTTATTTTTAGCTATATGAACACTGGTTTTTCTTCCTTCTGGTACTGAGTCTTTGTGGGTTTTTTTCTTTGTTTCTGGCTGCTAAATCTTTCTCTGGTTTACCCTGTTTTTTTTTATTTGGGTGTTTTGTTTTTCTGAGTTAGAATCGTGTGACTGCTAGTTTTTTTTTTCTATTATGGACTGCCTTTGATTTATAGTCACAAATTAGGGTTCGAGTGTTACTGCAATTTCCGTTCATGGTAATTGTTGTTCTTGCTTTCTAAGATACCAAAACTTCATTTGCCAAAATGGTGAAATCTTTGTGTTGTACCATCTGCTATGGCATGTGTCCTGCTATATTTTCTGCTATGGTCTGATATTTTTTTATCTTATTAAAGTGGTCCCATATGTGCTGGCTGTCTTGACATAAATTTGTATTGTAAACTCTGTTATTATTATTTTTTATGGATTTGGAATTAATGAAATTGGTTTGAATTGGATTGTTGAATTGATGAATTTGGTTTGAATTGGATTTGGAATTTTTCTAACTCAAGGAACTTGTTTTTGTAGATGGCTTACGAAATTAATGATTAGTAAGACTTTTGGTGGAAGAAAGATCATGAAAAATTGGTCATGAAGGCTTAGGCATGGAGGCTTGCTCTTTATAGTTTAGGATTTCTAAACTTTGAATTTGGGAATTTTGTAACAATATGGCAACATGAAGTTTTCTTGTAATATTTGTGAATTTAATTCTAAATTTATAAATCTTGAATTTGGAATGGTGGACCTCATTTGTACCATTGAATTTGAAATGGATTAGGTCTTGAATTATTAACTTATAATCTTGAATTGCATCTTGCAAACTTGAACTTCATTAAAAAATGGAACTAGAAACAATGTTAAATAAAGATATCTTGAATTAGGCGTTACAATTCTTGTGCATTCTTCATGGGCTCATTGAATGGGCTTTAGTAAATAGGCCCTCAATTTGTATTGTTCTTTTTTTGAACAAACACGATGATTCCCTTCTCTAATAGTAAACAGGATTTTTGGTAAACTTTGAAATGTAAATGGGTTCCTTTTGTACTTATTCCAGAATTTCTTGGAATGAAATAGGCCTTGAAAACCTTTGTATTGGACTTGATTTTTCATTTTCATTTGATCCACCGTACATTAATCATGAAGAATATTGCAATTAACTTCTGATTAAAAACTATGACAAATAGAATTAAATTTTCTTGCTTGATCCCAATGATCCAAAGTCTAACCTCTTGTGAAATAAGAAACCTGAATTCATTTTGCACCATCGAACCGATTATGGACCATTCTTGAGCCTTTGTTGGAAAGGAACTGACCATTGACAGTCCCTCAATCATGAAACAAACAATAACTTGACGCAATCTAATAATTTAGTCCATCCACAACTGTCTTAATTTGGCACATGATCCCCCAGTTTCACCATTTGTCATATACGCCTAAATTAATGTACCCTTATCTGAATAAACCTTGTATGAAAGTTAGGGCCCATCAGATGAGCCTCAGTCAACACTACTCGCATACATGCCCTCGTATCCTGAAATTGAACTGAACCTAAACAAACTGATACAACTTAAAATGTATACTCTGAATAATAGTTGGTGGATGTACATACGAAAGTTAAACATAATTAGGAAAAATTTAGGGTATGATAATAGACCCTCCATCCTTTTGATGTTGGGATTGTGTGTGTGAGTTCTCTATCTTCCTTTTGGTGATAGACTCGTCATCCTTTTGGTGTCAGGATTATGTGTGTGAGTTCTCTATCATTTTTTTGGTGATAGACCTTGCAGCCTTTTGGTGTTGGAATTATGTGCGTGAGTAACTATCATCCTTTTGGTGATAGGTATGTCATCATTTTGGTGCCAGATATGTGTGTGTGAGTTTTCTATAATCCTTTTGGTGATAGAACCTGCATCCTTTTGTCGTTGGGATTGTGTACGTGAGTAACTATCATCCTTTTGGTGATAGATCTGGCATCCTTTTGGTGTCGGGATTGTGCGTGTGTGTGTATGTGTGTGTGTGTATAACTATAATCCTTTTGGCATAGGTGTTTCATCCTTTTGGTGATAGGTCTGTCATCCATTTAGTGCCAGATTGGGCGTGTGTTCACTATAATCCTTTTGGTGATAGCCCTGCATCCTTTTGGCGTTAGGATTTTATGTGTGAGTAACTATAATCCTTTTAGTGATAGGTTTGGCATCCTTTTGGCGTTAGGATTGTGTGTGTGTAACTATCATCCATTTCGTGATAGGTCTGTGATCCTTTAGGTGCCAGATTGGGTGTATGTTCATTATCATCCTTTTGGTGATAGACACTGCATCCTTTTGGTGTTGGGATCGTGTGTGTGAGTTCTCTATCATCCTTTTAATGATAGACCTTGCATCCTTTTGGTGTTGGGATTCTGTACGTGAGTAACTATCATCCTTTTGGTGATAGGCCCTGCATCCTTTTGGTGTCGAGATTGTGTGCGTGAGTAACTATCATGCTTTTGGTGATATACCCTGCATCCTTTTGGTGTCGAGATTGTGTGCATGAGTAACTATCTTGCTTTTGGTGATAGACCCTACATCCTTTTGGTGTCGAGATTATGTGCGTGAGTAACTATCATGCTTTTGGTAATAGGTTTGTAATCCTTTTGGTGCCAGATATGTATGTGTGTGTGTGTGTGTTCTATATCATCCTTTTGATGATAGACCCATCATCCTTTTGGTGTTGGGATTGTTTGTTTGTGTTAACTATCATCATTTTGTTGATAGGTCTGTCATCCTTTTGGTGTTAGATTGTGCGTGTATTCTCTATCATTATTTTCATGATAAATCTGTCATCCTTTTGTTGTCGGAGGTGTGTTCTCTATTATCCTTTTGGTAAAAGACTCAGCATCCTTTTGGTGTCGGGATTGCTTATGTGAGTTTACTATCATCTTTTTGGTGATATGTTTGTCATCCTTTTGGTATCAGATTGTTTCAGTTATCATCCTTTTGGTGATAACGACCTTTGTAGGTCATTCAGTGTCTACTTCAGGGTCGACATTGGTCTGTTATTTCTATCTCCCAAGCATTTTCTTTCTTTTCGTACATTCAGGGTTTTCTACATATCTAATTGTCTTACACCTCGAAAGAATGAACTTCGTAGCAGTTCATCGTGCCAAGTCTAAGCCATTTAGATAGGGGCATCTGTCATACCTCAAATTTGTCATACCTATGTATAATTTTCATTTTGTATATCATTTTATCGATTTCTGTTTCCCTCTCCTTTCTCTCGTATACTCTCTCTATTTCTCCTATTTGAATTTTGGGTTACGATGTCGTGCGATGGAGAGCTTGTTTGGTTGATGTGTCGATTATGGAAATAACAACGAAGGCGAGTTGTTACGGTGTCTTGGAGATAATGTTTAGAAGTTTTGAGTTGAAACACAAATTTGTCCTACTTGTGCATAAATTTCATTTTGTGAATCTGTTCACTGACAATTATTCAAAAATCCTAAAAAATATGTTGTTCATTCAACGATATCAAGGCTATGGTATGCATGCTTTAAGTGGTGTATGTTTGAGCCTTTAATTAGGGTTTCTATGTCGATTCAAGTCATTTGTGTACGGATCAAGTTCTCAGGTTATACCAAAGCAGTTGCATCATGATTAAAGATCACCAAAAGTTAGTGCATTGTCAATTAAGGTCTTTATGCAGTCATAGTGCAGTTATGTGTTGCTTTTTTGGTTCAAGATCTGGTTTCTTAATGTAAGTGGCAAAGTTCAAGTTTGAATTGTGATTGATTCCTATTGGACTTGTTACTTAAGAATTGACTCAAGGTTTTTATGCATTACAAGTTTGGAAGAATTCACAAATGAAGAAAAACATTTTCAAAAATTGTTTGAGAACTCAGAGATGTTTCAAATCAATCTCAAGCTCATTGTTCACACAAAAGATTCATTCGAGAATCAAAGGGGAATTGATTCAAGCAAATTTGGAGGCGCAAATGATGTTATTATTCCAAGCGTATGTCAATTTATTTCAAAGTCTAAAACTTCTAGACAAAAAAGAGGGGTCAAACTCATCAAAGTTCAAAATGGAAGCTCATGTTATCTACACGCCCATATTATACAAAGAAAAATTTGTACAAAAAGCCCACTACACACACATTACAAATAAAGGAGAGAATCTATAAACAAAGCCCGTGAACAATATCTAAAGTCCATTACAATTCTTTTTCTTTTGAGGCTCATGTACAACAAAATTAAAAAAAAAAAAAGGATCATCATGATAAAAAGAGCCCATTCAAAGCAGGAAAATCTATTGTTTTTACAAACCCAGCATGATGTTCAGATTACATAACAAGCACACAAACCTTCTAATCACGCATACTGTACAGACCAAAAGAGAAAAATGCTTCCAAGCTACAACAACCTACGCCAAATTCTCAAATGAAAGCCTCACACGGTACACCACAAGTAGCTGTGAAAAATTAAAACATTACCAAACCTACGCCAAATTCTCAAAAGGACCCCACACGAATCCTCCAACGCACACCAACCTTCAGCAGCGCAACATTACCAAACTTGATTCATCCCGCATCTACTACGATACAACAACCGAAATTCCGCAAAATTATGCAGCTCCCAACAAACCTGTACCCACAAATTCACAAAAATCAATCCTTCATGCAGTTCACCCAACGAAATGGCTAAGTAGAAACTTCCAGCTTACTATTTAATTTTTCCCCGTTTCTACCCTTCATTACTTCAATAAAATCCACTCTTCTTCTTCTTTCACTCGGGGGTGCCAAAATCATTCTGCTAAAAATCATTAGCCTTCTTCTTCGTAAAACACAAACTCAACCTCTTTTCAATCTTCCATTCTTCAACCTTTTCCATCGATCCAACAAGCCAAAAATCCACACCTAAACCTCCTTCTTCATCTTCATCATTGAAACACATTCAAAACTCATCCCCAAAACAAACCACAAACAGAACAGAGAATTTGAGAAAGAGGTGAAGTGAGAAAATGGAGCCGATGGTGAAGCGAACCTGGAATTAAGCTAGGAAATGATCCATTGAGAGCGGCCAGATGGAATCCTGAGAAGGTTGGGTCTCAGCTCTCGTTTTGTCTATCTCAGCTCTCGTTTTGTCTATACAAAGCTCGCATTTGTTTTTTCCCCTTTTGTTCTAATCAAAAGTTGAGTTTTGGTTGCAATTTGATGTTGCTTTTGTGCAAAACTAATGTTGTCCATTCGTTTTTAAAAAACGATGAGGATTTTTCCGTGACATGAAGCTTGTTGATGTTGTTGATGCCTTACTTTTAAGGCTCTGTTGATTACGTTGGATTGGGCCTGATGGCCCGAGTCGTTTTGGTATACCCACCCCTTCTTTTTCTGTTTTATGTAGGGAATGATGGGCTCATGAAGCCCAAAGGATTTCTCACATTTTCACTACGTTTTATTTCTAGCACACCCCCTTAATGTTTTCCTTCTCTTGTTAATTTTTGAATAAACTATTTTGTTAATATTTTGGTTTTTTTTATTTAATATTTTGTTTAATAATATTTTGTTTAATAATATTTTGTTAATAACCATTGCTAAGTATTCTTGTTAATTGTTAGTAACGTGTTGTTAATAATTTTGTCAAATATTTCATTAAATATTTTGTTAAATATTATGTGTTTTTCTTAAATCTTTCTACACTTTGGTTGTCATCCAATTTAGTTCTTATCTCTTGATTTGTTTTCACCTTTCATTTTTGTTTTTTTTTCGTTTTGATTTTGTTTTTAATTCTTTTTAGTCGATGAAGTCTTTCTATTCATAAACGTTAATTTATTGAGGTTCTTAACCTTCATGATTTCAAATATGTAGAAAATGATCATTGGGATTATTTTTTATACTTTGGGATCGTGATATGTTACCCTCGATTAATTAACCCAAGTTTGTGATTAAGACAAGACTGTCACATTTTTCTGTCTGTGTGACATGATTACATTGGAAAATGATCCTCAATATCATTTCTCCATTGTGTTTTTAGCATGGATATCAACTTGCACGACCTCCTATAGTTTGATCTTCGTCATAGATCAAGCTTCAGCGGTTAAGCACTACATTTCATCCTGATTCAATTCATATCAACTAACAACCAACCTTAATTCCCGTCAACATATTCTTGTTTTTATTTTCAGTTAATATATCTTGATTTTATTATCTTGTTCATATACTTGTTAATATTATCTTGTTATACTATCAACTCCCACCATATTCAATCAACTCCTGAAATAACTGAGTTCTTGGAATCCCGCATTCCTTGAGTTCTTGAGTGACAGCTCTCGAAGCACGCCTCTTGGGTTGTTTGTTAGTCAATCTTTCGTTTCTAAACCAATTCAACCCATCTCTTTTCGTGGTCGTCTCCATGAACTACGGGCGCTATGATTCTTCATTCTCGACTAAATGTAAGATATGCAGGCACAAGATTGCAATGATCTTGGCGAGCACAATTCTATTCATCTCTCGTTTCCCTCTACCTTTCCCGTAGTCGAACTATGAAGCTCTAATTTCTCATTCTCGTCTGAAAGAGCATACGTAGGAACAAGGGCCCCAATCTTTGGCGAGCACCCTATCCTTTAACCACCCATTTTCCCCTTAGCATCGTTATCATTTTACCTTATCATTTAGCATTTATCATTGAGAAGAAAACAAGCAAGCTTAGGTAACGCCCATCGCAAATTGTACTAAGAGGTTCTCGTTGAGTACAACGAACATGAGGGGGGCTAATACCTTCCCCTTGCGTAACCGACTCCTGAACCCAGAACGTGGTTGCTTAGGTAATGTAGTATGAAATTGGTTTTTTCATGAAGCAGCTTGGAAGCTAATGAAGGTTGCAAATTGGCTTGGGTGGGCCGTGTTTGGCTTATAAAGAATACTTTTTGTGTATTTTTTTGTAACCTTGACAATTTGTACATGGGCTTGATCTTTAAAAAAATGGATAATGGACTCTTGAATTAAATTGGAATGGTATTGAATTTGAATGAATTTAAACTTGAAATAAATTGGAATAAAAATTGAAATTAATTAGAAATGAAACTTGAAGATGAAACCTTAAAATGAACTTGAATTGAACTTGAACTTTGATTGCATTTGGAAATGGATTTGTTTGAAATGAAATTGGAATTTGAATTTTGGTGACTTGGACGTGAGAATTAAGATGGAATTAAATCAAAATGAAACTTGAATTGGGTTTGACTATAAATACAAATTCGAATGGAATTGAATTTAAATTGAAAATTGGAAAGAAACTTGAATTGGATTGAAACCTAAAGTGGAACTAAAGTTGAATCTTGTATGTTGTGATTATGAACTTGAACTTGGATCTTGTATTTAGAAAGACATAAAATTTGAAAACCTTGAATCGATTTCATAAGAAATTAAACCCCATATTCGGATTCTATCTTGAAACGGTCTTGAATTGAAAGCTTGAACTCTGATATGCAAAAAGCATGAACCACATAATCAGGGCTTATGAATGACTTGATATATTGACCTAATGTCTTGACTTTTGGTGGCTCTATAACTTGATTTCATCAGATAACTTGAATCTTTGCAGAAAACTCTAATTTGGACCTTCACACAAAAATGCTTGAATTCAATCCACACATGTCCTCAAAGTAGGCTATGGCACAGATGATTTGAGATACTAACTACACGTCCACTTTACAGAAACCCTAATTGAAATTCACCTAACCCTGATGAAGGTTGAGAAACCCTAATCTTCTCCTTGAGTACACATTGAAGAAACAATGACTTGCTGAGAACCAAATCCATGATTCAAAATCTTTTCCACAACCTAATAGCCTGATGTCACTACTGCGAAAAAGAGGGTCGGCAAAGACAGAAGATTCACCACCGTTCGTTATTTATCCCAAATAGAAGGAAAGGAAACGATCATAGAAAACCTACGAGAAAGGGAAAAGACGGGTCATTGCAACAAAATCTCAGGTTCGGGAGTCGGTTACACAAGGGGAAGGTATGAGCACCCCTCACGTCCGTTGTACTCAACGGGATCCACACTTGTTGTCTATCTAAAAGGGTGTTAAACCATCAAAGGCTGGC
This sequence comes from Lathyrus sativus, assembly GCA_963859935.3. Taxonomy (NCBI): domain Eukaryota; kingdom Viridiplantae; phylum Streptophyta; class Magnoliopsida; order Fabales; family Fabaceae; genus Lathyrus; species Lathyrus sativus. The sequence goes on from OZ012739.1 coordinate 271,333,750, forward strand.
TCACAGGGACAAAAGAAAAGAAGAGAGATTCGATAGAGCATCGCTGCTCTATGCCTACGTATTCCCTCGTGCAATGGGAAAGTCAGAGTCAACATAGTTCGGAAAACTACGGGTGAAGGTGGGGTAGGTTGCTCGCCAAGACATTGTCGTCTTGTGCCTACGTATCCTCGTCTAGTACGAGAAATCAGAGCAAACGTAGTTCGGGCTAACTACGGGAAAAGAGGAGTCTCGATCGCACGAGGGCGAGAGAAAAGGTTCTGGATAACAGGCTAGTCTCGATTGCACAGGGGCAAGAGAAGGGAATGTTAGTCTTTAGCGGAAAGTTCTCGATCGCACGAAGGAAAGAGAAGAGAGAAATTAGTTGTTAGTGTGAAGGTATCGATCGCACGGGGCGAGAGAAAATAGAAGTTAGTTGTTAGTGTGCTCGCCAAGACATCACGTCTTGTGTTTACATATTCCCATCTGGTATGAGAAATCAGAGCAGCTGTAGTTCAACTAACTACAGGAAAACGGTCTTGATCGCACGGGGGTGAGAGAAAAGGAGAAATTAGTTGTTAGTATGCTCGCCAAGACATCGCGTCTTGTGCCTACATATTCTCATCTAGTACGAGAAATTAGAGCAGCTGTAGTTTGGAAAACACGACCACAAATTGGTTCAAGTGTTTTAACCAAGTAGGGTTAAACCTTCGTTCTAGAAGTTAGGTGTATTGCTGCTCGACCATTGGAGACTTAGGCGTTACCTGTTTGCGGTAGAACCAAGAGTTAACACACTCTTTCTGAAAATGGTTTTCAAACAATCCTGAAGGATAAAAAGGTTTGATGTTTTGTTCTTATGTTTTTTAAACAAGAAGTGAATTGAGTTAGATTTGAAACTCATGTTGCACTAAAGATTATGACTTGAGAGCGAATGCGTCGAATATCGCCCAAAGGGCATACGCTAAACACTCTAGACAGTTGAGACAAGGCCCCTGAACCATCATTTCCCAAATACTTAAGGCTCGTAGCGTACAACACTTATTATCATTTATTAGATGTTTTAGAATGTTTAGGAGATGAGAAGAGAAGACACAGACTAAGGGGAAGCTGGACCGTAATGTTATCATGCTCAATGCTCCTAAAGTTGCGATTAAGAGGGAAGAACTATCCTAATGTTGTCATGCACCTAACGTTTCTCATACTCCCATCTTAAACAGGGGGACTAGGAATCCTAAGGGATCATGGTAAAAGACCAAGTAAACAACAGATAATCCAATCACAGATAAAATGAAGGATGAGAAGAAGTTGACTTGAACAAGTCAAAAGCAATGCAAACATGGTATATTAAGATGCAAATATGAAACAACATAATGCAATACAAGTAAATGATCAAGACAAGTTGACTTAAACAAGTCAAAAAGAGTGAGATGAAATGGGAGAAGTTGCAACTCCTACAACCATTCAAACATCAATAACTAAAACCAAAGTTCAACACAAAGTATAAGGAAAGCCATGATCAAAGAAGATATGGGAGAAAAATACTTGGGCATCAAGCAACATGTAAAGCATCTCAACCAAATATCTTACATTGATCATGAAGAAGTAAGGAACAAACAAGTCTAAAAAGACAACCATCATTCAAGACAAACTCAAAGCATGAACATAAATGCCAAATTGTCTTAAATGATAATCAAAACATGTGGGACAGAAGTGAAACCAAAAGGAGAAGCCTCAAACAAGATGGAAACCAAAGCACAAGCAAGCATCAAGTCAAGGCAAGAAGAAGAACCAAGGTTCTATCTCATGTTCAACACTTAAAATCAAGTGGAATGGCCTAACTTAAAAGTAATTTGTAACACAAGTTACACAAGTCTATGACCTAAAAATGCAAGACCAGAACCTTAATCATGTCATAAATGAGTGTCAAGATTCATAAGATGCAAATGGGATCCATCAAAGTCATTTCCCAAAAGAATTAGGTCAAACTAGTTTGTATGAACTTCCTCTAAGATGACTTGGCTTGAAAGCTTCATCAAAAATAGAAGGATTGTTCAATAAATTACAAATAAAATGCACAAAGTAACCAAGGCCAATGGCAAACAGAAACCAAAGTTTCAAAGTCCAACTTAACTCAAGGGCTCACTAAATAAATTGATTAACAAGGGTGCTCCACCTTGTTGAGTATTAATCGAAGGTCATAAAAATTCAACTCAAAGTCAACCCTAAAATGATCAAACATGAACCAAAGTCATCCTCAAAGGTACCTCAATCCATCCTTTAAATTTATAATAAACCTCAACCATAAGAGATATAAAACTGGAGGTTCAAATGTATGTGATCAAACAAAGGCAACATTAAAAACAACTCACTTTTCAAAATTAAAATAAAATTGAAAAATAAATCAAAAACAGAAAATAAAAATATGGAAAATTAAATAAAGTCTTGAAATAACTAAAAATACTTTTTTTAGAATTTTTGGGTAATTAAAACTATTTTTAATAAAATAAAATGAAAACAGTAAAAGTAAAAATGAAATAAAATAAATGATTAAGGAGGGGGTGAAAAAGAAAAAACAAAATAAACTGAACGCAAACAAAAATTGAAATGGGCTTCAAAACAGAGGGGGTGGGGATAGCATGTGAGGCCTAAAACAACAATGGACTCAGACTTAAGTGAAACACAGCGTTTCACTTAAGTGAGGTGGAGTCCACATCAGACGTGGCTTGGATCAAGCGAATTAAAACATGACAAATCAAATAGTATAAGCTTCAAACCATGCCAAATCAGCTAAAACCAGGGGGATGACTGGACGCCTGAGCTAGGGCTCTGGTCGTCTTCTCCGGCAAACTCGATGGAGACCAGTCATCAGACCTTAATGAAAATCTCCAAATCCGGTACCATTTGAAAGCTCTCACTATAAGGAATCCAAATCTACCATTTAAATCTCAAAAAGAGTCCTAAACAAGGAGAATCGAAGGTTTGAAATTCAAGATGCACACTCTGAAACTCCATTAAACAGCCACCAAAACATATCAAACATGGCCTACTCTACGTAGGACTTCAGATGCAAGCCAACATGGTCCTAAAACATGTCTAAAATGAGAGAAAAATGGAAAGAAAACTTACTGAACGGAGTAACTCCGTTGGTTCTTCAGATGCACGCAAGCTTGACTTTCTTCCTTCCAATCTATTTGTTGTGCTTAAATGAAGAGGAAACAAGCTTCAATTGCAGTTTATTTGAGGAGAAAATGGTGATTCGAAAATGAAAAGTGTTGAGAAAATGTTTGATCTCTCCTCTCTCCCTTTACGCAAGCAAGATCTTCTGAGGCATTAGGGCAAAGTCTGAGCTTAAATATGATGGGTTCTCAGCTACCATGTAGGCCCATGTTGGCTGTTTAGGGTGATTTCAATTTTATGCCCAAAATTTACACTGGCTCATGCACATGTATTTTTCCCTTTTCACGCCACATGAGCTCAGCAATTTGAAGTGCATGAAGTGTACAATTGATTTGAATTTGTTTGGGCTTTGCAAATGATCCATGCCTCAAGTTTGAAATCAAAACTTTTTTAGTAAGAAATTTAAAAATGTGTCATGTAAATGGTTTTTTATGTTGGTCCATTTGTGGTAACATTCATTATGATCATGTATTGGTGTAAAATGCCAAAAAGCAAGTAACAAACATGACCTATAATGTACCAAGTTCATACCATGACCAAAAATCAAAGTTTCCTCTTGAAAATGTTCCATATGTTCATCTAATTCATCAATCTTTATGAACCTTGAGCTCAATGATGTAGATAAGCCTCTTAGGCACAAGTTTCATGTTGGTTGGAGTTGCATTTGAGGTACATAAGTTAATGAAATTGACCATTGAAACCAATGGCCTATAATGAAACTTTCCCTAAATACCCTTGTCTTGTGAGGTCCATAACTTGTGATATACAAATGATACAAGGGACTTCTAGGACATTTTGGAAAGCTAATACCATGAGGAAAAACTTTCATGTTCACTTGAAGTTGAGGAGAAACTTGATTCTAGGTCAAAAATGCTTTGGAAGTGAGTTTACTTTTAGTTGACCAAAAATAACTTCATCTAAAACCCCTAACTTGTTGGCATCATAAATTGAGTTGTACAAACTCAATGAATGAGTTCTTGTACTCAAAGGAAATCTTGGAACATACCCTACAATTTTCATGTTTGCGTGAAAAATAGATTGAGCTTGTATCATGAGGTAAATTGTCCTTGAAGTTGGGCACTAGAGAAGGGGATTTTACACTAAGATCATCTGAAACCCTAATTTAGTAACTTTTTGAACTCTTGATTCCTCTTGATTTTATATTTTCATGGTAATATAGATAATTTAAGGTGACCTCCCATGGCCTCAATGACTTAGAAATAAGTTGTAAACTCCCTCAAGTCCACAGTTGACCTCAAGTTGACCAGATGAAACCCTAGTTTCATGTCCTTTGACTATGTCTATTTGCAGATGAATTGAATGGTCAAACCAACTCCACAAAGACCTCTAAGGTGCTCAATGAATTTTTAAAACATTCCTTAACCAATGATAAGGTCTCATAACCCTTTGATGGTCCTTAGAATGTGAGATAGAACCCACACACCAAACTCTCCTCTCAAGGAGCTCTGACAACTTCATGGTGATGACAAATGCCTATGCTTGAACTTGAGACCAAAGGAAATCCTGTCTTGAATGGCACAAAGCAACTCTTGATCTCATGATAAAGACAATTCTATACAAATGAAAAATGCTAAAAATGAGATTAAACAATAAGCCAAGTACAAGAAAAGGTTGGTCAAATTTTGGGGTACAATAGTTGCCCCTATTCAAACGACTTGGACCTGAAGGGATGAAAAGCGAACGACTTTCAAATATTCAAGGTAAAAGACGGTTGAATACCATATAACCCTTAAATTTTTTGACCGCAAAAGGCAACTGCAACTGAAAATTATAACTGAAAACTCTATTGGAAAAAGTGATAAGATGAATGTGTGTGCCGCAATCTGCCGGGGTCTGGATACCGCACAAGCAAGAGAAAGTTTTATAATCTGTCAGGGTCTGGATACCACATAGGCAAGATAAACATCGGTCGAGGTATGGATACCGCACAGGCTCAAAAATCAAACAGTGTAAGCCAAGGTCTGGATACCGCTCGAGCATAAAGGGATAAAATGATGTTAGCCGAGGTCTGGATACAGCACGGGTTAAAGGGAACATTATAACCTACCAGGGTCTAGATACGCATATGCAAGAGACATAAACCAGTGGAAGTCAGGGACTGGATACCGCATGGGCTTGAACTAAACCGGAGAAAGTCAGGGTCTGGATACCGCACAGGCTTGAGCCAACAAAATGCAGGATGCCGGGTCTGGATACCACACGGGCTTGAGCCAATAAAACTGGTGGAAGTCGGGGTCTGGATACTGCACGGGCTAAAGAAATAAACTGGAGGAAGCCGGGGTCTGGATACTGCACGGGCTAAAGAAATAAATCGGAGGAAGCCGGGGTCTGGATATCGCACGGGCTTGAGCCAATAAAACCAATGTCTGCTGGAGATACACCTGAAAACAAGAAGTAAAAACCTGACTTATGTTTCAAATGCACATGGTTGAATATGGCGTAATGCTCCATACGAAATGGAAATGCTATGCATTTGGGAGGATGCTATGCACGATGCAAATAAAAAGGAACCACTCCAGCAAAATAAATGTTGAAGAGATAAAGCCAACTCCGCTGGGGACGACCGGGTGCCAAGTACGATTGGACTTATGCTGGAGAAAACAAGCCCTGGATGGCCTCTACGAAAAAGAACTTTCCTGAGTATCACTACTCTAAAAAAAAAACATCCGCTCCGCTGGGGATCAAATCAACTCCTGCTGAGCAACACGCCCTGGATGGCCTACCAGAATACAACTATTCTAGGGAACAAAATCTCGGATGGGGAAACAAAATCATCTCTACTGGGGAAATCAGACCTGGATGGCCTCCTAGGATGACAACTGTAACACCCATTTTAATTATTTAGTCATTTTAGTGTTATTTTAATTATTGTATTTTGGGTGCCCTTAGGTGGGGGTGTGATGGAGTATGTTGGTGGGTGTCCTGATATATAAGGAGCATTTGTGGTGATTTGGTGTTGATATAATAATAGAATAAGTTAATAGTAATATAGTGTTATTATTATTAATATTATTTTAATTATTATTATTAATATTGAGAGTATAATATTATTATTGTTAATATGATTAATATTATTATAATTGTTAGTAGGAGAATAATATTAGTATTATTTTATTAAATATTGGGATTAAAAATATAAAGTAGGAATTGAGGGGTAATAGGGAGTTAGGAAGAGAGAAAAGGAAAAGTCACGTTAGATATCGTGAGTAGAGAGAATTGGGAGAAGGGAGAAGAGCGAAGAATAGAAGGGAAGAGAGAAGGTCAGAACTGTCAACCTTTGGAAGGATTCTTCACCGATCAAAACGATTATCAAGGTAAGGGGGAGAAACTGATTGGGATGGTATATGCATGAACTGGGGTAGAGGGGATTCCTTAACCCCGTAGGAATTTATCGATGTATGAAGTTGTATATTGGCATGCTTGCTATTGTTGTTGATAATGATAAATTGATGCTTGATATTGATGAATTGTGAATTGGTATTGGTGGATCAGGTGTATAGGCTGAGGTTATGGTGTTAGAGAGGTTCTGAGTAACTTTAGAGACATTGGTGATATGTCTGAAGATTAGTTCTGTGGTGGGGATTAGGAAGTAACGGATTAGCGTAATGAGTAATATTTGTACTGGTAGTGGCATAGAAGTTGGAGGTAGAATGTTAGGCTTGGAATTGGCTCAGATAGCATTGCATAACAGTGGGGACTTTGGGGTATCGCAACATTCGTTGGGTTTCGCCTGGCGAGTGTTGGCGAAGGTTCGCCTGGCGAATGGTGGCGAGGATTTGCCTGGCGAGTAGTAGCGAGCAGTGGCGAGTAATTCCAAAATAAATCCCAGACTTAAAAAGAATGAAGTTCGCCTGGCGAGTGTGGCCAGCGAAGGTTCGCCTGGCGAATGATTCCTTCGCCTGGCGAATGCGCGATAGTTGAGAAGTACTTCGCCAGCAGGATCGCCTGGCGAGCCATAGCGAGCATCTGCTGCGGGACTTCGCCTGGCGAATGAACCAGCGAATGTAGCAGCAAAATGTGGTTTTTGGTGCTGTTTTGCCTTGTGCATTAGCCTCGTAGGATCCCTTTGACCATCATAAGTGTAGGGATGGTGATTGAATAATGTAGGGCGTATATTTGGTGATAGGGAGTGAATTCCTTAATGATTTGTGGAAGTGTATGATTAACTGGTGTATGACATATATATGTATATGTGATGTATGGTGGTGTGATTTGTGAATCGTATGCACAATGTATGTTTGTATTCATTTGTATGCATCTGGTGTCATGCATATTATGGTGTAGTGGTGGAATGAGTCATTGCTCGGGGGAGTGTATGTGATTCATTCGTATTCCTTTGAGTGGGGAATGGTGAGGATGGATCATGGCCAAGTGCGTGTGTAGGTGATCTGTCCGGGTTCCATAGAATGAACCAATGAGTCGGTACCGCATGCATGGTGTTGTGTTGCATAATTGCATTATGGTGTATTATGTTGATTGTGGACTATATGTCGTAATTGTTGAATGTTGAGTGATGAATGATGTGATTGGTGTATTTACTACTCTTATTTCATGTATGTAATTACCGATATATTTTGATCATGTTTTCTCACCCCTTTTTTGTTGTTGTGGTATGTGCTTCCTCGGAAGTACAGATAATCCAGGTACTTAGCTAGCTTGAATTTGTGGTGTGCCAGTCGAGTCTTAGGATGCTCTGATACGTAGCACGGGACTTGAGCGTTTATTTGTTTATGTTGAACTTATATTTCTTTTCCTGTGAACGTATCATGACTTTTGATGTATTTTATTAATGAATATTTTTCCGCTGCTTTATTGTGAAAACCTTCTAAGGAAGAGTATGATGGATTTTATTATGTGATATCCCACTTGGGAGCTGAATACTCTGACGTTTATTTATAATGTTTATATTTTATTTGCTTTGGGAAGTGGGGTGTTACAATTGACATCAGAGCCTGGTTGGTCCGTCCGGCTAGTGTTGTCGAGTCGAGTTGAGTCTGTCCTTAGGATAGAGATTGTGTATCATTTAACCTGGTGTTGTTATTGTTGAGCAGTATGGCAGGAAGGAATGATGCTGCTTTGGCTGCTGCTATGCAAGCGATGGCGCAGGAAGTTGCTAATAAGAACCAAGCTGCAGATGCCTAATTTAGAGATTTGTCGCAGTTTCGGAGTAATAAGCTACCGATGTTTGAAGGAGGAGTTTTGGACCCTGAAGCTGCACAGAAGTGGCTGAAGGCAATTGAAAAGATTTTCAGAACTATGAATTGCAGTGATGAGCAAAAGGTGAGGTTTGGTGCTCACATGCTGGAGAGTGAGGCTAAAGCTAGGTGGGATAATTGCCGCCAGAGGTGGGTGACTGCAGGAACTATGATTACTTGGGACGTGATTCGTAAGGGTTTTCTGGAGAAGTACTTTCTGGAAGACATTCGAAGTGCTAAGGAGATCGAGTTCTTGGAACTGAAGCAAGGTGGTATGACCGTAGCGGAGTATGTCGCGAAGTTTGAAGAGTTAGTGCAGTATTGTCCTCATTACAATACCGATGATGTGATGACATCCAAGTGTTTGAAATTTGAGAATGGACTGCGTCCGGAAGCTAAGCTAGGAATTGCTTGTCAAAAGATCAGGAATTATCCTGAGCTGGTAAGCAGGAGTAGGATCTATGACAATGATAACAGGGCCAGAATTGCACACTATAAGGCTGCAAATGACCGTAAGGGTAAGCAGAGATTCAGTGGTACTCCTTACAGTGTTCCGACTGACAAAGGAAAACGTAAGGTTGTTTCCAATAAGAAATCTGGAGAAGGGGACGTGTTTGCTGATGTGAAATGTTTCCGGTGCGGTGGCGCGGGTCATCGTGTTAAGGATTGTCCTAAGGAGGGAGTGAAGAAGTGCTTCAAGTGTGGTAGGCCAGGCCATGTGATAGCTGATTGCAGAGCCACTATGCCGACTTGTTATAACTATGGTGAGAAAGGTCATATCAGTACGCATTGTGAGAAGCCGAGGAAGTCTCAGACGTCTCCAGTTGGTGGTAAGGTGTTTGATTTGGCAGGGACTCAAGCTGTCAAGGAAGAGCGTGTTATCAAAGGTACTTGTATTATAAATAATATTCCTTTGACTGCTATTATTGATACGGGTGCAACCCACTCGTTCATTTCGGTTGATTGTGTGAAGAGAATAGGATTGGTACCGTCTACTCTTGAGGGACGAATGACTATTGAGACACCCTCTATTGGCTCAGTGACTACTTCTTTAGTATGTTTGAAGTGTCCGCTGACTATTTTTGGTAGAGACTTTGGAGTGGATCTAATTTGTCTACCACTTGGTAATTTGGATGTTATTCTGGGTATAAACTGGTTGGAGTTCAACCGAGTCTACATCAATTGTTTTCAGAAAGTGTTGTTGTTCCTTACTCCTGAAGAGGAAGCGTTGGCGAGTTCTCTGTCTAGTAAAGAATTGAGGACCTTACTGGAGGACGAAGCTAAAGTGTTTGCTTTATTTGCATCGTTATCGGTGGATAGCAAAGTGTTAATGGAGGAATTAGCAGTGGTGAATTAATTCCCGGAAGTGTTTCCTGATGACATTACGGAATTGCCTCCGATGCGAGAAGTTGAATTTAGTATTGATCTTGTTCCTGGTACGAGGCCTATTTCTATGGCGCCATACAGGATGTCGGCAGTGGAGTTGGCCGAGTTGAAATCTCAGATTGGAGAATTGTTGGATATGAAGTTTATTAGGCCGAGCGTGTCGTCGTGGGGAGCTCCAGTGTTATTGGTAAAGAAGAAGGATGGTAGTATGCGGTTGTGCATCGATTACCGTCAGTTGAATAAGGTGACCATTAAGAATAAGTATCCTCTTCCGAGGATTGATGATTTGATGGATCAGCTGGTGGGAGCTTGTGTGTTTAGTAAGATCGACTTGAGGTCGGGTTATCATCAGATCAGAGTAAAAGAAGGTGATATTCAGAAGACGGCTTTTAGGACCCGATATGGACATTATGAATATGCAGTAATGCCTTTTGGAGTGACCAATGCGCCGAGAGTATTTATGGAGTACATGAACCGAATTTTCCATTCTTATTTGGATCAGTTCATTGTTGTATTTATTAACGATATACTGATTTATTCTAAGTCTGATGAAGAGCATGTAGGACATTTGAGAATTGCCTTGCAGGTGTTGAGGGATAATAAGCTGTTTGCTAAACTATCAAAGTGTGACTTTTGGATGAAGACGGTGAGCTTCTTGGGGCATGTAATATCTGGTGATGGTATAGCGGTGCACCCATCAAAAGTGAGTGCATTACTGCAGTGGGAACCGCCGAAGACAGCAACGAAAATTAGAAGCTTTTTGGGTTTGGCAGGTTATTACCGAAGGTTTATTGAAGGGTTCTCTAATTTGGCGTTGCCATTGACTCAGTTGACGAGAAAGAACCAAGTGTTTGTATGGGATGTTGCTTGTGAAGGAAGCTTTGAGGAGCTGTAAAAGAAATTGACTACGTCACCGGTGTTAGTGTTGCCGATACCAAGTGAACCTTTTGTGGTGTACTGTGATGCGTCTAAAATGGGATTAGGCAGAGTTCTTATGCAGAACGGTAAGGTGGTAGCGTATGCTTCGCGGCAATTGAGAGTGCATGAGTGAAACTATCCTACTCATGATCTCGAATTAGCTGCGACTGTTTTTGTGCTAAAAATTTGGAGGCACTATTTGTATGGTTCGAGATTTGAGGTATTCAGTGATCATAAGAGTCTGAGATATTTGTTCGATCAGAAAGAGCTGAATATGAGACAGCAGAGGTGGTTGGAATTCCTGAAGGATTATGACTTCAGTTTAAGTTATCATCCAGGTAAGGCCAATGTAGCAGCGGATGCGTTGAGTAGAAAAGCGATTCATATGTCGGCTTTAATGGTGAAGGAAATGGAATTAATTGAACAATTCAGGGATTTAAGTATGGTTTGTGAGACTACGGCAAATAGTGTGATGTTGGGTATGTTGCAGGTGAATAATAATTTCTTTGATACGATTAGAGAGACTCAGAAGTTGGATGTGAAATTAGTAGATTTGATGCCTGGGGTAGGAAGTGACTCCGATAATGATTTTAAATTGGATAGTAAAGGTGTGTTGAGATTTAGAGGCAGGATCTGTGTGTCGAATAATGAGGAATTGAAAAAGTTGATTTTGAGTGAAGGACATCGTAGTAATCTGAGTATCCATCCGGGAGCTACGAAGATGTATCATGATTTAAAGAAGTTATTTTGTTGGTCTGGTATGAAAAGAGATATAACTCAATTTGTCTATGCCTGTTTGACGTGTCAGAAGTCGAAGGTGGAACACCAGAGACCTTCTGGATTTATGCAACCGTTGGAAGTTCCAGTTTGGAAATGGGATTGTATAACTATGGATTTTGTTACGAGTTTGTCAAGCACGGCGAGAGGATTTGATGCCATATGGGTGATTGTGGACCGACTGACGAAGTCTGCACATTTTGTGCCGATTAATATTTGTTTCCCGTTGACAAAGCTAGCAGAGATTTATATTCGGGTAATTGTGAAGTTACATGGTGTCCCGTCCAGTATCGTGTCGGATAGAGATCCGAGGTTTACGTCGAAATTTTGGAAGAGCTTATAGGAAGCTTTGGGTACTAAGTTGAAATTGAGCTCAGCTTACCATCCGCAAACTGAGGGTCAATCAGAGAGGACTATTCAGTCGCGTGAGGATTTGCTGAGAGCTTGTGTGTTGGAAAAGGGTGGTGTGTGGGACACTCATTTACCATTGATTGAGTTCACATACAATAACAATTACCATTCCAGTATCAGAATGGCACCGTTTGAGGCTTTGTATGGGAGGAGGTGTAGGACTCCTCTGTGTTGGTATGAACCTGGTGGAGATGTAGTACTTGGGCCAGAGATTGTACAACAAACGACTGAGACAATTCAGATGATTCGTGAGAAAATGAAGACATCTCAGAGTAGGCAGAAAAGTTATCATGATAACCGGAGGAAAGAACTGGAATTCAGTGTAGGTGATCACGTATTCCTGACTGTTAACCCGGTGACCGGTGTAGGTCGGGCGTTGAAGTCGAAGAAGCTGGATCCTAAGTTTATTGGACCGTATCAGATTTTGTAGAGAATAGGTGATGTGGCTTATAGGGTGGCGTTGCCGCCTGAACTGTCGAATTTGCATGATGTGTTTCATGTGTCGCAATTGCGAAAGTATATTTCGGATCCATCTCATGTGATTCAGAGGGATGATGTTCAAGTTTGAGAGAACCTTACTGTTAAAACAATGCTGTTGAGGATCGAGGATCGTAAGATGAAACAGCTCTGAGGGAAGGAGATATCTTTGGTGAAGGTAGCTTGGGGAGGTGCTGCAGGAGGCAGTGTGACCTGGGAGTTGGAAAGCAGGATGCGAGAAGCGTATCCAGAATTGTTTCTATCAGGTAATTTTCGAGGACGAAAATAATTAAAGTGGGGGAGAGTTGTAACACCCATTTTAATTATTTAGTCATTTTAGTGTTATTTTAATTATTGTATTTTGGGTGCCCTTAGGTGGGGGTGTGATGGAGTATGTTGGTGGGTGTCCTGATATATAAGGAGCATTTGTGGTAATTTGGTGTTGATATAATAATAGAACAAGTTAATAGTAATATAGTGTTATTATTATTAATATTATTTTAATTATTATTATTATTTGTAGTAATATTATTAATATTGAGAGTATAATATTATTATTATTAATATGATTAATATTATTATAATTTTTAGTAGGAGAATAATATTAGTATTATTTTAATAAATATTGGGATTAAAAATATAAAGTAGGAATTGAGGGGTAATAGGGAGTTAGGAAGAGTGAAAAGGAAAAGTCATGTTAGATATCGTGAGGAGAGAGAATTGGGAGAAGGGAGCAGAGCGAAGAATAGAAAGGAAGAGAGAAGGTCAAAACTGTCAACCTTTGGAAGGATTCTTCACCGATCAGAACGATTATCAAGGTAAGGGGGGAGAAACTGATTGGGATGGTATATGCATGAACTGGGGTAGAGGGGATTCCTTAACCCCGGAGGAATTTATCGATGTATGAAGTTGTATATTGGCATGCTTGCTATTGTTGTTGATAATGATAAATTGATGCTTGATATTGATGAATTATGAATTGGTATTGGTGGATCTGGTGTGTAGGCTGAGGTTATGGTGTTAGTGAGGTTCTGAGTAACTTCAGAGACATTGGTGATATGTCTGAAGATTAGTTCTGTGGTGGGGATTAGGAAGTAATGGATTAGCGTAATGTGTAATATTTATACTGGTAGTGGGATAAAAGTTGGAGGTAGAATGTTAGGCTAGGAATTGGCTTAGATAGCATTGTAGAACATTGGAGATTTTAGGGTATCACAGCATTCGCTGGGTTTCTCCTGACAAGTGTTGGCGAAGGTTCGCCTGGAGAATGGTGGCGAGGATTCGCCTGGCGAGTAGTAGCGAGCAGTGGCGAGTAATTCCAAAATAAATCCCAGACTTAAAAAGAATGAAGTTCGCCTAGCAAGTGTGGCCAGCGAAGGTTCGCCTGGCGAATGCGCGATAGTTGAGAAGGGCTTCGCCAGCAGGTTCGCTTGGCGAGCCATAGCGAGCATTCGCTGCGGGACTTTGCCTGGCGAATGAACCAGCGAATGTAGCATCAAAATGTGGTTTTTGGTGCTGTTTTGCCTTGTGCATTTGCCTCGTAGGATCACTTTGACCATGATAAGTGTAGGGATGGTGATTGAATAATGTAGGGCGTATATTTTGTGATAGGGAGTGAATTACTTAATGCTTTGTGTAAGTGTATGATTAACTGGTGTATGACATATATATGTATATGTGATGTATGGTGGTGCGATCTGTGAATCGTATGCACAATGTATGTTTGTATTCATTTGTATGCATCTGGTGTCATGCATATTATAGTGTTGTGGTGGAATGAGTCATTGCTCGGGGGAGTGTATGTGATTCATTCGTATTCCTTTAAGTGGGGAATGGTGAGGGTGGATCATGGCCAAGTGCAGGTGTAGGTGATATGTCCGGGTTCTATAGAATGAACCAATGAGTCGGTACCGCATGCATGGTGTTGTGTTGCATAGTTGCATTATGGTGTATTATGTTGATTGTGGACTATATGTCGTAATTGTTGAATGTTGAGTGATGAATGATGTGATTGGTGTATTTACTACTCTTATTTCATGTATGTAATTACCGATACATTTTGATCATGTTTTCTCACCCCTTTGTTGTTGTTGTGGTATGTGCTTCCTCGGAAGTACAGATAATCCAGGTACTTAGCTAGCCTGGATTTGTGGTGTGCCAGTCGAGTCTTAGGATTCTCTGATACGTAGCACGCGACTTGGGCGTTTATTTGTTTATGTTGAACTTATATTTCTTTTCCTGTGAACGTATCATGACTTTTGATGTATTTTATTAATGAATATTTTTCCGCTGCTTTATTGTGAAAACCTTCTAAGGAAGAGTATGATGGATTTTATTATGTGATATCCCACTTGGGAGCTGAATACTCTGACGTTTATTTATAATGTTTATATTTTATTTGCTTTGGGAAGTGGGGTGTTACAACAACAACTCTGTTTAGGGTATAAAGCAAACTGCTGAGGAGTAGCTCCACTCTATCGGAGATTCCTCTCTACTGAAGATTGCATCCGCTATCTGCTAGGGATAATGAATAAGATTTACTGGGGTGCCATCCTAAACTTTCTGCTGAGGAGAAAAATAAACGTTCTCTAGGGATAATCCCACTTTGCAGGGAAGAAAACTACTCCGCTGGTGATTAGGCAATGAGGGAACCAGCGTCGACCTCTACTTGGGAATGTGAGAAATAAACTCAACCATATCCACTTCCACTTGGGAATGAGTCAACGACCTAGACTTTGAAGGGAAAGGAGCCAACAATTTAGACTATGTGGGGGCAACAACACTACACTCGTCCCACTGCTGGAGAAATAAACCCAAATCTGCTTGCCGGGGAAAACTTCGGACTCAACCCACTAGGGATGGTCGTACATAATCCATCTGCTAGGGATATCAATCTCGACCTATTGAGAATAACCTTAACCGCTTGTAATCCCAACATGCTGGGGAATAAATATTCTCAACCTGCGCATCTTCCTCTGGTGGGGACAAAAATATAATGACCTTATCAGGGGTATACTTCTGGAATAACCTTAAGAATGATAGTCCTGTAAATGACAAACAAACAAAATGTTTTGTGCAACAGGCACCATCTTGATCATCGTTCATGACAATGCTTAAAGCAAAAACATTGTTTCAATTATAGTCGGCAAAGCCTACAAGATTATGTATGCAAAGTTTTATCAAAAACATCGGGCGTCTTTTGCAAACAAAACATTAAAAGCTAAAACAAGAACAAAAACTTTCTGAATAGTATATTCCATTGATAAATGGCCTATAAAAAAGGCAAATTACAACAGATGCAACTCCTGAAAAGAGAAAGTCGCGCAAGAAATGTACAGAAATGCAGAAAAATATACAACATGTCGGCAATGTGGTACAGACAACCACCATGTGAGGACTCAACTATGACTCGCATGAATTCGGTGCTTCTCCGATGTTCCATCTTCCGAAGAGATTGGCCTGATTGGTTGACCCTCGGGTTCTCCCAGAATCCACTATGCTCATGGTATCATACGCAGACCGCAGTCATTTGCTTTTCAAATCCCTAACTTTTTCCTGAATCGCCCTTGCGGGTTTTCGATTCACCGGGATACCCTTTTTTTTTTTGCCAAAGTCACCTTTTCAGGTTTTCAACTTTGTGGGTTTACATTTTTCTTTTTATCCCTAACTTTTTCCCGAACCCATTCTTTTTATGGTTCGCCGGGATGCCCTATTTTTGCCTGGATTTTCCTTTTCTTTCTAGTGGGTCTATTTTAAGCAAAGTATTTTTTAACTGCGTCTGCATTCACAGAGGATGTGAAATCTTTACCGTCCATGGTTGAAAGTAGTAAGGCTCCCCCGGAGAAAACTTTCCTTACGACATATGGACCTTCGTAATTAGGAGTCCACTTGCCCCTGTGATCTGTCTGTAGGGGGAGAATCTTCTTCAACACTAAGTCACCTGCCTGAAAGCTCCAAGGACGCACCTTCTGATCGAAAGCTTTCTTCATCCTGCTCTAATACAAGCGACCATATGCAATGGAAGCCAACCTTTTGTCATCCATCAAGCTGAGCTGATTCAATCGGTTTCTCACCCATTATGCCTCATCAAGCTTGACATTAACCAAAACTCTCAAAGAAGGAATCCTGACCTGTAATGGTAGGACAGCTTCCATACCATATACCAACGAGAAAGGAGTTGCCCCAGTTGAAGTACGCACCGAGGTACGATATCCATGCAATGCAAAGGGCAACATATCGTGCCAATCTTTATAGGTCACAACCATCTTCTGCACAATCTTCTTTATGTTCTTATTGCCCGCTTCGACAACGCCATTCATCTTTGGACGATAGGGGGAAGAATTGTGATGCTCAATTTTGAAACTCTGGCACAATTCCTTCATCATCTTTTTATTCAAGTTTGAACCATTATCGGTAATGATTCTCTCGGGCACTCCGTAACGACAGATGATGTCCTTCTTAATGAATCGAGTCACAACTTGTCTGGTGATGTTGGCGTAGGAGGCTGCTTCCACCCATTTAGTGAAATAATTAATTTCCACTAAGATGAAGTGGTGTCCATTAGATGCGGTCGACTCTATCTTTCTAATCATACCAATGCCCCACATGGAAAAAGGCCAAGGAGACGTCATGACGTTCAAAGGACTTGGCGGCACATGAATTTTATCGGCATAAACCTGGCATTTATGGCATTTCTTGGCATACTTGAAACAATCAAACTCCATGGTCATCCAATAGTAGCCTGCCCTTAACAACTTTCGAGACATTGCATGCCCGCCTGCATGTGTACCAAAGGCTCCCTCGTGGACCTCTTCCATAAGCAAACCTGCTTCTTTTTCGTCCACACATCTTAACAGAACTAAGTCAAAATTTCTCCGATAAAATAAACCACCTTTGTTCAGATAGAAGTTTCCGGACAACCTTCTCAAGGTCTTCTTATCCCAGCTTGATGCCCCAGGCGGATACTCTTGGTTCTTGAGAAAGTTTCGGATATAAAAGTACCATGGCTTCCCATCTGAAGTTTCCTCTATGGCGAATATGAATGCTGGCCTATCAAGGCGCGAGATGACGATTCTCGGAGCATCGTTCCAGTAGTTCACCTTATACATTGAGGATAGTGTAGCCAAGGCATCTTCCATCTGATTCTCCGCTCTCGGCACATGATGAAAGTCTACCCTGTCGAAGAAGGGTAATAAACTCCTTGCATAGTTCATATAAGGAATCAGATTAGGCTGGCGAGTCTCCCACTCTCCTTTGATCCGATTGACTACCAAAGCTGAATCACCATAAATATCAAGATTTTTGATTCTCAAATCAATCGCTTCTTCAATACCCATGAAACATGCTTCAATCGCTTCTTCAATACCCTTTGATCTGATTAACCTGGCAGTAAATGGTATGTGGGAACCATGGGGAGTCGTAATGATTGCCCCAATTCCACTACCGTAGGAGTTAACAGCACCGTCAAAGATCATCTGCCATTGAGAACCTAACTCAGGACCTTCATCTGGTAGTGGTTCGTCGCAATATTTCATCTTCAAGAATAAAAATTCTGGCCTGCCCACGATGGATGTTCTAACAGAGGTTATAACATCCACTGTAACATTCACTATAGATATACTATTATGCAGTAAGAACAAAGCAGTAAATAACACAGTTAGTTGTTGACCCAGTTCAGTGCAACACACTTACATCTGGGGGCTACCAAGCCAGGGAGAAATTTCACTATCAGCAGTATCAATTCAGAGTCAAACCTCCAGTTTGCACTCTTCACTTAATCACTACCCAATGACAATTTAACCTAGAGACACTCTAGACCTGAGTATACCCACTCACTCCCTACAATCACACAACAGTGATAACAACAAGTTACAATTTAAAATGTAGATTGAAGAGACACTTCACCTACACACACACACCTTGATCTTTTCTTCAAAGCTTTGATCAAGGAACACACACTCTTGCTTAACAGCTTCGAGTGTAACACAGTCTAGAAACTACCTAACCAATGCACTCAACAGTTGCTTGGGTTACACGTATTCCTAAGACACAAACGTGAAGAACAACCTCTTCACTTCTAAACCACTATGGTGATTTCTCTACTTCTCTAACTTCAACAGCTGCCTTCTAGGATTGCCTCGCCTGGTATTTGTAGCAGCATATCAGTTCCTGGGCCTGGGCGCATACATTAGGTTTTATCCATCATAAAACCTCACTTATGTATTCAGCACGCTTGCCTCTTTAATCAGGTACATTTTAGTTCCCCTAGGGCGTCTAAAATGTCTCCTGCATTCCAGCATGAGCTTCTGAGTTGTTTCCTGAGTTATAGCTACTAGAAAAACAAACTTCCGCTTGATGTCATACAACCCATGTCATAACATTTAGTATGACATCCAGCTTAACTTATAGTTAGCTTAGTTAACTTACCCTGCACAGTGCATATTATGAATGTAATAACATAAAGCATGACATTCATATATGTACTTATATTTTTCCACAAAATGCAGCCAATCAATATCACTTACAAACTCCCCCTTTGGAAATTTTTTGGCTAAAACACTCTGTACTTACATCAGAGATTTCCTACACAGCAGAAGACTTAACAATGGTCCTGTCATGCAGGTAAGTCACTTGCTTCTTAAGCTCTCAGAATCCTCACAGTTGGCTTTCAGCCCTGTTAGCACTCACTTTGTTAACACTCTATAGACTTCTACTACAAATGTCACTCTCGGCTTGTTTGAGTAACAGAGTTACTCCCCCTCAACTGATGCACTTATCAGTTGGGCAATATCCAGTCTGAACTGGATGCTATAACCTTCAATATGACCTTCTGATTTCACACATTTGTGTTACTCCCCCTGCAGGGATGCATTCTGCTTCTTGCACAGAATTCCTAAGCATTTTGTTAGGATCATCCATGTTAGTACCTACAGCATGTCAGTCCTAGTTCTAACATACATGTCATACATATCATATATGTAACAACCCAAACAGCTGTTATCACACACAAGTCTCCTCAGCATCACCTGCACACTAATATCATAAGCACTATGGTGCATATGCTCAATCACAATTACTTCTCATGGCAGTCTTGTTCTTCCACCTGCATCTGTTACTACCACATAACCTGTGGTACTCATATTGGTTATCCACCAATTTTTCCACTTGTATCTGCTGTACCTGCTGCTATTTATCTAACACTCTCTCCCCCCTTTTTAGCCACAAATTGAAATCCAACTAACCATAGTATAGACTAAAAGATTGTTAAGTACAACACATTTTGTTTATAAAGTCTTACATATGGTCATAACTCACACATACAACACCCTTGTTTCAGCAGTTCAGCTACCAGCCACACTATTCTTCCTCTTCTTCAGTAGAGCTTACCCTGTCTTCTGTTGTATCTGCTTCCTCAGACTCATCTTTACTAGTTGCCTCACTTGCACCACTGGTTTCTTCAGAGTTCCCCGCAGCTTCTTCTGCTTCCTGAACTTAATCATCTGAGTTATCACTATTCTTGGTTTCATCAACACAGTCTGTCCCCTCATCAAGCTCCAGAGTTCTGATCAGTTTTTCCAGTTTTATCTTCCTTGTCTCCAAATCCTTGCATGTGTCTTTGAGCATTTCTACTACCTCAGTTTTGCTAGCTGTTGAGGTCCTTTTGGAAGGCTCAGCTGAAGGTACATCAATATCAGGAACATGAGTTCCTTTAAACAGCTTATAGTTGAAGGACAGCAGAGTTTCTCTCTTGCAGGCTATGTCAGTTTCCTTGACAATGTTGGGATGCTGATCACATATTATACCACATATGAGTGAAGGAAAGGCAATGGGTCCCTTGACACTATAACTCCCTGCGTGTTTCACTATTTGCTCATGTATGTATGCCCCATAATTAAGGTGAGCCTTAGTTCCTACTGCATATATGAACCTTCCAAGGATGGTGGCCACTGAGGTCTTATGGTTTGTGGGCACCCAGTTGGCTGCTTGCTTGCTACAAGCTTCCCTTTGGATGGCCATTGTCTGACTTGTTTGACAGTGATTTCTTTACACACTTGGTGATTTGTGGCTTGTATTTCTGTCAACCCTTCATGAGGTCGACCCAGGTACTTGTTAATGAGTGCTGCTGTAAACTTGACACACTTTCCTCTCACATATACCTTTCCATAGTCATTTGATTTCTTATCCACACTTTCTCCAGCCAGATTGACTATGAACTCTTTCACCAATATTTCATAGCATTGGCAAAGCTGAGTCACTGTTTTCATTAGGCCAACATTGCTTATCAGGGCTAAGGTTTCTTTGTTCTCAAGAGCATTTTGACCAAGCTCCCTTTCTATGGCTAATTTGCTGAGTCACTGTTTACACTAGATGGATAGTGAAAGATGATGTTATCAGTAGATACCTCAGGAATGTTTGCAGCCAATTTGTTGGTAGGAGGCTTTTGCTTGGTTTGCATGTCTGAGACATCAACATCTACATCTGAATCTGTTGCTGGTTCTAAACTGGACTTAGCTTTCTGCTTCTTGGTGACAACTTTGCTCCAGCCCTTTTGAGGACCAACCTTAGGCCTCTTTGTACCAGTTTCCTTTTCAGTGGTTTCTTGTTTAGCAATCTTCTTATCCTTCTTTTGTGTGGGGGACTTTGATCAGCTGCCCTTTTTCCTTTTCTTTTCATTAGCCTTTTGGCTATTCCTGGATTAAGCTTAACAATGAGGTCATTGTTTGAGTAGTCTTCTAGGTCAACTACTGCAATTCTTTTGATTCCCTGAGTGCGTTCCACTGTGAGTTTGGCCTTTTCACCTTTGTTCTTTTCTTTTGGTGCAGAGTCTTTTGGTGTTGTAACATCCGACAAGACGTTGGCTTGATCATGTGGTTTAGGCTCAGGCCCCTTTGAGCTGGATGTCGTGGGTATATTGAGAGCACTGGCCACCATTTATGTGAGTTTCAGGTGGGCTTGCCTAGCTTCTTCTGTTTCTAGGGCAGTCGATTCAGTAGTAATGGGAGCTTGACTAGAGCCGAGGTTTCTGGATTTTCTTGCATGCAACTTTCTGGGTTTCTTTACCAACAATCCGTCTGGGGTCATCATGCGCAGGGGCACAATCTCTAGAACCTCATTAGGGTTATTTTCAACATTGCTAGTGGTGATTCTAGGGTTCGTATGTTGTGACATGGTTGATGACTTTGCTCGAGAGATGATGACTTTTCTTCGCTTGGCTAAGTTGTTATGGACACTGAAAGGATTATGCTGGCACCAAGACTGGAGGGGGTGTATATTATAAGTGATTATGTGGTACGTTTGCCCACTAGGAGGGAACTTTCCTTTTTGATTTGTTTCTAATAGTATTAATTTCAAGGCATAATTCCCACTTCCTGTTAATTGCTATAACTCCTTATTATAGAACCTTAATTTCCATTGCTCAATCTTGCCTTGAACTTCCTTTATAATTTTTGAACCCCTGTCAACACTATTCAGTACATAGTCCCCGTAGTTTCCACATGTCATTGTCCATCTACACCCTCTACCACTGAGCATACCCCTCTTGAGATCAGCAGACCTCTCTTGGATGAATCCTTTGATGTCACAGAACAGGGTCATAACATCAGGAGTGACATTGCTTCTCTTCTGCAGAGTATCTTCCATGGACTCCATTAGGTTCTAATACAACATGTCTAGCTTTACCTGAAGGCTAATCTTAGGGTATCCCTTCTTGTTTTGCCTTCCTACCTGACTTTTCTTACACCCAGCCCTTCTTTCTGAAGCATATTTTGAGACTCCTTTTGTTGATGATTTGGGCCTGGTTCTTTTCTCTAGGCTGGAGTGATCCTTTTCTTTATTTACTAGTCCACTTATGTTGCTTCTGGGCTCCCATATGTAACCGTTGTTTTTGGATCTAGATCCCCTCATTTCTTCCTTACCCTCTTCATTGGTCACCACACACTTGTCTTTGGAGAAGTGTACTTTTAAACCTTGATCACATAGCTGACTTATGCTTATTAGATTGACAGTTAATCCTTTAACTAACAAGACATCTCTCAGTTCTGGAGGTTTAGGACTGTCAAGTTGTCCAGCACCTGTGATTTCTCCTCTAGCTCAATCCCCAAAGGTTACATGACTAGATAAATGAGGCTTGAGTTTGATCAACAGATCCTCAATTCCAGTCATATGCCTGGAGCAGCCACTGTCAAAATACCAATCCTCATTGGTTGGCATTCTTAGGGAAATGTTGGTTGTTAGAGCTACAGTCTTGACAGCCCATTGTTCTTGCATCTTAGGCACTTCCTTCTTTCTGGATTTTGGTTGATGCTGTCTCCAGCTCTGGTGGGCATGATGATACCTTTGTCCATGATGTTGTCTTTTTCCCTGCTTACCCTGATTATCACTTCTTTGCCGTGGAAAACCATGCAACCAGAAGCACACAGCACGAATGTGTCCAAGCTTTCCACAGTGGTAGCATCTATGCCTTTGGAATTGTCTCTTGACTTGATTCCAATTTCTGTGGGGAGGATGTTGTAACTTTGGCTGTGACATCCTTTGTAACTTTTGGATGTCAGGCTACAACCTCTTGAGTTTCAAGACAGGATTTTATTTTTCAACAAATCCTAGACCAGACCTATTTCCTGCACTCTGACCACTCTGAAGAATCTCCTCTAGCATGTCGGATCCAGAGTTGAGGATCCTTATGGATTTTGTCATTTGCTCCTTTTCTCCTTTCAACTCCTTTACCTCTCCTTAGAGTGAGTTTATAGTGTCTAGATGCTCTCTCTTTTCAGCTTCTAGCTCTTTGATGAGCTTCTTCAGATGCTCTCCTTGCTGGTACAGTGTTGTGCTTTGGATGGATAACTTCTTATATGATTCAGCTAGTTCATCATAAGTTAGCTCCTCTTCACTTGAGTCTCCATTAGATACATACACACTGTTGAGAACAGTTACATGTTTGGATGATTCCCCTTCTGATCCACTGTCAGAATCTTCATCAGACAAGTGACTGTTAGACCTTTTCCCTTCTTTTTGAGGTATGTGGGAAATTCCTTCCTAACATGTCCATATCCTTCACTAATGGCACTGTACTCCTCTGCTTTGGTTAGCTTTATCTTCAGTTTTTTCTTTGTCAGCAGACACAATTTTGAAATAGGGTTTAGACTTAGTATCTATCCTTTTGGCCAGTTTGTTGAACTATTTTCCAAGCATGGCTATTGCCTCAGATAGATCTTCCTCCCTTTCATTTTCTAAAGTCTCAGTAGTGTTTGAGACAAGAGCTATACTCTTGCTCTTTTTCTCCACAGTCTGATCACACATCCCCATCTCAAAAGTTTGAAGAGATCCAATGAGTTCATCCACTTTCATTAGGCATATGTCTTGAGCTTCTTCAATGGTTGTTACCTTCATTGCAAATCTTTTAGGTAGTGACCTTAGTATCTTCCTTACAAGCTTTTCTTCAGCCATCTTCTCTCCAAAAGCCCCTGAGGTGTTGGCTAGTTCATGAACATTCATGTAGAAGTCATGAATGGTCTCATCTTCCTTCATTCTTAGAATTTCAAATTTTGTGGTCAGCATTTGAAGTCTTGACATTTTAACCTTGGAAGTTCCTTCATGAGTGGTTCTGAGAGTGTCCCAAACATCCTTTGCTTGTCCACAGTGGTGGACCAGTCTGAAGATGTTTTTGTCTATACCATTGAAGAGTGCATTCAATGCTTTAGAGTTTCCAAGAGCCAATGCCTCTTGCTCTTTGGTCCATTCCTCTTCAGGAATTTGCACAGACACTCCATCCTTGTGAGTCTTCACAGGATGTTCCCATCCAGAGTTTGCAGCTCTCCAAGCCTTGCTATCTAAGGACCTTAGGAAGGCAATCATCCTAGGCTTCCAATAGTCATAATTTGAACCATCCAGGATTGGAGGTCTATTGGTGAATCCAATATCTTTATCCATAGTACCAGAATTTTGTTTCGCTAGATCTCACCCAGTAATAAACAGGCAGGGTGCCTGCTCTGATGCCAATTGAAAATTCTGGCCTGCCCATGATGGATGTTCTAACAGAGGTTATAACATCCACTGTGACATTCACTACAGATATACTATTATGCACTAATAACAAAGCAGTAAATAATACAGTTAGTTGTTGACCCAGTTTAGTGCAACACACTTACATCTGAGGGCTACCAAGCCAGGGAGAAATTTCACTATCAGCAGTATCAATTCAGAGTCAAACCTCCAGTTTGCACTCTTCACTTAATCACTACCCAATGACAATTTAACCTAGAAACACTCTAGACCTGAGTATCCCCACTCACTCCCTACAATCACACAACAGTGATAACAACAAGTTACAATTTAAACTGTAGATTGAAGAGACACTTGACCTACACACACACACCTTGATCTTTGCTTCAAAGCTTTGATCAAGGAACACACACTATTGCTTAACAGCTTCGAGTGTAACACAGTCTAGAAACTACCTAACCAATGCACTCAACAGTTGCTTGGGTTACACATATTCCTAAGACACAAACGTGAAGAACAACCTCTTCACTTCTAAACCACTATGGTGATTTCTATGCTTCTCTAACTTCAACAGCTTCCTTCTAGGATTGCCTCGCAGCAGATCAGTTCCTGGGCCTGGGCGCATACATTAGGTTTTATCCATCATAAACCCTCACTTATGTATTCAGCACGCTTGCCTCTTTAATCAGGTACATTTTACTTCCCCTAGGGCGTCTAAAGTGTCTCCTGCATTCCAGCATGAGCTTCTCAGTTGTTTCCTGAGTTATAGCTACCAGAAAAACAAACTTCTGCTTGATGTCATACGACCCATGTTATAACATTGAGTATGACATCCAGCTTAACTTATAGTTAGCTTAGTTAACTTACCCTGCATAGTCCATATTATGAATGTAATAACATCAAGCATGACATTCATATATGTACTTATATTTTGCCATAAAATGCAGCCAATCAATAGCACTTACAAAGAACATGACATCCTCATCGGGAAATTCAAACTTCATTGGCTGATAGTCTTCAATCAGTTGCTCTGTGAGATATTCTAACAGAACACTCCCTTTAATGGCTTTCTGGGAGACGTATTGAATGTCGTATTCTGTCAAAACCATCTACCACCTAGCAATCCTTCCCGAAAGTGTCTGCTTTTTAAACACATACTTGATCGGATCCATCTTTGAAATCAGCATGGTTGTGTTATTTAACATGTATTGTCTTAGGCGTTTGGCGGCCCAAGCAAGTGCACAACACATCTTCTCCAACATTGAGTATCTGGACTCACAGTCTGTGAACTTCTTACTCAAGTAGTAGATTGCATGTTGTTTTCTTCCCGTCTCGTCGTGTTGACTGAGAACACAACCCATGGAGTTCTCAAGAACCATCAGGTACATTATCAATGGTCTTCCAGCCACTAGAGGCATCAGTATCAGAGGCTCCTGCAAATGTTCTTTTATTTTTTCGAATGCCCTTTGGCAATTTTCATTACAGACAACCTCCTGATCTTTCTTTAACAATTTGAACATTGGTTCACAAGTGGCTGTAAGGTGAGATATAAACCTTGCAATGTAGTTCAATCTACCTAGGAAACCACAAACCTCTTTCTCTATTTTTGGCGCTGGAATTTCTTGAATTGCTTTTATTTTTGCAGGATCTACCTCGATTCCTTTTTCACTGACTATGAACCCCAATAACTTTCCTGACCGTACACCAAAAGTGCACTTGTTCGGATAAAACCTTAGTCTGAATTTCCTTAACCTTTCAAACAGCTTCAAAATATTCACCAGATGCTCTTCCTCCGTTTGCGACTTCGCAATCATGTCATCAACATAGACTTCGATCTCATGATGAATCATATCATGAAAGAGAGTCACCATTGCCCGCTGATAGGTTTCCCCTGTGTTCTTCAACCCAAAAGGCATTACCTTATAGCAAAACGTTCCCCACGATGTGATTAACGTTGTTTTCTCCATGTCCTCCGAGGCCATCTTGATCTGATTGTATCCGGAGAAACCGTCCATGAAGGAAAACACTAAATACTGCGCGGTATCATCAACAAGTACATTAATGTGGGGGAGTGGGAAATCATCTTTCGGGCTCGCTTTGTTGAGATCACGGTAATCTACACATATTCGTACCTTACCATCTTTCTTAGGTACAGGCACAATGTTAGTGACCCACAGAGGGTAATTTGTCACGACAAGAAATCCGACGTCCAATTGCTTATGGACCTCTTCTTTGATTTTTACCGCCATATCCGGCCTGGTTCTTCTCAACTTCTGCTTGACAAGAGGACACTCCTCTCGAAGAGGCAAGCGATGAACCACAATATCCATATCATGTCCGGGCATATCTTCATATGACCAAGCAAAGACATCTCTATACTCTCAGAGCATTTCTACCAGTCTTTGTTTGACGCCATCTTCCAAAGCAACCCCTATTCTGACTTCCTTCTTGGCTTCCTCTGTGCCTAGGTTGACAACTTCAATCTCTTCTTGATGAGGCAGAATAACCTTTTCTTCTTGTCTCAACAACCTGGCGAGCTCTTCCGACAGGTCTTCGTCTTCTTCAATCTCTTCTTCCGCTTAAAAGATTGGATTATCAAAGTCATACCGAGTCATAAACGAGTCTGAGTCGGTGGCATCTGCAATGTGAAACCTGCAATGATGATGATTTAATGCTTAGAATGATATGCAAACAAACAAAAACCACATTGCTATTTTATTGTTAAAGTAAAAAGAAGGAAAACAAGGATCACAATATTTGAATGCAAAGACGCCCTTTTGATTAATGATAAAACAAATTGTTCAAACATAAAAGATATGTCCCTACAAATAAAGACCACTATGTTCCAGGTAGAACATAGGGTTGTACATAATAAAAAACAAAGGTAGTTACTCTTTGCGCGTCACTGGGATAACTTCTTCGATGGTCCAGTTGTTCAATCTTTGGCCTGGAACACGTGGCTGGATCCATGCATCCATATCACAGTTACTGTCATTTTCATCCTCAGACACAACATTGATCTGGTCAAATATCACCCCACCACTTGTAAATTGGACTGGTCCCCTATAACACGGAGCGCTCTGTGAAGGAGAAGACGACGACAAGTTGTATCCCAATCCAAACTTGTCTTGCTTATTAGGGATGCTAAAAAATTGTCCCCGCCCCTGAGATGATCCAGACTTTACCACAGCTTGCGCCTCTTTGAAAGGCGACATAACAACCTTAGAAACTCTATCCACGACCAGCGCTTTTTCCTTGACTTGGACACCCTCAAAGGCTTGACACAAGGTCTCATGAATCTCAACCTCAACCTCAACATATTTGAATGATGATAGCTGACTTATCATAATATCCTCCTCACCATAGACGATGACAATGTTACCACCCACCATATACTTTAGCTTCTGATATAGAGTCGACGTTACTGCCCCAACCGAGTGAACCTACGGTCGACCCAACAAACAACTGTATGCTGGCTGGATGTCCATTATGTAAAAAACAACATCAAACACTTCTGGTCCAACTTGTATTGGAAGAGTCACTTCTCCAAACACTGACCTCATTGTTCCGTCAAATGCCCGCACAAAAAATCACTAGGAGTTCACATCAGTCCCTGGGTATCCAGCTTCATTAAGGCCTTCTTGGGTAACATGTTAAGTGAAGACCCAGTATCTACCAGCACGTGAGACAGTACAACTCCTCTGCACTCAATGGAAATGTGCAAAGCATGATTATGGTTTCTTCCTTTGGGCGTCATGTTAAGGTTTGTAAATCCTAGCCCTTTTCCAGCGTTCACATGCGCCACCACTCCTTCAAGTTGATTCACGAAGATTTCCTACGGTACATACACAGTATTCAGAATCCTCAGCAAGATATTCCGATGTGCCTCAGAGCATAGTAGTAGTGATAAGATTGATATTTTTGATGGAGTTTGTTGCAAGTGGTCAATAATCTTATAGTCGCTTTTCCTAATTAGACGCATGAACTCCTCAACATCTTTCAACAAAGCCTCTTTCTCACCCTGTTGAGAGCTTTCCTCCACAACGACCTTTCCTTTTCCCTTATCTGCCTTTTCAACACTAGCATCTGGATATGAAAACACCCTCCCGCTTCTTGTCATTCTGCTGTTTCCCACCAAATTATCGACAGACGGATTATCAAACGATGTCCCTTTCAGCTCTTGCTTCTGACCATTGCAAAAGACCTCGGCCCCATAGTTCCATGGGATGACTTTGGTGCTTTCATAGAGTACCAGCCCGGCCTTGGTAATTACAACAGTTGCTGGCCTTGGCGGCGAATATATGTTAATTGTTCTATAAGGAATGGAGATTGTGGCCACCTCATCTTTCTCTTCATCAATTAACCTTTCATCATTCTTTTCATCGATTCTATCGAACTGCAGAATGCCCTTATTCATCAGTCTTTGCACATAATTTTTCAGACTTTCACATCCCTCGGGATGAGCTAAACATTCTTCACAATCATTTTCACAACCAGGGAATACTCCACCCTGAAATAACCCACTCTTCACAAAACCCAAAGGAGTTTTCAGCTCTTCCACATCAAACACCAAATTCAAGTTCTCCTCAATAATGGCGTTCACATCAGCCGCTTTATGATTAGGCATAGGATTCTGGATAACATTGGGCGCATCATGGGTAAAATTGATGGATTTACTGTCGATAAGGTCTTGTACCTTATGCTTGAAAGCTTTACAATTATCAATATGATGGCTGGGAGCGCCTGAGTGAAAGTTGCATCTGGCATTCGCATCATACCCTGGAGGTGGTGCGCCATTCGCATCTTTTTTGAATCAACTGCAGCTGCATCAAATGTTGCAATAATTAAGAGTATGGCATTGGTGGCGCATGAAAGTTCCTGTTCATTCTCCTTCTGCGATCCTGAAACTGCCTCGGCGCGTAATTCTGTTGCTACTGTTGTTGTGGATGTTGTTGCTGTTACTGAGGTTGTACTGCTGGGATAGCAATACTTGCCACTTGAGGTTGTTGCTGATAGTATTGTTGATGCTGATTTCTGTTTTATTTATGTTCTTGAAGCCTGTCACCGCAGTTGCTTCACCTTTTCTTTTCTTATTACCGAAGTTTTTCCTACCTCCTCCAGATGAGGGTCCTTCTCCAGCCTGAATCTTTCCCAATTTAATCCCATTTTCAACTCTTTCACCTGTAATGA
This sequence comes from Lathyrus sativus, assembly GCA_963859935.3. NCBI lineage: Eukaryota > Viridiplantae > Streptophyta > Magnoliopsida > Fabales > Fabaceae > Lathyrus > Lathyrus sativus. The sequence goes on from OZ012739.1 coordinate 271,363,275, forward strand.
TCAAATCCGAGAAGCTACCCGACATATTGCCTATCAATTTCTCATAATATACACCAGGAAATGTAGCTACAAACAAGTCAACAAGTTCTCTCTCCACCATTGGAGGTTGAACCCTTGCAGCAAGCTCGCGCCACCTCTAGGCGTTCTCTTTGAATCCTTCATTATTCCTTTGCGACAGGTTTTACAACTGTACACGGTTTGGTGCCAAATCACTGTTATATTGATAGTGTTTGGCAAAAGCTTCTGCCAACTCTCTCCAACTTCTGATATTGACCGGCTCCAAACCCATATACCATTCCAAGGACGGACCGGACAGGCTATCCTGGAAGAAGTGCATCAGCAACTTCTCATCATCAGAGTACGCATACATTTTCCTGAAATATGACCTGAGATTGACCCTAGGACAGGTCGTCCCTTTATACTTATCAAAGTCTGGGACCTTGAACTTCAGAGGGATTCTCAGCCCAAGGATCAATCCCAAATTTGATATGTCCAGACTCATAGAATTCTGATTCTCAAAGCTTTTCATCTTTTCCTCTATCACCTTGAACCTTCTGTCCGCATCAGATTGCAAACCCAAATCAAGGTCTCCCATGAAGAAGACATCATCCTGATCATCTTCCTCCCACTGAGGACTTGTGTTATCGTGTATAGCACACGTCGCTCCTGGAATGTGAACTCCATTCTGATTTCCTCCGCCCGAAGGTACAACAACTGTCGGGACAACATTAGCATGCGAAGTACCCACATCAATTTAAGGAGGTACAGCAGCAGCTCCGCCATGAAGAACCCCACTTCCGTCAACCCTTGCAATCAGCGGTTGGACCAGCTTCCTCAACTGTTCCTGACCATTGGTGACTCCTTGCATCAGGTCCATAAATTGTGCCATACGGTCACGAAATTCCTGAAGCTCGAGTTGAGTTTGGTCCATAGCTTTTCGTTGATTTCCCCTCGTAGAATAGCGATGAATTGCTCGGTCTTCAATCCTAAAACAAACTGAAGAAAACCACAGGAAGAAATAAGGTCAACGGAACTGGGAACACCTGCAATGAAATATGAAAAATGATGCAAAATGCAGATATGTAAATACGTTTTAGGGAAATCTCTCCCCTTGATTCTAGTTCCACGAGAATGATAGGGAGATGGAGAGCCAATAGATGTAGCCAGGAAAATCTTCTCATAAATAAAATGAGGCATAGAGTATTAACATTCTAGACAAACACCAGGGAAATACAACAGAGTCAACACGACCTCATCCAACAATCCTGGTGATGATCGGAATACAAAATAACAACAAATACAAAAGGAGATAATACATCAAGTACGACATCGAGTCCAGAACTCTTCTAATAACTCCTTCGTGTCAGGGTGATCAGGTCTGACAATCAACCCTTGAATGAGTAGCTCCTTCTTGCTAATGGTGTCTTGTAAGCCTTGAGCATAGTCCTCCCAAGCGCCCTCCCCAAACACATCTTCAAGCTTAGGTCTCTTCAGATATACTCTCAACTTGTACTCTTCCAATGTTGCAAGAGCTTCGCGGAGCTTACGGTCGCTTTTGTATTGGCGGAAAGATTCATCTGGAGTTTTCTCATTTTTGAATCGAAGTTGAGATTTCAAACTATCAATCTGCTGACGAAGTCGATCTTCTCTCTCTTTGTTGTTAGTCAGGATAGCATTCCATTGAGCGTTGAATTTTGATATCTCTACATGTGCTTTCTCCAATGCCTTCTTCTTACCCTTGAGAACATCACTGACACTCTTCAAGTCTCGACCCACTCGTTCCCTGGCTTGAATTTCTCCTGTTAACTCTTTTCCCATCTTGTTAAGAGTCTTTGTTCCCACCTTAGCGATATAAACAGCTTCATGCTTCAAGCTTATTAACTGGATAATCTCCTTTTCCAATTCCTCGTTCACCTTGCGCAATTCCTCCTTTTCAACCAACAGTTGATTGTATTTCTGTATCTCAACTGTCGTTGGTTCTTCGACAACCAAAGGATACAAAGGTTTCCGAATTAGAAATGGTAGCAATAGTATCTCAATCCTTTCCTAGACCCATTCCATGTATGGTTCATAAGCTCTGCAATCGCTCTTGCCTAGTGTCGCAACTGCGAAAAACACCCGGCAGAAAATAGAAGAGTCGCCACCGTTTGTTATTTATACCAAAGAGAGGGAAAGGAAACAATCAAAGAAAACCTACAAAACGGGATAAGATCGTTCATCGCAACCAAATCTCGGGTTCAGGAGTCGGTTACGCAAGGGGAAGGTATTAGCACCCCTCACGTACGTTGTACTCAACGGGATCCACGCTTGTTGCCTATCTAAGGGTGATTGAAACTATCTAAGCTACGGCTCAGGGACAAAAGAGAAAGAAAAGTGACTCGATAGAGCATTGCCGCTCTATGCCTACGTACTCCCTTGTGCAATGGGAAAGTCAGAGTCAACGTAGTTCAAAAAACTATCGGTGAAGGTGGGGAAAATTGCTCGCCAAGACATCGCATCTTGTGCCTACGTATCCTCGTCTGGTACGAGAAATAAGAGCAAACGTAGTTCAGGCTGACACGACCATAGATTGATTAAAGTGTTTAAACTGAGTAGGGTTAAACCTTTGTTCTAGAAGTTAGGAACGATGTCTGTTTGCGGTAGAGCCAAAGCTTAACAAAACTCTCCTTATTAAAAAGGTTTCTAAATTAAGATCCCGAAGGATAAAAGATTTGATGTTTTGTTTTCGTTTTTTTAGTGAAGTGAATTAATTCGATTTGTGATTCACGTTGGACTAAAGACTATGACATAGGAACGAATGTGTCGCATATCGCCCCCAAACGGGACGTACACTAAACACTCTAGACAAGCGAGAGGAGACCCCTCACTCATCATTCTCCACGTGCTTAAGGCTCGTAGCGCACAATGTTCATCAAATTTATTAGATGAATTAGAATGTTTTAAGATGAGAAGAGAAACGCACAGAACTTCTAAGGGAAACTTGGTCCTAATGTTATCATGCAAAGTGGACCTAAAGTTAGGATTAAAGAGGGGAAAGTCTACACTAGTGTTAGCATGCTTGGATTGAACACCTAATCTCTCTCCTACTCCCATCCTAAACGGAGGGACTAGGAACCCTAAGGGGATCATGGCAAAGGACCAAGAAAGCACAAGATAACTCAATCACAAGTAAGAGATGCAAACATGGAAAATAAACATGTAAAGAGGGAGGAAAATAGTGTGGGGCAGCAGCCGCCACAAGCGCGTATCGACCTCTTGAAAGCAAGCAAAGAATGCAATGCAAAAGAGAAATGCAAGAAGGCAAGCAAACATGGAAATGCAAGCACAAAAGAGAGTGGATGAGATGAAACGGGAGAAGCGAACTTCTACGACCATCGACCATCAATCATTGGAGAAAAGTGGGAGGAAAAGAAGTGTGGGGAAGTAGCCTCCAAAAGCGCATCTTGACCACTCAATTCTCACACTCTAGCAAAAGAAAAGAAAACGCACATCACTTCGAACAACATATACGAGAGTATGCATTCAAGTGGAAAGCAAGCACGCATGTCGAAGAAATCATGATTAAACAATCAAGAACAACGACATATATCCAAAACATCTCACTCCTAATGCATCACACTGATCCATGATGATTCGAAGTGAAACGATACCGAAACAAGCATGAAAAACAGCAAAAACACACCTGCTGGAACAATGTTAATCGATTAACACTAGGGGTTAATCGATTAACCACTGAAAAACGCTTGAAAATTGAATGTTTGATCTGGTTAATCGATTAACACCAGGGGTTAATCGATTAACACTGTGCCAACAGCAGAAAAACACTTTTCAGCAACTTATCACTTAAGCAAACATCCACATGATCTTGCAATTAATTATGCACGAGATTAAACTAGAAAACAGTGATCTAAATAAGATGTAAACACATCTAAACAACACAATCCCAATTTACAAGAATCAAATCAACCAAAAGTCAAATAAAAAATGAAGATCCACATGATAATTATGCAAATAAGCTCAAAATAACAATGGATCTAGAATTCCAACCTTCGAAGCGGAGAATTGCTTTTGGTTAATGTTGATTCAACTGTAATTGAATAGATCAAATCTAGAAATTCGGAATACTTCAAGATCCAAGTCAATTCTTGTAGTAGAAATGAAGATCCACCAAAATTAAGCCAAATTAATCCAAATAAGCACTTCCAAAACCACTTCAAAATTCAGATCCAAGTCTGCACGAAAGTTGAATGAAGAAATTGATTCAATGAGGATGACGCATGAAGGTTTTAGCTCAAGAATTCATTAATTCCAATGGAGAATTAAAGAATTTAGTGGATGAAGAGCTTTGGTGAAGGTTTTGGAAAATGGAAAGTTGAGAGAGAATTGGAGTGAATTCTGAAATGAGAATGGAAGTTATGAGGATTACATGTGTGAGGTTTGGAGTAAATCAAGTAAATACCCCTTAGGTTTGGATCCAAAGGACAGGTTTGGAAGGTGGTTTGTGAAATTTCGAATGGAATTAAGAATGGGAGTTTGGAGGGAAAAAGAAATTAACCAAAATTTGAAGAGGTTCTAGATCCTTCCTAAGTGTAAAATTGAATTTCCAAGTGATCAAAATTGGACCCCAAAGTAGCTTCTCTTGAAAATTCACGTGCAGAGGCAAAATTCACATTGGTTAATCGATTAACACCTTCACAAGTTCAAATTTAACCTGATTTTGACTTGGTTAATCGATTAACACATTTGGTTAATTGATTAACACCTTCAAAATTTTGAATTTGGCGCACTTTGGAGGGAAATCTGCACATTGGCCTGTTTTCAGTCGTTTTGAGCCCCGTTAAGCTTCTGAATCTTGCCTTTGAATATTACCGCTGTGAGAATTCTTGATATAGCCTGAATGCTGCTTTCTGAGCTAAAAATACCCTGCAAAATAAAATAAAATCGGCCGCCCGACCGCTGGGCAAAATAAATGCCAGAGCTGCTGCTTGCTATTTAGTCTTTTGTGCTAAAAATGAACCTGAGCCACACGAATATCTTGATCCCATGCCTCGAGAACAAATGCTATGATGTGCGAAAAATGCAAAAATGCATAGAAACAAAATCCAGTTAAGGTTAAAATGAAAGGGCAAATTTTGGGGTGCTACAACTGCCCCTATTCAAACAACTTGGACCTGAAGGGATGAAGAGCATCAGCTTTCAAACATTCAAGGTATAAGGTGATTTGAATACAACAAGAACCCGAAAATTTGCAACCTGCGAGGATGCAAAACAGCAAAAACCAACCAAGAGTCGAGATGCGACAAGCTGAGGATAACAATCCAACATGATATAAGACTTCATCCAAAAGATACCAACCACGAGTTGGGATAACGAATACTGGATATCAACCAAGAGTTGAGATAAAAACCAACAGGTACCAACTTAGAGTTCAAATAACAACTGACAGAACACCAACCAAGAGTTGAAATAACGAACCAAGGAATACCAACCAAGAGTTAAAATAACAACCGACAGAACACCAACCAAGAGTTGGGATAAAGCGAGAACACCAGCCCAAAGGCGAGCTCTTGGGGATGCACTGAAATCCAGCATCTGCAGGACACACAATCACTAGACCTGTGACCTGAGGGGAATTCCACTAGGGGAAGAGTAGAATAACCAGACAACTCTGTGGGGTACGAACGTCCACAAATGCAATCAAAAAGATATCATCCAAAAGATGGGATAACGGATACTCTCTAGGGATACACATTACCAACCAAAAGTTGGAATCATCATATGCGACAAAACCAAACACAAGCTACAGACCAAGAGTTGGAATCTCTACAATGCTGACCGAAGGCAAGATGATAGGAAAGTGAAGTATAAAAACAGCGACCTTGCTGAGGAGCATGCCAACCAAAAGTCGGGGTCGAACCAAAGTAATAACCACAACCTACCAACCTAAAGTTGAGATCACCGAGATGCCGACCAAAGGCGAACTCCACGGGGAATAGTGCCAACCCTCCAATAATTGAAAACTACCAAATGGAATCATCCACCCAAAACCAAAGCTGCCAACAAAAAGTTGAGATTGAAACAAAGATTACCAACCAAAAGTTGGAACAACGACTCCGCCGGGGAATGGAGGAGGATTACCAACCAAGAGTTGGGACAACATACCACCACCAAAGAATTACCAACCAAGAGTTAGAATAACAACAACAGAGCTCCAGAACCAGGTGGGGATTACCAACCAAAAGTTGGAATAACAACTGTAGGGGATAAAAATCCAACCAAGAGTTGGGAAATAAAGCTACTAACCAAGAGTTAGGATTACTGTGAAAAGATCACCATCGACCAAAAGTCGGAACACAAGCTACCAACCAAGAGTTATAATCGCTAGGAAATATCACCATCGACCAAAAGTTAGAATACAAGCTACTAACCAAGAGTTAGGATTGCTGGGGACGCTGAACAAAGCTGACTCTACCATAGAAAATTACCAACCAAGAGTTGGGATGGGCATCCTGAACTACCAACCAAAAGTTGGAATAACAAAGCTACTAACCAAAAGTTAGGATTGACGGGACGCGAACGGATCACAACAAAGGTTACCAACCAAATATTGGAATATTCGACTTTGTTGAAGAAAACGAGGATTACCAACCAAGAGTTGGAATAACATCCAGACGCCCATAGGTTACCAACCAAAAGTTGAAACAAAGCAAAGATTCCCAACCAAAAGTTGGAATAAGGACAAGGACTACCAACCAAAAGTTGGAATAACAACATCGGCGAGGGAGAACCAGAGATTACCAACCAAAAGTTTGAATGCCAAACACAACAACTTGGACTACACTGGGGTGTACCAACCAAGAGTTAGGACAACACGCCCAGGATGATCAGGCAACATAATCAACCGACTCATAACTTGCAAAGAAAGCTTCAATTTGAAAAGGAGAGGTTTAAACAAACGACTTTGCCAAGGAACCTTAGTTCATCAAATAGCTCCGTTGGTGGAAAGCAACTCAACTGGGGAGAATGAAGACACTCGTCCAACGACTTAGCTGAGGAAAGAAAGACGTTTAACCAAACGAATAACTGGGGAGAATCCAATAACGATGAACCCCAAAGATCCACCCTATTGGGGATAGTACTAAAATCTCCTGAATCGAACAACTTCTGCTGGAAAAGATAACCGACCTCAAAGGTAACAAACCTGGCTTATGCTTCCGATGCATATGTTTGAAAATGGCGTAATGCTCCATACGAAATGGAAATGCTATGCATTTGGGAGGATACTATGAAAAATGCAAATGTAAAGGAACCACCCCAGCAAAATAAATGCTAGAGACTAAATACCAACTCTGCTGGGGAGAGATATTGCGCGCCGAGTACGATTGGACTTATGCTGGGAAAACAAGCCTTGGATGGCTTCTTGGGATAAAACCTGGATAGTACTGCTCTTACGAGAACAAAAATCCACTCCACTGGGAATCAAATCACACTCTGCTGAGAAAAGCGCCCTGGATGGCATACCAGAATACACCCTTTCGACGGTCAAAAGACTCGGCTGGGGAAACTGGCCCTAAACGGCTCTCCTTGAAAACTTCACCCTGTTGGGAACGAATCCACTCTGCTTGGGATTACATCAGGTAATAATCTATCCTGCTGAGGAATATCAGATACTCCTACCGGGAACTCTACTCTACTGGGGAGGGAGTCTACTTTGCTTGGGGAGTAAATAGCAAACCACCCTGCTGGGGAAATCCCACGCTTCTGTTCTAACACTTGCTTTGTTGAGGGAATCAGCACTGAGCTCTGCTAGAGGAAGAAAATCCTGAATACCGATATTACCGGGAAGACACCTGAACGTCGACTCTGTTGGAGAAAGGGAGTCACAGACGTTGCCTCCGCTGGAGAAGAATACTGGGTTGCAAACCACCCTGCCGCCGAGGGAATATTCTTACACCTTACTTTGCTGGGACCAAATCCACCCTTCAAGGGATTAACCTTTGCGTGAAGACAAGGCTTTGTTCTGCTGGAGATACACCAGACCTCCGTCGACAACAACATTTTGGACTTGATAATTGGATTTTGTGGCGACTTCACTGGGGAAGCAAAATCTTCGCTGAACAAGATGCCTGACCGCATTCCGCCCGTTGGGGATGAGTTTACTCTGCCAGAGATATTAATCTCGACTTGCTGAGAATAACCCAGCTGACCTGCAACAAAGAAAACACCAAGAATGTCCTATATGCGAAATGGTTACCTCAGTTACCATTCATGATACTTGCCGCTCAAGCAAACTCAACGCTTTCGTCATGCTCTGTAAAGCCTTATGTTTCCACCTGCAATGTTTACCAAAATAATAGACGTTTTTTGCAAACAAAGCAGTAAAAGCAAAACAAGAAAAGAAAGCTCTTTGACTGAAGTGAACACTTTATTGATGAAAGGCCTGTAAATAGGCGAATTAAAATTCGGATGCAATTCCTGAAAAGAGGTAGTTGCTCAAAAGCAAGAAAATATATACAAATGTCGGCAATGTGGAAACAGACAACCACCATGTGTCGATTCAGCTATGACCTGTACGTCTTCGATATTTCCCCTGTTTTTCCTTCTGAAAAGACTGACTGGAATGATTCCTTTCCTTCGGGATAACTGCTCACAAGCTCACAGATCAAATGCAGACCGTAGTCGTTTGCTTTCAAATCCCTAACGTTTTCCTGGACCTCCCTTTCGGGTTTTCAATCCACCGGATTACCCATTTTTGCCAAAGTCGCCTTTTCAGGTTTTCACTTTGCGGGTTTATTCTTTTCTTTTATCCCTAATTTTTTCCTGAACCTTTTCTTTTGTGGTTCGCCGAGACGCCCTATTTTTGCTTGGACTTTTCTTTTTCTTCCAGCGGGTCTCTTTCAAGCAAAGTATTTTTTAACCACATATGCGTTCACAGAAGACGGAAAATCTTCACCATCCATGGTAGATAGTAATAAGGCTCCTCCAGAGAAAACCTTTCTTACCACATACGGACCTTCATAATTAGGAGTCCACTTTCCCCTGTGGTCTGTCTGAGGAGGAAGAATTATTTTCAACACCAAATTACCCGTCTGGAAGCACTGAGGACGCACTTTCTGATCAAAGGCTTTCTTCATCCTACTCTGGTACAACCGACCATGAGCAATGCTTTCCAATCTCTTCTCGTCAATCAAGCTCAACTGATTCACCCTGGTTCGCACCCATTCAGCTTCGTCAAGCTTCACATCTGACAATACCCTCAAAGAAGGAATCTCCACTTCTAATGGTAGGACTGCTTCCGTACCATACACCAGTGAGAAAGGAGTTGCCCCGGTTGACGTACGCACCAAAGTACGATAACCGTGAAGAGCAAAGGGAAAAATCTCGTGCCAGTCCTTATAGGTTACAACCATTTTTTGCACAATCTTCTTGATATTCTTATTAGCTGCCTCAACAACGCCATTCATCTTCGGACGATATGGAGAAGAGTTGTGATGTTCAATCTTGAAACTCTGGCACAGTTCCTTCATCATTTTGTAATTTAAATTTGAACCATTATCAGTAATGATCCTCTCTGGAATTCCATAACGACAAATGATGTTCTTCTTTATGAATCGGGCGACCACCTGTCTCGTGACATTAGCAAAGGAAGCTGCTTCTACCCACTTCGTAAAGTAATCAATCGCGACCAGGATGAAGCGATGTCCATTAGAAGCAGTAGGCTCAATCTTTTCGATCATATCGGTTCCCCACATAGCAAAAGGCCAAGGAGATGTCAACATATTCAAAGGAGTTGGTGGCACATGCACATTGTCAGCATAAATCTGGCATTTATGGCATTTTCTAGCGTATTTGAAGCAATCGGATTCCATAGTCATCCAATAAGGCACCAGGTTAGCCTGACGAGTTTCCCACTCTCCGTTGATTTGGTTAACGACCAGCGCCGAATTGCCGTACACGTCCAGATTCTTGATCCTCAGATCAATGGCTTCTTCTAAACCCATAATGCACGCTTCGTACTCAGATTCATTATTAGTGCAGGCAAAGGTCAATCGGGCAGTGAACGGTATATGAGAATCGTGAGGAGTTGTAATGATCGCACCAATTCCATTTCTATATGAATTAACGACTCCGTCGAAAACCAGTGTCCACTGAGATCCAATCTCAAAACCCTCGTCAGGTAGAGGCTCATCGCAATTTTTCATATTCAGAAACATGACATCCTCATCTGGAAAATCAAACTTCATCGGCTAATAATCCTCAACTGGCTGTTCAGCGAGATATTCCGACAGAACGCTTCCCTTAATGGCTTTTTAGGAAACATACTGGATATCATACTCTGTTATAACCATTTGCCATTGGGCAATCCTTCCGGAGAGTGCTTGTTTTTCAAATACGTATTTAATCGAATCCATCTTCGAAATCAATAGAGTTGTGTGGTTTAACATGTACTGTCTCAAATGCTTAGCAGCCCAAGCGAATGCACAACATGTCTTTTCCAGCATTGAGTATCTTGACTCACAATTAGTGAATTTCTTACTCAGGTAGTAGATGGCATGCTCTTTTCTACCTGACTCGTCTTGTTGACCGAGCACACATCCCATTGAATTCTCAAGAACCGTGAGATACATGATCAGTGGTCTCCCTGCAACTGGAGGCATGAGTATTAGAGGTTCCTGTAGATATTCTTTTATTCTTTCAAACACTTTCTGGAAATTTTCATTCCACCTAACCGTTTGATCTTTTCTTAGCAATTAGAATATTGGTTCGCAAGTGGCTGTAAGATGAGATATGAACCTTGCAATGTAGTTCAATCTCCCAAAGAAACCACGAACCTCTTTTTCCGTTCTCGCCTCAGGCATTTCTTGTATAGCTCTTATTTTGGCAGGATCTACCTCAATACCCTTTTCACTGACAATGAAACCCAGTAACTTTCCATATCTCACCTCAAAGGTGCACTTGTTAGGATTCATCCTCGGCTTGAACTTTCTTAACCTTTCAAATAATTTCAGCAGATTGACCAGATGTCCTTCCTCCGTCTGTGACTTTGCAATCATGTCATCAACATATACCTCAATCTCATAATGAATCATATCATGAAAGAGCGTCACCATTGCCCGCTGATAAGTTGCCCCTGCATTTTTCAATCCAAAAGGCATCACCTTATAGCAAAAAGTCCCCCACGATGTGATGAAGGTAGTTTTCTCCATGTCCTCTAGGGCCATCTTGGTTTGGTTATACCCAGAGAAGCCATCCATGAAGGAAAACACAAAATGTTGAGTGGTGTTATCAACCAACACATCAATATGGGGGAGCGGGAAATCGTCTTTCGGGCTCGCTTTGTTCAGATCTCGATAATCAACGCACATCCTGACCTTTCCATCTTTCTTAGGCACAGGAACAATATTAGAGACCCATGGAGGGTAATTTGTGACAGCAAGAAAACCAGCGTTCAACTGCTTTTGAACCTCTTCTTTGATCTTGACTGCTATGTCAGGCCTTGTTCGTCTCAACTTCTGCTTGACTGGCAAGCATTCTTCTCTGAGAGGTAACCGGTGTACCACAATATCTGTATCCAGCCCTGGCATGTCTTGGTAAGACCAAGCGAAGATATCCTTATACTCACGGAGCATTTCAACCAGTCTTCTCTTGACACTGTCTTCCAATGCAGCCCCCACTTTAACCTCTTTCTTGTTGTCCTCGGTACCCAGATTGATAATTTCAATATTCTCCTGATAAGGCACAATGACTCTTTCCTCTTGCTTGAGAAGTCTGGCTAACTTTTTGGGTAGTTCACAGTCTGCGTCAGTCTCATGTTCAGCTTGATAAATGGGATTATCAAAGTCATACGAAGTCATAGCTGAACCTGAATCGATGACATCTGATAGAAAAGACCTGCATGAGGATGTTTATGTTTATTATGCGATGCAACAAACAAAACACATTACCATTTTTCTGTTTAACATAAATGCAAAACAAAAACAAGAAAAACAGGGATCACATCATTTGAATGTGAAAAACGTCCTTTGTTTAATGATAAAGCGAAAATAACAAGAATGCCTCACAAATGGGTCACTACGCCTTGGGCAAAACGTAGGACTGAACATAATCAAAACAATGAACATTACTCTACAGTAGTAACTTGAATGACTTCTTCGGTATTCCAGTTGCATAGCTTCTGGCCGGAAGTACATGGGCGAATCCAAGCATCCATATCGCAGTCATTGTCCCCTTCGTCATCTTCAACGGTGTTAACCCTGTCAAATATCACACCACTGCTGGTGAACTGAACAGGTCCCCTGTACCTCGGGATGCTTTGAGTAGAACTGGAAGGTTTGTATCCTAAGCCGAACTTGTCTTGCTTGACAGGAACTTCAAGAACTTGGCCCCACTTCTGGGATGAACCAGATTCTATGATAGCACGAGCCTCTTTAAATGATGACATCAAAACTTCTGAGCCCTTGGCTTCCACAGGAGACTTATCCTGAATCGATACTGTTTCAAACGCCTGGCAGAGTGTTTCGTGGATCTCTCCATCTACTTCCATATACATAAAAGACGACAGATGGCTAACCATTATATCTTCCTCGCTGCATACTGTGACAATTTTCCCTTCCATCATATATTTCAGCTTTTGATGCAACGTTGAGGTGACTGCCCCAGCAGCATGTATCCACGGTCGACCAAGAAAATAGCTGTAAGCTGGCTGGATATCCATAATATAAAAAGTTTCTTCTAAGATCTCTGGTCCTATCTGAACAGGCATCGTAATCTCCCCAAACACTGATCTCTTAGACCCATTGAAAGCTCTCACCACCAGATCACTGGGCGTGTATATCAAACCTCGAGTATCTAGTTTCATCAACGCCTTCTTCGGAAGCACATTGAGGGATGATCCCGTATCAACCAGGACATGTGACATCAACGACCCTCTACATTCCATGGATATGTGCAAAGCGCGATTATGATTCCTCCGGGCAGGAGTCAAATCTAGATCAATAAAACCGAGACCATTGCCAGCGTTTACATGAGCTACTACCCCTTCAAACTGATTAGCATAAATCTCTTGGGGTACGTATGATGCATTCAAGATCTTCATCAAAGCATTGAGGTGTGCCTCCGAACACAACAACAACGACATAATAGAAATTTTCGAAGGAGTCTGATTTAGGTGATCTACAATTTTGTAGTCACTTTTCCGATTGAGCCTCATAAATTCCTCTACGTCTTTCGAGAAAACATCATCATCGACCTGCAGTTGGGTATTCTCTTCAATCACGACTTTACCCTTCCCTTTTTCATTCTTACCAGCATTAACTTCAGGTGGAGAAAAGATTCTGCCACTTCTAGTGATACCTCCGACACCAACTATGCTCTCAATTGAAGAACTTCCGCTTGTAGACCTTGTCCATTCTTGCTTCTGCCCATTACAGAACACCTCTCCCCCATCATTCCATGGGATGGCTTTAGTGCTCTTGTATGGCACGGGTCCAGGCACAGTAATGATAACCAGAGCTAGCCTAGCAGGCGCTGAAATATTGATTGTCTGGTATAGAATAGAGATCGTAGCAACTTCGCTTCCATCATTACTCACCTTATCCTCAACATCTTCTTTCATAACTTCCCTCATCAATCATTCTCTGAATACCCTTTCTCAAAAGATCACAGCCATCAGGTTGCACTTCACATTCTGAGCAGTCAGTAGAACAACTAAGAAACACCCCCTTCTTCAACAAACTAGCCTTCACAAAGCCTAGCGGGGTCTTCAAATCCTCAACATCAGTTATCAGATTTAATTTTTCTGCCTCAATAACAACGTTGGCTCCTGCCACCCCATGATTCGGCATCGGGTTTTGAGTCACATTCGGCCCATCGTTTGTGAAGTTGATAGCTTTGGAGTCAAGCAAGTCCTGTACTTTGTGCTTGAAAGCTTTGCAATGGTCAATATCGTGCCCCGGAGCACCTGAATGAAACTCGCATGTAGCGTTCGCATCATAACCGGGAGGCGGTGTACCAATGAGAGGAGCCAGAGTCCTCTTCTAAACCAATTGTAACTGCAGCAGACGTTGTAACAACTGAGAATATGGTATCCGAGGATTCTCAAACAGTCTATCGGCCATTTTGCGCCTAGTAGCATAAGGTCGTGGAACATTGACTCGCTTCTGAGCTGCAGCCGAGATATCTACTGTAGCGACTTGTTGAGGATAACGGGACTGAGCTCTACCTTTACCCTTGTGAGAAATATCATTTGCATCCCCTTCCTTTCTTTTGGGATTTGCTGAATACGGCTTCTTTGTTCCTCCTGAAGAGGATCCACCACCATTCGGAATCTTACCAGACTTAATTCCACTTTCGACTCTCTCACTAGCCATTACCATATCAGAAAACCCTGCAGACATGCATCCTATAAACTTTTCAAAATACACACCGAGCAACGAAGCCATGAACATGTCGATCAGTTCCCTTTCAACCATAGGGGGTTGCACTCTTGCAGCTAAATCCTGCCACCTCTGGGCATATTCTTTAAAGCTCTCAGTATTCTTCTGCGACAAGCTCTGCAATTTCACCCTGTTTGGTACTAGATCACTATTATACTGATAGTGACACACAAAAGCTTCGGCCAATTCTCTCCAATTGTGGATATGATTTCTCTTGAGTCTCATATACCATCCCAAAGATGCCCCTGTTAGACTATCTTGGAAAAAATGCATTAACAGCTTCTCATCCTCGAAATAAGCCGACATCTTCCGGAAATAAGCTCGGATGTGTACTCTAGGACAGGTCGTCCCTTTGTACTTGTCGAAATCTGGTACCTTGAATTTGGGAGGAATTCTGACCTCAGGAACTAGACCAAGATCCGACATATCGAGACCCAGAGAGTTCTGATTTTCGAAAGACTTCATCTTCTCCTCAATCAGTTTGAACCTTCGGTCATCTTCAGTTGGTAAACTACCTTCCATATGTATCATGGAAAAGACATCACTCTGGTTATCTTCCCAACAAGGGCCATTAGCTCCGTGCACAACACACACACTTCCGCCAACAGCGTTGCCATTCTCATTCACACCACCTCCACCCGGAGGTACAACAACAGGAATACTGTGTGGAATAGCCCCGCCAATCGGTGGAGGAATAACACCAGCACCTCCATGCAAAACACCCTCTTCATCGACCCGTGATATCAACGGTTGGACCATAGTTCTCAACTGTTCCTTCCCGTTAGCCACATTCTGCATCAGTTCCATGAACTAGGACATGCGAGCTCTGACTTCCTGCAATTCAGCCTGAACTTAATCCATCACTTTTCATTGGTTCCCTCGAGTTAGATACCGGTAGAAACTGAACTCCTCAATCCGGTACTGAAGAAAACCAAGCAGAGATAAGAACACGAGACCATCCAGGACAACCTGCGATGCAAATGAAAATGCAAGATGCAGAATGCAGACATGTTTATGCATTTACAGGGAGATCTCCCCCTTGATTCTAGTTTCAAATAAACGAGAACAACAGATATGGATAAGAACACCATAATAATCTTCTCATATATCAAATAAAGCTGAAACAATACAAACATCAATGAGAAATATTCTCATAAAAAGAGGGTACTGATCTCATCCAACATATCTGGTGATGATCAGGATACAAAAACAGGGAAACTACAAAAGATAAAACTCCCTAGTAGCCATGATCTTTGCTCCAGTCCTGAGACTCCTTAAACATCATCTTCGTATCGAGATGCTCTGGTTTGACAACTAACTCTCTGATGAGTACATCCCTTTTGCGTATCACCTCTCGGAGATAAAGACAATGATCCTCCCAAGAATCTTCGCCAAAAGCATCCTCCAGCATGGGTCTCTTCACACCTGCGCGTACTTTGAGCTCTTCGAGTGCTGACAAAGTCTCTTGGTACTTCTACTCAAACGTGCCTCTGTTGAACCATTCCAACAATACTGCTTTCTCCTTGACCTTGAGTTGCGCCTTTAGCTTATCAACCTGAATAGGAAGCTGGTCCTCCCTATTCTTGTTGGCGGTCAAAGTAGCATTCCACTGTTCACTGAATTTGGATATCCTCAGATACGCTCTATCTAAATCCTCCTTCTTACTCTTCAGAATGCTACAAGTGCTTTTTAGATCAAGACCGACTTGCTTCCGTGCTTGTACCTGATCAGCAAGTTCTTTCTCCTACTTGGTCATTAATTCTGACTTTGTCTTGGCCAAATAAACAAGTTCACCTTTATCGTGCTTAAGCTGACTAATTTCCCGTTTCAGCTCTTCATTCTCTTCACGCAGCTTTTCCTTCTCGGCCCAAAGCTCATTGTACTTTAGAATGTCGATAGTTGTAGGCGCCTCAATGAATAAAGGATGCAATGGTTCTTCAACAGGAAATTGTAATAACACCTCTTCAACTCTCTTCTGAATCCACTTCAAGTAGGGATCATAAGCTCTACAATCACCTTTTCCCAAGGAAAGCTTTCCCTTCTTATGAATTTTACCCCATACATCCACAAATTTGGCCGTAATACAAGGATCCGCTACACCAGTGAAGTACAGAGATTCCCGCACTTCCTCTTCTTTCAGAGGTCCTTTTAACGCATAACCAAACTGTCAAACAACAAGAGAAGGATTATAGTTGATGCCGCCTTTTTCTCCCCATCAAAGGCACATTCGGAAAGCTACCACAACTAAAGATGAGCTCATGACCAAGCAAGTCTCGGTTAAACCAGGCAATATTCTTTTCCGTTAAGCAAGTCTCTTTGACCATTCAGATGAGTTTACGAAATCCACAAAAGCTCCAGAGCGAGGAAGATGATCAACAAACCACTTGTGCAAAACCGGTGCGCAACAAGAAACCATTTTTCCTCTTCTCTTCTCATTTTTGTAGTGCACTGAATGATACAAGTCTCCTGGAAGAGTAGGTACAAATTTTTTGGAAGCGAAGATATGAAAAGCATTAAAATCCACAAAGTCCGGTACATTTGGGGACAACACAATGTCGTAGACACACAGAGCCAAGATAGCACTGAAAACCACCCAACAACCGTCTTCAGCATACTTCTGGGCTTTATCCACCAAGAAGGGTAAAGTAAAGCCGGAAACTCCGTTTCGGCTAATAACATGGTCTACCAACTCAGAGGCGCTCAAATAAAGAGCGGAAGATAACTTCTCGAGATCGGGTTCTTCTTCGGAACTGAAGAATGGCACCCCACTTCGAATCGGAACACCCAAGATGAAAGCGAACTCCTCCAAAGTCAGAACCAACACATAGTCCGGAAACGTGAAGCATCGCAGCGGAGGATCATAAAACTGTAACAAGGTATGAATAGCTCCATGCTCATAACTTGTGATCTTACGAACAAACTTCAGAATACCCCCATACTCTTCCCTGAAAACTGCAAGGATGCCTGGACCAGCCATGGAAATCAGACCAAATAAAGGTCCCAACTCAGGTGCTGGAAATTTGTACACAACAATCCTTTTTCTGCTAACTTCCATCTCTGCAGAAGACCAGTACTAGAATTAGGGGAAAGACAAGAACCTGTAACACACATAAACATACAATGTTAAATGCAAGATGATTATGCAGATGCAAACATGGGATCAAGGTATCCAATGCCCAAACTCGCTGCTGTGTCGTCGACTGAATTCAACCATAGCTCTGCTCTAATAAAGACACTGAGAAAATACACTGGATGAAACACTCAGGATCAACAATCCACACTGACAACAACACCAGATTGTTTGAAGGTCAAGTTTTCCTGCAAAAACCAATCCCTCTAACATGTGGGTTCTAGTCTTGAAAGGTACGACATCCTATGCGGGTTGTCAGCATCACAGACTTTCGAGAAACGATGATACGTTCACCATTTATAGTTTGGCATCATAGTCTAACGAAGCGGCCTCACTTAGCTGACCCCCCAAATGAACGGTCTCTAGAGTCGACAGTCTCTCTAAGTCAATATTCCCTCAACTGCACCAGACGCGCAGGATAGAATATTTCCAAAGAAAAACCTCGTCTGAACACGAATTTCGCACGAGCTATTGCATGGCCAAACGCCACATAAGATCCCGCTACTCTCCACTCTAATCCTATGTGTATACTCAAGCCTGGGTCTGACTTATCTCTCAATGAAACAACCCACCCCACAACACAGCAGCAACACAATATGCAAATGCAATAATATACAACAGATAATGTACATAAAGCAAAATAACTGCAAAAAAGTAAACACCCAAAGACGCAAACAGACAAGCGCTAGGATTGACTCGCAAAGAGAACCATCGCAGTCCCCAGCAGAGTCGTCAGCTATCGCAACTGCGAAAAACACCTGGCGGAAAACAGAAGAGTCGCCACCGTTCGTTATTTATCCCAAAGAGAGGGAAATGAAACGATCGAAGAAAACCTATGAAACGGGATAAGATTGGTCATCACAACCAAATCTCGGGTTTGGGAGTCAGTTACGCAAGGGGAAGGTATTAGCACCCCTCACGTCCGTTGTACTCAACGGGATCCACGCTTGTTGCCTATCTAAGGGTGATTGAAACTATCTAAGCTACGACTCAGGGACAAAAGAAAAAGAAAAGTGACTTGATAGAGCATCGCCGCTCTATGCCTACGTACTCCCTCGTGCAATGGGAAAGTCAGAGTCAATGTAGTTCGGAAAACTACGGGTGAAGGTATGGAAATTGCTTGCCAAGACATCGCATCTTGTGCCTATGTATCCTTGTCTAGTACGAGAAATTAGAGCAAACGTAGTTCGGGCTGACACGACCAATGATTGATTAAAGTGTTTTAAACCGATTAGGGTTAAACCTTCGTTCTAGCAGTTAGGGACGATGCCTGTTTGTGGTAGAACCAAAGCTTAACAAAAATCTCCTTATGAAAAAGGTTTCCAAATTAAGATCCCGAAGGATAAAATATTTGATGTTTTATTTGTGTTTTTCTAGTGAAGTGAATTAATTCGGTTTGTGATTCACGTTGCACTAAAGACTGTCATAGGAACGAATGCGTCACATATCGCCCTCAAATGGGACGTACACTAAACACTCTAGACAAGCGAGAGGATACCCCTCACTCATCATTCCCCACGTACTTAAGGCTCGTAGCGCACAATGTTCATCATATTTATTAGATGAATTAGCATGTTTTGAGATAAGAAGAGAGACGCACGGAAGGTCTAAAGCTTGGATTAAAGAGAGGAAAGTCTACCCTAGTGTTAGCATTCTTGGATTGAACACCTAATGTCTCTCCTACTCCCATCCTAAACGGAGGGACTAGGAACCCTAAGGGGATCATGGCAAAGGACCAAGAAAGCACAAGATAACTCAATCACAAGTAAGAGATGCAAACATGGAAAATAAACATGCAAAGAGGGAGGAAAATATTTTGGGGCAGCAGCCGCCACAAGCGGGTTTCAACCTCTTGAAAGCAAGCAAAGAATGCAATGCAAAAGAGAAATGCAAGAAGGCAAGCAAACATGGAAATACAAGCACAAAAGGGAGTGGATGAGATGAAACGGGGGAAGCAAACTTCTACGACCATCAATCATCAATCATCGGAGAAAAGTGGGAGAAAAAGAAGTGTGGGGCAGCAACCTCCATAAGCGCATCTCGACCACTCAATTCTCACACTCAAGCAAAACAAAAGAAAACGCACATCACTTTGAACAACATATACGAGAGTATGCATTCAAGTGGAAAGCAAGCACACGTGTCAAAGAAATCATGATTAAAAAATCAAGAACAGCGACATATATCCAAAACATCTCACTGAAAATGCATCACACTGATCCATGATGACTCAAAGTGAAACGATACCGAAACAAGCATGAAAAACAGCAAAAACACACCTGCTGGAACAATGTTAATCGATTAACACCAGTGGTTAATCGATTAACCACTGAAAAACGCTTGAAAAATTGAATGTTTGATCTGGTTAATCGATTAACACCAGGGGTTAATCGATTAACACTGTGCCAACAGCAGAAAAGAACTTTTCAGCAACTTATCACTTAAGCAAACATCCACATGATCTTGCAATCAATTATGCATGAGATAAAACTAGAAAATAGTGATCTAAACAAGATGTAAACACATATAAACAACACAATCACAATTTACATGAATCAAATCAATCAAAAGTCAAATAAAAAATGAAGATCCACATGATAATTATGCAAATAAGCTCAAAATAACAATGGATCTAGAATTCTAACCTTCGAAGCAGAGAATTGCTTCGGTTAATGTTGACTCAACTGTAATTGAATAGATCCAAGCTAGAAATCCGGAATACTTCAAGATCCAAGTCAATTCTTGTAGTAGAAATGAAGATCCTCCAAAATTAAGCCAAACTACTCCAAATAAGCTCTTCCAAAACCACTTCAAAATTCAGATCCAAGTTTGCACGAAAATTGAATGAAGAAATTGATTCAATGAGGCTGATGAATGAAGGTTTTAGCTCAAGAATTCATTGATTCCAATGAAGAATCAAAGAAATCAATGGATGAAGAGCTTTGGTGAAGGTTTTGGAAAATGGAAAGTTGAGAGAGAATTGGAGTGAATTATGAAATGAGAATGGAAATTATGAGGATTAGATGTGTGATGTTTGGCGTAAATCAGTTAAATACCCCTTAGGTTTGGATCCAAAGGAGAGGTTTGGAAGGTGGTTTGTGAAATTTGGAATGGAACTAAGAATGGGAGTTTGGAGGGAAAATGAAATTAACCAAAATTTGAAGAGGATCTAGATCCTTCCTAAGTGTAAAATTGAATTTCCAAGTGATCAAAATTGGAACCCGATGTAGCTTCTCTTGAAAATTCACGTGCAGAGGCAAAATTTGTACTGGTTAATCGATTAACCATTTGGGTTAATCGATTAACACGTTCACAAGTTCAAATTTGACCTGATTTTGACTTGGTTAATCGATTAACACATTTGGTTAATCGATTAACACCTTCAAAATTTTGAATTTGGCGCCTTTTAGAGGGAAATCTACACATTGGCCAGTTTTCAGTCGTTTTGAGCTCCGTTAAGCTTCTGAATCTTGCCTTTGAATATTACCGCTGTGAGAATGCTTGATATAGCCTGAATGCTGCTTTCTGAGCTAAAAATACCCTGCAAAATAAAATAAAACCGGTCGCCCGACCGCTGGGCAAAATATATGCCAGAGGTGCTGCTTGCTATTCAGTATTTTGTGCTACACCTAGTAAATATTTTCCTCTGCGGTGAATCTTACCCCAAGCTTTTTCGAATCTGAT
Source organism: Lathyrus sativus (assembly GCA_963859935.3). Taxonomy (NCBI): domain Eukaryota; kingdom Viridiplantae; phylum Streptophyta; class Magnoliopsida; order Fabales; family Fabaceae; genus Lathyrus; species Lathyrus sativus. The sequence goes on from OZ012739.1 coordinate 271,384,524, forward strand.
TAAGGTCTCATCACCAATTAAACTGGTGAAATACAGATATTCTTGTACTTCTTCTTCCTTCGGAGGTTCTCTTAGAGCATAACCAAATTTCCTGACGACGAGAACAGGATTAGAATTAATGCCACCCTTTCTCCCCTTCAAAGGAACATTGGGGAAATCCCCACAGCTAAGAACAACGTCCACGCCCAAAAGGTTTTTGTCAAACCACACAATATTCTCCGACTTTAACCCCATAAGCCTTTCCGGCCAATCAACAGTGTCTGCAAGGTCAACCAAGGGTCAAGACTGTGGCAGATGTGAAATAAACCATATGTACAGCAAAGGAACGCAACAAGAGACATTCTTGCCTCGTCTGTCTTCATTCTTGTAATGTACTGAATGATAAACATCACCTAAGAGAGTCGACACAAGATTCCTAGAAGTGAAGATATAGCAAGCATCCAAATCAACAAAGTCAGGTAAGTTAGGGAACAGAATTATCCCATATATGCATAGAGCCAGAATGGCATTGAAGACCAACCAACATCCCTCCTTTGCTAAATGCTGAGCTTTATCTACCAAAAATGAAAGTGGAAAACCAGGGGCTCCACTTCTCCGTATCAAATTACCCTCCAATTCAGACACATCAAGATGGAGAGAACCAGCCAACTTGGATAATTCAGGCTCCTTCTCAGTGTGCACAAAGGGCATTTCTTCTAGCACAAGAACTCCTATCAAATGAGCAAATTCTTCCAAAATTGGTAGCAAGACATATCCAGGAAACACAAAGCAGCGCAACTGAGGATCGTAAAACTGCAGCAACATATAAGCACATCTTGAATCAAACTTAGATACTTTGCAGACAAAACTCAAAATCTTCCCGTACTTTTTTCTAAAGTCTTCCATCACACTACGATCAGCTGTAGAAATCAGACCAAGCAGAGGCCCTAATTCTGGAATAGGGAACTTGTACATTACACTATTCTTCAAATCAGGCTCCATATCAACGGTGGATTGGATTACTAGAATCAAGAAGGAAAATATGCACCTGAAACACAAATACATGTGACTGTTAAAATGCAAATGAATATGCAAATGAAAATAGGGGATCAAGATTACTGTGCTGCTGACTAAGATGAACCAGAGCTTCACTTTGCCGAGAAAATAACACAACACTGACATAAAGGACCCACTGCATCAAGGATCAAAAGTTCACACTGGCGAGAAAACCGGGTATGTTGAATGTCAAGGTTTCCTGCATCACCCTCCCCACTCAAAGGTATGAACCTATCTCTGACAAGGTCTGGCTTCCTATGCGGTCATCAGCGTCATAGACTTTCGAGAAACGATGATACGTTCACTATTTATGGTTTGGCATCATAGTCTAACGAAACGGCCTCACTTAGCTGACTTTCAAATGATCGGTCTCCAGAGTCGACAGCCTTCAGATCCAACACCCTTTCCCGACAAATCTACAAGATAGGATGTCTTCAAAGAAAAACTCGTCTGAACGCAAATTTCGTGAGAACTAATGCATGCGAAAGCATACAGGTCCAACACTTCTCTCCACTCTAATGCTATGGTTATTCTCAAGCCTGTGTTTTGGCTTATCACACAGTAGAACAATCCCACCCAACAGCACAACAATAATGATATATAAAAAATGCTGAAAGTAAAATGCACATGCAACAAAATACAAATGCAACACACATACACAGCCAAAGACAAGAAAACAAACGCTAGGATTGACTCGCATAAGGGATGGGAAAAAGTCCCCAGTTGAGTCGCCAGTTGTCGCTACTGCGAAAAAGAGGGTCGGCAAAGACAGAAGAGTCGCCACCGTTTGTTATTTATCCCAAAGAGAGGGAAAGGAAACGATCGGAGAAAACCTATGAAAAAGGGAAAAGACAGGTCATCGCAACCAAATCACGGGTTCAGGAGTCGGTTACGCAAGGGGAAGGTATGAGCACCCCTCACGCCCGTTGTACTCAACGGGATCCATGCTTGTTGTCTATCTAAAAGGGTGTTAAACTATCAAAGGCTGGCTCACAGGGACAAAATAAAAGAAGAGAGACTTGATAGAGCATCTCCGCTCTATACCTACATATTCCCTCGTGCAATGAGAAAGTCAGAGTCAACGTAGTTCGGAAAACTACGGGTGAAGGTGGGGTAGGTTGCTCGCCAAGACATCGCCATCTTGTGCCTACGTATCCTCGTCTGGTACGAGAAATCAGAGCGAATGTAGGGGGCGAGAGAAAAGGTTCTGGACAACAGGCTAGTCTCGATTTCACGGGGGCAAGAGAAGGGAAGGTTAGTCGTTAGCGGGAAGTTCTCGATCGCACAGAGGCGAGAGAAGAGGGAAATTAGTTGTTAGTGTGAAGGTCTCGATCGCACGGGGCGAGATAAAAGAGAAGTTAGTTGTTAGTGTGCTCGCTAAGACATCACGTCTTGTGCCTAAATATTCTCATCTGGTATGAGAAATCAGAGCAGCTGTAGTTCATATAACTACAGGAAAACGGTCTCGATCGCACGGGGGCAAGAGAAAAGGAGAAATTAGTGGTTAGTGTGGTCGGCAAGACATCTTGTGCCTAGTTTAGTTCAAGTATTTTAACCGAGTAGGGTTAAACCAACTGTAGTTCGGCTAACACGACCATAGTTTGGTTCAAGTGTTTTAACCGAGTACGGTTAAACCTTCGTTCTAGCAGTTAGGTGTATTGTTGCTCGACCATTGGAGACTTAGGTGTTACCTATTTGCGGTAGAACCAAGAGTTAACACACTCTTTCTGAAAATGGTTTTTAAACAATCCCGAAGGATAAAAAGATTTGATGTTTTGTTTTTGTGTTTTTTAAACAAGAAGTGAATTGAGTTAGATTTGAAACTCATGTTGCACTAAAGACTATGACTTGAGAGTGAATGCGTTGCATATCGCCCAAAGGGCATACGCTAAACACTCTAGACAGTTGAGAGGAGGCCCCCCAACCATCATTTCCCAAATACTTAAGGCTCGTAGCGTACAACACTTATTATTCTTTATTAGGTTTTTTAGAATGTTTAGTGTAACACCCCACTTCTCATTTTAACATAAAATACGATTAAATCAAGTAAATAATAGAGTTTTGAAGGTGAGAAAAACACTTAGAAGGGGGGGTTGAATAAGAGTTTTAAGAAATATGGCAATAAAAACAACTCAAGATTTTTATCCTGGTTCGTTGAACTCAACTACTCCAGTCCACCTTATCAAAGATGATTTGCCTTTCTCCACAAGGACTTAATCCACTATTAATCAACTGATTACAATAATAAGCACTAAGAACAACTGTCTTAGTCTTCTCAAGAACTACTGACCACACCTTGGTCTTCTTAAGGAACATCTTACAAATTAATGTAAACTAACAAGTGTTTGAATGCTTCTAATAAGCTATATCACAACTATGATATTTACACTTAAGATTAAGTACAACAAAAACTATGCAGTTTTATGAAAGATCAAATGAATAAGATCTTTGTGAGATTTTCACTTTGATGAATCAAACGTGTAAGAATATTTCTTTTTGTGTGAACTAGCAAAGAGCAAGTGATGAGCAGGAAATTATCAGCTTCAAAATGTTGTAGAAGTTCTCCTTTTATAGCTTTTCCAATTGCTTTGAGTGATGTGCAACTGAATATAATATTAGGATATAAGACTTTTCATTACCAAAAAGTATGGGCAGAGATATGCTTTCTGCAGGAAAAGTATGGTTGTAGAAGTCTTGGGATTTGCACACGTCACTTCTTTGGACAAAATAGCCATTGGTTACTTTGGAAGTAGCACCACGTCCAATCAAGTTTACAGCTTCTTCAACAAGCTTCCTTCAGGATGAAGTCTTCATAATCTGCACTTCAGAACTTGTAGCAAGCTTAAAGGTATGAAATACTTTAAGATGATCAGAGCTAAAATGATTAAGAAGTTCAGAGCCTTGATAGATGATCAGATCTTAATATATCAGAGTCTCAATCTTGATCAGAGTCTTCATCAGAGTATGCAACAGTATGTGCTTTGAGCGTGAATATTAATGATAAGAGTCTGGTTATCAAAGCCTTCAACTTTTTGTACACTTCTTTCATTAACGCTTCAGATCATTCTGTAGCTTCTGCTTCAGATCCTTTTGGCAGCGCTTCAGAATCTTCTGATAGTCTTGCATCTGATGCTTCAAAGCCTTGCATAGTTTCTTGGACTTATGTATTTTGCTTCTTTAAGAGTTTTCAATTTTATACCTGAAACAATAATACTTGAACAACTTAATACACAATTCCATAAAAGTTATCATCAAAACATAGAGATATAAGAAACACCAATCTGTGTTCTAACAATCTCCCCCTTTTTGATGATGACAAAACATAGGGAATTTTGTTCAATAAAGTGAAATAAAATATATAACTCCCCCTGAGATTAAGAATCTCCCCCTGAAATAAATACTCTAATAGAAGAGAACACTTCCCTTTTTGCTTGAGTATATTTCAGAACCTGGTAGAAATCCTTGTTGAGAGAAATAATTAGAGCTTGGATGCTTTCCAAAATCAGAGTCTGATGATTTCTTTCAAAGTGAAAAGTCTGGTGTATCTTCCAGAATCGGAGTCAAATTTGCTTCAAGGATCAGAGCCTGGTTGGGTAATTCTCAGGGTAACTTCAGATCATTTTTGTCAGATGAAATAGTAAGATCTGAAAGTCTTAAGATTCAATGTTAGATTAATACTATGTCTGAATTTCATTTTAGTATTGCTTATGGATTGAACAATCAAATTCTCTTTCTCCTCCTTTTTGTCATTATCAAAAAGAATTTTAAAGACAGAAAAGATAACAGAAGAAGAGAAAAACACAACACATAAATGAAAAACATAACAGCCAAATTCATTCAGATCAAAATCGCACAAAAGGATAGGATGTTCATACAACAGATGATAGAAAATAGAACAACAGAAAACAAGTGCAAAACAAGAATGCAAAAACATGGAAAAGAAAACTAGGGCTGGCGAGAAGCAATCAAGGTCAGAATATCAGTAATCTTAACAGTGGACTCTTCTTGCTTGGCCATCCAAGTATTGATCTCTTCAGTAGTTTGTTCCTATTTTATCATCCATGATCTGATTTCCTTGACTTCTTGGACAACATCTGGAGTCTCAGTCTTCATCTCAGATGCAGAGGGTGCAGAAGCAGATGCAGTTGCCATTGGATGATCAACCTCCATGTCAGATGCAGGAGTATCTTCTATCATAGTAGTATCTTGAGCAGGAGCATCTTCCAGAAGAAGCACTGGGGTTGTGAGAATGCTTAGCAGAGTCTGTCTGACCATTTCAGCAAACTTTGCCTTTGCATCATTAGCACAAAGTGTTCTGAGATCAGATGCAGCAGAGTTAAACTTTGAGATGAATCTGTTCTAAGAAGCTTCAGATTCAGCAGGATCCATACTAGCCATGCACTCTTTCTCCACAGAAGCAATCCCCATTCGTATTTCCTTCTTGAAATTCTTGAACAGAGTAGAAACATCTAATCTGGGTTTGGGTTTCATAAAGTCTTCTATGGTAACTTTTTGTGATGGTTCAAGAGGTGGGTGATCAGATGATGGTTGTTCAGATGGTGGTTGTTTAGATGGTTGGGGTATGGATGGTTGTGGTTCAGATGGTTGTGTTATGGATGTTTGTGGTATGGTGAGTTGAGGAGTAGAGGTGTCACCATAAGATGGTGTTGATGTAACAACATCAGATGAGGGTGGTAGAAAATCTGTGAAGTCAAATTTGAAGCGAAGAGGGTGTTCAGAAGCAGGTAGGTCAGATGGTAGTGGTTTATAAGGATCAGGAATTTGTAAGCTAGTTTGTGAGGGGACTTCAGATTCATCAAAATCAGATGATTCAGTTGAATGACATGAAGTGGAAGAGAGGACATACATGGTTGCAATGGGTTGCACATCCAGAATGTCTTCAGATGTTTGTGGGATAGAGGGTTCAGGATTTGGGATGGTTGGTTCTTCTGGTGGTTGAGTAGAAGAGAGTGGTTCAGATTGTTTCTGTGGTTCAGAAGATGGTTGTTGATGTGGTTCACATTGAGTTTGTTGAGGGGGTTGTAGTTCAGAAGATTTTTATAGAGGGGGTTCAGATGGTTGTTGAACAGAAGATGGTTGAGAATGTGTATGAGGAGATAAAATGGGTTCAGATGAATGAAGTTCAGATGGTTGAGGAGGAGATGGTGGAGGTGAAGGTGAGGGTGAAGGGGCAGATGGTTTGGGATCAGATGTTAATACCTGTTGAATAGTTTCTCTTATTTCCTCTAAGCTAGCTTCAGGAGGATTTTCCTTCTGCTTCTTGTCCTTTTCTGGTTCGTCAGCAGCATCAGAGGCTTTCCTCTTAGGCTGTGCAACAGATCCTTCCTCAGCTTTCCTTTTCTTGCGCCTTTCTCTCAGAAGATTTGGCAGAACTTCTCCTTCCTTCTGAACTATGTTAGCAGGCAGAGGGATACCATTCTTCAAACAATCAGCAATGAATGTCAGAATGATGTTCTTAGGTTCATCAGCACTGAAGATAGGAAAATCTGCTAAAGGAATTCTCCTTCTGCTGACTTCCTCAGAGTTAAACTTCTTGGGTTTGCCTGCAAGCTCTGAAATGACCTTCATCCTTTTCAGAGTATTCCCATTGATGACAGATCCTACAACGTAAGACAGATCATCTGTCACTCCAGCATCAGTCAGATGCTTCACAAGACCATTCTCTGTTAGAATGTCTGATATCAGTCTTCCTATAGGGATCCAATTTCTGATCTTTCCAGCTTTAATCCTTACTTCTTCTCTTGTTTCCTTTATATGGTTCAGAAGATGACTGAAAAGAAGATAAGGCAGATCCACCTTCTTGCCTTTACACATGCAGAACATGAAGTACATTTGTTCTGAGTTGACATAATGTGGAGAGTTTGAAGATTTTCTGTGAAAGATAGAACTCATGAAAATCTTAGCCCAGATTCTGTAAACAGGCTTCAGATCTCTGACTTTGTTAGATGGTTCCCCAGAAACACAAACTTCTTGAAAAATGTCAGCTAAGTCCACACGAGCAGTAGCCATACTTGTGATTCCATCAGTTTCCTTATACTCAATCAGTTGTCCGATTAACTTCTCAATGATAACAATTTCCTTTCTAAGAACAGAAGAATGAATGAACTTAGGGAAAACTTGAGCGTGTATCCAGAACTCCTTCACCAATGTTGGATAAACAGGATCCATCATCCTGTCAAAATACTTTTCCCAGTTCTGAGTTTTGATGGTTGGATAGAGATCAAAACCATTTTCTTTAATGGATTCAAAATCCACAAAGTTCTCACACAGAACCTCAAGATCCTTGATTAGAGTGAGAAGAGTTCTTACTGGTTCCTTGTAAATAACAGCAGTTGAAGATGAAACAGCAGCAGCAGTTGAGGTTTGCATCTGAGCTGATGTTGAAGATGATGAAGCCATTGATGTTCTTGAGATGCGTCTAGGTTTACGAGAGGTTTTGGGTTTTGAAATGAGATGGAAACAATAGAGAAGACATAAATGCATATGAGAAGTGTAAGGAGTGTAAAGTGTGATTTGTGAAGTGTTGTGAGAATTTATAGAGCAATTTAGGGCATGCAAAAAGACACAAGATCTCACGCGTACACATAAGCATTGAATGAAGTGAAACATAATCATATCAAGCAATTAATGCAAGGAATAAAATCATATCAAGCATTTAAGATTTTGACAGAAGGGGGGAAATCAAGAGATTTTGGATTTTCAAAGCAATACCTCAAATGTCAATTCAGTATGGTGCACTCTACCTTTCCAGGTTCTGAGCTACACATGTTTGCTTGCATGTGCCTCTGAAACTCTTTGAGAAATGAAACGTTAGGCAACATTCAGATCCTCTGAGCCTTGTTAGTTCAGATTTACACACAAATAAATAAACATAGAATTGAAAAGAAGAAATACTTCAGAGTTTAGACATTTATCATCTGAGAAAAAATTTCATCTGATGAATATTTTATTCTGGATAGAAGTCCATACTTATATTTTTCAGAATAAATTTAAATCTATCTTCAGCAAGGGGTTTTGTAAAGATATCAGCCCACTGATGATCTGTATCCACAAAGTTTAAATTGATAATTCCCTTCTGAACATAGTCTCTGATGAAATGATGTTTAATCTCTATATGCTTAGCTTTAGAGTGTAAAATGGGGTTTTTAGATAAGTGTAATACCCCAAATTTTACCCTTATATTTAGTCAGTCATTTCGCATAGCATTTCATTTTGCATCCATTAATCACTAACCAGTCATATAAATGCGTTTTGTTTCAGGAACCACCAAGGGACATTTTGGTCATTTTTACATTAACCCCGCAATTTCTCGAAGACGGATTGTCACTAGACTTTGAGGCGATGGAAATATTATTTCTGAAGCATTTTGCCACGTGGTTGTCCGTATCAAGGCATCGTTGTAGTTTGATTGGTATCAGGAAATTCTATCAGAAATACAACTGGGTCTGGGCTGTTCATTACTCGTGTTCTATTTTAAGTTGCTCCCAAACATTTTGTTTCCATTAATTAGCGGCGGTTTAATCTAGAATGTTTGGTTGTATTGAAGCTCCAAAATATCAATTCAAGCGTTTGCTGGATTGCTATTCATGGATGTTGTTAGGAACTGTGTGATCAACGGAAGTTAGTTGAATATTTGTTAAAGAAAAGTTGTTTCAAACACGGGCAAATTATCATGGAGAATATATTTGTTATCAAATGAGGGAATAATGTTAAGGATGGAGGAATGTTATTAGCTGAGGTTCAAGTCTATACTTAACTCCTGTTTGCATCAAAGAGTATGTGTTTAAAAGGTTACTTGAGTCCAATTCATGGGACAAATTCTCACTCATTGTTATGAAGGAAACCTGCTACACGTTGAATGAAAGGTTAATACCTCTGTTAGACACTTAACATTCATACAATTGGCAACAGTCATGTGTTGATTCTATTTTGCATTTAACAAAAGAAAAGTACATTAAAAATACGTAAAGCCTTGCTTCAGATACACAAGAACTCAGCCATGTTACAAGAGCGGTTTTACACGCTAAAAGAAAATCACACTAAAGCTACACGAATCTACGAGTGAGTCCTCCTCCTTCGAAAGCCTTGACGTATATCCCGTTTGGCCTTGAGAGCTCTCTATCCTAAATACCCAAAAGTTTGATGATGACGTCATAATTAAAAGAACTTGGTTCCCATAGTGGCGCCATTCATACCTGTCAAAAGGGAAACAGCCGGCGGTTTAGAATACAATTTTGAACGCAAGTCAAACAAAAAGAATGAAAAGAATTTCAGCCCTCAGCTTTTACTAATCATCGGGCGTATAGATTCGAGCGGCTGGGAGAGCCACGGCCGGAGCCGTTACCAACTCCCTACCGAACGTCGAATTGAAAGCATTAGTAATCTGGGACAAATGCAAACTCAGCTCACAAACCATCATGGAAGCACATCAGCAACATCAATATCTGCAAGTCCCACAAGAGGTTAAAGCATCCGAATTCGAATAAAGTGGTACAACCATACCAAGAAAGGATCCAGCATATCAGTTACCAAACCAGATGCTATCCTGCTCGCAACACAAATAGCAGCACAGGAATCATAGTGTCATTTTCCGATGGCTCAGACAGAGCGTCATCATCGCCGCATACCTTTCCCAGCGGTGTCGATCATTCGAAGTATCGTGTCCTCCCTGAAAGATGAAGAGAAAGAAGTTAACAAACTCATATCTGAACCGAAATGCATCAGAAGAAACTACATCAGTTCAGATTACAATGAAACCGAGTTAACCAAAGCAGAGCTACATCAGAAAAAAAACAGTGCATCAGCAATCCGTATCCAGTCCATCAAAACCAAACCAGATCAGATATCAAGCAAATCAAACGAAAATCCAGAGAAATCCGAGCAAATCCATATCCGAAAATAGGGTCAAATAACATCCAATCAAGGAGTTCTGAAAAAGGAAAGTCCAAATCAGATGAGATCAAATATATCAGAAAAAACGAAATCCAATCTCACAAAAGTGAATCAAATCCAAAAGTGATCACAACAGCTAGGTAAAATCGGAAAAGGAAAAGATTTCCTCAAATCAATTTCAATCAGAAAATCAATCCAAAGCCCACAAAATAAAGATTGAAAAGATATATAAAGGAAAATACCACCTGAGGAAAGGGGGCCGAAAAAATCACTGAGCAAAGAAACCCTAGAGAAGGCGGAGGAACCAGAGTGAAAAACGGCGCGAACCTTAGACGACCACCATCAAGGCAAATCGCACGACCGCCTTCGTCTCTCGACGGGCAATCGTGCCTTGAAGCTCAGGCTTGCATCATCGCCCCTGTCGCGACCTCAATTGGAATCATCATCATTAGTCACCGCCGATTTAGGGTAGGGAATCTGTTGAAACTAACGTATTTGGTTGTATTGCGTATTTTTTCAGGAATTTCAGAGGAGAAGGATTCCATCAATGACGAAGACGATGAGGAAGAAAATCGAGGGAGATGAAGAGAATGGAAAGCCGTCGTTTTGACCTCTCTTCTGTCTTAGGGTTTCAGCATAACCCTCCCCCTTTGGGGTTTTGTCTCGCGGGCCGGGTTGGGTCCGGAGATGATGACCGGCCCAACCCATGTGTTTTTAAGTTGATGTTTTGTTTTTCTTTATTATTTATTTTCCGTCTCTTATTTAAAACAATAAAAAAATTTTAAAGCTAATTTCTGCTTTTTTAAATAAATAACATTAAAATTTTTTTTTATAAATTAAGCATTTTTAAAAAAATAATAATGTGGAGTTTTGTTAGATAATTAGGTTAAAATAATTTTTGAGGATTTAAGTTAAATTAATTTATCGATATTAAAAATCCTATTTTAATTTAAATTGAAGTTTATATCATAAAATAAAACCACAAAAAAATGCATAATTTCACTTCCTGGCGTGTCTGATAATTCATGTAATTCTGCCCACTAACGTTGTTTGTTCGTTTTGCAGTTTATTGCGTTTACCGTTATTTATTTTATCTTATTATTATTCAATTCAAATTTCAGTATCATATTGTATCTGTTTCTCGGTTGTAACCTCGCGGACCAACAATCGCGCTTACTTTCTGCATTTTACTTCCGCTTGTATGATTTAAATTTCTCACACTTTCATCACTATTATTTCTGTCACATTACACACATCCGAAGGTTAGGTCTAACTGTTTGGCCGCCGCGCCAATAGTCCGTAAAACTTCACACATTCAATTTCAAATCCTCAAAACTACAAATTACAAACCCTAATTCTCACAAATGCCTCGCCGCAGGCAAAATTACCGTTTTACCCCTAGCATTAGGTCAAAGAGTCGTCGCGCTCATTTTAGGGTTTCCCGCCGTGGAATCTCTAACCTAACCCTAATTCACTTAACAATTCAACGTAGAGATTTGGAGTTTCTACACTCCACGTAAGCGTGTCCTTAAGATGCGTTTATTCCCCTTGAGACCTTGACCACAGTCAAGAAGTCTCTAATCTCCCTTTTGAGGGGAACTACGATTACTCTGATTCCACTCCCGTAAGGATACGTAGGCACAAGATGCGATGTCTTGCCGAGTAAACTTAGAATTAACCCCCTTAGGTCTACTTTCTCACTTTTAATCCCTTTGTACGTATACCTTAAGAATAATAAAGCAAAGTAGTAAACATCTGAATAAAAGGTTCCTGTAGAGTACTACAGAAGTTTAGGGTGCTAATACCTTCCCTAAATTTAACCAACCCCCGAACCCTAGATCTTTCCTCGCATTGTGTTTACGATGCAAAATAGGTTTTCCCTCTTTTGACCTTTTCCTTCGGATAAATCAAAGAGCGGTTGTGAATTGAATTGCGATTCAAATTCATTAATAGTTTGTGATCCTATTTCCACCGCAACAGAAAATGGCGACTTCACTGGGGAATTTCTAAACTTTTGAGGGTTATCCCTAATTTGTTCATATTTATCACTATTTGTTTTACTACTCATTTGCATGTATATATTGTACTTTGATTTTGGGACTGTTCCTTGTGTTGTGAGATAAGTCCTATGCCCGGACTAGTGACATTATTATAGGATGGGGATATATTCGATGAGGCTTATAGGGAGTGAGTCCCGACCAAGCTGATTCGAGAATCACCGCTCAGTTGAGACCCTTTCGAAAATGGTTCGGTTGATCGAGTATAGTCGTGAAAACTTTTACCTTTATCGATTGGAGTCTGTGATATTGGGAACCGTAGTACCTTAACACCACCTTGGCCTTATTTAGGACGTAGTGCGGGAACTATGTGGGAGTAGTCCCACATTGGTTGCTACGCGATACTACACTCAAAAGAGGTTCTCTTGAGAATATTATTAACCCCCGAGTCAGTCGGAAAGTTGATAATATCCGAAAGATGGGCTGATGACTTTGGGCACTTTTTAGAACCTTGTTCTGCAGGTACGACTAACCTATAGTACACTCCCTTTTTGGGATGGGTAGACCTTAACTCCGCTCACGTACCTTTAACCTAGGACTTTGTGTGTTTTCATGCATTGCATCCATAAAGCATGATATTACATTAAGACTTCATGGAATTCAAACTCTATTTATGAACATTGCAGGATACCATGGATCACCATAGAAGGCATACTTTGAAATTTACTTTTAGGGGTTTTAATTTGGAAGTCCTAGAGAAGCTAAGAGATTTGGTTCAAGATCAAGAAAAGTTCCAAAACAGATATGGAAGGCTATTGTCTTTGTTGAAGATTCAAGTAAACGAAGGACTTCTTGCGACTTTGCTACAGTTTTATGATCCAGATTATCACTGCTTCACCTTTCCAGATTATCGGCTTTTACCTACCTTAGAAGAGTACTCTCAGTTGGTGGGATTACCTATCTTGGATAAGTCTCCATTCCCTTTCTTGGAGGAAGACCCTAAGGAACGAGATATTGCTAAAGCCATTTGTCTAAGGATATCCGATGTCAAAAACAATATGATCACCAAAGGGGGGACCTCCGGTTTTCTCAGGGACTTCCTAATTAAGAAGGCCCAATTTTATGCCGATCATAAAGACATGTTTGCCTTTGAGACAATATTTGTTTTGCTTATTTATGGGTTGCTGCTTTTTCCTAGTTTTGAGGGGTTTGTGGACCTTAATGCAATCAAGACCTTCATGAGGAGAAATCCAGTTCCAACGCTATTGGGTAATACTTATCATTCAGTACATCTTCGAAACTTTCATGGTGGAGGAATGATTATATGTTGTGTGCCATTATTATACAAGTGGTTTATTTCTCACTTACCCAAGTCCGGTCCGTTCTGGAGACCTAATCAAGAACGTTGGTCGCAAAAAGTTATGGCTTTAACTTACTCTGATATTGATTGGTATAATCGCATGTACGATGGGATATCGATCATTAATAGTTGTGGAAACTTCAACAATGTGCCTTTGCTCAGTTTCAATGGAGGAATTAGCTACAATCCAGTCTTAGCTCGCCGACAGTTGGGATACCCCTTGAAGGAACCGCCTAAAGGTATTCATGTGGAGAAAATCTTTTTCGAAGACGACAAAAAGCTTCAAGATCAGATTCTATCTTCTTGGAATCATCTGCATAGGAAAGACAAAGAAATTTTGGAAGACCTAATTATGTGTCCATGGAACCATACCTTCAATGGGTCCGAGGAAGAGCTATTGAGTTGAAGATGCCCTACTCTCTCCAAGATCCTTTACCTCAAAGAGAAGAACCTGTCCAGTATTTCATGACTGAAGCTGAGACTTTGAAGATCACTTTGAAGAGATAACAACGCGAAACAAAATCATGGAAGAACAAATACCATGTGATGGTCAGCGAGTACGAAGAAATTCAAAAGAAGATTTAGTCGAAGAATGATGAGATACAATCCTACAAGAAGAGAAGGCTCTACGAATATTTATTTTCCTCCGGATCTCCGTCTGCTCACTGAAGTTGTGGAAGATGCTTCTCTAGGATTTTCTAGGCTTTTATTTAGCTATTTTGGTTGCAAGAATATTATTTGTAATTTGTCTTCAATGAATTAAAAGTTTCCTTGGTATTCCGTAATATTCGTAAATATTCGAATTCCATGAAATCTTCATTTGCATTCGCATTCTAGCATCTTACTTTTGCATTGCACGTGTCTCCCGGTTTCTCATACGCGGTTTTCTCACCTTCCAGTTTTGTCACCCTAAGTTCTCTGCATCAATACGACCCTTCAAAAGGATGGAAGATCAAAACCAAGAGATCAACCGTGTCAGCTATGAACTCGAAGATCTTCGAGGAAGTGTAGGGCAAATTTTGGAGATGCTACGAGCTCTTAGTGTGAAGGTGGATGCTCAGTCTACTGTTGTTTCTGAGACTACTAATACCGTTATGGAATCTCAACCAGTTGTTACTGTCGAGAATGTACCTCCTCACGGTCTTCAATCCGGTTTGGTGCCTCCTAGTGCTCAACCAGTTCGACGAGCTACCCCTCCAAAGTGCAAAACTCCTAACTCCGACCATGGTAAAGGACCTGCACGTTCGAGGAACCGCAAAATGGCTACTCCTCAACCTTGGCAACATCAGCAGAGTTATGTTCAAGGTTATCCGTTTCCATATGTCCAACAACCCTATGTAGCTACTGTTGCACCTCCTTTTGATCAGCAGTTTCCTACATACCAGCCTGTGCAGTCAGCTCTGGTATATCAAGCACCGGTTTATCAACAACCTTCCGGTTATCCGCCCATGCAAGTTCCTGTCAACAGTCAACGAGTGCCCAACGCTCCTGTTCACCGCCAATCACAGAATCAGGTTCCTTATCCCCGTAAGAGGCAGTATAAGCCTTGTCCTCCAATTCCGATAACTTTCACTGAGTTATACCCCCATTTGGTACAACAAGGTCTGATTACCACCCGTGCTTTGGGTCCTCCGCCTAATCCGTTACCTGCAGGTTACAACGCTGCCGCTCATTGCTTATTTCATGAGGGTGCGCCCGACCATGATCTAGAGAATTGCTACACTCTTAAGAACTTTGTCAGAAATTTTCTAGAAACGAAGAAGTTGTCTTTTAGCGATGCTCAGCCGAAGATCGAGACTCCTCTCGGGGTTCCCCGCTTGTCAAGCTTAAATTCTGCAAAGTATGTTGTCCCCTCAGCAAATCAGTCGAATCCAATAATTATTCAAAGGCCTAGCTCGCTTCATTTCAGTAACCCTCAAGATGATATGATCGGGATCAACAAAGAATCTGGGAAAGTTATTTTGAAGCAACGACTGAAAACTGTTGAAGATGTGACCAGCATAACTGGGGCAAGCCATGACGACTCACAGTGATCGTAAACCAGACGTCCCTTCCATTGAGGCTCCGCCAAAGGAAACTGTTACTCTTGAATTCAAGATTTCATAAACATTTAGAAGGATTTTTCTGACAGTTCATTTGTTTATTTATATGTATTTCTCTTTGATTAAGCATATTTAGCATGTACGAACTTGTTTATCTTGGATTAATTAATGCAATGCATATGTTTGTCTTGAATAAATCCATTCGTTTCACTCATTCAAAAAAAACGTTTTCATAAATCATAATGCCAACTTTACCCGATCTCTTGTTCTGATGGAGAATTGGAGGGAGGATGACGAACCAAAAACGTCAGATTTCTTGTCATATGCTTTCAATTAAAACCTGCTGATGATGTAAGGCATTGTTTCAAATCCCAAACACTGGAGATATAAGGATGTTAATCCCTAGTCAACCCTTTGAACCTTGAAGTAAGAGTTTTTTTCTTTCTTTTTAAGAACCTTCATCCTAACCTGGGGAAGGGTAGGTTTCAGTTAAACCGATCGAGCACTTAGACTCTAAAAAAGGAAGAGCAAACCTTCGAGAATTTGTCCTTAGCATCTTAAGAAGTCCAATACAATGACTATCCCTCGGTTACCTAAGGAGTGGGGCAGTCACGAGCCTTTCAAAAGATTTACACGACTTGTGCATAATAGAATATTCAAAAAATAAGAGCCCGCTAAGTCAAAACCTATGAAGGAGACTTAGGCAAAACTGGGGCATCCCGCTGGACTCCAAAGTCAGATCAAAAGACGTTGTCCAGGCAAAAGTTAGGGAATAAAAGCAAAACAAGAGGGTACAATAAATAATCCCTAGTAAAGAACAAAATCGTGTGACCAATTGCCATTAGAAATAGGTGAGTGACTGCCATGTCCAAAGCCTTGATAAGTTCTCGACCATAGCAAATCCGCTTGAGATATGAGCGTTCGTATCCGATTAACTGAATTAGGATTGGAGAACATCACGAAGAAGGGGTGGGTACAAATATAACTCTGAGCCTTTATCCTTTTGTTTCTTAAATCGTGAACCGAGCCACGATACAACCTTTAAAAGACCTAATTGAAGTAGGACTTCGGTTGAAAGCATACTCGACAAGATCACGTTTCCTGACTCCTACGAGCTATGCTCAGAAAAAATTCATGTTGGCATTATAATTAAAACTTATATTCTGACTAGTGATTTCGGTCACAAGTTATTGCGATATCTTTTTCAAAACAAAAATTCAAGACAAATATATGTGTACATTGACAAGCTCAGGATAGGCATTTCAGGCATGACGACTTTGCTTGATATCTTAGAGATTTACATATGGACATAACCCGTGGAACTTGAAGATCCTGCTAAACAGGGGCAGGCAGTTTCCCAGTTCGCTTACCAACACGAGTCTGACGCTCTTAAGGAGCTATTTCTCAAAGATTTCGTCGTAACACGCTTAATTTGTGCCAGACCTGACGAATCTCTCAAAGAGTTTGAAAACAGTGGGGCAACCAGACTCCGTGTTCTCTATAAAATCCTCTTGAGATGACCATACCTCACAACGCAAATATCCTGGGGCACCGTGTTTTTAAAAAAAAAAAGGAAACAAATGGCGACTACTATAAGGTCCTTCAAGATCAAAACCATGTGGTTTCACAACTTTTCTTCATGCACCCGATGGATTTTACTCACGGCGGCCTTCATTCCCCAGTAAATCTCAGTGTTGCAACAGGCTCCTAAACTATTGCCTCATCACAGTCCCCAGAGAAACTATAAGCTGACAACTTTTTCTGGGGTAACTCGAAAGTGTCCCTCAGGTTTTCTTCTCCCCATGTGAAGACGTGATACTGTGCACCCAAGCAGATTACCTTCTCCCCAGAGAATTCAGAACTTTAAAACCAGATTTGGTTCTACCATTGATCCTTCTCACCCATGATTGACGTATTTGTTGCAGAAAATGCAGGGTATCTCCGTCGAGATGTTTATTTCATCTCTCGTCCCGTCTATAGTCAGTTTCGTCAGCATACGCAGGGGCATAAGCATCACATGCCTATTTCATATATTTACTTCACATACTACATACACATTAACATACGTTCACATTAACATATGCAGTAACATATGCGTTAGCATTCACAGGTTCATTGTGTTTCACCATCATTGGTTGTTACCGCCAAGTAACTGGGTTGGCCCATTCTCTCCAAATAGATTGTCAGCCCTGAGCATAAAATACATATGTGTTTCCAGTTTCCCCACAGAGCTCGATCCTCGTGGATGACGGTTACTTCAGCTATCTTTCCTCGCCAGGATAAGATATTTACCCTTCGAGTTCATTCCCTCGATGGAGTCTTGATTGCCATTTTTCTTTCTAGCTCGATCTTAGATTGAATCTCGGTCTTGTCGGTCGTCGAGCCCAACCAGACGTGCATTTATTTTGCACCGTCTAAAAATTTTCACCCTACCTTGGAAGATATGCGATTGTTCCCGCCAGAGAAGCTTATCACTGTACCCGGATGTGCATTTATTTTGCACTATCTTTCGAGAACACCAATCACAATCCTTTACAGATACACGCCAGTTCACGCCTGGAAAATCTATCAGTACATCTTACAGCATCGGTATGCGGCTGTTCTCGCCTGAGAAGCCTATCGGTACAACACTTTACAATCCTACATCCTACAGCATCGGTATGCAACTGTTCTCGCCTGAGAAGCCTATCGTTACAACACTTTACAATCCTACATCCTACAGCATCGGTATGCAACTGTTCTCGCCTGAGAAGCCTATCGATATAACAATCCTACATCTTACAGCATCGGTATGCGACTGTTCTCGCCTGAGAAGCCTATCGGTATAACACTTTACAATCCTACATTTTACAATCGATCAGCAACAGTTTTCGCCAGAGAAGCTTATCACAACCTTACACAACAGGATACGCAACAGTTCTCGCCAAGAGAAGCTTATCACAACATTTTACAATCGATCAGCAACAGTTCTCACCAGAGAAGCTTATCACAACCTTACACAACAGGATACGCGACAGTTCTCGGTTAAGAAGCTTATCGTAACATTCTTCAGCAACGGTATGCAACAATTCTCTGCCGAGAAGCTTATCATCATTATTACTTGTTATCACCTCTACAAGCAGTTCTTACCTGAGAAGCTTATTATTGCCACTCTTGCAGAAAAGCGACATTTCTCGCCTGAGAAGCTGATCCTATCTTCGTTATGACTCGCAGCAAATGGCCATCTCCATCGAGCAGCTGGGCTTCCATTTTCCTTGTCGTCTTGAAGTATGGGGAGGTTTGAACCGAATCATATTCAGGAGAGCATGAATCTTGAAGTATGAGGAAGTTCATTTTACCCTTTAGTAAAAGAAGGAGCTGAATCATATTCAGGGAGCAACAAACCTTGAAATGAAGAAGTTTATTTACCCTTTAGTAAAAGAAGGAGCCGAAGCATATTCAGGGAGCAACAAACCTTGAAATGAAGAAGTTCATTTACCCTTTAGTAAAAGAAGGAGCATAATCATATTCAGGAGAGCATGAATCTTGAAGTATGAGGAAGTTCAGTTTACCCTTTAGCAAAAGAAGAAGCGGAATCATGCCCGACGTGCTATCCTCGGAAGTATGAAGAAGTTTATTTTACCCTTTAGTAAAAGAAGAATCTGAATCATATTCCGGGCACCGACTTTAAATATGAGAAGATTTATTTATCAGATAAGCAACAACCTCTTTTGAGAGCTTATCCATTTTGGCATATAAGTCCCTTCCAACGATAAGTGACAGTTCTCCCTCGAGAAGCTTATCAGGGCATTTCCACTTAAAGTCCCTTTATTTTGGCATACAACCAGTTTTTTTACCCTGTATATTTGCTACGGAGTTCCGAAAGGCCCGTTTGATCCTGTCACGAGAGATAGTTTACAGAAGCTTGGATGTTATTCTTTGCTCAATGCTCCAGCATTCTGTGATCGGACTTGCAGTCGTACATGATCCAGTTTTACTTTTAGATTCCCCAGTGGAGGTCGTCTCATAGGTACCATCTTCATTTGAGAATCTCGTTCCTTTTCTAAAAAAGACAATTGGTCATGTTCGCACCAGTTGACCATCATTTTAGAATTCCCCGGTGTTGTACTGTGTCCCAGCGCGTCGTTTTCCCCAGTGTGTTCTTCTCGTAGCGTCTGTCCCTGTGTCGTCGTGTTCGTCAGCATTTTCGCATTCATCATTCCAGCATACGCATCATATCATATTCATGGCATTGTCTGCATTAGTCTGTTTTCGTTTTGTCTATAGCATTGCATACCACCACATATAAGGGCAAACTTTTCGGTTATCTATATTTAAATCCCTCCACCATGATTCCTCGAGTCTCCGTCACTCAAATCATCCGGTGTAGCTATTTAAATAGAGGCAACTATAATACCCCAAATTTTACCCTTACATTTAGTCAGTCATTTCGCATAGCATTTCATTTTGCATCCATTAATCACTAACCAGTCATATAAGTGCGTTTTGTTTCAGGAACCACCAAGGGACATTTTGGTCATTTTTACATTAACCCCGCAATTTCTCGAAGACAGATTGTCACTAGATTCTGAGGCGATGGAAATATTATTTCTGAAGCGTTTTGCCACGTGGTTGTCCGTATCAAGGCATCGTTGTAGTTTGATTGGTATCAGGAAATTCTGTCAGAAATACAACTGGGTCTGGGCTGTTCATTACTCGTGTTCTATTTTAAGTCGCTCCCAAACATTTTGTTTCCATTAATTAGCGGCGGTTTAATCTAGAATGTTTGGTTGTATTGAAGCGCCAAAATATTAATTCAAGCGTTTGCTGGATTGCTATTCATGGATGTTGTTAGGAACTGTGTGATCAACAGAAGTTAGTTGAATATTTGTTAAAGACAAGTTGTTTCAAACACGGGAAAATTATCATGGAGAATATATTTGTTATCAAATGAGGGAATAATGTTAAGGATGGAGGAATGTTATTAGCTGAGGTTCAAGTCTATACTTAACTCCTGTTTACATCAAAGAGTATGTGTTTAAAAGGTTACTTGGGTCCAATTCATGGGACAAATTCTCACTCATTGTTATGAAGGAAACCTGCTACACGTTGAATGAAAGGTTAATACCTCTGTTGGAAACTTAACATTCATTCAATTGGCAACAGTCATGTGTTGATTCTATTTTGCATTTAACAAAAGAAAAGTACATTACAAATACGTAAAGCCTTGCTTCAGATACACAAGAACTCAGCCAAGTTACAAGAGCGGTTTTACACGCTAAAAGAAAATCACACTAAAGCTACACGAATCTACGAGTGAGTCCTCCTCCTTCGAAAGCCTTGACGTATATCCTGTTTGGCCTTGAGAGCTCTCTATCCTAAATACCCAAAAGTTTGATGATGACGTCATAATTAAAAGAACTTGGTTCCCATAGTGGCGCCATTCATACCTGTCAAAAGGGAAACAGCCGGCGGTGTAGAATACAATTTTGAACGCAAGTCAAACAAAAAGAATGAAAAGAATTTCAGCCCTCAGCTTTTACTAATCATCGGGCGTGAAGATTCGAGCGGCTGGGAGAGCCATGGCCGGAGCCGTTACCAACTCCCTACCGAACGTCGAATTGAAAGCATTAGTAATTTGGGACAAATGCAAACTCAGCTCACAAACCATCATGGAAGCACATCAGCAACATCAATATTTGCAAGTCCCACAAGAGTTTAAAGCGTCCGAATTCGAATAAAGTGGTACAGCCCTACCAAGAAAGGATCCAGCATATCAGTTACCAAACCAGATGCTATCCTGCTCGCAACACAAATAGCAGCACAGGAATCATAGTGTCATTTTCCGATGGCTCAGACAAAGCGTCACCATCGCCGCATACCTTTCCCAGCGGTGTCGATCATTCGAAGTATCGTGTCTTCCCTGAAAGATGAAGAGAAAGAAGTTAACAAACTCATATCTGAACCGAAATGCATCAGAAGAAACTACATCAGTTCAGATTACAATGAAACCGAGTTAACCAAAGCAGAGCTACATCAGAAAAAAACAGTGCATCAGCAATCCGTATCCAGTCCATCAAAACCAAACCAGATCAGATATCAAGCAAATCAAACGAAAATCCAGAGAAATCCGAGCAAATCCATATCCGAAAATAGGTTCAAATAACATCCAATCAAGGAGTTCTGAAAAAGGAAAGTCCAAATTAGATGAGATCAAATATATCAGAAAAAACGAAATCCAATCTCACAAAAGTAAATCAAATCCAAAAGTGATCACAACAGCTAGGTAAAATCGGAAAAGGAAAAGATTTCCTCAAATCAATTTCAATCAGAAAATCAATCCAAAGCCCACAAAATAAAGATTGAAAAGATATATAAAGGAAAATACCACCTGAGGAAAGGGGGCCGAAAAAATCACTGAGCGAAGAAACCCTAGAGAAGGCGGAGGAACCAGAGTGAAAAACGGCACGAACCTTAGACGACCACCATCAAGGAAAATCACACGACCGCCTTCGTCTCTCGACGGGAAATCGTGCCTTGAAGCTCAGGCTTGCATCATCGCCCCAATCGCGACCTCAATTGGAATCATCATCATCAGTCACCGCCGATTTAGGGTAGGGAATCTGTTGAAACTAACGTATTTGGTTGTATTGCGTATTTTTTCAGGAATTTCAAAGGAGAAGGATTCCATCAATGACGAAGACGATGAGGAAGAAAATCGAGGGAGATGAAGAGAATGGAAAGCCGTCGTTTTGACCTCTCTTCTGTCTTAGGGTTTCAGCATAACCCTCCCCCTTTGGGGTTTTGTCTCGCGGGCCGGGTTGGGTCCGGAGATGATGACCGGCCCAACCCATGTGTTTTTAAGTTGATGTTTTGTTTTTCTTTATTATTTATTTTCCGTCTCTTATTTAAAACAATAAAAAAATTTTAAAGCTAATTTCTGCTTTTTTAAATAAATAACATTTAAATTTTTTTTTATAAATTAAGCATTTTAAAAAAAAATAATAATGTGGAGTTTTGTTAGATAATTAGGTTAAAATAATTTTTGAGGATTTAAGTTAAATTAATTTATCGATATTAAAAATCCTATTTTAATTTAAATTGAAGTTTATATCATAAAATAAAACCACAAAAAAATGCATAATTTCACTTCCTGGCGTGTCTGATAATTCATGTAATTCTGCCCACTAACGTTGTTTGTTTGTTTTGCAGTTTATTGCGTTTACCGTTATTTATTTTATCTTATTATTGTTCAATTCAAATTTCAGTATCATATTGCATCTGTTTCTCGGTTGTAACCTCGCGAACCAACAATCGCGCTTACTTTCTGCATTTTACTTCCGCTTGTATGATTTAAATTTCTCACACTTGCATCACTATTATTTCTGTCACATTGCACACATTCGAAGGTTAGGTCTAACTGTTTGGCCGCCGCGCCAATAGTCCGTAAAACTTCACACATTCAATTTCAAATCCTCAAAAATACAAATTACAAACCCTAATTCTCACAAATGCCTCGCCACAGGAAAAATTACCGTTTTACCCCTAGCATTAGGTCAAAGAGCCGCCGCGCTCATTTTAGGGTTTCCCGCCGTGGAATCTCTAACCTAACCCCAATTCACTTTACAATTCAACGTAGAGATTTGGAGTTTCTACACTCCACGTAAGCGTGTCCTTAAGATGCGTTTATTCCCCTTGAGACCTTGACCATAGTCAAGAAGTCTCTAATCTCCCTTTTGAGGGGAACTACGATTACTCTGATTCCACTCCCGTAAGGATACGTAGGCACAAGATGCGATGTCTTGCCGAGTAAACTTAGAAATAACCCCCTTAGGTCTACTTTCTCACTTTTAATCCCTTTGTACGTATACCTTAAGAATAATAAAGCAAAGTAGTAAACATCTGAATAAAAGGTTCCTGTAGAGTACTACAGAAGTTTAGGGTGCTAATACCTTCCCTAAATTTAACCAACCCCCGAACCCTAGATCTTTCCCCGCATTGTGTTTACGATGCAAAATAGGTTTTCCCTCTTTTGACCTTTTCCTTCGGATAAATCAAAGAGCGGTTGTGAATTGAATTGCGATTCAAACTCATTAATAGTTTGTGATCCTATTTCCACCGCAACAATAAGCATATAGCAGAAGTATTATAACAGAAGATAGAAATGTTACTCTCAAAAATCTGATAATCTTCCAGCTGAATTTTCATCCAGAGCATCTGGGTGCTACAACTAGCAGCAGCAATATATTCTGCCTCTGTTGTTGAAAGTGCAATTATGGGTTGCTTCTTGCTGAACCAGGAGATCAGATGACTTCCAAGAAATTGACAGCTTCCAGAAGTACTTTTACATTCTACTCTGTCTCCAGCATAGTCAGCATCATAGAATCCAACTAATTTATACTCATTAGATCTTCTGTAACACAGACCCACATTAGTAGTACCTTTCAGATACCTTAGAATCCTCTTAACAGCTGTTAAGTGAGATTCTCTAGGATCTGATTGGAATCTAACATACAGACAAACACCTAATAAAATATCAGGTCTTGAAGCAGTCAAATATAAGAGAGATCCAATCATACCTCTGTAAAGTTTTTGATCAACTTTCTTACTTACCTCTTTCTTACCAAGTGTGCTTGTAGGATGCATTGGAGTCTCTGCCAATTTGCTTTCATTCAGATTGAATTTCTTCAGAAGCTCTTTGACATATTTAGCTCGGTGAATGTATGTGCATTCTAGAGTCTGATTTACTTGGATTCCCAGAAAGAATCTAAGTTCTCCCATCATGCTCATTTCAAATTCAGCCTGCATAGACAAAGCAAACTCCTTTCCCAGCATAATATTGGTAGATCCAAAAATAATATCATCCACATAAATTTGACAAACTAGTAAATCTTTCTTAAATGTTTTACAGAATAGAGTTGTGTCCACGTTGCCTCTGATAAAGTTCTTTTCCAGAAGAAAATTACTTAATCTTTCATACCAAGCTCTGGAAGCTTGTTTCAAACCATAAAGAGATTTTTTGAGTCTGAAAACATGATCTAAAAATTTATCACTTTCAAAACCAGGAGGTTGATGGACATAAAATTCTTCTTCTATAATGCCATTTAAGAAGGCACTCTTAATATCCATCTGATATAGAGTGATGTTATGTTGTGCAGCAAATGAAATAAGATGGCGTATAGATTCTAACCTTGCCGTTGGAGCATAAGTTTCAGTGTAATTAATTCCTTCTTGTTGACTGTAACCTTGAGCTACTAACCTTGCTTTGTTCCTAATAACTTCTTCTTGCTCATTTAGTTTATTTCTGAATACCCACTTTGTTCCAATAATGTTGAAACCTTTTGGTCTTGGACCAGATCCCACACATCATTTC
Source organism: Lathyrus sativus (assembly GCA_963859935.3). Lineage (NCBI taxonomy): Eukaryota > Viridiplantae > Streptophyta > Magnoliopsida > Fabales > Fabaceae > Lathyrus > Lathyrus sativus. The sequence continues at coordinate 271,409,223 of OZ012739.1, forward strand.
TTGTAAATTGATTCAGCTCATCTGGCATTGCAAGTATCCAATCATTATCACTCAGAGCATCATCCACAGATGTTGGTTCAATAATAGACACCAACCCAATAAGTGATGTTCCAGATGATCTGATAAACGACCTTGTTCTTATAGGGTCATCTTTCTTCCCAATAATCATTTCTTCTGGATGAGAAGCTTTGATTCTGGATGATCCTTTAACTGTTGGTTCTTCAGAAATATTCATCTTATTCATCTGAGCAGCCAATGGAGTTGCATCTGGCGTATCTTCTTCTTGAGCTTTCTCTACCTCTGGTTTCTCAGATTCTGTGAGAATAACTTCTCCATTTGCATAGTTTTCAAGTTGCTTTGGCTTTTGATTGCCAAGCTTATCATCAAATCTAACATGTATAGATTCCTCCACAATTTGTGTCTCAATATTGTATACTCTATAGCCTTTAGAGCGTTCAGAATATCTAAGCATGAAACACTTTTGTGCTTTAGAATCAAACTTGTTAAGATTCTCTTTAGTGTTCAGCATAAAACAAATACATCCAAAAGGATGGAAATAAGAAATGTCTGGCTTTCTATTCCTCCACAATTCATAAGGAGTCTTTTCCAGAAGAGGTCTAATAGACACTCTGTTCTGAATGTAACATGTTGTGTTAATTGCTTCTGCCCAAAAATGTTTTTCCATGTTAGTCTCATTGATCATGGTTCTGGCCATCTCTTGCAATGTTCTATTTTTCCTCTCTACAACTCCATTTTGTTGTGGAGTTCTAGGACAGGAGAAATCATGAGCAATGCCATTTTCATTAAAATATTTTTCAAAATTTTTGTTTTCAAATTCACCACCATGATCACTTCTGACTTTAACAAATTTGAAATCTTTTTCAGTTTGGACTTGTTTGCAGAAGTCAAAGAACACAGAATGTGACTCATCCTTGTGTTTTAGGAATTTTACCCATGTCCATCTGCTGTAGTCATCAACAATGACTAATCCATACTTCTTGCCTCTGATGGATGCAATTTTCACTGGTCCAAACAGATCAATGTGAAGTAACTCTAATGGTTTTGAAGTTGAAACAACATTTTTGGATTTGAAAGATGATTTTGAAAATTTTCCTTTCTGACATGCTTCACAAAGAGCATCTGAGTTGAACTTCAGATTAGGAAGTCCTCTGACCAGATTAAGCTTATTAATATGAGATATACGTCTCATATTAATATGACCCAATCTTCTGTGCCAGACCCATTGCTCCTTATTTACAGACATAAGGCATTTAACATTCTGAACCTTAAGTTCTGAAAGACTAGTTTTATAAATGTTGTTTTTCCTTTTACCATTAAAGAGGATTGAGCCATCCTTTTGACTAACAGCTTTGCAACACTTTTGATTAAAGATTATGTCATAACCATTGTCACTTAATTGACTTATGGACAATAGATTATGAGTTAATCCTTCAACAAGCAAGACATTAGTTATGGAAGGAAGTTTACCATTGCCTATGGTTCTAGAGCCAATTATCTTGCCTTTCTGATTCCCTCCAAACTTGACATCTCCTCCAGATTTAAGCTCCAGACTTTGGAACATATACCTTTTTCCCGTCATATGTCGTGAGCATCCAGAGTCCAGGTACCATGACTGAAGTCTTGACTTTGCTACTAAGGATGTCTGCAACATAGATTATCTTATCCTTAGGTACCCAGATTTTCTTGGGTCCTTTTTGGTTAGTTGCCTTAAAGCTTTTTCTGAACTTCTGTCTTTCAACATAAGACTTGTTCTGATTAGCTTTAGATTTATTAAACACAGGTTTGTTCTGATTAGAACTTGTGTGTTTAATATCATTTAAGTGACCAAATGTAAATTGAGAGTATAAAGGAGGATACTTGATATCCAGTTTATCTACAGATTTTGGATTTGAATCTTCATAAGAGAAAGATTTATATCCAACACCTTTTCTATAGTTTCTGCTAATACCATAGATCATTGAAGCCATTTTGCTTCTATATAGGCTTTTAGTTAGAAACTTCCTGAAATTATAGTCATACTCTTGTAAAATATTTTTAGAGCATGGTTCAGACTTTGAATCAGAGTTTAGTTGAGCAGATTCTAAATTATTTTTCAATTAAAGATTTTCAGCTTTTAGCTCAGCTATTTCTGATTCAAACTTGTTACTCTCAAATTCAATATGCTTTAGAAGCGTTTTGTATTTGAGTTTAACTTTGCTATAGTTTTCAAGAATATCAGATAGACTTTCAACAAGTTCTTGTCTAGAAAGTTCAGCAAATACCTCCTCAAAATCAGATTCTGATTCTGATCCAGATGATTCAGCACTGTCTTCAATGTCAGCCATGAATGTTACATTTGCACATTCCTCTTTTGACTCTGATGACGAATCAAATGCATCTGAGTCATCCCAGGTAGCCATCAGAACTTTCTTTTTGTGATCTGACTTTCTTTTTGGGTTCTCCTTCTGAAGCTTTGGACATTCACTCTTGTAGTGACCAGGTTCTTTGCATTCATAGCAAACAACCTCTCTTTTTCCAGATCGTCTGTGTCCAGAGGATTCTCCAGATCTTCTGTATCCAAAGTGTTCTCCAGATCTTCTGTGTCCAGAAGATTCTTTGTGTTGATCTGGTTTTCTGAAGTTCTTGAACTTCCTTTGCTTATTCTTCCAGAGTTTGTTGATTCTTCTGGACAGCAAGAATAGTTCTTCTTCATCTTCAGAAGCAGACTCTTCAGAGCTTTCTTCTATTACCTGCAATGCTTTAACAAATTTATTAGATTTTAAAGCAATTGACTTACCTTTCTTTAGAGGCTCATCTTCCTTTAGTTCAATCTCATGACTCCTCAGAGAACCGATTAGTTCCTCCAGCGTAATCTTGTTCAGATCCTTTGCCAGCTTCAGAGCAGTGACCATGGGTCTCCATCTGGTTGGCAAGATTTTGATTATTTTCTTGACATGATCTGCTGTAGAGTAACCCTTGTCCAGAACCTTTAGGCCAGCAGTGAGAATCTGGAATCTGGAAAACATGGCTTCAATAGATTCAGATTCTTCCATCTTAAAAGCTTCATACTTCTAGATCAGCGCCAGAGCCTTGGTTTCTTTAACTTGAGAGTTCCCTTCATGAGTCATCTTCAGGGATTCAAATATATCAAAGGCAGTTTCTCTGTTGGTTATTTTCTCATACTCAGTATGAGATATAGCATTTAGCAAGATAGTTCTAGCCTTGTGGTGATTTCTGAATTCCTTCTTTTGCACCTCAGTCATTGATGTCAACTTTCTTGCCATTCCCATCAGTGGGATGAACATATCCATCAATAACTAAGTCCCAAAGATCATCATCAAATCCTAGAAAGAAACTTTCTAGTCTATCTTTCCAATAGTCAAATTTTTCTCCATCAAACATGGCAGGTTTTGTGCTGACTCTTTCTTCATATTTGCTATTGTTGGGTGTTGAAGTTTCAGCATCCATAATGTTTATCAACCAAGAATATCAAGAGTTTTTCCCACTGGATCTTTTCTGGTCATGGTTAAGTGATAGCACAAACAGAACCGGAGCTCTGATGCCAACTGAAGGTGAGAAAAACACTTAGAAGCGGGGGGAGGGGGGGGGGGGGGGGTTGAATAAGAGTTTTAAGAAATATGAGAATAAAAACAACTCAAGACTTTTATCCTGGTTCGTTGAACTCAACTACTCCAGTCCACCTTATCAAAGATGATTTGCCTTTCTCCACAAGGAATTAATCCACTATTAATCAACTGATTACAATAGTAAGCACTAAGAACAACTGTCTTAGTCTTCTCAAGAACTACTGACCACACCTTGGTCTTCTTAAGGAACTTCTTACAAATTAATGTAAAGTAACAAGTGTTTGAATGCTTCTAATAAGCTGTATCACAACTGTGATATTTACACTTAAGATTAAGTACAACAAAAACTATACAGTTTTATGAAAGATCAAATGAATAAGATCTTTGTGAGATTTTCACTTTGATGAATCAAACGTGTAAGAATATTTCTTTTTGAGTGAACTAGCAAAGAGCAAGTGATGAGCAGGAAATTAGCAGCTTCAAAATGTTGTAGAAGTTCTCCTTTTATAGATTTTCCAATTGCTTTGAGTGATGTGCAGCTGAATATAATATTAGGATATAAGACTTTTCATTACCAAAAAGTATGGGCAGAGATATGCTTTCTGCAGGAAAAGTATGGTTGTAGAAGCCTTGGGATTTGCACCACGTCACTTCTTTGGACAAAATAGTCGTTGGTTACTTTGGAAGTAGCACCACATCCAATCAAGTTTACAGCTTCTTCAACAAGCTTCCTTCAGGATGAAGTCTTCATAATCTGCACTTCAGAACTTGTAGCAAGCTTAAAGGTATGAAATACTTTAAGATGATCAGAGCTAAAATGATTGCGAAGTTCAGAGCCTTGATAGATGATCAGATCTTAATATATCAGAGTCTCAATCTTGATCAGAGTCTTCATCAGAGTATGCAGCAGTATGTGCTTTGAGTGTGAATATTAATGATAAGAGTCTGGTTATCAAAGCCTTCAACTTTTTGTACACTTCTTTCATTAACGCTTCAGATCATTTTGTAGCTTCTGCTTCAGATCCTTCTAGCAGCGCTTCAGAATCTTCTGATAGTCTTGCATCTGATGCTTCAAAGCCTTGCATTGTTTGTTGTACTTATGTATTTTGCTTTTTTAAGAGTTTTAAATTTTATACCTGAAACAATAATACTTGAACAAATTTTAGAGTGTATATTTTCTTAATACACAATTCCATAAAAGTTATCATCAAAACATAGAGATATAAGAAACACCAATCTGTGTTCTAACAAGTTTCTCCACTCAAGCGGGATATCACATCAATGTGTCAACATACTCTTCATTATATAGTTTTCAAAATAAAACAGCGAAAAAATATTCATTAGTTCATCGTTCTCGGCCACCCGCCAAATCCATAAAAACTTTCATTCAGAGTTCACCAAAAGTGATACGTCACAGGAAATAAACAAGTTCAACTAAAGAAACATAAAAACACCCCAAGTCCCGTGCTACGTATCAGAGCATCCTAAGACTCAACATGCACACCACTATCCAAGCTAGCTAAGTACCTAGATTATCTGTACTTCCGAGGAAGCACAGATCACAACAACAACAAAGGGGTGATAAAACATGATTAAAATTATCGGTAATAAGATACATGAATAAAAGATAACAATTATATCAATCATCACCCACTCAACACCAATCACGACTTACTGTCCAAATATCAACACAACACATAAAAATACAGATATGCAACTCAACATCATGCATGCAGTACCGACTGAATGGTTCATTCAATCGAACCCCGGATAGATCACATACACTTCTCCTTGGCAATGATCTATCCCACCATTCTCCATAAAGGAATACAGATGAATCACATACACTCCTCCTGAGCAATGATTCATCCCACCAAATTACCATGATATGCAAGACACCAAATGCATACTAAATAACTCAAGCACGATAAGTGCACTCGATCCTCCTTATCACATTACCATACATCATTCATATATGACACACATCACCATGCATCATATATGTATTACACACCAATTAATTATATTAATTAAATTCAATATCATATAATTTCACCTTTTAACACCAATTACACACTCTTCACCCCTAAACACCATTGCTATACCAATCACAACCCAAGGGGTCCTTCAGAACGAGAGCACCATGCTCAACCAGTAAAAGTCCTATTTTTGGCTCCCCTGACTGGCCATACGCGTATTGGCCTATGCCATACGTGTATGCCACACACATACACCAAGGCCATACGCGTATTACCCTCCTCATGCGCGTATGCCCAGAGACAATTCCTTCCAAATTCCAACCCTTTAGGCCTCCATACGCGTATCATACATCCTTACGCGTACTGCCTAGCCCTGTACGCGTATCATACGCGTTTGGGCAGAGGACCGTGTCACAATCCCCTCCCTCGCCCACTCATACGCGTATCGCCCTACCTCTCCCCCTCCCATACGCGTATGGCCAGATCCCATACGCAAATGACCAAAAACCTCTCATCTGTGTTTCTGCAACGTTTTCTACACTTCTCACACTTCCAATCAGTCAAAAATGTCCTTATGCTCCATTCTAGGCCTACTATTTTCATCTATCTTGTATTCTATCATTGTTACCCCTATCATACACTGCTCAAATCATTATCCTATCAATTTTATCTCCAGAAAACTCATACTTATGATCATCCCCATTACTACAACCAATTATACATATTTTTCACCAAAATCACAACAATGTATTTACGAATTTCATCATTACCAACAACAACAACAGATATATCGTCATATAGCTCATGCTCATACAATTCCTACGGGGTTAAGGAATCCCGTCTACCCAATTCATGCATAATACCAATTAAAACCAGTTTCTCCCCCTTACCTCGATTACTGAATGAATTGATGACGAATTCCTACGAATTTTGATTGCCCTTCCTTGCCTCTCTTCTCTTTTTCCCTTCATCCTTAATCTTTCTCTAAAACTCGTTTATCGTGTAATTTTGTTCTTTTTACCTAAAACCTCCTTAATCCCTATTTTAGTTACTAATAACACTGATACCAGTAATAATAATAATAATAATAACAATAATAAAATAATAATATTACTTTTAATTATTAACTTATTATTATCATTATTAATTATATTCTATTAATATTACACTCTATAGCTTATTAAATAATTCTTATAGTCTAAGGGCACTCACCAACGCACTCAGACATACCCCCACACAAGGGCATAAATTAATAAAATAACACCAAAAGATTAAATAATTAAAATGGGCGTTACAACTCTCCCCCACTTTAATTATTTTCGTCCTTGAAAATTACCTGATGGAAACAATTCCGGATACGCTTCATGCATCCTGCTTTCCAATTCCCAGGTCACAACAGTTACCTTCACTGAATTCCAGTTCTTTTCTCCGTTTATCGTGATAACTTTTCTGCCTACTCTGAGACGCTCTCATTTTCTCACGGATCATATGAATTGTCTCAGTGGTTGCTGCACAATTTCTGGTCCCAATACCACATTCTCACCTGTTTCATACCAACACAGAGGAGTTCTGCACCTCCTACCATATAAAGCTTTAAACTGTGCCATCCCGATACTAGAATGGTAACTGTTGTTGTACGTGAACTCGATCAATGGTAAGTGAGTATCCCATACACCACCTTTTACCAACACATAAGCTCTCAGCAAATCCTCCAGCGACTGAATAGTCCTCTCAGACTGACCATCAGTTTGCGGATGATAAGCTGAACTTAACTTCAACTTAGTACGCAAACCATCCTGTAAGCTATTCCAAAATTCTGAAGTAAACCTCGGATCTCTATCCGACACGATACTTGACGGAACACCATGTAGTTTCACAATTACCTAAATGTAAATCTCCGCCAGCTTCATCAACGGGAAACTTACATTAATCGACACAAAATGCGCGGACTTTGTAAGGCGATCCATGATTACCTAAATAGCATCGAATCCTCTCTCCGTGTTCGGCAAACCTTTAACAAATTCCATAGTTATACAATCCCATTTCCAAATCGGAATTTCCAATGGTTGCATAAGTCTAGAAGGTCTCTGATGCTCCACCTTCGACTTCTGACATGTCAAACAAGCATAAACAAATTGAGCTATGTCTCTTTTCATACCGGACCACCAAAATAACTTTCTCAAATCGTGGTACATCTTCGTAGCTCCCGGATGGATACTCAGACTACTACGATGTCCTTCACTCAGAATCGACTTCTTCAGTTCGTCCTTATTCGGCACACAAATCCTGCCTCTGAATCTCAACACACCTGCACTATCCAATTTAAAATCGCTTTTGGAGTGACTTTCCACTTCGGGCATTAAATCCACTAACTTCACATCTAACTTTTGGTTTTCTCTAATCATATCCAAGAAATCATTATTCACCTGCAACATGCCCAACCTCACGCTATCTGCCGTGGTTTTACAAACCATGCTCAAGTCTCTGAACTGCTCAATTAGTTCCATTTCTTTCACCATCAAAGCCGACATATGAATTGTTTTCCTACTCAAGGCATCTGCTACTACATTTTCCTTTCCTAGATGATAACTTAAGCTGAAATCATAATCTTTCAAGAATTCCAACCATCTTCTCTGTCTCATATTTAGTTCTTTCTGATCGAACAAATACTTTCGACTTTTATGGTCGCTGAACACCTCAAATCTCGAACCATACAAATAGTGCCTCCAGATCTTTAACACGAAAACTACCGCAGCCAACTCAAGGTCATAAGTAGGATAATTTCTTTCATGCACCCTCAGTTGCCGCGAAGCATACACCACCACCTTACCATCCTGCATAAGAACTCCGCCTAATCCCATCTTAGACGCATCACAGTACACCACAAAAGTTTCACTCGGGGTCGGCAACACTAACATCGGTGTCATAGACAATTTCTTTTTCAGTTCTTCAAAGCTTTCTTCACAAGCAGCATCCCACACAAAAACTTGATTCTTTCTTGTCAAATGAGTCAATGGCAATGCCAAATTAGAAAACCCTTCAATAAACCTTCGGTAATATCCTACCAAACCCCAAAAGCTTCTAATTTCCGTTGCTGTCTTCGGCGGTTCCCACTGCAACACTGCACTCACTTTCGACGGGTCCACCGATATACCATCACTAGATATTACATGCCCCAAGAAACTCACTGTCTTCAACCAGAACTCACACTTCAATAGTTTAGCAAATAACTTATTATCCTTCAGTACCTGCAAAGCGATCCTCAAATGCCCGACATGCTCTTCCTCAGAGTTAGAATAAATCAGTATGTCGTTAATAAACGCAACAATAAACTGATCTAAATAAGAATGCAAGATCCTGTTCATATACTCCATAAACACCTTCGGCGCATTAGACACTCCAAAAGGCATTACAGCATATTCGTAATGTCCATATTGAGTTCTAAATGCCGTCTTCAGAATATCACCTTCTTTTACTCTAATATGATGATAACCAAACCTCATGTCAATTTTACTGAACACACGAGCCCCCACCAACTGATCCATCAAATCATCAATCCTCGGAAGAGGATATTTATTCTTAATGGTCACTTTATTCAACTGACGGTAACCAATGCACAGACGTATACTACCATCCTTCTTCTTTACTAACAACACTAGAGCTCCCCACGAAGACACACTCGGTTTGATAAACTTTTTATCCAATAAGTCCCCAACCTGAGATTTCAATTCAGCCAATTCCACTGCTGACATCCTGTACGGTGCCATAGATATAGGTCTTGTACCAGGAAAAACATCAATGCTAAATTCAACCTCTCGCGTCGGAGGTAATTCTACAATATCCTCAGGGAACACTTTAGGAAATTCATTCACCACTGCCAAGTCTTTTATCAACGCATTGATGTCGACCGATAATGATGCAAATAAAGCATACATCTTAGCTTCGTTCTCCAACAAGGTCCTCAATTACTTATTAGACAAGGAAACCGCCAATGCTTCCTCTTCTTGAGTAAGAAACAACAACACCTTCCGAAAACAATCGATGTAGACTCGGTTAAACTCCAACCAGTTCATACCTAGAATAACATCCAAATCACCAAGTGGCAGACAAATCAAATCCACTCCAAAGTCTCTGCCAAAAATGGTCAATGGACACTTCAGACACACCAAAGAAGTAGTCATTGCACCAATAGAGGGAGTTTTGATAGTCATTCGTCGCTCAAGAGTAGACGACACTAATCCTAACCTCTTCACACAATCAACAAAAATGAACGAGTGGGTTGCACCCGTGTTAATAATAGCATTCAAAGGGATATTATTGATGAAACAAGTACCTTTGATAGAATGCTCCTCACTAGCAGATTGAGTTCCAGCCAAAGAAAATACTTTACCATTGGCCTGCGACGCCTGAGACTTCTTCGGCTTCTCACAATGCATATTGATATGACCTTTCTCACCACAGTTATAAAAGGTAGGCATATTGGCCCTACAATCAGCTATCACATGTCCTGGCTTACCACACTTGAAACACTTCTTCACTTCATTAGGACAATCATTAGCACGATGACCCGCGCCACTGCACCGGAAACATTTCAAATCAGCTGATGCTCTCCCTTCTCTGGGCTTCTTATTAGTAGCAGCTTTATGTTTTCCCTTATCCGCAGGAACACTATAAAGAGTACCACCAAATCTCTGTTTACCTTTACAGTCATTCACAGCCTTGTAGTGTTTAATCCTGGCCCTGTTATCATTATCATAAATCCTGCTTCTGCCTACCAGCTCAGGATAATTCCTGATTTTCTGACAAGCAATCCCCAACTTAACTTCTGGACGCAGTCCGTTCTCAAATTTCAAACACTTGGAGGTCATTGCTCCGTCAGTATTGTAATGAGGACAATATTGTACCAGCTCTTCAAACTTAGCAGCGTACTCTGCTACCGTCAGATTACCCTGCTTTAGCTCCAGAAACTCTATTTCCTTAGCACTTCGTATATCCTCCGGAAAATACTTTTCCAGAAAACCCTTCTGAACTACATCCCAAGTGATCGCAGTTCCAGCAGTTTCCAATCTCTGGCGACTGTTGTCCCACCAAGCCTCCGCTTCTCCTTCCAGCATGTGAGTATCAAACCTCACCTTTTGCTCATCACTACAGTCCATAGTTCTGAAAATTTTCTCAATTGCCTTCAGCCACTTCTATGCAGCCTCAGGATCCAAAATTTCTCCTTCAAACGTCGGTGGCTTATTACTCCGAAACTGTGCCAAATCACTGAATTGCGCACCCGCAGCTTGGTTCTGATTAGCAACCACCTGCGCCATCACTTGCATAGCAGCAGCTAAAGCAACATCATTCCTTCCTGCCATACTGCTCAACAAAACAACACCAGGTTAAAAGATACACAATCTCTATCCTACGGAGAGACTAATCTACTACACTGGTCGAACGGACCGACCTGCTCGGATACCAATTGTAACACCCCACTTCCCATTTTAACATAAAATACGATTAAATCAAATAAATATCAGAGTTTATCTACTCAAGCAGGATATCACATCAATGTTTCAACATACTCTTCATTATATAGTTTTCAAAATAAAACAACGGAAAAATATTCATTAGTTCATCGTTCTCGGCCACCCGCCAAATCCATAAAAACATTCATTCAAAGTTCACCAAAAGTGATACGTCACAGGAAATAAACAAGTTCAACTAAGGAAACATAAACAAACCCCAAGTCCTGTGCTACGTATCAGAGCATCCTAAGACTCGACATGCACACCACTATCCAAGCTAGCTAAGTACCTGGATTATCTGTACTTTCGAGGAAGCACAGATCACAAAAACAACAAAGGGGTGATAAAACATGATCAAAATTATCGGTAATAAGATACATGAATAAAAGATAACAATTATATCAATCATCACCCACTCAACACCAATCACGACTTACTGTCCAAATATCAACACAACACATAAAAATGCAGATATGCAACTCAACACCATGCATGCAGTACCGACTGAATGGTTCATTCAATCGAACCCCGGATAGATCACATACACTTCTCCTTGGCAATGATCTATCCCCACCATTCTCCACAAAGGAATACAGATGAATCACATACACTCCTCCTGAGCAATGATTCATCCCACCAAATTACCATGATATGCAAGACACCAAATGCATACTAAATAACTCAAGCACGATAAGTGCACTCGATCCTCCTTATCACATTACCATACATCATTCATATATGACACACATCACCATGCATCATATATGTATTACACACCAATTAATTATATTAATTAAATTCAATATCATATAATTTCACCTTTTAACACCAATTACACACTCTTCACCCCTAAACACCATTGCTATACCAATCACAACCCAAGGGGTCCTTCAGAACGAGAGCACCATGCTCAACCAGTAAAAATCCTATTTTTGGCTCCCCTGACTGGCCATACGCGTATTGGCCTATGCCATACGTGTATGCCACACACATACACCAAGGCCATACGCGTATTACCCTCCTCATGCGCGTATGCCCAGAGACAATTCCTTCCAAATTCCAACCCTTTAGGCCTCCATACGCGTATCATACATCCTTACGCGTACTGCCTAGCCCTGTACGCGTATCATACGCGTTTGGGCAGAGGACCGTGTCACAATCCCCTCCCTCGCCCACTCATACGCGTATCGCCCTACCTCTCCCCCTCCCATACGCGTATGGCCAGATCCCATACGCAAATGACCAGAAACCTCTCATCTGTGTTTCTGCAACGTTTTCTACACTTCTCACACTTCCAATCAGTCAAAAATGTCCTTATGCTCCATTCTAGGCCTACTATTTTCATCTATCTTGTATTCTATCATTGTTACCCCTATCATACACTGCTCAAATCATTATCCTATCAATTTTATCTCCAGAAAACTCATACTTATGATCATCCCCATTACTACAACCAATTATTCATATTTTTCACCAAAATCACAACAATGTATTTACGAATTTCATCATTATCAACAACAACAACAGATATATCGTCATATAGCTCATGCCCATACAATTCCTACGGGGTTAAGGAATCCCGTCTACCCAATTCATGCATAATACCAATTAAAACCAGTTTCTCCCCCTTACCTCGATTACTGAATGAATTGATGACGAATTCCTACGAATTTTGATTGCCCTTCCTTGCCTCTCTTCTCTTTTTCCCTTCATCCTTAATCTTTCTCTAAAACTCGTTTATCGTGTAATTTTGTTCTTTTTACCTAAAACCTCCTTAATCCCTATTTTAGTTACTAATAACACTGATACCAGTAATAATAATAATAATAATAACAATAATAAAATAATAATATTACTTTTAATTATTAACTTATTATTATCATTATTAATTATATTCTATTAATATTACACTCTATAGCTTATTAAATAATTCTTATAGTCTAAGGGCACTCACCAACGCACTCAGACATACCCCCACACAAGGGCATAAATTAATAAAATAACACCAAAAGATTAAATAATTAAAATGGGCGTTACAACTCTCTCCCACTTTAATTATTTTCGTCCTTGAAAATTACCTGATGGAAACAATTTCGGATACGCTTCATGCATCCTGCTTTCCAATTCCCAGGTCACAACAGTTACCTTCACTGAATTCCAGTTCTTTTCTCCGTTTATCGTGATAACTTTTCTGCCTACTCTGAGACGCTCTCATTTTCTCACGGATCATCTGAATTGTCTCAGTGGTTGCTGCACAATTTCTGGTCCCAATACCACATTCTCACCTGTTTCATAACAACACAGAGGAGTTCTGCACCTCCTACCATATAAAGCTTTAAACTGTGCCATCCCGATACTAGAATGGTAACTGTTGTTGTACGTGAACTCGATCAATGGTAAGTGAGTATCCCATACACCACCTTTTACCAACACATAAGCTCTCAGCAAATCCTCCAGCGACTGAATAGTCCTCTCAGACTGACCATCAGTTTGCGGATGATAAGCTGAACTTAACTTCAACTTAGTACGCAAACCATCCTGTAAGCTATTCCAAAATTCTGAAGTAAACCTCGGATCTCTATCCGACACGATACTTGACGGAACACCATGTAGTTTCACAATTACCTAAATGTAAATCTCCGCCAGCTTCATCAACGGGAAACTTACATTAATCGACACAAAATGCGCGGACTTCGTAAGGCGATCCATGATTACCTAAATAGCATCGAATCCTCTCTCCGTGTTCGGCAAACCTGTAACAAATTCCATAGTTATACAATCCCATTTCCAAATCGGAATTTCCAATGGTTGCATAAGTCTAGAAGGTCTCTGATGCTCCACCTTCGACTTCTGACATGTCAAACAAGCATAAACAAATTGAGCTATGTCTCTTTTCATACCGGACCACCAAAACAACTTTCTCAAATCGTGGTACATCTTCGTAGCTCCCGGATGGATACTCAGACTACTACGATGTCCTTCACTCAGAATCAACTTCTTCAGTTCGTCCTTATTCGGCACACAAATCCTGCCTCTGAATCTCAACACACCTGCACTATCCAATTTAAAATCGCTTTTGGAGTGACTTTCCACTTCGGGCATTAAATCCACTAACTTCACATCTAACTTTTGGTTTTCTCTAATCATATCCAAGAAATCATTATTCACCTGCAACATGCCCAACCTCACGCTATCTTCCGTGGTTTCACAAACCATGCTCAAGTCTCTGAACTGCTCAATTAGTTCCATTTCTTTCACCATCAAAGCCGACATATGAATTGTTTTCCTACTCAAGGCATCTGCTACTACATTTTCCTTTCCTAGATGATAACTTAAGCTGAAATCATAATCTTTCAAGAATTCCAACCATCTTCTCTGTCTCATATTTAGTTCTTTCTGATCGAACAAATACTTTTGACTTTTATGGTCGCTGAACACCTCAAATCTCGAACCATACAAATAGTGCCTCCAGATCTTTAACACGAAAACTACCGCAGCCAACTCAAGGTCATAAGTAGGATAATTTCTTTCATGCACCCTCAGTTGCCGCGAAGCATACACCACCACCTTACCATCCTGCATAAGAACTCCGCCTAATCCCATCTTAGACGCATCACAGTACACCACAAAAGTTTCACTCGGGGTCGGCAACACTAACACCGATGTGATAGTCAATTTCTTTTTCAGTTCTTCAAAGCTTTCTTCACAAGCAGCATCCCACACAAAAACTTGATTCTTTCTTGTCAAATGAGTCAATGGCAACGCCAAATTAGAAAACCCTTCAATAAACCTTCGGTAATATCCTACCAAACCCCAAAAGCTTCTAATTTCCGTTGCTGTCTTCGGCGGTTCCCACTGCAACACTACGCTCACTTTCGACGGGTCCACCGATATACCATCACTAGATATTACATTGTTAGACTAAGGCACGGATCTAGAAGGGGGGGTTGAATAGATCCCTTTTAAAAATTTGAGTGGCGCTACCAATAAAATTGGTTTTCAAAATTGTTTTCAAATGCGGAAGCGGCCTTGGAAAATATAGTCTAAAACGAACAACTATTGGAGAGCCGGATATGCGTCAAGCAGATGAATTTAAGACGATAACGGATGGTAAATCACTACACACTTTTATGCAAAACTCAGATGTGATTCACTCGTACTATTTCCTTATTCCAATGATCAAAAATTACACCAAAACTAGCAGCAAAATTAAGGCAATTTTAGTTCAGCACTTTTGTCGAACAGTTGGTGTGCACAAATACCTTAAATGATATTTGTGTTGAATGAGTGATTGAAAAAGCCTTAGTACAGTATTTCTATTGTACTTAGTAGTTAAAAAACAGTGTTTCACCAACTCACTCAATCAATACTACAATTTGACAAAATCACTTATTCTAGAATCACTTAATTTTAAGCTGTAATTGAAAATGCAGAAAAATAAAGGAACACAAGATTTGATGAGGCAGTTCCCCCAGTCGTCCTCGCGTTGGAGTACGTCTGCCCTCAATTCTACAATGAGAATTGAGATATGTATTGAATAGATATCACCTGTTTGGTAGAACAGTTATACACAAGAATCGATAGACAATTGATACAAACAATCTCAATGTTGCTGATAATTTCTACCACTTCTTGCCCCTTGATTCAAGATGAATCAAGTCCTCCAATTTGATGTGAATGACCTCCGATTGCAGCCACCTTATTGACAACTCTTCCGTTGATCAAACCTTCGGCACGGCTGATCTTAGACACACCCAAATTGAACCCGGAACGTCTTCAACCTTTCAACGCCCTAGCTACTAGATTGATCAACCTTCCGCTAATCAATCACCTTCGCACTCGCTTGATTGTTGAACCGACGATTCCGTAACAAAAGCCTTCAAAACCTGTAGTCCTGATAGGTAAAACCTCAAAGGTTTTCTCCCAAGAAACACCTGCACCAGCTTCCACTCGAACCGGATCTTCAATCACGCGTTCGAACCTTATCACCGTCGAGCAAACCACAAACCGCAGCAAAAAATTGATTATCTGTAATTTGAGGATTTGTGAGTTGATTGAACGATGAAGATGAAGAACACTGATGCACCTCTTTCACGTTTCTTGACCTGAACACTTTCTCACAATGCTTTCAAAAATGTTCTATTTGTTAAAATTGAAAAGACAGCTATTTATAGTAATATACAAAACAGACAGTTGACAGATCAATGAAACATAGCAGAATTTCTGTTTCTGCGCGCGAACGGTCGACCATAGGGTCGGCGTGCGCTGAGCCGTGTGACACTCAAACTGTCATGCGCCGAGTCAGCGGTCGACGCATGATCTTCATGCGCTGAGCCGTGTGATTCTTAAACCTGCATGCGCCAAGTTAACGGTCGACGCATGACCTTCATGCGCTGAGCCGTGTGAACTGAATGAAACTGAGTGCTGACGGTATGGTCGGCTCATGGTTCAAAAATCTGCAAAAACATAAATTTCTACAGCTTTTTGTGCATTACGTCATTGTAAAAATTGAATCATAAGTAGCGTGAATGATTTAAACGAAAGAAGGATATCTCTTAGCAAGTTGTCATCATCAAAAACCAGAGGCACGCTTGTGTTGGTAGATACTTTGCCTTCACATTCTCCCCCTTTTTGATGATGGCAACCTACTGTTACGCAACACGTGATAGGTATAGGTATGCTCCCCCTTTCTTTTACAATTATAGCGGTCGTAATCATCGTCTATCTACTGCTCGGTTCTCCCCCTTTGACAACATCAAAAAGAGGTAAACTCGTGACACAATAACAACACATTGAATCATGCATAAATGAGATACCAACAGATGAGAAGTAAACAACAGTTATACATACGATGGAGATAACAGTTAATAGATTACAGAACCACAAAAATGTCATGATAGCAACATAGAAGTAAGCAACAATCATAGTGAGTTTGGGCAGAAAAGCAAAACACAACAAACAAAATGAATGCAAGCCAAAACAGGAAACAACAAATGACATATGAGCGCATGCTAATAGCCCCGTCCACGTCCGCGACCACGACCACGCCTGTCATAGTAATGAGGATGGCGTTGGGGATGAGCTAGATCAGAAAATTCTTCTGTGATGTTATTCAAAAAGTCAAGACTGTCGACAATGGCGCGCTCTTCAGCTTGATGACAGTGAGTTAGAGTCTCGAATCGAGCGTCCAGCTGAGTCGACATTCCACTGATCCGTTCATTTTGGTTATGCAGTTCAGAACGAATTTGTGCCATTCTTTCATTTTGATCCCTCATGAATTTTTGCTGGTGTTCCTGCATATTGGTCATAAAATTTCGCTGTTCCAACTGCATCGACTGCATCATTTCTAAAATCTCCGAATTGTTTGACGGTTGTTGAGGAGAAGGTGGGTCTGCAGTGCTTGGTTGATACGGCTGATAGAATTTGCCAAGGGTGGTCCACCCGGTGTATTGCCATTCACCAGATACAAAAGTTAACAGGGTGCGCCGACCGCTGCCCTGTTATGGTCGACTCAATATGCAACAAACAGCAGATTTTTGTATTTTACCATATTCAGAGGTACATGCTATGCAAAAATGATGTCATGACATATAAGAAAAAAATATCTATATACATATGCAGTAGATGTCATACAAATTTAGCGTAGTATAAGCGATATGATTTGAGATCAACAGGATTATCAAACAAAGAGAGAGAGAAAGAACAATATCACCTTGATGCCTGATTTGCTTGATACACAACATATTTATACTTACACGAATATCAAATTGTTAGAAGTACAACAGCATGATTATTTGAATGAAATAAGATAACATCAGCAAATATTATTCCCGTTCCGAAATGTCGAGGATGCCAAGTTCTCGGCGGATATGAAAGAAAGGTTCCGTTGCTAGCGGCTTTGTGAAAATGTCCGCTAGTTGGTTTTTAGTGTCAACGTGTTCAAATACAACATCACCTTTCTCAACATGGTCCCTAAGAAAATGGTGTCGAATTTCTATATGTTTAGTGCGAGAGTGTAATACGGGATTTTTGGTAAGGTTAATAGCGCTAGTGTTGTCACATAGGATAGGAATACGTTCAAGTTTAAGATTGAAATCTAGTAGTTGTTGCTTAATCCACAGAATTTGAGCACAACAACTACCAGCGGCAACGTATTCTGCCTCGGCCGTTGATAAAGCAACTGAAACTTGTTTCTTGCTATGCCAACTAACCAAGGAGTTTGAAAACAAATGACATGTACCACTAGTGCTTTTCCTATCCGATTTGCACCCGGCAAAGTCGGAATCGGAGTAACCTACCAACGAGCAATCACTACCCTTAGAATACCACAATCCATACTTCGGGGTACCTGACAGGTATCGAAGAATTCGTTTAACAGCTTTTAGGTGGGATTCTTTGGGACATGATTGGTATCGTGCACACATGCACACACTAAACATAATATCAGGACGTGACGCAGTAAGATAGAGAAGTGAACCAATCATACCTCTATATCGTTTTACCTCTACGTCCTTGCCATTTTCATCTTTATCCAAATTTACGCATGTAGGCATTGGGGTGTCTATGGCCTTGGATTTTGCCATGTCAAATCTCTTGATCAAGTCCAAACAATATTTTGTTTGGCTCACGAATGTCCCTTCTTGGAGTTGTTTAATTTGCAGGCCGAGGAAGTATGTGAGCTCCCCCATCATACTCATCTCGAATTCGCCCTGCATGAGGTCAGAAAACTCTCTCACGAGATTCATGTTAGTGGATCCAAATATAATATCGTCAACATAGATTTGCACCAAAATCAAGTGCTTTCCTTGACGTTTAATGAAGAGTGTAGTGTCAACCTTTCCTCGTGAGTACCCCTGATTAAGTAAAAACTTACTTAGTCGCTCATACCAAGCTCTAGGAGCTTGTTTGAGACCATATAAAGCTCTTTTTAACTTGTAAACATGTTCAGGGTATTCATGAGATTCAAAACCGGGAGGTTGAGACACATATACTTCTTCATTTATGTGACCGTTAAGGAACGCACTTTTAACATCCATTTGAAATAACTTAAAATCCTTTGCACATGCAAAGGCGAGTAAAAGGCGTATAGCCTCGAGTCGGGCAACCGGCGCATAAGTTTCCTCATAGTCGATGCCTTCCTCTTGGTTATACCCTTGAGCGACCAATCTCGCTTTATTACGGGTTATTACCCCGTTTTCGTCCAACTTGTTCCTAAACACCCATCGGGTGCCGATTACTCGATGGCCTCGCGGAGGAGGGACAAGGTCCCATACCTCGTTTCTTTTAAACTGATTTAGTTCCTCTTGCATCGATAAAAACCAGTGCTCATCGAGTAGGGCCTCTTTAGGGTTTTTAGGCTCTATTTGTGAAACGAAAGCGAAGTGATAACAAAAGTTACTTAGCTTAGATCGAGTGGTGACTCCCTTTGTGATGTCTCCGAGAATATTGTCAATTGGATGATCTTTACACGACTTCCAAGCTTGAGGGAGATCATCGTTTCTAGGCGGATGAGCTTCCTCAGTTACCTCATGGTGTGCATCCTTATCCTCCTCAATTTTGACTCTATCGGGTTGATCAATCCCCGTTTCGCCACCTTTGAGTATGTCTTCTGTGGATGTACCTGCACCATGAACAACACTATCCTTTCCGACATTTCTCGGATAGGACTCATCAAACGTAACGTGCACAGACTCTTCAACAGCTAGTAATCTTTTATTATAAATCCTATATGCTTTACTTGATTGCGAGTACCCTAGAAAAATGCCTTCATCGGCTTTTGAATCAAACTTGCCCAAGTTTTCCTTTCCATTGTTTAATACAAAGCACTTGCATCCAAAAACATGAAGGTGAGAAACATTAGGCTTTCGTCCTTTTAAAAGTTCATACGGAGTTTTGTTTAGAATGGGGCGGATGAGTACCCTATTCAAAACATAACATGCCGTACTAATGGCGTCGGCCCAAAAGTATTTTGGTAAACCACTATCATTAATCATTGTTCTTCCCAATTCTTCTAAAATTCTGTTTTTACGCTCCACAACCCCATTTTGTTGAGGAGTTCGTGGAGCCGAGAAGTTATGATCGATGCCATGGTTACCGCAATATTCTTCAAATAAATGATTTTCAAATTCACCTCCGTGGTCACTTCTTATTGACACAATGTTTGTATTTAACTTATTTTGGGAGAGCTTGGTAAATCTCTCAAAAGCGGCAAACGTGTCACTTTTACTCACTAAGAAGATGGTCCAACAGAACCTAGAAAAGTCGTCCACTATTACGAATCCGTAATAGTTTCCTCCTAGACTTTTGATCCTAGACGACCCAAACAAGTCCATATGAAGTAGTTCAAGAGGTCTTGTTGTTGAAATAATCTTTTTGGATTTAAAGGAGATCCTCGTTTGTTTTCCTTTTTGACAAGCATCACAAAGGTGATCCTTGGTGAACTTAATTTTGGGAAGTCCTAGTACTAGATCTTTTGAGACAATCTTATTGAGTAAGTCAAAGTTGACATGCGCTAAGCGCCTATGCCATAGCCATGAGTCTTCACTCATAGATATGAGACATTGATCGCTTGTTGGGGATACCACATTCAAGTCAAGCATATACACATTGTTTACTCTAAAACCAATAAACACATTCTTCTTATCACTTTCATGCACAATTTTGCAGCAATCTTTTGAAAAGGAAACATTGTAACCTTTGTCGCATAATTGGCTAATGCTAAGGAGATTATGTTTAAGGTTTTCGACAAGCAACACATCGGAAATTGTAGTAGAGGAGGGATTACCTATACTACCTTTACCTAGTATCGCTCCGCGGTTGTTATCACCGTATGTTACATACCCTTTCTTCTTAGCCACGAAGTCTATGAATAAGGATATGTCTCCAGACATGTGCCTTGAGCACCCACTATCAAGAACCCATCTTCTCTCGGTGGACTCGACACATTTCACCTGTCAAAATATAACTTAGAAAAGGGAGGTACCCAATGGCATATTGGGTCCTAATAGGTTAGCGACAAGACGGTTGCGTTTGGGCAACCATTGGTAGATGCCTTTAGGAACAAGAAATCTCCTAAATCGACATTTACCAATGGAGTGGCCTTTCTTGCAACAGTAAAAGCATACAAAGTCGACATTAGAATCACTTTCACTTGCTTGATCCCTAATTACATATGCATATTTTTGATATGGGTTTATCATACTTTTTCTAAAATCCTTTTTATCGATTGCAAATGTAATTTTAGGTTCAAGTGCCTTGTCTAATTTGGCCTTAAGGTTTCTAACCTCACCTTGCCAAATATGACAAGTATCACAACCAAAGTTGAAAGGATTACTATTGTCCTTACAATCCGATTCATTATCTTTCACAATGGAAGCCTTAAGGTCCTCTAATTTCTTTTCGGACTCTAAGACTTTGTGCTCTAAATATGTAAAAATTCTTCTATTAGAAGCAAGTTTCTTAAAGGCTTCAGTTGCTTCCTTGTGTAAAACATCGAATGCGGTTTGTAATTCGGAATGAGACATATTAGATGACATATTATATCTAGAGTGACGTACCTGTTTCTTTTTCTTTTTCTGATTTGCGGAGAGACATAGATTCACGGACTCTTCTTCATCACTAGAGCTTTCATTAGAGGAGGAAGAATCACTGTCGCTTTCCCACGCGATGTACGCCCTCCTAGGCTTTGATGCTCTCTTATGTGACTTCGATTGTTCCTTTTCTTTTCCCTTGTTGTTCATTGGACAGTCCGGTTTGTAGTGACCGGGCTTTCCACATTTATAGCACGTTCCTCTAGTCTTTTTGCCTTTTTGATTGTCATCTTTGGAGAACCTTGATTGCCTTCGGAAATTTACCAGGTTCTTCTCCGAATGTTGGATGCCGTTCTTTCTCACGTACCGGTTATACCGTTTAACGAACAGCCCCATGTCCTCATTTATGTCTTCTTCTTCGTCGTCGCTTGAAGAATAATCACTTTGCTCTTTTGCTTTAGACTTCGAGGAAGAAGCCTTAAGAGCTATGGACTTCTTTTCACTCATCTTTACTTTGTCCTTCTTTTCTTTCCTTTCATGTTGGTCAAGACTCAAGAGTACCTGTTCATGCTCTTGTAGTTTGCCAAACAATGTAGTCAGGTCTAATACCGTAAGATCATTTGCCTCTTTGATGGCGGTCACTTTCGGCTGCCATTCCCTGCTAAGACATCTCAAAACTTTATTAGTAGCAAGATCATTGGAAATAGGTCTTCCTAGTGAATGTAATCTGTTTATGAGATGAGTAAATCTCTTTTGCATGTCAGCAATGGTTTCCCCTTGCTCCATGAAAAAGAGATCAAACTCTTGTATAAGAGTGTTGATTCGAGCCAACTTAACATCGTTTGTCCCCTCATGGGCAATTTGTAGTGCATCCCACATAGTCTTAGCCGTAGGGCAATGGGATACACGGTAGTATTCATCTACACCTAATGAGGAGATTAGAATGTTCTTAGCTTTCCAATCGTAATTATACTTTCGCTCATCGTCGTCGGTCCATTGTGCTTCGGGCTTTGGCACAACTTCGTTATTCTCATTTGTCATGGTTATTTCAATCGGACCATTGAGAATAACGTTCCATATCTTTCTATCTATGGAATTAATGTGCACCCGCATACAGTCTTTCCAATAGCTATAATTTTCACCGTTAAAAACGGGAGCTCTATTGTACGCCCCTTTTGGTTCGTTAGCCATTATTCTATCAATGTTGTATTTGAAGCACCGGAGAACCGGAGCTCGTGATACCACTTGTTAGACTAAGGCACGGATCTAGAAGGGGGGGTTGAATAGATCCCTTTTAAAAATTTGAGTGGCGCTACCAATAAAATTGGTTTTCAAAATTGTTTTCAAATGCGGAAGCGGCCTTGGAAAATATAGTCTAAAACGAACAACTATTGGAGAGCCGGATATGCGTCAAGCAGATGAATTTAAGACGATAACGGATGGTAAATCACTACACACTTTTATGCAAAACTCAGATGTGATTCACTCGTACTATTTCCTTATTCCAATGATCAAAAATTACACCAAAACTAGCAGCAAAATTAAGGCAATTTTAGTTCAGCACTTTTGTCGAACAGTTGGTGTGCACAAATACCTTAAATGATATTTGTGTTGAATGAGTGATTGAAAAAGCCTTAGTACAGTATTTCTATTGTACTTAGTAGTTAAAAAACAGTGTTTCACCAACTCACTCAATCAATACTACAATTTGACAAAATCACTTATTCTAGAATCACTTAATTTTAAGCTGTAATTGAAAATGCAGAAAAATAAAGGAACACAAGATTTGATGAGGCAGTTCCCCCAGTCGTCCTCGCGTTGGAGTACGTCTGCCCTCAATTCTACAATGAGAATTGAGATATGTATTGAATAGATATCACCTGTTTGGTAGAACAGTTATACACAAGAATCGATAGACAATTGATACAAACAATCTCAATGTTGCTGATAATTTCTACCACTTCTTGCCCCTTGATTCAAGATGAATCAAGTCCTCCAATTTGATGTGAATGACCTCCGATTGCAGCCACCTTATTGACAACTCTTCCGTTGATCAAACCTTCGGCACGGCTGATCTTAGACACACCCAAATTGAACCCGGAACGTCTTCAACCTTTCAACGCCCTAGCTACTAGATTGATCAACCTTCCGCTAATCAATCACCTTCGCACTCGCTTGATTGTTGAACCGACGATTCCGTAACAAAAGCCTTCAAAACCTGTAGTCCTGATAGGTAAAACCTCAAAGGTTTTCTCCCAAGAAACACCTGCACCAGCTTCCACTCGAACCGGATCTTCAATCACGCGTTCGAACCTTATCACCGTCGAGCAAACCACAAACCGCAGCAAAAAATTGATTATCTGTAATTTGAGGATTTGTGAGTTGATTGAACGATGAAGATGAAGAACACTGATGCACCTCTTTCACGTTTCTTGACCTGAACACTTTCTCACAATGCTTTCAAAAATGTTCTATTTGTTAAAATTGAAAAGACAGCTATTTATAGTAATATACAAAACAGACAGTTGACAGATCAATGAAACATAGCAGAATTTCTGTTTCTGCGCGCGAACGGTCGACCATAGGGTCGGCGTGCGCTGAGCCGTGTGACACTCAAACTGTCATGCGCCGAGTCAGCGGTCGACGCATGATCTTCATGCGCTGAGCCGTGTGATTCTTAAACCTGCATGCGCCAAGTTAACGGTCGACGCATGACCTTCATGCGCTGAGCCGTGTGAACTGAATGAAACTGAGTGCTGACGGTATGGTCGGCTCATGGTTCAAAAATCTGCAAAAACATAAATTTCTACAGCTTTTTGTGCATTACGTCATTGTAAAAATTGAATCATAAGTAGCGTGAATGATTTAAACGAAAGAAGGATATCTCTTAGCAAGTTGTCATCATCAAAAACCAGAGGCACGCTTGTGTTGGTAGATACTTTGCCTTCACATACATGCCCCAAGAAACTCCCTGTCTTCAACCAGAACTCACACTTCAATAGTTTAGCAAATAACTTCTTATCCTTCAGTACCTGCAAAGCGATCCTCAAATGCCCGACATGCTCTTCCTCAGAGTTAGAATAAATCAGTATGTCGTTAATAAACACAACAATAAACTGATCTAAATAAGAATGCAAGATCCTGTTCATATGCTCCATAAACACCTTCGGCGCATTAGACACTCCAAAAGGCATTACAGCATATTCGTAATGTCCATATTGAGTTCTAAATGCCGTCTTCAGAATATCACCTTCTTTTACTCTAATATGATGATAACCAAACCTCATGTCAATTTTACTGAACACACAAGCCCCCACCAACTGATCCATCAAATCATCAATCCTCGGAAGAGGATATTTATTCTTAATGGTCACTTTATTCAACTGACGGTAACCAATGCACAGACGTAAACTACCATCCTTCTTCTTTACTAACAACACTGGAGCTCCCCACGACGACACACTCGGTTTGATAAACTTTTTATCCAATAAGTCCCCAACCTGAGATTTCAATTCAGCCAATTCCACTGCTGACATCCTGTACGGTGCCATAGATATAGGTCTTGTACCAGGAAAAACATCAATGCTAAATTCAACCTCTCGCGTCGGAGGTAATTCTACAATATCCTCAGGGAACACTTTAGGAAATTCATTCACCACTGCCAAGTCTTTTATCAACGCATTGATGTCGACCGATAATGATGCAAATAAAGCATACATCTTAGCTTCGTTCTCCAACAAGGTCCTCAATTCCTTATTAGACAAGGAAACCGCCAATGCTTCCTCTTCTTGAGTAAGAAACAACAACACCTTCCGAAAACAATCGATGTAGACTCGGTTAAACTCCAACCAGTTCATACCTAGAATAACATCCAAATCACCAAGTGGCAGACAAATCAAATCCACTCCAAAGTCTCTGCCAAAAATGGTCAATGGACACTTCAGACACACCAAAGAAGTAGTCATTGCACCAATAGAGGGAGTTTTGATAGTCATTCGTCGCTCAAGAGTAGACGACACTAATCCTAACCTCTTCACACAATCAACAAAAATGAACGAGTGGGTTGCACCCATGTTAATAATAGAATTCAAAGGGATATTATTGATGAAACAAGTACCTTTGATAGAATGCTCCTCACTAGCAGATTGAGTTCCAGCCAAAGAAAATACTTTACCATTGGCCTGCGACGCCTGAGACTTCTTCGGCTTCTCACAATGCATATTGATATGACCTTTCTCACCACAGTTATAACAGGTAGGCATATTGGCCCTACAATCAGCTATCACATGTCCTGGCTTACCACACTTGAAACACTTCTTCACTTCATTAGGACAATCATTAGCACGATGACCCGCGCCACTGCACCGGAAACATTGCAAATCAGCTGATGCTCTCCCTTCTCTGGGCTTCTTATTAGTAGCAGCTTTATGTTTTCCCTTATCCGCAGGAACACTATAAAGAGTACCACCAAATCTCTGTTTACCTTTACAGTCATTCACAGCCTTGTAGTGTTTAATCCTGGCCCTGTTATCATTATCATAAATCCTGCTTCTGCCTACCAGCTCAGGATAATTCCTGATTTTCTGACAAGCAATCCCCAACTTAACTTCTGGACGCAGTCCGTTCTCAAATTTCAAACACTTGGAGGTCATTGCTCCGTCAGTATTGTAATGAGGACAATATTGTACCAGCTCTTCAAACTTAGCAGCGTACTTTGCTACCGTCAGATTACCCTGCTTTAGCTCCAGAAACTCTATTTCCTTAGCACTTCGTATATCCTCCGGAAAATACTTTTCCAGAAAACCCTTCCGAACTACATCCCAAGTGATCGCAGTTCCAGCAGTTTCCAATCTCTGGCGACTGTTGTCCCACCAAGCCTCCGCTTCTCCTTCCAGCATGTGAGTATCAAACCTCACCTTTTGCTCATCACTACAGTCCATAGTTCTGAAAATTTTCTCAATTGCCTTCAGCCACTTCTATGCAGCCTCAGGATCCAAAATTTCTCCTTCAAACGTCGGTGGCTTATTACTCCGAAACTGTGCCAAATCACTGAATTGCGCACCCGCAGCTTGGTTCTGATTAGCAACCACCTGCGCCATCGCTTGCATAGCAGCAGCTAAAGCAGCATCATTCCTTCCTGCCATACTGCTCAACAAAACAACACCAGGTTAAAAGATACACAATCTCTATCCTACGGAGAGACTCAACTACTACACTGGTCGGACGGACCGACCTGCTCGGATACCAATTGTAACACCCCACTTCCCATTTTAACATAAAATACGATTAAATCAAATAAATATCAGAGTTTATCCACTCAAGCAGGATATCACATCAATGTTTCAACATACTCTTCATTATATAGTTTTCAAAATAAAACAACGGAAAAATATTCATTAGTTCATCGTTCTCGGCCACCCGCCAAATCCATAAAAACATTCATTCAAAGTTCACCAAAAGTGATACGTCACAGGAAATAAACAAGTTCAACTAAGGAAACATAAACAAACCCCAAGTCCTGTGCTACGTATCAGAGCATCCTAAGACTCGACATGCACACCACTATCCAAGCTAGCTAAGTACCTGGATTATCTGTACTTTCGAGGAAGCACAGATCACAAAAACAACAAAGGGGTGATAAAACATGATCAAAATTATCGGTAATAAGATACATGAATAAAAGATAACAATTATATCAATCATCACCCACTCAACACCAATCACGACTTACTGTCCAAATATCAACACAACACATAAAAATGCAGATATGCAACTCAACACCATGCATGCAGTACCGACTGAATGGTTCATTCAATCGAACCCCGGATAGATCACATACACTTCTCCTTGGCAATGATCTATCCCCACCATTCTCCACAAAGGAATACATATGAATCAAATACACTCCTCCTGAGCAATGATTCATCCCACCAAATTACCATGATATGCAAGACACCAAATGCATACTAAATAACTCAAGCACGATAAGTGCACTCGATCCTCCTTATCACATTACCATACATCATTCATATATGACACACATCACCATGCATCATATATGTATTACACACCAATTAATTATATTAATTAAATTCAATATCATATAATTTCACCTTTTAACACCAATTACACACTCTTCACCCCTAAACACCATTGATATACCAATCATAACCCAAGGGGTCCTTCAGAACGAGAGCACCATGCTCAACCAGTAAAAATCCTATTTTTGGTTCCTCTAACTGGCCATACGCGTATTGGCCTTTGCCATACGCGTATGCCACACACATACGCCAAGGCCATATGCGTATTACCCTCCTCATACGCGTATGCCCAGAAACAATTCCTTTCAAATTCCAACCCTTCAAGCCTCCATACGCGTCTCGTACATCCATACGCGTACTCCCCAACCCTGTACGCGTACCATACGCGTTTGGACAGAGGGTCGTGTCACAATCCCCTCCCTTGCCCACTCATACACGTATTGCCCTACCTCTCCCCCTCCCATACGCGTATGGACTAGCCCCATACGCGTATGGCCAGATCCCATACGCAAATGACCAGAAACCTCTCATATGCGTTTCTGCTACATTTTCTACACTTCTCACACTTCCAATCAGTCAAAAATGTCCTTATGCTCCATTCTAGGCCTACTATTTTCATCTATCTTGTATTCTATCATTGTTACCCCTATCATACACTGCTCAAATCATTATCCTATCAATTTTATCTCCAGAAAACTCATACTTCTGATCATCCCCATTACTACAACCAGTTATACATAGTTTTCACCAAAATCACAATAATGTGTGTACGAATTTCATCATTATCAACAACAACAACAAATATATCATCATATAGTTCATGCTCATATAATTCCTACGGGGTTAAGGAATCCCCTCTACCCAATTCATGCATAATACCAATTAAAACCAGTTTCTCCCCCTTACCTCGATTACTAAACAGATTGATGACGAATTCCTACGAATTTTGATTGCCCTTCCTTGCCTCTCTTCCCTTGTGCCCTTCTTCCTTAATCTTTCTCTAAAACCCGTTTATTGTGTAATTTTGTTCCTTTTACCTAAAACCTCCTTAATCCCTATTTTAGTTACTAATAACACTAATACCAATAATAATAATAACAATAATAAAATAATAATATTACTTTTAATTATTAACTTATTATTATCATTATTAATTATATTGTATTAATATTACACTCTATAGCTTATTAAATAATTCTTATAGTCTAAGGGAACTCACCAACGCACTCAGACATACCCCCACACAAGGACACAAATTAATAAAATAATACCAAAAGACCAAGTAAACAAGTGGATTGAACACCTAATCTTTCTCCTACTCCCATCTTAAATAGAGGGACTAGGAATCCTAAGGGATCATGGCAAAAGACCAAGTAAACAACAGATAATCCAATCACAGATGAAATGAAGGATGAAAAGAAGTTGAAATGAACAAGTCAAAAGCAATGCAAACATGGTATATGAATATGCAAAGATGAAACAACATAATGCAATACAAGCAAATGATCAAGACAAGTTGACTTAAACAAGTCAAAAATAGTGAGATGAAATGGGAGAAGTTGCAACTCCGACAACCATTCAAACATCAATCACTAAAACCAAAGTTCAACACAAAGCATAAGGAAAGGCATGATCAAAGAAGAGATGGGACAAGAAGACTTGGGTAGAAAGCAACATGTAAAACATATCAACCAAATATCATACATTGATCATGAAGAAGTAAGGAACAAACAAGTGTAAAAAGACACCCATCATTCAAGACAAACCTAAAGCATGAACATAAATGCCAAATTGTCTTAAATGATGATCAAAACAACTGGGACAGAAATGAAACCAAAAGGAGAAGGCTCAAACAAGATGTAAACCAAAGCACAAGCAAGCATCAAGTCAAGGCAAGAAGAAGAACCAAGGTTTTATCTCATGTTCAACACTTAAAATCAAGTGGAATGACCTAACTTAAAAGTAACTTGTAACACAAGTTACACATGTGTATGACCTAAAAAATGGAAGACCATCACCTTAATCATGTCATAAATGATTGTCAAGATTCATAAGATGCAAATGGGATCCATCAAAGTCATTTCCCAAAGGAACTAGGTCAAACTAGTTTGTATGAACTTCCTCTAAGATGACTTGACTTGCAAGCTTCATCAAAAATAGAAGGATTGTTCAATAAATTCTAAATAAAATGCAAAAAGTAACCAAGTCCAATGGCAAATAGAAACCAAAGTTTCAAAGTCCAACTCAACTCAAGGAATCACTAAATAAATGGATTAACAAGGGTGCTCCACATTGCTGAGTATTAATCGAGGGTCATGAAAAGTCAACTCAAAGTCAAACCTAAAATGATCAAACATGAACCAAAATCATCCTCAAAGGTACCTCAATCCATTTTCTAAATGAAGAATAAACCTCAATCATAGGAGATTTAAATTGGAGGTTCAAATGTATGTGATCAAACAAAGGCAACATTAAAAATACCTCACTTTGCAAAATAAAAATAAAATTGCAAAATAAAATAAAAACAGAAAATAAAAATATGGAAAATTAAATAAAGTGTTGAAATAACTAAAAATAATTTTTGTGGAATTTTTGGGCAAATAAAAGTATTTTTAATAAAATAAAATGAAAACAGCAAAAATAAAATGAAATAAAATAAATGATTAAGCAAGGGGGTGAAAAAGCAAAAAGAAAATAAACTGAACGCAAGCAAAAATTGGAAGGTGCTTCAAAATAGAGGGGGTGGGGATATCATGTGAGGCCTAAAACAACAATGGACTCAGACTTAAGTGAAACGTAACATTTCACTTAAGTGAGGTGGAGTCCACATCAGACGTGGCTCGGGTCAAGCAAATTAAAACGTGACAAATCAAATAGTCAAAGCTTCAAACCATGCCAAATCAGCTAAAACTAGAGGGATGATTGGACACTGGAGCTAGGGCTCCGGTCACCTTCTCCAGCCAACTGGCCGGAGACCAGTCATCAGACCTCTATGAAAATCTCCAAATTCGGTACCGTTTGAAAGCTATCACTATAAGGAATCCAAATCTACCATTTAAATTGCAAAAAGATTCCTAAACAAGGAGAATCGAAGGTTTGAAATTCAAGATGCACATTCTAAAACTTCATTAAACAACCACTAAAACATATCACGCATGGCCTACTCTACGTAGGACTTCAGATGCAAGCTAACATGCTCCTAAAACATGTCTAAAATGAGAGAAAAATGGAAAGAAAACTTACTGAACGGAGCAACTCCATTGGTTCTTCAGATGCCCGCAAGCTTGACTTTCTTCTTTCCAATTTATTCCTTGTGCTTTGATGAAGAGGAAGCTAGCGTCAATTGCAGTTGATTTGAGGAGAAAATGGTGATTCAAAAATGAAAAGTGTTGAGAATTTTTTTAATCTCTCCCCTCTCCCTTTACGCAAGCAAGCTCTTCTGAGGCATTAGGGCAAAGTTTGAGCTTAAATATGATGGGTTCTCAGCTACCATGCAGGCCCATGTTGGCTGTTTAGAGTAATTTCAATTTTATGCCCAAATTTTCCACTTGCTCATGCACACGTATTTTGCCCTTTTCACACCACATGAGCTCAGCAATTTGAAGTGCCTGAAGTGTACCATTGATCTGAATTTGTTTGGGCTTTGCAAATGATCCATGCCTCAAGTTTGAAATCAAAACTTTTTTAGTAAGCAATTTGAAAATGTGTCATGTAAATGGTGTTTTATGTTGGTCCATTTGTGGTAACATTCATTATGATCATGTATCAGTGTAAAATGCCTCAAAACAAGTAACAAACATGACCTATAATGTACCAAGTTCATACCATGACCAAAAATTAAAGTTTCCTCTTTAAAATGTTCCATATGTTCATGTAATTCATCAATATTTATGAACCTTGAGCTCAATTATGTAGATAAGCCTCTTAGGCACAAGTTTCATGTTGGTTGGGGTTGCATTTGAGGTACATAAGTTCATGAAATTGACCATTGAAACTAATGGCCTATAATGAAACTTTCCCAAAATACCCTTGTCTTGTGAGGTCCATAACTTGAGATGTACAAATGATACAAGGGACTTCTAGGAATTTTTGGAAATATAAGACCATGAGGAAAAAATTTCATGTTCACTTGAAGTTGAGGAGAAACTTGATTCTAGGTCAAAAATGCTTTGGAAGTGAGTTGATGTTTAGTTGACCAAAAATAACTTCATATGAAACCCCTAACTTGTTGGCATCATAACTTGAGTTGTACAAACTCAATGAATGAGTTCTTGTACTCAAAGGAAATCTTGGAACATACCTTACAAGTTTCATGTTTGCATGAAAAAGAGATTGAGCTTGTATCATGAGGTAAATTGTCTTTGAAGTTGGGCACTAGAGAATGGGATTTTACACTGAGATCATCTGAAATCCTAATTTAGTAACTTTTTGAACTCTTGATTCCTCTTGATTTGATCTTGTCATGGTAATCTATATGCTTTAAGGTGACCTCCTATAGCCTCAATGACTTAGAAACAAGTTGTAAACTCCCTCAAGTCCACAGTTGACCAGATGAAACCCTAGTTTCCTGTCCTTTGATTGTGTCTCTTTGCAGATGAATTGAATGGTCATACCAACTCCACAAAGACCTCTAAGGTTCTCAATGAACTTTTAAAACATGCCTTAATCAATGATAAGGTCTCATGATTCTTTGATGGTCCTTAGAATGAGAGATAGAACCCACACACCAAACTCTCCTCTCAAGGAGCTCTGACAACTTCATGGTGATGACAAATGTCTATGCTTGAACTTGAGACCAAAGGAAATCCTCTTTTGAATGGCACAAAGAAACTCTTGATCCCCTGATAAAGACAATGCTATGCAAATGCAAAATGCTAAAAATGAGATAAAACAATAAGCCAAAATCAAGAAAATGTTGGTCAAATTTTGGGGTACAACACCTGATATTAAAGAAAATAACTTGTTTGACCAAGATTAGGTCAAACTTCCACTGAATTTCAACCAAGACTGCACACATACTTGACTTGATAACTTTTCCTGATCCTTGATTCGATCTTGCAAGACCTAAGCTTAGGCGACAAGAAAATGAAAGCAAAAAGACATGCATTTTCATAGGCATAATGGTTAGATAACCTGAATGATAGATATGATGCACAGATGATGAAAGTACAATTATATGTATGGTCCAACGATCTAGGGTTAAAATTAGGGTGTAATAGTAGGCATGAGGCGATAAGTCTCTCCAAACACAAAAATCTTAAAAAATAATTCTCTTTTCATCTCCCTAGCCTCCTTTCAAACAAACATTTTTAAACCAAAAATCGTAGATATTTCAAAGGGCTCCTGTTGAGTACAATAGACATTTTGGGTGCTAACACCTTCCCATTGCGTAACTAACCCCCTTACTCATATGTCTGTTTTCTTGTTCTTGTTTTAGAATATTTAGGTTTTTTTCGCTCTTTTTCCTTTCCTTTTTCAATAAACTAAAAGTGCGATGACGACTCTTGCATTTTGAGTTAAGTTAATCGATAACTTACACTCACAAATTTCCCCGCTAGAGTGAGCGAGGAGTCACTCAATTTTGTTTCTTAGATGAGATCATGAAATAATTTTTTTTGTGATTGAGTGGTGTAATGTTTACTTGTGTTTTGACTCGAGGTAGAAAAGACATTAAGTTTTCAACCCTTTGCATGACAACATTAGGAGTCGATTTCCCCTAGTTGTTTTCTTTTCAACCTTTGAGTCCTCTTTCTCCTCATTTTAAAACAAATTCAATCCACTTCGATTATTGCTTTAAAAACTATCTTCTTAATTAAATAATAAAGGTAATGGGTTCTTGGGGTCTATTGTAACACCCCACTTCCCAAAACAAATAAAATATAAACATTATAAATAAACATCAGAGTTTTCACCTCCCAAGTGGGATATCACGTCACAAAATCCAACATACTCTTCATTCGAAGGTTCTCACAACAAAACAGTGGAAAAAATGTTCATTAATAAAATACATCAAAGTCATGATACGTCACAGGAAAATAAAACAAGTTCAACATAAAACAACTAAACACCCAAGTCCCGTGCTACGTATCATAGCATCCTAAGACTCGACTTGCACACCACAATCCAAGCTGGCTAAGTACCTGGATTATCTGTACTTCCGAGAAAGCACATACCACAACAACAACAAAGAGGTGAGAAAACATGATCAAAATATATCGATAAATACATACATGAAATAAAGGTAGTAAATACACCAATCACATAGTTTATCGCCCAACATTCGACAAACACGACATATGGTTCACCATCCACACAATACACCATAATGCAATTATGCAACGTGACACCATGCATGTGGTACCGACTCATTGGTTCATTCTATGGAACCCAGATAGATCACATACACCCTCCCTTGGCCATGATCCGTCCTCACCATTCCCCACTCAAAGGAATACGAATGAATCACATACACTCCCTTGAGCAATGACTCATCCCACCAATACACCATGATATGCATAACACCAAATGCATACAAATTAACACAAGCATACATTGTTCATACGATTCTCAGATCACATCACCATCCATCACATATACATAGATATGTCATACACCAATCAATCAGACACTTATATGAAGTATTAAGGAATTCACTCCCTCTCACCAAATACACACTCTTCATCATTCAACCATCATCCCTACACTTATCATGATCAAAGGGATCCTACAAGGCTAATGCACAAGGAAAAATAGTACCAAAAACCACATTCTACTGTCACGTTTGCTGGTTCATTCGCCAGGCGAAGCCCCTTTCAACTATCGTGCATTCGCCAGGCGAAGAGATCATTCGCCAGGCGAACCTTCGCTAGCCACACTCGCCAGGCGAACTTTATACCCTTTAGGTCTGGGAGTTTATTTGGAATTACTCGCCATTGCTCGCTAACATTCTCCAGGAGAACCTTCTCCAACACTCGCCAGGCGAAACCCAGCGAATGCTGCGATACCCCAAAATCCCCACTATTCTACAATGCTATCTGAGCCAATTTCAAGCCTAACATGCAACCTCCAACTTCTATCCTATTAACAATACAAATATTACATACTACCCTCATCGATTGCCCCCTAATTTCTACTACAGAACCAACCGTCAGGTATACCTCTAACACGTCTGAAGTCACTCAGAACTTCACTAAAACCGTAACCTCAGCCTATACCCTCCCCCCCCTCAAATTCAACAATATCAACAACAATTCATCAACATCAAGCATCAATTTATCATTTCAACAACAATTACAAGCATGCCAATATACAACTTCATACATCGACAAATCCCTACGGGGTTAAGGAATCCCCTCTACCCAATTCATTTATATACCATCCCAATCAGTTTCTCCCCCCTTACCTCGATTGTTGTTCCAATTGGTGAAGAATTCCTCCAAAGTTGGACAACTCTGACCTTCCCTCTTCCTCTCTGTTCTTCGCTCTTCTCCTTTCTCCCAATTCTCTTCTCACGGTTCTATCGTGACTTCTTTTTTTTACTTTCCTCTCTCTCTAACTCCCTATTATCTCCCCCAACTACCATTCTATATTCTTATTCCCAATATTAATAATATTATTACTAATAATAATAATAATAATAATAATAATATTACCACCAATACTAATAATAATAATAATAATAATAATAATAATACCATCAATATTACTATTTATTATTAAATCATTATATTATTACATCAACTCCACATTTATCAAATACTCCTTATAAATCAAGGATACCCACCAACATACTCCATCACACCCCCATCTAAGGGCACACCAAAATACAATAATTAAAATAACACTAAAATGACTAAATAATTAAAATGGGTGTTACAACTCTCCCCCACTTTAATTATTTTCGTCCTCGAAAATTACCTGATGGAAACAATTCTGGATATGCTTCCCGCATCCTGCTTTCCAACTCCCAGGTCACACTGCCTCATGCACCACCTCCCCAAGCTACCTTCACCAAAGATATCTCCTTCCCTCGGAGCTGCTTCATCTTACAATCCTCGATCCTCAACGGCATTGTTTCAACAGTAAGATTCTCTCGAACCTGAACCTCATCTCTCTGAATCACATGAGATGGATCCGAGACATACTTTCGCAGTTGCGACACATGAAACACATCATGTAAATTCGACAATTCAGGTGGCAACGCCACCCTATAAGCCACAACACCAATTCTCTACAAAATATGATACGATCCAATAAACATAGGATCCAACTTCTTGGACTTCAACGCACGACCCACACCGGTTACCGGGTTAACTCTTAGGAATACGTGATCACCTTCACTGAATTCCAGCTCGTTTCTCTGGTTATCATGATAACTTTTCTGCCTACTCTGAGACACTTTCATTTTCTCACGAATCATCTGAATTGTCTCAGTAGTTTGCTGTACAATCTCTGGCCCAAGTACTACATTCTCACCAGTTTCATACCAACACAGAGGAGTCCTACACCTCCTCCCGTACAAGCTTCAAACGGTGCCATTCCGATACTAGAATGGTAACTGTTATTGTACGTGAATTCAATCAATGGTAAATGAGTATCCCACACACCATCCTTTTCCAACACACAAGCTCTCAGCAAATCCTCAAGCAATTGAATAGTCCTCTCTGACTGACCATCAGTTTGCGGATGATAGGCTGAGCTCAATTTCAACTTAGTACCCAAAGCTTCCTGTAAGCTCTTCCAAAATTCCTACGTAAACCTCGGATCTCTATCCGACACAATACTGGACGGGACACCATGTAACTTCACAATTACCCGAATATAAATCTCTGCCAGCTCCGTCAACGGAAAACTAATATTAATTGGCACAAAATGTGAAGACTTCATAAGTCTATTCACAATCACCCATATAGCATCAAATCCTCTCGCCGTATTCGGCAAACCCGTAACAAAATCCATAGTTATACAATCCCATTTCCAAACCGGAACTTCCAACGGTTGCATAAATCCAGACGGTCTCTGGTGCTCCACCTTCGATTTCTGACACGTCAAACAAGCATAAACAAATTGAGCAATATCTCTTTTCATACCAGACTACCAAAATAACTTCTTTAAATCATGATACATCTTCGTAGCTCCCGGATGGATACTCAGACTACTACGATGTCCTTCACTTAAAATTGACTTTTCCAGCTCGTCATTATCCGGCATACAAATTCTGCCTCTAAATCTCAACACACCTATACTATCCAATTTAAAATCACTATCGGATTTACTTCCGACTCCAGGCATCAAATCCACTAACTTCACATCTATTCGTTGGTTCTCTCTAATCATATCCAAGAAATCATTATTCACTTGCAACATACCCAACATCACACTATCCGACATAGTTTCACAAACCATACTCAAATCTCTGAATTGCTCAATTAGCTCCGTCACTTTCACCATCAAAGCCGACATATGAATCACTTTTCTACTCAACGCATCCGCCACTACATTGGCCTTACCTGGATGATAACTTAAACTGAAGTTATAATCCTTCAGGAATTCCAACCATCTTCATTGTCTCATATTCATCTCTTTCTGATCAAACAGATATCTCAGACTCTTATGATCACTAAACACCTCAAACCTCGAACCATACAAATAGTGCCTCCAGATCTTTAACACAAAAACAACCGCAGTCAATTCAAGATCATGAGTAGGATAATTTCGCTCATGCACTCTGAATTTCCTCGAAGCATACGCTACCACCTTACCATTCTGCATAAGAACTCCGCCTAATCCCATCTTGGACGCATCATAGTACACCAAAAAAGGTTCACTCGGAGTCGGTAACACTAACACCGGTGCCGTAGTCAATTTCTTTTTCAGCTCTTCAAAGCTTTCTTCGCAAGCAGCATCCCATACCAACACTTGGTTCATTCTCGTCAACTGAGTCAATGGCAACGCAAAATTAGAGAACCCTTCAATAAACCTTCGGTAATAACCTGCCAAACCGAAAAAGCTTATAATTTCCGTTGCTGTCTTCGGCGGTTCCCACTACAATACTGCACTCACTTTTGATGGGTCCACCGCTATACCATCACCAGATATTACATGCCCCAAGAAAATCACCATCTTCATCCAAAAGTCACACTTCGGCAGTTTAGCAAACAACTTATTATCCATCAGCACCTGCAAGGCAATTCTCAAATGTCCTGCATGCTCTTCATCAGACTTAAAATAAATCAGTATATCGTCAATAAATACAACAATGAACTGATCCAAATAAGAATGGAAAATTCGGTTCATGTACTCCATAAATACTCCCGGCGCATTAGTCACTCCAAAAGACATTACTGCATATTCA
This sequence comes from Lathyrus sativus, assembly GCA_963859935.3. Lineage (NCBI taxonomy): Eukaryota > Viridiplantae > Streptophyta > Magnoliopsida > Fabales > Fabaceae > Lathyrus > Lathyrus sativus. The sequence goes on from OZ012739.1 coordinate 271,447,223, forward strand.
TAATGTCCATATCGAGTCCTAAAAGCCGTCTTCTGAATATCACCTTCTTTTACTCTGATCTGATGATAACCCAACCTCAAGTCGATCTTATTGAACACACGAGCTCCCACCAGCTGATCCATCAAATCATCAATCCTTGGAAGAGGATACTTATTCTTAATGGTTACCTTATTCAACTGACGGTAATCGATGCACAAACGCATACTACCATCCTTCTTCTTTACCAACAACGCTGGAGCTCCCCACGACGATACACTCGGCCTGATAAACTTCCTATCCAACAATTCTCCAGTCTGAGATTTCAACTCGGCCAACTCCACTGCCGACATCCTCTACGGCGCCATAGAAATGGGTCTCGTACCAGGAACAAGATCAATACTAAATTCAACTTCTCTCGTCGGAGGTAATTCTGTGATGTCATCAGGGAACACTTCAGGAAATCCATTCACCACTGCCAATTCTTCCATCGACGCTTTGCTGTCACCTGACAATGCCGCAAATAAAGCAAACACTTTCGCTTCGTCTTCCAACAAGGTCTTCAATTCTTTATTGGATAAAGAACTCGCCAACGCTTCCTCTTCCGGAGTAAGGAACGACAACACTTTCCGAAAACAATCGATGTAAACTCGGTTGAACTCTAACCAGTTCATATCCAGAATAACATCCAAATTACCAAGTGGTAGACAAATCAGATCCACTCCAAAGTCTCTACCGAAAATGGTCAGTGGACACTTCAAACACACCAAAGAAGTAGTCACTGAACCAATAGAGGGTGTCTCAACAGTCATTCGTCCCTCAAGAGTAGACGACACCAATCCTATTCTATTCACACAATCAATAGAAATGAACGAGTGGGTTGCACCCGTATCAATAATAGCAATCAAAGGAATATTATTGATAATACAAGTACCTTTGATAGCACGTTCCTCACTAACAGCTTGAGCCCCTGCCAAAGCAAACACCTTACCACCAGCCGGAGACGCCTGAGACTTCTTCGGCTTCTCATAATGCATACTGATATGACCTTTCTCACCACAGTTATAATAGGTCGGCATAGTGGCTCTGCAACCAGCTATCACATGGTCTGGCTTACCACACTTGAAACACTTCTTTACTCCCTCCTTAGGACAATCCTTAGCATGATGACCTGCGCCACCGCACCGGAAACATTTCACATCAGTAGACGCGCTCCCTTCTCTGGACTTCTTATCAGTAGCAGCCTTATATTTTCCTTTATCAGCAGAAACACTGTAAGGAGTACCACTGAACCTCTGCTTACCCTTACGATCATTCACAGCCTTATAATACGCAATCCTGGCCTTGTTATCATTGTCATAGATTCTGCTCCTGCTTACCAGCTCAGGATAGTTCCTGATCTTCTGACAAGCAATCCCTAGCTTAACTTCCGGACGCAGTCCATTCTCAAATTTTAAACACTTAGAGGTCATTGCATCTTCAATATTGTAATAAGGACAATACTACACCAGCTCTTCAAATTTCGCAGCATATTCTGCTACAGTCAGATTACCCTGCTTCAGTTCCAAGAACTCTACCTTCTTAGCACTTCGAATATCTTCCGGAAAGTACTTTTCCAGAAAACCCTTACGAACTACATCCCAAGTGATTACAGTTCCTGCAGTCACCCAGCTCTGGAGACTGTTATCCCACCAAGCCTCAGCTTCACCTTCCAGCATGTGAGTACCAAACCTCACATTTTGCTCATCACTGCAATTCATAGTCCTGAAAATCTTTTCAATTGCCTTCAGCCACTTCTGTGCAGCTTCAGGGTCCAAAATTCCTCTTTCAAACGTCGGCGGCTTATTGCTCCGAAACTGTGCCAAATCTCTAAATTGCGCACCCACAGCTTGGTTCTGGTTAGCAACTGCCTGCGCCATCGCTTGCATAACAGCAGCCAAAGCAGCATCATTCCTTCCTGCCATACTTCTCAACAATAACAACCCCAGGTTAAACGATACACAAACTCTATCTTAAGGACAGACTCAACTCAACTACACTGGCCGGACGGACCGACCTGCTCTGATACCAATTGTAACACCCACTTTCCAAAACAAATAAAATATAAAAACTATAAATAAACATCAGAGTTTTCACCTCCCAAGTGGGATATCACGTCACAAAATCCAACATACTCTTCATTCGAAGGTTCTCACAACAAAACAGTGGAAAAAATGTTCATTAATAAAATACATCAAAGTCATGATACGTCACAGGAAAATAAAACAAGTTCAACATAAAACAACTAAACGCCCAAGTCTCGTGCTACGTATCAGAGCATCCTAAGACTCGACTTGCACACCACAATCCAAGCTGGCTAAGTACCTGGATTATCTGTACTTCCGAGGAAGCACAGACCACAACAACAACAAAGGGGTGAGAAAACATGAACAAAATATATCGGTAAATACATACAAGAAATAAAGGTAGTAAATACACCAATCACATAATTTATCACCCAACATTCGACAAACACGACATATGGTTCACCATCCACACAATACACCATAATGCAATTATGCAACGCGACACCATGCATGTGGTACCGACTCATTGGTTCATTCTATGGAACTCGGATAGATCACATACACCCGCCCTTGGCCATGATCCGTCCTCACCATTCCCCACTCAAAGGAATACGAATGAATCACATACACTCCCCTAAGCAATGACTCATCCCACCACTACACCATGATATGCATAACACCAAATGCATACAAATTAACACAAGCATACATTGTGCATACGATTCTCAGATCACACCACCATACATCACATATACATAGATATGTCATACACCAATCAATCAGACACTTACATGAAGTATTAAGGAATTCACTCCCTCTCACCAAATACACACTCTTCATCATTCAATCCCCATCCCTACACTTATCATGGCTAATGCACAAGGCAAAACAGTACCAAAAACCACATTATGATGTCACGTTCGCTGGTTCATTCGCCAGGCGAAGCCCCTCTCTACTATCGTGCATTTGCCAGGCGAACCTTCGCTGGCCACACTCGCCAGGCGAACTTTATACCCTTTAGGTCTGGGAGTTTATTTGGAATTACTCACCATTGCTCGCTAACATTCTCCAGGCGAACCTTCGCCAACACTCGCCATGCGAAACCCAGCAAATACTGCGATACCCCAAAATCCCCACTATTCTACAATGCTATCTGAGTCAATTCCAAGCCTAACATGCTACCTCCAACTTCTATCCTATTAATAGTACAAATATTACATACTACCCTCATCGATTGCCCCCTAATTTCTACTACAGAACCAACCTTCAGGTATACCTCTAACACCTCTGAAGTCACTCAGAACTTCACTAAAACTATAACCTCAGCCTTTACTCCCCCCATCCCCCCCAAATTCAACAATTCATCAACATCAAGCATCAATTTATCATTTCAACAACAATTACAAGCATGTCAATATACAACTTCATACATCGACAAATCCCTACGGGGTTAAGGAATCCCCTCTACCTAATTTATGTATATACCATCCCAATCAGTTTCTCCCCCTTACCTCGATAGTTGTTTCAATTGGTGAAGAATTCCTTAAAAGTTGAACAGCTCTGAGCTTCCCTCTTCCTCTCTGTTCTTCGCTCTTCTCCTTTCTCCCAATTCTCTTCTCACGGTTCTATCGTGACTTTTTTTTTTTACTTTCCTCTCTCTCTAACTCCCTATTATCTCCCCCAACTCCCATTCTATATTCTTATTCCCAATATTAATAATATTATTACTACTACTAATGATAATGATAATAATAATAATAATACTAATATTACCACCAATACTAATAATAATAATAATAATAATAATAATAATAATAATAATAATAATAATAATAATACCACCAATATTACTATTTATTACTAAATCATTATTTTATTACATCAACTCCACATTTATAAAATAATCCTTATAAATCAAGGATACCCACCAACATACTCCATCACACCCCCGCCTAAGGGCACACCAAAATACAATAATTAAAATAACACTAAAATGACTAAATAATTAAAATGGGTGTTACATCTATCACTATTTGGGTCCTTGAGAAAATGTTTTTGAGGCGCACACCTTGGGTTGTGTTCATTCCGCCTTTCGTTTCTAAAAAACGTCTAATCTTAACTCAACTCGATTAAAATATCTAATTAAAATTCCTAACACATCGAATCAAATCTTTTCCTAATTAAATTACGAATGACGTGAGTTTTTGGAGTCTCGCACTCCTTGGATTCTTGAGTGACTGCTCCTGGGGCGCACGCCTTGGGTTGTGGGTTGCTTGACCTTTCGTTCCTAAAACACTTGAACTAATTATTTGGACAAAGAATTTCATCGTCCAACAAACACGATTTCATAATTAATTAAATGAAAAAGGTGTCGTTGGGATCTAGAATTCCAATAATGCCCTGACTAATTGGTTGCAAGGTCGGCGTCTCGTTTATCAAATAATTGTCGTTCTCCCTCAAAATACTTAATCAATCAATCCTAATTTTCTCGCTCCCGTGCAATTGAAACCCTAAAAGTACACATAAATCAAATTCTTTTTTCTCAATTAAAATCCTTAATACACTTTAACCAGCTCAAACACTTTTTCACAAAGGACATTGTTTAGTCCATTCTTCAGCACATACAAACTAGTGCTTCAAATTCCCCTATCGAGTAGACAAGCCAAAGTTTTGCAGTTAGAATACGAATTAAAAACTCGTTCATAAAATACACAAACCAACCGTAGTCTTCCGAGCTACGATTTCTATGACTTCCTCATTGCACTATGAGGGTACATAGGCATAGGATTGCGAGATCCTAGAGAGCTACCTTTTTCTTTTCCTTTTCCACGAACTACGAACGCTTTGACTTTCCCATTGCACGAGGGAATACGTCGACACAATGGCCCCAATCCTTGGCAAGTACCCTAATAAAAACCACCCATTTTCCCCTTAGAAGAAGACAAAAAAAATTAGCTAACTTCTCTCACAAATTGAATCAAGAGGTTCTCGTTGAGTACAACCGACGTAAATGGTGCTAATACCTTTCTTCTTGCATAATCGACTCCTGAATCTAGAATTTTCTTGCGATGACCATTTTCTTATTCTTTAAAGGTTTTATTGATATTTTTGTATTTCTTCCTTAGAATGAATAAAGTTCGGTGGCGACCCTGTTCAAAAGTTTTTTCTGCGTCCATCGTGAGGATCGCATTTTTCAAGGCACGACACATAATAGTAGCAAAACAAATTTAAAAAATTGGAAAACATGCGTAAATCAGGTCAAATAAATTATAGGTTTAGGCGTCATCAACGCTTGGAATGGCACCCGAATCAGACACCTAGACTGAAGTTATAAATTTTCAAAGATTTTCAAAAACAGCTCCCAATGTAACCGGTTTTTCGAAAATAAGGTAACTGGTTACATCCCTTGTAACCAGCCTCACTACACAAAACGCACGCAGTGTAACCGGTTACCCAAAACATGGTAACCGATTACACTCTCACAGAATTGCCCCAAAACACCATTTTTCAACAATGTAACAGGTTACCCCTTTTCTGGTAACCGATTAGACCTGTAGTAGAAGCACTTTTCTGCTGCTTATCAGTATGAAAAGTAATTTTTGACACACCCCAAAATATCACTTCTCATACAATTCGTGTAACACATAATTATACATGAAAATCAGTTTTCATAAATATCAAACCCCAATTATTCCCCCCTCCCCTTCTATAAAAAACATCCATAACTTAAGTTCTGACTCTGACTCGTAATCTACCATCAACAACACAACAACTACATCATACAATCAATCAATTTCATAATTCCAACAGAAAAAACACATCAATTCAACGATAATAATATCAATCATACATTCATAATTCAGAAATCAAGGATTTGATCTGAGAACATACAATTGCAATAATGTTCACAACATAGATAGAAGAGAAACACAAACCAAGCATAAACATAATCTACCCGCCATCATCATCTTGCAAAGCTTTCTCAATAATGGTAATTTTTCCTAGCTTTTCTCTATCCTTGGCCTAGCTCTCACTTCACATTCTTTCTTGCTTTCACTTTCTGATAACTTCTCTCTAATTCCCTTTTCTTATTATTGTTATATTATTATTATTAATCTCAACTAAAAGAAAATAATAATAATAATAATAATAATAATAATAATTATTATTATTATTATTATTATTATTATTATTATTATTATTATTATTATTATTATTATTATTTAATCTAAATAATTTTTATCCCATATTATTTAAATAAATAAATCGTAACTAATACAGGTTAATCAGTTTTAGTCACCATATCATAAACCTCTACTCTATTGCTCACACACCCCCAACACCTTAAAATCTATTCTTAAGGCTAGTACAATACACCAAGGGTAGTTCAAAAACATCTAACACCAATAAACACATGCAAATGCACAACCTCGCATAATTAAATTGCGAAAATAAATAAAATAAGTCGGAGCGTTACACCTGTAGCTTCTGTCCACAGGCCGCCTTACATAGGCCGACCTCTACGCATCACAAAACCTACATAGGCTGACCTATGATATTAATAGACCGGCCAGATTGCATTGACAGACTAACACGTTGCTTTGACTGACAGACTCGTTGCTTTGACAGGCCGATCTATACGATTTCCCAACTTAAAATTCTCATTCTTGCTCCAACTTATTACATTCCTTTTGTTTATTTTTCAACACACACCTATATATATACTCATACATGCACCTTCATCTAACAATGTACTAGTGAATTACATATGCAAAACCAGATTACAAAGCATTCATATCATGTTCAACATTTCTTTTATGCATACACACAATTGAACTACACATAATCATTTTTCTATTGAGTGACCATCTAGATTAGGGTTTATAACTTCCAATTAGGTTTGGTATAACCGAGAATATTGAGTTAGGATCTTTATTTGTTTCAAATAAGAAAACTAAGGTGGAGTTTTCCTTCAAGATTAGTGTGATTTGAAGGTTTTAGACAAGATCACATCAACACGCACTAAAAGTGTTCGATAAATTGTTTGAGTATTTTTATCGCTTTGTGTTCATTGGAAATAAGTACTAGGAACAATTTTGCATTTGATTGATCTGTTACTTGATTATTGTTGAACGATTTGCGTTCATTATCATTCCATAAAGTTTACGTTGCACATTTAGTTTTTTTTATAGTAGATTCGATTAGACGATTCAATTTAAGTTATTTTTCCGCTGTGTAAATAAAATGTAAAAAAAATAAGTATTTCAAATGATACACATTCCTTAAAATAAGTATTTCATACATTTAAATAGGTAAATAAAATGTTTAAACAAGCATTTCTATTACTCTAAATATACTATTAAACAAGCATTACTATTAATCCAAATATACATTATTACCGATCATGAACATTTCATGTTATAAATTAATATGATCTATAATCTAGGGGTCATACATGAATCAATCAAAATTTATTAATTGTGCCTGAAAGTTATCTTTGATCCAAAAGTACAACCTATAACCCCCGATTGCACCTTATTTGAAAGTTAACTTTAACCAACAATACACTCCATTAATTCATTAATACGTTTTCTAATAATACTAGATATGTTTTCTTTTTAATCTTTCCTATCATGAAAGGTTTGAACTATTCAAAAATTGGTTTGTTTTTTAATCTAAAATATTTACTAAGTATGCTAGAGGGGCAAATACAAAACATTGGCATATTTAAAGATACTTTTTACAACAATATAAAAGACAATAATATTTAATTGATATAAGGAGAATTTGAGATATAAAAGATATAAATTGATAAAACCATTTCTTAAACGGAAACGAAAAAATATGGTTGAAATTGTCAAATTTATTTGTATAATGATTATCTTTATTTCTATACTCCTCGTGCCATTCAACTATGGAAGTAATTCATTTCTTAATGTTTAAAAATTTTCTTTGATATTATCTACACAATATTTTATCAAATATTATCTAATTTTTTATTCTCATTTTTTCAATATAGGAATTTCTAGATGTAAAAACGATAGTGATTGCTTTAATCGTGCGTGCCAGCCACCAAGGATTGTGAAATGTGACAATAAACAATGCACATGTCTTAAAATTTCCTCTCTCTTTCATTACGTTCCCGTATGATTATGCAAGCGAGTAAACAAATGCTCTCTAAGAATATTTTATAAACTATAATATAGGAATTGTATTGCCAAATCATAATTTGTTTATTTTGTATCTCCATTTTAAGAATGGGGTATTGCGCTTAATTTAATATAAATGTATTATTCTCTCATGGTTTAAATTTTGGCGTGCATGTATTTATTATAGTCTTACCTTCTATTAAAATATCTGTTGTGAATCGAATACCTTTAAATAAAATATAAACTAGTTTTTTAATGATCAAGAAATACACAAGGGTTAGAATTAATAAAGAAGACAAAGTAAAACAACAAAGAACAACAAAAATTGATTATTAAACTGCTATTCTTTTTTTTCTCTTATAACAAGATTACAAGTATACAAGAATAACAAAATAACCTCTCTCTATTGAAATTAGGATTCTATCTTCCTATTTTTCGTTACGCCAAGATTGAGAAACTAACATCCTATTTATAAGAAAAATAGCACGCTAACCTAATGGTCTTTTTAACAACTACCCATTACAAGTTAACTTAAACAATTGAGTTCACAAGCAAGTCCCAATTCAACATGCTAACAACTCTAGCAATATTGAATAATACATGTTAGAACAAACTTCGACTACAACACGCATACTCCGACAACAGTATGCGAACATACTTCGACCTCATGCTTAATTCCTGGTGAACCAGAAGCTACCCTTCGACCATACTAGAATTCGATCCAACATCTCACAAATCTCCACCTTGGATCTAACTCTATAATATCAAGAAACTAGCTTTCTTCATGCAACTTTATCAACTGCATACAGTGGAAAAACTTGCAACTGGGCAATATCTTGGTGATCATATCAGCAGCATTATGATCTGTTGAAACCTTCAGCACTTGGACTTCTCCACGCTCGATTACCCCTCTGACGAAATGCAGCCTTGGTTCACTCATGATAGGATGAATACTTCGACATGTGTATTGCACTTTAACTATCACATTTAACAGTGATAACTCGACCTTGAAGTTTCAGCTCCTTTGCAAAACCTTCAAGCCACAATGCTTCCTTCACAGCTTCAGTTAGGGCAATATACTCCGCTTTAGTGGTTGATAAGGCAACGACCTTCTGAAGTGTTGCTTTCCAACTGATTGTTGTCCCAAACATAGTGAACACATATCCAGAAATAGATTTTATGGAATCCATACAACCTGCATAATCAAATTCGACATAACCTTTGATTGCTGCTTTACTATCTTCACCCAAGGCTCTACCATAAATTAGAACTCTATTAAGAGACCCATTTATGTACCTTAGAATCCACTTCAATGTTTTTCAGTGAGCCTTTCTAGGATTCACCACGTACCTGCTTACAAGACTTAATGCATATGATATGTCAGGCCTAGTACAGACCATAACATACATCAAAGAACCCACTATATTAGCATATGAAATGCTATTCATATAAGTTCTTTCAACATCAGTGTTGGGACACTGATCTATACTCAGCTTGAGTTGAGAGTTTGTCAGAGTCACAACAGACTTTGAATTCGACATACCATACTTTTTGAGAATCTTCCGTAGGTATGCCTCTTGAGATAAGCCTAATCTCGACTACTTTATATCTCTCCGGATGTCAATCCCAAGAATCCTGGACGCAGCTCCCATATCCTTCATGTCGAACTCCTTATTGAGTTCAGCCTTCATCCTCATTACCTCTTCGACATTGCTGCTTGCTATTAGAATATCATCCACATAGAGCAACAAAGTAACAAATGAGTTACCCGGTCGAAATCTAAAGTAAACATAGTGGTCGAACTAACTTCTGATGAAAGTTATGCGTGTCATGAACTTGTCGAATCTCCTATTCCACTGTCGAGGAGATTGTTTAAGTCAATATAAGGATTTATTCAGCTTGCACACATAATTTTCCTTCCCTTTTTTGACATACCCTTCAGGTTGCCTCATCAGGATTGTTTCATCTAAGTCACCATACAAGAACGCAATTTTCACATCCATCTGTTCCAGTTCAAGGTTGAATTGGGCCACTGTGGCAAGCAACATTCGAATGGATCTGTGCTTCACAACAGGAGAGAACACATCATTAAAGTCGACACCTTCTTTCCGAGTGAACCCCTTATAAACCAATCTTAGCATGTATCTCTTCGACCCCACTCCTTCGATTCCTCCCTTAACTTTGAAAATCCATTTACAGCTGACTAACCTAGCTCCAGTAGGTTTCTTGATCAGTTCCCAGGTGTTGTTATCATGAAGAGATTTCATCTCATCATCCATGGCCTTCAACCATTCAGTCTTCTTTCGACTCCTCATAACTTCCTTATAGTTTCTAGGTTCTTCATCTAGAACCTCACTTGCAGAGATTAAGGCATAAACTATAAGATCTGCATACCCAAGTCTCTGAGGTGGCTTGATGATTTTCCTCGACCTGTCTCTTGCTAACAGGTAGTCATTATCAGTTTCCTCATCTTCGACAACATCTTCTGCGTCTTCTTCGACTTCTTTTGGGGTACGCAATTCATCATCAACATGCTCCACCTCAACAAGAATCTCTCCCTGTTCTAGCTCTTTGTCATAATTATTAGTTTTCTTGAAAGCCATCTTTGCTTCATTAAAAAGTACATCTCAACTGGTGATACACCTCCTGTGACCTGGCTCTAGGCACCATAGCTTATAAGCTTTGACTCCTTTAGGGTATCCCATGAACATGCATTTCAGAGCTCTAGGTTAAACCTTGTCTTGTCTAATATGAGCATAGGCCACACATCCAAATACTCTTAGTCTATAGAGACTAGGTGGATGTCTCGACCAAACTTCTTCAGGTGTCTTCATTCCCAAGGCAGTCGAGGGACATCTATTTATCAGGTAAGCTGCTGTCGAAACAACTTCCGCCCAAAACACCTTCTTCAATCCAACACTAACCAACATGCATCTAACCCTTTCAAGGATTGTTCGATTGAATCTCTCAACTAAGCTATTTTGTTGAGGAGTACCTGCTACAATCATATGCCTTGCAATCCTAGACTCAACGCAATAACTGTCGAACGCTTCGTTGCAGAATTCAACGCCATTGTCATTTCTCAACCTCTTAACCTTTCTGCCAGTTTGAGTTTCAACCAGAATCTTCCAAATTTTGAAATTATCAAAAGTTTTATCCTTCGTCTTCTGAATGAATACCCCTAGCTTTCTGGAATTGTCATCAACGATGGATAGAAAATATCTCGCACCTGAGTGTGAAGGATTCCTTGCAAATCCCCAAAGATCAGCATGAATGTAATCCAGGGATCCATGTGTCCTTTGTTTGCGTTTTGTTAAACTCCGCCCTACAAGATTTACTAAATACACAAGATTCATAAAACTCAAACTTTTCTACTTTGTCACCTCCTAGCAGGTTCTGCTTCCCTAATTTGATCAGGCCTCTTTCGCTGACATGGCCCAATCTCATGTGCCATAATTTTGTCTTCGACACAGGTTTCGTGGATGCTACATTTGTCGAACCACTTACAACCTAAGCCTCAAGGGTATACAAGCCTTGTTTCTTCACGCCTCTCGAGACTTCTTTCGACCCCTTCACGACTCTTAGGATACTTTTCTCTCCTTGAAAGACATATACATTTCTATCGAATTCACCAAGAGAAATCAAATTTATCTTTAAGTCAGGTACATACCTAACTTTAGTCAATAACCTTATTGACTCATCATGGAGCTTGAATATCACATATCCAATACCTGCAATTTTGCATGATTTTTTGTTTCCCAGTAGCACAGGTCAACCATCTTGATCACATAGCTCCTTGAACAATTCTCTGTTTGGAGTCATGTGCCAAGTGCAACTTGAATCCATAATCCACTATTTTCTCGAGTCGCCACTTGAAACCGCAATAACATCATATGATTTGAAGTCATCTTGAACAATGGTTGTGTTGCCATTACCTCCATGATCTTTCAAGCGTTCAGGGCACACCTTTCTTATGTGACCCTCCTTCTTAAAGTGATAACATCGAATACCAAATGTTTCGCCACTATAAGATTTTTGGTGACTTTTACCTTTCTTCTTGTCGAACATACCATCCTTTCGCAAGAATTTTCCCTTAATGGTCAACCCTTCGCCCACCGTCGAAGGTTTATACACTTGTTGTTCGTTCAAGTCCTTAGAATACAAGGTTGATTGAACTTCTTCAAAGGTCGGGGACTCCCTTCCATACAAGAGAGCTTCTTTGAAGTGAGCATGTGTTATGGGAAAAGCACACAGCAACAACAGTGCTTGATCTTCATCATCGATCTTCACATCAATATTTTCAAGATCAAGAATCCGCTTGTTGAACATATCCAACTGCTCAGCCAACACTTTGTCTTCACTCATCTTGAACGAATACAAAGCTTGCTTCTGGTATAGTCGATTCACCAGAGATTTGGTCATGTACAAATTTTCAAGTTTCACCCATAATCCCGATGTTGTAGTCTCCTATGATACATGTCGAAGAACCTTATCACTAAGGCTCAACAATATTGCGCTGTGGTCTTTCTCGATCATACCCGTCTTTTCTTTTTCCGTTAATGCATCGTTCATGGTTGCCTCTACCTTCAATGCTTCCAAATAACCTTGCTGAATCAGTAGGGCTTTCATCTTCAAGCGACACAAGCCGAAGTCGTTCACTCCGGTGAACTTTTCGATCTCATACTTTGTTGAAGGTATCTTTTCCACGCTCACCGCACCAATTTATTGTGAATCGTATACCTTTAAACAAAGTATAAACTGGTTTTTTAATGATCAAGAAACACACAAGTCTTAGGGTTAATAAAGAAGACAAGGTAAAACAATAAGGAATAACAAGGATTGGTTATTAAACTGCTATTCTTTCCTTTCTCTTAGAATAAGATTACAAGTATAGAAGAATAACAAAATAACTTCTCTCTCTTGAAATTATAATTTTATCTTCCTATTTTTCCTTATGCCAAGATTGAGAAACTAACATCCTATTTATAAGAAAAATAGCACACTAACCTAATGAGCTTTTTAACAATTACCTATTATAAGCTAACATAGAGTACAAGCTAACTTAAACAATTGAGCTTACAAGCAAGGCCTAATTCAACATGCTAACAACTCTAGCAATATTGTCTAATGCTTGTTAGAACAAACTTCGACTACAACACGCATTACTCCGACAGCAGCATGCGAGCATACTTCGACCTCATACTTAATTCCTATCGAACCAAAAACTACCTTTCGACTATACTAGAGTTCAATCCAACATCTCACAATATCTTTCATAGTTAAATTGAAAAATAATGTATATTACTTTTAAACCTATAATTGTATAATCCTATGTATATGTATGTATATTTCTCTTAGATCTTAATTTTTATATTGGCCTCATTTCAATACTAAAAAAAGTTAAATTTAAAGAGTGTATAAATCCATCAAAAAAAAGTATTAAAATTTCGTAAAAAAAAAATAGTTTTAGTCATGAAATTTTTGACGACCCAAAAGTCCATAACCAATTTAAAAGTCGCAAACGTTTTTGAGGGAATTTCTAATTCATCACAATTTTCAATGTAATCAAACCCTCGCAAATTAAATATACTCTTCATTAACAATAGAACAAAACTGTATCATGTATTCTAAATATTCATTTACTAATTAGTGAAGGATTTATATTCCCTCACCAATATTTTTTATAAATACATTTATTATAGTAAAAAATAATACTAACATTGCTCTTAAAGATAGTCTTACAATCAAATTCTAAAACAAAAAGTATAGAATTAATATTCTTGATGTTCACAATCAAATCTACTATCAACACTTCAAAAATCAATTGCCGAAACTTACCAATTTGCCCTTTCCTTACACTAAATTTACACTAGCAAAAGGCCACAACAGTAATTAACTAAATGTCAAATTAAATCTGATCCAACACTCACTTCTCTTGCCAAATGTCATTCATCTATTCGATCACACATTTTTTCCCTCTTTCCCACATAATCCTTCTCAATTTTTCAATTTCAATTTCAAAATCATCTTCCATCGTCCCACACTTTTTCCTCTCTCTGTCCCATTTACTCTCATCTCTCTATCAACCCTTCAAAACCTTACACCGCTGTTGCCGCCCCTCCCCCCACCCTCGTCCTTCGTTTCTCCTCCGGTTGGAATTTCAACAACAAACCGCCATCCATAACCACCTCGAATTTGCCACCACTTCGACGAAGGACCTCCCTGCGTCCGTGAAACCACTGTGTCTTTCTCCACTAAATACGCCGCCATTGAAATTGTCGTTGAAAGATGGATATCGTGAGAGGTTTTTTTTTTGAAGATGGAGGACTTTTGTTCTTATGGGTTTTTCACCTATGATGAGAGAATGTCTCAAGCTTCTGGGAAGCAAGTTTGTGCCTTATCTCGATTTTTTGTCAGGAAACTAATACTGGTAGGTCGGTGTTAACTGAGTAAATTTTTGTGTGAAATTTTTTTTGTTTTATTCATTTAGGACGTGGAACAATTAATGGAGGAGGTTCAAGAGGCTCGAAGAATCAAAATGCTCCATCAACCAAGCAAGGTATACATGAAATACTATCCCTATTCAGTCTCACCGGGAATTAGATTTCTTCTTATTTTCTTCAACTTCATCAAGTTATTTCAAGGAAATGAATATGTTCATTGTTGATTGATCTATAGGTCATGAATATGGAACATGAGCTTTTAGCATTGAGAGCTCAACTTGCGAAGAAGACTAGACATTATCTTCGACTTCAGAAGGAGGTATATGCCCGTATAATCTATGGTTAAGTGAAGAGATTTTATAGTTACTTGATATTTTAAATAATATGGATTAGAGTTTGAACATTGATGTTATACCATTTTTTGTTGTCCCAAGTGAATGATAAATTTCTCTTATTAAACGTTGTAGATATATGATTGTCTTTCATTGTAAGCTTCTTTAACTCATTATTGTTTATCCTTCACGATATTTTTCAGCTTACAATGACAAAGAAAGGAGAGGAAAATGTTCCTCATTTATATGAACTTGAAGGGAATAAAATCTTAGGTTCGTATTTGCAAATTCAACCTTGCTCTGATAATGCCCCAGACGTTTCAAACTGTTCAATTGAATGGTATCGTGTGTCGTGTGATGGTGCCAAAAAAGAACTTATCTCAAGTATTTACTTTTTGATGATGAAAACTTGTCGAAGACAGCGTTTTCTATTGCAGTGCTTTTTTATATTGAGCTTGCAAGTTATGTCATTTTTGTGTTTCCATTTCTATCCTTGATAATGCAATTATCTCTCTCAAGAGCTACGAAATTTGTTTATGCACTCGAACTTTTTGATGTCTGTCGCTACTGTGAAAATAAGGTGCCGGCAAAACAGAAGAGTCGCCACCTTTCGTTATTTATCCCACAGAAGGGAAAGGAAACGATCGAAAAAACCTGACGAAAAGGTATAAGACAAGGTCATCGCAACCATGTCTGGGTTCGGGAGTCGGTTACGCAAGGGGAAGGTATTAGCACCCGTCACGTCCGTTGTACTCAACGGGATCCACGCTTGTTGTGTTTATCTAACGGGTTGGTTTAACTATATACCTATCAAAGATGGTCTGAAAAGAAAAGAAAATGACTCGGCAAAGCATCGCACTTCGTGCCTACGTATTCTCGTCAGAGAATGAGAAATCAGAGTCAACGTAGTTCGGCTAACTACGGGAAAAAGGGAAGGTTGCTCGCCAATACGTCAGTATTGTGCCTACACACTCTCAACAGGTGTGAAAGATCAGAGCTTACATAGTTCGGGATACTACGGGTTACGGGTTTAGATTCATCTGTTTTTTGAGTAGGGTTAACAAACAGTTCCAACAGTTTGGTGTATGCGGCTCGCTCATCGAAGACTCGTGCGTTACCATTTGCGGTAGAACTGAGAGTTAACGACACTCTTTTCATCAGAAAAGTTTTCCTCGGATTATGGGCCCACGGGGCAAAAAGTGGTTTGATGTTTGTTTTCTGTCTTTTGCGGAAGAAGTGTTTTTTATGGACGTCTGTAGTTCGTACAGCTCTAGAGACTATGACTTGAAAACGAATGCATCGCATATCGTCCAAAGGACGTATACTAAACACTTTAGACGATTGAGAGGATACCGCTCAATTATCACTTCCCAAGTGGCTTAAGGCTCGTAACGCCCTGTACCAACATGCCTTTATTACGTATTTTACTGTTGTTTTGGAGATAAGAAGAGAAAGAACTCTACGGGGGAATCTATCAAGCCCTAATGTTGTCATGCCGTGGATTCATCCTATGGTTGAGTTCGAAACAAGGAACTCCTATATGTTATCATGCAAAGTTTTCAACCTAAAATTCTATCATCACTTCCTTATCAAAGGAAGTGAGACTCCTAGGGGATCATGTCAATGGGATACAGAAAACCAACTGCAAAAATCATTAAGGCAGATAAAACAGCAAAGCCAAACAGTAAAGGTGCAAATGGAATGCAGCAATACAAGCAGAGGGAGAGACTCAACCTCTAAGCAATCAAACAAAGAGAATAAACAAAAACAGACAAGCAAAGGGAGCTCGACTCAACCTTTCAATGCAAACACATCAGCTAGAAAAAGGGGAAAACAACCCACAAGCAGAGGGAGAACACTCAACCTCTAATGCAAACAAGCAAAGGGAGCTCAGCTCAACCTTTCAATGCAATCATGCTCCTAGCCTACAATACTCTAAACATGAGACTATCCTAATGCATAAAGCAATGTCAAACAAGGAAGAGAAATGAAACCAAGATGAGCAACAGGGAAGTTATCCCAGGCTACATCAGGTTGGATGTATGTCAACACAAGAGTCCATCATGGGCTCAACCTCTTGAGGAATGCACAGAATCAAACCAAAGGAAGGATTAGGCTCTCCCAAGAGGGATCCTATGTCAATAGGATAGAGAAGACTGGGTATTAGTCCTAGATATCAATCTAAGGTATCTGGTTAAAGTGTATCAACATAGAATGTCCATCTCAGGCTCAACCTGTTGAGGAATGCACAAAATCCAACCAAGGGAAGGATTAGGCTCTCCCAAGAGGGATCCTAAGAAAGGGACTTGGAGAGGATGACAATATAAACCAAGGGAATATACCATGCCAGGAATGTCAATCCAAGGCTCAACCTCTTGAGGAATGCACAGAATCCAACCAACGGAAGGATTAGGCTCTCCCAAGAGGGCTCCTCATCAAGACTTGAAGGGGAAATATAGTATAAACCAAAGGAATATACCATATTGATGAATGTCAATCCAAGGCTCAACCTCTTCAGGAATGCATATAATCCAACCAAAGGAAGGATTAGGCTCTCCCAAGAGGGATCCTCATCAAGACTTGATGGAAGAGGATAGGGCAAATCCCAGGAAAGAAACCACACAGGGGAAAGAAGACATCACAGAAACTTCTATGAAACCCTAATGACTAGTTATAAGGATCACCTAAGATAAGGGGATTCAAAAACTCTATCAAGGCCTAATCAATGTTCTAAAGAGGTATCTACCTAAGTTCTATTCTATCAAGAAGGGATATGAAGCTTAGAGTTAACTAATGTTCACTTAAAACACTAATCTATGAATTAAGCCTAGTTAGGGTCACCTAAACCATAATCAACTTAGAAAATGTGGGGAAAATAAGAAATCAATTCTAAAACTCCTAAAAAAATTCCTAGAGCTTTCTAAGGGTGTTAAGGCATCATAGTAGAAAACTCAGGGTCAAAACCTAAATCTAAAGGTTCTAAACAATTTCTACATCTCAAGGTGTGCTAAAAGGAATCCATAAGGGGAAAGTTCTAAAAACCTATCTTACACCCAAACTTAGAATCATCTAAAAAATGCAAGAAAAATCCTATAATACTATCAAGATATCTAGATAACACATCCAAAAAATCAGCACTAAAATCTAATCCAAGAAATAGCAAAAAAATCAAAAAAGAAAACCATCATTTTTTCATTTTTAATCAACTAATAAAAATGGAAAAATAGACAATAAATGGAAATTTTATCTAAACTCAAACAAATTTCATACAAAAACCAGGGACAGGCCAAAGATCAGTCATGATTTGTTTTACATTTTTCTGACAATTATTTCTATTTTTAATGAATTAAAAACAATTAAAACATTAAAAGAAATAAGAAAAAGCATTAAAAGAAATAAAAGAATTAAAAAAACTGGGAAATAAAACGTAGCCATTGGATCTAATGACTAGTCCACGCATCTAAGGGAGATGCGAGCGCCACGTGGCTCAGAAACCACTAAATGAAATGCAGCGTTTCATACACGTCCATTCTAAAAGTATAACAATCCAACGCCTGGTAGCTTGCCACATCAGCAGTCAAAGTCCACAATCCTCAAGACTTAATCACAAGCATCGGATCTGCTTACTAATTCCACTAAACTAGACTCATCCAACGACGTATGCATCATCTTCAACCTTTGAACTGCAAGATTAAAGGGGGGGGGGGGATTCAGGGCGGCCGGAGAAGACTCCGGTCGTCTTCTCCGGCGGGCTCACGGTGGCCAAGTCATCAAACAACACCAAACCTCACAAAAATATCCAGATCCACTTGTCTCCTCACAAGGATAATCACGATACTCTTCATTTTCTCATTTTCTCAAGGATCACGCAGATACAACCATGAACAGAAAATAAGTGCTTTGGCAAATCATCACCAAACTCTAATCTAAAGCCACCAATCTCTTATACACTCATCACTGGTCAAGAATCCACTAATAAAACGTGATATCCATCAAGATATAGCCTTAACCGAATCCTTAAAGATTTCATCCATGATCAAGAACCTTCACCAATGGCTTCCAAACCTTGCCTAAATCCATCTATGGTTCAAACTCTACCTAACCACATGCAACATTTGTCCTAATTCATTCTCAACAAAGCATAATTATGAAAAGAAAGAAACCTGGTTTGAGCCTCAATAGAGAGTGCTACAACCTCCAATCTTTATCCAAAACCACGCAGAATCAATCCTTGATGATGGATAAAGCTTCTTCAACCTCCAATTTCCTCAAGAATCCCTTCAATGGTGGAATTCGATTTTCACTTTGTAACTAACTATTTCAAGTGCTTCTTACCTCATTCAAGCTCTTCCAATCACCAACCTTGCTATAAACTCGTTCAGAAACTTATATAGAGAAGTTTTGGATCATTATCTGGCCCAGTTATGGCCCAATTCATCCAATTCAATTTTCTGATTTTTTCCACTTTTCTCTCATGACAGTCACGGTTTCAGGCTTGCAGAAGCTTCCATTTTTGCTCAAATTGCTTGCATAACACCTCATGAACATGAAGGGACCAGATTGAATCCTCAATTCAATCCTATGGTGTATTTGATGATGTTACTTCAACCTTAAGCAACTTTGAATTATGCCAAGAAACAAACTTCATCTTAAAATTCTACAAATGCCAATCCACTCCAAATGTCTTTTACCTTCAA
Organism: Lathyrus sativus; assembly: GCA_963859935.3. NCBI lineage: Eukaryota > Viridiplantae > Streptophyta > Magnoliopsida > Fabales > Fabaceae > Lathyrus > Lathyrus sativus. Next base: position 271,466,886 of record OZ012739.1, read on the forward strand.
AAAATGCACAAACTTGTAATGTTTTGCACCAAAATGAATTATTTTAGAACTTTCTCTTTTTATGCCTTTTAACTATTCCTCCATGAAAATTTCTTCATTCACTTTCATATTTAATCCATATCAATGATTTCTTAGGTCATGGTTGGATAAATAACACCATTTTGAACAACTTTCAAGTTGAACAAAAGTCCATTTGAGGTGTCTAAGTTGATGAAATTGACCCATAATAAAAAATGGCCTATAATTCCAAATTCCCAAAATACCCTTGTCTTGTAAAGCTCATAACTTGAGTTCTACAAATCCAATCATGGACTTCTAGTACTTTATAGAAAGCTAAGAAGATAAGGAACAACATTCATGTTAGCCAAAAGTTCATGAGAATCATCTTTATAGGTCAAAAATGTCATGCAAGTTGGTTGACTTTCAAGCTCCAAATTCACATTCATCTGATGACCTGTAATTTGTCTGGCTCATAACTTGAGTTCTATAAACCCTATCAAGGACTTCTAGTACTCAAATTAAAGCTATGATCATGCTATAAAACAACCATGTTGGGGTCAAGGTGAGATGAAAATCACATCTTGAGTTATGTGGTCTTGAAGTTAGGCACCAAACCAGGGGATTTTACACTGTCAAGCATAGCAACCCTAGCCTAGGAACTCCTCACACTCTTGATTCATGATGAATTGACCTCGGAATCATACCTTGGGCATCTTAATACATCAATCCATGATCACATGGCCTTGGAATTAGGTCTCAACCTTCTTCAAATCATCAGTTGACCCGGGGTTGACCAGATGAAACCCTAGTTGCACCAATCTTGATTGTAACCTCTTATCCTTCACATGATGACCTGTCTAGGCTTCAAAATGATCTTCAATACTTCTCATGAGCTCTCTCAAGGCTTCCAGTCCAACCTCAGGGCTTCAGAATCATCTGATGACCTTTCTACAACCTTCAAGTTAGGAGGCATACACTCTTATATCCAACCCCTTCTCTGAGGATCCTTGGCTTCTCTGATGAGGATGTCAACCCTTGAATACTTGAATAAGGCTCTTATCTAGATTCATAACCTTGTGTAACCCTTTGTTGGTAGTCATACCTCTTGATCTCCTACACACATGTCAATGCAATGTAGATGATAATGCTAGAATGAATGCAATGAAACACAAGCTAGGTAAAGAAAGGTTAAGCACATTTTGGGGTGTAACAGCTGCCCCTATTCAAACGGCTTGGACCTGACTGGGTGAGAAGAGAACGACTCTCAAATAATCAAGGTAAAAGACGGTTGAATACCAACAAACCCAGAAATTTTCCAACCGCCCAAGTAAACGATACCATGATGGGGACAAATTCTGAAACTGAAATGATAGTTGCATGGCAACTAGCTGGAGAATAATTAACTTCAAATCTCCGTCAGGATGATCATCTGATTTCACTGTAGAACTACGTCCTTAAGTCATCAAGAGATAACTGGTTACAAGGTAACTGGTGAAGGATCAATCTCAAATCTCCGTCAGGATGATCATTTTTGTCCTCAAATCATCAAGGGATCACCGGTTAGATGGTAACTAGTGAAGGATAGCCGATTATGCCGTCGGGCATTCTGCGCCAAGCAGAAGAATTCCTTATCATCGCCTATGGACTCGTCAGGTCGCTAGGAACATCGACAATACCTTTGTCGGACTCCGTCAGTAAGTCAATAAGGGATCATTGGTTGCGCGACAACTGGTGAAGGATGGTTGATTTTGCCGTCGGGCATCTTGCGCCATAGCAGAAGAATTCCTTAACGTCATCTCTGGACTCGTCAGGTCACTGGACGTTTGACAATCGAGTTAATTACGCCATCGGGCCTTCAAAGAAATTCTCGGGCGTCAGTCGGACTTCATCAGTAAGTCGGAAATAGAATCCTCAATCAATCATGAATTAATAGAGATATCTAAGCTTTTGCCGCCAGAAACTCCTCGTCAGCTAGGAGAACTGCTTTGACATTGCAGTCGGACTTCATCAGTAAGTCAGGGGGTTTTGGCACTGCTGCCGGACTTCAATCATCAAGTCTTCAAGGACACTTTCAACTTCTCTGTTTAAAACCTGTTGGGGATGACACATCTCCGCTACGGATTCTGGAGAACGATCAAGTAACTCTGCTTTGGGGATTCAGAAATCATTCTGGACGAATAAGCTCTGCTGAGGAATTCAAGAATCATCCTGAACAAACAACTTCGCTGGGGACTTCAAGAATCATCTTGAGCAAACAAATCTGCTGAGGAACGCATGCAAAACAAGAACGGTAACGACCTAACTCATGTTTCGCATGCATATGTTTGACGATGGCGTAATGCTCCACACGGTGGAAATGCTACGCGTTTAGGGTAGATGCTATGCAATCATGCAAAATGCTACGACCAAATTAGCAAAATAAATGCTTAAGAGAACACGCTCCTGTAAAGGAGAAAGAACCAATCTGGTGGGGAGAAGGAGTCATCCTGTCGGGGGGAAGAAGTCACACCAATCTCAATTGGACTTAACCTGAGGAAACAAACTTCAGTTGACTTTCTGCAGGGGACAAAGTTCCACGAGAACCTGTACTTGCTCAACTGGGTACACGAACCACAAACTGTTGAGGAAACGATATCAATCGCAGAAATAAACTGCACGGCCTTCGCAGATAAAACCTTCCTGGAGATACAAACTCCTATGGGGAAGTATAGCAACAACTATTCAACTTTCTCTACTGAGGAAAACCAATAATGGCTTGAGGATAGGCAAACTCGACTAAGGATAGGCAACCAGACGCTGGAATAACTCCTATCGACCGGGGATAACACAACTCTGTGGGGATTCAACTCTGTTGGAGACTTCAGTATGAACTATCGAGAGCTGCACACTTACGGATAGTCTTGTACGAGAAAACTACTTACTGACCCACTGCGGGGAACGAGTATACACTTCTGCGCACGACTCAGCTGGGGAAATGATGATCCTAACCGGGATAAATCTGGTTGAGGAGAATCTATCTCCGCTTGGGGAGACACATCAATGCTCATAGCCTCATGTTCAGACTCCATGGGGAAACACTGCTGAACCTGCTGGGGAAGAAGGAATCATCCTACTTGGAAAGCATCTGGCGTACTGCCTGGAGGGTGACGTCCCTGCAACAAAATGAACAAACAGACAAGATACCCTTCACAAAGGGACCTATCAAGGTTATCATCTGTGATAATGATCAGGTAATTCAATGTTTCAACAATTATCGGCCTAGGCCAACAAGTTTATGTATGCGCATTCTATCAAAAACATCGGGCGTTATTTCGCAAACAAAACAGATATAAGCTAGAACAAACAAACAAAAATACTGAATAGTATATGTTTATTGATAAACGAGCCTGTAAATAGGCAAAATGTTTTACAACAGATGCAAGCTCCTGAAATGAGAAAGCTGCGCAAGTATAGCCATAAATATACATGAGTATACACAAATGTCGGCATTGTGGGGTAGACGAACACCATGAGTTGAACCCTCTATGACCCACTCGACTTCGATACTTCTCCGACGCTTCAGCTTCAGAAGAGATTGATTCGGATAAACGGCCCTCAGGTCTTCCCAAACCACTAAACAATGAAAGTTCACACGTGGAACGCAGTCATTTGCTTTTTTAATCCCTAACTTTTGCCTGAACCGCCCTTTCGGGTTTTCGATTCACCGGGATACCCTTTTTTTCCAAAGCTGCCCTTTCAAGTTTTCGACTTTGCGGGTGTACATTTTTAATTTATATCACTAATTTTTGCCCGAACCTTTTTCCTTTTTTATAGTTCGCCGGGATGCCCCATTTTTGCCTGGATATTCTTTTTCTTTCCAGCGGGTCGTTTTAAGCAAAGTATTTTTTAACTGCGTCCATGTTCACAGGGGATGCAAAATCTTTGCCATCCATCGTGGATAACAACAAGGCTCCTCCCGAGAAGACCTTGTTGACGACTTATGGACCTTCGTAGTTAGGAGTCCACTTGCCCCTGTGATCGAAATGTGGTGGAAGAATCTTCTTCAGGACAAGATCACCCGTCTGAAAGCTTCTAGGACACACCTTCTTATCATAAGCTTTCTTCATTCAGCTCTGGTACAGACGACCATATGCAATCGATGCTAATCTCTTCTCATCCATCAGACTGAGTTGATTCAATCAGTTCTTAATCCATTCTGCCTCATCGAGTTTCACGTCAACCAAAACTCGTAAAGAAGGAATCTCGACCTCCAACGGTAGGACAACTTCCATACCGTACACTAGTGAGAAAGGAGTTGCCCCGTTTGATGTTCGTACCGTCGTACGATAACCGTGCAATGCGAATGGCAACATCTCATGCCAATCTTTGTAGGTCATAACCATCTTTTGTACTATCTTTTTAATGTTCTTGTTCGCCGCTTCAACCGCACCATTCATCTTCGACCGGTAAGGTGATGAGTTGTGATGTTTAATCTTGAAGTTATGGTATAACTCCTTCATCATCTTATTGTTTAGATTCGAACCATTGTCAGTAATGATCCGCTCGGGAATTCCATATCGGCAGATGATGTCCTTCTTTATGAATCTAGCTACCACTTGCTTGGTCACATTAGCGTACGAGGCTGCCTCCACCCACTTGGTGAAGTAGTCGATGGCTACCAAAATGAAGCGGTGTCCATTAGATGCAGTGGGCTCGATCTTGCCTATCATATCAAGGCCCCACATGGAGAACGGCCACGGGGATGACATGAAATTCAACGGGCTTGGCGGCACATGAATTTTATCAGCATAAATCTGGCATTTATGACATCTCTTCGCAAATTTGAAACAATCTGACTCCATCATCAGCCAGTAATATCCTGTTCGTAATATTTTCTGCGTCATAGCATGTCCGCCGGCGTGCGTACCAAATGTTCCTTCATGGACTTCCTCCATAAGCAAACTAGCTTCTTTTTCGTCTACACATCTGAGTAGCACGAGATCGTGATTTCTCTTATACAGAACTCCATCAGGATTGAGATAGAAATTTCCAGACTGCCTCCTCAGAGTCTTCTTATCCTGGGTCGACGCTCCCGCAGGATACTCCTTAGTCATAAGGAAAGTCTGGATATCGTAGAACCATGGCTTGCCATCGGAGGCTTCTTCAATGGCAAAGACGAACATAGGTCTATCAAGACGGGAAATGACAATTCTTGGAGCTTCATTCCAAAAATTGACTTTGTAAATTGAAGCCAACGTGGCTAAGGCATCAGCCATCTAATTTTCTGCTCTAGGCATATGATGGAGTTCCACTCAATCAAAGAAAGGAAGCAACCTTCTGGCATAATTCATGTAAGGGACCAAATTCGACTGACGAGTCTCCCACTCCCCTTTAATCTGGTTAACAATGAGTGCCGAGTCACCGTATACATCCAGGTTTTTGATTCTCAAATCAATGGCTTCTTCTAAACCCATGATGCATGCCTCATGTTCCGCTTCATTGTTGGTGACCGGAAAAGTCAATCTGGCCGTGAACGGGATGTGGGATCCCTGGGGAGTCGTAATGATTGCCCTGATACCACTTCCGTATGAATTGACTGCACCGTCAAATATCAATTGCCACTGGGACTTCCTATCCGGCCCTTCATCTGGCAACGGTTCATCACAATCTTTCACTTTGAGAAATATGATATCCTCATCAGGGAATTCAAATTTCATCGGCTGATAATCTTCGATAGGCTGTTCGGCAAGGTACTCAAACAAAACACTTCCCTTGATGGCCTTCTGAGAAATGTATTGAATGTCATACTCTGTCAATACCATTTGCCACCTAGCAATCTGGCCTGAAAGCGCTTGCTTCTCGAAGACGTACTTGATCGGATCTATCTTCGAAATTAGCATGGTCGTGTGATTGAGCATATACTGTCGTAAACGTTTGGCAGCCCCCGCGAGTGCACAACACATATTTTCCAACATTGAGTAACGGGACTCACAATCTGTGAACTTTTTACTCAAGTAATAAATGGCATGCTCCTTTCTGCCAGTCTCGTCGTGCTGACCGAGAACGCAACCCATGCTATTCTCAAGAACTGTAAAGTACATGATTAAGGGTCTTCCGGCCATTGGGGGTATCAAAATTGGAGGTTCCTGCAGATACTGTTTTATTTTGGCAAATGCCTTATGGCAATCCTCGTTCCAGATAATCGTCTGATCTTTTTTCAATAGCTTGAACATCGGTTCACACGTGACCGTGAGCTGAGATATAAACCTAGAAATGTAGTTTATTCTCCCCAGGAAACCACGAACCTCTTTCTCAGTCTTTGGCGCTTGCATATCTTCTATTGCTTTTATCTTAGCAGGATCAACCTCAATGCCTTTTTCACTCACAATAAACCCCAGTAGTTTTCCAGACCGTACTCTGAAAGTACATTTGTTAGGATTCAACCTCAACCTGAACTTCCTAAGCCTCTCAAAAAGCTTCAGCAAATTGACCAGATGTCCCTCCTCCGTTTGGGACTTCGCAATCATGTCATCAACATAGACTTCAATCTCATGGTGAATCATGTCATGAACAAAGTGACCATCGCCCGCTGGTAAGTTGCCACTGCGTTCTTCAGACCGAAAGGCACTACCTTGTAGCAGAACGTCTCCCACGGTGTAATGAACGTGGTTTTCTCCATGTCTTCCGGCGCCATCTTGATTTGGTTATAGTCGGAGAAGCCATCCATGAACGAAAACACGAAAAATTGAGTTGTATTGTCGACCAACACATCAATATGAGGGAGCGGGAAATCATCTTTAGGGCTCGCGTTATTCAAATCCCAATAATCAACGCACATCCGTACCTTACCATCCTTCTTTGGTACAGGTACTATGTTGGTGACCCACGGAGGGTAAGTAGTGACCGCTAAAAAGCCAGCATCCAGCTGCTTTTGTACTTCTTCTTTGATCTTAACGACCATATTTGGTCTTGTCCTTCTAAGCTTTTGCTTAACTAGAGGACAATCTTCTCGCAGTGGTAGATGATGAACCACTATGTCAGTGTCGAGCCCGAGCATATCTTCATACGACCAAGCAAAGATGTCACTATACTCTCGAAGCATCTCGACCAATCTTTGCTTAACATCGCTCTGTAATGCAGCCCCTATCCTGACATTTCTGACAAGTTTCTAAGAACCCAGATTAATAATCTCAATCTCTTCTTCGTGAGGCAGAATGATCTTATCTTCTTATTTCAACAAACGGGCCAACTCTTCCGGAATGTCTCCATCTTCATCAATCTCTTCTTCAGCTTGATATATCGGGCAATCAAAGTCGAAGTGAGTCATAGAAGGTTCAGAGTCGATGTCATCTGTAGTGTGAATCCTGCAATAACAAGGGTTAAGCTTAAGAAGAGGATATGCAGGTTAGCACAAACCATATTGCCATTTTATTGTTTTTCAAAACGAAAATAAAACAAGAATAACAGAGATCACAAAATATGAATGCAAAGAAAACGCCCTTTGATTTATTGATAATATGTACATGCATAAGCAATCAAGGCCCTGACAATAAAACTTTTATGCCCCATGTAGAGCATAAGGTTGTACAATAATTGGAAAAAGACAAAGCATTACTCTTTACGCGTCACTTGGATGACATCCTGGACAGACCAGTTGTTGAGGCTTTGGCCTGGTTTCCTCGACTGAATCCAGGAGTCCAGGTCACAGTCACTATCTTCATCGTCTTCAGACACGTCGTTGACATTCTCAAATATCACCCCACCTTTTGTGAACTGAATCGGCCCTTTGACGCACGGCGCACTGCGAGAGGATGAAGCATCAGCAGAAGGAGAATACCCTAACCCAAACTTATCCTGCTTGTTAGGGATATCCAGGACTTGCCTCCAGCCTGGGGCAGAGCCAGCTTGAACAGTAGCTTGAGCTTCCTTGAAGGAAGAAAGATTCATCTCAGGTTTCTCGATCATCATCGGAATCTCATCCTTGACCTTAACGGCCTTAAACGCCTGGCACAAAGTTTCGTGGATCTCACCATCCACCTTGTTGCACCCCAAAATTTGCCCAACCTCTTTTCTTATCTGGTTTATGTTTCATTTCATTAACATTTGCATAGTTATATCATTTGCATATCATGATATCATTCATATAGAAGGGGATCAAGTGTGATTCTTATCAAGAGGAGCCTAGCTAGGGGTCTTATTCAAGCTTGAGAAGTTATTAAGGTCATCAGGAGGTGATTTGAGTACCTAGGAGTTTAGATGTTTGCATGTGGATTTTCTCCTAACTTGAGGATCAATTGAAGACCATCAGAGGGATGTGGGGTGTTGAATATGAGAAGAGGATATGTATGGAGCTCATAGAATACCTAGAGGGTCATGGGAGAGCTCAATATAGTCATTGTGTCAAATGCAAGAGCCACAGTTGAAGTGCAAGCAATTAGGGTTTCATCTGGGTCAATCCTAGGTCAACTGTGCAATTGAAGAGTATCAAAGCCTACTTTTAGGTCATGGAGTTCATGAAATGGTATGTTGAGACATTTGTGGTGTTGTGCCAAGATCAAGTCAAGAAGAGTCAAGAGTGTGGGAAGTTGCTAAATTAGGGTTTCAGTGTAAAATCCCCTGTTTAGTGCCTAACTTCAAGACGACATAAGTCAAGATACAAGTTTCAGATGGATCTTTGGCCAACATGAAACTTGTAGAGCATCTCAATACATTTAATTTTAGTACTAGAAGTCCTCAAGGGGATTTATATAACTCAAGTTATGGTCCAGACAAGTTACAGGTCCCCAGATGATTGTGAAATTTGTCTGTGAAAATCATCTGACTTCAAAGTTATTTTTGACCTAGAAGGAGGTTTCACATGAACTTTTGGCCAACATGAAAGTTGTTCATCATGATCTTAGCTTTCCAAATTGTATTAGAAGTCTTCCATCTAATTTGTAGAACTCAAGTTATGAGGTTTACAAGTCAGGGGTATTTTGGGAAAGTGAGATTATAGGCCATTTTCAATCATAGGTCAAAATCTCCAACTTGCACTTGTCAAATGGATTTTTGTTCAACATGGAACTTGTTCAAAATGTGGTTTTTAGGCTAACCAAGAACTCATTGTGAATTTATTGGGATCATATCAAGATTTGGTTTGAAATGGCTTAAAAAGGAAGATTTTAAAAGGATTCAAAGTTGAAAAATTCAAATTAATGGTTAAGTGACCAAAACATGTCAAGTAAATACTCATTTTGAATAGAAATATCGTTTCAAACACAATGACATTGGTAGATTTTTGAGTTAGGGCAGAATTTCACAAGTTATCATTTGGTTTCTTCATATGCAAGTTACATGACCAAATCACTCACCAAGGCAATTCAAGTGTTCCTTTTGATCCAAACTCGTTCACTAGTGATTATGCAAGCAAAAGGAAGCTTCTAGAGCAAGCTCCATGGCCAAATTCACGAATGTCACATGGAAATTTTGAAGAGAAAACAGAAAATTGGAATTACTGATTTGGGCTTGGATTGGACTCAAAAAGCCCATAGACACACTCTATATAAGTCATTTGATGAATTCAGACTCAGGTTGGAGCTCATTTCGTGTTGGAAGCAGAGATAGAAGTTGAAATTGCAAGCAAGCAAGTGCATATCGGATTTTGAATTCAAGGAAAGTTCAGACCAAATTGAAGGTTTCTTCATCTTCCTCTTGCATCCTTGAGTGATTCTGGAAACTTTTGAAGGCTGAATCGTGCTCTAGATACCTCTGTTCATAGATCTACACCAGATATTTAATCTTCAAATTTCTCACAATTCTAGCAAGATGTAGATCATAGTAAGCATGTGGCTAGGATCTAGTTGAAGCATAGATCGTTTCTGGACAAAATTCTGAGCAATTAGAGACAAACTTAAGTGACCTGAGATTTCTGTTTTGGCACGAGTTGATCTGATTAAGAGGATTCAACATGATTTGGATAGATCAGAATGATGTAGGAAGATTGAGGATCATTTTTGTGGTGTTAGATTTGGATTTGATGATGATCAATTTCATGATGCAATTTCTGTTTGCCTTCGAATCTTGAAACCTGTTGAGAGTTAGTTGATTTGGATAGGAGATTTGAGATCTACGTGAATTTCTGATGAATTTGATATAAGATATGAATTGTTTTGGTTGCCTGAGACTATCACCTCACCGGAGAAGACGACCGGAGGTCTTCTCCGGCCACCACACCTGGCTTCCCTCCATCTGAGGATTCAAATTGGGGACGATGACTGATGACCATCAGATCTTGTAGAAGATTGACTTATTATGCACATCGTGTGGCTTGCATTTGATATGAGGATTTGCCTCCAAAACCAAAAACGCAGCGTTTCATTAATCCTAGTCAGCGTGTGACTGGGATGCTTGCATGGACGCGCTCATTGCTCTTGGATCTGATTACTTTGTCAAACAATACAATGCTCCCCTTATTTTCTCATGTTTTATTTTCTTTTATTCATTTTTGTTTCATTTTAAATGCATATTGATTCTAAAAATCATAATAAATTCATCTTTGATCAGAAAAATATTTTAAAAATATGTCCATGTTCCTTTTTCAATTTGTAATTTTCTTGTATCAATAAATTGCATTTTCATGCACTTTTCAATTTAATTTGCATTTTTCTCTTTTATGTTATTTCTTTTATTTTTCATAATTGCCTATCTGTCTTGTTGATTTTGGTTTGATCATTTGGTTTGGTTTCTGAATTTGATTCTTGAGTATGTTGTAGGTTAGATGTTGTTGCGGTGGAAATAGGATCACAAACTATTAATGAGTTTGAATCACAATTCAATTCACAACCGCTCTTTGATTTATCCGAAGGAAAAGGTCAAAAGAGGGAAAACCTATTTTGCATCGTAAACACAATGCGGGGAAAGATCTAGGGTTCGGGGGTTGGTTAAATTTAGGGAAGGTATTAGCACCCTAAACTTCTGTAGTACTCTACAGGAACCTTTTGTTCAGATGTTTACTATTTGCTTTATTTATTTGCTTAAGGTATATGTACAAAGGATTCAAAGTGAGAAAGAAGACCTAAGGGGTTAATTCTAAGTTTACTCGGCAAGACATCGCATCTTGTGCCTACGTATCCTTACGGGAGTGGAATCAGAGTAATCGTAGTTCCCCTCAATAGGGAGGTTAGAAACTTCTTGACTGTGGTCAAGGTCTCAAGGGGAATAAACGCATCTTAAGGACACGCTTACGTGGAGTGTAGAAACTCCAAATCTCTACGTTGAAATGTTAAGTTGTAATTAGGGTTAAATTAGGGATTCCACGGCGGGAAACCCTAAAATGAGCGCGGCGGCTCTTTGACCTAATGCTAGGGGTAAAATTGTAATTTTGCCTGCGGCGAGGCATTTGTGAAAATTAGGGTTTGTAGTTTGTAGTTTTGAGGATTTGAAGTTGAGGACTATTGGCGCGGCGACCAAAAGCTAGACCTAACCTTCGGATGTGTGTAGTGTGACTGGAATAATTGATGAATGCGTGAGATGATTGAATTGCAAACAGGGAATAAAGACAGAAGTTAAAGCCATACAAACAGAAATTTAAAGGCAGAAATTTAAAGCGCGATTATTAGATTCGCGGGGTTACATATGAGAAACGGTTACACTATAGTAATGAAATTTAAATAAACCAACCAGGCAGTAAGAGCTGCAAATGATAAACACTGTCAATAAGCAAGATTAAACGGTAATTGGACAAGTCAGGAGAAAAAATGTAATATTGAAGGTTTTTATGGTTTTTAAAGAAAAGATATTAATTAAGATTATAAAAGAAAAAGTAATGTTTAACTTTAAATTATTTTAAACTTAATCTAAAAAACTCTAACTTACATATTTTAAAATGACTTTTAAATTATTTATTTGGAAAAGGTTTTTTATTTTATTATATATATAAAAAAAATATTTACGTTATTTATTTTAAAAAGAGCTTTTTTTAATTTTATTATAAAAAGAAGTTTTTCTTTGATTTATTTATAAAAAGGTTTTTTATCATAAAATAAAATGGGTTTTTTAAAAAACAACTTAAAAGACAAATTAAAAGTTAAAAAAAACAGATTTTAAAAAAAACAAAAATAAAAAAAAGAGGGTTGGGCCGGTCACCACACACGGACCCAACCCGGCTCAGCAATCACTAAAGAGAGGGGTCCTTTAGGGTTTCATAACCCTAAATGCTTTGCAGCGGCGCTGCTTGCGTTCTTCTTCTTTGATTCCCTCTTGCGGCCATTCTTCATCTTCCTCTCATTAACCTGAAATAAAACATGAATATTGTGAGGAAAATGTCTCATAGCTCACATTGATGGTGAAACAGCCGATGATGAAGATGTTCTGAGGCTGAGGGTCCGATTTCCCGTTGTTCTTCGCGGACGGCGCTAGTGATCTCTCCCTTTCGCGATTTCCCATTAGGGTTTGTTCGCGGCTTCGTCGCTTTGATGGTCTCCCTTTCGCGATTTCTCGTTAGGGTTTGCGATGGTGGTTCGTCTCTCTCTCGCGGCTACCCGTTAGCAGACGATATTGATGGTTGGTGATGAACGATGATGACGATCACTCTTCGTCTGAGTTCGCGGCCGTTTGTTCACGACGCCTAGGGTTTTCGCTCTCCTTCGTTAGTTAGGGTTTTCATCAGGTGGTATCTTCCCTTTTATATATCCTTTTCGATCTTTCTTTTGGGCCTTTTGGATGTTGGATTTGCGTTACTCTTTTATGATTTCGTGTTGATTTTGTCTGATTTGATTTTATCTGGGCTTTGTTCGTTCTTTCAGATATTGATTGGGTTCCAATTGGATGTTTTCTGATACGATTTGGATCTTGTTTCCTCTTTTAGGACTTGATTGGGGTTTTTGATTCCCAGCTGATATAATTTTCTGATTTGGCAATTTTCGATGCAGTTAGCTTTTCCTCTTCTTCTTTCAGAGAGGGCTAGTATTGCGGCTTTGGTCGAGTCAAACGATGCTGAGAATGGTATACGGCAATGATGTTTATCTGAGCCCTCGACGCTTGTAGCAATTTGAGGTAGATTCGGTCGCAAGATCGAACTGTTTCGTTGGCTTTTCATGATTGACTTGCACCATTAACTGGGGATTGTCCTGAGCTGGTGCGACTACGCGAGCTCATCCTGCTCTTTCTGGTATGGCTCGTGATATGATTCTGTGTTGTTTGCATTCTGAACTGATGTGATTGCTTTGTGATAGCCTGATTTTGAACTCGCTGCTAAACCATGTTTGATGCTGTTGTGCTTTTTTGGATCCTGTTGAATACCTTCTGTTATCAGGGACTGAACTTTGTGATTTGCAGGATGTTTTCGTGCCCTTGCGCATGGATTGAAGTTGATACTCACAACTCATTAGTCCCTCCTTTCAACCTTGGTGCCGTTTATAAGTTGTTTTTCATATTTCCATTCTGTTGGTGTTCTGTTTTCCTGAACTCAGAATTAATGCAGTTTGATGCAGTTTTGGGTTTGCACTTCAGTTTGAATTTCCATTTAATTATGGCAGCTTATGAACTGTCTTGTTTTTGAGTTTCTGTCATCAATTTGTACTGATGCTGTCGTGGACTTTCAGGTGTTGGAAACTTCGAAAACAAAATGACTCTGACCTGCCGGCATCCGGGTCTGAATCCAGATTGACTATGTTGCCTTACTCTCGTATCAGTTTGGAAATCCAATCGCGGCAAAACGAATCAGTCCCGCTTCTTTTATCACTTCTATCTCTCGGATGTCCCGTAACGATAAGAACAGGTGTTACCTGATCTGACGCCAATGGCGCGGATCGGTAACGGGGGATAGGACGCAGCTTCGGTTGTGCCACTCCCGGCACTCGATGATGACGCTGTTCTGAGAGTGTCGAAAACAAACTCTAACATTTTTCTATTCTGTTTGTTCTGTTTTGATGTGCAGGTGAATCGAAGATTTTGCGGAGAAGCTCAAGGGACATCTTAGAAATTATTAGGACTTAGGATTTAGGATATGCCATCTTTATTTCTCTTCTGTAACTTGTAATAAAAAAAGTATTATGAAATAATTCAATAATACATTTTTTATCCAAATTATTTCCCTTTTATAAATCATGATGAAATATTATGAATAAAATTCAAATTTCTATCCAAATTCTCTTTACAAATTGTAATAATAATAAAATATTATGAATGAACTTCACATATTTATTAAAATCATTTTCCTATTTCCTTTCCATGATTTAATTCGCCAACATCTCAACATCCGATTAAATCTCGTCAGACAAATATCCTTGAATTAATTCGATCCAATCTTAATAACTTCAACACGAATAAGCTCCATTAATCAGTAGAAGTTTTCACTGTTGTCTCTCTAAAGATGAACTGGAAGATAGAAGAATGATTTCTTGTTAAACCCCGTTCCACAGATCAAATTTTCCAAACCAAGTTGATATCAAACCCACGTGAATAAACGCCTCAGGAGTAAAACCTCATTAGGCCCCAAAATTACGAATTATGCTTCAAAATGACCAAAACGCCCCTAGGGTATTTCCTGCAAAACAAACACCTTCAGGACTTGTTAGTGGTTAGCAAATGCACATATGAGATGCTATGCGAAATGACTGACTAAAATATAAGGGTAAAATTTGGGGTATTACAGTTGCCCCTATTTAAATAGCTACACCGGACGATTTGAGTGACAGAGACTCGAGGGATCGTGGTGGAGAAATTTAAATATAGATAACCGAAAATTTTGCCCTTATATGTGGCGATATGCAATGCTATAGACAAAACGAGGACAGACTAATGCAGACAATGCCATGAATATGGTATGATGCGTATGCTGGCATGATGGACGCGAAAATGCTGACGAATACGACGACACAGGGACAGACGCTACGAGAAGAACACACTGGGGAAAACGACGCGCTGGGACACAGTACAACCTGGGGAATTCTAAAATGATGGTTAACTGGTGCGAATACGACCAATTGTCATTTTTTTTTAGAACGGGATCGAGATTCTCAAATGGAGATGGTACCTATGAGACGGCCTCCACTGGGGAATCTAAAAATAAAACTGGATCACGTACGATTGCAAGATCGATTACAGAATGTTGGAGCATTGAGCAAAGAATAACATCCAAGCTTCTGTAAACTATCCCTCGTGACAAGATCAAACGGACTGTTCGGGAATCCGTAGCAAATATACAGGGTAAAAACCGGCTGTATGCCAAAATAAATGGACTTTAATGGGATAAGATCCTTAGATGGAGATGGCACCTATGCGGTGACCTCCACTAGGGAATGTCTAATAATAAAACTGGATCTACACGGTTGCAAGATCGATTATAGAATGCTGGAGCATTGAGCAAAGAATAACATCCAAGCTTCTAATAAACTATCCTTCGTGATGGGATCGAATGGACTTTTCAGAAATCCATATCATATATACAGGGTAAAGACCGGCTGTATGCCAAAATAAATGGACTTTAATGGGAAATGCCCTGATAAGCTTCTCGAGGGAGAACTGTCACTTATCGTTGGGAGGGACTTATGCAAAAATGAATAAGCACTCAAATAAAGAGGCTGCTGCTTATCTGATATATAAATTTTCTCATATTTAAGGTCGGCGCCTGGAATACGATTCTGATTTTTCTTTTACATAAAGGATAAATGAAATTCTTCATACTTCAAGATCGTGCTCTCCTGAATATGAAAAGGGTAAACTGAACTTCCTCATACTTCAAGATCGTGCTCTCCTGAATATGGTAAATGAACTTCTTCATACTTCAAGATCGTGCTCTCCTGAATATGATTCCGCTCCTTCTTTTACTAAAGGGTAAATGAACTTCCTCATACTTCAAGATCGTGCACTCCTGAATATGATTCCGCTCCTTCTTTTACTAAAGGGTAAATGAACTTCCTCATACTTCAAGATCGTGCTCTCCTGAATATGATTCCGCTCCTTCTTTTACTAAAGGGTAAATGAACTTCCTCATACTTCAAGATCGTGCTCTCCTGAATATGATTCCGCTCCTTCTTTTACTAAAGGGTAAATGAACTTCTTCATACTTCAAGATCGTGCTCTCCTGAATATGATTCCGCTCCTTCTTTTACTAAAGGGTAAATGAAATTCTTCATTCTTCAAGATCGTGCTCTCCTGAATATGATTCCGCTCAAACCTCCCCGTACTTCAAGATCGTGCTCTCCTGAATACGATTTGGTTCAAACCTTCCCATACTTCAAGACGACAGGTAAAATGGAAGCCCAACTGCTCAATGGAGATGGCCATTTGCTGCGAGTCATAACGAAGATAGGATTGGCTTCTCAGGCGAGAGATGTCGCTTATTTTGCAAGAGTAGCAATAATAAGCCTCTCATGTAAGAACTGCTTGTAGAGGTGATAACAGATGATGATAAGCTTCTCTGGTGAGAACAGGCGTGTATTGTGTTGTGTAAGGTTGTCATATCGATAGGTTTCTCAGGCGAGAAATGCATCATACCGATGCTGTAACAATGTAGGATTGTAAAGTGTTGTACTGATAGATTTTCCAGGCGTGAACTGACGTGCATCTGTAAAGGATTAGTTGAAAGATAGTGCAAAATAAATGCACGTCCGGGTACAGTGATAAACTTCTCGGGCGAAAACAGTCGCGTATCTGCCATGGTATGGTGAAAATCTTTAGATGGTGCAAAATAAATGCACGTCCGGTTGGGCTCGACGACCGACAAGACTGAGATTCAATCTAGGATCGAGCTAGAAAGAAGACTGGTAATCAAAACTCCATTGAGGGAATGAACTCGAAGGGTAGATATCTTATCCTGGCGAGGAAAGATAGCTGAAGTAACCGTCATCCACGAGGATCGAGCTCCGTAGGGAAACTTGGAAACACATATGTATTTTATGCTTAGGGCTGACAATCTATTTGAAGAGAATGGACGAACCCAGTTACTCGGCGGTAACGACCAATGATAGAGACACAATGAACCTGTGCATGCTAACGCGTATGTTAATGAATATGTTAATATGAATGTATGTTGATGTCTATGTATGTAAATATGCAAGATGTTATGAAATGAGTATGTAATGAGTATGTAATGAATATGTAATGAATATATAATGAATATGTAATGAATATGTAATGAATATGTAATGAATATGTAATGAAATAGGCATGTGATGCTTATGCCCTTGCGTATACTGACGAACAGACTAGAGACGGGACGAGAGATGAAATAAACATCTCGACGGAGATACCCTGCATTCTCTGCAACCAATACATCAATCATGGATGAGACGGATCAATGGTAGAACCGAATCTAGTTTTAAAGTTCTGAATTCTCTGGGGAGAAGGTAATCTGCTTGGGTGCACAGTATCATGTCTTCACATGGGGAGAAGAAAACCTGAGGGACACTTTCGAGTTACCCCAGAAAAAGTTGTCAGCTTATAGTCTCTCTGGGGACTATGAAGAGGCAATAGTTTAGGAGCCTGTTGCAACACTGAGATTCATTGGGGAATGAAGGCCGCTGCGAGTAAAATCCATTGGGTGTATGAGGAAAAGTTGTGAAACCACATAGTTTTGATCTTGAAGGATCTTGTAGTAGTCGCCATTTGTTTCCTTTAAAAACATGGTGCCCCAGGATACTTGCGTTGCGAGGTAGGGTCATCTCAAGAGGATTTTATAGAGAACACCGAGTCCGGTTGCCCCATTGTTCTCAAACTCTTTGAGAGATTTGTCAGGTCTCGACGTAACTGGCACAAATTAATCGTGTTACGATGAAATCTTTGGGAAATAGCTCTTAAGAATGTCAGAATCGCGTTGGTAAGCGAATTGGGAAAATGCCTGCCCCTGTTCAGCAGGATCTTCAAGTTCCACGGGTTATGTTCATATGTAAATCTCTAAGATATCAAGCAAAGTTGTCATGCCTGAAATGCCTATCCTGAGCTTGTCAATGTACACATATATTTGTCTTGAATTTTTGTTTTGAAAAAAAGATATCGCAATAACTTGTGACCGAAATCACTAGTCAGGATATAAGTTTTAATTATAATGCCAACATGAACTTTTTCTGAGCATAGCTCGTAGGAGTCAGGAAACGTGATCTTGTCAAGTATGCTTTCAACCGAAGTCCTACTTCAATTAGGTCTTTTAAAGGTTGTATCGTGGCTCGGTTCACGGTTTAAGAACACAAAGGATAAAGGATCAAAGTTATATTTGTACCCACCCATTCTTCGTGATGTTCTCCAATCCTAATTCAGTTAACCGGATACGAACGCTCATATCTCAAGCGGATTTGCTATGGTCGAGAACTTATCAAGGCTTTGGACATGGCAGTCACTCACCTATTTCTTTTGGCGTTTCTATCACACGACCTTGTTCTTTAATAGGGATTATAAAAAACTACTGGTTTGGTGTTCTTATTCCCTAACTTTTGCCTGGACAACGTCTTTTGATCTGACTTTGGAGTCCAGCGGGATGCCCCAGTTTTGCCTAAGTCTCCTTCATAGGTTTTGACTTAGCAGGCTCTTATTTTTTTGAATATTCTTTTATGCACAAGTCGTGTAAATCTTTTGAAAGGCTCGTGACTGCCCCACTCCTTAGGTAACCGAGGGATAGTCATTGTATTGGACTTCTTAAGATGCTAAGGATAAATTCTCGAAGGTTTGCTCTTCCTTTTTGAGGATCTAAGCGCTCGATCGGCTTAACTGAGACCTACCCTGCCCCAGGTTAGGATGAAGGTTCTTAAAAGAAAGAAAAACTCCTACTTCAAGGCTCAAAGAGGTTAACGAGGGATTATCATCCTTATATCTCCAGTGTATGGGATTTGAAACAATGCCTTACATCATCAACGGGTTTTAATTGAAAGCATACGACAAGAAATCTGACGTTTTGGGTTCGTCATCCTCCTCCCAATTCTCCATCAGAACAAGAGATCGGGTAAAGTCGGCATTATAATTTATGAAAAAATATATTTTGAATGAGTGAAACGAATGGACTTATTCAAGACAAACATATGCGTTGCATTAATCAAAGATAAACAAGTTCGTACATGCTAAACATGCCTAATCAAAGAGAAATACATATAAATAAACAAATGAACTGTCGGAAAAATCCTTCTAAATGTTCATGAAATCTTGCATTCAAAAGTAACAGTTTCCTTTGGCGGAGCCTCAATGGAAAGGACGTCTGGTTCCTGATCACTGTGAGTCGTCATGGCTTGCCCCAGTTATGCTGGTCACATCTTCAACAGTTTTCAGTCGTTGCTTCAAAATAACTTTCCTAGATTCTTTGTTGATCCCGGTCATATCATCTTGAGGGTTACTAAAATGAAGCGAGCTAGGCCTTTGAATAATTACTGGATTCGGTTGATTGGCCACAAGAGTAGCATGCTTTGCAGAATCCGAACTCGACAAGTGAGGGACCCCGAGAGGAATCTCGATCTTCGGCTGAGCATTGCTAAAAGACAACTTCTTCGCTTCTAGCAAATTTCTGACAACTTTCTTAAGAGCATAACAATTCTCTAGATCATGGCCGGGCGCACCCTCATGAAATAAACAATGAGCGGCCGCGTTGTAACCTGCAGGCGGAGGACCCAAAACACGGGTGGTAATCAGACACTGTTGTACCAAATGGGGGTATAACTCAGTGAAAGCCATCGGAATTGGAGGACAAGGCTTATACTGACTCTTACGGGGATAAGGAACCTGATCCTGTGATTGCTGATGAACAGGAGCGTTGGGCACTCGTTGACGGTTGACAGGAACTTGCATGGGCGGATAACCGGAAGGTTGTTGATGAACCGGCGCTTGATATACCGGAGCTGACTGCAGAGGCTGGTATGTAGGAAACTGCTGATCGAAAGGAGGTGCAACAATAGCTACATAGGGTTGTTGAACATATGGGAGCGGATAACCTTGAACATAATTCTGCTGATGTTGCCAAGGTTGAGGAGTATCCATTTTGCGGTTCCTCGAGCGTGTAGGTCCTTTACCATGGTCGGAGTTAGGAGTTTTGCACTTTGGAGGGGTAGCTCGTCGAACTGGTTGAGCACTAGGAGGCACCAAACCGGATTGAAGACCGTGAGGAGGTACATTCTTGACAGTAACAGCTGGTTGAGGTTCCATAACGGTATTAGTAGTCTCAGAAACAACAGTAGACTGAGCATCCACCTTCACACTAAGAGCTCGTAACATCTCCACAATCTGCCCTACACTTCCTCGAAGATCTTCGAGTTCATGGCTGACACGGTTGATCTCTTGGTTTTGATCTTCCATCCTTTCGAAGGGTCGTATTGATGCAGAGAACTTAGGGTGACAAAACTGGAAGGTGAGAGAACCGAACATGAGAAAACGGAAGACACATGCAATGCAAAAGTATGATGCTAAAATGTGAATGCAAATGAAGATTTCATGGAATTCAGATATTTACGAATATTGCGGAATACCAAGGAAACTTTTAATTTATTGAAGACAAATTACAAATAATATTCTTGCAACCAAAACAAGCTAAATAAAAGACTAGAAAATCCTAAAGAAGCATCTTCCACAACTTCAGTGAGCAGACGGAGATCCGGAGGAAAATAAATATTCGTAGAGCCTTCTCTTCTTGTAGGATTGTATCTCATCATCCTTCGACTGAATCTGCTTTTGAAGCTCTTCGTACTCGCTGACCATCACATGGTATTTGTTCTTCCACGATTCTGTTTCGCCTTGTGATCTCTTCAAAGTGATCTTCAAAGTCTCAACTTCAGTCATGAAATACTGGACAGGTTCTTCTCTTTGAGGTAAAGGATCTTGGCGAGAGTAGGGCATCTTCAACTCAATAGCTCTTCCTCGGACCCATTGAAGGTATGGTTCCAGGGACGCACAATTAGGTCTTCCCAAACTTTCTTTGTCTTTCCTATGCAGACGATTCCAAGAAGATAGAATCTGATCTTGAAGCTTTTTGTCGTCTTTGAAAAAGATTTTCTCCACATGAATACCTTTAGGCGGTTCCCTCAAGGGGTATCCCAACTGTCGGCGAGCTAAGACTGGATTGTAGCTAATTCCTCCAGTGAAGCTGAGCAAAGGCACATTGTTGAAGTTTCCACAACTATCAATGATCGATATCCCATCGTACATACGATTATACCAATCAATATCAGAGTGAGTTAAAGCTATAACTTTTTGCGACCAACGTTCTTGATTAGGTCTCCAGAACGGACCGGACTTGGGTAAGTGAGAAATAAACCACTTGTATAGTAATGGCACACAACATGTAATCATTCCTCCACCATGAAAGTTTCGAAGATGTACTGAATGATAAGTATTACCCAATAGCGTTGGAACTGGATTTCTCCTCATGAAAGTCTTGATTGCATTAAGGTCCACAAACCCCTCAAAACTAGGAAAAAGCAGCAACCCATAAATAAGCAAAGCAGATATTGTCTCAAAGGCAAACATGTCTTTATGATCGACATAAAATTGGGCTTTCTTAATTAGGAAGTCCCTGAGAAAACCGGAGGTCCCCCCTTTGGTGATCATATTGTTTTTGACATCGGATATCTTTAGACAAATGGCTTTAGCAATATCTCGTTCTTTAGGGTCTTCCTCCAAGAAAGGGAATGGAGACTTATCCAAGATAGGTAATCCTACCAACTGAGAGTACTCTTCTAAGGTAGGTAAAAGCTGATAATCTGGAAAGGTGAAGCAGTTATAATCTGGATCATAAAACTGTAGCAAAGTCGCAAGAAGTCCTTCGTTTACTTGAACCTTCAACAAAGACAATAGCCTTCCATATCTGTTTTGGAACTTTTCTTTATCTTGAAACAACTCCCTTAGCTTCTCTAGGAATTCCAAATTAAAACCCTTAAAAGTAAATTTTAAAGTATGCTTCCTAGAGTGATCCATGGTATCCTGCAATGTTCATAGATAGAGTTTGAATTCCATGAAATCTTAATGCAATATGATGCCTTATGGATGCAATGCATGAAAACACACAAAGTCCTAGGTTAAAGGTACGTGAGCGGAGTTAAGGTCTACCCATCCCCAAAAGGAGTGTACTATAGGTTAGTTGTACCTGTAGAACAAGGTTCTAAAAAGTGCCCAAAGTCATCAGCCCATCTTTCGGATATTATCAACCTTCCGACTGACTCGGGGGTTAATAATATTCTCAAGAGAACCTCTTTTGAGTGTAGTATCGCATAGCAACAATTGTAGGATTACTCCCACATAGTTCCCGCACTACGTCCTAAATAAGGCCGAGGTGGTGTAAAGGTACTACGGTCCTCAATATCACAGACTCCAATCGACCATGGAAAAAGTTTTCACGATTACTCGTTCAACCGAACCATTTTCGAAAAGGTCTCAACTGAGCGGTGATTCTCGAATCAGCTTGGTCGGGATTCAACTCCCTATAAGCCTCATCGAATATATCCCCATCCTATAATAATGTCACTAGTCCGGGCGTAGGACTTATCTCACAACACAAGGAACCATCCCAAAATCAGAGTACAATATATACATGTAAATGAATAGTAAAACAAATAGTAATAAATATGAACAAATTAGGGATAACCCTCAAAAGTTTAGAAAGTCCCCAGTGAAGTCGCCATTTTCTGTTGCGGTGGAAATAGGATCACAAACTATTAATGAGTTTGAATCGCAATTCAATTCACAACCGCTCTTTGATTTATCCGAAGGAAAAGGTCAAAAGAGGGAAAACCTATTTTGCATCGTAAACACAATGCGGGGAAAGATCTAGGGTTCGGGGGTTGGTTAAATTTAGGGAAGGTATTAGCACCCTAAACTTCTGTAGTACTCTACAGGAACCTTTTGTTCAGATGTTTACTATTTGCTTTATTTATTTGCTTAAGGTATATGTACAAAGGATTAAAAGTGAGAAAGAAGACCTAAGGGGTTAATTCTAAGTTTACTTGGCAAGACATCGCATCTTGTGCCTACGTATCCTTACGGGAGTGGAATCAGAGTAATCGTAGTTCCCCTCAATAGGGAGGTTAGAAACTTCTTGACTGTGGTCAAGGTCTCAAGGGGAATAAACGCATCTTAAGGACACGCTTACATGGAGTGTAGAAACTCCAAATCTCTACGTTGAAATGTAAAGTTGTAATTAGGGTTAAATTAGGGATTCCACGGCGGGAAACCCTAAAATGAGCGCGGCGGCTCTTTGACCTAATGCTAGGGGTAAAATTGTAATTTTGCCTGCGGCGAGGCATTTGTGAAAATTAGGGTTTGTAGTTTGTAGTTTTGAGGATTTGAAGTTGAGGACTATTGGCGCGGCGACCAAAAGCTAGACCTAACCTTCGTATGTGTGTAATGTGACTGGAATAATTGATGAATGCGTGAGATGATTGAATTGCAAACAGGGAATAAAGGCAGAAGTTAAAGCCATACAAACAGAAATTTAAAGGCAGAAATTTAAAGCGCGATTATTAGATTCGCGGGGTTACATATGAGAAACGGTTACACTATAGTAATGAAATTTAAATAAACCAACCAGGCAGTAAGAGCTGCAAATGATAAACATTGTCAATAAGCAAGATTAAACGGTAATTGGACAAGTCAGGAGAAAAAATGTAATATTGAAGGTTTTTATGGTTTTTAAAGAAAAGATATTAATTAAGATTATAAAAGAAAAAGTAATTTTTAACTTTAAATTATTTTAAACTTAATCTAAAAAACTCTAACTTACATATTTTAAAATGACTTTTAAATTATTTATTTGGAAAAGGTTTTTTATTTTATTATATATATAAAAAAAATATTTACGTTATTTATTTTAAAAAGAGCTTTTTTTAATTTTATTATAAAAAGAAGTTTTTCTTTGATTTATTTATAAAAAGGTTTTTTATCATAAAATAAAATGGGTTTTTTTAAAAAACAACTTAAAAGACAAATTAAAAGTTAAAAAAAACAGATTTTAAAAAAAACAAAAATAAAAAAAAGAGGGTTGGGCCGGTCACCACACCCGGACCCAACCCGGCTCAGCAATCACTAAAGAGAGGGGTCCTTTAGGGTTTCATAACCCTAAATGCTTTGCAGCGGTGCTGCTTGCGTTCTTCTTCTTTGATTCCCTCTCGTGGTCGTTCTTCTTCTTCCTCTCATTAACCTGAAATAAAACATGAATATTGTGAGGAAAATGTCTCATAGCTCACATTGATGGTGAAACAGCCGATGATGAAGATGTTCTGAGGATGAGGGTCCGATTTCCCGTTGTTCTTCGCGGACGGCGCTAGTGATCTCTCCCTTTCGCGATTTCCCATTAGGGTTTGTTCGCGGCTTCGTCGCTTTGATGGTCTCCCTTTCGCGATTTCTCGTTAGGGTTTGCGATGGTGGTTCGTCTCTCTCTCGCGGCTACCCGTTAGCAGACGATATTGATGGTTGGTGATGAACGATGATGACGATCACTCTTCGTCTGAGTTCGCGGCCGTTTGTTCACGACGCCTAGGGTTTTCGCTCTCCTTCGTTAGTTAGGGTTTTCATCAGGTGGTATCTTCCCTTTTATATATCCTTTTCGATCTTTCTTTTGGGCCTTTTGGATGTTGGATTTGCGTTACTCTTTTATGATTTCGTGTTGATTTTGTCTGATTTGATTTTATTTGGGCTTTGTTCGTTCTTTCAGATATTGAATGGGTTCCAATTGGATGTTTTCTGATACAATTTGGATCTTGTTTCCTCTTTTAGGACTTGATTGGGGTTTTTGATTCCCAGCTGATATAATTTTCTGATTTGGCAATTTTCGATGTAGTTAGCTTTTCCTCTTCTTCTTTCAGAGAGGGCTAGTATTGCGGCTTTGGTCGAGTCAAACGATGCTGAGAATGGTATACGACAATGATGTTTATCTGAGCCCTCGACGCTTGTAGCAATTTGAGGTAGATTCGGTCGCAGGATCGAACTGTTTCGTTGGCTTTTCATGATTGACTTGCACCATTAACTGGGGATTGTCCTGAGCTGGTGCGACTACGCGAGCTCATCCTGCTCTTTCTTGTATGGCTCGTGATATGATTCTGTGTTGTTTGCATTCTGAACTGATGTGATTGCTTTGTGATAGCCTGATTTTGAACTCGCTGCTAAACCATGTTTGATGCTGTTGTGCTTTTTTGGATCCTGTTGAATACCTTCTGTTATCCGGGACTGAACTTTGTGATTTACAGGATGTTTTCGTGCCCTTGCGCATGGATTGAAGTTGATACTCACAACTCATTAGTCCCTCCTTTCAACCTTGGTGCCGTTTATAAGTTGTTTTTCATATTTCCATTTTGTTGGTGTTCTGTTTTCCTGAACTCAGAATTAATGCAGTTTGATGCAGTTTTGGGTTTGCACTTCAGTTTGAATTTCCATTTAATTATGGCAGCTTATGAACTGTCTTGTTTTTGAGTTTCTGTCATCAATTTGTACTGATGCTGTCGTGGACTTTCAGGTGTTGGAAACTTCGAAAACAAAATGACTCTGACCTGCCGGCATCCGGGTCTGAATCCAGATTGACTATGTTGCCTTACTCTCGTATCAGTTTGGAAATCCAATCGCGGCAAAACGAATCAGTCCCGCTTCTTTTATCACTTCTATCTCTCGGATGTCCCGTAACGATAAGAACAGGTGTTACCTGATCTGACGCCAATGGCGCGGATCGGTAACGGGGGATAGGATGCAGCTTCGGTTGTGCCACTCCCGGCACTCGATGATGACGCTGTTCTGAGAGTGTCGAAAACAAACTCTAACATTTTTCTATTCTGTTTGTTCTGTTTTGATGTGCAGGTGAATCGGAGATTTTGCGGAGAAGCTCAAGGGACATCTTAGAAATTATTAGGACTTAGGATTTAGGATATGCCATCTTTATTTCTCTTCTGTAACTTGTAATAAAAAAAGTATTATGAAATAATTCAATAATACATTTTTTATCCAAATTATTTCCCTTTTATAAATCATGATGAAATATTATGAATAAAATTCAAATTTCTATCCAAATTCTCTTTACAAATTGTAATAATAATAAAATATTATGAATGAACTTCACATATTTATTAAAATCATTTTCCTATTTCCTTTCCATGATTTAATTCGCCAACATCTCAACATTCGATTAAATCTCGTCAGACAAATATCCTTGAATTAATTCGATCCAATCTTAATAACTTCAACACGAATAAGCTCCATTAATCAGTAGAAGTTTTCACTGTTGTCTCTCTAAAGATGAACTGGAAGATAGAAGAATGATTTCTTGTTAAACCCCGTTCCACAGATCAAAATTTCCAAACCAAGTTGATATCAAACCCACGTGAATAAACGCCTCAGGAGTAAAACCTCATTAGGCCCCAAAATTACGAATTATGCTTCAAAATGACCAAAACGCCCCTGGGGTATTTCCTGCAAAACAAACACCTTCAGGACTTGTTAGTGGTTAGCAAATGCACATATGAGATGCTATGCGAAATGACTGACTAAAATATAAGGGTAAAATTTGGGGTATTACAGATGTGCATACTCCCTTAAGATTTTTATTAGATTTTTTTTAATAATTGTAGGTTCTGTTTTAGGTGAGATGTTTAGAGCCTTCCCAACTTATGGTTTATCTTGACACAATTCAATTTTGCTGACAAGAGCTGCTGTTAAAGGTTGAAGTTGCTGTCTGTAGAAGATTGTTGATGTTGCTTGGGTTGCTTCCTCTGTTTTTCTTTTGC
Source organism: Lathyrus sativus (assembly GCA_963859935.3). Lineage (NCBI taxonomy): Eukaryota > Viridiplantae > Streptophyta > Magnoliopsida > Fabales > Fabaceae > Lathyrus > Lathyrus sativus. The sequence goes on from OZ012739.1 coordinate 271,493,516, forward strand.
TGTGTTGTATGTTTGCTTGTGTTGCCTACCTTTAGGTTTGAGGTGGATCTGGTCTCCCCTTGCCTGTTGTTTTCTTAGGTTTGAGGTTGAGCAGGACTCCCTTGCCTCGCTTGTACTGTTGCATAACAGGCATTTTACTGTTTACTGTTTACTGCTTGCTTTCTTTTGCTGTCTTCCCCTAGGATCTCTGATTTCCTCTGTGCAAGAGGGAATTATGACAGACATTAGGTTTCTAAACTATGCATGATAACAGTAGGTAGATTCCCTTTCAACCATAGTCTTAGGGTGTCTGTCTCTTCTCATCTCAAAACAATTCAAAAATACAGTAATAAGGTTAATTAAAGTCGTACCTTACGAGCCTTAAGCTATCTGGGAAAAGGTTGGTGGAGGGTCTCTCTCCAGTAATCTGGATGTTTAGTGTGGTACCCTTTGGGTGACATATGAAGCATTAACTCCTGGGTCATAGTCTCTAGTGCGACGGAGATTGCGAACATCCTAAAAAACAGTTCTTTCGTAAAAGATTCAAACAAACATTCAAACTCTGTTTTTGTCCTCTTGGACCTTTAATCTGGAAAACCCTTTCTTAAGGAGATGAAAAATGTCAGACAAACTTGTGTCTTCCGTAGCCCGAACTACGTTTGCTCTGATCTTTCATGCCGTATGAAAGTACGTAGGCACGAGATGCGATATCTTGGCGAGCAACCTTCCCCCATAACCCGTAGTTAGGAGAACTACGTTGACTCTGATTTCTTGTCCCAGACGGGAATACGTAGGCATAAAGTGCGATACTTTGCCGAGTCATTTTCTTTTCTTTTTAGACCAGACCTTTAGAGTAGATAGATAAACACACCCCTAGATAGAAAACAAGCGTGGATCCCGTCGAGTACGACGGACGTGAGGGGTGCTAATACCTTCCCCTCGTGTAACCGACTCTCGAATCCAGGATTTGGTTGCGATGACCATTCCTTTCCCTCTTTGCGTTAGGTTTTCTCTGAGCGTTTCCTTTCCCTCTTTTGGGATAAATAACGCACGGTGGCGACTCTTCTGTCATGGCCGGCGCTGATTTTCGCAGTAGCGACAGCTGGCGACTCTTCTAGGGACTCCAACGGTTCCCTATGCGAGTCAATCCTAGCGCTTGTTTTCCTGTCTGGGGTTTTATATGTATTTATCTTTCTGTCTTTACTTTCAATACTATATATTATTGTTGTTTTGCTATGGGTAGAGGTTAGTTTGAGAGATAAGCCGGACCTGGGCTTGATTTCACATAGACTTAGAAGTAGAAAGTAGTGGTTAGCCTGCTTGCTTTGCTTGCACCAGCTAGCTACGAAATCTGCACTCAGACGAGATTCTCTTTGATGGCATCTTGCCTGGCCCTTTGAGCTCGACAGGTTGTTGGATTTGAGGGTTGTCGACTCTGGGGACCTATCATTTGGGTTTCGGCTAAGTGAGGCCTCTTCAAGGGATGATGATGCCACACCTCCTGGGTATCGTATCATCGCTCTTGAAAGTCTGTGACGCTGATGACTGCATAGGATGTCGTACCTCGTCTGCGAGTTAAGTACATACCTGTGAGGGGTAGGTGGGTCTTTTTATAGGAAAACTCTGGCCTCAGAATACCTGGTTTGTCTCTATCAGTGAGAATTGGTTGTGGGGGTTCTTTTGTGGTTGGTTTGGTTTGAGGAGAAGATCTGATGGTTCTCAAGTTGCAGTACAGCACAACACAGTTCTTCAGCACTGCACTTGATCCCCTATTTGCATATGCATTTGCATTTTCATGTTTGCATTTCATTAACATGTATTTATGTTTCAGGTGTGTTTTTCTCCTCAGATTCTAGTGTTCTTCTTGCCAGACATGGAGTCCATGAAGAGGACATTTGCTTACAGGTTGCCTTCTCCAGATATCAGTTCCTTGTTGCGATTGATTGCTCTAGAAGATCAGAGAGTGAGGGTTGAGTTTAGGGAGTCTTATGGGAAACTGCTCAGTTTGGTGTGCAGACCTTCTGTGTTTGAGATGACTGGATTGTATACCTTGATGCAGTTTTACGAGCCTCAGTTGAGATGCTTCTTGTTCCCTGATTTTATTTTGGCCCCTACTTTGGAGGAATATTCTGATATGCTGGGAGATCCTGTGTTAGATCATATGCCTTTTATTCATGAGGATACTGAGCCTGAGTTGGCTAAGCTTGCTGAGATTGTCAGTTTAGATGCTTCTGAGTTCCCCGGAGGTTTGGTTAAGCTGAATGGATTTTATGGTTTTCATCTTTCTTGCTTGGTTGAGAAGGTTACGCAGTGTGCAAAGGATGGATGTTGAATTGTCTTCAATGCTATTCTGGCTGTTTGCATTTATGGGATTGTATTGTTCCCCAACTTGCCTGATTTTGTTGATTCAGATGCATTCTTTATTCTTGCCTCAAAGAATCTGGTGCCCACTCTCTTGGGTGACGTTTATCATTCTATTCACTATAAGAATGAGAAGCTTCGGGGAAAGAATGTTTCTTGTTGTGTACCTCTTCTATACCGGTGGTTTCAGGGACATCTTCCTAAGACGTGACCTTTTGTTGATAATACTGGTACTTTAGATTGGTCTTCCCGATTGATGGGATTGTGTGCTGAGAACATCGTTTGGTTTGATCGGAACCTTCTTGGAACGGATATTATATATAGTTGCAGTGGCTTTCCGAACGTTCCTTTGATTGGACGGAAAGGTTGTATTAACTATAACCCTTCTCTGCTTGTGAGACAGTTTGGCTATGCTTTGAGGGACTCTCCGGCTGAAGACGAGATACAGGAATCTCTGTATCTCACGGGTTTATTAGATGGAGATGTTTTGGTCAGATTGAGGCATGCTTGGGGTAATATTCACAGAAGAGGAAAGACATTGCTTGGCAAGAGTGACAGTCGAGCTTATAATCCTAATCGGCTCTAGATCCAGGAAAGAGTTGCAAAGTCTTTGAAGTCGTTTCCTGCTACCGAACCTTTATATCCTCCAGTGATTGAAGAACCCACTACTGTGGAGATTGAGAAGTACGATAAGCTCTTGGCTAAAAAGGAAGAATTGCAGAAAGAAAACGAAGAGCTAGAGAAAGAAATCTTCCAACTCCGACATGAGAAGACTGAGGCTACCTACGCTTTGAGAAGGCAGAAGAGGTAGTGAACAGGATGGGAACAGAATTGACTGCAGAGATCAACAAGAGAGAGAAATTGGGTCTAGATATGAAGGTTGTTAGTAGAATGCCACGCTTACTAGTCGCAAAGAGCGGGAAGACAAGTTGAATGTGCAGATTTCCAAGTTGAAGATGCAACTTAATGCCAAAGAGGCAACGATTGCTGAAGAGTCGTCGCTGAGACGAGATGCTGAGCACAAGTTGAGTGATATGGTCAAAGAACTGAAGAGTTGTAAACTTAGGGCGGATTTCAAAAGATGCAAGCTTGACGTATGTTTTGGCCAGGGTACTTGTATAGAGGATGCTAGGAGTTTGCAGTCCACCATTGTCCAGCAGAAGTTTCTTATACAGGGACTACTCTCTAAACTAGGCCACCCTGAGACGTTGAGATTTTTGGAGGATTTCCGGGCCCGCCATCTGTCTTGACTAGCGTTGATATTTCCTTTGTACCTCGTTATATTGATTGTATTTGACCATCGCCAGGCTTGTTGGCCGAGGTCTTTTCAGTTGTATTCGGTTTTACCTTTGTACTCTGCCTCTTGGCATTTGTTTATGTATGAGGTTTCTGATTTTGTGCTTGCTTACTTGGGACTCCATTGTCATTATGCCTTCTTCCTCGGAACTAGAATCGAGGGGGGAATTAACCTGTTGCATATTTACATGTTTGCATAATCATATTGCATAGCAGGAACTTTGAGTGGTTTCGTCTAACCCTCTGTGTGATCCCAGGTTCCGAGCAATTGAACAGGTACGAGCAGAGTTGATTGAGGTCCGAAGCCAGCTAGGGCAAATGACGAGAGACATGCAAGAGTTGCGTATGGAGCAGAAGACGCTCAAAGAGGAAAACAATCAGCTGAAGACCAAGTGGGTTTGATTATGGAAGTGTTAAAGAACATGCTTAGGAAGGAAGATGATCAGCTACCTGAAGCCGCAACAAAGATGCTTGTTCCAGTTGTGTCTGTGGAACCGGTGCATGTGCAACCTGTGCCCAGGGTTGATAAGCCTCCAATGTCTAATAGGCGACAAAGAGCCGCAAATTTTTCCCTCCAACGCATTGCTGCTCGGGATTACCATGCGACCAGGAGGGGGTACGCTCAGAGGTTAAAATTAGCTGACAGGACTTTCGACCAAGTCCCAATGACATATGCTTAGTTGCTGCAGGTCCTGTTTCAACTTCAATTGATCAAACTTTGAACTCTGGTTCCGCCTGCTGGTTCCCCTCCACCAGAATATGATGTGAATGCCCGTTGCGATTTCCACTCTGGGGCACCGGGGCATGACATTGAAAACTGTACAGCTTTTAAGCATAAAGTTCAAGACCTGATTGAATCAAAAGCTATTGAATTCACGCCAAGCGGCATAATTGTACCTAATGGTTCTATTCCAGCTGCTGCCATGATGATGGATGTTCCCGAAACTGCGGTGGGTCAAGAGTATATCCTGGACTCAATGGTGTCAGAATCCCCTTGTCCTCAGTTGCTGCCGGTGCCTAGATCAAGCCTGAGGATGAAAGTGCCTGGACAAAAGGAGTCCCTGATAATTCAGACTTAACCTCCATATGGTTCAACTGTTCAGAATCAGAAATTTGTTCAAAGTCAACAATCTGTCCAATCTTTGCAACAAACTTCAGCTCCTCTCCAGGGTCAGCAGCCTTATCATTACCAGTCAAACTCGCGTGATAGGCAAAACCCAATGAAGTCAAAGAGACAGTTCACTCGGTTTCCATTTTAAGCAGAGTGGTTTCAATAAGAAACTTTGAGTATGGCTGGTTCAGCAGCAAGACAGATGTGAAAGCCTGGTTCTTGGAAGCTGGCATTTTCCTTTGTTTTATCTTGTCATTTCTTTATGCATTTGTAGTTTCTTTCCTGTTAGAATTGCAAATTTTCGCTTGTAAACCTTGTTGTTTTGTCAATCGATATTGATAATGAAATAAATATGCATGTTTTGAACTAATCCATTCGTGTTCACTCTATTGCTTTCATTTATTTCTAATGCTTGTTTAAGTGGAATCCGGGGAGGATGACGAAAATCGAAAGACGTGTAAGCGTCTGACTGTATGCTCTTGGATAGAAAAACCTGTTGACGATATACAGGCATTGTTTCGATCCCCTAAACACAAGAGATATAAGGAAGATAATCCCTTGTCAACCCCTTCGAGCCTTGTAGTAGGAGTTTCTTTCTAGAAAATGAAAACCCTTTATCTTAACCTGGGGCAGGGTAGGTGTTAGCTAATTTGACCAAGCGTCCAAATTGCAGAAAGGAGTATCCGTTCGAGGATCAATCACACCTCTAGAGGTCGTGCCTAAAAAACCACAATGGTTAAACGTCAAGAGTGAAACAATCATGTTATTCCTCAAAAAGTCAGACAACCAGTGTCACACGACTTGTTCGAAAGAAAGAAAAAACCCGCTAAGTCGAATCCTGAAAACAAGTGACTTAGGCAAAAATTAGGGTATCCCGCTGGACTTAATAATCAGAAGAAGCTCAAAAGAGCCAGTCCAAGCAAAAATTAGGGAAAGCGAAAAAACTGAAAAGGATTACAAAAGAAAAATCCTCGAAAACACGAGTCGTCTGACCCCAAGTGTCAAAGACGAAAAGTGAGTGGCTGTCACTCCAGAAACTCATGATTTCTCAAACTATCACTCCTATACAACCTTTGAAAGATGAGTGCTAAGGTCGAATTAACTGAACATTGGAGCGAAGAACATCAAGGAGAATGGGTGGGTTAAAAAGAACTTTGACCCTCATATCCTTCCTTGTTAACCGTGAACCCGACCGCGTTACAACTTAGGAAAGTCCTAATTGAAGCAGGTTTAGGTCGAGAGCATACTTCGGTAAAGGCCGCATCGAAACTGACTCCTAAAAGGATTCCTCCTGCAGCGTTGTATTAATTTTGACATTTTTATAGTTGATTCGTTTATTATATGTCAAAAAAATTTCTCCAGTGAACAGACTTGGATTTCAAAACTGTCATATGCATTGCATTTAATATATCTTTTATGCAGAACAACTTGTTTTACTTGCGAGTAGGCGCTTGACAGCAGGAAAGTTTCCGCAGTGGAAAGTTTGATCGGGATAGAATGTAGAATGCCTGAATACTTCTTCAAGTTGTGGCCAGCTATATCAAATAACCCCCCAGTAAGAGCAGCCGTCCAAGAATGGTTAATATGGGGCAATCAGATCGAGATTCAGCAAATCTCTCTCGCAGCTAGAAGTACTGCTCCATGAATCAGCTAATCAGGGGCAAAGTCGTTGCAAGACTGGGGCAGGCCACCCTAAGAACACAAAGGCTATTGTTGATCAGAAGTCGACCAATCTGAAGCACCTCTTCGAGGTTCGAAACGCGAAAGTAGTTCATATCTAACCATCAGAGTACGGAGATTGCAATGCCTTTAGGGGAAGACTTTACGAAGATCCCACGAGCTGAGGGCAAAAGTAGAAGCGAAGGAAGTATTCCTCCCTGTTTTTATCAGAGTTTATCAGAAATTGATGCAGGATTAGAGGCAAGCCATTTCGAAGTCTGCGGTTTGTAGCAAGTTTGTCTTTTCAAGTTAAAATGTTTGGACAGGGGCATTGTTGTCACCTTTGCAGCAGATATCCAAGGGATTATGTTCCCCGGCCAGAGTAGGAGTTATGTGAAATTTGTTCCTCCCCAGCAGATGGAATTGGCTTTTCCTCCCTGGCATACGGAGGTCATATTTTTTATCCCCAGAGAGTTGGGATTAAATCCGTGCAGGATCAGATTATCCTCAGCAATTCAAGATCGACTTATTCGGTAGGATAAAGTCATCCCCAGTGAGGCAAGATTGATATCCCCAGCGGAGTGTGCATTCCTGGTGGATGGTTATGAGTGCATTTACTCCCCAGAGAGAGTTCTCGCAGAGTACAATCAGAGTACCCAAATCGATTCCCAGCTGAGTATCTTCAGCAGGATGGTTAATCCCCACAGATTATGATCAGGTGATCAGAGGTTTGAAAGGATCATCCCTGTACAGGACCATCTTTTATGTTCTCCAGCAGGTTGTTTTTCCTCCAATAGGATGATCATCCTCCACAGAGTTCACAACTCCGAGCTTGTGAACTATTCCCCAGCAGAATTATTTCTACCCCCCAGTGGAGTTGGTTTCACCTTTCCAGTATTTATTTTGCTGAAATATGTCTGTGATACCCGGTTATCCCCAGCGGATTTGGTCTTGTCTTCAGCATTTATTTTGCTGGAGCGCCTCTTGGCATCTTTGCATTGTGCATATATCATCATATTTGCATCTACCCAAACGCGTAGCATTTCCATGCCGTATGGAGCATTACACCATTGTCAAACATACGCATTTTGAAACATAAGCCAGGTTGGTTACCTCTTTGTTTTCATGTGTTATTCCTTGTAGAGGAGTGGGATTCTTGCTCAGAAGGATTTCTAGATATTCAAATTCTCGACGTGAGATAGGTGATGATAACGTTCGTCCCGTCGCATGCTTCCCTAACAGAGTTGCTTGGTTAAGTTTCTCTTCTTCCCCAGTGGAATTTTTTTCAGGTTGTTGTTACGTCAGCATTAAAAGATTTCATGGCTTAAACTTTTGGAGTTATCACTAGTGATTTCCCCGGTGAAGTTCTTCCCCACATAATTGTTTGGTTAGGTGTTTTCGTATTCTCCAGCAAAGTATTCTTCAGACTGTCATACAACAGTTTTGAAAATCTTGAAGATTTTGACTCGTGGTGACGGAGATCCTTACTTGTGTTGACAGTGATTGTTATCCGTGTTGACGGAATTGTTACCTGTGTTGACAGTGATTGTTATCCGTGTTGACGGAATTGTTACCTTTGTTAACAGTGATTGTTATCCGTGCTGACGGAATTGTTACCTGTGTTGACAGTGATTGTTATCCGTGTTGACGGAATAGTTACCTGTGTTGACAGTGATCGTTATCCGTGTTGACGGAATTTTTACCTGCAGTGATTGTTATCCGTGTTGACGGAATTATTACCTGTGTTGACAGTGATTGTTATCCGTGTTGACAGAATTGTTACCTATGTTGACAATGATTGTTATCCGTGTTGACGGAATTGTTACATGTGTTAACAGTGATTGTTATCCGTGTTGACGAAGTTGTTACCTGTGTTGACAGTGATTGTTATCCGTGTTGACGGAATTGTTACCTGTGTTGACAGTGATTGTTATCCGTGTTGACGGAATTGTTACCTGTGTCGATAGTGATTGTTATCCGTGTTGACGGAGTTGTTACCTGTGTTGACAGTGATTGTTATCCGTGTTGACAGAGTTGTTACCTGTGATTGACAGAGATTGTTCTTCGTGTTGACGAAATTTAGTCCAGTTGTGGATGGAGTTGTACCCATGTTGATGGAGTCTCTCCTCTTGTTGACTAAATTTATCTAGTTGTTGAAGGAGTTGTTTCTTGCAAAGTTAATTCGATGCCTGTGGCGTCACACAGGGGGTTGATGTAGAAATAACAGTTTTTATCAGATGATTGATCAGTTGTTGCCGTAACAACTGGGTTCAGTGTAATGGATGTTGTTCCCAGAACAATTTTCGCAGCTTATTTCTGTGGTTGCAAAATTTCCGGGTTTCTTGGTATTCAACCGACTTCTACCTCGATTGTTTGAAAGTCGACACTCTTCACCCAGTCGGGTCCAAGCCGTTTGAATAGGGGCAGCTGTTGCACCCCAAAATTTGCCCAACCTCTTTTCTTATCTGGTTTATGTTTCATTTCATTAACATTTGCATAGTTCTATCATTTGCATATCATGATATCATTCATATAGAAGGGGATCAAGTGTGATTATTATCAAGACGAGCCTAGCTAGGGGTCTTATTCAAGCTTGAGAAGTTATTAAGGTCATCAGGAGGTGATTTGAGTACCTAGGAGTTTAGATGTTTGCATGTGGATTTTCTCCTAACTTGAGGATCAATTGACGACCATCAGAGGGATGTGGGGTGTTGAATATGAGAAGAGGATGTGTATGGAGCTCATAGAATACCTAGAGGGTCATGGGAGAGCTTAATCAAGTAATTGTGTCAAAAGAGCCACATTTGAAGTGCAAGCAATTAGGGTTTCATCTAGGTCAATCCTAGGTCAACTGTGCAATTGAAGAGTATCAAAGCCTACTTTTAGGTCATGGAGTTCATGAAATGGTATGTTGAGACATTTGTGGTGTTGTGCCAAGATCAAGTCAAGAAGAGTCCAGAGTGTGGGAAGTTGCTAAATTAGGGTTTCCGTGTAAAATCCCCTGTTTAGTGCCTAACTTCAAGACCACATAAGTCAAGCTAAAAATTTCAAATGGATCTTTGGCCAACATGAAACTTGTAGAGCATCTAAATACCTTTAATATGAGTACTATAAGTCCTCAAGGGTATTTATATAACTCAAGTTATGGTCCAGACAAGTTACAGGTCCCCAGATGAATGTGAAGTTTGTCTGTGAAAATCATCTAACTTCAAAGTTATTTTTGACCTAGAAGGAGGTTTCACATGAACTTTTGGCCAACATGAAAGTTGTTCATCATGATCTTAGCTTTCCAAATTGTATTAGAAGTCTTCCATCTAATTTGTAGAACTCAAGTTATGAGGTTTACAAGTCAGGGGTATTTTGGGAATGTGAGATTATAGGCCATTTTCAATCATAGGTCAAAATCTCCAACTTGCACTTGTCAAATGGATTTTTGTTCAACATGGAACTTGTTCAAAATTTGGTTTTTAGGCTAACCAAGAACTCATGGTGAATTTATTAGGCTGATATCAAGATTTAGTTTGAAATGGCTTAAAAAGGAAGATTTTAAAAGGATTCTAAGTTGAAAAATTCAAATTAATGGTTAAGTGACCAAAACATGTCAAGTAAATACTCATTTTGAATAGAAATATCGTTTCAAACACAATGACATTGGTAGATTTTTGAGTTAGGGCAGAATTTCACAAGTTATCATTTGGTTTCTTCATATGCAAGTTACATGACCAAATCACTCACCAAGGCAATTCAAGTGTTCCTTTTGATCCAAACTCGTTCACTAGTGATTATGCAAGCAAAAGGAAGCTTCTAGAGCAAGCTCCATGGCCAAATTCACGAATGTCACATGGAAATTTTGAAGAGAAAACAGAAAATTGGAATTACTGATTTGGGCTTGGATTGGACTCAAAAAGCCCATAGACACACTCTATATAAGTCATTTGATGAATTCAGACTCAGGTTGGAGCTCATTTCGTGTTGGAAGCAGAGATAGAAGTTGAAATTGAAAGCAAGCAAGTGCAGATAGGATTTTGAATTCAAGGCAAGTTCAGACCAAATTGAAGGTTTCTTCATCTTCCTCTTGCATCCTTGAGTGATTCTAGAAACTTTTGAAGGCTGAATCATGATCTAGATACCTCTGTTCATAGATCTACACCAGGTATGTAATCTTCAAATTTCTCACAATTCTAGCAAGATGTAGATCATAGTAAGCATGTGGCTAGGATCTAGTTGAAGCATAGATCGTTTCTGGACAAAATTATGAGCAATTAGAGACAAACTTAGGTGACCTGAGATTTCTGTTTTGGCACGAGTTGATCTGATTAAGAGGATTCAACATGATTTGGATAGATCAGAATGATGTATGAAGAGTGAGGATCATTTCTGTGGTGTTAGATTTGGATTTGATGATGATCAATTTCATGATGCAATTTCTGTTTGCCTTCGAATCTTGAAACCTGTTGAGAGTTAGTTGATTTGGATAGGAGATTTGAGATCTACGTGAATTTCTGATGAATTTGATATAAGATATGACTTGTTTTGGTTGCCTGAGACTACCACCTCGCCGGAGAAGACGACCGGAGGTCTTCTCCGGCCACCACACCTGGCTTCCCTCCATCTGAGGATTCAAATTGGGGACGATGACTGATGACCATCAGATCTTGTTGAAGATTGACTTGTTATGCACATCGTGTGGCTTGCATTTGATCTGAGGATTTGCCTCCAAAACCAAAAACGCAGCGTTTCATTAATCCCAGTCAGCGTGTGACTGGGATGCTTGCGTAGACGCGCTCATTGCTCTTGGATCTGATTACTTTGTCAAACAATCCAACGCTCCCCTTATTTTCTCATGTTTTATTTTCTTTTATTCATTTTTGTTTCATTTTAAATGCATATTGATTCCAAAAATCATGATAAATTCATCTTCGATCAGAAAAATATTTTAAAAATATGTCCATGTTCCTTTTTCAATTTGTGATTTTCTGGGATCAATAAATTGCATTTTCATGCATTTTTCAATTTAATTTGCATTTTTCTCTTTTATGTTTTTCTTTTATTTTTCATAATTGCATATCTGTCTTGTTGATTTTGGTTTGATCATTTGTTTTGGTTTCTGAATTTGATTTTTGAGTATGTTGTAGGTTAGACGTGCATGCTCCCTTAGGATTTTTATTAGATTTTTTTTATAATTGTAGGTTCTGTTTTAGGTGAGATGTTTAGAGCCTTCCCAACTTATGGTTTATCTTGACACAATTCCATTTAGGATTTATTTAAAGGACCTAGAAGTTGATTTATGCCCTGATATTTGAACCCTAGAATGTTAAAACATGCATGTTCCGTTATGAATTTTCTTAGATTTTTACAACTTAGTTTTCTATTTTAGATAGATTTCACAAGTAGGTGTTGCCTTTGGTGTTCCCTCTTTGGTGCCTTGCCTTGTTTGATCTTGTTGGTGGCTTTGGAGCTTGAAGAGCTTGGTTTCCTTTTTGGAGGAGGTGATGGACATCTTGTAGTTGTTGTGGATTGGCTTGTGGAGCTTAGGTTGGAGTTTTCTTTCTCTTTTAGGAGCGTTTTAGAAGCTTATAGGATTAGGGTTTTAGGAAGAGCCATTAGAACTAGTTCTTTTCTTTTCATCAAAAATAGAATGCATTGTTTGCTTCTATCCTCATCCTATGATGCAAAGTCCTCTTAAGGAAGCCCCATCTCTCCTTTGGAGGGATAAATGGCATGCCTTAATGAGTAAAACTTTTGAGGATGCACTTTCTCTCTAATGTTGGTTCCTAATGAATTCCTTTGGTTTTCATCAGGTTTCCTAGCATTGTAATTTGATCTCAATGATGATTTCTCTTCTTGTGGAGCTTGATAAAGTTTTAATATGGATAATTGAAGAAGCTTGAATATGGAAGCTAACTTGAAGATGAAGATTCTTTGCTTTCAACTTTGCTGTCAATTCAATTTTGCTGACAAGAGCTGCTGTTAAAGGTTGAAGTTGCTGTCTGTAGAAGATTGTTGCTATTGCTTGGGCTGCTTCCTCTGTTTTTCTTTTGCTATGTTGTCTGTTTGCTTGTGTTTCCTACCTTTAGGTTTGAGGTGGAGCTGGTCTCCCCTTGTCTGTTGTTTTCTTAGGTTTGAGGTTGAGCAGGACTCCCTTGCCTCGCTTGTACTATTGCATAGCATGCATTTTACTGTTTACTATTTACTGCTTGCTTTCTTTTGATGTCTTCCCCTAGGATCTCTGATTTTCTCTGTGCAAGAGGGAATTATGACAGACATTAGGTTTCTAAACTATGCATGATAACAGTTGTCGCTACTGCGAAAATTGGCGCCGGCTATGACAGAAGAGTCGCCACCGTGCATTATTTATCCCAAAGGAGGGAAAGGAAACGCTCGAAGTAAACCTACCGCAAAGACGGGAAAGGAATGGTCATCGCAACCAAATCCTGGATTCGGGAGTCGGTTACGCAAGGGGAAGGTATTAGCAGCCCTCACGTCCGTCGTACTCGACGGGATCCATGCTTGTTTTCTAGTACGGATTGTTACTCTATCTATACTAAAGGTCTAGGGTTAAAAGGAAATGACTCGGCAAAGTATCGCACTTTATGCCTACGTATTCCCGTCTGGAACGAGAAATCAGAGTCAACGTAGTTCGCTTACCTACGGGTTAAGGGGGGAAGGTTGCTCGCTAGGATACGGCATCCTATGCCTACGTACTTTCATACAGCATGAAAGATCAGAGCAAACGTAGTTAGGGCTACGGAAGACACAAGCTTGTCTGACTGGTTTTTTATTACCTTATGAAAGGGTTTTTCTTGATTAAGAGTCCAAGCGGACAAAAATGACACTTTGATGTTTGTTTTCAGTCTTTTACACAAGAACTGTGTTTTTATGATGTTCGCAATCTCTGTCACACTAGAGACTATGATCTGAGAGTGACTACGTCGCGTGTCACCCAAAGGGTGCCACACTAAGCAGCCGGACTACTGGAAAGAAACTCTCCAGCAACCCTTTCTCGAATAGCTTAAGGCTCGTAACGTATGACATCGATTAACCTTATTACTGTATTTTTGAGTTGTTTTGAGATAAGAAGAGAAAGAAGCTCTAAAAAGCCTAGGGTCGAAAAGGGAATAAAAACTAACCTAATGTTGTCATGCATGGATAAGAATCCTAATGTCTGTCATATTTCTCTCTTGCACAGAGGGAAACAGAGATCCTAGGGGATAAACGGAAAAGAAACAGATATATGCAGTAAACAGTAAACATGCATGAGATGCAGCAGTACAAGCGAGGCAAGGGAGTCCCACTCAACCTCAAACCTGGGAAAACAACAGGAAAAGTGAACAGTATTCACTTCAAACCTTTGGGGGCAAGCAGTACAAGACAACAATCAATATAGAAAAAGAAATAAAACCCAACATCAGCTCTGACAGCAACACCAGCTCCTACAGTAAGCAGCTCAAACAGCAACAGCTTTGGCAGCTACAGTTGATTAACAGCAAAAAAGTTGACAATAACAACTTCAAGCAAGACCCCATCTTCACTCTTCAATGATCCCCAAGCTTTAGATAAGCTCCTGTCTTCAAAAGTATCCCAGCTCTAGCAAGCATGAACCTCAACCAGTAAACAGCTTCAAACAGCATCAAAACCCTAGCTCCAACAGATAACTATCTTTGACGGGCACAAGCTTCGACTTCACCAATCTTCAATGAACTTCATTCTTCAATAGGTTTCCGTCTTCAATGCACTCACTCCAGAAGAAAATCAATTATCAGATTTAGTTGAAATGCTTAACAACTTATTGACAACCAAAGGAAGCCTATAAGCACTTAGCATTGTAGGGGAAAGGTTCCCTCAAAGTTCTACTTCTAAAGTATGTCACTTATCCCTCCAAAGGAAGGATGTGAATACCCTAAAAGGACTTTTTGTCATAGGGAGGAATAGAAGCACAAGATGCTTTCTATGTTTGCAAGAAGAAATCAATCTAATATAAAGCTCTCCCTATATTTCCTATCTCCTAAGTCTTCAAAAGCAACCTTCAAGGAGAAGAATCTTCATGCTCCAAGCTCCATCCTCTGTCTCCAATCATATACAATGTCTTCATAAGCCCCAACGAGCAAATACCAAGCCCCAAGCCCAATTAAAATAACCCAAACTAAACAAACAAGCAAAATGCCCAAGAGGGAAAACACACAATCACCACTCAAATTGAAAAAATCAAGTAAAATAGTAATACTCATTATAAAATCCTAGATTAATTTCTAAGGGAACCTAAATATATACCCTATACCCCATATAAACCCCAAGGCCTAAATCAAACCCTAGGTCCCCAAACTATGCCCTAAACTACACCTAAGTGTTGTGAAACCCTAATTCTAATACCTCTCTTACCCACCTCTCAAACTAACCTAACTTTTAGTCACAAAAATACAACAAAATTCCTAAGGGTACATACTTCCCTAATCTAATCAACCTCACAAGAATCAATCAAAAATCATGCACCAATCTCTCATACCAAATTCAGAAAAATGAAGTATCAAACAAATGTAAAATAAAAGCATTAAGATTGTAAAATATACCAAAAAAATAAAATGCATGAAATTTATATTTTTTAGTTTCATAATTTTCTAGAGGTCCTAAGAGAACTAGGGGAAAAAATACCATCCTAAAATGATTATTTTTCAAATTGATATGAATTATTTCATTAACCTAAAATAAAATGTGAAAATAGAAAATAAAAGAAAAATGCAACTGAGGCGTGACAAATAGCAACAATATGCAGTTCAAAATGAAGTTGGGCTCAGGAGGGGGTGTTAAAAGGAACGCGCATGTTAGGCCCAGCACTCAATTAGAAATTAATTGGAAAATAGCCAGAAAAGGGAAAACTCTCGTGTGAATAGCAATGCAAATCAGTGTAATTTCTATTGGGCTTTCCAAGTGGGGTGCTAGTATCAAGAAATGACTTAAGCCCATCCAATGCTATGTTAATGAACGGTGTGCTTAACTAATGTTCAGAAGCTTTCACAAAATGAAGCAAACTCGTGGCCGTTAGATCCTCAATTGGTCAAAGTCTCACTCATCATCCAAGGGCTATCCTATTGTCTTCCCCATTTTAAACATCTTGGAGGGAACTCACACAGACGGTGGCCGGCGGTGAAACCACCGTCGTCCCCAACCCTCAGTCTCACTAAACCTCACCTAAACACTAACAAAACTATATCAATCAACTCGTTTTTTCATCAACAACTCAACCATGCCCTCCAAATATATTGCATCTTTCTCCATTTTAAAACACAAATGAATTTTCAGAACAAGCTCAAAATGGAATCAACACCATACTCAAAAATAAAGTTCCCAGGATCATCACCACCTAACACTGAGTTAATCTATCTATCAAACTAAGCCTAAATCCTCAAGAATCGTCAGAAATGTTCATCAACAGAAATTGTGTCAACTAACTTTTTGTCTCTAAACCTTGAAATTATGCACCAGAAAGCACCTAACCATGATCTAATATGAATCTAAACATCTAAAACCTAGCAAAACTATATGAATTATGCTACATGTTGAATTTTACTAACCTGCGAATTTTGGATGAACAGAGTGATGAAAGCTTCAAATTAAGCTTCAAGAACCTCCAGATGTTATCAATGACACTTGATTGAACTTTTGTATGCAATAAATCGTGTTGAAACCTCTTGAATCACCAGATGTGATTTTCAATTGCAAGCTATGAACTCCAAATTCTATCACACGATTCTGAAACAATCTTGGCTTGAATTCTATATGGAATTACTGACAAACTCCAAAGGAAACTACTGAATGCAAAAGAATGGATTGAAACGGATCAAAATGATGTAACCGATTTTGTTTTGCAAGGAGCAAATTCAGAATTCTATCTCTCCAATCTCTCTCAATTTTCACCAACCAATGCTCTGAACCACTTCTAATCTATATATAGAACATGCTTGAAAGCTCCAGAAAGTTCTGGAATGATCCCTAGGATAAATTCAATTTCTCATCTCATGTGGAATTTTCCATCTCATGCTCATATGACAATTCTGTTCAGCTTGATGCAGCACCCTATTCTTTGTTCAATTTCTCTCCAAATGGTATTTTGAATGTGTTAGGAGTGATTGGAGCCTTGGTTTTGCTCTTGTGAAGGATTTGGCATGTGTTACTTATGTCATAAGCTACCAAATGCAATTATGAGCAAATGACTTCAAATGAAAAACCCAACATTGCCATTGTCTTTAAAACCTCATTTCTGATTAAAATGATATCTCATATGCCCCATTTTGACCTCAAATCAAAAAATCACAAATTTGACTTTTTAAATGACTTTAATTCTTCCTTTTTTAGGCCATTTTTGCAATTTTGAGATGCAAGCCATTTCAAGCTCTCATGACCACTTGGTTGGACTCAAAACATCATTTTGAACAAGTTTGATGTTGGACAATTTTCCATTTGAAGCTTGCAAATTGGAGTTATGGACCCATGATTGAAATGACCTATAATCTCACTTTCCCAAAATACCTCTGACTTGCCAAGATCATAACTTGAGCTCCACAAATCAGAATGAGGTGTTCTATACCTTTTTGGAAAGCTAAGATCATGAGGAACAACTTTCATGTTCATCAAAAATCCATTTGAAACCTTCTTGGAGGGAAAAAATTGATTGGAAGTCAAGTGACTTTCACAGATAAATTTCAATGTCCTCTGATGACCCATAACTTGCAAGAACCATAACTTGAGTTCCACAAATCTTCTTGAAGACTTCTAGTACTCAAATTAAAGCTAATATTAAGCCCTACAATTCTTATGTTGGCCAAGAATCCATTTGAAACTTTCATTTTAACTTATGTGGCTTTGAAGTCTAGTTTTATACAGGGGATTTTACCCTAGGAACCCTGTATCGAACACCTCTAACCACTCTTGATTCTCTTGAACTTGATCTTGACTCATCCATACACATGCTTTAACATATCACTCCTTGACTTCCATGACCTAGAGCTAGGTCTTGATGCCCTTTCTTTGCTCTCCTTGACTTAGGGTTACCCAGATGAAACCCTACTTGTACACACCTCAACTGTGGTTCTTGAACATGATACCATGACTTGTCTAGGCCTCAATAGGGCTCCTTAGGCCTCCTATGGGATCCATACACACCTCAAATTCATAATTCCATGTTAATGATCTTCAATATATCTCAATTTAGGAGAGAAATCCACCTGTTGACACTCAAATCTCTTCAAAGCTTCAACCCATTCCTTGATGACTTGGATGTTCTTCAGCTTGAATAAAGCCCCCTTAATGTGCTTCCTTAGATAAGAATGGCACTTGATCCCTTGTTAGATGACTGGCTATATTATGATATGCAAATGATGAGACTATGTACATGATGTAACTATGCAAATGATAATGCAATTAAAACATAAACCAGGTGAAATAGGTTGAGCAAATTTTAGGGTGCAACAGCTGCCCCTATTCAAACGGCTTGGACCCGACTGGGTGAAGAGCGAACGGCCTTCAAACAATCGAGGTACGAGACGGTTGAATACCAAGAACCCGGAAATTTGCCAACCGCAGAAACAAACTGCACAAACTGCTTGGATAACAACATCCGCTAACTGAATCCGTTTGTTACGACAACAAACTGATCAATTATCTGATATCAAAAATATGATTTCAACGTCAACCGCCTGTGTAACACCCCAGGCCTTGAGCTCTCTCTTGTCGAAACCTCTCGCCTTTTGTCCATGTTAAAACTCCGTCGTCTGTTAATAAGGAGACAATAAATTAGCGACCGTGTTGGGGATCATTTTCATCAACCCGAAAAAGACTCTATCATTGCGGGGATGGAACTTTGTCCATGTTAGGACTCTACATTCCGTCAACACAGAAAAATCCCGATGACTTCGCTGGGGAAACATTTCTGTTTAATCACAGGGAACTCATCTGCCTATCCATACAGGCAAATCATCTGCCTACACACAGGAAACCCCCTCCGTCTACTTCATACGGGAAAAGTCATCTGCCTGATTACAGGAACCTCCATCCGCCTACTTCATACGGGAAAAGTCATCTGCCTGATCACAGGAAAATCCATCCGCCTGCTTCATACGGGAAAAACATCTGAATACCGTTTCTCTGCCTACCTCTGCAGTAGCCAACTCCGTTGGTCCCAACCCACAAACGACTTTGAGGAGGACTCTACTGGGGACAGTAACACGAGGAAATCACGGTGACTTCCTTTGGGAAAACTTTCGTTAAATATCGAAACACAACTCACATACTCTGCCTATCACGGGAGAATCATCTATCTGGATACCGGAAAGTTCATCCGTCTGCTTCATACGGGAAACTTCATTTGCCTGATTCATACAGGAAAAGGTTCATCTGCCTGCTTCATACGGGAAAAGTCATCTGCCTGATTACAGGAAAGTTCATCCGCCTGCTTCATACGGGAAAACACATCTGCCTGATTCTTACAGGAAAATTCATCCGCCTGCTTCATACGGGAAAACACATCTGCCTGATTCATATAGGAAAAGTTCATCTGCCTGCTTCGTACGGGAAAATACATCTGCCTGATTCATACAGGAAAAGTTCATCCGCCTGCTTCATACGGGAAAACACATCCGCGTGCTTCATACAAGAAAAGTTCATCTGCCTGTTTCATACGGGAAAACTCCATCTGCCTGATTCATACATGAAAAGGTTCATCCGCCTGCTTCGTACGGGAAAAGTCATCTGCCTAATTCATACAGGAAAGTTCATCCGCCTGTTTCATACGGGAAAACACATCTACCTGATTCTTATAGGAAAGTTCATCCGCCTGCTTCATACGGGAAAGTTATCTTGGATATAGCTTCTTTACCTATTCTTTGCAGTAGCTAACTTCACTGGGGATATTCTGAAAATAACTGCCCGATACCCGTTTCGACAACAAGTGACCACTTCTGAAATCTTGATTCATGAAACCCTGCAGTTCCGCCGCGACAGCAAACCGGAGGAAAAAACACTCCGTTAGTCGAATAAGAGAAACTTCAACCAGTAACTCCGTGGGGAATGATAACAAGAACTGCATCATCATATGTCTCATGGTGAGACCTCGACCGTCTGGTAATAGATCTGAATTGTAACTTCATACTCTTGCTGAGAAACACCCCCGAAAGCAAAAGGTTAACCAACCTGATTTATGTTTCAAAATGCGTATGTTTGGCAATGGCGTAATGCTCCATACGACATAGAAATGCTACGCGTTTGTGGGTAGATGCAAACATGATAATGTATGCAAATGCAAATGCAGGTTCAGGCTGCTGGGGAAGGCTCTGACAAGCTTGCTTCAACACGGCTGTTGAGGACAAATGCCACCCTGTTGGGGATGAACGGGTATCGCGAAGTATTCTGGAAAAATAAATGCCGGAAATACAACCAACTCTGCCGGGGAGAGATTACACATCGATTTCCAGTGGGAGGAAAGAACAACACCTGCTGGGAAGATTAACTCAGCTGGGGGAAGAAGCGACCCTTCTGGGAGACCACTGTCTGGGTACAGTTTACAACTCGGAGTTACCACTCCGCTGGGGATAATCATCCTGATGAAAGCACGACGACCTGTGGGGAGAAAGAAAACCATCCTCGGTGGGGATAATCCTTCTGAACCTACCATGACTTGGTTACGTGCCGCGGAAATCCTCCCAGCTGGGGATTGAGCGTGCACATACTCGACTCTCTGGGGAGTATAAACCCTGCAGGGGATACTGATTTCGACTTGCTGGGGATGTCCTGTGGACAACTTCCATGAGGATACTCTTTTGGGGAAACTAATCCTTCCTTCGGTAAGGGATAATCATCGTCTCAACCTCTAGGGATGAGGTGCGACCTGCTAGGAAATAAGGTCAAGTCCTTCTTCCAGGGCCTCTGGCTGGGGCCACCAATTTCTGATTGTCCGCTTCAAGGGAGAGAACCCTGCAAAACACAAACGAGACAAAACAGGCCTATGCAACAGAATCTATCCGGGTTAGCATCCGCGACATTACTTCAATCAATTCGAAGTTTTAGCAATTATTGGCAAGGTCCAACAAGGTTATGCACATGCAAGTTCATCAAAACATCGGCGTTTTCCACATACAAAACAGTAAAGCACAAACATCAAATACTGAATAACATGTTTTATTGATTGAGCCTGTAAATAGGCGAAGCTTTTTACATCGGATGCAACTCCTGAAAAGAGGAAGTTACGCACACACACATACATATATGCACAAAAACCTAAATAAAAAATACAAAACAATATTTGTATACATGTCGGCCACGTGGTGCAGACAAACATCGTGAGCTAATCCTCCTATGACTCGCCTGACTCTGGCGCTTTCCCGGTATTCAATTTTCGGAAGAGATTGTGTTGGATAAACGAACCCTCAGGTACTCCCACACCACTAAGCAATGTAGTATCAAATTCGGACCGCAGTCATTTGCTTTTTCAATCCCTAACTTTTGCGTGAGCCGCCCTTTGCGGGTTTTCGATTCACCGGGATACCCTTTTTTGCCGAAGTCGCCCTTTGCAGGTTTTCGACTTCGCGGGTGTACATATTTTCAATTTTATCCCTAACTTTTTCCCGAACCTTTTATTCATTTTTTACGGTTCGCCAGGATGCCCCATTTTTGCCTGGACTCTCTTTTTACTGTCCAGCGGGTCACTTTCAAGCAAAGTATTTTTTAACTGCGTCCGAATTCACAGGAGACGTAAAGTATTCACCATCCATGGTGGATAGTAACAAGGCTCCTCCAGAGAAGACTTTTCTGACAACGTAGGGACCTTCGTAATTAGGAGTCCACTTGCTCCTGTGATCTGTTTGTGGTGGGAGAATCTTTTTCAAAACAAGATCGCCCGTATGCGAGATAAGCTAGCCTCTTCTCATCCATTAAACTGAGTTGATTCAGTCTATCCTTAACCCATTCTGCCTCGTCAAGTTGGACATCTCGTAAAACCCTCAAGGAAGGAATCTCCACCTCCAACGGTAACACTACCTCCACCCCATATACCAATGAAAAAGGGGTTGCCCCGGTTGATGTGCGTACCGTTGTACGATAACTGTGCAAAGCGAAAGGTAGCATCTCGTGCCAGTCCTTGTAGGTCACAACCATCTTCTGAACAATCTTCTTTATGTTCTTATTGGCCGCTTCAACAGCGTCGTTCATCTTGGGCCGATAAGGAGAAGAGTTGTGATGTTCGATCTTAAAATTCTGACACAGCTCTTTCATCATTTTGTTATTCAAACTCGAACCATTGTCGGTGATAATCCGCTCAGGGATTCCATATCTGCAGATAATATCTCGTTTGATAAACCTGGCGACCACTTGTTTGGTGACATTGGCATATGATGCTGCCTCCACCCATTTGGTGAAGTAATCAATTGCCACCAAGATGAACCGGTGTTCGTTGGATGTCGTAGGTTCAATCTTGCCAATCATATCAATTCCCCACATCGAGAAGGGCCACGGTGATGACATCACATTCAGAGGACTTGGAGGCACATGGACTTTATCCGCGTAAATTTGGCATTTATGATACCTCTTTGCAAACTTGAAACACTCTGTTTCCATAGTTAGCCAATAGTAACCTGCCCGCAGCAGTTTTCTCGTCATAGCATGCCCACCATCATGTGTACCAAATGTACCCTCATGTATCTCTTCCATAAGCAACTTCGCCTCTTTCTCATCTACACAGCGTAGCAACACCAAGTCGTGGTTTCTTTTGTATAGGACACCGTCAGGATTCAGATAGAAATTGCTAGCCAATCTCTTGAGAATCTTCTGATCCCGACTGGATGCCCCAACCGGATACTCCTTATTCTTCAGGAAATTCTGGATGTCAAAGTACCAGGGTAGACCATCGGGAGCCTCATCAATGGCAAATATGAATGCAGGCCTATCAAGCCGAGAGATAACAATCCGGGGAGCCTCGTTCCAGAAGTTAACTTTATACATCGAAGACAATGTCGCCAGGGCGTCAGCCATTTGATTTTCTGCTCGCTGCACATGATGCAATTCCACCTTGTCAAAGAAATGTAACAATCTCCTTGCATAATTCATATATGGTATTAAATTGGGCTGAGTCTCCGTATACATCCAGATGCTTGATTCGCAAATCAATAGCTTCTTCCAGACCCATGATGCAAGCCTCGTATTCAGCCTCATTATTGGTAACGGGAAAGGTCAATCGGGCAGTAAAGGGGATGTGCGACCCCTGAGGAGTAGTAATAATTGCACCTATTCCGCTACCATAGGAATTTACAGCTCCGTCAAATATCAACTGCCATTTGGAACCCATCTCTGGTCCTTCGTCCGGCAACGGCTCGTCACAATCTTTCATCTTCAGGTACATGATATCCTCATCAGGAAAATCAAACCTCATCGACTGGTAGTCCTCAACAGGCTGCTCCGCAAGGTACTCTGACAGGATGCTGCCTTTAATAGCCTTTTGCGAGACATATTGAATATCGTATTCGGTTAACACCATCTGCCATCAGGCAATTCTTCCGGAGAGTGCTTGCTTTTCAAACACGTATTTGATTGGATCCATCTTTGAAATTAGCATGGTTGTATGATTCAGCATGTATTGCCTCAAACGTTTGGCGGCCAAGACTAGCGCGCAACACGTCTTCTCGAGCATTGAGTATCTGGACTCACAGTCAGTAAACTTCTTACTCAAATAGTAGATCACATGCTCTTTACGTCCGGTCTCGTCGTGTTGACCGAGAACACAACCCATACTTTCCTCAAGAATTGTCAAATACATAATCAAAGGTCTCCCTACCACTGGGGGTATCAAAACAGGAGGTTCCTGCAAGTATTCTTTTATCTTGTCGAACGCCTTTTGATAATTTTCATTCCAGGTCAACACCTGATCCTTTTTCAACAACTTGAATAACGGCCCGCATGTCGCAGTTAGGTGAGATATGAACCTGGCGATATAGTTCAGTCTCCCTAAAAATCCACGCACTTCTTTTTCTGTTTTAGGCGTCGACATTTCTTGTATTGCTTTTATTTTCGTAGGATCAACCTCTATTCCTTTTTCGCTCACGATAAACCCCAGTAGTTTACCCGATCTCACCCCAAAGGTGCATTTATTAGGGTTCAGTCTCAACCTGAACTTCCTGAGCCTCTTGAACAGTTTCAGCAGATTAACCAAATGCTCCTCCTCCGTCTGGGATTTGGCAATCATATCATCAACATAAACCTCGATCTCTTTATGCATCATGTCATGAAAGAGAGTCGTCATAGCACGTTGATATGTTGCCCCAGCATTCTTCAACCTGAAGGGCATCACTTTGTAGCAAAATGTTCCCCAGGGAGTAATGAAGGTAGTCTTCTCCATGTCTTCTGGAGCCATTTTGATCTGATTGTAACCCGAGAAGCCATCCATGAAGGAGAATACGAAGAACTGAGCAGTGTTATCAACCAGCACATCGATGTGAGGAAGTGGAAAGTCATCTTTCGGGCTCGCTTTGTTCAAATCACGGTAGTCTACACACATTCGCACTTTACCGTCTTTCTTTGGCACTGGCACAATATTAGCGACCCATGAGGGATATTTTGTAACAGCTAGGAAACCCGCATCCCACTGTTTTTGAACTTCCTCCTTGATCTTCACAGCCATATCTAGTCTAGTTCTTCGGAGTTTCTGCTTAATAGGTGGACATTCCTCTCGCAGTGGCAGACGGTGAACAACCATATCCGTATCCAACCCAGGCATATCCTCGTACGACCAAGCAAATATATCACTGTACTCTTTGAGCATCTCAACCAACTTTTGCTTGATGTCGCTCTGCAGCGCAGCCCCTATACGGATGTTTCTCACAACCTCTTCCGACCCCAAGTTGATAATCTCAATGACTTCCTCATGAGGCAGAATGATTCTTTCTTCTTGTTTCAATAACCAGATCAACTCTTTTGGCACATCGCTATCTTCAACAATCTCTTCCTCAGCCTGAAATACCGGGTGCTCGAAGTCGAAGTGAGTCATAGGCGGTTCATAGATGTCATCTGAAATAGTAATCCTGCAAAGGAAATGGTTAAATGCTTCAAAATGCAGACAAAGCAAATAACCACATTGCCACCTTATTGTAAAAGACAAAAACAGAAAAAACAGGGATCACAATATTTGTATATGAAAAACGCCTTTATTTCATGATTAAACAATGTAATGTACATAATCAAGTGGCCCTAAGCAAAATCACTATGCCCCGGGTAGGACACATGATTATTCAACAATTAAGAAAACAAATCATTACTGTTTAGTTGTCACGGGAACAGTTTCCCGGATAGACCAATTGCAGAGACTTTGTCCTGGCACGCTTGGCTTGATCCACGCGTCCATATCACAGTCGCTATCTCCGTCTTCAGCATCGGAAATAGCATTGATGGTCTCAAAGCTCACCCCGCTTGGCGTAATCGTGACTGGTCCCTTGAACCTGGGCGCTCCTGAAGAGGATGTTGACGCCGAAGGTCGATATCCTAGCCCAAACTTGTCATTCTTTACGGGAATCTCCAATACCTGCCCCCAGCCTTTAGTCTCACTAGTCTGCACTAAAGCCTGAGCCTCTTTGTAGGAGGACACTGCCACATCTGATATTTTGCTGGAACCCTGAGCTTTTTCTTTAATTCAAACCCCTCAAAGGCTTGACAGGGTGTTTCGTGTGTTTCGCCGTCGACCTCCACATATTTGAACGAAGATAAATGGCTAACCAGAATATCTTCCTCTCCACAAACAGTGACGACACTATCCCCCACCATATACTTCAGCTTTTGGTGCAACGTGGATGTGACTACCCCGGCAGCATGAATCCATGGGCGCCCAAGAAGACAACTATACGCTGGCTGGATGTCCATTATATAGAATTCAGTTTCAAATATTTCAGGCCCCACTTGCAATGGTAATGTTATTGATCTGAAAACCGACCTCCTCGTTCCATCGAAGATAATCCCCCTGATATCCAACTTCATCATGGCTTTCTTCGGTAGCACATTCAGGGAATATCTAGTGTCTACTAAAACATGGGACATGACCGTGCCCCGACATTCTACTGACACATGCAATGCCATATTGTGCTCTCGCCCTCTCGGAGTCAAATCAAAGTCTGTGAAGCCCAGACTGTGCCCCGCATTGACATGCGCCATCACCCCTTCTAACTGATTAATAGAAACCTCTTGAGGAACGAACGACGTGTCTAGAATCTTCAGCAAAGCGTTCCGATGGGCCTCGGAACATAACAGCAATGATAGGATGGAAATTTTTGACGGTGTTTGCTAGAGGTACTCCACGATTTTGTAATCACTTTTATGAATGAGCCTCATAAACTCCTCCACATCCTTAAGTGACGTTTCCTTTTCATTCGACTGAGACGGACCACCCTCAGTTACCTTGGCTCTACCCTTGGCTAATCTTTCTGCCTCTACCTCGGGTGACGTGAAGATTCTTCCGCTTCTTGTCATACCCCCTGTTCCGACAACATTATCTACAACCCCAGTTGGTTGTCCATTGACTTCAATTTTCTCAC
Organism: Lathyrus sativus; assembly: GCA_963859935.3. Classification (NCBI taxonomy): domain Eukaryota; kingdom Viridiplantae; phylum Streptophyta; class Magnoliopsida; order Fabales; family Fabaceae; genus Lathyrus; species Lathyrus sativus. Next base: position 271,519,478 of record OZ012739.1, read on the forward strand.
CATCGCAATATACCTCCAATCCATAAGTCCACGACACTGCTTTAGTACTCTCAAAAGGGACTGGTCCTGCTTTAGTAATTGTGATCGTTGGCCGCCTGGCAGGCGCCGTTATCGTTATTGTTTTCCTCGGAATCGTCACCGTCGCAACATCATTTTGCTCATCACACAACGCCTCTACAGGCTTTTCAACCGCGGTTCGATCAAATTGCAAGGTACCTTCATCCATCATAGCCTGAATGCCCTGCTTCAACTCATTACAACCCTTTGGTTGGGTCCAACAATCCAAGCAAAATTCATCACAACCCGGGAATACACCCCCTTTTAACAACGTGCTTTTAATCTCACCCAACGGTGTCTTCAGCTCATTGACATCCATCACTAGATTCAAATTCTCTTCTGTCAAGATGGCATTTGCCCCATGATTGGGCATAGGCTGTTGTACAATATTTGGACCCACCTGTCCAAAGTTGATAGCTTTGCTGTCCAGCAAATCCTAAACTTTGTGTTTAAATGCCTGACAAGCTTCTACATCATGCCCGGGTGCCCCGGAATGGAATTCGCAATGCTTGCTGGCGTCATATCCATAAGGGAGTACCGCCCCTGTAGGCGGTGCCAAAGTCCTCTTTTCAACCAAGTTCAACCCTAGCAGGGTCTGGTGGAGTTCTGCATACGTGGAAGGAGGTGCGTCGAACACTCTTTTCGGCCTCGCATTCTGTACCCTTCTCTGACTAGGATTTTGTCCTTGTTGTTGTTGTGGTTGTTGTTGTTGTTGCTGAGGCTACCCTTGTTGAGGAAAAGGGATAGTGACACTGGCTATCTGTTGCGGCTGAACATACTGATTTCTTCCTCTGCCCATGCCCCTGCCACCAAACACGGCACTAGTATCACCCTGTCGTCTACCACCAAATGCTTTTCTGGCACCTCCAGTTGAAGTAGACTCACCTGCTTGGAACCTTCCAACTTTAATCCCGTTCTCGATCATCTCCCCCATAAGAATCAAATCAGAGAAACTGCTCAATGACACACTAAACAATTTTTCGTAGAACACCCCTGTAAATGTCCCAATGAACATGTCATTCATCTCCCTTTCAATTAAAGAAGGATGCACCCTCGCTGCAATATCGCGCCACCTTTGCGCATACTCTTTGAAACATTCACCGTTCTTCTGTGACAAACCCTGCAATTGGACCCGGTTTGGCGCCAGATCGCTATTATATTTGTAATGTGTCACGAAAGCATCCGCCAACTACTTCCAGGTTTTGATCTGGGTGGGCTCCAGCCCCGTATACCATTCAAGTGAAGGTCCTGACAAGCTATCTTGAAAGAAATGCATGAGCATCCTTTCATCATCTGAATACACGGACATCCTCCTGTAATAAGAGCGGACATGGACCTTAGGGCAGGTGTCCCCCTTGTATTTGTCAAATGTTGGGGCCTTGAATTTCAACGGCACCCTCAGCCCTGGTACCAAGCCCATTGTAGTCATATCCAAACCGGTGGAGTTCTGATTCACTACCCCCTTCATCTATTCTTCAAGCATTCTGATCCTCTGCACAGGATCAACAGGTCCTTCAAACCCTATGCCTCTTCTTGAAAAGGTGTCTTCCTGGCGGTCTTCACCCCAATTCATATTTTCATTTCCATATCCGTCATAACCAGTGTTGCGACCAAACCCTTGCTGATTGATCATGGGACCTCGTCCCCCGTTACCGAAACCCTGGTTGACCCTAACAGGTCCAAACCCAGTGTTGACAGGAATCACCCCAGCACCATTCATATTACCAAATCCACCATACCCCTGGTTAGCGTTACCAAAACCGCCGTAACCGAAACCCTGAGTGTTGAAGCCGAATTTCCCATCCTGATTGACGTAATCAAATCCTTGATCATTGTAGCCGAAACCATTGTTGCAGAAACCATTACCGCCATTGTTGTTACCGCCGCCTTGGTTGGCGTCCCCAAATCTAACATTGTTAACAACAGTCTCATTTCCATTCCCTGTGTTGCCATTGCCAGCGCCAGCGCCATCGTTTACAACCACAACCGGTGGGGTCACTACAGGTGGAACCACAGGCGTAGGGGGCCCATCCTCCGGAATAGTCTCCACATGCGCAGAATTGTGGTCATTGTTGCCATTCCTATTAGTCTGCGTCAGCAACGGCTGTACCAAAGTCTGGAGGCTCTCCTGGCCTTTAGCAATGTTCTCCATTGCTTGCATGAATAGATTCAGCTTCTCGCAGATTTCCTGCATCTCCACTTGGACTTGATCCATGATTCTCTTGCAGTTGTTTCGGGTTGAGTAGCGGTGGACTCTTTGTTCGTCAATCCTGAAAAACCTGTGAGATGCAGGAAATAAGATACAAATTCAACCGGTAACTGGCGATGCAAAAATGAATATGCAGATGCAATATGTGTCTGTGCGTTAGGGAGATCAACCCCCGATTCTAGTGCCAAAGTGCCAGTGTAGTGACAGTGATAGTAATAAGAAGCTCGAAATCCAATCATGGAAACATCTCATATATTGCGGAAAAGCCCATCAAGTCAGGAATACAATATTACTGAGTGTACAAAAGGAAGGCATGACCTCAACCAACAATCCTGGTGATGGCCAGCACAATGCAAATAAAGCATACACATCAGTACATGAGATAATCAAGTGCGACCATATGCCTGGTACTCCTCTAATAATCTCTTAGTCTTGGGATGATTCGGCTGAGAAAGCAACCCTTCGACGAGTGAGTCTCTTTGCCTGATAACACACTGGAGATCGCCAATGGATTCCTCCCAAACACCTTCCCCAAAGCAATCTTCTAGCTTTCGCTTCTGGGACGCAGACTCTTTCTTGCGCTTGATGACTTTGTTCAAGGCATTCTGGACATCATACCTCCGTGTAACCTCTTCTTCTAACCTCTTCTGGCTATCTTTCAACTGACCTTCTAGCTCAGAGATCTGCAGCTTCAGTTTGTCTTCTCTTTCCTTATTGCCGGTTGTTGAACCCCAAAATTTGCCCAATATTTCATTACCTAGCTTGTGCTTCATTTCATTCACATTAGCATTATCATTTGCATTTCATTGACATGTATGCAGGAGATCAAGAGGTATGATTACCAATCAAGAGCTACACAAGAGTTTGAAGCTAGATAAGAAGGTTATTCAGGTGCTTAAGGGTTGATATCCTTGCCAGAGAAGATTCTCAGAGAGAGTGGTTGAAACCAAGGTTGTGTGTCTCCTAACTTGAGAGTTGTGGGAGCTCCTCAGATGATTCTGAAGCCAAGAATGTGAAATTGAAGCCTTGAGAGAGCTTATGAGATGTCTTGAAAGCCATCATGAGGCCTAGATAGGTCATTGTGCAAGATTAAGAAGACTCAGCCATGAGTGGTGCAATTAGGGTTTAACTGGGTCAACCCTAAGTCAACTGATGAGTTGAACAAGGTTGAGACCTAGTCCAAAGGCCATGTGATCATGGATTGATACATTGAGATGTTATAAGGATGATTCCAAGGTCAACTCATCATGATTGAAGAGTCTGAGAAGTTTCAAGCTAGGGTTTCTAAGGCTTGACAGTGTAAAATCCCCTGGTTTGATCCCTATCTTCAAGGCAGTTTAGCTCAAGATGTGATTGTCATCTCATCTTGGCCCCAACATGAATGTTGTATAGCTTGTTCTTAGCTTTAATTTGAGTACTAGAAGTCCTTGATAGGATTTGTATAACTTAAGTTATGACTTTGACAAGTTACAGGTCATCTGAGGTATGTGAATTTGGGGGCTTGAAAGTTACCCAACTTGCATCAAACTTTTTCCCAAGAAGTATGACTCCTATGAACTTTTGGTCAACATGAATGTTGTTCCTTATCCTCTTAGCTTTCTAGAGAGTACTATAAGTCCTTGATAGGATTTGTAGAACTCAAGTTATGGCTTTGACAAGTCAAGGGCATTTTGGTCATTTGGAGATTACAGGTCATTTCAACCATAAGGCCATAGCTCCCATTTCCAAGCTTCAAATGGGAAAATGTTCAACATCAATCTTGTTCAAAATGATGTTTTAAGGCTATTAAAGAGGTCATGAGATGATGGAAATGCTTATAGCTCAAAGTTTCAAAAATGACCTAAAAAAAGGGCATAAGTTAAATAAACCAAAGTTGGAAATTGATATTTTCAATCTACACATCCAAACCATGGCATGTAATATATCATTTTGACTCTAGAAAACATTTTAAGAACATTGTTTTAGCCACATTTTTTATTTAAGGTCTAATTTGTGGACTTGCTTTGAAAAGTGATTACTTACATCATAAGTAACATGTGCAAAACCCAAATTCAAGGCATGAGCAAGGCCCCTTGCAAGCCAAACACTTTCAAAATGTCACTAGGGGAGAAATTGGAAGTGAATGATGTTGGTTTCAAGCTGTTTGCAGAATTATGCATGTCATGGCATATGGTTGAAAATCTCATGACATGAGAGATTGGAAATCTCATGTCATGAGAGATTGAAAATCTCATGACATGAGAGATTGAAAATCTCATCCATACATCATCTATATATTGCGTAGAGGTGATCCAATGCAAAGGTTGGTGATGATTGAAGGAGAGAGCATAGATTGAGATTGAGATTTCTTGGCTTGCAACTGAATTCGGTTTCACCAATTTCTTCACTTTCCATCCATTTTCTTGATTGCAACTTCTTCCATGGATGCGAGGGATTGAATCCAGATCATAATCCAAGAGAATTCGTGGCTGAATCGTGTATGAGCAATTGAATTTTTCCACCTGCAACTCACCATCGGGTTTCAAGATTCAGGAGCTTTCAACCAGTTCTATTGCATACAAAAGCAAGGAAAGGATCCATTGGTCGTGTCTGGAAGGTTGGAGAGCTTGATTTGAAGGTTTAGTGCATCTGTTCATCCAAGATTTTCAGGTTAGTAACTTTCTTCCTCTAGCATGAATTAGGTAGAATCAAGATGAATTAGGGTGTTAGATGCATTGTAGAACGGTGTAGGAATGATTTCAGACCATTAATTTGAGAATTAGTGACCAATCTAGGGTGTTACCATTTTTGGTTGAGAGTTGGTTATGGTGAATCTTGAGATTTCAGAGAGAATTAAAGGCATGAATGAATTCGTGAGGGAATTTGGGACATGTTTCATTAAGGGATCGTGGCCTATAGTGGACTCTAGGTTGAACTAGGGTTGTGGAATGGTGACCGGAGCACCACCGGTGGTGGCCGGAGATGCGCGTGAAGTTCAGAGGTTCAAAAGGTAGAAGATGACTCTAGAGCCATTGGATATGGTGAGACCTTTGACTAGAAGAGTGATCCAACAGCCACGTTTTAATTTCAATTTGTGAAGGATCTGAGTTAATGGAACGCAGCGTTTCATTTATTTGTGGTTCTGGGCTTAGTGAAAAGATTGATATCAGCACCCCCCCCCCCATGGCCCAATCCATTATATGAACTGATTCTGGTTACTATCCACACCGTGCATTTATTATTTTATTTCAATTTTCTTTATTTTCTTCATTTTGTTCATGGTTCTTGATAAAATCATAATAAATTGAAAAATGATCCAATTAATCCCATTCTTTTTGCATTATACTCATGATTGAGTCTAGTATTTTTTAGATAAAAAATATTTTTAGTTCATGCATTTTCTGATTTTATGATAATTTTATATTTTAATTGATATTAAAATGGTTATGTTTGATACCTAATTTTGTGGAATTTTGTGTGATCATGTGGTGATGAGTTTGATCCTGATTTTTTCTGTACGATTAGTTTAGACATGTATGCTCCCATAGAATTTTTCTCACATTTTTGTGATGAAAATAGGTGTGTTTTCTAGATTGAGCTTTAGGTGCTTCCTTCTAGGGTTTAGGTTTAGTACCTTATACTGTAGAATTTATTTCTAGGTCTTATTTGATGGTTTGATCTCTGGAATTAATATGGTAGAGTCATGATTGACCTAGGTTCCCATAGTTATTTTTGTAGGATTTTACAATTGGTTTTAGTATTTTAGTTAGGACTAACTTTAGTACTAGGTTTTAGGTGATCCTAACTTACTAGCTCAACTAGATTAACCTCCTTTAGTTCCCTTAGATTAGGGTTTTGCTTTGTTTGCCTTTGGTTGAGATTGAAGACAAGTTGAAGACAAGGTGAGGATGCTTGAAGTTGCTTGAAGTACTTGTTGCTTGGAGTTGCTTGTGCCTGAAGGTGTCTGATGAAGATTTAGGAGGTAGGATACATAGGGAAATCCTTAGAGTTATAATGACTTCTTTCACAAATATGGAAAGCATCTTGTGCTTCCATTCCTCCCAATGACTAAAAGTCCTTCTAAGATAATCACATCCCTCCTTTGGAGGGATGAGTGGCTTTATCTGGGAAGTAGAACTTTGAGGGAACCAGTCTCTCATAATGATGAACCCTTACAGGCTTCCTTTGGTTGTCAATAAGCTGTTCATCATCTCCACTCATTCTGTTAAATCAATTGTCTTCTGGTTTGAGTATCTTGAAAGATGTTGGGCTTGAGTTTGAAGATGAGGACTTCATTGAAGAGTGTGGAAAAGGATGATTCCTTGAGCATTGCCATTGCAGCTGAAGCTTGAAGAGCAAAAAGAACAAGTTGATACTTGAAGATCCAATTGAGATTGAGTGTAGAGCTGAAGCTTGAGGACTAAGTTGATACTAGTAAAGCAAAGAGAGCTGAAGCTTGAAGACTAAGTTGATACTTATGAAGAGGATTCAATTGAGATTGAGTGTAGAGCTGAGGCTTGAGGAATAAAAGATAAGTTGATACTTACATTGATGCTTGGAGAGCCTGAAGGAATCAAGTTGACCCTTGTAGTTAGGAGTGAAGCCTGAAGGTGGAACTGACTGAAGAGCTGAAGCTTGGAGAGGAGAGAACAAGCTGATACTTATGTTTGATGGATTGAAATCTTGGAGGAGCAAGTTGATGCATGTCATGGAGGATGATAGCCTTGAAGGGTGGTTGAAGTCTGAAGACTGGATTGATGTCAAAAGGGAGTTGTTGATCTGCTTTCTTGTCTATTTTCTTTTCTGTGCTGATGTGCCTTGTTTGACTTGCTTGATGCATTAGAACAAGTTCATATCTAGACTGACTTTAATCTAGGAGCATGATTGCACTAGAGGTTGAGTTGCTCCCTCTGCTTGTATTGTTACTGTATGGCTTCCCTTGCCCATGTGGTTTGTGTTTGCTTGATAGCATGTTATTCTTACTGTATGATTGCAGTTTATTCTATTTTGCTTGATAACATGTTATTTCTTCTGTATGATTACAGTTATTCATATCTGGCTTGAGGTTGAGATGAGCTTGTGGAGGCTGATGCCCCACACACATTTCCTCCCTCACTTGCATTGCATGCATTTTACAGTCGTTTACTGTATATCTGTTTACTGTTTAAGCTGATGCTTTATCTGTTTCTGTTTATCATTGACATGATCCCTTAGGAATCTCACTTCCTTTGATAAGGAAGTGATGATCGAACTTTAGGTTGAAACCTATGCATGATAAGTTCTAGGAGTTCCCTGTTCAAACTTCAACCATAGGATGAATCCTTGGCATGACAACAGTAGGACTTGATAGTCTCCCTTTAGTTGAGCCTGTTCTCTTCTCATCTCAAAACAACTTAAGATACAGTAATCATGAATGATTTCTTTCGTACGTTACGAGCCTTAAGCTATCTGAGAAAGGATTGTTGGAGAACTTCTTTCCAACAGTCCGAATGTTTAGTATGGTACCCTTTGGGTGACATGCGACACATTCACTCTCAGGTCATAGTCTTTAGTGCGATTGAAATTGCAAACACAATAAAAAACACTTCTTTCGTAAAAGACAAAAAAAAACTTCAAACCTTTTTGCCCCGTGGGCCCGTAATTCAAAGGAAGCTTTTCTGAAGAAAAGAGTGTCGTTAAACTTCAGCGCCACCGCAAACAAGCTTTGTCCCTAACTGCTGGAACTGCTGTTTAGGCCTACTCGATAAAACAGATGAATCTGAATCCCCGCTATCCGTATTATCCCGAACTACGTAAGCTCTGATCTCTCATACCTGTTGAGAGTACGTAGGCACAATACTGATGTATTGGCGAGCCACCTTCCCCGTAACCCGTAGTTAGGCGAACTACGTTGACTTTAACTTCTCATTCTCTGATGAGAATACGTAGGCATAAAGCGCGACGCTTTGCCAAGTCATTTTTCTTTTCTTTTTAAGCCAGCCTTGATAGGTAGATAGATAAACCAACTCGTCCAGTAAACACAACAAGCGTGGATCTCGTCGAGTACGACGGACGTGAGGGGTGCTAATACCTTCCCATTGCGTAACCGACTCCCGAACCCAGACAACGGTTGCGATGACCTTGTCTTATACCTTTTCGTCAGGTTTTTCCGATCGTTTCCTTTCCCGTTCTGAGGGATAAATAACGAAAGGTGGCGACTCTTCTGTTTTGCCGGCACCTTATTTTTGCGGAAGCGAAACCGGTCAGTACGACGTTCCAGGTTTTATTGAATGCAGAGATATCCCGATAGGCTATATCAAGTGCTTTCTTCTTAGGCTCCAGCATATCATGATAGCTCTTGAAGTCTATCCCCAAACGTTCATGCTTCTTTCGTTGTTCAGTCAGTTCTGTACCTAGTTGATTCACCAGCTTCGTTTGCTGCTCGAAGGAATATACGGCCTCATTCCTTTCGCTCCTGAGTTGCACTAGCTCTTCTTCCAACTTCTCGTTGCCTTTCATCAGCTCTTCTTTCTCCTTCACAACTTGCTCGTATCTCTCAATAGACACAGTAGTTGGCTCCTCAATCACGGGGGAAGCAGGAGGTAATACTGCAGGAAACGGCATCAGCGCCTGCTTTGCTCTATCTTGGATCCAGACTTTGTACGGGGCATAGGCTTGACAATCATTCTTACCCAACAACGTCTTACCCCTCTTGTTGATGTTTCTCCAAGCATGCTGAAGATTTGACAATAGTTCTCCCTTCAAATCACCTGTGAAGTACAAAGATTCCTGCACTTCCTCCTCTTTTGGCGGGCTTTTCAAAGCATACCCAAATTGCCTGATCAACAATGAAGGATTGTAGTTAATGCACCCTTTCCTCCCAATCAGAGGAACGTTAGGATATCCGGCGCAGCTGTAGATGATCACAGATCCCAGTAGATCTTTATTAAACCAGACAACGTCTTCTGAAGAAAGTCCCATCAGATGCTCAAACCAATCCACCGTATCTGCAAACTCAGCGAAGATACCCTTCTTGGGCAGATGACTCTTAAACCACATATACAGTAAAGGCCCACAACAAGAGACGTTCTTGCCCCTCCTGTTCTCGTTCTTATAATGCAGTGAGTGATAGAAATCTCCAATCAAAGTAGGCATAGGATTGCCTGAAGCAAATATATAGAACGCATCCAGATCAACGAAGTCAGGCAGGTTCGGGAACACTACAATGCCAGAGATACACAGAGCAAGAATAACATTAAACACAGTCCAACATCCACTATTGGCATACTCTTGTGCTTTCCCAACCAAGAACTTGAGAGAAAAACCAGACACTCCATTCCACGAGGTTAACAGCAACTCTGAGGAGTCTAAATGCAAGGCAACAGCCAAATCCTCCAGTTTGGGCTCAGCATCCATATGAATGAAAGGCACCCTGTTCTGAATGGTCAACTCTAAGATCTCAGCATATTCCTCCATAGTCAGAGCCAAAATGAAGTCAAGGAAAGTAAAAAACCTCAACGGGGGATCATAGAACTACATTAGCGTGTACAATCCGTTGCGCTCATACATGGATGGTTTATAAACCAATCTAAGTAGTTTCCCATAGCTCTTCCTGAAGCTTCTCTTCACATCATCATCAGCTAGAGATATCAAACCAAGCAAAGAAGAAACATCTGGAGTAGGCAACTTATACGCCACAGTCTTCTTCAGAGTATCCATAATATCAACCGACAGAAATCCGGGCCACTAGAATCAGAGATATGAAAATGCACCTGCAACACAAACACACGTTAATGATATGCAACATGAGTATGCAACAATGTAGTATGCAACATGCAACAGGGATCAAGTGATATATTGCTGAAGAGATCCATCCACAATATCTGTCTCAACAGTCCCACAATACTGCTCAAACCTGGTCTCAACAGACCCACAACAATGCTCCACCTTGCCTCAACAGGCTCAAAACAATGCTCCAACCTGGTCTCGACAGACCTATAACACTGCTTGGGTGAAGAAACCCTAAGTAACCACACATACTGATCCAAAATCCAGAAAACTGGGTAGTCTGGAGGTCAAGTTTCCTGCATGCCCCAATCCCTCTCACAGGTAGGTGTCCTATCACCTGACTCAAGGTACGGCATCCTATGCGGTCGTCGGCGTCACAGACTTTCAAGACTGATGATACGATACCCAGAAGGTGTGGCATCATCATGTCTTGAAGAGGCCTCACTTAGCCAACTTCCAAATGATCGGTCCCCGGAGTCGACAATCCAACTAACCAACAACCCCCTCAACCCAAAGGGTTGAAAAAGAAGTCAACCAGAAGAACCTCGTTCGAGCGTGGATTTTGCGGGACACTGGTACATGCAAAGCATGCACGCGCCCACTACTTTCCACAACTAATTCTAGGTGCACTCAAGCTCAGGTCCGACTTATCTCTCAATAGATCACCCCCTCCCCACAGCAGCAATAACAATATAAAGCTGACAATAAAATGCGGAAAGTAAAGACAAAAATGTAAATCCATACAAAACCCACGACGAGAAAACAAGCGCTAGGACTGACTCGCGTAGGGAACTGTTGGATTCCCCAGCAGAGTCGCCAGCTGTTGCTACTGCAAAAATCGGCGCCGGCTATGACAGAAGAGTCGCCACCGTGCGTTATTTATCCCAAAGGAGGGAAAGGAAACGCTCGAAGTAAACCTACCGCAAAGACGGGGAAGGAATGGTCATCACAACCAAATCCTGGATTCGGGAGTCGGTTACGCAAGGGGAAGGTATTAGCACCCCTCACGTCCGTCGTACTCGACGGGATCCACGCTTGTTTTCTAGTACGGATTGTTACTCTATCTATACTAAAGGTCTAGGCTTAAAAGAAAATGACTCGGCAAAGTATCGCACTTTATGCCTACGTATTCCCGTCTGGAACGAGAAATAAGAGTCAACGTAGTTCGCCTACCTACGGGTTAAGGGGGGAAGGTTGCTCGCTAGGATACGGCATCCTATGCCTACGTACTTTCATACAGCATGAAAGATCAGAGCAAACGTAGTTCGGGCTACGGAAGACACAAGCTTGTCTGACTGGTTTTTTATTACCTTATGAAAGGGTTTTTCTTGATTAAGAGTCCAAGCGGACAAAAATGACACTTTGATGTTTGTTTTCAGTCTTTTACGCAAGAACTGTCTTTTTATGATGTTCGCAATCTCTGTCGCACTAGAGACTATGATCTGAGAGTGACTATGTCGCGTGTCACCCAAAGGGTGCCACACTAAGCAGTCGGACTACTGGAAAGAAACTCTCCAGCAACCCTTTCTCGAATAGCTTAAGGCTCGTAATGTACGACATCGATTAACCTTATTACTGTATTTTTGAGTTGTTTCGAGATAAGAAGAGAAAGAAGCTCTAAAAAGCCTAGGGTCGAAAAGGGAATAAAAACTAACCTAATGTTGTCATGCATGGATAAGAATCCTAATGTCTGTCATATTTCTCTCTTGCACAGAGGGAAACAGAGATCCTAGGGGATAAACGGAAAAGAAACAGATATATGCAGTAAACAGTAAACATGCATGAGATGCAGCAGTACAAGCGAGGCAAGGGAGTCCCACTCAACCTCGAACCTGGGCAAACAACAGGAAAAGTGAACAGTATTCACTTCAAACCTTTGGGGGCAAGCAGTACAAGCCAACAATCAATACAAAAAAAGAAATAAAACCCAACATCAGCTCTGACAGCAACACCAGCTCCTACAGTAAGCAGCTCAAACAGCAACAGCTCTGGCAGCTACAGTTGATTAACAACAAAAAAGTTGACAATAACAACTTCAAGCAAGACCCCATCTTCACTCTTCAATGATCCCCAAGCTTTAGATAAGCTCATGTCTTCAAAAGTATCCCAGCTCTAGTAAGCATGAACCTCAACCAGTAGACAGCTTCAAACAACAGCAAAACCCTAGCTCCAACAGATAACTATCTTTGACGGGCACAAGCTTCGACTTCACCAATCTTCAATGAACTTCATTATTCAATAGGTTTCCGTATTCAATGCACTCACTCCAGAAGAGAATCAATTATCAGATTAAGTTGAAATGCTAAACAGCTTATTGACAACCAAAGGAAGCCTATAAGCACTTAGCATTGTAGGGGAAAGGTTCCCTCAAAGTTCTACTTCTAAAGTATGTCACTTATCCCTCCAAAGGAAGGATGTGAATATCCTAAAAGGACTTTTTGTCATAGGGAGGAATAGAAGCACAAGATGCTTTCTATGTTTGCAAGAAGAAATCAATCTAATCTAAAGCTCTCCCTATATTTCCTATCTCCTAAGTCTTCAAAAGCAACCTTCAAGGAGAAGAATCTTCATGCTCCAAGCTCCATCCTTTGTCTCCAATCATCTCCAATGTCTTCATAATCCCCAACAAGCAAAGCCCAAGCCCCAAGCCAAATAGAAATAACCCAAACCAAACAAACAAGCAAAATGCCCAAGAGGTAAAATACACAATCACCACTCAAATTGAAAAAATCAAGTAAAATAGTAATACTCATTATAAAATCCTATATTGATTTCTAAGGGAACCTAAATATATGCCCTATACCCCATATAAACCCCAAGGCCTAAATCAAACCCTAGGTCCCCAAACTATTCCCTAAACTACACCTAAGTGTTGTGAAACCCTAATTCTAATACCTCTGTTATCCACCTCTCAAACTAACCTAAATTTTAGTCACAAAAATACGACAAACTTCCTAAGGGTACATACTTCCCTAATCTAATCAACCTCACAATAATCAATCAAAAACCATGCACCAATCACTCATACCAAATTCAGAAAAATGAAGTATCAAACAAATGTAAAATAAAAGCAATAAGATTGTAAAATATACCAAAAAAATAAAATGCATGAAATTTATATTTTTTAGTTTCATAATTTTCTAGAGGTCCTAAGGGAACTAGGGAAAAAAATCACATCCTAAAATGATTATTTTTCAAATTGATATGAATTATTTCATTAACCTAAAATAAAATGTGAATATAGAAAATAATAGAAAAATGCAACTGAGGCGTGACAAATAGCAACAATATGCAGTTCAAAATAAAGTTGGGCTCAGGAGGGGGTGTTAAAAGGAACGCGCGTGTTAGGCCCAACACTCAATCAGAAATTAATTGGAAAATAGCCAGAAAAGGGAAAATTCTCGTGTGAATAGCAATGCAAATCAGTGTAATTTCTATTGGGCTTTCCAAGTGGGGTGCTAGTATCAAGAAATGACTTAAGCCCATCCAATGCTATGTTAATGAAACGGTGTGCTTAACTAATGTTCAGAAGCTTTCACAAAATGAAGCGAACTCGTGGCCGTTAGATCCTCAATTGGTCAAAGTCTCACTCATCATCCAAGGGCTATCCTATTGTCTTCCCCATTATAAACATCTTGGAGGGAACTCACACAGACGGTGGCCGGCGGTGAAGCCATCGTCGTCCCCAACCCTCAGTCTCACTAAACCTCACCTAAACACTAACAAAACTATATCAATCAACTCGTTTTTTTATCAACAACTCAACCATGCCCTCCAAATATATTGAATCTTTATCCATTTTAAAACAAAAATGAGTTTTCAGAACAAGCTCAAAAATGAATCAACACCAAACTCAAAAATAAAGTGCCCAGGATCATCACCACCTAACATTGAGTTAATCTATCTATCAAACTAAGCCTAAATCCTCAAGAATCATCAGAAATGTTCATCAACAAAAATTGTTTCAACTAACTTTTTGTCTTTAAACCTTGAAATTATGCACCAGAAAGCACCTAACCATGATCTAATATGAATCTAAACATCTAAAACCTAGCAAAACTATATGAATTATGCTACATGTTGAATTTTACTAACCTGCGAATTTTGGATGAACAGAGTGATGAAAGCTTCAAATTAAGCTTTAAGAACCTCCAGATATGATCAATGACACTTGATTGAACTTCTGTATGCATTGAATCGTGTTGAAACCTCTTGAATCACCATATGTTATTTTCAATTGCAAGCTATGAACTCCAAATTCTATCTCACGATTCTGCAACAATCTTGGCTTGAATTCTATATGGAATCACTCACAAACTCCAAAGGAAACTACTAAATGCAAAAGAATGGATTGAAACGGATCAAAATGATGTAACCGATTCTGTTTTGCAAGGAGCAAATTCAGAATTCTATCTCTCCAATCTCTCTCAATTTTCACCAACCAATGCTCTGAACCACTTCTAATCTATATATAGAACGTGCTTGAAAGCTCCAGAAAGTTCTGGAATGATCCCTAGGATAAATTCAATTTCTCATCTCATATGGAATTTTCCATCTCATGCTCATATGACAGTTCTGTTCAGCTTGATGCAGCACCCTATTCTTTGTTCAGTTTCTCTCCAAATGGTATTTTGAATGTGTTAGGAGTGATTGGAGCCTTGGTTTTGCTCTTGTGAAAGATTTGGCATATGTTACTTATGTCATAAGTTACCAAATGCAATTATGAGCAAATGACTTCAAATGAAAAACCCAACATTGCCATTGTCTTTAAAACCTCATTTCTGATTAAAATGATGTCATATGCCCCATTTTGACCTCAAATCAAAAAATCACAAATTTGACTTTTTAAATGACTTTAATTCTTCCTTTTTTAGGCCATTTTTGCAATTTTGAGATGCAAGCCATTTAAAGCTATCATGACTACTTGGTTGGACTCAAAACATCATTTTGAACAAGTTTGATGTTGGACAATTTTCCATTTGAAGCTTGCAAATTGGAGTTATGGACCCATGATTGAAATGACCTATAATCTCACTTTCCCAAAATACCCCTGACTTGCCAAGATCATAACTTGAGCTCCACAAATCAGAATGAGGTGTTCTATACCTTTTTGGAAAGCTAAGATCATGAGGAACAACTTTCATGTTCATCAAAAATCCATTTGAAACCTTCTTGGAGGGCAAAAATTGCTTGGAAGTCAAGTGACTTTCACAGATAAATTTCAATATCCTCTGATGACCCATAACTTGCAAGAACCATAACTTGAGTTCCACAAATCTTCTTGAAGACTTCTAATACTCAAATTAAAGCTAAGATCAAGCCCTACAATTCTTATGTTGGCCAAGAATCCATTTGAAACTTTAATTTTGACTTATGTGGCTTGGAAGTCTAGTGCTATACAGGGGATTTTACCCTAGGAACCCTGTATCAAACACCTCTAACCACTCTTGATTCTTTTGAACTTGATCTTGAATCATCCATACACATGCTTTAACATATCACTCCCTGACTTCCATGACCTAGAGCTAGGTCTTGATGCCCTTTCTTTGCTCTCCTTGACCTAGGGTTACCCAGATGAAACCCTACTTGTACACACCTCAACTGTGGTTCTTGAACTTGATACCATGACTTGTCTAGGTCTCAATAGGGCTCCCTAGGTCTCCTATGGGATCCATATACACCTCAAATTCATAATTCCATGTTTATAATCTTCAATATATCTCAATTTAGGAGAGAAATCCACCTGTTGACACTCAAATCTCTTCAAAGCTTCAACCCATTCCTTGATGACTTGGATGTTCTTCAGCTTGAGTGAAGCCCCTTAATGTGCTTCCTTAGATAAGAATGACACTTGATCCCTTGTTAGATGACTGGCTATGTTATGATATGCAAATGATGAGACTATGTACATGATGTGACTATGCAAATGATAATGCAATTAAAACATAAACCAGGTGAAATAGTTTGAGCAAATTTTAGGGTGCAACAACAGTAGGTAGATTCCCTTTCAACCATAGTTTTAGGGTGTCTGTCTCTTCTCATCTCAAAACAATTCAAAAATACAGTAATAAGGTTAATTGAAGTCGTACGTTACAAGCCTTAAGCTATCTGGGAAAAGGTTGGTGGAGGGTCTCTCTCCAGTAATTTGGATGTTTAGTGTGGTACCCTTTGGGTGACATACGAAGCATTCACTCCTGGGTCATAGTCTCTAGTGTGTCGGAGATTGCGAACATCCTAAAAAACAGTTCTTTTGTCAAAGATTCAAACAAACATTCAAACTTTGTTTTTGTCCTCTTGGACCTTTAATCTGGAAAACCCTTTCTTAAGGAGATGAAAAATGTCAGAAAAACTTGTGTCTTCCGTAGCCCGAACTATGTTTGCTCTGATCTTTCATGCCGTATGAAAGTACGTAGGCACGAGATGCGATATCTTGGCGAGCAACCTTCCCCCATAACCCGTAGTTAGGCGAACTACGTTAACTCTGATTTCTCGTCCCAGACGGGAATACGTAGGCATAAAGTGCGATACTTTGCCGAGTCATTTTCTTTTCTTTTTAGACCAGACCTTTAGAGTAGATAGATAAACACACCCCTAGATAGAAAACAAGTGTGGATCCCGTCGAGTACGACGGACGTGAGGGGTGCTAATACCTTCCCCTCGCGTAACCGACTCCCGAATCCAGGATTTGGTTGCGATGACCATTCCTTTCCCTCTTTGCGTTAGGTTTTCTCTGAGCGTTTCCTTTCCCTCTTTTGGGATAAATAACGCACGGTGGCGACTCTTCTGTCATGGCCGGCGCCAATTTTCGCAGTAGCGACACACCTCAACATACTTAAAAGATGACAAATGGCTCACCATTATGTCCTCTTCTCCAAAGACGGTCGCGATGCTGCCACCCACAACATACTTCAGTTTCTGGTGCAATGTCGAAGTCACTGCGCCCGCAGAATGGATCCAAGGCCGACCCAACAGACAGCTATAGGCAGGCATGATATCCATGATATAGAAAACCGCGTCAAAGGTCTCCGACCCAACTTGAATGGGTAGTGTTACCTCTCCAAAGACGGTCCGCTTAGTTCCATCAAAAGATTTTACCACCAGGTCACTGGGTGTACATATCAGCCCTCTCGTATCCAACCACATCAGAGCTTTCTTAGGGAGAATGTTCAGAGATGATCCCGTGTCTACCAGTACGTGGGACATGATTGTTCCTCGACATTCTATCGAGATATGCAAGGCGCTATTCTGGTTCCTCCCTTTCGGCGTCAGCTCGAGGCCAGTAAACCCTAATCCATTCCTAGCATTCACATGAGCAACCACTCCCTCTAGCTGGTTGACGAAGATCTCTTGTGGTACATACGCTGCATTCAGAACCTTCAGCAGGGCGTTGCGGTGTGCCTCGGAACACAACAACAGATTCAGAATAGAGATCTTAGACGACATCTGATGAAGATGATCTACTATCTTATAATCACTTTTCTTGATCAGTCTTATAAATTCTTCGGCGTCCTTCACAAGCAGGTCTTTCTCTACCTCACGAGAGGTTTCTTCGACGACCTTACTTTTACCTCTGTCAATCTTCTCAGCCTTGTCAGCTTTCCCAGCCACAGTCTCCGATGGAGAAAACACTCTTCCGATACGCGTTATTCCCCCAGTCCCAACTAGGTTGTCAACAGATTGCCCGGCTGGCTCCAACTCTAACTTCTGTCCATTGCAATAAACGTCTGCTCCATAGTGCCATGAAACAACATTAGTACTCTCAAATGGTATAGGCCCAGCCTTCGTTATGGTGATCCTAGGTGGCCTCGATGCAGAAATGGTAATTGTTTTATGAGGGATGGTGATAGTGGCAACCTCATCGTTCTGCTTCAGCACTACTTCCCCTGATCTATTCTCAGCCCTCCGACTAAACTGCAGAATTCCTTCGTTCATCAAACTCTGAATCCCAGCTACTAACTGATCACAACCGTTTGAATGATTCACACAATCCATACACAACTTTCCAAAGCCCGGGAAAATACCTTTCTTCATTAACTTGGCTTTAACGAAAGCAAGTGGCGTTTTCAGGTCTTTGACATCAGTCAATAAGTCTGAATCCTCTTCTTCAATGATGGCGCTAACCCCATCTCCCCCATGGTTAGGCATAGGGTTCTTTGTAACATTCGAAGCATTATCAGAAAAGTTGATTATCTTGGCATCAACCATATCCTGCACTTTGTGCTTAAATGCTTTACAGTTGTCAATCAAGTGGCCAGGTGCCCCCGAATGAAACACACGTCTCGCATTCGCATCGTAGCCAGGTGGAGGTGTCCCTGTCAAGGGAGCCAAAGTTCTCTTCTGAACTAGCTACAACTGGAGCAAAGTCTGCAAAAGCTGAGCATACGACATAGGTGGGGTTTCAAGATGACGACTTGATAATGGTGCTTTAATCTGGTACCTCCGGTACCCTTGCTGGTTCTGCTGTTGTTACTGAGGTTGCCGGACAACATGAATAGTAATGCTAGCGACCTGCTGGCACTAGCCTTTTCCTTTTCCCCGAGTGTCGCTAGTGCGAAAATAAGGTGCCAGCAAAACAGAAGAGTCGCCACCTTTCGTTATTTATCCCATAGAAACGGGAAAGGAAATGATCGAAAAAAACCTGAAGAAAAGATATAAGACAATGTCATCGCAACCATGTATGGATTCGGGAGTCGGTTACGCAAGGGGAAGGTATTAGCACCCCTCACGTCCATCATACTCGATGGGATCCACGCTTGTTGTGTTTATCTGACAGGTTGGTTACATCTATCTACGCTAAAAGTTTGGTCTGAAAAGAAAAGAAAATGACTCAGCAGAACACAACAGTTCTATGCCTACGTATTCCCGTCTGGAACGAGAAATCAGAGTCAACGTAGTTCGCCTAACTACGGGTTACGGGGGAAGGTTGCTCGCCGAGATATCACATCTCGTGCCTACGTACTTTCACACGACGTGAAAGATCAGAGCAAACGTAGTTCGGGACAACCAGAGACACAGGTTTGTCTTTTTTATCCGAGTAGGGTTAACAGACGGTTCCAGCAGTTTGGTGTATGCAGCTCGCTTGACGGAGACTTAAGCGTTTACCGTTTGCGGTAGAACCGGAAGTTAACAAAACTCTCCTTCTGAAAAGGGTTTCCAGGGATTAAAGGTCGAAGAGAACAAAAAGAGTTTGATCTTTGTTTTCTGTTTTTTAGAAGAAGCATCTTTTTATGGATGTTTGCAACTGATATCGCACTAGAGACTATGACCTGAGAGTGAATGTGTCGCATGTCACCCAAAGGGTGCCATACTAAACATCCAAGCTGTTGGAAAGAAACTCTCCAACAACTCTTTCTCAAGTAGCTTAAGGTTCGTAGCGTACGACGTCAATTAACCTTTATTACTGTATTTTGATTTGTTTGAATATGAGAAGAGAAAGGATGCACTAAAGGGAAACTGATCCAATCCTAAAGTTGTCATGCAAAATTGATCCTATAGTTGAGGTTAAGAGGGAACTACATAACGTTATCATACATGGTTAGAACCCTAATGTCTGTCATAACTTGTCTTGAACAAGAGAAGTCAGAGTTCCTAGGGGAACATGGCAAAGGAAAGCAACAACAAAAGGAATAAACTGCAAAGAAACAACTATAAGAAATTACTGTAAATAAAATGCATGCAATGCAACAACACAAGCAGAAGGAGCCAAGCTCAACTTCTAGAGCAAGCAAGCCCAAAGGCACCACACAAAGCATAGGCAAGGGAGACAGACTCAACCTTAAGCCAGCAATCAAAGCCAGATAATAACAGTCAAGTAGAGAGAGCCAGGCTCAACCTCTAAATGCAGACAAGCAAGGGTAGGAAAGCTCACCCTTAAGGATGCTCTTAGGCCTAGAAACATCTACATGAAGCCTAGTCTAATGCAACACACCAAGCAGTTACACAAGCAACAGTCAAGTAATCAGAAGATACAACAGATAAACAGCTCAACAGCAAAGCAGATAAACAGCAAAACAAATCAGCAGTCTACAAACAACTTCAAGTCCAAGCCATCTCCAAGAGAAGGAAATATCCACCTTCAAGCTCCAACAAGAGAGAAGAGAGTTATCATCAATATGATTGTATGATGATGGGAAGCATGATGGAAACCAAGAGAATCCATCATGACACTCAACCATCATCTGAGATGGGCATCCTCAAAGGTTCTACCTCTTGTGAAATGCCATACATCCTTCCAAAGGAAAGATGAGGCTTCCACATAGGTACCTTGAATCATAGGATGGGAATGGAGAGCAATCAAAGCAATCTATATTTATGTGAAGAAAGATAAGTCAAACTAAGCTCCTCCTAAACCCTAATTAAACAAGCTACAAGAAAGCTATCAAAAGGAGGTTAAAACACCAAATCAAGCACCACAATTCAAGCTAAAGAAATCTCAAGATGTCTAATGAACCACCACAAGATTTAGAAGCTTATTTGCACTAAAATCTACCTTTGAGATTCAACTAAGAGAAAAGCTACACTAGAAGCACCCTAATCAACACCTTAAATGTTAAATCTGTTAGAACACAGATTGGTTCTTAATAATATCTCTATGTTTTGATGATAACTATTATGAAATTTTGTAATTAAGAATTATATACTCTAAAATTTGCTTAAGAATGTTTGCTGCAAATATTAAAGTAAATATCACTCTAGAAGCAAATCAGATCTGAACATAAGAAATATGCTAGGCTCTGAAGCATCAGATGCACCCATTAGAAGATTCTGAATGCTGCTATTAGAAGATCCTGAGTGTTGCCTCCAGAAGGATCTGAAGCAGAAGCTCCAGAAGTTCTGAAGCAGAAGCTCTAGAAGAATCTGAAGCAAGTCAGAAGCATTTGAACCAATGAAGAATTCTGTATGAAGAGTTTTCAAGCATAGTTAATTCAGAAGACTCTGAAAGTACTAACGCTGCCAGTACTGAGGATCTGACCAAACTTTGCTCTGAACTTATACACGCTAAAAGCACACTTGCTGCAAAGACTCTGATTCAGCAAAACTCTGATCAACATCAGAAGGCTCTGATCAAATTAGACTCTGATGATTCTTGCTGAAAATTGTTGAAGAAGAATTCAAAGATTATGTCCGTTGGAATATCCAAACGACTCTTTCCTTATTTATGCTAGACACAAGAACACAGACAAAAAGGATTTTTATGTGCTTTCTTCTTATAGGAAAGGTCACTTGATGTGAAGACAAAAAGGGCTCAGACCTTTTAGTACACACTTCTCAACGTGAAAAGCTCTTGGACCACTGTGCCTATAAAAGCAAGTCTCCACTCATCTTCTTCAGTTGACACATTACTTGAAAAGAAATCATTATCAAAGCTCTCATACAAACTCACATATTCTTTCTAGAATTAATTTCTTTGTTCTTAATCTTAAGTGAAAAATCACAGTTGTGATGAAGCTTTATTAGAAGCATTTTAACACTTGTATTTGTTATTACATTTGATTGTAAGAAAACCTTAAGAAGATCCAGTTAGGATCAGTAGTTCTTGAGAAGACTTTGAACAGTTGTTCTTAGTGCTTACTATTGTAATCAGTTGATTAAATAGTGGATTAAGTCCTTGTCTGAGAAAGGCAAATCACTCTAGGAAGGGTGGACTGGAGTAGTTGAGTTCAAAGAACCAGGATAAAAATACTTGAGTTTTTATTTCTATGTTTTTATCTTCATACTTATTCAACCCCCCTTCTAAGTATTTTCTCACCTTCAGTTGGCATCAGAGCTCCGGTTCTGTGTGTGCTACCACTTCACAGTGACAGTAAAGATCCATTGAGAATAACTTTGATATATATTTGGTTGTTACTATGGCTGATACTTCAATATCTAACATTAACAACAAATATGAAGAAAGGGACAAAATCAGCACTAAATCCTCTATGTTTGATGGGGAGAAATTTTATTATTGGAAAGACAGGATTGAAAGTTTTTTCCTTGGTTATGATGCTGATTTATGGGATTTGGTCATAGATGGATATGTTCATCCCATTGATGGGAATGGCAAGAAAGTAGATAGAAAATCTATGACAGAAGCCCAAAAGAAGGAATTTAGAAATCACCACAAGGCTAAAACATATTGTTAAATGCAATATCTCACACTGAGTATGAAAATATCACAAATAGAGAAACTGCATTTGACATGTTTGAGTCCTTAAAGATGACTCATGAGGGAAACTCTTAAGTCAAGGAAACAAAGGCTCTGGCTCTAATCTAGAAGTATGAAGCCTTCAAGATGGAAGAAGCTGAATCTGTTGAAGCTATGTTCTCCAGATTTCAAATACTTATAGCTGGACTAAAGGTTCTGGATAAAGGATACTCTACTGCTGATCATGTTAAAAAGATCATCAGAAGCTTACATACCAGATGGAGACCTATGGTGACTGCGCTGAAAATGGCTAAAGATCTGAACAAGATCTCCTTGGAGGAACTAATCAGTTCACTAAGGAGTCATGAAATTGAACTTGAGGAAGATGAACCTCAAAAGAAAGGTAAATCAATTGCTTTAAAATCTAATAAATCTGCTAAAGCATTGCAGGTGATAGAGGAAAGCTCTGAAGAATCCTCATCTGAAGATGAAGATGAACTATCCATGCTGTCTAGAAGAATAAACAAACTCTGGAAGCATAAAGGAAAGAAGTTCAGAAACTTCAGAAAGCCTGACCAAAGAAAACAATCTTCTGGACACAAAGGATCTGGCAAAAAGGAGGTTGTCTATTATGAATGTAAAGAACCTGGACATTACAAAAATGAATGTCCAAAGGTGCTGAAAGAAAAGCCTAAAAGAAAGTCTGATAAGAAGAAGAAGGTTCTAATGGCCACCTGGGATGATTCAGATACATCTGAATTTGAATCTGAGTCAGAACAGGAATGTGCCAATGTAGCATTGATGGCCGACATAGAAGATCAGGAGGAAGGAACTTCAGGATCTGAATCTGACTCTGACGCTGAAGAGGTAATGGCTAAACTCACTAAAGATGAACTTATCAAAGTGTTATCAGAAGTTCTGAAGAGCTATAACAATATTAAGCTCAAATACAAGAAGCGTTAAAGCAATCTTGTATCTGAGAATAATATTCTCAAATCAGAAGTAGCTGAGCTAAATGAAAAAACTTAAGATTGAAAAATGATTCTGAATTAGCTCAACAAAACTCTGATTCTGAAACTGAATCTGAATGCAAAAATATTTTGGAAAAATATGATTACAGATTTCAGAAATTTCTTGCTAAAAGCATAGACAGAAGCAAAATGGCTTCTATGATCTATGGAGTTAGCAGAAATAACAGAAAAGGAATTGGATATAAATCTTCCTCTGGAAAGGATTTAAATCCAAAACCTGTTGATAAAATTATCATCAAGAAAACTCCTTTATATTCCCACTTTAAATTTGGTCACTTGAATGATATTGAACAAACACGTTCTGAAAAGAACATTCATGTGTTTAAATCTAAAGCTAGTCAGAATAAACCTTATGTTGAAAAACAGAAGTTTAGACAAACCTTCAGAACAACTAACCCAAAAGGACCCAAGAAGATCTGGGTACCTAAAAGTAAAATAATTCCTGTTGCAGATGTTCTTAGCAGCAAGGTTAGGACGCCAATCATGGTACCTGGACTCTAGATGCTCGCGACACATGACAGGTGAAAGGTCTATGTTCCAAAGTCTGGAGCTTAGATCTGGAGGTGATGTGAAATTTGGAGGGAATCAGAAGGGCAAAATCATTGGATCTGGCACTATTGGAAATGGTAAACTACCCTCTATTACTAATGTTTTACTTGTAGAAGGATTAAAGCATAACCTATTGTCCATAAGTCAATTAAGTGACAATGGTTATGACATAACCTTCAATCAAAATGTTGTAAAGCTATTAGTAAAAAGGATGGCTCAATCCTATTTAGTGGAAAGAGGAAAAACAACATTTATAAAATAAATCTTTCAGAACTTAAGGTTCAGAATGTTAAATGTCTCTTGTCTGTTAATGAGGAGCAATGCGTCTGGCACAGAAGATTGGGGCATATTAATATGAGACGTATATCTCATATTAATAAACTTAATCTTGTCAGAGGACTTCCTAATCTGAAGTTCACCTCAGATGCTCTTTGTGAAGCATGTCAAAAAGGGAAGTTTTCAAAATCATCTTTTAAATCAAAAAATGCTGTTTCTACTTCCAAACCACTAGAATTACTTCATATTGATCTGTTTGGACCAGTGAAAACTGCATCCATCAGAGGCAAGAAGTATGGATTAGTCATTGTTGATGACTATAGTAGATGGACATGGGTAAAGTTCTTAAAACACAAGGATGAGTCACATTCTGTGTTCTTTGACTTCTGCAAACAAGTCCAGAATGAAAAAGATTTCAAAATTATAAAAGTCAGAAGTGATCATGGTGGTGAATTTGAAAATAAATATTTTGAAAAATATTTTAATGAAAATGGCATTGCTCATGATTTTTCCTGTCCTAGAACTCCACAACAAAATGGAGTTGTAGAGAGGAAAAATAGAACTCTGCAAGAAATGGCCAGAACCATGATCAATGAGACTAATCTGGCAAAGCACTTTTGGGCAGAAGCAATCAACACAGCCTGTTACATTCAGAACAGAGTGTCTGTAAGACCTCTTCTGGAGAAGACTCCCTATGAACTGTGGAAGAACAGAAAGCCCAACATTTCATATTTTCATCCTTTTGGAAGTATTTGCTATATATTGAATACTAAAGAAAATCTGAACAAGTTTGATTCTAAAGCACAGAAGTGTTTCATGCTTGGGTATTCTGAACGCTCTAAAGGTTACAGAGTATACAATACTGAGACACAGATTGTGGAAGAATCTATTCATGTTAGATTTGATGATAAGCTTGGCATTAAAAAGCCAAGCAGTCTGAAAACTCTGCAGATAAAGAGTAGTCTTCACAGACTCTGAAGGCTCAGAGGCAGACAAAGCTCAAGTGAAGGAACCAGAAGCAACGCCAGATGCAATTCCTTTAACTTCTCAGATGAACAATTTAAGCATTTCTGAAGAATCAACTGTTAGAGGATCATCTTCCAGAATCAAAGCTTCTCATCCAGAGAATGTTATCATTGGAAAGAAGGATGACCCTATCAGAACAAGATCCTTTCTCAGATTATCTGAAGCATCATTATTTGGATTAGTGTCAGTAATTGAACCAACTTCTGTAGATGAAGCTCTGCAAGACAATGATTGGATTATTGCCATGCAAGAAGAGCTAAATCAGTTCACCAGAAATGATGTGTGGGATTTGGTTCCAAGACCAAAAGGATTCAACATAATTGGAACTAAATGGGTCTTCAGAAATAAGCTTAATGAGAAAGGAGAAGTTGAAAGAAATA
Organism: Lathyrus sativus; assembly: GCA_963859935.3. Lineage (NCBI taxonomy): Eukaryota > Viridiplantae > Streptophyta > Magnoliopsida > Fabales > Fabaceae > Lathyrus > Lathyrus sativus. Next base: position 271,544,879 of record OZ012739.1, read on the forward strand.
AGGCAAGGCTTGTTGCTCAAGGGTACAGTCAGCAAGAAGGTATTGATTACACTGAAACTTATACTCCAGTGCCAAGGTTAGAATCTATACATCTTATTTCATTTGCTGCATAATATAACATCACTCTATATCAGATGGATGTTAAAAGTGCCTTTCTAAATGGTATTATAGAAGAAGAAGTTTATGTGCACCAACCTCCTGGTTTTGAGAGTGAAAAATTTCCAGAACATGTTTTCAAACTAAAGAAATCTCTGTATGGTTTAAAACAAGCTCCCAGAGCTTGGTATGAAAGATTGAGCAATTTTCTTCTGGAAAAAAATTTCATCAGAGGCAAAGTGGACACAACACTCTTTTGTAAATCATTTAAGAAAGATCTTCTAATTTGTCAAATATATATGGATGATATCATATTTGGATCTACCAATTCTATGCTGGGAAAGGAGTTTACTCAATGTATGCAGGCATAATTTGAAATGAGCATGATGGGAGAATTGAGATTCTTTCTAGGAATTCAAGTCAACCAAACTCCAGAGTGCACTTACATTCATCAGACCAAATATATTAAAGAACTTCTGAAGAAATTTAACATGATTGATAGTAAGCTGGCAAAGACTCCCATGCATCCAACTAGTTCAATAGGCAAGGAAGAGGTAAGTAAGAAAGTAGATCAGAAACTCAATAAAGGTATGATAGGATCTCTTCTTTACTTAACTGCTTCTAGACCTGACATTTTGTTCAGTGTATGCTTGTGTGCTAGATTCCAATCAGATCCTAGAGAATCACACTTAACAGCTGTTAAGAGGATTCTAAGGTATCTGAAAGGTACTTCTAATGTGGGTTTGTGTTACAGAAAATCTAATGATTTCAAATTAGTTGGATTCTGTGATGCTGACTACGCTGGAGACAGGGTGGAAAGATAAAGTACTTCTGGAAGTTGTCAATTTCTAGGAAGAAATCTAATCTCTTGGTACAGCAAGATGCAACCCACAATTGAACTATCAACTATAGAGGCAAAATATATTATTGCTGCTGGATGTAGCACGCAGATGCTCTGGATGAAAAGTCAGCTAGAAGACTATCAGATATTTGAAAGTAACATTTCTATATTCTGTGATAATACTTCTGCTATATGTTTGTCTAAAAACCCCATTTTACACTCTAAGGCAAAACATATAGAAATTAAGCATCATTTCATCAGAGACTATGTTCAGAAGGGAATTATAAATTTAGCCTTTGTTGATACAGATCATCAATGGGAAGATATTTTCACAAAACCCCTTGTTGAAGATAGATTCAAATTTATTCTGAAAAATATTGGTATGGATTTGTGTCCAGAATAATATTTGTAAGAAGCAAATTTTACAGATGCAAAATGTTTAATGCTCTGAAGTACTTCATCTGATTATTTATTCATTTCCTTAAATTACTTTATTTGTGAAAATCTGAACTAACAATACTCAGAGGATCTGAACGTTGGTTAACGTTTCATTTCTCAAGAGAATTCAGAAGCACATGCAAGCAAACACGTGCCACTCTAAATCTGCAAAGATGGCGTGTACACTACTGAAGAGACGTTTGAGGTGAAGTTTGAATAGTGAAAATCTTGAATTTCCCCCCAATTTGTCAGAATCAATTAATGCTTGAAATGATTTTTATTCTTTTTCATTAATTGCTATGTGTGAACGTGCCTTGTGTGTCTGTTTGTATGCCTAATTGTTCTCTATAAATACCACATCTCTCATCACTTTCACACTTTTCTCATCTCAAGAACGTTTATGCATTTCTGTCTTCTTTTCTCTCTTCACAAAAACCCTAAACCTTTGACAAATTCATCTTCAATGGCAACCTCATCCTCTACAGCAGCTCAGTTTCAATCAACCATGGCTGCAGTTACTTCTGCAAATATGGGTGTGGCTCCATATACGACCCCTAAAAGGACTTTGTTAACACCTGTTGACAAACTGGAAGTTCTCTGTGAATCAATGGTGGAATTTGATTCATTGGCTGAAAATGGATTTGAATTTCGTTCAATAGTTGATGCTCAAGGCTGGGTAAAATACTTTGACAAATTATTTGGACCAGTTTACCCCCATCTGGTGAAAGAATTCTGGATACATGCTTCTGTATACCCCAAATTCATATTGTCTTCTGTTCTGGGTAAGGAGATAATCATTACAGAAGATCTGATCAGAAAACTCATTGGATATGAGGAGGCTGATGGAGTATCTCATCCGCCAGCTGGGCGTGTAGATATGGAAGAAGTTTATGAGGAAGTTATGACTGCTGGACAGGCCTCTAATAAGTTTAAAGATCTGAAGCCTGACTACAAGATCTGGGCGAAGATTTTCATGGGATGCATTCATCACAGAAAATCTACAAACTCTCCAGATTACGTGAACAATGAACAGCTCTACTTTATGTACTGTTTAAGTCAGAGCACTAAGGTAGATCTTCCTTACATTCTGTTCATGCACTTATGGAATCATATTAATGCCTCCAGAGAATCTGTAAAAGATTAGGGTCAGAAGATTAGAACATGGATTCCCTTTGGAAGGTTAATCTCAGATATTCTGACAGAAAATGGACTGATGACTGCTCTGTATGCTGCTGGAGTCAAGGAGGAACTTGAATCTATTATTGGGAAACCTTTGAATGCCAAGAGTCTTTAGAGACTTAAAATTGTAGAAAAACTCACATCAGCACCCAAGAAGCTGAATATATCTGAACTCAGTCAGAAGAGAATTCCAGTTGAAAACTACCCACTGTTCTTTGTTGAAGAACCAAGGGAAATCATTGTGAGATATATGGACTCTTGCAAGGCAGATGGAACACCCATACCTGCAGATATTCTGAAAAGAGCAAGGGAACCAATGCCTGATGGAGGAGATGAGATTACAAGGAAAAGAGGTCAATCAGAAGCAGAAGATGTGACTGTTCAGAAGAAGCCCAAAGTTGATGACAAGCCTCAGAAGCTGATCAAGAGGAAAGCATCTGGAGACGCTCCTTCTGTTCCCACAAAGCGTATCAAGATTAAAGGTACCAAATCTTCTGTATCTTCTTTCAATAATACTGTTTTAAATGATTCAACATTTAAGTCTATTCCAAAACCACCTTCTACTCAGAAACAATCTGTTCCTGCTCCATCTCATATATCTGTTCCTTCCCCACAAAAATCATCTAATCATATTTCCATCTCACCTGTAAAACCTTCTACTACTCAATCATCTGCACCAACACCAACAACAACAAAACCACCAAATCAGACTCCACCACCTATAAAAAACCAACAAAACAATCTGTACCACAACAACAACAATCAGAAAAACAACCTCAAACAGAAAAACCTACAGAACAATCTGAACAACAACAACTACCAGAAAAACAATCTGAACAACAACAAGAAAAACAATCTGAACATCAACAAAAAAAACAATCTGAACAACAACCACAAAAACAAGAAAAACCACCATCAAACACATCTGAACCTATTGGATCTGCAAAAGTTACATCTGATCCTATTATATCTGATCCACCTACATCAGAACCACCTACATCTGAACCCCCACCAAAACCTTCTGAGAATCCATCAGAAACAACCAACCCATCTGAAACCAATATCCCTGAGACAGAGGTTCTAAACATTACACCTCTCAAAACTGTTTTTGAAGTGTCCTCTACCTCTTACACTCCAACCACATCCTCAAATTCATCAGAATCTGATATACACCCAGATTTTCAGATATCTGCCTCTCACAGAAATTCAGAAGTTAACCAACCAAAACCACCTGTATCTTCTGAATTTCTCATTCCAAATCCTACCCCAACACCTAAACTATCTTCTGAAATTATCATTCCCAATCCTAATCCAACACCTAAGCCAAGGACATCTGAGCATGTACCCTCTGCTTCGTGTAAACTGTTTTCCTCTAACAAACTTCCCTCTGGTTTCACCTTAAAAAATTTCTACACCAGAATTGAACCATCTGACACTATCACTCCTCTTAAACCCAAACTTACCATCATTTTACCATCTGTTCTTCAAACGTATATTAAAACAATGTCAGTAGTACCTTCATCAGATGCAAAACCATACTCTGCTAAATCTGATAAACCTGCTAAATCTGCATTCAAACCTTACTCTGATAAACCATTTGATGTGGTTTCCTATCCAACAAATGCAAAACCAAATCTGTTGAATGCTTTAACCAGATCAAAACCTAACAAATCATCTGAACTTCCATTCATACCCTACTACCCTCCTTCTCTGATCACCATTCAAAAATCCATCTTTCCACCTACTCCCCAACCCAAGCCAATAACACTGGAAACTCTTTTACACCCAAGACCTAGACTGAATGTTGATCATTTATTTACAAGTTTTTTGCAAGAAATACAGATGTATTTAGGCTCTGTATAGAGGAAATGTTCATCAACAATGGATGCAAAGGAATCTGATGCCATTTGGAATGGCTTCATAAACAGATTCAATAATGTAGCATCAAATCTGAAGAACGTATGTTCTGATGATGCGAAGCTCAAATTTGCTGAAACTGCTAGAAGTTTGTTCTGGACTGTCAAAAGATCTGCACCATTGCTTCTTACAGATGCTCCTTCAACATCAGAAGAGAATATTGAATCTGCATCTGAAGACAACCCTCTGGCTATGACTCTGATAGAACATCCTTCTGGATCTACTGCTTCCAACTCCAAAGCCCCTATGGAAATTGACTCTGTTCAAGCTTCAGAAACTGTCCCACCTTCTTCATCTGAGATCAAGAAAGAGTATCCAGATCTTGAAGATAAGATTGCAGTTCTGGAAGCTGGTCATTCAGAAATCAAGTCATGGATGGCTAAACAAGATAAAAAGTCTGAAGACATGGCTCAGTGGATGTCCAAACAAGATTAGAATAATGAAACCATGGCTAAGTGGATGTCAAAACAAGAACAGTCTTCTTCTGAGATCACGGATCTGTTGAAGATGCTTTTGCCAAAACAATCTTAGTTTATTTTTTCTTCTGATGTTTGCATATAATGTTTGCACATGTACTTGAATATTTTCTGATGTTTGTACTTTTTGCTCTGAATGAATGAATGTTTCAAAGTTTTCTCCACATGATTTATCTCGTTTATTTTTCCTTTTATTTGTCTTTTCAAAGTTCTTACCTTTTACTTATGACAAAAAAGGGGGAGAAAATAGATCTGAACTGTTTAATTAAACTTTACCAGAATGAAACTTCAGACATATCAATTTTATCTAACATAATATCTGAGTATTTCAGAACATTTGATAAGTATACTCTGTAAAAGAAACTCTGAGACTCTCAGATCATATGACAATTATCAGACTCTGACTCTGAAATATGCAAGACACTCTGACTCTCAAATGGTTAAGAACAATCAAGCTCTAACTCTGAAAAATACTTAAGACAAAAAGGGAAGTTTCTATTCCTTATTTATATTTAATTCAGGGGGAGATTCATCATCTCAGGGGGAGTTATAATTATTCTATTTTCAATTAAACAAAATTTCTGATGTTTTTGTCATCATCAAAAAGGGGGAGATTGTTAGAACACAGATTGGTTCTTAATAATATCTCTATGTTTTGATGATAACTATTATGAAATTTTGTAATTAAGAATTATATACTCTAAAATTTGCTTAAGAATGTTTACTGCAGATATTAAAGTAAATATCACTCCAGAAGCAAATCAAATCTCAACATAAGAAATATGCTAGGCTCTGAAGCATCAGATGCACCCATTAGAAGATTCTAAGCGCTGCTATCAGAAGATCCTGAGCGTTGCCTCCAGAAGGATCTGAAGCAGAAGCTCCAGAAGAATCTAAAGCAAGTCAGAAGCATCTGAACCAATGAAGAATTCTGTATGAAGAGTTTTCAAGCATAGTTAATTCAGAAGACTCTGAAAGTACTAACGCTGCCAGTACTGAGGATCTGACCAAACTTTGCTCTGAACTTATTGTCGCTACTGCGAAAATCGGCGCCGGCTATGACAAAAGAGTCGCCACCGTGCATTATTTATCCCAACGGAGGGAAAGGAAATGCTCAGAGTAAACCTAACGCAAAAAGGGAAAGGAATGGACGTCGCAACCAAATCCTGGATTCGGGAGTCGATTACGCAAGGGGAAGGTATTAGCACCCCTCACGTCCGCCGTACTCGACGGGATCCACTCTTGTTTTCTATCTAAGGGTGTGTTTATCTATCTACTCTAAAGGTCCGGTCTAAAAAGAAAAGAAAATAACTCGGCAAAGTATCGCACTTTATGCCTACGTAACCCCGTCTCGAACGAGAAATCAGAGTCAACGTAGTTCGCCTAACTACGGGTTAAGGGGGGAAGGTTGCTCGCTAGGATACTGCATCCTATGCCTACGTACTTTCATACAGCATGAAAGATCAGAGCAAACGTAGTTTGGGCTACGGAAGACACAAGCTTGTCTGACTGTTTTTTATTACCTTCAAAAAGGGCTTTTCTTGATTAAGAGTCCAAGCGGACAAAAATGACACTTTGATGTTGTTGCACCCCAAAATTTGACCAACTACCCATCACAATTTGGCTCATGTTTCGACTCATTTCATTTTCGCATTTGCATACCCGCGTACATTGCATTTTTTCCAGTCAAATTGGTTTATCGGGATCACAGCCCTCTGATAGCATTTCAGGCCAATGCGAGGAGTTATTTTGAGAATCGGTGCTCGTCCCGGTATTTTCAGCTCTCGCTGTTGTTTTTGAGGACCTCTCGGTGTCCGAATTTTTACCGTTTATTTCGATATAGTTCGCTAATCGATTTAATCGACTTCCTCGGTAGTTTTAGATTTTTTCCTTATTTTCTAGAATTTTTTAGGGATTTAATTCATTTTTCTAGGTATTAGATAGATTTTTTAAATAGCTTTTAGATATTAATTGATTTTTTTAATAGTTTAGGGATTTCTTTAATGATTTTTAAATAGATTTTAAGAATAAATCATTTTTATTTTAGATATTAAGTAGATTTTTAGATATTGATTTTTAATAGGATAATTTCTTTTATTAGGATTTTTTTAAATCGAAATTATTAGAGTTTTTTCTATTTTTATTAGTTTAGAGATTATTAGAGTTTTATTAGTTTAGAATTAATAGAGTTTTAGGTTAATTCTCTTTTTTAGATTTAATTAGAATTTAATAGAGATTAATTAGGTCTTAATCATCTAGTTAGATTTTAATTAGAGTTTAGTAGGTTTAATTAGGGGTAGATCTGTTTTAATTTTCCGTTAATTGTAGTTTTTAGTTTTAATCAGTATTAATTAGGCTTAATTGGTCATATCAGTGATTAATCATATCATTAAGTCTGAATTTCGTGGGCCCATTGTCTTGGAGGCCCAATCCCTAGTGCAGTGCAGTGACACTTGTCACACTATAAAGTCCTCCACGCGTACGCTTCAGAGGTCCCACTCTCCAGTTTTTCTCCACGTTTCACTACCAGATTCATCCACGTTTTTCTCCCTCAGTTTTTTTTCCATGTTTCACTCCATTTATGGCCACGTTTTCACCTCTGAGACCCCACTTCCACGCCACGTAACCCCACTATCTCCCACTCTCTGTACACGCGTCCCCCATGCACGATGCAGCAAAGCCACGCATCCTCACGCCATCACTCCCCTCTGCATGCGCGTTGCCACGCTTCCCCCCTCGCCGGAGACCCCACCGGAACCCATGCAAACACCGGAAAAGTTCAACGGCAAAATCATACGGAGGTGCGCATGGCCAAAGTCTCGCCGGCATCCTCATGAATTTCCAGAAAACTCCGATAATCATCATTGATATTCACCGATCTTCATCAATAATCGTTCGATCTTCATCATTCCACACCAAAACGTTCATCAGTTTCCATTTTCTTCAATGAATCTTCATCAAAGATTCATCAGCATTCATCGCCACGATCGTCACCTTCATCTTGATCTTCATAGAATTTCCAGATCTGCAAGCGATCTTCAGATTCATCTAGAAGATGATGAAGATTCTTCAACCTCATCCTTGTTCTTCATGTTGTTCGAGCCTTCATCACTGACATTTTTCCAGATCTTGGCTCAAGATCTTCAACATCAAGAAACACTTCAAGAACTTCAACATTTTTCAGAGATCTTCCTCGTCTTCATCATCCGTTCGTCATTCATCCTCCAGAAATTCAAGAACAGGCATCATGACTTCGCCAATAACCTTCAACTTCAAGATCCATAGGATCTTCCTTCAGTTCTTCTTCAAGAAGGTTCGTCAGTTGTTCATCGTTCTCCAGATTCTCCAGATGATCATCATGAATCTTGCAACATCCAACCTCCATCGTCCCCTTTAAGATCTTCAGCAATCAAGGTTCTCCTTCAAAATCTTCAGATGAACCTTCAACCTTGTTCATCAAATCTTCTCCAGACACTTCAGATTCGTCAAGAACAACGTCACATCATATAGCTTGGATGAAAGTGTTCGTGAGTATTTGAGGAAGAAGTTCATTCGAGAGGTTGGATCGGAAAATAAAGAGAGGAAGGGAAATGAGAGAGAGAGGTTTGAGGCGGAGAGAAAGAGAGCGGTGAGGGAGTTGTGACGGCGCATGTTGGGGAGGAGAGTTTGGGACGGCGCCGTGAACAGTAGTATGGGGAACATAGGGTTTCTTCCTGAAGCTGGAACGAGGAAGAGGGAAAGATGTGTGAATTGGGCCTTGGGCCCATTGACTCCTCCAATCCGTACACCCCCCGTTCTCACATCCACCCTCCGTTTCCATTCTTTTTCTTTTTTTTGTTTGTTTTTTGATGAACATGGGCCAAGCCCAACGAACCAATTGCATTTCTGGGCCTTTCTGGTTGACACCCCCCGTTTTCTCCATTCACCTCCCTGCCTTTGTTATTTGTTTTTTCTGAATTTCTTATTGGGCTGGGCCCAGTTTCTATTGTTTTTTTGCTGTTGTACCTAGCAGCAGTTTTGCACCCCCATTTGTTTTTCGCTTATCTTTTATTATTTTCTTTTATTATTTTGTTCATTTGCTTATTTTTTTTAGGAAAAAATATGTGATGTAAGCATAGAAAAAAATAGAAAATATGGTGATATAAAAATAATAGTATTTTTAATATTTTCTTTTTTTAGGATATATTTCTTTTAGAGTTTATTTTGCAGTTTTCTTTTAGAAGTAGATTTAAATGTCCACTTGTTAGGGGACCATTTTTTCATTAGATTTTCCATGACAGATGGATAGGATTTTTAGGAGTTTATTTTCCTATACTCAATCATTGTAATTTCTTCAGAATATTAATAAAACGAGATTTGTGCTGTGGTCTCCGTTCTACCTGTAGTTAGGCCGAACTACAGCTGCTCTGACTTTCTCTGATGAGAATATGTAGGCATAGGATGCGATATCCTAGCGAGCACACTAACAACTAACCTTTGGTTCTCTCGCTGCTGTGCGATCGAGACTTTCCCGCTGACGACTTGTGTTATCCTTTTCTCTTTCCCAAGTGCATTTGAGACCAGACCGTAGTTCTAGTTCCCGTAGGTTCCCATACCTCGAAACCCGACATACTACGTCCGTTCTACCACAAACAGGTACGACTAAGTCTCCAATGGTCGAGCAGCGTCCACCTAACTGCTAGAATGTGTACGCTAGTATTGTCAACGTAATCTCTCACCCCCGTGTGACCGAGAACACCCTGTCTAGCCGTAGTTAGCCTGAACTACGTCATGCTCTGATTTCTCTGATGAGAATACGTAGGCCCAAGACGCGACGTCTTGCCGAGCAACCTAACCCATAGTTTCTCGAACTACGCAGACTCTGATTTCTCGTTCTCTGATGAGAATACGTAGGCATAGAGTGCGACGCTCTATCGAGTCAATTTCTTTCTGTTTAGATTTAGCAGCCGTAGATAGATTGTTTTTCACCCGTCCAAGTAAACACAGCAAGCGTGGATCCCGTCGAGTACGACGGACGTGAGGGGTGCTAATACCTTCCCCTTGCGTAACCGAATCCCGAACCCAGACAACGGTTGCGACGACCTTGTCTTACCCTTTTTCGTCAGGTTTTTCCGATCGTTTCCTTTCCCGCTCTGAGGGATAAATAACGAAAGGTGGTGAGTCTTCTGTTTTGCGGGCACCTTATTTTCGCGCAAGCGATAGCTGGCGACTCTGCTGGGGACTTGCGATGGTTCCCTATGCGAGTCTCGCCTTGGATTTTTTTCTTCCTAGCTGTCTGGGTCATCCCCAGCAGCTGGAGACTCTGTTGGGGACTTGCGATGGTTCCCTATGCGAGTCTCGCCTTGGATTTTTTTCTTCCTAGCTGTCTGGGTCATCCCCATCAGCTGGCGAATCTGCTGGGGACGTGATAGTTTCCTAGGGATCCAACGTCCCGTAAGCGAGTCAGTCGGGGATCCAACGTCCCTTAAGAGAGTCAATCCTAACGCTTGTATGTTTACTTGTTGGGTTGCGTATTTAGCGCATTTTACTTCTCGCACTTTATTTCCCGCATTGTAGGATGGGAGCTCTGATGAGTGAGAAGCCAGACCCAGGCTTGAGTGCACCATAGAATTAGAGTGGAGATTAGTGGGCGCGTGCTTGCTTTGTAGGCACTAATGTCTCATGAAATCCATGCTCAGACGAGGTTCATCCGGTTGGCTTCTCTTTCAACCCTTTGGGTTGAGACGGTTGTTGGTTTGGTGGATTGTCGACTCTGGGGACCGATCATTTGTGATTCAGCTAAGTGAGGCCGATTCATGAGCTGGTGATGCCACACCTTCTGGGTATCGTATCACCCCTCTTGAAAGTCTGTGACGCTGATGAACGCATAGGATGTCGAGCCTGTGAGTGGGAGGGTTTTTGCAGGAAACTTGACTTCCAGCCTACTCGATATCTTGGTTTTCTCTCGTCAGAGCGGACTTATCCCGTCAGCAGCGCAACAGCAATCAGAGCTTTGTGGGGGCTGTGATCCCGTGTTTGCTGCATCTTGCATTGCATTTGCATAAGCATTCCTGCATCATATTGCATGTCATTCGCCAGCTAGTCAGAGCTCTTATCCAGCCATTGTTTTGATTCTGAAGGTGAGTATTGAAGACGACCAAGGGGTTGAAGCAGATTTGAGCAGATTTGATCAGAGTCAAGCAGTTGAAAGCTGTGGGTAGATATGTCAGAGAGCAGCTTCCAGATTGTTGATACCTTGTCAGGTTTCACTGTGACGTCCAATCCTCTGTATGGATCTATGCATGACGAAGACTTTTCGCAAGTGAACAACCTTACTGCAGCTCAACCTGTACAGCCATCTGTTGAAGACCGAGGTCTACGTGAGCAGTTTGTTATCCGAGGTGAACGTTCTCCTTCTGTTGATATCTCCGACTACCAGGGTTTTGCCTTCCCTGTGCCAAAGTCCCGAAGAAAGGTCCCGATAGCAAAGAATGAAGACCCATTAGCTCCCGTGTATGCTAGAAGGTTTCGCGCATTGGATGAAAGATTCAAAGCCTTGAAAGGTAAAGACGTTGTTAACCCTAGTGCTGCAGACATGTGTCTGGTTCCTGACCTGGTGTTACCTCCGAAGTTCAGAACGCCGAGGTTTGAAAAGTACAAAGGAGATAGTTGCCCGAAGCAACATTTGGTGATGTTCTGCCGAAGAATGACTTCATTCGTGCATGATGACAAGTTGATGATTCACTGCTTTCAAGATAGTCTGACAGGGGCATCTTTGCGTTGGTATATGCAGTTAGAGAGTGATCAGATCCGATCATGGGCGGATTTAGCCAATGCTTTCCTGAAGCAGTACGACTACAATCTTGATGAGGCTCCTAGTCGCATACAGCTGCAAGAATTGTCTAAAGGGAACAATGAACCTTTCAGAAAGTATGTTCAGAGATGGAGAGAATTTGCTGCTAGAGTGCAACCACCGCTTCTAGACCAAGAGCTAAAAGGCATGTTCGTAAACTCCTTGCAGAGCCCGTACTTCGAAAGAATGCTCGGAGTTGCACCAAATTTCTCTGAATTGGTAAGGACAGGAGAGCGCATCGAGTATGGTGTAAAGACTGGAAGAATCAAGAATGTTTCAGGCGATCAGGCTAGTGAAACCGAATCTTTCTACAGCTTTCAAACTGAAGAAGAAGTTGTGACCAATGCAATCATGAATGATGTTGGGTATCCTCAAGTCGAATCGGTGAAATCTGTTGGTTCTCCGTCTTCTCAGCGGTCAGTATCTTCTGTGTCTCGTTATTCTAGACAGACAATTGTGCCTGAGGCACCCCATCGAGAACCTTATGTCGCTCCTCTTGCAAATCCACGAGCCCGTGGCCGAGGTTATCAGAATCAGCGTCAGAATCAGAACCGACCTCGTAACAACTTGGAACGAAGGAATGCTCCTTCTCATCCAGTGCCTGTGCCGTATAGCCAGATTCTTCCACAGTTGATTCAGAATTCTTTGGTGGAACCGAAAGCTCTTAGGCCCGTGCCAGAGCCTTACCCTCCAGGGTACAATCCCCATGCTCAGTGTGGTTACCATGGTGGATCTTCAGGGCATTCAACCGAAGATTGCAAAGCTTTTCAGGCAAAAGTGCAACAGTTGATCGACAAAGGGTGCATTTCCTTTCCAGAAGGAGTTTTGGTTGTGCATGACAACCTCTCAACTGTCTGAGCTCGTAGATTCAGAGGGTTTATTTCCAGAAGCCAGTGGTCCAGACAGGCAGACGTCCTCAGCATTGACAGTCCTCGGACTTCTTATCATTTGCATTTGTAGTTTCTTTTCTATTAGTTACTACTTGCTGTTAAACATTGTATGTTTCGAATGGTAATGTTAATAAAGTGACTATGCATTTTTCTGAATTAATCATGTCGTTGTCACTCATTTACTGCATTGCACTGACACTTGCACTTTGTTCACTCCACTTTATCACTATGATTAGCAAAGATTGGAGGGAGGATGATGAAACTGAATACTCATAACTAATGATCGTATGCTTTCGGATAAAACCTTGCCGATGACGTACAAGGCATTGTTTCAAATCCCCTAAACACCAGAGAAATAAGGAAGAGAATCCCTTGTTAACCACTTCGAGCCGAGAAGTAGGAGTTCCTTTCGGACTTTTAAACCCTCACATCTTAACCCGGGGCAGGGTAGTTGTTAGTTAGCTTGATCGAGCGTTCAAGTCTTATAGAGGATGCTGTCTTTCGAAGACCAATCACATCGTATTTTTCCCCAGAGGTCGTACCTCGTCAACCACAATGGTTAAACCTCACCAATCAGGAGTGAGACAGTTATAAACCTCTCGGATGAATCCAGACAGCCAGTGTCGCACGACTTGTCTCAAAGAGAAAAAGGAATAAGAAAGCCCGCTAAGTAAAGAGAAAAGCTAGAAAGCAAATACTTAGGCAAAAATCAGGGCATCCCGTTGGACTTCAAAAGAAAAATCGAAAAGAACTCTGAAGAGTCAGTCCAGGCAAAAATTAGGGAATCAAAAGAATGAAAAAGAAAGGATACAAAAAGAAAAATCCTAGAACAAGGACAAACTCGTGTAGATACAGACACTGAAAATGAAAAAGGAGTAACTGTCACTCCAAAACACCTTGTGAATTATTTAACCAGTTGTTCCCAGTATTCAACACACCTCTCGAAGAGGCGAGCGCTCGAGCCAAGTTAACTGAACTTTAGGATCGGAGATCATCACGTAGAAGGGGTGGGTACAAATCATAATTTGAGCCAAATATCCTTTGTTTCACGAACCGTGAACCCGACCACGATACAACCCTTAAAAGACCTAATTGAGGCAGGGTTTATTCTGAAAGCGCATTACGATAAGGTTGAGTAACCTGACTCCCGCATGATTTGCTAATCGTATCCTTGTTGTATTTTTCACTGATTGAATCAGCACTACGTTTGAACTCTTTGGTTCATTCGTCACTCACTAGCATGACACGTAAATGAGTGACAGTACATTTTTTTCAAAATCTGCATGAACACTGCATTAAAATTACCATTCGTGAATAAACAATTTTAATTGCAGGTCAGTAGTTGATACGAAGAGTAGTCAACCAGGACTGAATCGTTAGCAGTCTGGATCAGAATGGTATACTGCGAAGCCCTGTGAATCTGGGGCATTGACTTCCAGAGAGTTTAGAATCAGTTCGTCTGAGGACGAGTCCCAAATGACCGGTTGATTATGGGACAGATTATTCAAGAAGCAGTTGATCAGAAGTGAATCTTCTCGAGACCCAATCAGGGGCAGTTATCCAGAACTCTTGTGATTTGAGGGCAGATCCCTCCAGTGTTCAATCAGGGCATGTTGAGTCGCTCACCGCTCGTTCAGGGGCAAGCTACTTCAGAAGTATTGAAACCAGCCATGCTGAGAGTTGGTTAGTTGAGGATGAATCCTTCCGTTGTACAGATGTTGGGGCAAAGCCATCTGAAGATTGTCTTGTTGCCAACTGCTTTCTGTTCAGAATGAATTTTCCCAAAAGTCGGATGGGGGCAAGTTGAATTGCACTGGGGCACGTTGTTCAAATGAGTTTGTTCACCCTAGCAAGAGTTGAGTGTCGGGGAATCGTGTCATTACCCTACCAAAACCTAAACCTTCTAAAGAAGCCTTGCTGTCATTAGATTGTTATCCTACAGCCTAACCTGTTACTTGGCTGAACCTTGTAACCGAATCGTTTCAAAGTCCAGTTCTTGTCTGGCATACCGGAGATCAGTTCTCGTTTGAAATCCAAACCAGAAACCAGCCTTGTCTGGTCACCTTTTTCGGTAACCTATTGTTTAACCAGTTCTCGCCTGGCCAACACAGTTTTAAAGCCCAGTTCTCATCTGGAAAACCAAAAATCAATTCCCGTCTGATATCCAAAACCCGTAAGTCAGTTCTTGTCTGACAGCCTAACGTATTTTGCCACCAACTCTCGTCTGATAGTCCACCTTGAATGCTAGTTCTCGTCTAGTATTTCCCTTTCAAATCCACTTTTGCTGGTAATCAGAAATGGGTCCCTATCACCATAAACCTATCCCTAAACAAAAAAAAAGCCTAATTATACCTGGCCCGATGATTCCTAGTGACTCGTATGTTGTCACATTCCCCGACACAAGGCTCGATTGATCCCAGCTCCATGATTGGTATTCTGTGTTCCCTGTGTTAATGTTGTTGAATCAGGGTTGTCTTCTCAGCAGAGATGTACAATTTGAGATTGTTTCCCCTGAGCAGTTTGAGATTGCAGCAAGATGAGATGGCATTCATCCCTTATCAGAGTAGGATCAAGATTATCCTCAGTAGGGCGAGATTGATATTTCCGGCAGAGTACGGCCATCCCAAGCATTGAATGTTGATTAGCCTGATGTGCTATTTTCCTAGGTGGGTTGAGGCTGAAGCTTTCCCTGACCGACAAATTTGGGTTTATTTCCCCAGCAGTGGGACTGATGCAGTGTTGTATCCCCACAGAGTCCGAGTTTGACTCTTTCCCCCTCCGAGTCCAGGTCGTTGACTCATTCCTCAAGCAGAGGTCAACGGTGATACCCTCATTGAGTAACCTCCAGACGAGTAGGTTTTGATGTCAGCCAGAGAAGAGTTATTTCTCAGCAGCCTGCTTCATACCCTATAAGGACTTAGGGTGATCTAAAAGGGCTGTTCAGGGTTGTTTTCCTAAATGAAGTGAGATCCAATTTCAGTGATCGATTGTTATCTTCTGCAGACGCCAGAGTTGTTTCCTTGATAGGATCAGTACATCTCCAACCGAGTTGTACAATGAGTAGCTAAGGATTGATATCCCCAGCAGTGTTGATACACAGGTATTCCTCATCAGACTTGATAATCCAGCAGGTGTTACCTAGAAGGGTCAGTCTCCGTAAGGCGTATGCAAGATTATCTCCAGCAGATCAGGATTGATATCCCCGATAAAGTTCAAAAAGTCTCTCCCCGCAGAGTCTGAATACGAGATCAGGAGCATTGATATGTCTCCCCAGGCAGAGATGATTCTCTCACCCAAGCAGATGTATCCTGAAGGAACGTCATCTCCTCAGCTGAGTCAAGCACCGAAGCGTGTGTTTATCCCCCAGCACCGGGTCACAAGTGCAGGCTTCATAGGAAACTATCTGTACGCCGAAGTATGCAGCAACTGATGATGCCAGACTGAAGTCTCCAGCGGAATTGAAAGTCCCCACCAGCGTTGTACTCTCTCCCGAAGTCGGATGATTCCTTCTTCCCCAGCGGAATTGAAATTCCCCACCAGAGTCGTACTCTCCCCCGAAGCCGGATGATTCCTTCTTCCCCAGTGGAATTGAAACTCCTCATCAGAGTCGTACTCTCCCAGCGAAGCAGAATGATTTCTCCTTCCTCAACCGAGTTTGCAGATACCCAAGAGAGCCGAATCCTTGAAAGCTACTCATACCATGATTGGTGTTCCCCAGTAGAGTGTTGAACAGCGAATGCTGTATTTCCCCATCGGAGTCGTTTTCTCTAGGAAAGCTTTGTCGCGAAGGCCGCACAGTTTATTTCTGCGATTGATATCGTTTCCTCGACAGTTTGTAGTTCGAATACCCAGTTGAGCGGGTCCAGGTTCTCGTAGAGCTTTATTCCCCTGCAGCAGTCAACTGAAGATCATTTCCCTAGGCGGAGTCCAATTGAGATTGGTGTGAATTCTTCTCCTTGACAGGAGGCTTCTCCCTTCAGCATTTATTTTGCTGACGGGGCCATAGCATATTGCATGATTGCATAACATTTATCATAAACGCGTAAAATTTCCACCGTGTGGAGCATTACGTCATTGTCAAAGCATGTGCATACGAGACATGAGCCAGGTCGCCACCGTTCTTGTTTTGCAGATGTTCCTCCTCAGAATGGTTTGATCAACATGATTCTTGAATTCTCCCCAGCGAAGTCTTCGGTTCAAGATGATTCTTGAATTCCCCAGCAGGGCCGTTTGCTTAAGATGATTCTTAAGAACCCCAGTGCAGTCACCAGAGTTGAGTGCTCAAGCTGATGCTTAGAGTCCCCAGTAAAGGTTGCTCACGATGATTCCTGAAATCTACAACATGGTTATCGGTTCAAGATGATTCTTGAGGTCCCCGGCGGAGTTATTTGTCCAAGACTCCATGATTAAAGTCTGACCGTATTAATGAAGCAGTTCTCTCAGCTGATGCGGAGTGCCTGATGACAGAGGTTTAGATATTCCCAGTTGGCTCATGATTGACCAAGAATTCTATTCCCGACTTGCTGATGAAGTCCGGCTGATGCCCGACAGTTTCTTGGGATGCCTGATGGCATGATCAACCTGATGGTTGAAGTCTGGCTGATGCCCGACAGTTCCTTTGGATGCCTGATGGCATGATCAACCTGATGGTTTAAGTCCGGCTGATGCCTGACAGTGTTCTTTGAATGCCTTATGGCATGATCAACCATGTATTTCCGGTTACCGAGTGACCAGTGACTCCTTTATGAATTGAGGACGAATATTTGCAGCAAAATCAGATGATCATCCTGACGCAGATTTGAAATCAGACTTTTCCCCGGTTACCGCGTGACCAATTCCCCAGTAGGGTTACCGTGCAACTGTTATGCTCAGTGTCGAAGATGTTCCTGCTGGCCAGAGTATCGTTCACCTGTGTGTGGTATCCAGATCTCTTAGCAAGATCATTGACACGTGTTCATCTTATCACTCTCTCCAACAGAGTCTATTATTCAAGTTCATATTTCCCCAATGGATCTCTTCACCCTGACGGCGAGGTCAGACGATGTTGAGAGTTGACGGCGAAGTCAGATTATTTTGAGTACTTGACGGCGATGTCAGATTCTTTGATGTTCCAACGGCGATGTTGGGCGTTTTAGTTCTCCATCGGTGATGTTGGATGTTTGTTTCCGACGGCGATGTCAGATAGTTTGTTTTCCAGCGGCGATGTTGGATGTTTCTGACCCCAATGTCAGATTCTTTGATGCTCCGGCGGCGATGTTGGATGTTTGTTTCTGGCGGCGATGTCAGGTGATTTAGTTTTCCAGCGGCGATGTTGGGTGTTTTGGTTGTCCGACGGCGATGTCAGACGCTTCATTTTCATGAATGCCCGACGGCGAGGTCCGGTGTCTGATGACAATGATAGAGGAATTTAATGTGGATAACTGATGACAAGGTTCAGGTCAGTATGTCTCCAGCTAGTTGTCGTGCAGCTATTACTTCAGTTTTCCCGCCAGGGTACCGTGTACTTATGTAGTTGGCAAATTTTCGGGTTCTTTGGTATTCAACCGTCTTCTACCTTTGAATGTTTGAAAGCCGTTCACTCTTCAACCCTTCAGGTCCAAGCCGTTTGAATAGGGGCACCTGTTGCACCCCAAAATTTGACGAACTACTCATCGTAATTTGGCTCATTTCATTTTCGCATTTGTATACCTGCGTACATTGCATTTTTTCCAGTCAAATTGGTTTATCGGGATCACAGCCCTCTGATAGCATTTCAGGCCAATGCCAGGAGTTATTTTGAGAACCGGTGCTCGTCCCGGTGTTTTCAGCTCTCGCTGTTGTTTTTGAGGACCTCTCGGTGTCCGAATTTTTACCGTTTATTTCGATATAGTTCGCTAATCGATTTAATCGGCTTCCTCGGTAGTTTTAGATTTTTTCCTTATTTTCTAGAATTTTTTAGGGATTTAATTCATTTTTCTAGGTATTAGATAGATTTTTTAAATAGCTTTTAGATATTAATTGATTTTTTATTAGTTTAGGGATTTCTTTAATGATTTTTAAATAGATTTTAAGAATAAACATTTTTATTTTAGATATTAAGTATATTTTTAGATATTGATTTTTAATAGGATAATTTCTTTTATTAGGATTTTTTTAAATAGAAATTATTAGAGTTTTTTTCTATTTTTATTAGTTTAGAGATTATTAGAGTTTTATTAGTTTAGAATTAATAGAGTTTTAGGTTAATTTTCTTTTTTAGATTTAATTAGAATTTAATAGAGATTAATTAGGTCTTAATCATCTAGTTAGATTTTAATTAGAGTTTAGTAGGTTTAATTAGGGGTAGATCTGTTTTAATTTTCCGTTAATTGTAGTTTTTAGTTTTAATCATTATTAATTAGGCTTAATTGGTCATATCAGTCATTAATCAAATCATTAAGTCTGAATTTCGTGGGCCCATTGTCTTGGAGGCCCAATCCCCAGCCTAGTGCAGTGACACTTGTCACACTATAAAGTCCTCCACGCGTACGCTTCAGAGGTCCCACTCTCCAGTTTTTCTCCACGTTTCACTACCAGATTCATCCACGTTTTGCTCCCTCAGTTTTTTTTCCACGTTTCACTCCATTTATGGCCACGTTTTCACCTCTGAGACCCCAATTCCACGCCACGTAACCCCACTATCTCCCACTCTCCGTACACACGTCCCCCATGCACGACGCAACAAAGCCACGCGTCCTCACGCCATCACTCCCCTCTGCATGCGCATTGCCACGCTTCCCCCCTCGCCGGAGACCCCACCGGAACCCATGCAAACACCGGAAAAGTTCAACGGCAAAATCATACGGAGGTGCGCACGACCAAATTCTCGCCGGCATCCTCATGAATTTCCAGAAAACTCCGATAATCATCATTGATCTTCACCGATCTTCATCAATAATCGTTCGATCTTTATCATTCCACACCAGAACGTTCATCAGTTTCCAGTTTCTTCAATGAATCTTCATTAAAGATTCATCAGCATTCATCGCCACGATCGTCACCTTCATCTTGATCTTCATAGAATTTCCAGATCTGCAAGCGATCTTCAGATTCATCCAGAAGATGATGAATATTCTTCAACCTCATCCTTGTTCTTCATGTTGTTCGAGCCTTCATCACTGACATTTTGCCAGATCTTGGCTCAAGATCTTCAACATCAAGAAACACTTCAAGAACTTCAACGTTTTTCAGAGATCTTCCTCGTCTTCATCATCCGTTCGTCATTCGTCCTCCAGAAATTCAAGAACAAGCATCATGACTTCGCCAATAACCTTCAACTTCAAGATCCATCAGATCTTCCTTCAGTTCTTCTTCAAGAAGGTTCGTCAGTTGTTCATCATTCTCTAGATTCTCCAGATGATCATCATGAATCTTGCAACATGCAACCTCCATCGTCCCCTTTAAGATCTTCAGCAATCAAGGTTCTCCTTCAAGATCTTCAGATGAACCTTCAACCTTGTTCATCAAATCTTCTCCAGACACTTCAGATTCGTCAAGAACAACGTCACATCATATAGCTTGGATGAAAGTGTTCGTGAGTGTTTGAGGAAGAAGTTCATTCGAGAGGTTGATCGGAAAAGAAAGAGAGGAAGGGAAATGAGAGAGAGAGGTTTGAGGCGGAAAGAAAGAGAGCGGTGAGGGAGTTGTGACGGCGCATGTTGGGGAGGAGAGTTTGGGACGGCGTCGTGAACAGTAGTATGGGGAACTTAGGGTTTCTTCCTGAAGCTGGAACGAGGAAGAGGGAAAGCTGTGTGAATTGGGCCTTGGGCCCATTGACTCCTCCAATCCGTACACCCCGTTCTCACATCCACCCTCCGTTTCCATTCTTTTTCTTTTTTTTGTTTGTTTTTTGATGAACATGGGCCAAGCCCAACAAACCAATTGCATTTCTGGGCCTTTCTGGTTGACACCCCCCATTTTCTCCATTCACCTCCCTGCCTTTGTTATTTGTTTTTTCTAAATTTCTTATTGGGCTGGGCCCAGTTTCTATTGTTTTTTTGCTGTTGTACCTAGCAGCAGTTTTGCACCCCCATTTGTTTTTCTCTTATCTTTTATTATTTTCTTTTATTATTTTGTTCATTTGCTTAGTTTTTTTAGGAAAAAATATGTGATGTAAGCATAGAAAAAAATAGAAAATATGGTGATATAAAAATAATAGTATTTTTAATATTTTCTCTTTTTAGGATATATTTCTTTTAGAGTTTATTTTGCACTTTTCTTTTAGAAGTAGATTTAAATGTCCACTTGTTAGGGGACTATTTTTTCATTAGATTTTCCATGACAGATGGATAGGATTTTTAGGAGTTTATTTTCCTGTACTCAATCATTGTAATTTCTTCAGAATATTAATAAAACGAGATTTGTGTTGTGGTCTCCGTTCTACCCGTAGTTAGGCCGAACTACAGCTGCTCTGACTTTCTCTGATGAGAATATGTAGGCATAGGATGCGATATCCTAGCGAGCACACTAACAACTAACCTTTGGTTCTCTCGCTGCTGTGCGATCGAGACTTTCCCGCTGACGACTGATGTTACCCTTTTCTCTTGCCCAAGTGCATTTGAGACCAGACCGTAGTTCTAGTTCCCGTAGGTTCCCATACCTCGAAACCCGACATACTACGTCCGTTCTACCGCAAACAGGTACGCCTAAGTCTCTAATGGTCGAGCAGCGTCCACCTAATTGCTAGAATGCGTACGCTAGTATCGTCGACGTAATCTCTCACCCCGTGTGACCGAGAACACCCTGTCTAGCCGTAGTTAGCCTGAACTACGTCATGCTCTGATTTCTCTGATGAGAATACGTAGGCCCAAGACGCGACGTCCTGCCGAGCAACCTAACCCGTAGTTTCCCGAACTACGCAGACTCTGATTTCTCGTTCTCTGATGAGAATACGTAGGCATAGAGTGCAACGCTCTATCGAGTCAATTTCTTTCTTTTTAGATTTAGCTGCCGTAGATAGATTGTTTTTCACCCGTCCAAGTAAACACAGCAAGCGTGGATCCCGTCGAGTACGACGGACGTGAGGGGTGCTAATACCTTCCCCTTGCGTAACCAACTACAGAACCCAGACAACGGTTGCGACGACCTTGTCTTACCCTTTTTCGTCATGTTTTTCCGATCGTTTCCTTTCCCGCTCTGAGGGATAAATAACGAAAGGTGGCGACTCTTCTGTTTTGCCGGCACCTTATTTTCGCGCAAGCGACAGATGTTTGTTTTGAATCTTTTACGAAAGAAATGTTTTTTAGTTTGTTTGCAATCTCCGACGCACTAGAGACTATGATTTGAGAGTGACTACGTCGCGTGTCACCCAAAGGGTACCACACTAAGCATCCAGACTACTGGAAAGAAGCTCTCCAGCAACCCTTTCTCAAATAGCTTAAGGCTCGTAACGTACGACATCGATTAACCTTATCACTGTGTTTTTGAGTTGTTGTAAGATAAGAAGAGAAAGAAGCTCTACAAAGCCTAGGGTTGAAAAGGGAATAAAAACTTACCTAATGTTGTCATGCATGGATAAGAATCCTAATGTCTGTCATAATTCCCTACTGCACAGAGGAAATCCGAGATCCTAGGGGATAAACAGAAAAGAAAGCAAGCAAATACAGTAAAATGCATGCAATGCAGCAGTACAAGCGAGGCAAAGGAGTCCTGCGCTACCTCGAACCTGGGAAAACAACAGGCAAAGTGAATCAATATTCACTTCAAACCTAAAGGGGGCAAGCTGTACAAGCCAACAAACAATACAGAAAACAAAACCCCAAAGCAGAGGAGGCAGCCCAAGCAGCAGCACCAAACTCCTACAGCAAACAGCAGCTCTGACAGCAACAACAAGAACCTTCAAGCTTCAAAAAGCTTCAATCTCCAACCTCCAGGGAAGAGAAAGCACGCTTCAAATAAGGCTCCTCAAACCTAAACAGTCAAGCTCCACAGCTACAGAAAATCCCACCTCAAAAGCAACAGTAAACCCTAGCTTCAATACTCCAGCAAGCTCTTGACAGCAAAACTGACAGTAACAACTCCATCTTCAAGCAATCCTCATGAAAGGCATCTTCAACATCTTCAAGATTCAAATAAAGCTCCTATCTTCGGGCTCCATCTCCAAGAGAGAATCAATTAACAGATTAAGTTGAAATGTTAAGAAGCCTGGTGACAACCAAAGGAAGCCCATAAGCACTTAATATTATAAGAGACAGGTATCCTCAAAGTTCTACTTCTAAAGTATGTCACCCATCCCTCCAAAGGAGGGATGTGAATGCTTTAAAAGGACTTTGTGTCATAGGAATGAATAGAGGCACAAGAAGCTCTCTATGTTTGAAAGAAGAAATAAGTCTATTCTAAAGCTCTTCCTACATAGCCTAATCCCTAAGCCTTCAAAAGCAATCTTCACCAGGAAAGACCTTCATGACCAAGCCCCAAGCTTTATCTCCAAGCATACTCAATGCCTCTAGAAGCTCCATCAAGCAAAACCCAAGCCCAAAGCCCAATTAAGACAGCCCAATCAAAGTAACCAAACCAAACATCCAAGGGGAAAACCCAAAAACATCACACCAATTGCAAGAATCAAGTAAAATGCTAAAACTCATCATAAAATCCTAGGTAAATTTCTAAGGGAACCTAACCCTATACCCAATACCCCATATGAATCCCAAGGCCTAAATCAAACCCTAAGTCCCCAAAATATGCCCTAAACTACAACTAGTTGTGTTAAAACCCTAATTCTAACACCTCTCCTATTCACCTCTCAAACTAACCTAAATTTTAATGACAAAAATATGAAAAAATTCCTAAGGGTACATGCTTCCCTAACCTAATCAACCTCACAAGAATCACTCCAAAATTCATCACCAAACTCTCATACTAAATTCAGAAAAATGAAGTATCAAACAAAAGTAAAATAAAAGCATTAAAATTGTAAAATATGCCAGAAAATATAAAATGCATGAAATTAATATTTTTTAATCCTATAAAATTCTATAGACCCTAAAGAAATCAGGGAAAAAAGTCTCATCCTAAAATGATCATTTTTCAATTTATTATGAATTAATTTCTAATCATATGTAAAACATGAAAATAAAAGAAAATAAGCGGAAATTAACAAACAGACGTGTCAAATAGCAATTGATCCAAGTTATGAATCAGGCTGGGCCCAGATGTGGAGTGTGCGTAGCAAGCGAGGCATTAAGCCCAAACCAAATAAAAATAACATCAGAAAAAAAAAGGAAATTGACAAATTCATGTGTCAAATAGCAATGCATTCACATGTTAATCTCCATTGGGCCTCCAGGTAGGGTGTGGTTAGCAAACTATGCGTTGAGCCCATCCAACTCACTTAAGTGAAACGGTGAGTTTCACTTCCTTTCATTCTCTTTAGACTCCAACAACACATCCTGGCCGTGCATTGGTGTGAGTGGTCAAGGTCAACGTCTGATCTAAAGGTGAATCCATCATCTTCTTCATTTTAAATTCTGGGAGGGAAATAAACCAGACGGCGGCCGGAGGTGGCGCCACCTTCGTCCCCAAGCATCAACTCCATAAAAACCCATCAAAACATAAACCTAAGCACCTTAATCAACTCGTTTTTTCTCACTGAATCCAATGGTAACCTCCATTTTCCTTGAATCTCACCACAACTCAAAACACGATTCCCAGCTCAGAATATACTCCAAATTCAATCATCACCATTCTCAAAATTAAAGAGCCTAACATCATCTATGCGTTGCACTGAGTAATCCTCACCACCTAAACATGTCTAATTCATCAAGAGCTAAGAGAAACAACCTTCAACAGAAATGGTGTCACCCTAGATTTTGTCTCTAATCACCAATTTTTCCTACCAGAAACGATCCTAGCCATGTCTACAATCTATCTATGCATTCAAATCCTAGCAATTTTACCTAAATCATGCTATGAGATGAAATTTACATACCTGTAAAATTTGAGTGAACAGAGCAAGAAAATCTTCAAATCACCCTTCAATCTTCTCTAGACACGATCAATGAAGTCTTATGGAGCTTCTGTATGCACTGAATTGCCTTGAATCCTTCCCAATCACCAAACACGATTTTGATTTGCAATGAAGAAACTCACTATGCTCTCTCTTAATTCTTCAGAGTTCTTGACCAAAAAACTAACTGAATTAGTTATGAGGGTTATATAGAATGTGTTAGAATGATCCAGAAAGTTCTATAATGATCCATGTGAGAAATTCAATTTCTCTTGCATTTGAAAATTTCATGAGAAGTTTGCACATGACAGTTGGTTTTGGCTTGCTTCAGCAGCTTGGTTTTGATCCAATTTCTCTCCAAATGACATTTTGAATTGATTGGTGAGGGTTAGAGCCTTGGTTCTGATCTAAAAGAGTGTTTTGCAAATGTTACTTGTGATGTAAGAAAGCACTTTTCAAAACAACTCATAAAATAATGGCTCATCTCAAAATTGTGACATTGCTAATGTGTTTGAAATCCAATTTCCATTCAAAATGACTACGCATATGCCATGTTTATGCCTTGCAAGTCAAAAAATCATTTTTCCCTCTCTTGAATCATTTGAAAAATCTCCCTTTTTAGGCCATTTTGGGGCACTTTGTGAAACAAGCCAATCCAACTCACCATGACTTCGTATCTAACCTAGAAACACCATTCTAAACACATTTCATGTTGGACACTTTTTCATTTGAGGAGTGGAAGATAGAGATTTTGACCTATGTTGAAAAAGACCTATAATTAAACTTTCCCAAAATACCCCTAGATTGCCAAGATCATAACTTGAGTTCCACAAATCTTCTTGAGGACTTCTAGTACTCAAATTAAATCTAAGATCAAGACATACAACATTTATGTTGGCCAAGAATCCATTTTAAAACTCCTTGAGGGGAAAAAGTTGCTTGGAAGTCAAGTGACTTTCACAGATAAATTTCAGTGTCCTCTGATGACTTGTAACTTGCAAGAACCATAACTTGAGTTCTACAAATCTTCTTGAAGACTTCTAGTACTCAAATTAAAGGTATTGAGAAGATCTACAAGTTTCATGTTGTCCAAGAATCCATTTGAAACTTTTATTTTTACTTATGTGGCTTGGAAGTCCAGTGCTATACAGGGGATTTTACCCTAGGAACCCTGTCTCAAACACCTCCAACCACTCTTGATTCTCTTGAACTTGATCTTGACTCATCCATACACATGCTTTAACATATCAAACCATTACTTCCATGACCTAGAGCTAGGTCTTGATGCCCTTTCTTTACTTTCCTTGACCTAGGGTTACCCAGATGAAACCCTACTTGTACACACCTCAACTGTGGTTCTTGAACTTGATACAATGGCTTGTCTAAGTTTCAATAGGGCCCTCTAGGCATCCCATGAGATCCATACACACCTCAAATTCACAATACCATGTTGATGATCTTCAATACACCTCAAGTTAGGAGAGAAATCCACCTGTGGGCACCCAAACTTCTCAAGACATCAAATCACTTCTTGATGGCCTGGAAGACTTCTCCTCTTGGATAAAATACCTTGCTAAGCTATTCTGTTGATAGACACCTTGATCCCTTGTTGGAGGCATGCTATGCTATGATATGCAAATGATTAGACTGTGTATATGATGTGACTATGTGTCGCTACTGCGAAAATCGGCGCCGGCTGAACAGAAGAGTCGCCACCGCGCGTTATTTATCCCAACAGAGGGAAAGGAAACGCTCGAGGTAAACCTACCGCAAAACGGGGAAAGGAATGGTCATCACAACCAAATCCTGGATTCGGGAGTCGGTTACGCAAGGGGAAGGTATTAGCACCCCTCACGTCCGTCGTACTCGACGGGATCCACGCTTGTTTTCTTGTACGGATTGATTGTTATTCTATCTACTCTACAGGTCTGGGGTTAAAAGAAAATAAAATGACTCGGCAAAGTATCACACTTTATGCCTACGTATTCCCGTCTGGAACGATAAATCAGAGTCAACGTAGTTCGCCTACCTACGGGAAAGGAGGGGAAGGTTGCTCGCTAGGATATCGCATCCTATGCCTACGTACTTTCATACAACATGAAAGATCAGAGCAAACGTAGTTCGGGCCACGTACGACACAAGTCTGTCTTGATTGCTTTTATCTCCTTCTGAAAAAGGGTTTTCCTAATTAGCAGTCCAAGCGGACGAAAATGACGTTTTGATGAGTTCACATTCTTTTACGGAAGAAGTGTCTTTTATTGCGTTTGAAATATTTATTGTGTTTTTCTGTTTGTTTTGAGAAAGAAGAGACAAAACTCTAACCTATGGTTGAAAAGGGAATCACACTAACCTAATGTTATCATGCATGGGTTAAGACCTAATGTCTATCATGTTCCTCTCTTGCGCAGAGAGAAACAGAGGTCCTAAGGGATAAACGGAAACAGAAACAATAGCATATATACAATAAAGCAGTAAAATGCATGGATGCAGCACTACAAGCGAGGCAAGGGAGTCCAACTCAACCTCGAACCTAGAAAACAACAGGCAAAAGCGAACAAAATTCGCTTTCAACCTAACAGATCAATATCAAACAATACAGTCAGGGAAATTCAAACAATACATCAAAAAATATAAACAGCAAAAGTAAACAGCAAACAGCAATCTTCATCAACATCTGTCTTCAAGTCATCTTCAATCATCTACAGGCTTCAAGCAAGCATCAGTCTTCATCTTTACAGCCTTCAAGCAAGGTCTCTATCTTCACAGCCTTCAAGCAAGGTCTCTATCTTCAAGCTTTCAGGGCTTTTCTTCAAATCTCACTCTCCAAGCTGAGGAACCAATCAAAAGAATGAATTGGGATGTTAAACAGTTAGTTGACCACCAAAGGTGGCAAACAGACTGTTAACAACATATAGAATGTTTCTCTCAAGAGTTCTATCTCTTAGACACTGTCACCAAGCCTTCCAAAGGAAGGGGGTGAGTGTCCTAGAGAGACTCTGCATCATAGAGAGGGATGGAGGCAAACAAGACCTTCCATGTTTGTGAATCAAGTTGCTATTCTAGAGCTCTACCTAACTCCTAGATCCTATAACCTTCAACAACTGCCAGCAAGGTACAACCTTCGTCAACTCTGGAAATGATCCTCACTCCTTTTGTCTTCAATGGCTTCATCAGCAAAGTCTTCAGCTCAAACCCAAACCCCAAGCAGGCCCAATACCCCACACAGTCAAATAATAACCCTAGAGACGGCACACCACACAATCAATCAAATACAAGAAATATACTAGTAGTATGTATATAATAGGGGAACTCCTAGCATTTTCTAAAGGATCTATTACTTACCCTCAATACCCCTATAGTCCCATCATTTAATTTGTCCTAAAGAAAACCCAAAAGAAAATTTGTTTTGTTAGACCTATATATGTTCACAACCCTAAATGATTAGCCTAATGTTTTCTAATTAAACTACCTAAAATCAATCCTAAAAAATTGGTATAAGAATCAAGGGGGCACCTAATACATGTATCTAGTTATACTAAAAAAATTGGCCTAAAAAGATTATGAGAAGCACCTAAAAGAAATTCTACAAAACTATGTACAAATTAAATCTATTAAAAAAAGCATTAAAAGAAAAAATATGCAAAAAAAAATATTAAAAGAAAATAAAATGTAAATTTTATTACATGATATTTTTCTACACAGAAATATGAAAATGGTAAAAAAACAACCAATCAAAAATATGGAATTTCCAATTTATTATGAATTTTCAAACAATTAAGAAAAATAAATGAAATTAAAATGAAGTAAAATGGGCTAGGGTGCAGTTAGTAATAAAGTGCATTGAAAAAATGGATGATGGGCCCAGACTGGGGGTGCGCGTAGCAAAGCGCGCCTGGGCCCAGTTTAATCAGAAAAACTCAAAAAAAACACAAGAAAAAGAAATAGCCACGCGGTGTAAAAAGCAAAGAATCACAGTTCGTTTGGATTGGGCCTTGGATTGGGGGTGTGAAAAGCATTGCTCATTAAGCCCACCAGAGGACTTTAAATGAAACGAAGCGTTTTGGCTTCAGACTCTTCCCTCTCATTTCAACTTTAAACCTAGGTCGTGCGATCTGGGTCTTGGTCAGCAGTCAATGCACGATCCAACGCTTGTGGAGTCATCTTTTCCAACGAGCTAGGGTTTGTTGCAAAACAACCATGGAACCCGAGCTTCATGCATCAAACTTCATCCTCCTTGTTCTCACTCATTTCTCCCTCAAATCCAGTTCTATAAACAGCAAAGTTGCTCCAATTCTCAAGCTGAACAATAATACATCACTAATTCTCACTAACAAGCCCTAGAAAACCAAACCCGATAGCACACTCTTCCATAATACTCCAACTTTCAACTTCTTCTTTTTCCAATTTCTTGCCATCAAAATACTCACCTTGTATCACTGATTAACCTAAGCTAAACCACATGAATTAAAACTTCCTATCCTTCTAGTTCTAGATCCAAACAGTTGGTGTGCTCAAATATCAACCTCCATGAAATGCTCTCAAACTCACTGGAATTGATCATCTACTTATTCCTAACAGTTCTAACCTAATGATTCTACATCATGCTATCTATTCTAAGCTAATTCGAAGAAAACACTAACCTGGTGCAAAATTGAAAACAGGTGATGATGTTCTTGGATTCACAGCCAACAATGCTCTAGGATTGATCAATGGAGGTGGATCTTGATACTGTATGCAACAACTCTTGCTCAAATGTTGTGGATTCTTCTAACCAACTCTTCTTGCAATTTGGATGATGAACTTACAACACACGAATCTTGCACCAATACACTTGGATCTTGCTTGCAATGTGATCTATGATGAATATGGAGTATGATAGAATCAAGAACTTTGAAGAATGATGAAGAATTGAGGGAATTTGGATGAATTTGCAAAAATGCAAGAGAGAATGAAACTAGGTGTTTTGGATCAAAATGAAGTGCAACCCTGCATTGAAGGAGCTCTAGGGTTTATATAGATTCCCATGGAATCATCTAGAACTTGCCGGAAACTTCTTTGTACACAAATCCCTTGTAATTTGGCATATGTCACTTTAATCATAAGCAAGCCATGATAACTCTCAAACTTTGAACTAAACTCAAAAATCCACTATTGCCAATGGTCTGAAAACATTATTTCCAATCAAAATGACCTATAATTTCACCCCATTTGGACATGTTATGAAAAATTCCCAAAAAATGGCTTTTTAATGACTTAAATCATGCCTTAATTAGGTCATTTTTGCAAATATGAGCTACACCCACTTTAAAACCTCCATGACCACTTTTCTAGACTCAAAACATAATTTGGAACAACTTTTATGTTGTGAAGTTTTTCATTTGAAGCTTCCTTGTATGAGTTTTAGGCATATGCTTGAAATGACCTGTAATTTCCAAATGACCAAAATACCCTTTGCTTGCCAAAGACATAAGTAGAGTTCCACAAATCATATGAAGGCACACCATACCTTTCTAGAAAGCTAAGATCATTAGGAACAACTTTCATGTTGACCAAAAATCCATTTGAAAGCTCCTTGAGGGGTAAACGTTGCTTGGAAGACAAGTAACTTTCACAGACAAAATTTCAGATGCCTCTGATGACCTGTAACTTGCAAGGACCATAACTTGAGTTCTATAAATCTCCTTGATGTATTCCACCACTCAAATTAAAGGTATTGAGATCCTCTACAAGTTTCATGTTGGCCAAGGATCCATTTGAAGCTTGAATTTTGAAACATCTTGCTTGGAAGTTTGACCTAAATCAGGGGATTTTACACAGAAACCCTAATTTAGAAACCTCTCTTCTTCTTGATTCCTCTTGATTTATCCTTGGCACAACACCACATCCATTTCTACATGTCAAATGATGAACCCCGCATCTTTCAAATAGACCTTGATGCCTTTCAATCAATCATTTGACCTAGGGTTAACCTATGGTTGACCCAGATGAAACGCTAGTTGACTGTCTTCAACTGCAACTCTTGTGATCACATCAATGACTTGTCTCACTTTCAAAATGACCCTTTAGGTCCTCCATGATGTCTATATACCCTCCATGCCTCAATTCATAGCTCACAACTTCTTTGATGATCTTCAAATACCCTCAAGATAGGAGATAGATCCACTGCTTGGTCCACTAACTTCTCAGATTTCAATTTCTTTCTGATGACTTGGATGTGCTTGAATTTGAATAATACCCTCTTGATAGGCTCATAGAGATAAGAATAGTACTTGGTCCCTTGTTGGATGACTTGCTATGCTATGCTATGCAAATGAATCAATTATGTACATGACCTAATATGCAAATGCTAATGCAATTGAAACATAAACCAATTGAAGTAGGTTGAGCAAATTTTAGGGTGCAACAGCTGCCCCTATTCAAGCGACTTGTACCCGACTGTGCGAAGCGCGAACGGCCTTCAAACAGTCGAGGTACGAGACGGTTGAATACTAAGAACCCGGAAATTTGCCAACCGCAGAAATGAACTGCACGACTGCTTGGGGAACAAATCTGATTTCAATATTATCTCGTCAATACTTGAATAACCTGGATGACTTCATTGGGGAAGTACTTCTGTCAACACAACATGACCCTGCCAACGATACAGGAAAATCACTCTGTCACCATTACAGAAAAATAACACCGTAATCACTCCACCACCACTGCGGGAAGATAATCTGGAAAAATAACAACACCACCATCGCTGCGGGAAGATAATCTGGAAAAATAACACCGCCACCACTGCGGGTACTACTTTGTCATTACTACAGGGAATGACTCCGCCACCACTGCGGGAAATAACTCCGTCACCACTACAGGAAAATAACTCCGCCACCACTGCGGGAAATAACTCCGTCACCACTACGGGAAAATAACTCCGCCACCACTACGGGAAAATAACTCCGTCACCACTGCGGGAAATAACTCCGTCACCACTACGGGAAAATAACTCCGTCACCACTACGGGAAATAACTCCGCCACCACTGCGGGAAAATAACTCCGTCACCACTACGGGAAATGACTCCGCCACCACTGCGGGAAAATAACTCCGTCACCACTACGGGAAATAACTCCGCCACCACTGCGGGAAATAACTCCGCCACCACTGCGGGAAAATAACTCCGTCACCACTACGGGAAATAACTCCGCCACCATTACGGGAAAATAACTCCGTCACCACTGCGGGAAATAACTCCGTCACCACTACGGGAAAATAACTCCGTCACCACTACGGGAAATAACTCTGCCACCACTGCGGGAAAATAACTTCGTCACCACTACGGGAAATAACTCCGCCACCACTGCGGGAAAATAACTCTGTCACCACTAGGGGAAATAACTCCGCCACCACTGCGGGAAATAACTCCGCCACCACTGCGGGAAAATAACTCCGTCACCACTACGGGAAATAACTCCGCCACCACTGCAGGAAAATAACTCCGTCACCACTACGGGAAATAACTCCGCCACCACTGCGGGAAAATAACTCTGATACAGCTTTTTTGCCTATCTTTGCAACAACTAACTCCATCAATCACATGGATAACACAATAGGAGTCTAGTCTTCCAACTTTCAGTGCTAACATGGCACCAAATCTGAGAAGGACTCTACTGGGGATTTTTTGAATCCACACTGCCAGACAGATTCGAAAGATCGATTCACGAAATCTTCTGATGCTGTCACAACAACGACCTTGAAGAAATACTCCGCTGGAGGGGTAAGAGAAACTGTAAACAACTCTGTGGGGAATAATGCCACAATTGACATTATCATTACATGTCTCCTGCTGAGACCTTGAATATTTGGTAATTAATTTGAGCAAGAGCTCTCTGCACCTGCAAGGGAAACAATACTTGAAAACAAACGGTTAACCAACCTGGTTTATGTTTCAAAATGCATACGTTTGACAATGGCGTAATGCTCCATTCGACATGGAAATGCTACGCGTTTCTTATTCGGTGGATGCAAATATGACACTATATGCCAGTGCAAATGCAGGCTCGAGCTGCTGGGATACAGAAACCGCTTCAGCAAAATAAATGCTGAAGATAATGCCAACTCCGCTGGGGGTAACCGGGTGTTACAGAATTATTCCAGCAAAATAAATGCTGGAAGGGTGAAGCCCGCTTCACTGAGGAATAACTGAATGCGCCAATCATGATTGGACTTCTTGCTGGGAAGTGAACGGGTATCACACGGTATTCCGGCAAAATAAATGCCAGGACACACAACCAACTCTGTCGGGAAGAGTTTTAACCTTCGGGTTCCACTGGGCGGAAAAGGAACACTTGCTGAAAAGAGAGAACTCCGCTGGGGACGAAACGACTCTCTTGGGGAAAATCAACTGACTCCGCTGGGGGAGAGTAAATGACCCTACTGGGAAGGGAATCTCTGCTGGGAAAAGTAGACTGTCTGGGTACAGCTCACAAGTTGTAAAGATTAATCTTCTAAGGCTAAACCACTCTGCTCGAGATGGGGGAATCCTTCTAGGGGACACCACACTGTCTGAATACAACCTTTGATCTTGGAATCGCCAATTCTGCTGAGGGTGGACGACCCTGCTGGAGAGTTTCCTTCGGATAAACTACGACTAGCTGGGGAATTTGATCCTTCTTTAGTAAGGAACATTGTCATCTCAGAAGCGCGACCTGCGTGGGGATCGAGTCTTTCGTTACGAGCTTCTGTCAGTACTGCAATCTTTTGATCGTCCACTTCATACGGCTACGAACCCGGCAACACCACAAACAAGACAAGACAAGTCTATGCAACCAAATCTATTCAGGTTAGCGTTAGTGACATTATTTTCAGTTAATTCAAAGTTTTAGCAATTATTGGCAAGGGCCAGCGATGTTATACACTTGCTAGTTTTATTAAACCTAGGCGTTTATCATGTACAAAACAGTAAAGAGCCAGCATCAAATACTGAATAACATGTTTTATTGATTGGGCCCCTAAATGGGCGGAGTTTTGTACACGGGATGTAACTCCTGAAAAGAGGAAGCTACGCACAACAACTATAAAAGTATGCATAAGAAGCATAAATATAATGACAAATCAAATTTGTACACATGTCGGCAACGGGATGCAGACAAACATCATGAGTTGATCCTCCTATGACTCGCCCGACTCTAATGCTTTCCCGGTGTTCACACTTCCGAAGAGATTGTATCTGATAATCGACCCCTCAGGTATATTCTCCCGCACCAATGCGCAACGCAGTATCAAATTCGGACCGCAGTCATTTGCTTTTCAAATCCCTAACTTTTGCGTGAACCGCCCTTTACGGGTTTTCAGTTCACCGGGATACCCTTTTTTGCCGAAGCCGCCCAGTGTAGGTTTTCAACTTCGCGGGTGTACATTTTTTCAATTCTATCCCTAACTTTTGCCCGAACCTTTCATTCTGTTTTTGGTTCGCCAGGATGCCCCATTTTTGCTTGGACTCTCTTTTTTTTCTGCCCAGCGGGTCAATTTCAAGCAAAGTATTTTTTAACTGCGTCCGAATTCACAGGAGACGAAAAGTCTTCACCATCCATGGTGGACAACAATAAAGCCCCTCTTGAAAAGACTTTTCTGACAATGTATGGCCCTTCGTAGTTGGGGGTCCACTTGCCCCTGTGATCTGCCTGTGCCGGGAGAATCCTCTTTAGCACAAGGTCGCCCGTCTGAAAGCTCCGAGGATGTATCTTCTTATGATATGCTTTCTTCATTCAGTTCTGGTACAAACGACCGTATGCTAGAGAAGCTAGCCTCTTCTCATCCATTAAACTCAGCTGGTTCAACCTGTCTTTCACCCATTCTGCCTCGTCTAGTTGGACATCTCGTAATACTCTCAGCGAAGGAATCTCGACTTCCAATGGTAACACTGCTTCCATTCCATATACCAACGAGAACGGGGTTGCCCCGGTTGATGTGCGTACTGTCGTACGATAACCGTGCAAAGCAAAAGGTAGCATCTCGTGCCAATCCTTATAGGTCACCACCATCTTCTGAACGATCTTCTTTATATTCTTATTGGCCGCTTCAACGGCGCCATTCATCTTGGGTCGATAAGGGGAGGAGTTGTGATGCTCGATCTTAAAATTCTGACAGAGCTCCTTCATCATTTTGTTATTCAGGTTTGAACCGTTGTCGGTAATTATCCGCTCGGGGATTCCATATCTGCAAATGATATCTCTCTTGATGAATCTGGCTACCACCTGCTTAGTCACATTCACATAAGATGCCGCTTCCACCCACTTGGTGAAATAATCGATTGCTACTAGAATGAACCGGTGTCCGTTAGAAGCCGTCGGCTCGATCTTTCCAATCATATCGATTCCCCACATCGAGAATGGCCATGGCGATGACATCACGTTCAGAGGACTTGGAGGCACATGGATCTTATCTGCATAGACTTGGCACTTGTGGCACCTCCTCGCAAACTTGAAACAATCAGTTTCCATAGTTAGCCAAAAATAACCTGCCTGTAGCAGCTTCCTCGTCATAGCATGCCCACCAGCATGCGTACCAAATGTACCCTCATGTATTTCCTCCATGAGCAGCTTCGCCTCTTTCTCGTCTACACAACGTAGTAGCACCAAGTCGTGATTTCGCTTGTATAAGACACCGTCCGGATTCAAATAGAAATTACCCGCCAATCTCCTGAGAGTCTTCTGATCGTGATTGGATGCCCCAGCCGGATACTCTTTGCTTTTCAGGAAATTAAGGATATCGAAATACCATGGTTTATCATCAGATGCTTCGTCAATGGCAAACACGAAGGCGGGTCTGTCAAGCCGAGAGATAACAATTCTGGGAGCCTCATTCCAGAAGTTGACTTTGTACATGGAAGACAAAGTGGCCAGGGCGTCAGCCATCTGATTCTCTGCTCGCGGTACATGATGCAATTCAACCTTGTCAAAGAAGGGCAACAATCTCCTCGCGTAATTCATGTACGGTATCAAATTAGGCTGACGTGTCTCCCATTCTCCTTTTATTTGATTCACCACCAGAGCTGAGTCTCCGTATACATCCAGATTTTTGATTCGCAGATCAATGGCTTCTTCAAGCCCCATGATACAAGCTTCGTATTCGGCTTCATTATTGGTAACTGGAAAGGTCAATCGAGCGGTAAACGGGATGTGCGACCCGTGTGGAGTAGTGATGATTGCCCCTATTCCGCTACCGTAGGCGTTTACAGCTCCGTCAAAGATCAACTTCCATTTGGAACCCAATTCTGGTCCTTCGTCTGGCAACGGCTCTTCATAATCTTTCATCTTTAGGTACATGATATCCTCGTCAGGAAAATCAAACCTCATCGATTGGTAGTCCTCAATAGGATGCTCTGCCAAGTACTCAGACAATACACTCCCCTTTATAGCCTTCTGCGAGACATACTGGATGTCGTATTCGGTCAAAACCATCTGCCAACGGGAAATTCTCCCCGATAATGCCTGCTTTTCGAATACATATTTGATAGGATCCATCTTCGAGATGAGCATAATTGTATGATTCAGCATGTATTGCCTCAAACGCTTGGCGGCCCAGGCTAGCGCGCAACAAGTTTTTTCGAGCATTGAATATCGAGATTCACATTCCGTAAAATTCTTACTCAAGTAGTATATTGCATGCTCTTTTCTTCCCGTCTCGTCGTGTTGACCGAGAACACAACCCATACTTCCCTCAAGAACTGTCAAATACATAATCAAGGGTCTCCCCGCCACTGGGGGTATCAAAATAGGAGGCTCCTGCAAATACTGCTTTATTTTATCGAACGCCTTTTGACAATTTTCATTCCATGTTACAGCCTGGTCTTTTTTTAACAGCTTGAATAACGGCTCACACGTAGCCGTTAGGTGAGATATGAACCGAGCGATGTAGTTCAACCTCCCTAAAAACCCGCGCACCTCTTTCTTTGTTCTAGGCGTCGGCATCTCTTGTATTGCTTCTATTTTTGCAGGATCAACCTCTATTCCTCTTTTGCTCACGATAAACCCCAGCAGTTTACCCGATCTCACCCCGAAGGTGCACTTGTTAGGATTCAGTCTCAACCTGAACTTCCTAAGCCTTTTGAATAACTTCAGCAGATTCACCAAATGCTCTTCCTCCGTCTGGGATTTGGCAATCATATCATCGACATACACTTCGATCTCTTTATGCATCATATCATGGAAAAGAGTCGTCATTGCACGCTGATATGTTTCCCCAGCATTCTTCAATCCGAAGGGCATCACTTTGTAACAAAATGTTCCCCAAGGTGTTATGAAAGTAGTCTTCTCCATGTCTTCTGGTGCCATCTTAATCTGATTATAGCCCGAGAAGCCATCCATGAAGGAGAATACGGAGAATTGAGCAGTGTTGTCAACCAGCACATCGATGTGAGGAAGCGGAAAATCATCTTTCGGGCTCGCTTTATTCAAATCACGGTAATCTACGCACATTCTCACTTTACCGTCCTTCTTTGGCACTGGTACAATATTAGCGACCCATGAGGGATATTTTGTAACAGCTAGGAAACCAGCATCCCACTGCTTTTGAACCTCCTCCTTAATTTTCACTGCCATATCAGGTCTAGTTCTGCGAAGTTTCTGCTTGACCGGCGGGCATTCTTCTTTTAGCGGCAGACGGTGCACAACCATATCCGTATCCAGCCCAGGCATGTCCTCATACGACCAAGCGAACACATCACTGTACTCTCTGAGCATTTCAACCAGTCTTCGCTTGACGTCGCTCTGCAGCGCGGCTCCTATACGGATGTTCTTTTCAACCCCTTCCGACCCCAGGTTAATAATTTCGATGACCTCCTCATGAGGCAGAATGACTCGTTCTTCTTGCTTCACCAACCAAGACAATTCTTCTGGAACGTCGCCCTCTTCAACAATCTCTTCTTCGGTCTGAAATACTGGGTGCTCAAGGTCGAGACGAGTCATAGGCGGTTCAATGATGTCATCTGAAAATGTTATCCTGCAAAAGGAATGGTTAAATGCTTCAAAATGCGTATAAAGCGAATAACAACGTTGCCATTTTATTGTAAAACACAAAACAGGAAAAACAGAGATCGCAATATTTGTACATGAAAAAAACGCCTTTTATTTAATGATTAAACAACACAATGTACATAACAGTACGGCCCTAAGCAAAATCACGAGGCCTCGGGTAAGACACCAGATTGTTCAAAAATTAATAAAACAAAGTATTACTGTTTGAGAGTCACAGGAACAATCTCCTGAATAGACCAATTGCATAATCCTTGTCCTGGCACGCTGGGCTGAATCCAGGCGTCCATGTCGCAGTCGCTGTCTCCTTCTTCGGAATCTGAAACAGCATTGATGGCCTCGTGACACACTCCACTAGCGGTGATGGTTATCGGTCCTCTGAAACGGGGTGCCCCAGCAGCAGGTGTTGATGACGACGGTTGATATCCCAGCCCAAATCGGTCCATCTTCACGGGAATATCCAGCACCTTGCCCCAGCCCTTTGTTTCACCAGTCTTCACTAGAGCTTGAGCCTCCTTGTATGACGAGACGGCCACCTCTGACGCTTTACTCGGCCCGGGAACTTTGTCTTTAATGCGCAACCCTTCAAAGGCTTGACAGGGTGTTTCATGAATCTCGCCGTCGACTTCTACATACTTGAATGATGACAGATGGCTAACCAATATATCTTCTTCTCCACAGACTGTGACCACACTGTCCCCTACCATGTATTTCAGCTTTTGATGCAAGGTAGACTTGACTGCCCCAGCACCATGGATCCAGGGTCGTCCGAGAAGGCAGTTGTATGCTAGTTGGATGTCCATAATATAAAATTCAGTTGCGAAAACCTCCGGCCCCACCTGTAGAGGTAACGTTATGGATCCAAAGACTGTTCTTCGTGTACCATCAAATGCCCTGACCACCATGTCACTAGGCGTACAAAGGATTCCTCTAACGTTCAGTTTCATCATCGCTTTCTTGGGCAGCACGTTCAAGGAAGATCCGGTATCTACCAGTACATGAGACATGACTGAGCCCCTACACTCAACTGAGACGTGCAACGCCATGTTATGCTCTCTCCCCTTCGGGGTCAAATCAAAGTCTGTAAATCCCAAGCTATGGCCTGCGTTCACATGCGCCAACACCCCCTCCAGCTGATTCACGGAAACATCTTGGGGTACGAAGGAAGTATCCAGAACTTTCAACAATGCATTTCTGTGAGCTTCGGAACATAATAGTAGCGGCAGTATGGATATCTTTGACAGCGTCTGTTGAAGGTGCTCAACAATCTTGTAATCACTCTTACGAATAAGGCGCATGAACTCTTCCACATCCTTCAATGACGTTTCTTTTTCATTCCTCTGCACCGGGACATTCTCATTCATCTTTCCTTTTCCCTTCGCCAATCGTTCAGCCTCTACCTCAGGCGATATAAAGATTCTCCCACTTCTCGTCATCCCTCCGGTACCGACGACGTTGTCTACAACCTCAACCGGCTGCTTACTAACATCAATTTTCACCCCATCACAGTATACTTCCAACCCATAAGTCCAGGGGACTGCCTTAGTGCTCTCGTAAGGGATTGATCCTGCCTTGGTGATAGTGATTGGCGGTTGCCTGGCCGGCACCGTTATGGTTATTGTTTTTCGGGGAATCGTCACTTTAGCTACATCACTTCGCTCGTCCGCTGATAACTCTGCAGGTTCTTCAACTGTCGTTCGGTCGAATTGTAATGTGCCTCCATCTATTAAGGTCTGAATAGCCTTCTTCAATTCAGCACACCCCCCAGCTTGGGTCCAACACTCTAAACAATACTCGTCGCAACCTGGATACACACCTCCTTGCAATAATCTGCTCTTTATCTCACACAACGGTGTCTTGAGGTCATCAACATTCATAATCAAATTCAAACCCTCCTCGGTTAAAATAGCGTTTGCCCCATGGTTGGGCATGGGCTTTTGCACTATGTTCGGACCTGCCTGTCCAAAATTGATAGCCTTACTATCCAATAGATCCTGCACCACATGCTTGAATGTGTGGCAACCCTCTATATCGTGGCCAGGAGCCCCGGTGTGGAATTCACAGTGCTTGTTCGCGTCAAAACCGTACGGAGGAGTGCCCGTTACTGGCGCCATAGTTCTTTTTTCCACCAAGTTCAAACCTAGTAACGTCTGTAGTAATTCTGCATACGTTGAAGGAGGCGTTTCAAACACCCTTCTTGGTTTGCCCCCCTGGATTCTGCGCTGAGCAGGATGTACCCCCTGTTGTGGCTGCCGTTGCTGTTGTTGTATTGGTTGTTGCTGAAATGGAATGGTAACACTTGCCACCTGCTGCGGCTAATTGTACTAGTTTCGACCTCTGCCCCGGCCTCGGCCTCGGCCCCCAAACACTGCACTTGCATCACCTTGACGGCGCCCACCGAAAGCCCTTCTGTTACTGCCAGCTGAAGTGGATTCCTCTGCTTGG
The DNA here is from genome assembly GCA_963859935.3 of Lathyrus sativus. Taxonomy (NCBI): domain Eukaryota; kingdom Viridiplantae; phylum Streptophyta; class Magnoliopsida; order Fabales; family Fabaceae; genus Lathyrus; species Lathyrus sativus. The sequence continues at coordinate 271,584,970 of OZ012739.1, forward strand.
AATCTTCCCTGTTTAATGTTGCTTTCAATCTTCTCTCCCATCAGGATTAAGTCTGAGAAACTGCCCAAAGAAGTGTGAAACAGCTTGTCATAAAACATACCGGTAAATGTTCCTATGAACATATCATTCATTTCTTTGTCCTCCAAAGGAGGATGAACTCGAGCAGCCATGTCGCGCCATCTCTGCGCATACTCTTTGAAGCTCTCGCCCTTCTTCTAGGACAACCCCTGCAATTGGACCCGGTTGGGTGCCAAGTCACTGTTGTACTTATAGTGAGCCACAAATGCTTCAGCCAGCTGCTTCCATGTCTTTATTTGTGTTGGCTCCAGCCCCATATACCATTCAAGGGAAGGACCAGACAAGCTATCTTGAAAGAAATGCATCAGCATCCTCTCATCGTTTGAATACGCCGACATCCTTCTGTAGTATGACCGCACGTGCACCTTTGGACAGGTATCCCCCTTATACTTGTCGAATGTGGGAGCTTTGAATTTTATGGGTACCCTCAGGCCAGGCACCAGACCCATTGTGGTCATATCTAAGCCAACAACGCTTTGATTCACGACCCCCTTCATCTGCTCCTCGAGCATCTTGATTCTCTGAGAGTCATCCATAGGACCTTCGAAACCTCCACCGGAGAAAGCATCCTCTTGCTGATCTTCTAGCCAATTACCATTCCCAGTTCCATATCCATCGTACCCGTTGTTACGGCCAACTCTAGTCTGATTCATTACAGGGCCTCGCCCCCTGTTACCATACCCCGGAGCGACTCCTGCAAGTCCAAAAGCCATTAACCCAGCGCCATTTCCATTTCCGAATCCGCCATAACCCTGATTAGTCATACCAAATCCGTCCTGCCCGAAACCTTGAGCGTTGAAGCCGTACTTCCCAGCATGATCAAACCCCTGGTCATTGAAGCCGAATCCATTATTACCGAAGCCATTACCTCCCATATTATCACCCAGGTTAACATCTCCGAATCCTACGTTGTTGACGCCAGTCTCGTTACCGATCCCAACATTACCGTTCCCGGTGGCAGCGCCGTTGGTCACATTGACAGCAGGTATGTTTACCACAGGTGGAGCTACCGGTGTGGGGGTACCATCCCCATGAATAGTGTCGACTCGCACAGAATTATGGTCTTCATTTCCGTGCCCAGCATTTCTTACCAACAAAGGCTGCACCAAAGCTTGCAAATTCTCTTGGCCTTTCACAATGGTCTCCATGGTTTGCATGAATAACGCCAGCTTCTCACGCATGTCCTGCATTTCATTCTGCATCTGATCCATAATTCTTCGGCAGTTGGTACGAGTGGAGTATCGGTGCGGGCGCTGACTTTCAATCCTGAAAAGACCTGGTACAGTGCAAGAAATGAGATACCGCTCAATAATCACCTGTAATGCAATATGAATGTGAATGCAATGCAACATGTGTCTGTGCATTAGGGAATATCATTCCCCGATTCTAGTGCGAATGTGTCAGTGCGGTGACAGTGCTAGCAATACGGTGATCGGAGCCGAATCATAGAAAACACCTCATATATTGCAGAGAAATCCATTAAGCCCAGAATACAATATCAGTGAATGTACGATAAGAAGGCATGACCTCAACCAACAATCCTGGTGATGGTCAGCACTATGCAAATAAAGCATATACATTAATACATGAAACGGTCAAGTACTCCCATATGCCTGGTACTCCTCTAGTAACTTCTTAGTCTCTGGATGACTTGGTCGGGAAAGCAAACCCTCAACAAGTAGATCTCTTCGCTTGAGAACACGTCGCAAATCACCAGCAGATTCCTCCCATGCCCCTTCTCCGAAGCGATCCTCTAGCTTCCGCTTCTGAGACACAGCTTCTTTCTTGCCTTCGATGGCCTTGTTCAACGCATTCTAGAGACTATATTTTGCCATTACCTCCTCTTCATACTTCTTAGTGCTAGCCTTCAACTATTCTTCGAGTTCAGAAATTTGCTGCTTCAATTTGTCTTCCCTCTTTTTGTTGTTGGTTAGCGTAGCGTTCCACGTTTTGTTACAAGAAGAGATTTCTCGGTGGACAGCATCGAGTGCTTTCTTTTTGGACTCCAACATGTCATGAGAGCTTCTGAACTCTTTCCCCAGGCGTTCACGCTTCTTTTTCTCTTCAGTCAATTCAGCACCTAGCCTGTTTACTAGCTCGATCTGCTGTTGGAGAGAATGCACAGCCTTGTTCTTCTCACTACGCATCTGAGCCAGTTCCTTTTCTAACCCTTCATTGATATTCATCAAGGCTTCTTTTTCTTTTACAACTCGCTCGTAGACCTCCATAGTAACAGTGGTAGGTTCTTCCACCGGAATATGAACAGGGACTGGCGCAGCCGGAAATGGCATCAGCAACTGTCTTGCTCTCTCTTGGATCCAAACTTTGTATGGTACATAAGCCTGACAATCATTCTTCCCCAACAGTGGTTTCCCTCTTCTGTTGATACGCATCCATGCGTGCTGAAGCTTGGCTAGCAACTCTCCATTCAAATCACCGGTGAAGTACAGAGATTCTTGTACTTCTTCCTCCCTAGGTGGGTTCTTCAACGCGTATCCAAACTGGCGAACGAACAGAGATGGGTTATAATTGATGCACCCTTTTCTTCCTATCAACGGAACATTAGGATACCCAGAACAACTGAAAATAAGCTCAGACCCCAGCAAGTCTCGATCAAACCACTCGATGTCTTCAGAAGATAGTCTCATCAGGCGCTCTGGCCAGTCAGCTGTAGTTGCACTATCTACAAAAGGTCCCTTCAGGGGGAGATGGCTCTTAAACCACATGTTCAACAGCGGCGCACAACAGTAAACAGTCTTTCCTCTTCTATTTTCATTTTTGTAGTGCAATGAATGATAGAGATCTCCAATCAAAGTGGGTACCGGGTTGCCAGCAGCAAACAGATGAAAAGCGTCCAAGTCCACAAAATTGGGTAAGTTGGGAAAGAGCACTATTCCGTAGATGCACAGAGCCAAGATAGCATTAAAGACTATCCAGCACCCGCTCTTGGCGTACTCTTGAGCTTTGCCAATCAGAAAATCGAGGGAGAAACCTGGGACCCCAAGCCAAGAAGTCACTAATAGTTCAGAAGCGTTCATGTGCAAGGCCTTAGCTAAGTCCTCCAGCTGGGGCTTAGCGTCACGATGGATGAAAGGAACCTTATTTTGTATCGGCAGCTCGATAAACTCTGCGTATTCTTCCATGGTAGGCCCCAAAATAAAGTCAGCAAACGTGAAACATCTCAATGCAGGGTCATAGAATTGCATCAAAGTGTACAACCCATTCATCTCAACAGCAGTTGGCTTGCAGACCAGTCTCAACAATCTTCTATGACTCATCCTGAAACTTCTCCTAACCTCCTCATCAGCAAGGGACATCAGACCAATAAGGGGAGTAATATCCGGTGTAGGTAACTTGTACGCGACTGTCTTTCTCAAACCAGCCATGATTAATAAGTAGGAGCCCGGGCACTAGAATCAGGGAATATGCAAATGCACCTGCAGCACAGACACACGTTAATGAAATGCACATGATAATGGTTATGCGAACAATGCAATGCAAATAGATGCAACAGGGACCAAGTGCCATGGCTGAGAAGCCTGAACCATATCAAAAGTCTCAGATAGACCCTCCAGAATTCCTCAAACCCTGGTCTTGGACAGACCCAATACAAAGCTCCAACACTGGTCTCTGATAGACCCCATAACATAACTCTGACCGATCTCTGACAGACCCCATATTATAACTCCAACTAGTCTCTGATAGATCTCTCAACTGTCCATAAATACCCAGAATCTCAAATCAAGAAACAAATCGGTATCTGAAGGTCAAGTTACCTGCATAGCCCCAAACCCTCTCACAGGTAGGTGTCCTAGTAACTGACAATGGTATGGCATCCTATGCGGTCGTCAGCGTCACAGACTTTCAGTGTTGATGATACGATTCCCAGAAGGAGTGGCATCGTCAAATCCTGAAGAGGCCTCACTTAGCCAACTTCCAAATGATCGGTTCCCGGAGTCGACAATCCAACTAACCAACAACCCCTTCGACCCAAAGGGTAGAAAAAGAAGTCAACCAGAAGAACCTCGTCCGAGTGTAGATTTTGTGGGACACTAATGTAAGCAAAGCCGACACGCGCCCACTACTTTCTACTCTAATTCTAAGTGCACTCAAGCCCAGGTCCGGCTTATCTCCCAACCATAGAATCACCCGTCACAACCCCAATACAACAATAATAACAATAATATAATGCTGAAAGTAAATGACAGAACGTAAATTCATACAAATTCCTCGACGGGAAAACAAGCGTTAGGATTGACTCGCTTAAGGGACGTTGGATCCAAAATGCATAAGGAACTATCGCAGTCCTTAGCAGCCAGGGGACGTTGGATCCCCAGCAGAGTCGCCAGCTGTCGCTACTGCGAAAATCGGCGCCGGCTGAACAGAAGAGTCGTCACCGCGCGTTATTTATCCCAACAGAGGGAAAGGAAACGCTCGAGGTAAACCTACCGCAAAACGGGGAAAGGAATGGTCATCGCAACCAAATCCTGGATTCGGGAGTCGGTTACGCAAGGGGAAGGTATTAGCACCCCTCACGTCCGTCGTACTCGACGGGATCCACGCTTGTTTTCTTGTACGGATTGATTGTTATTCTATCTACTCTACATGTATGGGGTTAAAAGAAAATAAAATGACTCGGCAAAGTATCGCACTTTATGCCTACGTATTCCCGTCTGGAACGAGAAATCAGAGTCAACGTAGTTCGCCTACCTACGGGAAAGAAGGGGAAGGTTGCTCGCTAGGATATCGCATCCTATGCCTACGTACTTTCATACAACATGAAAGATCAGAGCAAACGTAGTTCGGGCCACGTACGACACAAGTCTGTCTTGATTGCTTTTATCTCCTTCTGGAAAAGGGTTTTCCTAATTAGCAGTCCAAGCGGACGAAAATGACGTTTTGATGAGTTCACATTCTTTTACGGAAGAAGTGTCTTTTATTGCGTTTGAAATATTTATTGTGTTTTTTTGTTTGTTTTGAGAAAGAAGAGACAGAACTCTAACCTATGGTTGAAAAGGGAATCACACTAACCTAATGTTATCATGCATGGGTTAAGACCTAATGTCTATCATGTTCCTCTCTTGCGCAGAGAGAAACAGAGGTCCTAAGGGATAAACGGAAACAGAAACAATAGCATATATACAATAAAGCAGTAAAATGCATGGATGCAGCACTACAAGCGAGGCAAGGGAGTCCCACTCAACCTCGAACCTAGAAAACAACAGGCAAAAGCGAACAAAATTCGCTTTCAACCTAACAGATCAATATCAAACAATACAGTCAGGGAAATTCAAACAATACATCAAAAAATATAAACAGCAAAAGTAAACAGCAAACAACAATCTTCATCAACATCTGTCTTCAAGTCATCTTCAATCATCTACAGGCTTCAAGCAAGCATCAGTCTTCATCTTTACAGCCTTCAAGCAAGGTCTCTATCTTCACAGCCTTCAAGCAAGGTCTCTATCTTCAAATTTTCAGGGCTTTTCTTCAAATCTCACTCTCCAAGCTAAGGAACCAATCAGAAGAATGAATTGGGATGTTAAACAGTTAGCTGACCACCAAAGATGGCAAACAGACTGTTAACAACATATAGAATGTTTCTCTCAAGAGTTCTATCTCTTAGACACTATCACCAAGCCTTCCAAAGGAAGGGGGTGAGTGTCCTAGAGAGACTCTGCATCATAGAGAGGGATGGAGGCAAACAAGACCTTCCATGTTTGTGAATCAAGTTGCTATTCTAGAGCTCTACCTAACTCCTAGATCCTATAACCTTCAACAGCTGCCAGCAAGGTACAACCTTCGTCAACTCTGGAAATGATCCTCACTCCTTTTGTCTTCAATGGCTTCATCAGCAAAGTCTTCAGCTCAAACCCAAACCCCAAGCAGGCCCAATACCTCACACAGTCAAATAATAACCCTAGAGAGGGCACACCACACAATCAATCAAATACAGGAAATATACTAGTAGTATGTATATAATAGGGGAACTCCTAGCATTTTCTAAAGGATCTATTACTTACCCTCAATACCCCTATAGTCCCATCATTTAATTTGTCCTAAAGAAAACCCAAAAGAAAATTTGTTTTGTTAGACCTATATATGTTCACAACCCTAAATGATTAGCCTAATGTTTTCTAATTAAACTACCTAAAATAAATCCTAAAAAATTGGTATAAAAATCAAGGGGGCACCTAATACATGTATCTAGTTATACTAAAAAAATTGGCCTAAAAAGATTATGAGAAGCACCTAAAAGAAATTCTACAAAACTATGTACAAATTAAATCTATTAAAAAAAGCATTAAAAGAAAAAATATGCAAAAAAAAATATTAAAAGAAAATAAAATGGAAATTTTATTACATGATATTTTTCTACACAGAAATATGAAAATGGTAAAAAAACAACCAATCAAAAATATGGAATTTCCAATTTATTATTAATTTTCAAACAATTAAGAAAAATAAATGAAATTAAAATGAAGTAAAATGGGCTAGGGGTGCAGTTAGTAATAAAGTGCATTGAAAAAATGGATGATGGGCCTAGACTGGGGGTGCGCGTAGCAAAGCGCGCCTGGGCCCAGTTTAATCAGAAAAGCTCAAAAAAAAACACAAGAAAAAGAAATAGCCACGCGGTGTAAAAAGCAAAGAATCACAGTTCGTTTGGATTGGGCCTTGGATTGGGGGGTGTGAAAAGCATTGGTCATTAAGCCCACCAGAGGACTTTAAATGAAACGAAGCGTTTTGGCTTCAGACTCTTCCCTCTCATTTCAACTTTAAACCTAGGTCGTGCGATCTGGGTCTTGGTCAGCAGTCAATGCACGATCCAACGCTTGTGGAGTCATCTTCTCCAACGAGCTAGGGTTTGTTGCAAAACAACCATGGGACCCGAGCTTCATGCATCAAACTTCATCCTCCTAGTTCTCACTCATTTCTCCCTCAAATCCAGTTCTATAAACAGAAAAGTTGCTCCAATTCTCAAGCTGAGCAATAATACATCACTAATTCTCACTAACAAGCCCTAGAAAACCAAACCCGATAGCACACTCTTCCATAATACTCCAACTTTCAACTTCTTCTTTTTCCAATTTCTTGCCATCAAAATACTCACCTTGTATCACTGATTAACCTAAGCTAAACCACATGAATTAAAACTTCCTATCCTTCTAGTTCTAGATCCAAACAGTTGGTGTGCTCAAATATCAACCTCCATGAAATGCTCTCAAACTCACTGGAATTGATCATCTACTTATTCCTAACAGTTCTAACCTAATGATTCTACATCATGCTATCTATTCTAAGCTAATTCAAAGAAAACACTAACCTGGTGCAAAATTGAAAACAGATGATGATGTTCTTGGATTCACAGCCAGCAATGCTCTAGGATTGATCAATGAAGGTGGATCTTGATACTGTATGCAGCAACTCTTGCTCAAATGCTGTGGATTCTTCTAACCAACTCTTCTTGCAATTTGGATGATGAACTTACAACACACGAATCTTGCACCAATACACTTGGATCTTGCTTGCAATGTGATCTATGATGAATATGGAGTATGATAGAATCAAGAACTTTGAAGAATGATGAAGAATTGAGGGAATTTGGATGAATTTGCAAAAATGCAAGAGAGAATGAAACTAGGTGTTTTGGATCAAAATGAAGTGCAACCCTGCATTGAAGGAGCTCTAGGGTTTATATAGATGCCCATGGAATCATCTAGAACTTGCTGGAAACTTCTTTGTACACAAATCCCTTGTAATTTGGCATATGTCACATTAATCATAAGCAAGCCATGATAACTCTCAAACTTTGAACTAAAATAAAAAATCCACTATTGCAAATGGTCTCAAAACATTATTTCCAATCAAAATGACCTATAATTTCACCCCATTTGGACATGTTATGAAAAATTCCCAAAAAATGGCTTTTTAATGACTTAAATCATGCCTTAATTAGGTCATTTTTGCAAATATGAGCTACACCCACTTTCAAACCTCCATGACCACTTTTCTAGACTCAAAACATCATTTGGAACAACTTTTATTTTGTGAAGTTTTTCATTTGAAGCTTCCTTGTATGAGTTTTAGGCATATGCTTGAAATGACCTGTAATTTCCAAATGACCAAAATACCCTTTGCTTGCCAAAGACATAAGTAGAGTTCCACAAATCAGATGAAGGCACACCATACCTTTCTAGAAAGATAAGATCATGAGGAACAACTTTCATGTTGACCAGAAATCCATTTAAAAGCTCCTTGAGGGGTAAAAGTTGCTTGGAAGACAAGTAACTTTCACAGACAAAATTTCAGATGCCTCTGATGACCTGTAACTTGCAAGGACCATAACATGAGTTATATAAATCTCCTTGATGTCTTCCACCACTCAAATTAAAGGTCTTGAGATCCTCTACAAGTTTCATGTTGGCCAAGGATCCATTTGAAGCTTGCATTTTGAATTATCTTGCTTGGAAGTTTGACCTAAATCAGGGGATTTTACACAGAAACCCTAATTTAGAAACCTCTCTTCTTCTTGATTCCTCTTGATTTATCCTTGGAACAACACCACATCCATGTATAAATGTCAAATGATGAACCCCACATATTTCAAATAGATCTTGATGCCTTTCAATCAATCATTTGACCTAGGGTTGACCTAGGGTTGACCCAGATGAAACCCTAGTTGACTGTCTTCAACTGCAACTCTTGTGATCACATCAATGACTTTTCTCACTTTCAAAATGACCCTCTAGGTCCTCCATGATGTCTATATACCCTCCATGGCCTCAATTCATAGCTCACAACTTCTTTGATGATCTTCAAATACCCTCAAGATAGGAGATAGATCCACTGCTTGGTCCACTAACTTCTCAGATTTCAATTTCTTTCTGATGACTTGGATGTGCTTGAATTTGAATAATACCCTCTTGATAGGCTCATAGAGATAAGAATAGTACTTGGTCCCTTGTTGGATGACTTGCTATGTTATGCTATGCAAATGAATCAATTATGTACATGACCTAATATGCAAATGCTAATGCAATTGAAACATAAACCAATTGAAGTAGGTTAAGCAAATTTTAGGGTGCAACACTATGCAAATGAAATGCAATGAAACATAAATCAGGCATGAAAAGGTTGAGCAAATTTTGGGGTGCAACAGCTGCCCCTATTCAAACGGCTTGGACCCGACTGGGTGAAGAGCGAATGGCCTTCAAACAATCGAGGTACGAGACGGTTGAATACCAAGAAACCCGGAAATTTGCTAACCACAGAAATAAACTGCACACTGCTTGGGGAACGACATCCACCAACTGAATCTGGTTGTTACGGCAACAACTGATCTGACGTCTGATAATTCTGATTTCAACTTCAACCACCAATGTAACGCCACAGGTACTGAGTACCTCCGTCCAGAACTGGACTAATCTTGTCAACACAAGAAGAGAAACAAATTCGCCAAATCACAACTAAACACCAATTGGTCCACGTCAGGACTCACATTTCATCAACCCGAAGAGATCCCGGCTACTCCGCGGGGATGAGTTGGTCGCCTCTTACCAACACGAGGAGGTCCTATCAATCATAGGCAATAAATTTGTCAACTTCACTGGGGAAACATTTCTGTCTAATCACTGGAAACTCATCTGCCTATCCATATAGGCAAATTATCTGTCTAAACACAAGAAACTCCATCTGTCTACTTCATACGGGAAAAGCCATCTGCCTGATTACGGGAAAGTTCATCCGCCTGCTTCATACGGGAAAAGTCATCATCTGCCTGATTACAGGAAAGTTCATCCGCCTGCTTCATACGGGAAAAGTCATCATCTGCCTGATTACAGGAAAGTTCATCCGCCTGCTTCATACGGGAAAATCATCATCTGCCTGATTACAGGAAAGTTCATCCGTCTGCTTCATACGGGAAAAGTCATCATCTTCCTGATTACAGGAAAGTTCATCCGCCTGCTTCATACGGGAAAAGTCATCATCTGCCTGATTACAGGAAAGTTCATCTGCCTGCTTCATACGGGAAAAGTCATCATCTGCCTGATTACAGGAAAGTTCATCCGCCTGCTTCATACGGGAAAATCATCATCCTGAACACAGGAAAGTTAACTTGGATATAGCTTCTTTGCCTATTCTTTGCAGTAGCTAACTCCACTGGGGATATTATGAAAATAACTGCCCGACACGCGTTTTGACAACAAGTGTCCGCTTCTGAAATCTTGATTCATGAAACCCTGAAATGCTCCTGCGATAGCAAACCTGGAAGAACGCTCCGCTGGTCGGATAAGAGAAACTTCAACCAGTAACTCTGTGGGGGATAATAACAAGAACTGTATCATCACATGTCTCACGGCGAGACCTCGATCGTCTGGTAATAGATCTGAGCTGTAACTTCATACTCCTGCTGAGAAACACACCTGAAAGCAAAAGGTTAACCAACCTGATTTATGTTTCAAAATACGTATGTCTGACAATGGCGTAATGCTCCATACGGCATGGAAATGCTACGCGTTTTTTTGGGTAGATGCAAACATGATAATATATGCAAATGCAAATGCAGGTTCAGGCTGCTGGGGGAGGCTCTGACAAGCTTGCTTCAACACGGTTATTGAGGACAAATACCACCCTGTTGGGGATGAACGGGTATCACAAAGTATTCCGGAAAAATAAATGCCGGAAACACAACCAACTCTGCTGAGGAGAGATTAAATATCGATTTCTGCTGGGAGGAAAGAGCAACACCTGCTGGGAAGAGTAACTCAGCTGGGGAAGAAGCGACCCTTCTGGGGGACAGCTGTCTGGGTATAGTTTACAAACTCAGAGCTAACACTCCGCTGGGGATAATCATCCTGACAAAGGCATGACAAATTGTGAGGAGAAAGAAAACCATCTTCTATGGGGATAGCCCTTCTGAACCAACTGAGGCTTGGTTAAACACTGCGGGAATCTCCCAGGCTGAGGATTGATCCTGCACATATCCGACTCACCGGGGAGCGCAACCTCTGACGGGGATACTGATTTCGACTTGCTGGGGATATCCTGTGGACACCTTCCCTGAGGACACTCTTCTGGGGAAAATGATTCCCTCCTTCGGGAAGGGATAAACGTCATTTCAAATCTTGGGGATAAGTTGTGACTAGCTGAGGAATGACATCAACTAGAATTAGGCTCTAACGTCCAGCGATTTGGCTGGGGAATACAATCCCTGACTGTTTGCTCCAAAGGTAAGAACCCTGCAAAACACAAACGAGACAAAATAGTCCTATACAACAGAATCTATCCGGGTTAGCATCTGTGACATTACTTCAATCAATTCGAAGTTTTATCAATTATTGGCAAGGGCCAGGAATATTATGTAAATGCAAGTTTATCGAAAACATCGGCGTCTTTCGTAAACAAAACAGTAAAGAACAAGCATCAAGTACTGAATAACATGTTTTATTGATAACGGGCCTCTGAATGGGCAAAATTTTGTACACCGGATGCAACTCCTGAAAAGAGGAAGTTACGCACAAGCACACATACATATACGCACAAGCAGCATAAAGAAAAATACCAAACAATATTTGTATACATGTCGGCTGCGTGGTACAGACAGACATCATGAGCTGATCCTCCTATGACTCGCCTGACTCTGCGCTTTACCGGTACTCGATCTTCGGAAGAGATTGTTTCGGACAGACGGCCCCCCCAGGTACTCCCAAACCACTGAGCAATGCTGTATCAAATCCGGACCACAGTCATTTGCTTTTTCAATCCCTAACTTTTGCGTGAATCGCCCTTTGTGGGTTTTCAATTCAGCGGGATACCCTTTTTTGCTGAAGTCGCCCTTTTCAGGTTTTCGACTTCGCGGGTGTACATTTTTTCAATTTTATCCCTAACTTTTGCCCGAACCTTTTATTCCCTTTTTTATGGTTCGTCGGGATGCCCCATTTTTGCTTGGACTCTCTTTTTCCTGCCCAGCGGGTCACTTTCAAGCAAAGTATTTTTTAACTGCGTCCGAATTCACAGGAGATGTAAAGTCTTCACCATCCATGGTGGATAGTAGCAAGGCTCCTCCAGAGAAGACTTTTCTAACAACGTAGGGACCTTCGTAATTAGGAGTCCACTTGCCCCTGTGATCTGTTTGGGGTGGGAGAATCTTTTTCAAAACAAGATCACCCGTCTAAAAGCTTCAAGGGTGTACCTTCTTGTCGTAAGCTTTCTTCACCCGGCTCTGATATAACCGACCGTATACTAAAGAAGCCAGTCTCTTCTCATCCATTAAACTGAGCTGATTCAGTCTATCTTTAATCCATCCTGCCTCGTCAAGTTGGACATCACGTAAAACCCTCAGGGAAGGAATCTCGACCTCTAACGGTAACACTGCCTCCATCCCGTATACCAATGAGAAAGGGGTTGCCCAGGTTGATGTGCGTACCGTCGTATGATAACCGTGCAAAGCGAAAGGTAGCATCTCGTGCCAGTTCTTATACGTCACAACCATCTTCTGAACAATCTTCTTTATGTTCTTATTGGCCGCTTCAACAGCGCCATTCATCTTGGGCCGGTAAGAAGAAGAGTTGTGATGTTCAATCTTAAAATTCTGGCACAGCTCTTTCATCATTTTGTTATTCAAATTCGAACCGTTGTCGGTGATAATCCGCTCAGGGATTCCATATCTGCAGATAATATCTCGTTAGATAAATCTGGCGACCACTTGTTTAGTGACATTGGCATATGATGCTGCCTCCACCCATTTGGTGAAGTAATCAATTGCCACCAAGATGAACCGGTGTCCATTGGATGCCGTAGGCTCAATCTTGCCAATCATATCAATTCCCCACATCGAGAACGGCCACGGTGATGACATAACATTCAAAGGGCTCGGAGGCACATGAATTTTGTCCGCATAAATTTGACATTTATGACACCGCTTCGCGAACATGAAACAATTTGTTTCCATCGTTAGCCAATAGTAACCTGCCCGCAACAACTCTCTCGTCATAGCATGCCCACCAGCATGTGTACCAAATGTACCCTCATGTATCTCTTCCATGAGAAACTTCGCCTCTTTCTCGTCTACACAACGTAGCAACACCAAGTCGTGGTTTCTTTTGTATAGGACATCGTCCGGGTTCAAATAGAAATTTCCAGCCAATCTCTTGAGAGTCTTCTGATCTCGACTGGATGCCCCAGCCGGATACTCCTTGTTCTTCAGGAAGTTCTGGATGTCAAAGTACCAGGGTTTACCATCGGAAGCCTCATCAATGGAAAATATGAATGCAGGCCTATCGAGCCGAGAGATAACAATCCGGGGAGCCTCGTTCCAGAAGTTAACTTTATACATTGAAGACAATGTCGCCAGGGCGTCAGCCATTTGATTTTCTGCTTGCGGCACATGATGCAATTCCACCTTTTCAAAGAAAGGCAACAATCTCCTTGCGTAATTCATATATGGTATCAAATTGGGCTGACGTGTCTCCCATTCTCCCTTAATCTGATTCACCACTAGAGCTGAGTCTCCGTACACATCCAGATGTTTGATTCGCAAATCAATAGCTTCTTCCAGACCCATGATGCAAGCCTCATATTCAGCCTCATTATTGGTAACGGGAAAGGTCAATCGGGCAGTAAAGGGGATGTGCGACCCCTGAGGAGTAGTAATAATCCCACCAATTCCGCTACCATAGGAATTTACAGCTCCGTCAAATATCAACTGCCATTTGGAACCCAACTCTGGTCCTTCGTCCGGCAACAGTTCTTCACAATCCTTCATTTTCAGGTACATGATATCCTCGTCAGGAAAATCAAACCTCATCGATTGGTAGTCCTCAACAGGCTGCTCCGCAAGGTACTCTGATAGAACGCTACCTTTAATAGCCTTTTGCGAGACATATTGGATATCGTATTCGGTTAACACCATCTGCCATCGGGAAATTCTTCCGGAGAGTGCTTGCTTCTCAAACACATATTTGATTGGATCCATCTTTGAAATTAGCATGGTTGTATGATTCAGCATGTATTGCCTCAAACGTTTGGCGGCCCAGGCTAGCGCGCAACACGTTTTCTCGAGCATTGAGTATCTGGACTCGCAGTCAGTAAACTTCTTACTCAAATAGTAGATCGCATGCTCTTTACGTCCGGTCTCGTCGTGTTGACCGAGAACACAACCCATACTTTCCTCAAGAACCGTCAAATACATAATCAAAGGTCTCCCGGCCACTAGGGGTATCAAAACAGGAGGTTCCTGCAAGTATTCTTTTATCTTGTCGAACGCCTTTTGACAATTTTCATTCCAGGTCAACACCTGATCCTTTTTCAACAACTTGAATAACGGCTCGCAGGTCGCAGTTATGTGAGATATGAACCGGGCGATATAGTTCAACCTCCCTAAAAATCCACGCACTTCTTTTTCTGTTTTAGGCGTCGGCATTTCTTGTATTGCTTTTATTTTTGCAGGATCAACCTCTATTCCTTTTTCGCTCACGATAAACCCCAGCAGTTTACCCGATCTCACCCCGAAGGTGCGCTTATTAGGGTTCAGTCTCAACCTGAACTTCCTAAGCCTCTTGAACAGTTTCAGCAGATTAACCAAATGCTCCTCCTCCGTCTGGGATTTGGCAATCATATCATCAACATAAACCTCGATCTCTTTGTGCATCATGTCATGAAAGAGAGTCGTCATAGCACGTTGATATGTTGCCCCAGCGTTCTTCAATCCGAAGGGAATTACTTTGTAGCAAAATGTTCCCCAGGGAGTAATGAAGGTAGTCTTTTCCATGTCTTCTGGCGCCATTTTGATCTGATTATAGCCCGAGAAGCCGTCCATGAAGGAGAATACAGAGAACTGAGCAGTGTTATCAACTAGCACATCAATGTGAGGAAGTGGAAAGTCATCTTTCGGGCTCGCCCTATTCAAATCACGGTAGTCTACACACATTCGCACTTTACAGTCTTTCTTCGGTACTGGTACTATATTAGCGACCCATGACGGATAAGTTGTAACAGCTAAGAAACCAGCATCCCACTGTTTTTGAACTTCCTCCTTGATTTTTACAGCCATGTCCGGTCTGGTTCTCCTGAGTTTCTGTTTAACAGGCGGACATTCCTCTCGCAATGGCAGACGGTGCACAACCATGTCCGTATCCAACTCAGGCATATCCTCGTACGACCAAGCAAATACATCACCATACTCTCGCAGTATCTCAATCAGCTTTTGCTTGACGTCGCTCTGCAGAGCAGCCCCTATACGGATATTTCTCACAACTTCTTCCAACCCCAAGTTGATAATCTCAATTTCCTCCTGATGAGGCAGAATGATTCTCTCTTCCTGTTTCAACAAACGAGTCAGCTCCTCCGGCAGGTCGCTATCCTCAACAATTTCTTCCTCTGCTTGGAATACCGGGTGCTCGAAGTCGAAACGAGTCATAGGCGGTTCGTATGAGATGTCATCTGAAATATTAGTCCTGCAAAGGAAATGGTTAAATGCTTCAACACGCAAACAAAGCAAATAACCACGTTGCCATTTATTGTTAAAGTAAGAAACAAGAAAAACAGGGATCACAATATTTGAATATGGAAAAATGCCTTTATTTCATGATTAAAACAATGCAATACACATAATCAAGTAGCCCTAATGTAAAATCACTATGCCTCGGGTAGGACATAGGATTGTTCAACAATTGATAAAACAAATCATTACTGTTTAAAAGTCACTGGGACAGTTTCCCGGATGGACCAGTTGCAGAGACTTTGTCCGGGCACGCTTGGCTTGATCCACGCGTCCATATCGCAGTCACTATCTCCGTCTTCAGCATCAGAAATAGCGTTGATAGTCTCGAAGCACACCCCGCTTGGCGTAATCGTGACCGGTCCCTTGAACCTTGGCTCTCCAGAAGGCGACGCTGACGATGTCGGTCGATACCCTAGCCCAAACTTGTCATTCTTCACGGGAATCTCCAATACCTGCCCCCAGCCTTTAGTCTCACCAGTCTGCACTAAAGCCTGAGCCTCTTTGTAGGATGACACTGCCACATCTGATATTTTGATGGAACCCTGAGCTTTGTCTTTAATTCGCAACCCCTCGAAGGCTTGACAAGGTGTCTCGTGTATTTCTCCGTCGACCTCCACATACCTGAATGATGACAGGTGACTGACCAAAATATCATCCTCCCCGCAAACGGTAACGACACTATCAGCCACCATGTACTTCAGCTTCTGATGCAATGTGGACGTTACAGCCCCTGCAGCGTGGATCCATGGGCGCCCGAGAAGACAACTATAAGCTGGATGGATATCCATGATGTAGAATTCGGTATCAAAAATTTCCGGCCCCACCTGAAGCGGTAGTGTTATTGACCCAAACACTGATCTTTTCGTTCCGTCAAACGCCCTCACAACCAAATCGCTGGGCGTGCAAATAACTCCTCGTATGTCCAACTTCATCATGGCTTTCTTTGGCAATACGTTCAATGACGATCCAGTATCCACCAATACATGCGACATTACAGTGCCCCGGCATTCCACCGATATATGCAAGGCCATGTTGTGCTCCCGACCCTTGGGTGTTAGATCAAAATCTGTGAAGCCCGGGCTATGTCCAGCATTGACATGTGCCATTACCCCCTTTAACTGATTTACAGAAACTTCTTGGGGTACGAACGACGTATCCAGAATCTTTAGCAAGGCGTTCCGGTGCGCCTCGGAACATAACAACAGCGACAAGATAGAGATCTTCGACGACGTTTGTTGTAGGTGCTCAACAATTTTGTAGTCACTCTTGCGGATTAGTCTCATGAACTCCTCTACGTCCTTGAGCGACGTGTCCTTTTCTTTCGACTGAGAGGGCCCGCTTTCACTTACTTTAGCTTTACCCTTGGCCAACCTCTCCGCTTCTATCTCAGGTGAGGTAAAGATCCTTCTGCTACGGGTCATGCCCCCGTACCAACAACATTATCAACAGTCCCTGCTGGCTGGCTATTCATCACAATCTTCTCGCCGTTGCAATATGTTTCTAATCCGTATGTCCACGGGACAGCTTTCGTACTTTCAAAGGGAACAGGCCCTGCTTTGGTAATCGTAATAGTTGGCCGCTTGGCGGGCGCCACTATCGTTATAGTCTTCCTCGGGATCGTCACCGTTGCAATATCATTCTGCTTATTACATAATGCCTCCACAGGCTTCTCGACCGCAGTTCGATCAAATTGCAAGGACCCTTCGTTGATCATGGCCTGAATACCCCGCTTCCAATCATTACAACCCTCTGGCTGGGTCCAACACTCTAAACAGTATTCATCACAACCGGGAAATAATCCCCCTATGAGCAACCTGCTTTTCACTTCACTCAATGGTGTCTTCAACTCATTAACATCCAACACCAAGTTCAAATTTTCTTCTGTGAAGATAGCATTTTCCCCATGATTAGGCATGGGCTGTTGTACAATATTGGGTCCCACTTGGCCAAAGTTGATGGCTTTACTGTCCAACAAGTCCTGAACTTTGTGTTTAAATGCCTGACAAGCTTCTACATCATGCCCGGGCGCCCCGGAATGGAATTCGCACTGCTTGTTAGCATCATATCCATAAGGAAGTACCGACCCTGTAGGCGGTGCCAAAGTCCTCTTTTCAACCAAGTTCAACCCTAGCAGGGTCTGAAAGAGTTCTGCATACGTGGATGGAGGTGCGTCGAACACTCTTTTCGGTCTCGTATTTTGTATCCTTCTCTGACCAGGATTCTGCCCTTGTTGCTGTTGTGGTTTTTGTTGCTGTTGTGGCTGCCTCTGTTGAGGAAACGGGATAGTAACACTAGCTATCTGTTGAGGCTGAACATACCGATTCCTTCCTTTGCCCCTGCCCCTGCCACCAAACACGGCACTAGTATCACCGTGTCGTCTACCACCAAATGCTTTTCTTGTACCTCCTGCTGAGGTAGCCTCACCTGCTTGGAATCTTACAACTTTAATCCCGTTCTCGATCATCTCCCCCATAAGAATAAAATCTGAGAAACTGCCCAATGACACACTAAACAATTTTTCGTAGAACATCCCCGTAAATGTCCCAATGAACATGTCGTTTATTTCCCTTTCAATTAAAGGAGGATGCACCCTCGTTGCCATATCGCGCCACTTTTGCACATACTCTTTAAAACTTTCACCGTTTTTCTGTGACAAACCCTGTAATTGGACCCTGTTTGGTGCCAGATCACTGTTATATTTGTAATGCGCCACGAAAGCATCAGCCAACTGCTTCCAGGTTTTAATCTGAGTGGGATCCAGCCCCATATACCATTCAAGCGACGGTCCTGACAAGCTATCCTGAAAGAAATGCACGAGCATCCTTTCATCATCCAAATATGCAGACATTCTTCTGTAATAAGAGCGGACGTGGACCTTAGGGTAGGTATCCCCTTTGTATTTGTCAAATGTTGCAGCCTTGAATTTAAACGGCACCCTCAGCCCTGGTACCAACCCCATAGTAGTCATATCTAGTCCAGCGGAGTTCTGATCAACCACACCTTTCATCTGCTCTTCTAGCATTTTGATCCTCTGAACTGGGTCAATAGGGCCTTCAGGTCCCATACCTCTTCCTGAAAAAGAGTCATCCTGTTGATCCATATTCCAGACATTGCCATACCCATCGTAACCCATGTTACGGCCAAATCCTTGATGATTGAACACAGGACCCTGTCCTCGGTTGCCGAACCCCAGATTGACCCCATTAGGTCCAAAGCCATTGTTGAAAGGAAGTGCTCCAGCCCCGTTCACATTCACATTACCGAATCCACCATTACCGTAGCCGTACCCCTGGTTGTTGCCGTAACCGTCATTACCGAAGCCTTGATTGTGGAACCCGAAGTTCCCGTCCTGATTGACATTGCCATACCCATTGTTTCCAAGTCCAACATTGTCAACGAATCCTTGATCGGCATCCACAGTGTTGCCTTTGTTATTAACAACATGCCCATCACCACCATTCCCAGTATTGCCGTTACCAGCGCCAGCACCTGCACCAGTACCAGTGTTTCCATTGACAGTCACAACAGGTGGAGTAACAACTGCCGGTATCTCATTCTCCCGGCGGGGAGTTTCAACAGAAATGTGGTCAGTGTTGCCATTTCTGTTTGCCCGCGTCAGCAGCGGCTGCACCAAGGTCTAAAGATTCTCCTGGCCCTTGGCCATGTTCTCCATAGCTTGCATGAACAAAGTCAACTTCTCACGGATTTCCTGCATCTCGACCTGAACTTGATCCATTACTTTCTTGCAGTTGTTTCGGGTTGAGTAGCGGTGGACTCTTTGTTCGCCAATCCTGGAAAACCTGTGAGATGCAGGAAATGAGATACAAATTCAACAGATCTGGCGATGCAAAAATGGATATGCAGATGCAATATGTGTCTGTGCGTTAGGGAGATCAACCCCTGATTCTAGTGCCAAAGTGCCAGTGTAGTGACAGTGATAGTAATAAGAAGCTCGAAATCCGATCATGGAAAACATCTCATATATTGCGGAAAAGCCCATCGAGTCAGGAATACAATATCACTGAGTGTACAATAGGAAGGCATGACCTCAACCAACAATCCTGGTGATGGCCAGCACAATGCAAATAAAGCATACACATCAATACATAAGATAATCAAGTGCGACCATATGCCTGGTACTCCTCTAACAATCTCTTAGTCTTGGGATGGTTTGGTTGAGAAAGCAACCCTTCGACGAGCGAGTCTCTTTGCCTGATTACACGCTGGAGATCACCAATGGATTCCTCCCAAACACCTTCTCCAAAGCAATCTTCTAGCTTCCGCTTCTATGACTCAGACTCTTTCTTGCGCTTGATAACTTTGTTCAAGGCATTCTGGACATCATATCTCCGCATAACCTCTTCTTCAAACTTCTTCTGGCTAGTTTTCAACTGACCTTCCAGCTCAGAGATCTGCAGCTTCAGTTTGTCTTCTCTTTCCTTATTGTCCGTCAGCGTGGCATTCCAGGTTTTGTTGAATGCAGAGATCTCCCAGTAGGCTATATCAAGTGCTTTCTTCTTAGACTCCAGCATATCATGGGAGCTCTTGAAATCTATCCCCAAACGTTCACGCTTCTTTCGTTGTTCAGTCAGTTCTGTGCCTAGTTGATTCACCAGCTTCGTTTGCTGCTCGAAGGAATATATAGCTTCATTCCTTTCGCTCCTGAGTTGCACTAGCTCTTCTTCCAACTTCTCGTTGGCTTTCATCAGTTCTTTTTTCTCCTTCACAACCTGTTCACATCTCTCAATAGGCACGGTAGTTGGCTCTTCAATAACGGGGGGAGCAGGAGGTAATGTTGCAGGAAACGGCATCCGCACCTGCTTTGCTCTATCTTGGATCCAGACTTTGTACGGAGCATAGGCTTGACAATCATTCTTACCCAACAACGCCTTACCCCTCTTGTGGACATTATTCCAAGCATGTTGAAGATTGGACAATAGTTCTCCCTTCAAATCACCTGTGAAGTACAGGGATTCCTGTACTTCCGCCTCTTTTGGCGGGCTTTTCAAAGCATACCCAAATTGCCTGATCAACAATGGAGGATTATAGTTAATGCACCTTTTCCTCCCAATTAGAGGAACGTTAGGATATCCGGCGCAGCTGTAGATAATCACAGATCCCAGCAAATCTTTATCAAACCAGACAACGTCTTCTGAAGAAAGTCCCATCAGATGCTCCGACCAATCCACCGTATCTGCAGACTCAGTGAAGATACCCTTCTTGGGCAGATGACTCTCAAACCACATATACAGCAAAGGCACACAACAAGAGACGTTCTTTCCCCTCCTGTTCTCGTTCTTATAATGTAGTGAGTGATAGAAATCTCCAATCAGAGTAGGCACCGGATTGCCTGAAGCAAATATATAGAATGCATCCAAATCAACGAAGTCAGGCATGTTCGGGAACTGTACAATGCCATAGATACACAGAGCAAGAATAGCATTAAACACAATCCAACATCCACTCTTGGCATACTCTTGTGCTTTCCCAACCAAGAACATGAGAGAAAAACCAGACACTCCATTCCACGAGGTTAACAGCAACTTTGAGGAGTCTAAATGCCAGGCAACAGCGAAATCCTCCAGCTTGGGCTCAACACCCATATGAATGAAAGCTACCCTGTCCTGAATAGTCAACTCCAAGATCTCAGCATACTCCTCCATGGTCGGAGCCAGAATGAAATCAAGGAAAGTAAAACACCTCAGTGGGGGATCATAGAACTGCATCAGCGTGTACAATCCGTTACGCTCATACATGGATGGTTTATAAACCAACCTAAGTAATTTCCCATAACTCTTCCTGAAGCTTCTCTTCACATCATCATCAGCTAGAGATATCAAACCAAGCAAATAAGTAACATTTGGAGTAGGCAACTTGTATGCCACAGTCTTCTTCAAAGTATCAATAATAGCAGACAGAAAGAAATTTGGGCAACTAGAATCAGAAGTATGAAAATGCACCTGCAGCACAGACACACGTTAATGATATGCAAAATGAGTATGCAACAATGCAATATGCAAACATGCAACAGGGATCAAGTGATATATTGCTGAAGAGATCCATCCACAACTCTGTCTCAACAGACCCGCAATACTGCTCAAACCTGGTCTCAACAGACCCAACAATGCTCCAACCCGGTCTCAACAGACCTATAACACTGTCCTGATGAAGAGCCCCAAGTAACCACACATACTGATCCAATATCAAGAAAACCGGGTAATCTGGAGGTCAAGTTTCCTGCATGCCCCAATCCCTTTCACAGGTAGGTGTCCTATCAACTGACACAAGGTACGGCATCCTATGCGGTTGTCGGTGTCACAGACTTTCAAGACTGATGATACGATACCCAGAAGGTATGGCATCATCATGTCCTGAAGAGGCCTCACTTAGCCAACTTTCAAATGATCGGTCCCCGGAGTCGACAATCCAACTAACCAACAACCCCCTCAACCCAAAGGGTTGAAAAAGAAGTCAACCAGAAGAACCTCGTCCGAGCATAGATTTTGTGGGACACTAGTACATGCAAAGCATGCATGCACCCACTACTTTCCACAACTAATTCTAGGTGCACTCAAGCCCAGGTCCGGCTTATCTCTCAACAGATCCCCCCCCCCCCCACAACAGCAATAACAATATAAAGCTGACAATAAAATGCGGAAAGTAAAGACAGAAATTTAAATCCATACAAAACCCCAGACGAGAAAACAAACGCTAGGATTGACTCGCGTAGGGAACTGTTGGAGTCCCCAGCAATGTCGCCAGCTGTCGCTACTACGAAAATCGGCGCCGGCTATGACAGAAGAGTCGCCACCGTGTGTTATTTATCCCAACAGAGGGAAAGGAAACGCTCAGAGTAAACCTAATGCAAAACGGGAAAGGAATGGTCGTCGCAACCAAATCCTGGATTTGGGAGTCGATTACGCAAGGGGAAGGTATTAGCACCCCTCACGTCCGCCGTACTCGACGGGATCCACGCTTGTTTTCTATCTAAGGGTGTGTTTATCTATCAGCAAAGTATCGCACTTTATGCCTACGTATCCCCGTCTTGAACGAGAAATCGGAGTCAACGTAGTTCGCCTAACTACGGGTTAAGGGGAGAAGGTTGCTCGCTAGGATACGGCATCCTATGCCTACGTACTTTCATACAGCATGAAAGATCAGAGCAAACGTAGTTCGGGCTATGGAAGACACAAGCTTGTCTGACTGTTTTTTATTACCTTCAAAAAGGGTTTTTCTTGATTAAGAGTCCAAGCGGACAAAAATGACACTTTGATGTTTGTTTTGAATCTTTTACGAAAGAAATGTTTTTTAGTTTGTTTGCAATCTCCGACGCACTAGAGACTATGATTTGAGAGTGACTACGTCGCGTGTCACCCAAAGGGTACCACACTAAGCAGCCAGACTACTGGAAAGAAGCTCTCCAGCAACCCTTTCTCAAATAGCTTAAGGCTCGTAACGTACGACATCGATTAACCTTATCACTGTGTTTTTGAGTTGTTGTAAGATAAGAAGAGAAAGAAGCTCTAAAAAGCCTAGAGTTGAAAAGGGAATAAAAACTAACCTAATGTTGTCATGCATGGATAAGAATCCTAATGTCTGTCATAATTCCCTCCCGCACAGAGGAAATCAGAGATCCTAGGGGATAAACAGAAAAGAAAGCAAGCAAATACAGTAAAATGCATGCAATGCAGCAGTACAAGCGAGGCAAGGGAGTCCTGCTCTACCTCGAACCTGGGAAAACAACAGGAAAAGTGAATCAATATTCACTTCAAACCTAAAGGGGGCAAGCTGTACAAGCCAACAAACAATACAGAAAACAAAACCCCAAAGCAGAGGAGACAGCCCAAGCAGCAGCACCAAACTCCTACAGCAAACAGCAGCTCTGACAGCAACAACAAGAACCTTCAAGCTTCAAAAAGCTTCAATCTCCAACCTCCAGGGAAGAGAAAGCACACTTCAAATAAGGCTCCTCAAACCTAAACAGTCAAGCTCCACAGCTACAGAAAATCCCAGCTCAAAAGCAACAGTAAACCCTAGCTTCAATACTCCAACAAGCTCCTGACAGCAAAACTGACAGTAACAACTCCATCTTCAAGCAATCCTCATGAAAGGCATCTTCAGCATCTTCAAGCTTCAAATAAAGCTCCTATCTTTAGGCTCCATCTCCAAGAGAGAATCAATTAACAGATTAAGTTGAAATGTTAAGAAGCCTGGTGACAACCAAAGGAAGCCCATAAGCACTTAATATTATAAGAGACAGGTATCCTCAAAGTTCTACTTCTAAAGTATGTCACCCATCCCTCCAAAGGAGGGATGTGAATGCTTTAAAAGGACTTTGTGTTATAGGAATGAATAGAGGCACAAGAAGCTCTCTATGTTTGAAAGAAGAAACAAGTCTATTCTAAAGCTCTTCCTACATAGCCTAATCCCTAAGCCTTCAAAAGCAATCTTCACCAGGAAAGACCTTCATGACCAAGCCCCAAGCTTTATCTACAAGCATCCTCAATGCCTTTAGAAGCTCCATCAAGCAAAACCCAAGCCCAAAGCCCAATTAAGACAGCCCAATCAAAGTAACCAAACCAAACATCCAAGGGGAAAACCCACAAACATCACACCAATTGCAAGAATAAAGTAAAATGCTAAAACTCATCATAAAATCCTAGGTAAATTTCTAAGGGAACCTAACCCTATACCCAATACCCCATATGAATCCCAAGGCCTAAATCAAACCCTAAGTCCCCAAACTATGCCCTAAACTACAACTAGTTGTGTTAAAACCCTAATTCTAACACCTCTCCTATTCACCTCTCAAACTAATCTAAATTTTAATCACAAAAATATGACAAAATTCCTAAGGGTACATGCTTCCCTAACCTAATCAACCTCACAAGAATCACTCCAAAATTCCTCACCAAACTCTCATACTTAATTCAGAAAAATGAAGTATCAAACAAAAGTAAAATAAAAGCATTAAAATTGTAAAATATGCCAGAAAATATAAAATGCATGAAATTAATATTTTTTAATCCTATAATATTCTAGAGACCCTAAGGAAATCAGGGAAAAAAGTCTCATCCTAAAATGATCATTTTTCAATTTATTATGAATTAATTTCTAATCATATGTAAAACATGAAAATAAAAGAAAATAGGCGGACATTGACAAACAGGCGTGTCAAATAGCAATTGATCCAAGTTATGAATCAGGCTGGGCCCAGATGTGGGGTGTGCGTAGCAAGCGAGGCATTAAGCCCAAACCAACTAAAAATAACATCAAAAAAAAGAAAGGAAATTGACAAATTCGTGTGTCAAATAGCAATGCATTCACATGTTAATCTCCATTGGGCCTCTAGGTAGGGTGTGGTTAGCAAACTATGCGTTGAGCCCATCCAACTCACTTAAGTGAAACGGTGAGTTTCACTTCCTTTCATTCTCTTCAGACTCCAACAGCACATCCTGGCCGTGCATTGGTGTGAGTGGTCAAGGTCAACGTCTGATCTAAAGGTGAATCCATCATCTTCTTCATTTTAAATTCTGGGAGGGAAATGAACCAGGCGGCGGCCGGAGGTGGCGCCACCGTCGTCCCCAAGCATCAAATCCATAAAAACCCACCAAAACTTAAACCTAAGCATCCTAATCAACTCGTTTTTTCTTACTGAATCCAATGGTAACCAACATTTTCCTTGAATCTCACCACAACTCAAAACACGATTCCCAGCTCAGAATATACTCCAAATTCAATCATTACCATTCTGAAAATTAAAGAGCCTAACATCATCTATGCGTTGCACTGAGTAATCCTCACCACCTAAACATGTTTAATTCATCAAGAGCTAAGAGAAATAACCTTCAACAGAAATGGTGTCACCTTAGATTTTGTCTCTAATCACCAATTTTTCCTACCAGAAACGATCCTAGCCATGTCTACAATCTATCTATGAATTCAAATCCTAGCAATTCTACCTAAATCATGCTATGAGATGAAATTTACATACCTGTAAAATTTGAGTGAACAGAGCAAGAAAATCTTCAAATCACCCTTCAATCTTCTCCAGACACGATCAATGAAGTCATATGACCAAGGTTGGATATGTTACTTATTTATGAAGTAACAAAGTGAAACACTATGAGTTATGCTTCAAAATGAATTTCCAATATTGCCAATGTGTTCACAATGATTTTTCTGATTAAAATGAGCACCCATTTGCATTGGTTTGAACACATATGAATTAATTTTGAATTTTTCACTTAAATGCCATTAAATCCCCCTTTTGTCAATTTCCTTCAAACCAAGTCTCACCCTATGCCAAATCAATTCATCCTTGATACATGGTTGACCTAAAAATTCCATTTTGAGCAAGTTTTGTGTTGGACAAAACTTCATTTGAAGCTTGCAAGATAGTGAAAATGACCTATAATGCCAAATGGCCTATAATCTTACTTTCCCAAAATACCCCTGACTTGTAAACCTCATAACATCAGTTCTACAAATCAGATGGAAGACTTATAGTACAATTTGGAAAGCTAAGATCAAGACCTACAACTTTCATGTTGGCCAAAAGTTGAGGAGAAACATCTTTCTAGGTCAAAAGTTCCTTGGAAGTTGGTTGACTTTTGCAGACAAATTTCACGTTCATCTGATGACCTGTAACTTGTCTGGATCATAACTTGAGTTATATAAATCCAATAGATGACTTCTAGTACTCAAATTAAAGCTAAGGGCATGCTCTACAAGTTTCATGTTGGCCAAAAGTTGATATGAAACTTTTATCTTGAGATAAGTGGTCTTGAAGTTAGGCATTAAATATGGGATTTTACCCTGAGAACCCTAGTTTAGCAACTCCTCACACTCTGAAATTTTCTTGGATTGATCTTGGAATATCACCTCATGTATCTCAACACAACTCTCCCTGATTACAAAGATTTAGAATTGAACTTTGATCCTCTTCAATTGCACAGTTGACTTAAGGTTACTCATTTCAAAACCCTAATTGCAACACCCTCAACTGTGGCTCTTCACACTTGGCACAATGACTTGACTGAGCTCCACCATGACCCTGAAGGCACTCCATGAGCTCTATACACACTCTATCCATGATCAAGGCCTCACAACCCACTGATGGTCTTCAATTGGTCCTCAGGTTAGGAGATTAACCACATACAAACAACCAATCTTCTCAAGAACACAACTTACTTCCTGATGACTTTGGTGACTTCTCAAGCTTGAATAAGACCTCTAGATATAAACCACACTTGATCCCCTGCTAAATGAATAATTCTATGCTATGCAGATACTAGAACAATGCAATGCTAATGCAATGAAACATAAACCAAGTGAGAAAAAGGTTATGCAAATTTTGGGGTGCAACAGCTGCCCCTATTCAAGCGGCTTGGACCTGACTGGATGAAAAGCGAACGACTTTCGAACAATCGAGGTAAAAGACGGTTGAATACCAAAGAACCCGGAAATTTGCCAACCAAAGAAATAAACTGCAAAAACTGCTTGGGGAACACATCCAGAAAATCGAATCCGATCGTCACGGCAACAAACTGATCAATCATCTGATAAAGAAACTGCTTTCAACATCAACCACCTGCGTGACGCCGCAGGCATTGAATCCACATTATACGCTACAATAAGCGGGCACCACGTCATAGGACCCTATCAAAATATCATCCTTGACCTTCCATTTCCGAAGAAACGAGCATGCACTACGTAAAGTGCGCCATCCATGTACTATCTTGGATCTTCCATTTCCGAAGAAACGAGCATACACTACGTAAAGTGCGTCATCCATGTACTATCATGGATCTTCCATTTCCGAAGAAACGAGCATCGCACTAAATAAAAGCACGAATTGTCAACATACTATCCTTGACCTTCCATTTCCGCAGAAACGGGCATACACTAAATAAAAGCGCGAACTGTCAATATCTCTGACCTTCTATTTCCGAAGAAACGAGCATACACTACGTAAAGTGCGTCATCCATGTACTATCCTGGATCTTCCATTTCCCAAGAAACGAGCATACACTACATAAAGTGCGTCATCCATGTACTATCCTGGATCTTCCATTTCCGAAGAAACGAGCATCGCACTAAA
Source organism: Lathyrus sativus (assembly GCA_963859935.3). Taxonomy (NCBI): domain Eukaryota; kingdom Viridiplantae; phylum Streptophyta; class Magnoliopsida; order Fabales; family Fabaceae; genus Lathyrus; species Lathyrus sativus. The sequence continues at coordinate 271,612,653 of OZ012739.1, forward strand.
TAAAAGCGGGGATTGTCAATATACTACCCTTGACCTTCCATTTCTGAAGAAACGAGTATACACTACATAAAGTGTGTCATCCATGAACTATCTTGGATCTTCCATTTTCGAAGAAACGAGCATACACCATGTAAAGTCCGTCATCCATGTACTATCCTGGATCTTCCATTTCCGAAGAAACGAGCATCGCACTAAATAAAAGCGCGGATTGTCAATATACCATCCTTGACCTTCCATTTCCGAAGAAACGTGCATACACTAAATAAAAGTGCGTCATCCATGTACTATCCTGGATCTTCCATTTCCGAAGAAACGAGCGTACACTACATAAAGTGCGTCATCCATGTACTATCCTGGATCTTCCATTTCCGAAGAAACGAGCATCACACTAAATAAGAGCGCGGATTGTCAATATACGATCCTTAACCTTCCATTTCTGAAGAAACGAGCATACACTACGTAAAGTGCGCCATCCATGTACTATCCTGGATCTTGCATTTCCGAAGAAACGAGCATCGCACTAAATAAAAGCGCGTCATCCATATACTATCCTAAATCTTCCATTTCCATGAAACGAGCATCACACTAAATAAAAGCGCGGATTGTCAATATACTATCCCTGACCTTCCATTTCCGAAGAAACGAGCATCGCACTAAATAAAGTGCGGTATCGGGTGTCGCTTGCGCGAAAATAAGGTGTCGGCATGACAGAAGAGTCGCCACCTTTCGTTATTTATCCCTCAGAGCGGGAAAGGAAACGATCGGAAAAACCTGACGAATAAGGGTAAGACAAGGTCGTCGCAACCATTGTCTGGGTTCGGGAGTCGGTTACGCAAGGGGAAGGTATTAGCACCCCTCACGTTCGTCGTACTCGACGGGATCCTCGCTTGTTTGTTTACTTGGACGGGTTGGTTATAATCTATCTACCTATCAAGGCTGGCTGAAAAAGAAAAGAAAAATGACTCGGCAAAGCGTCGCGCTTTATGCCTACGTATTCCCATCAGAGAATGAGAAATCAGAGTCAACGTAGTTCGGCTAACTACGGGTGAAGATGGGGAAGGTTGCTCGCTAGGATATCGCATCCTATGCCTACGTACTTTCATCTGGTATGAAAGATCAGAGCAAACGTAGTTCGGGAAACTACGGGAAATAACTCAACTAGGAGGGAGACTATCAAGTCCTACTGTTATCATGCCATGGATTCATCCTATGGTTGAGGTTTGAGCAGGGAACTCCTAGATGTTGTCATGCATAGGTTTCAACCTAAGAGTCTATCGTCAAATCTTCATCAGAAGAAATGAGAGTCCTAAGGGATCATGTCAATGATACACAGAAACAGACAAAAACATCAGCTTTAACAGTAAAATGCATGCAATGCAAGTGAGGGAGGAAATGTGTGTGGGGCTTCAACCTCCACAAGCTCATCTCGACCTCAAGCCAGTCATGAAATAACAGTAATCATACTGAAAATAAACAACAAGCCATCAAGCAATAACAGTAAACTGCAATCATACAGATAAAGGAAATGAAGTACCATCAGGCAAACAAAACACACTTGAGAAAGAATCACCTATTCTCTAACCCTAACCCTAATCACAGGATCCTAATCAAATCTAAGCAAAGCTCTCAAGCAGAACCCTAAACAGGAGAAATCATTCCCAGCCTTCAAGCTTCAGAACAAGCTTACCAAAGACAGGGAGCTAAGCAATCAGACTCATAGTGTCTTCCTCAGGAAAGCACTAAGAGGTGTATACTCAGGAATCATACCCTATGTGGCTCAACCACTGTGATCAGTTTACATCCCTCCTCAGGAGAGATTAAACTCACAAGCAGGCTCCAACATCACTGGATATTTAAGAAATCCTATTTAAGCTAGTGGAACTAAGTGAATAGACCCATAGGACCTTCCTCAGGAAAGTACTAGGAGGCTTCCACTTAGGAGTTGTATCCCATGTGGCTCAGCAACATGTGATCAGTTTACATTCCTCCTCAGGAGAAATTAAACTCACAAGTTGGCTCCTACATCATTGGATACTTAAGAAATCCTAGATCAACTAGTGGAACTAAGTGAATAGACCCATAGGACCTTCCTCAGGAAAGTACTAGGAGGCTTCCACTTAGGAGCTGTATCCCATGTGGCTCAACAACAAGTGATCAGTTTACATTCCTCCTCAGGAGAAATTAAACTCACAAGTTGGCTCCAACATCATTGGATACTTAAGAAAGAGGTGAGAAGGAAGGATGAAAGTCATTCATAGTGCCTTCCTCAGGAAAGTACCATGAACTTCTTTCAAACTTCAGGCTCTCAAACCTCACAGACAGGAGATGAGACAAGCTCTGGGTCTCTGAATCTTGGTCTACAAGCTTCTCCTCATGATGCTCTCCATCAATATCCTCAAGGCAACACAAGCCCTTCATCAAATTCCTCAGAATGAACCCCACAGATGAACAGATAACCCACTGAACAGATCACATCATCAGGCAACTTCAGGAAACACCTAAAAATACTAAACTAATGGGGAAAAATCCAACAAATATTCATAAGGGTCCTCAACACCTACTCATAACATCTACAAAGGTCTCTACCTAAAAATCAAAATGAAACTCAATCAAAGAAAGGAATCATCACCTATGCACAATTTAAACCCTAATCAGGATACCCTAAATCAACCCTAATTAAACTAATCAAACTTAATTCTAAAAAATCTAGAAAAAATCCTATGGGGAACTATGACTCATCATCTAATTGCACAAAAAAGAATGGGTTAAAAACCCTAAAGGAAGGTTCTAAAATAAATCCTACAAAATCATGATACAAAATTAAACAATTAAAAAGCTATTTATTTGGAAAATCTATTAAAAATATCAAACATAAAAATAAAATCTCAATTTTATTTTTATAATTTTCTATTCATTTTAATCTACTCATAGAAAAAAGAAGGATTAAAAAATCATTTTCTATCAATTTTTAATGAATTTTACAAAACAGAAAAATATTAAAAAGAAAATAAAAGACATAAAATGAATTAAAGGGGTGGGGGGTCAGAATAGCACTCCTCGCTAGTTAAATGAATTGGGCCAGAAATAAAGGGGGGGGCGAATAGCATTGAGCCCAGAATGGCTCTCTAAACGAAACGCTGCGTTTCAATAAGATTCAAATCTTCCCTCCAAACTCAGACACGCGCGCGACCGTTAGATTAGGTGAATTTGTCAAACCCTGGACTCGATCCAACGGCTTGCCTTCATCGTCTTCAAACAAACTAGGGTTTTGCAGAACCCTCTCTCATGCACTCATACATTCGAGCTCTACTAGCTCTCTCCACACGCCACGGTTCCACATGATTCAAAAACAAAAAATCACCTACTAAATGCCTAGATTACAACCATACGTACAGTTTCTCATAATTCCTCGTGGATAATCCAAACAGAAGCCTTGAAGGTCATGGTACAAACACGGTTCAAAAACTTAACCTGATATCAATCCTCACTAAACTTCATTATAATGATCCACAGATGTTCTTGATGCTATCCTGGTGATTCTAAACCAATTCATGCTGATTAAAACCTCCTAAACAGATAGTTCTTGAAACTTAAAGAATTATGCACCTGTTACAAACCATCATGGATCGTGCCCTAGCTTTCAAGAATTAATCCTCTACCCTAACACATCAATTATACACCTAGAATCTAAACCATCTATGCATAATTATGGTGAAAAAGAGAGGAGAAAGAACCTGTCAAGGAACTATGGTGTATGATGCTTGAGCACGATTCCAAGCTTGCAAATCCTTCAGGATGATCCTTTGATGATGGATAGCCTTCTGTTTGCACAATTCTTGAAGGAGAAGACTTGTAATGGAAGAATTCTTGAGTTGCTTCAAGTTGAAGAAATGGCTTCAATGGCTATCTCTCCTTCTCTCTCCTCTGACTTGGCTCCAATTTCACCAACCTCTAACACTCCTTGATGCATTCTTTTTATAACAATCAATGGAAGTTTCTAGAATCATCTAGAATGTGATGGAAGTTTCCTTAAAATCTCATGTTATGCCATATTGGTTATCTCATGATATATCACCTCTAACCAACTTACACACCTTTTAAAATCTCACCACATGATAATATGAAATGGTAAGGAAGCTCACATGCCTTGTAATTGCCTTATGTTAAGTTTTCCAACATTGCCTTCTTTCTTAAGTAACAAATTTCCAAAGGAACCTCATCTTTTAAGCCTCAAATGAAAATTCTACTTAAACCAATCTTCTCAAAATGTTCTTTCCAATCAAAATGATATATTGGATGACCTACTTTGGATTTGTAGATCTCCCAAATCACTTTTCAATTTCAACTTTTCAAAGTTATAAGTCATTTTTAGTTCATTTTTGACCAATCATGGAATCTTGTGCTATGAGCTTTTTCAATAATTTGTGACCTTCTTTCTAGACTTAAAATCACATTTTGAGCAACTTTCATGTTTTGAGTTTTTCCATTTGAGGCTTGGAAATAGGAGTTTTAGGCATTGGATAAAATGACCTATAACTGACAAATGACCAAAATACCCTTGCCTTGTTCAAACCATAAGTTGAGTTCCACAAATCCAATCAAGGACTTCTACCACTCAAATTAAAGCTAAGAAGATCCTCTCCAACATTCATGTTGACCAAGAACTCATAGGAATCCTCCTACTAGGGCAAAAGTTGTCTGCAAGTTGGGTGACTTTCAAGGACCCAGATTCACACACATCAACTGACCTGTAATTTGTCAAGACCATAACTTGAGCTCTGTAACTCCTATCAAGGACTTCCACCACTCAAATTAAAGCTTAGAACAAGCTCTACAACATTCATGTTGTGGGGAAAATGAGATATCAAACACATCTAGTGCTAAAACTGCCTGGAAGATAGGGATCAAATTAGGGTTTTTCCACTGACAATCCTCAGAAACCCTAACTCAAAACTTCTCAAACTCCTCAATCATGATGAGTTGGTCTAGGAATCATCTTTATAACATCTCTATGCATCATTCCATGATCTCATGGCCCTTGGATTAGGTCTCAACCTTCTCCAAATCTTCAGTTAATCTAGGGTTGACCCAGTCAAAACCCTAATTCTACCATTCATGGTTGAATCTTCTGCATTCTTGCATAATGACCTCCCTGGGCTCCATGAAGGCTATCAAGACATCTCATAGGCTTTCTCAGAACATCTAATTACTTCTCAAAGTCTCAAAATCATCTGAGGGGCACCCACAACTCTCAAACTGTGAAGCACACAACCCTGGTTTCAAACCACTTCTCTGAGGATCTCTTGAACTTTCTGATGAAGATATCAACTTTCAAACACTCAATGAATGAATAATTGTTGGTCAAATTTTGGGGTGCAACAGCTGCCCCTATTCAAACGGCTTGAACCTGACTGGGTGAGAAGCGAACGGCTCTCAACCAATCAAGGTACGAGACGGTTGAATATCAGTAAACCCGAAAATTTGCCAACTGCACGAGCGCACGGGACTCTGCGGGGAACAAATCTTCGAACACTGCAACACTAGCTGCTCAACAACTAGCTGGAGAAATATCGACCTGACATCACCGTCAGTTATCCACATTAAATTCTTCTGACGTTGCCTTCAGACAACCACAACACCCAACATCACCGCTGGAAGACTAAACCTTCTGGCATTGCCGTCGAACAATCAAAACACCCAACATCGCCGCTGGAGAACTAAATCTGACATCGCCGTCTGAAACAAACATCGCTCTGAGAGACACTCGACATCACCGTCGTACCAACATCATCTCTACTGGGGATTTAAAGAGTCTGACATTGCCATCAACCAAACATCCAACCTCGCTGCCGGAAACAAACATAATCTGATCTCGCCGTCGGATAATCAAAATACCCAACCTCACTGCTGGACAACTATATCACTGAACAATTCTGACCTGGGGTTCACCCCTGGTAAATGGAACAAAAGGTACACTTGCGTATTTGAAACTACTCCGCTGGGGATGAGAGACTTAACCGAGCACACTCTGATCTGGGGTTCACCCTCAGAACCATGACGAACATCGGAATACTGCTGCACACCGCCTGCCGTAGAACTTCAACATTAAAGATATATGAAACCCTGGCCCCTGGCCACTTCCAGCTTCAGCTAGAAAAGATCTTCAAGTACTTATGAAGATAGATGAAACCCTGGCCCCTGGCCACTTCCAGCTTCAGCTAGAAAAGATCTTCAAGTACTTCTGAAGATAAGCATCCTTGGCCTCCACGGATGGCAACTCTGCAGGAGGTATCTTCGACTTCAGTCGGAAGAAAATGATCCTTGGCCTTCAAGGATACATGGATCTGCCTTCAGGCAACTCCGCCTCTGCTATAGAGTATCCGAGACTTCAGTCAGGGATATACTTCGGCCTTCAGCCCGAATAATGAATCCTAGGTCCTTCACGACCTTGGGGGATAACCTTGCCTTTAGGCACCTTCGCTTCAGCATAAGAAATCTGTGACTTTAGTCAGAGAAATGGTATCCTGAGCCATTCATGACTCCACGGGGATTCAAACACTTTGCCTATAGGCAAAACTCCGCTTCAGCTGGAGAAACATCTTCGACTTTAATCAGAAGACGTATCATTCACTTGATCGCAATCAATCATCACCTCAGGACAACTGACGTGGTCTTCAGACTCACACGAATCACTCTGTTGTATCTACAACCTCTGGAACCTTATCTTCAGCCACCCGTTGCTTCATCCACACGGAAATCTGGACTCACCGGAACCTTCTGATATCGCCTTCGGGCGCTTTACGAAATCCATCTTCAGATTAGACATCGTTGCTGGGGAAACATCTTCGACTTCAATCGGAAGACGTATCATTCACTTGATCGCACTCAATCATCACCTCAGGATAACTGACTTGGTCTTCAGACTCACACGAATCACTCTGTTGTATCTACAACCTCTGGAACCTTATCTTCAGCCACCCGTTGCTTCATCCACACGGAAATCTGGCTTCACAGGAACCTTCTGATATCGCCTTCGGGCGCTTTACGACATCCATCTTCAGATTAGACATCGTTGTTGGAGCAGACATATCACGCTGCTACTCACTTGACATCCTGTCAAGTCGTTGCTAAATAAAAGCAAACATGCCGAGTCACCAGACATAATCACCAAGTTAACAACTCTGTTGAGGAGAGAGGAATGAGGGTTCACCCAAATAATCCCGACGACTCACTGGGGAAAAAGGAAGAAGGGTTCACCCGAACAACCTTGTAGACTTTGCTGCAGAAAGACGAGAGAGTTCACCCAAACGACTTCAACAACTGCTGGGGAATAACGACAGAGTTCACTCAGACGATTCCTACCAACTTTACTAAGGGAGAGCTACCTTTCAAGGGAGCTGCATTTTCTGCCGATCTCATCTGGACTTATACTTGAGGATGACGGACTCCTCCGGAGAGCACAGCACATCAGGCTGATCAACATACTATCCTCTGCTATACTCTGTATGGGGAAAGCGATAGATGCCCTGAACGACTTTTTGGGAAATGACCCTTCTGGGGAACATAGCTGTCAGGCTACAAGACACTCATGTCATTAAGTTCTCAAACTTGCGGGATAAACAAACTTCAGCTTGCTGGACAATCCTTCGGGATCTGTTTGGGGGAACCTTTCATCTGCCAATCATGATTGTGCTCGGCTGGGGACATCAATCTACCTGCCTGCTGCTGGGGAAATGCCAACCACCTGCTGGGGAAAAGACCTCCACTCTGTTGGGGGTTCCAGAAATCACCTTGAACAAACAACTCCGGCGGACGCTTCCAAGAATCATCCTGAACTGATAACCTTTCTGGAGACTTTATTCTGCTGGGTACTTCCAGGAATCTTCCTGGGCAACTCCTGCTGGAGACGCTATTGGGGAGCTCAAGCATCATGCTAGGCGAACAACTCGGGAAACCGTACTGAGGTCTTAAGAGTCATCTTAAGCAAACGGCCTTGCTGAGGAGTTCGAGAATCATCTTGAACTGAAGACTTCGCTGGGGATCTCAAAAATCATCTTGAGCGAGCGACTGCGGGGATCACACCGGGGTCTTTAGAATCATCTAAGAAAATAACCTTGCTGGGGAGAACTTCAAGAATCGTCCTGAGCAACTGGTCTTTCGGTAGTACACCTGTACAACACGGTTGATAATGACCTAGACCATGCTTATGATGCGTATGCTTCTGCACTATGCCCCACACGGTGGGAATGAGATGCGGTTATGATAAATGCCATGTAATCATGCACAATGCTATTGCAGTGTCAAATGCTATGCAGTCATGCACAATGCTATGCAATCATGCACAATGATGCGATCCCGTTAGCAAAACAAATGCCGAAGGGGAAATCCTCCTGTCAAGGAGAAAGAACTACTCAGGTAGAGGAATCATCCTGCTGAGGTGAATGTGAACACGCCAATATCAATTAGGCTCTGTTTGGGGAATTGACCTCCCGTTGACTGCTGCAGGGAAAACAACTTCAGCTGACTGCGGCAGGGGGACCGAAGCCCTACGAGAACTTGGACCTGCTGATATCCATCGCAAGAATAAACTGTGCGGCCGTCTCGGCTACTCTTCTGGGGATGACCACTCTGTGGGGAATCAACTTCAGCTACTCCACACTCCGCTGGGGAAAATCAGTCATGATCTGGTCAACTTCCAAGGATTCGGATCTCTTGGATATCTGCAAACTCGGCTGAGGAAGGAGAAATCATTCTGCTTCGCTGGAAAGAGTACGACTCTGGGGAAATACAACATCAGCTGCCCCACGCTCTGCTGAGGAAAATTGATCATGACCTGATCAACTTCCGAGGATTCTGCTTTTCTGCGGACTCAGCCGGGGATAGAAATCATTCTACTTCGCTGGAGAGGGCAACTCTGATGGGGAACTTCAATTCCGCTGGGGAGGAAAGGATCACCTGACTTCGGGGAGAGTACAACTCTGCCGGGGAATACAACATCAGTTGTCCCAACACTCTACTGGGGAAGAAGGAATCGTCCATCTTCAGGAGAGAGCCTGATTCTGGTGAGGAACCTCAATTCCACTGGAGACTTCAGTCTGGCACTATCAGTTACTGCATACTTCGGCATACGACTAGCTTCCTGCGAATCCTGCACTTGTGACCCGGTGCTGGGGAGACACCTGCTTCAGCGACTTTACTGGGGAAAACACGAGCTTCGGCACCCGAACATTTCTATGACGTCTGCACTTGTGACCCAGTGCGGGGGAAAATCAATCATGCTTCAGTGCTGGACTCAGCTGATGAGGTGACATTCCTTCAGGATGCATCTATTTGGGGAAGAGAATCCTCTCTACCAGGGAGACATATCAATGCTCACTATTCTGATTCTGATTCTGCGGAGGAGAGACTACTGAACTCTGTTGGAGAAGAAGGACTCATCCTGCTTCGGGGACATCAATCCTGGTCTACTGAGGGCAATCTTGACCCTAATCTGATGAGGGGTAAACGCCATCTTAATCTGCTGCAGTCTCACACTGTACAGGGGAACAACCTCAAACCGTACATCTCTGCGGAGAAACAATCCTGATTCAACAATGCCAACACAGGGAATACAGGCTACCAATCATGGAGTCAAGTAATAGGTTAGGTTGTAGGATAACAATCCAATGACCGCAAGGCTTCTTCAGAAGGTTCAGGTTTCGGCAGGGTAATGACGTGATTCCCCGATACTCAACTCTTGCTAGGGTGAACAAACTCATCTGAACAACTTGCCCCAGCGCAATTCAACTTGCCCCAATCCGACCTTTGGGAATAAATCATTCTGAGCCGAAAACAACTGGTAACAAGACAATCTTCAGAGGGCTTGCCCCAGCATCCGCATAACGGGAGGATTCATCCTCAACTAATCAACTCTCAGCATGGTCGGCTTCAATATCTCTGAAGTAGTTTGCCCCTGAACGAGCGATGAGCGACTCAACAGGCTCTTGATTGAACACTGGAGGGATCTGCCCTTAAATCGCAAGGATTCCGGATAACTGCCCCTGATTGGGTCTCGAGAAGATTCACTTCCGATCAACCGCTGCTTGCACAAACTGCCCCATAATCAACTGATGCTCCGGGACTTGTCCTCAGACAAACTGATTCCAAACTCACTGGAAGTCATTGCCCCAGATTCACAGGGTTTCGCAGCATACCATTTTGATCCAGACCTCTGGCGATTCAGTCCTGATTGACTATTCCTTGCTGAAGTTCCTTCGTATCAGCTACTAACCTGCAACTAAAATTGTTTATTCACGAATAGTAATTTTAATGCAGTGTTCATGCAAATTTCGAAAAAATGTTGTGCTGTCACTCATTTACGTGTCATGCTAGTGAGTGACGAATGAACTCAAGAGTTCAAACGTAGTGCTGATGCGATCAGTGAAAAATGCAATAAGGATATGATTAGCAAATCATGAAGGAGTCAGGTTACTCAACCTTATCGTAATGCGCTCTCAGAATAAACCCTGCCTCAATTAGGTCTTTTAAGGGTTGTATCGTGGTCGGGTTCACGGTTCGTGAAACAAAGGATATTTGGCTCAAATTATGATTTGTACCCGCCCCTTCTACGTGATGATCTCCGATCCTACAGTTCAGTTAACTTGGGTCGAGCGCTCGCCTCTTCGAGAGGTATGTTGAACATTGGGAACAACTGGTTAAAGAATTCTCAAGGTGTTTCGGAGCGACAGTTACTCCTTTTCGTTTTCGGTGTCGGTGTCTACACGACTTTGTCCTCGTTTGAGGATTTTTCTTTTTTTATAATCCTTTCTTTTCATTCTTTTGATTCCCTAACTTTTGCCTGGACTGACTCCTTTTGAGTTCTTTTCGATTTTCTTTTTTAAGTCCAGCGGGATGCCCTGATTTTGCCTAAGTATTTGCTTTCTAGCTTTTTTCTTTTTTACTTAGCGGGCTTTCTTATTTCTCTTTTTCCTTGGAACAAAGTCGTGCGACACTGGTTGTCTTGATTGCTCCGAAAGGATTATAACTGTCTCACTCCTGATTGGTGAGGTTTAACCATTGTGGTTGATGAGGTACGACCTCTGGAGAGGGATATGATGTGATTGGTCCTCGAAGGACAACACTCCTCTATAAGACTTGAACGCTCGATCAAGCTAACTGACAACTACCCTGTCCCGGGTTAAGATGTGAGGGTTTAACAATCCGAAAGAAACTCCTACTTCTCGGCTCGAAGTGGTTAACAAGGGATTCTCTTCCTTATCTCTCCGGTGTTTAGGGGACTTGAAACAATGCCTTGTACGTCATCGGCAAAGTTTTATCTGAAAGCAATACGATCATCGGTTATGCGTATTCAGTTTCATCATCCTCCCTCCGCTCATTGCTAATCATAGTAAGAAATCGGAGTAAATAAAATGCAAGTGTCAGTGCAAATGCAATAAATGAGTGACAACGACATAACCAATTCAGAAGAAATGCATAGTCACTTTATTATCATTACCATTCGAAACATACAATGTTTAACAGCAAGTAGTAACTAACAGAAAAGAAACTACAAATGCAAAATGGTAAAAAGTCCGAGGACTGCCAATGCTGAGGGCGTCTGCCTGTCTGGATCACTGGCTTCTGGAAACAACCCTCTGAATCTACGAGCTCAGACGGCTGAGAGGTCGTCACGTACAACCAAAACTCCATCTGGAAAGGAGATACACCCTTGGTCGATCAATTGCTGCACCTTCGCCTGGAAAGCCTTGCAATCTTCAGTTGAATGCCCCAGAGATCCACCATGGTAGCCACACTGAGCATGAGGATCGTACCCTGGAGTGTAAGGCTCTAGCACGGGCTTGAGAGCTTTCGGTTCCACCAAGGAATTCTGAACCAACATCGGAAGAATCTGGCTATACGGCACAGGCACTGGATGGGGAGAAGCGTTCCTTCGTTCCACGAGGCTGCGAGGCCTTTTGTGACCCTGGGGCTGGTATTCTTTCCGCCTAGGAGCAAGAGGTCGTCGTTTCTGAACGGCGACGGTCTCTTGTTTAGGCGCTTGCGTCCTTGAGCTCGATCCAGGTAGGAACTGCGAGCGAGGTGATTCAGTCACCAAAGGTTGAGGGACGTATTCGAGATCTTTCTCAGCTTCAGGCAAAGGAGTGGAATCATCCACTTCTCCTGCAGGGTAGGGGATAAACTTTCCCGATGCTCTCATGCCGCCCGGCACAAGCCTAATTGTCCTCGAGTCGATCAGGTCCTGAATCTTATTCCGGAGAGCCTTACATGTTTCAACATGGTGCCCCGGCGCTCCAGAGTGGAAATCACAACGCACGCTTAGATCAACGTCTGATGACCCCTCATCTGGTGGATTTAAGGTCCGAAGCTTGAGAACATGGTTCTGAACCAACAGCGGCAGCAGCTGGGCATAACTCACAGGTAGTGGGTCTACAGCTCTATCAAGTAGCTTCTTCTTCTGACCATAACCTTCAGGGTTATTCTGAGCTGCTCGGCGTGGCTGATGACGAGACAGGCCTCGAGCTTCATGCTGTGTAGAGGGTCTATGAGGTCCACTTGGCTTCAGCACAGGTGGCACTGACGGTAACGGGGGAAGCACTCTGGTCTCCTCCTTGGGTGCTTGACCATTCTCCTTATTTAGCATGCTTCTCACTACTCCCATGAGAAAGCTCAGCTGATTCTGCAGCTGCTGATTCTCCTCTCTGAGCACTTGCTGGTCCAGACGCACTGCCTGTATGTCATTCATGACCTGCCCCAGCTGGCTTTGGATTTTCTCTAGTTCAGCTTGTATCTGCTCCATTAGTCTAAGCTGCCAGATTCTGAGTCAAACCTGTAAACACAAAGGTTAGAAGACAAGTCCTGGCTTCTGCCATGCAAGATGAATTATGGGTGTCTGTACGTTCAGGAGATCACCCCTGATTCTGGTGTCAACGTGCCAACATAGTGTCAATGCAGTGATAAGACTGGATCCATTCATGGAAGAAAATATCTCATATTGCTCGGGACACCAGGATCAGGGTACGAAACACGCCTGTAGCACAGACACATGCGAATGCAAAAATGGATATGCAAACTAATGCAAAATGCAGTCATGCAATAATATATCCCGGTGGCTGCTGTGGAGATTCGATGTCAACAGTCGCCGATGAGAAGGAAACCCCGGTGTAAGCCACTGATCTGATCTGCTGTGAATAACCATCTGGTAGGGTCGAGATCAAAATTCTGCTCTGACAAGAACAAAGGCCTGATAATAAAGACCCCGGATGCAAGATCAAGGAATATCTGTTGGAGAAGTCTTCAGACCCCAAATCATAAATCTGCCCTCTCAAGAACAAAAATACAGCTGCTGATGAGATCTTCAAACCCCACTCAAAAATCTGCCCTGTCAAGAACAAAATAACAACTGCTGACGAGATCTTCAGACCCTACTCAAAAATCTGCCCCATCCAGAACAAACCTCTGATAACAATACACTGATCAAAGCCTGCTCTCTCGAGAACAGACAAACATCCGATGATAAGATCCTCTGATCAAACCCTTGTTCTATCAAGAACATATCTGCCACTGAGAACCCAACATAACTGATTCACTGTCAAGAAAACCAGGTAGTCTGGAGGTCAAAGTTTCCTGCAATATCCCAACCCCGCTCACAGGTATGATGGACCTAATCCACGGACAAAGGTACGGCATCCTATGCGGTCGTCAGCGTCACAGACATTCATGAGTGACAATACGATTCCCAGAAGGAGTGGCATCGTCAAGTCATGAAGAGGCCTCTCTTAGCTGACTTCCAAATGACTGGTCCCCAGAGTCGACAATCCTCACGTCTGGACTCCCCTCAGATCCTCAGGACCGGAAAGGAGCACCTCTGCAAGAATCTCGTCTGAGCGCAGATTTTCGTAGGGAACTGTGCCTGTTCAACAGACAGGTTCGTCTACTACTTCTCCACAACTATATCTAGGTGTGTACTCAAGCCCAGGTCCGGCTTTTCACTCACAGTAACATCCCTCTCCCACAGCAGCACAGATAATCATATCAAACTGGAAATAAAATGCGGGAAATAAAATGCGGGAAGTAAAGATGCGAGAAGTAAAGAATGCGATAAATAAACGCAACCCAACAAGCAAACACACAAACGATAGGATTGACTCTCGCAGGGGATGGGAAACGGTCCCAGCATAAGGGATGGGAAAAGTCCCAAGATGCTATAAGTCCCCAGCAGAGTCGCCAGCTGTCGCTTGCGCGAAAATAAGGTGCCGGCATGACAGAAGAGTCGCCACCTTTCGTTATTTATCCCTCTGAGCGGGAAAGGAAACGATCGGAAAAACCTGACGAATAAGGGTAAGACAAGGTCGTCGCAACCATTGTCTGGGTTCGGGAGTCGGTTACGCAAGGGGAAGGTATTAGCACCCCTCACGTCCGTCGTACTCGACGGGATCCTCGCTTGTTTGTTTACTTGGACGGGTTGGTTATAATCTATCTACCTATCAAGGCTGGCTGAAAAAGAAAAGAAAAATGACTCGGCAAAGCGTCGCGCTTTATGCCTACGTATTCCCATCAGAGAATGAGAAATCAGAGTCAACGTAGTTCGGCTAACTACGGGTGAAGATGGGGAAGGTTGCTCGCTAGGATATCGCATCCTATGCCTACGTACTTTCATCTGGTATGAAAGATCAGAGCAAACGTAGTTCGGGAAACTACGGGAAATAACTCAACTAGGAGGGAGACTATCAAGTCCTACTGTTATCATGCCATGGATTCATCCTATGGTTGAGGTTTGAGCAGGGAACTCCTAGATGTTGTCATGCATAGGTTTCAACCTATGAGTCTATCGTCAAATCTTCATCAGAAGAAATGAGAGTCCTAAGGGATCATGTCAATGATACACAGAAACAGACAAAAACATCAGCTTTAACAGTAAAATGCATGCAATGCAAGTGAGGGAGGAAATGTGTGTGGGGCTTCAACCTCCACAAGCTCATCTCGACCTCAAGCCAGTCATGAAATAACAGTAATCATACTGAAAATAAACAACATGCCATCAAGCAATAACAGTAAACTGCAATCATACAGATAAAGGAAATGAAGTACCATCAGGCAAACAAAACACACTTGAGAAAGAATCACCTATTCTCTAACCCTAACCCTAATCACAGGATCCTAATCAAATCTAAGCAAAGCTCTCAAGCAGAACCCTAAACAGGAGAAATCATTCCCAGCCTTCAAGCTTCAGAACAAGCTTACCAAAGACAGGGAGCTAAGCAATCAGACTCATAGTGTCTTCCTCAGGAAAGCACTAAGAGGTGTATACTCAGGAATCATACCCTATGTGGCTCAACCACTGTGATCAGTTTACATCCCTCCTCAGGAGAGATTAAACTCACAAGCAGGCTCCAACATCACTGGATATTTAAGAAATCCTATTTAAGCTAGTGGAACTAAGTGAATAGACCCATAGGACCTTCCTCAGGAAAGTACTAGGAGGCTTCCACTTAGGAGTTGTATCCCATGTGGCTCAGCAACATGTGATCAGTTTACATTCCTCCTCAGGAGAAATTAAACTCACAAGTTGGCTCCTACATCATTGGATACTTAAGAAATCCTAGATCAACTAGTGGAACTAAGTGAATAGACCCATAGGACCTTCCTCAGGAAAGTACTAGGAGGCTTCCACTTAGGAGCTGTATCCCATGTGGCTCAACAACAAGTGATCAGTTTACATTCCTCCTCAGGAGAAATTAAACTCACAAGTTGGCTCCAACATCATTGGATACTTAAGAAAGAGGTGAGAAGGAAGGATGAAAGTCATTCATAGTGCCTTCCTCAGGAAAGTACCATGAACTTCTTTCAAACTTCAGGCTCTCAAACCTCACAGACAGGAGATGAGACAAGCTCTGGGTCTCTGAATCTTGGTCTACAAGCTTCTCCTCATGATGCTCTCCATCAATATCCTCAAGGCAACACAAGCCCTTCATCAAATTCCTCAGAATGAACCCCACAGATGAACAGATAACCCACTGAACAGATCACATCATCAAGCAACTTCAGGAAACACCTAAAAATACTAAACTAATGGGGAAAAATCCAACAAATATTCATAAGGGTCCTCAACACCTACTCATAACATCTACAAAGGTCTCTACCTAAAAATCAAAATGAAACTCAATCAAAGAAAGGAATCATCACCTATGCACAATTTAAACCCTAATCAGGATACCCTAAATCAACCCTAATTAAACTAATCAAACTTAATTCTAAAAAATCTAGAAAAAATCCTATGGGGAACTATGACTCATCATCTAATTGCACAAAAAAGAATGGGTTAAAAACCCTAAAGGAAGGTTCTAAAATAAATCCTACAAAATCATGATACAAAATTAAACAATTAAAAAGCTATTTATTTGGAAAATCTATTAAAAATATCAAACATAAAAATAAAATCTCAATTTTATTTTTATAATTTTCTATTCATTTTAATCTACTCATAGAAAAAAGAAGGATTAAAAAATCATTTTCTATCAATTTTTAATGAATTTTACAAAACAGAAAAATATTAAAAAGAAAATAAAAGACATAAAATGAATTAAAGGGGTGGGGGGTCAGAATAGCACTCCTCGCTAGTTAAATGAATTGGGCCAGAAATAAAGGGGGGGGCGAATAGCATTGAGCCCAGAATGGCTCTCTAAACGAAACGCTGCGTTTCAATAAGATTCAAATCTTCCCTCCAAACTCAGACACGCGCGCGACCGTTAGATTAGGTGAATTTGTCAAACCCTGGACTCGATCCAACGGCTTGCCTTCATCGTCTTCAAACAAACTAGGGTTTTGCAGAACCCTCTCTCATGCACTCATACATTCGAGCTCTACTAGCTCTCTCCACACGCCACGGTTCCACATGATTCAAAAACAAAAAATCACCTACTAAATGCCTAGATTACAACCATACGTACAGTTTCTCATAATTCCTCGTGGATAATCCAAACAGAAGCCTTGAAGGTCATGGTACAAACACGGTTCAAAAACTTAACCTGATATCAATCCTCACTAAACTTCATTATAATGATCCACAGATGTTCTTGATGCTATCCTGGTGATTCTAAACCAATTCATGCTGATTAAAACCTCCTAAACAGATAGTTCTTGAAACTTAAAGAATTATGCACCTGTTACAAACCATCATGGATCGTGCCCTAGCTTTCAAGAATTAATCCTCTACCCTAACACATCAATTATACACCTAGAATCTAAACCATCTATGCATAATTATGGTGAAAAAGAGAGGAGAAAGAACCTGTCAAGGAACTATGGTGTATGATGCTTGAGCACGATTCCAAGCTTGCAAATCCTTCAGGATGATCCTTTGATGATGGATAGCCTTCTGTTTGCACAATTCTTGAAGGAGAAGACTTGTAATGGAAGAATTCTTGAGTTGCTTCAAGTTGAAGAAATGGCTTCAATGGCTATCTCTCCTTCTCTCTCCTCTGACTTGGCTCCAATTTCACCAACCTCTAACACTCCTTGATGCATTCTTTTTATAACAATCAATGGAAGTTTCTAGAATCATCTAGAATGTGATGGAAGTTTCCTTAAAATCTCATGTTATGCCATATTGGTTATCTCATGATATATCACCTCTAACCAACTTACACACCTTTTAAAATCTCACCACATGATAATATGAAATGGTAAGGAAGCTCACATGCCTTGTAATTGCCTTATGTTAAGTTTTCCAACATTGCCTTCTTTCTTAAGTAACAAATTTCCAAAGGAACCTCATCTTTTAAGCCTCAAATGAAAATTCTACTTAAACCAATCTTCTCAAAATGTTCTTTCCAATCAAAATGATATATTGGATGACCTACTTTGGATTTGTAGATCTCCCAAATCACTTTTCAATTTCAACTTTTCAAAGTTATAAGTCATTTTTAGTTCATTTTTGACCAATCATGGAATCTTGTGCTATGAGCTTTTTCAATAATTTGTGACCTTCTTTCTAGACTTAAAATCACATTTTGAGCAACTTTCATGTTTTGAGTTTTTCCATTTGAGGCTTGGAAATAGGAGTTTTAGGCATTGGATAAAATGACCTATAACTGACAAATGACCAAAATACCCTTGCCTTGTTCAAACCATAAGTTGAGTTCCACAAATCCAATCAAGGACTTCTACCACTCAAATTAAAGCTAAGAAGATCCTCTCCAACATTCATGTTGACCAAGAACTCATAGGAATCCTCCTACTAGGGCAAAAGTTGTCTGCAAGTTGGGTGACTTTCAAGGACCCAGATTCACACACATCAACTGACCTGTAATTTGTCAAGACCATAACTTGAGCTCTGTAACTCCTATCAAGGACTTCCACCACTCAAATTAAAGCTTAGAACAAGCTCTACAACATTCATGTTGTGGGGAAAATGAGATATCAAACACATCTAGTGCTAAAACTGCCTGGAAGATAGGGATCAAATTAGGGTTTTTCCACTGACAATCCTCAGAAACCCTAACTCAAAACTTCTCAAACTCCTCAATCATGATGAGTTGGTCTAGGAATCATCTTTATAACATCTCTATGCATCATTCCATGATCTCATGGCCCTTGGATTAGGTCTCAACCTTCTCCAAATCTTCAGTTAATCTAGGGTTGACCCAGTCAAAACCCTAATTCTACCATTCATGGTTGAATCTTCTGCATTCTTGCATAATGACCTCCCTGGGCTCCATGAAGGCTATCAAGACATCTCATAGGCTTTCTCAGAACATCTAATTACTTCTCAAAGTCTCAAAATCATCTGAGGGGCACCCACAACTCTCAAACTGTGAAGCACACAACCCTGGTTTCAAACCACTTCTCTGAGGATCTCTTGAACTTTCTGATGAAGATATCAACTTTCAAACACTCAATGAATGAATAATTGTTGGTCAAATTTTGGGGTGCAACATCGGGCATCCGAAGACTTGAGCAAGCAACTCTGCAGGGAAAATATGGCAACAACTCCAAAGTCTAATTATGAAGCCTGTTGATGCTGACATAACAACCATTCGAGGAGAACTCTGCCGGGGAATTTCTGACGTCAACTGCCAGACATTAAGATGGACAACAAGTAATGACTAAAACAGTCTAATCCCTGAAATCTTGTAATGCCGATGTAATAGCAACCTGAGGAAAACTCCGCTGGGGAAGAAGAGAAACTTAACCAAGCAACTCCGATGAGGGAACACATGATAGGACGAACATTATCATCACATATCTCATACCAAGAAATCGAATATTCGAAAACCATCCTAAACAAGAATTCTAATTACCTGCAGGGAAACACTTGAAAACAAAGAGGTAACCAACCTGACTTATGTTTCAAAATGCACATGTTTGAAAATGGCGTAATGCTCCATACGACATGGAAATGCTACGCGTTTGAATAGATGCTATGCACGATGCAAATGCAAAGAGGCGTTCCAGCAAAATATATGTTGGAGGAACGAAGCCAAACTTCCGCTGGGGGGAAGAAACAATCCTGCTGGGGATAGCCCAAAATATCAGGAGTTACGAACTCTGCAGAGGATGAACAACCTATTGGAAGAAAGACACCCTGCTGGGGAACAGAAAGAACAATCCTGCACGGGAATGATCCTTTCAA
Organism: Lathyrus sativus; assembly: GCA_963859935.3. Classification (NCBI taxonomy): domain Eukaryota; kingdom Viridiplantae; phylum Streptophyta; class Magnoliopsida; order Fabales; family Fabaceae; genus Lathyrus; species Lathyrus sativus. The sequence goes on from OZ012739.1 coordinate 271,632,283, forward strand.
ACCACTGACAACCTGGTTATACTCTGTGAGGACTTCACTGGGAATTAAATGTGCACATAACCAACTGCTGGGAATGTACATCATTGCCTGATCGCTTGCTAGCTCGCATCCAACTCTTCTGAGGATAAAATGCGACTTCCGTCTGCTGGGGAGGAATGAGATCGCCTAGAGTCTGCTCCTACGTTAAGGGACTCTGGTTGGGGAAACAGGACCCCTTGGCTGCTTACTGTGAAGGTAACGACCCTGCAAAATATGAACGAAACAAGACAATTCTACACAAAAGGAAATATCCAGGTCAATAGCCGTTACAACTGCTCAATTAATTCAAAGTTTTAACAATTATTGGCCGAGGCCTGCAAGTTTATGCACATACAAGTTTATCAAAAACATCGGCGTTTTCCATAAACAAAACAGTAAAAGTTAAAACAAACATCAAGTACTGAATAGTACGCATTTATTGATAACGGGCCTGTAAATAGGCAAATTTTTTACAGTGGATGCAACTCCTGAAAAGAGGAAGCCACAGAATAAATACGAATATGTACAGAGGTACAAAGAAATTTATACATGTCGGTGTCGCCACTGCGAAAATAAGGTGCCGGCAAAACAGAAGAGTCGCCACCTTTCATTATTTATCCCTCAGAACGGGAAAGGAAACGATCGGAAAAACCTGACGAAAACAAGGTCATCGCAACCATTGTCTAGATTCGGGAGTCGGTTACGCAAGGGGAAGGTATTAGCACCCCTCACATCCATCGTACTCGATGGGATCCATGCTTGTTGTGTTTATCTGACTGGATTATCTAAACTATCTACCTATCAAGGCTGGTCTAAAAAGAAAAGAAAATGACTCGGCAAAGCGTCACACTTTATGCCTACGTATTCTCATCAGAGAATGAGAAATCAGAGTCAACGCAGTTCACCTAACTACGGGTTACGGGGAAGGTGGCTCGCCAATACATCAGTATTGTGCCTACGTACTCTCAACAGGTATGAGAGATCATAGCTTACGTAGTTCGGGATAATACGGATTACGAGGATTCAGATTCATCTGTTTTTCGAGTAGGGTTAACAAACAGTTCCAACAGTTTGGCGTACGCGGCTCGACCCTTGGAGACTTAGGCGTTACCGTTTGCGGTAGAACTGAGAGTTAACGACACTCTTTTCTTCAGAAAAGCTTCCTTTGAATTATGGGCCCACGGGGCAAAAAGGTTTGAAGTTTGTTTTCTGTCTTTTACGGAAGAACTGTTTTTTATGGATGTTTGCAACCAATATCGCACTAGAGACTATGACCTGAGAGTGAATGTGTCGCATGTCACCCAAAGGGTACCACTCTAAACACCCAGATTATTAGAAGGAAACCCTCTAACAACCCTTTCTCAAGTAGCTTAAGGCTCGTAACGTACGACATCAGTTAACCTTTATTACTGTATTTTAATTTGCTTTGAGATGAGAAGAGAACGAACTCTATGGGGAGACTATCAAGTCCTAATGTCGTCATGCCAAGGATTCATCCTATGGTTGAGGTTTGAAACAGGGAACTCCTAGAAGTTATCATGCCTAGGTTTCAACCTAAAGTTCTAATCATCACTTCCTTATCAAAGGAAGTGAGATTCCTAGGGGATCATGTCAATGGTACACAAAAACAGATAAAGCATCAGCTTAAACAGTAAAAAGTAAATAGTACAGGGAACAATTGTAAATAAAATGCATGCAATGCAAGTGAGGGAGGAAATATGTGTGGGGCAGGAGCCTCCACAAGCTCATCTCAACCTCAAGCCAAGTATGAATAATTGCAAAGATAAAGGAAGAAAGAAATGCAACAATAGCAAGTCACCCCAGCAACAGTCAAACAGAAAGAATAGCAGACAAAATAGCTCAACAGCAAAGCAGGTAAACAACAAACATCCAAACAGCTGCAAGCAAACTCCAAGCTCAAGCCATCTTCAAGAGAAGTCTTCATCTTCATGCTTCAACAAAAGAGAAGAGAGTAAACACCAAGAATATTGGTTGATGATGGGAAGCAGGAAGGAAACCAAGGGAATCCCTCCTGACACTCAATCATGCATCCATGAAAGGCATCCTCAAAAGTTCTACTCATTATGACATGCCATACATCCCTCCAAAGGAGAGATGGGCTTTCACATGAGGACTTTGAATCCTAGGATGGGAATGGCATGCACACAAAGCAAGCCATGTTTGTTTGAAGAAAGAAAACACTCTTTAGGGATCTTCCTAAACCTTAATGAGGTATCTACTTACTTACCATTCTATCAATAAGGAATACACTACCTAGAATCATCTAATGACCAATTACAAGGTTAACATATGAAGTTCTCTAAGTTAGAATCACCTAAACTGAAGTTAATTTGTAAAATAGGGAACTAAATGAAAATCGTTCCTAAAAATTCTAGGGAAAATATCATATCATCCTACATGTATCAACATGCTATAGTCCAAAAATCAGGGGTTAAACCTAAGTCAAAAGGCTCAAATTAAATCTAAAGTTTCAAGGGTACACCAAAGGAATTCAATCATGAACACTCCTAAACAACTACCCTAAAACCCTATTTAAAATCATCTAAAAATCATGATAAAAATCACACAATACCATCAACATGTATGCAATCAGCATGTAAAATTTCAAGATCAAACTCAGAAATATGGGTGAGAAATAAAATGGACAAAATCAGCACACAATTATTCCACCATTAAAAACATATTACACTAGAAAATATGAAATAAAATGGAAAATGCATGGAAAATTAAAATAAAAGTATGATAAAATCCTAATCATCTCAATATATATCCAAAAAAATTTCCAGAATTTATTGCCAACATTCACTATTTTTTTATGAATTAAATCTCACAACATTAAACAAAAAGAATGAAGAAAAGAAAAAAAAAAGAAATAACTGGGAGGTGCAGTAAGCAGGTCAAACAAGTACAAATCTCGCATGGGCCCAAGAATGGGGGTGTGGAAAGCGCATGGGCGTTGGGCCCATTTGAGTTACAACTCAGCAAAACATTCTAATGAAAATATGCCAGGGGGTGTATTAAGCAGGAAATTCCAAGTGAAATCCATGCTGGGCCTGCTAAGGGGAGGCGTGGATAGTACAAAAGGCTAAGGCCCAACATCAATAACAATTAATCTCAGTTCTCACAATTAAAAGAAAACGACCACGAGAGGGATCGAACGCACGCCTCAAAGGTTCAAGTAGCGCGCTGAGTACCTTGGTAATCCTCACTAATTGGAACAACGCCGTTTTGGGAGGGGTTACGTGGCGCGTCATGAAGCGCAGGATTGAATGACTTAGTCCACTTTTTCGCTCGATCGGACAGTATCCCACTCATCTTCTCCAATTTGAAAATACACAGGGGAGGGAAGTGCAGAATCCGGCCACGACGGGCCGGAGCTTCACCGGCGACACTCGCGAGCTTCTATCTCTCTCAATACTTCACCAATCCAAACGATTCTTGAACGAAAATTGTGGGAAATTTCACGAGGATTGCAACTATACCACTTAATCACGCTAAAACCTCAAGACTAAGGAAATCTAAATCTCAACCGAAAATGGATCAATCCCTAATTTGTCACTAAACCTCAATTTTTCTGTCCAGAAATCATCTATACCTTAATTGCAACCTAACCACATGAATCTAGGCTACTAAAAACGCATGAATTGAGAGAAATTTTGAGAAATGGAAACCTGATTTTAAGCTTCGATTGTGGTAGTTTCAGACCTCAATTCTCCTCCAACAAGTGCAGAAAGCTTCAATGATTGATGATGGACGTTTCTTGATCACCAATTCTTGTTGTAATCCTCTGATCCTCTAAAACCGAAAATCCACTTTCAAGCTTTTTCACCAACTTGCTCCAATGGCTTCCCAACTAAATTTGACACTAGAAGCTTCTCAAAATGATCCACATCTCATTTATATTCTGTTTAACCACTTTGGAAGCCCAAACAAAGCCCAATTTAGGATTTTTGATTTCCACTTTCCTTCCAAAAATCCAATGGTGATGTGCACGTTTTGGCTTTGTTCTTGCTTTAAATTCAATCTAATTTACTCACTTAACAATTGTGGAGTACAATGGCATAGTTTCCCCTCCTTGATTTCAATCCATGGGGTGTACTTGATATGTTTCTTCATTATGAAGCAAGACTCCATATGGCCATGTTATGCACTTCAATTCAAAATTGTGATAATGCTAATATCCTTAGAATATCAATTCCATTCAAAATGACCACAAATTTGTCCTGAAAACATATTATTTCCAATTGTTTTGAATTTTCACATTTTAATTCATTAAAATGGTCTTTATGTGAATTTTCTTCAACCAATGCTTGATATAATCCATATCAAAGGACTCTTGATACTTGGACAATATAAAAACATCATTTTGAGCAACTTTCATGTTGAACAAAAATCCATTTGATGCTTGCAAGATGATGAAATTGACCTATGATTCAAAATGACTTGTAATGTCCAAATACCCAAAATACCCTTGACTTATCAAAGCCATAACTTGAGTTCTACAAATCCAATCATGGACTTCTAGTACTCTTTAGAAATCTAAGGGAATAAGGAACAACATTCATGTTGACCAAAAGTTCATAGGAATCATCCTTCTAGGGAAAAAGTGTCATGCAAGTTGGGTAACTTTCAAGCTCCAAATTCACATGCCTCAGATGACCTGTAACTTGTCTGGCTCATAACTTGAGTTCTATAAACCCTATCAAGGACTTCTAGTACTCAAATTACAGATAAGATCATGCCCTACAACAATCATATTGGGGTCAAGATGAGATGAAGATCATATCTTGAGTTAAATGGCCTGGAAGTCAGGGGTCAAGCCAGGGGATTTTACACTGTCAAGTCTTAGAAACCCTAGCCTGAAACTTCTAAAACTCTTAAATCATGATGAGTTAGCCTTGGAATCATCCTTATAACATCTCAATGTATCAATCCATGATCACATGCCTCTTGAATTAGGTCTCAACCTCCTTCCAATCCTCAGTTGACTTAGGGTTGACCCAGTCAAACCCTAGCTGCACTAATCATGGCTGAGGCTTCTTAATCTTGCACAATGACCTGTCTAGGCCTCAAAGTGATCTTCAACCCTTCTCATGAGCTCTCTCAAGACCTCAAGTCCATCCTCATGGCCTCAGAATCATCTGATGGCTTTCCACAACTCTCGAGTTAGGAGACCTACACACTTGGCTTCAGTCACTCTCTCTGAGGATCTTTTAACATCTCTGGTAAGGATATCAACCCTTGAAAACTTGAACAACCTTCTTAGCTAGCTTCAAAGTCTTGTGTAGCCCTTGATTGGTAATCATACCTCTTGATCTCCTGCACACATGTCAATGAAATGCAAATGATAATGCTAATGTGAATGAAATGAAACACAAGCTAGGTTAAGAAAAGTTGGGCAAATTTTGGGGTACAATAGCTGCCCCTATTCAAACGGCTTGGACCTGACTGGGTGAGAAGCGAACTGCTCTCAGACAATCAAGGTAGAAGACGGTTGAATACCAACAAACCCGAAAATTTGCCAACTGCACAAGTACACGGTACTCTGATGGAGACAAATCTTCTGAAACTGAAACAATAGCTGCACGACAACTAGCTGGAGAATACTGATCTGAACCTCCGTCAGGATGATTCTCTGATTAATCTGATATCACTGCATCCTCAAATCATCAAGGGATCACCGGTTACACGGTAACTAGTGAAGGATATATCTCAAATCTTCGTCAGGCTGATCATCTATGTCCTCAAATCATCAAGGGATCACCGGTTACACGGTAACTGGCGATCTACCAACCACACAGGTAAACGATACTCTGATTGGTAGGAACATCTTGAAAAATTGAACAACAGTTGCACGACAACTGTGCTGGGGAATTGGTCACACGGTAACTGGTGAAGGGTCTAATCTCAAATCTCCGTCAGGATGATCACCGGATTTTGCTGTAGATCTTCGTTCTCAAGTCATAAAGGGATCACCAGTTACACGGTAACTGGTAATGGATGGTTGATCACGCCGTCAGGCGTTCTGCGTCATAGTAGAAGAATTCCTTATCGTCGCCTATGGACTCATCATGTCGCTAGGAACGTCAACAACATCTTCGTCGGACTTCATCAGTAAATCAATAAGGGATCACCGGTTACTTGGTAACTGGTGAATGATGGCTGATTCTGCCATCAGGCATTCTGCGCCACTGTAGAAGAATTCCTTATCGTCGCCTATGGACTCATCATGTCGCTAGGAACGTCGACAACATCTTTGTCGGACTTCATCAGTAAGTCGATAAGGGATCCCCGGTTAGTCGAGAACTGGTGAATGGCTACTCTCAAATCTCCGTCGGGATGATTATCAGATTTCGCTGCAGCTTCTTCCTCAAATCATCAAGGGATCACTGGTCAATCGGTAACCGGCGATACATAGCTGGTATTGTCATCAGGCATTCTGCGGCATTGCGGCAGAAGGATTCCTCGGGACTCATCAGGTCATTAGGAACTTTTTAACAATCAAGTTAATTATGTTGTCGAGCATTCAAAGGAATTTTCGGGCGTCAGCCGGACTTCGTCATTAAGTCGGGAATAGAATTCTTGGTCAATCATGAACCCAATAAGGATTTCCAAACTTCTGCCATCAGGCACTCCGCATCAGCAGAGAGCACTGCTACGACATCACAGTTGGACTTCGTCAGTAAGTCTTGGTAGTTTGGCACTACTGCCGGATTTCAATCATTAAGTCTTCAAGGAAATCTCAACTTCTCTGTTCAAAAACCTGTTGGGGATGACACATCTCTGCTGGGGATCTGGAGAACTATCAAGTAACTCTGCTTCGGGGATCCAGAAATCATCCTGGATGAATCAACCCTGCTGAGGGCTTCAAGAATCATCTTGGACAAATAGCTCCGCCGGGGACTTCAAGACTCATCCTGAACTAATAACTTCGCTGGAGATTTCAGGAATCATCCTGAGCAAACACTCTTCCGGGGTCTCTAAGTATCAACTTGAGCAACCAACTCTGGCGACTTCACTGGGTATTTTAAGAATCATCTTAAGCAATCCACTTTGCTGGAGAATTCAAGAATCCTCTTGAGCAAACCATTCTGCAGAGGAACACCTGCAAAATAAGAATGGTCACGACCTAGCTCATGTTTCATATGCATATGTTTGACTATGGCGCAATTCTCCACACGGTGGAAATGCTACGCGTTTAGGGTAAATGCTATGCAATCATGCAAAATGCTACGGCCCCATCAGCAAAATAAATGCTGAAGGGAAAAGCCTCCTGCCAAGGAGAGAGAACCAAACTGATGGAGAAAGGAATCATCCTGCCGAGGAGAAGGAGTCACAACAATCTCAATTGGACTAAACTTGGGGAAACGAACTCCAGGCGACTGCTGTAGGGGAACAAAGTTCTACGAGAACCTGAACCTGCTCAACTAGGTGTATGAACCACAACTGCTGAGAAAAACGATGTCAATCGCGAAAATAACCTGCACGACCTTCGCGGCTAAAACTTTCCCGGAGATAACGACTCCGGTGGAGAAATACAGCATCAACTATCCAGTACTCTCTACTGGGGAAAACCAATCATGGCCTGAACGGCTTCCAAGGACTCGGCTCTCTTGGGGAACTGCAAAATCGGCTTAGGATGGTAACCGGACGCTGGAATCACTCCTTCCTGCCAGGGAGAGTGCAACTCTCTGGGGGATCTCAATTCCGGTGGAGACTTCAGTCTGAACTATTGGAAGTTGAACTCTTGCAAATAGTTTTCTACGGGAAAACTGTACATTGCCTCAGTGCTGGGAATGAACATACGCTTCTTCGTATGAATCAGCTAGGGAGATGATGATCTTTCCTCAGGATACATCTGGTTGGAGAGAATCTTCCTCTGCTCAGGGAGACATATCAATGCTCGCGGTCCCATGCTCAGACTCCGTGGGGGAAAGCTGCTGAACTCGCTGAGGAAGAAGGAATCATCCTGCTTAGGGTACCCCTGATGCACTGCCTGGAATATGCCCTATCTGCAACAACACAAACAAACAGACAAGATACCCTTCTCAAAGGGACCTATCAAGGTTATCATTCTGCGACAACATTCAAGTAATTCAATGTTTCAACAATTACTGGCCTAGGCCAACAAGTTTATGTATGCGCATTTTGTCAAAAACATCGGGCGTTTTTTCGCAAACAAAACAGATAAATGCTAAACAAACAAACAAAATTGCTGAATAGTATATGTTTCATTGATAACGAACCCCTGAATGGGTAAAAATGTTTTACAACAGATGCAAGCTCCTGGAATGAGGAAGCTGCGCAGGTATAATAACATAAATATACATCAGTATATACAAAAATGTCGGCAATGTGGCGTAGACGAACACCATGAGTTGATCCCTCTATGACCCACTCGACTTCGATACTTCTCTGAAGCTTCAGCTTCAGAAGAGATTGATTCAGATAAACGGCCATCAGGTCTTCCAAACTACTAAACAATGAAAGTTCATACGCGGAATGCAGTCATTTTCTTTTCGAATCCCTAAATTTTGCCTGAACCGCCTTTTCGGGTTTTCGATCCACCGGGATACCCTTTTTTGCCAAAGCCGCCCTTCCAGGTTTTCGACTTTGCGGGTGTACATTCTTTCATTTATATCCCTAACTTTTTCCCGAACCTTTTTCCTTTTTTATGGTTCGCCGGGATGCCCCATTTTTGCCAGGATATTCTTTTTTCTTTCCAACGGGTCATTTTTAAGCAAAGTATTTTTTAACTGTGTCCGCGTTCACCGGGGACGCAAAGTCTTCACCATCCATTGTGGATAACAACAAGGCTCCTCCCGAGAAGACCTTGTTGACGATGTACGGACCTTCGTAATTGGGAGTCCACATGCCCTTGTGATCGGAGTATGGAGGAAGAATCTTTTTCAGGACGAGATCACCCGTCTGAAAACTCCTAGGACGCACCTTCTTATCATAAGCTTTCTTCATTCGGCTCTGGTACAGACGACCATATGCAATCGATGCTAATCTTTTCTCGTCCATCAGGCTGAGTTGGTTCAGTCGGTTCTTAATCCATTCTGCCTCATCGAGTTTCACGTCAACTAAAACTCGTAAAGAAGGAATCTCAACTTCTAACGGTAGGACAACTTCCATACCGTACACTAGTGAGAAAGGAGTTGCCCCGGTTGATGTACGTACCGTCGTACGATAACCGTGCAATGCAAATGGCAACATCTCGTGCCAATCTTTATAGGTCACAACCATCTTCTGTACAATCTTCTTAATGTTTTTATTGGCCGCTTCAACCGCGCCATTCATCTTCAGTCGGTAAGGAGATGAGTTGTGGTGTTCAATCTTGAAGTTCTGGCATAACTCCTTCATGATCTTGTTATTCATATTCGAACCATTATCGGTAATGATCCGCTCGAGAATTCCGTATCGACAGATGATGTCCCTCTTTATGAATTTAGCCACCACATGCTTGGTCACGTTAGCATACGAGGCTGCCTCCACCCACTTGGTGAAGTATTCGATGGCTACTAAAATGAAGCGATGACCGTTATATGCAGTGGGCTCGATCTTGCCTATCATGTCGATGCCCCACATGGAGAACTGCCACGGGGAGGACATGACATTCAACGGGCACGGCGTCACATGAATTTTATCTGCATAAATCTGGCATTTATGACATCTCTTCGGGAATTTAAAGCAATCTGACTCCATTGTCAGCCAGTAATATCCTGCTCTCAGGATCTTTCTCATCATAGCATGCCCGCCGGTGTACGTACCAAATGTGCCCTGATGGACTTCTTCCATGAGCAAGCTCCCTTCTTTCTCATCTACACCTCTGAGTAGCACGAGATCGTGGTTTCTTTTATAGAGAACTCCATCAGGATTGAGATAGAAATTTCCAACCAGCCTCCTCAGAGTCTTCTTATCCTGGGTTGACGCTCCCACAGGATACTCCTTTGTCATAAGGAAAGTCTGGATATCATGGAACCATGGCTTGCCGTCGGAGGCTTCCTCGATTGCAAAAACGAACGCAGGTTTATCAAGACGAGAAAGGACAATCCTTGGAGCTTCATTCCAAAAATTGACTTTATACATCGAAGCCAACGTGGCTAAGGCATCAACCATCTGATTTTCAGCTCTGGGCACATGATGGAGTTCCACTCGATCAAAGAACGGAAGTAGCCTTCTGGCATAATTCATGTACGACACCAGATTCGACTGACGAGTCTCCCGCTCCCCTTTAATCTGGTTAACCACAAGCGTCGAGTCACCATTTACGTCTAGGTTTTTGATTCTCAAATCAATCGCTTCTTCTAGACCCATGATGCATGCTTCGTACTCTGCTTCATTATTGGTGACCGGAAACGTCAACCTAGCAGTGAATGGGATGTGGGATCCATGGGGAGTCGTGATTATTGCCCCAATACCGCTCCCGTAAGAATTAACCGCCCCGTCAAATATCAATTTCCATTGGGATTTCCTGTCTGGCCCCTCGTCGGGCAACGGTTCATCACAATTTTTCACTTTGAGAAACATGATATCCTAATCAGGAAATTCAAATCTCATCGGCTGATAATCTTCGATCGGCTGCTCGACAAGGTATTTAGACAATATGCTTCCCTTGATGGCCTTCTGGGAAACGTATTAAATGTCATATTCCGTCAACACCATTTGCCATCTGGAAATCCTGCCCGAAAGCGCTTGTTTCTTGAAGACGTACTTGATCGGATCCATCTTCGAAATTAGCATGGTTGTGTGATTGAGCATATACTGTCGTAAAAGTTTGGCATCCCACGCGAGTGCACAACACGTTTTTTCTAGCATTGAGTAACGGGATTCACAATCTGTGAACTTTTTACTCAAGTTATAAATGGCATGCTCCTTTCTGCCATTCTCGCCGTGCTGAACGAGAACACACCCCATACTATTCTCAAGAAATGTCAAGTACATGATTAAGGGTCTTCCGGCCACTGGGGGTATCAAGATGGGAGGTTCCGGCAGATACTGTTTTATCTTATCAAATGCCTTCTGGCAATCCTCGTTCCAGATGATCGCCTGATCTTTTTTCAGTAGTTTGAACATTGGTTCACATGTGGCCGTGAGCTGATATATAAACCTTGCAATGTAGTTTATTCTGCCCAGGAAACCATGAACTTCTTTTTCAGTTTTCGGCGCTGGCATCTCTTGTATTGCTTTTATCTCGCAGGATCAACCTCAATGCCTCTTTCACTCACAATAAACCCCAGTAGTTTTCCAGACCGTACTCCGAAAGTACACTTGTTAGGACTCAGCCTCAACCTGAATTTCCTAAGCCTCTCAAAAAGCTTCAGCAAATTGACCAGATGCCCCTCCTCCGTTTGGGACTTCGCAATCATGTCATCAACATAGACTTCAATCTCATGGTGAATCATGTCATGAAACAAAGTGACCATTGCTCGTTGGTAATTGGCCCCTGCGTTCTTCAGACCGAAAGGCATTACCTTGTAGCAAAATGTTCCCCAAGGTGTAATAAACATAGTTTTCTCCATGTCCTCCGGCGCCATCTTGATCTGATTGTAGCCGGAGAAGCCATCCATGAATGAAAACACGGATAACTGAGCTGTATTGTCGACCAACACATCAATATGAGGAAGCGAGAAATCGTCTTTAGGCCTCGCCCTATTCAAATCCCAATAATTGACGCACATTCACACCTTACCGTCCTTCTTCGGTACAGGCACTATGTTGGCGACCCACGGAGGGTAAGTAGTGACCGCTAAGAAGCCAGCATCCAGCTGCTTTTGCACTTCTTCTTTGATCTTAACGGCCATATCTGGTCGTGTCCTTCTAAGCTCCTGCTTAACGGGAGGAAAATCTTCTCGCAGTGGCAAGTGATGGACCACGATGTCAGTATAAAGTCCGGGCATATCTTCGTATGACCAAGCAAAGATGTCACTATACTCTCGAAGCATCTCGACCAACCTCTGCTTGACATCACACTGCATTGCAGCCCCTATCCTGACGTTCCTGACAAGTTCCTCAGAACCCAGGTTCACAATCTCAATATCTTCCTCGTGAGGCAGAATGACTTTCTCTTCTTGTTTCAACAAACTGGCCAACTCTTCGGGAAGGTCTTCGTCTTCATCAATCTCTTCTTCAGCTTGATAGATCGAGCAATCGAAGTCGAAGTGAGTCGTAGAAGGTCCAGAGTCGATGTCATCTGCGATGTGAATCCTGCAATAACAAGGGTTAAGCTTAAAACAGGGATATGCAGGTTAGCACAAACCATATTGCCATTTTATTGTTTTTCAAAATAAATATAAAACAAGAATAACAGAGATCACAACATCTGAATGCGAAGAAAAACACCCTTTGATTTATTGGTAAAATGCATGTACATAATCAAACAAGGCCCTAACAATAAAGCCACTATGCCCCGGGCAGGACATAGGGTTGTACAATAATTGGAGAAAGTAAATCAATACTCTTTGCCTGTCACTTGGATGATATCCCTGATGGACCAGTTGTCGAGGCTCTGGCCTGGTTTGCTTGGCTGGATCCAGGAATCCAGGTCGCAATCGCTGTCTTCGCCGTCTTCAGACACTGCGTTGACATTTTCAAATATCACCCCGCCACTCGTAAACTAGATCGGCCCTTTAACTCGGGACGCACTGTCAGAAGAGGAGGCCTTAGCAGTAGGAGAGTATCCTAACCCAAACTTGTCCTGTTTGTTAGGTATTTCTAGAACTTTCCCCCAGCCTGGGGCAGATCCGGCTTGAACAACGGCTCGAGCTTCCTTGAAGGAAGAGAGAGTCATCTCCGATTTCTCAATCATTACTGGAGTCACATCTTTGACCTTAACAGCTTCGAATGCCTGACATTGGGTTTCGTGGATCTCGCCATCCATCTCAACATATTTGATAGTTACAATGCTGCCCCCACCACATACTTCAGCTTCTGGTGCAATGTGGAGGTCACAGCACCCGCAGAATGGATCCATGGTCGGCCTAACAGACAGCTATAGGCTGGCATGATGTCCATGATGAAGAAGACTGCGTCGAAAGTTTCCGGCACAACTTGGATTGGCAGAGTTACCTTGATCGCGACTTTCTATGTCTGATTGAACTAACTGCAAGTGCACAGTCTATCGCGTAGTAATAAAAGATATCGATCCCACAGGGACTCGTAATCAAGCTAGTATTTTCGGGTGTTACTGTGTTTAGCTAGGTTGGTATGGTTTTAGGGGAATAAAAGCAAAATATGTGTGTAAACTATAAGGGAACTAAAGCGTTACATAAGGTATAAATGCTTGAATCGGTATGCAATATGTTGGTTCTTCAAGGATTCGACAAGTTACCGGTGTTTTTGTGTTTTCAAAAATAGTTTAAGAAGAAAATGACGGTTTAAAGACCTTTGTCTCACTTTGGTTGTTGACGCTAGTCGCAACTCTAAGCCAGAACGTATGCTGTCGCTATCCCGTTCGCGGTTAAAATTACTTTTTGAATACCATTAAGCTCTAATCCTTTTTAAAGCGCTGTCGCTGTTTTTAAAATGAATGCTTAGTTTTTACTATCTGGACCTAACCTCAGTTGTCGCTTGTTGGTTCGTGTTGCACCCCAAAATTTGACCAACATTTCTTTACCTAGCTTGTGATTCATCTCATTCACATTAGCATTATCACTTGCATTACATTGATATGGGTGCAGGAGATCAAGAGGTATGAGTACCATTTGAGACTTTGAAGATATCCAAGAAGGTTATTCAAGTGTTCAAGGGTTGATATCTTTGTCAGAGAAGTTAAGAGATCCTCAGAAAGATTGGTTGAAACCAAGGTTGTGTGCCTCCTAACTTGAGAGTTGTGGGAGCTCCTCAGATGATTCTGAAGCTATGAGGATGGACTTGAAGCTTTGAGAGAGATTATGAGATGTCTTGAAAGCCATCATGAAGCCTAGAGAGGTCATTGTGCAAGAATAAGAAGACCCAGCCATGAGTGGTATAATTAGGGTTTGACTGGGTCAACCCTAGGTCAACTGATGATTTGGAGAGGGTTGAGACCTAATCCAAGAACCATGTGATCATGGATTGATGCATTGAGATGCTATAAGGATGATTCCAAGGTCAACTCATCATGATTGAGGAGTTTGAAAAGTTTCAAGCAAGGGTTTCTAAGGCTTGACAGTGTAAAATCCCCTAGTTTGACCCCTATCTTCAAGGTAGTTTAGCTGAAGATGTGATTGTTATCTCATCTTACCCCGAACATGAATGTTGTAGAGATTGCTCTTAGCTTTAATTTGAGTGCTATAAGTACTTGATAGGATTTTTAGAGCTCAAGTTATGACTTTGACAAATTACAGGTCACCTGAGGTATGTGAATCTGGGGCCTTGAAAGTCACCCAACTTGCATCCAACTTTTTCCCAAGAAGGTTGATTCCTATGAACTTTTGGTCAACATGAGTGTTGTTCCTAATCTTCTTAGCTTTCTAGAGAGTACTAGAAGTCCTTTATAGGATTTGTATAACTCAAGTTATGGCTTTGACAAGTCAAGGGCATTTTGGTCATTTGGAGATTATAGGTCATTTCAAGCATAAGGCCATAACTCCTATTTCCAAGCTCCAAATGGAAAAATCTTCAACATAAAACTTGCTTAAAATAATGTTTTAAGGCTATTAAGGATGTAATGAGATGTTGAAAAGGCTTGTAGCAAAAAATGGTAAAAATGACCTAAAATGGAGGCATAAGTTAAATAAGTCAAAGTTGGAAATTGAAACTTCCAAGCTACACATCCAAACCATGGCATATAATAGGTCATTTTGACTCTAGAAAGCATTTTAGAAACAATGGTTCAGCCACATTTTTGAATTGAGGCCTAGATCATGGACTTGCTTTGGAAAATGGTTGCTTGCATATTAAGGTACAAATGCAAAACACAAGGAAAGGCAATGTACAAGCTAGCTAAGTATCTTAACACATCATATATCTCATCTAAGGAGATTTTCAGGTCAGATACAAGGGCTGCAAGAGGCATGGCATAAGATGGCATGTGAGATGAGATGAAATCATAAACTCATGGCATGAGAATCCCAATTTCTCATTAGATGATTCCAGAAGGTTCTAGATGAGTCTGAACCATCCTATATAGTGTTTAGAACTTGATCAGATGCAAGGTTGGTGAGAGATTAGAGAGAAGAGTGAGATAGCCATTTCAATTGCTTCCATTGCAAGTTGAAATCAATTTCCACTTTCTGCTTCATTTCCATTGCTTCTTTCTATCCAAACACATTCCATTGATCACACTGAATGTGTGCATACTAAATTGAAGGCAAGATCATGAAGAATTGAAGAGATAGCTTTTGGATTTTGGAGGTTGCAAGTCACAATCGAGTTTGGAGATTCAGGCTCTCTTGATCAAATCTTTTGCAAACAGAAGCTTTATCATCAATTAAGGAAGGTTTCTGAAGAGTTTGAGAGGTTGAAGTGGAGCTTTGACCTATCTGGTAATCAAGATTTGACAGGTTAGTAACTTTTCTTCTACACCATAATTTAAGCATAATTAGGTAGAATTGTTAGGTTAGAATGGTTAGAGACAAGTAGGAGATGGATTCTGGGAAGTTTGAGATCAATTGGTGAAGTTTGAGTGGGTGACACCATTTTTGTTTGGATCAAGAACACGAGATATAATGAAGTATAGCATGAGTTTGATATCAAGAATTAACCAGTGTGAGGTGGTGATCATTCTGAGGTAATTAATTTCAAGAATTGTTAGAATTGAAGTTTGAGAATATTTTTGATCTTGGATCGGGTTCAGAGATTTAGGGCATTTCAATTGATTTTAAGGCCATGGTTGTGATCAGCATGGAAATTAGAATGGATTAGGGTTTTGAACCATGGTTTTTGGTTAAGATTTGAGGTGATACGAGTTGGGTGAAGCTTGAGCTTGAAGCTCTGTTTCCATGGCTTCCTCATTTGAACCTTAGCTGGAGGAAGAAGATAAAGACGTGGCCGTTGGATCATGCGTGGACTCATTGACTGAGTGGAGATCTAAAGGCTGTGGTTTAATCTCACGTTTGGAGGGAAGTCTGAAGATGCCCCAAAACGAAGCGTTTCATTAAATGGGATGTTGGGCTTGATTGATATCCCCACCCCCTCTCATGGCCCAACCAGGAATTGAACTGATTTTTGTTACTCTTTGCACCGTGCTTTTCTCTTTTTCTTTATATTTTGTGAATTGATTTCCTGATTAATAATTGGTCCTGGCGCGCATTGATATCCCCACCCCCATTTTGAGCCCATCTGGAATATGAACTGTCTGGCATTGCTATCTGCACCAATTATTTTCATATTTTAATTTCTTTTTCTCCATTTTATTTTAATCTTTGAAAAATCATAATAAATAGAAAAATGATGATTTTTACATGGGGATTTTTTCTCCCATTTCATGTTAATGTCTAGAAAATTATAAAATCAAAATATTTGCATTTCATGCATTTTTAATATTTTTTGTGTATTTTCTCTTTTAATAGCCTTTTAATTCTTTTTATGTTGATGCATAGATTTGTAGAATTTTGTTTAGTTAGTTCCCTTTGAATTTTTAGACCATTCTTTTTAGGATAGTTAGATTAGGACTTTAGCTCCCCTATGGATTTATTCCATAATTTTGTGATTAGTTTTTGATTAGTTTTGATTAGATGTCTTTAGGTTGTATAGAATTAGGTCAATCCTTAACATAGGTCCACAATAACACTAGAATTTTGGGTTTTTGGGTCAAGTTAGATATTGGGACATATAGGGTATTAAGGGTAGGTATATAGGATCCCCTAGGAATTATATTAGATTTTAATATAATAGTATACTATTTTTAAATGATTTTTGTAGTTGATTGTTGTTTGTGTTGCCCTTGTGGGCTTGTATTTTGTTTTGCTTTGCTTTGTGGGCTTGGTGAGCTTGGTTTTGCTTTGAGGAGCATGGAGCAGCATAGTAGAAGACTTGAGGGTTGAAGAAGGAGCTTGAGAGCTTGAAGATTTGTTTGTTTTGTTGTTGTTTTAGGGTTAGGAATTAAGTAGAGCTTAGACCTAGTTGATTCCTTTCTTAAACATGGATGGTATCTTTCACCTTCATTCTTCCCCATGATTCAAGGTCCTTCCATGGTATTCACCTCCCTCCTTTGGAGGGATAAGTGATAGTACCTAGGAAGTAGAACCTTTGAGGGAACCATTCTTTTGATGTTAAACCCTTATAGGTCACCTTTGGTGGTCAGTAAGCAGTTTAACATCCTAGCTTATCCAGTTAAGTGATTTCTTCTGATTGGAGTATCTTGAGAGATGTTGAGTTTGGGTTTGAATATGAAGACTTCATTGAAGAGTGTGGAGGAGGATGATTCCCTGAGCATTGCCATTGTAGCTGAAGCTTGAAGAGCAAGAAGAGCAAGTTGATACTTGAAGACCCCAATGAAGATCCAGTAAAGACTGAATGAAGAGCTGAGGCTTAAAGATTGAAGGAGGAAGTTGATACTTCTAAGTGATTAAGGATTACTCTGGGAAGCTGAAGCTTGTAGGAAGAGAAGACCAAGTTGAGACTGGTAAAGCAAAGAGAGCTGAAGCTTGAGGACTAAGTTGATACTTATGAGGAGGATGCAATTGAGATTGAGTGAAGAGCTGAGACTTGAAGAACAAAGGACAAGTTGATACTTACTTTGAAGCTTGAGGATCCTGAAGGAATCAAGTTGATACTTGTGGTTAAGAGTGAAGCCTGAAGGTGGAGCTGGCTAAAGAGATGAAGCTTGAAGAAGAAGATAAGTTGAAACTTATGTTGAAGGGTTGAAACCTGGAGAAGCAAATTGATATTTGTCAAGAGTGATTGAAGTCTGAAGACTGAGTTGCTGTTAGAAGAGATGAAGCTTGGAGTTGAGAGAGTTGTTGATCTGCTTTCTTGTTTGTTTCTTCTCTGTATTGATGTGCCTTGTTTGACTTGCTTGATGCATTAGAATAAGTCCATATCTAGACTAGCTTTAATCTAGGAGCATGATTGCACTAGAGGTTGAGTTTCTCCCTTTGCTTGTATTATTACTGTGTGGCTTTGCTTGCGGGTATTCGGTAAAGCCCTGCTCCCTTGCCCATGTGGTTTATTTTGCTTGACAGCATTTCATTTTATTTTATCTGTATGATTGCAGTTTACTGTATTTTGCTTGATAGCATGATTTTATTTTATCTGTATGATTGTAGTTTCTTATAGTTTGCTTAATAGCATGTTTTATCTTTCAGTATGATTGCTGTTATTCATTCTGGCTTGAGGTCGAGACGAGCTTGTGGAGGCTGATGCCCCACACACATTTCCTTCCTCACTTGCATTGCATGCATTTTACTGTTTACTGTTTAAGCTGATGCTTTAACCGTTGCTGCGTATCATTGACATGATCCCTTAGGAGTCTCACTTCCTTTGATAAGGAAGTAATGATAGAACTTTAGGTTGAAACCTATGCATGATAACTTCTAGGAGTTCCCTGTTTCAAACCTCAACCATAGGATGAATCCTTGGCATGACAACAGTAGGACTTGATAGTCTCCCCGTAGTTGAGCCTGTTCTCTTCTCATCTCAAAACAGCTTAAAATACAGTAATCATGAATGATTTCTTTCGTACGTTACGAGCCTTAAGTTATCTGAGAAAGGATTGTTGGAGAGTTTCTTTTCAACAGTCTGGATGTTTAGTATGGCACCCTTTGGGTGACATGCGACGCATTCACTCTCAGGTCATAGTCTTTAGTGCGATTGAAATTGCAAACACAATAAAAAACACTTCTTTCGTAAAAGACAGAAAACAAACTTCAAACCTTTTTGCCCCGTGGGCCCATAATTCAAAGGAAAGCTTTTCTGAAGAAAAGAGTGTCGTTAAACTTCAGCGCTAACGCAAACAGGCTTTGTCCCTAACTGCAGGAACTGTTGTTTAACCCTACTCGATAAAACAGATGAATCTGAATCCCCATAATGCATAGTGTCCCGAACTACGTAAGCTCTGATCTCTCATATCTGTTGAGAGTACGTAGGCACAATACTGATGTATTGGCGAGCTACCTTCCCCGTAACCTGTAGTAGGTCGAACTGCGTTGACTCTGATTTCTCATTCTCTGATGAGAATACGTAGGCATAAAGTGCAACGCTTTGCCGAGTCATTTTCTTTTCTGTTTAAGCCAGCCTTGATAGGTAGATAGATAAACCAACTCGTCCAGTAAACACAACAAGCGTGGATCCCTTCGAGTACGACGGACGTGAGGGGTGCTAATACCTTCCCCTTGCGTAACCGACTCCCGAACCCAAACAACGGTTGCGAAGACCTTGTCTTACCCTTTTTCGTAAGGTTTTTCCGATCGTTTCCTTTCCCGCTCTGAGGGATAAATAACGAAAGGTGGCGACTCTTCTGTTCTGCCGGCACCTTATTTTCGCGAAAGCGACAGTTCGTACCTTTGTGAATTTCCCACTGTCATGGCAAAACTGCTTTTAAATAAGTTCTCGCTATCGCGACGAACATTTATTTTAGAAAAGTCGATTTAAAAACTGAAGCCATAAATAAGTTTGAAAAGGAAGGTATACACCGGTTAATTATCAAATCCCATCGGACCACTTATTACATACCGATTACTTAAATTTAGCCGGACATGAAATGTAAATTAAGAACACGTAATTAATAGCAGAAAATATAAATATGCATTATAATGGGAAATGGAAATCAATTAACGATTAAAATAAGAACCTATAAACAATTTGATATGCTTTTGGGAAATCCTCCAAAATGACGGCAGGATTTAGTCTTTATGCCAATTACCCGTACAGAATAGAATTTGGAAAGTAAAACAACAATTGCAAGGAAAGAAAGAAAAAGGAAACAATAAACGATAAGAACTGGGAAACTAAAAGTTGCTCTGAAAGTAAATTGGCAGCACTTCGTGTCTTCAATGTAGCTCCCCTTCTTGGTACCAGCTCCCTCTCTTTTATAGATGGAATTTCCAATGGTTAATTTCCTCAGGGAGTGGGATTGATCTCAGAAAATATAGGAGTTAGTGGTCCACTTCTTTTTGGCATTTGCAAGCACTTCACAGCACGTGCAGCATTTCTGCATTTTTATTGCATGACGGTCGTCATGGACCTGTGACGGTCGTAACACGTATGACGGTCGTCACATCAGCAAAATTCGTATTTGCTGTTTTTGGCTTGTTTTTCATCTGGTTTTCATCTGTAATTGCTTGTTTTCTTCCTCTTGCTCCATTTGAGCATGAACTTTGAATACCTGCAAAATACTGGACAAATAGAGTGGAAATATCCGAAATAGGAGTGAAACCAGTCATTGATTAGTAAAAATGTGTGTCATTATATATATACGATTTCGCGTTATCATACCTCTCGAAAGACATGACGCTTGGTTCCATCAAAAGCCTTCACAACCAGATCACTGGGTGTGCAAATCAATCCCGTCGTATCCAAATTCATCAGTGACTTCTTCAAGAGAACATTGAGCGATGATCCAGTGTCCACCAACACATGGGACATAACTGTTCCCCTACACTCTATCGAGATGTGCAGGGCGCTGTTGTGGTTTCTTCCCTTCGGCGTCAGCTCCAGGTCAGTGAACCCTAACCCATTTCCAGCATTCACATGGGCTACTACCCACTCCAGCTGGTTGACCGAGATCTCCTGCGGTACATACGTGGCATTCAGAACCTTTAACAGCGTGTTGCGATGTGCCTCAGAACACAACAACAAATTCAGAATAGAGATTTTCGATGGTGTTTGATGGAGGTGATCAACGATCTTGTAATCACTCTTCTTGATCAACCTCATGAACTCTTCAGCGTCCTTTACAAGTATGTCCTTCTCTACCCCACGAGGGGTTTCCTCAACGACTTTACTCTTTCCCTTATCAGTTTTCTCAACTTTGTCAGCTTTGTCAACCACAACCTCAGGTGGAGAAAATACTCTTCCGCTACGTGTGATTCCGCCGGTTCCCACTAGGTTATCCACAGACTGCCCAGATGGCTCCAGTTCCAATTTCCGTCCGTTACAGTAGACGTCTGCCCCATAGTGCCATGGGACAGCGTTGGTGCTTTCAAAAGGTATCGGCCCAGCCTTTGTGATGGTAATCGTGGGTGGCCTGGACGCATAAATGGTTATTGTCTTGCGAGGGATGGTGATGGTGGAAACTTCATCATCCTGTTTCAGCACTACCTCTCCAGATCTGTATTCAGCCCTTCGGCTAAACTGTAAGACTCCTTCGGTCATCAGACTCTGAATCCCCATTATCAATTATTCACAGCCGTCGGAACGAATCACACAGCCCATACACAATTCTCCACAACCCGGAAAGATGCCTCTCTTCATCAGCTTGGCTTTAACGAAGCTAAGCGGTGTCTTCAGATCCTTGACATCAGTCAATAAATCTGAGTCCTCTTCTTCAATAATGGCATTCACCCTACCTCCCCCATGGTTCGGCATAGGGTTCTTTGTGACGTTCGGCGCGTTATCGAAAAAATTGATGATTTTAGCATCCACCATATCTTGCACCTTGTGCTTGAATGCCTTACAGTTTTCTATCGTGTGGCCCGGTGCCCCCGAGTGGAAATCACATTTTGCATTCGCATCATAACCCTGTGGAGGTTCCCTTGTCAAGGGAGCCAGGGTTCTTTTCCGGACTAGCTGTAATTGAAGAAAAGTTTGTAATAGCTGGCCATAAGACATGGGTGGTGTCTCGAGATGACGATTTGCCAGAGGTAATCTGTTCTGATACCTTCTGTACCTTTGCTGATTTTGCTGCTGCTGCTGCTGAACTATAGGGATGGTTATGCTAGCAACCTGCTGGCGCTGGCCCTTACCTTTCCTCCAAGCGTTAGACACTGCGCTCGTCTCTCCTTCAAGTCTTTTGTTACTGTACGGTTTCTTTCCTCCTCCAGCTGAGGATAGATCAACACCCTGAATTTTCCCCAATTTGATCCCATTTTCAACGTGTTCGCCAGTAATGATGAGATTGAAGAAACTCCCTAACATACTGTCGCTTCCGCGAAAATAAGGTGCCGGCAAAACAGAAGAGTCGCCACCTTTCGTTATTTATCCCTCGGAACGGGAAAGGAAACGATCGAAAAAAACTGACGAAAAAGGTATAAGACAAGGTCGTCGCAACCGTTGTCTGGGTTCGGGAGTCGGTTACGCAAGGGGAAGGTATTAGCACCCCTCACGTCAGTCGTACTCGTCGAGATCCATGCTTGTTGTGTTTACTGGGTGGGTTGGTTTTATCTATCTACCTATCAAGGCTGGTTGAAACAGAAAATAAACTGACTCGGCAAAGCGTCGCACTTTATGCCTACGTATTCTCATCAGAGAATGAGAAATCAGAGTCAACGTAGTTCGGCCTACTACGGGTTATGGGGGGAGGTGGCTCGCCAATACATCGGTATTGTGCCTACGTACTCTCAACAGATATGAGAGATCAGAGCTTACGTAGTTCGGGATAATACGGATTACAGGAATTCAGATTCATCTGTTTTATCGAGTAGGGTTAAAAAGCAGTTCCAGCAGTTAGGGACAAAGCCTGTTTGCGGTGGCGCTGAAGTTTAACGACACTCTTTTCTTCAGAAAAGCTTTCCTTTGAATTATGGGCCCACGGGGCAAAAAGGTTTGAAGTTTGTTTTCTGTCTTTTACGGAAGAACTGTTTTTTATTGTGTTTGCAATTTCAATCGCACTAAAGACTATGACCTGAGAGTGAACGTGTCGCATGTCACCCAAAGGGTGCCATACTAAACATCCAGACTGTTGAAAAGAAGCTCTCCAACAATCCTTTCTCAGATAGCTTAAGGCTCGTAACGTACGAAAGAAATCATTCATGATTACTGTATCTTAAGCTGTTTTGAGATGAGAAGAGAACAGGCTCAACTACGGGGAGACTATCAAGTCCTACTGTTGTCATGCGAAGGATTCATCCTATGGTTGAGGTTTGAAACAGGGAACTCCTAGAAGTTATCATGCATAGGCTTCAACCTAAAGTTCTATCATCACTTTCTTATCAAAGGAACTGAGATTCCTAAGGGATCATGTCAATGATAAACAGAACCAGATAAAGCATCAGCTTAAACAGTAAACAGTAAACAACTGTAAAATGCATGCAATGCAGGTGAGGGAGGAAATGTGTGTGGGGTAGCAGCCTCCACAAGCTCATCTCAACCTCAAGTCAGATATGAATAACTGTAATCATACAGCATAAACAACATGCTATCAAGCAGAATATAATAACAACTGTAATCATACAGAGGACATAAAATGCCATCAAGCAAAATAAACCACATGGGCAAGGGAGCAGGGCTCTACCGAATACCCGCAAGCAAAGCCATACAGTAACAATACAAGCAAAGGGAGAAACCTAACCTCTAGTGCAATCATGCTCCTAGTTTAAAGTCAGTCTAGATATGAACTTATTCTAATGCATCAAGCAAGTCAAACAAGGCACATCAATACAGAAAAGAAAACAGACAAGAAAGAAAGCAGATCAACAACTCCCTCTTTCAATTCCAAGCTTCAGCTCTTCTAACAGCAACCCAGTCTTCAAACTTCAATCACCCTTCAAGGCTATCATCCCCCATGCCAAGTATCAACTTGCTTCTCCAGGGTTTTGATCCATCCAACATAAGTATCAACTTATTCTCTCTTCTCCAAGCTTTAGCTCCTCAGTCAATTCCACCCTCAGGCTTCACTCCTAACTGCAAGTATCAAATGGATTCATTCAGGCTCTCAATGCATCAGTGTAAGTGTCAGCTCACCCTTTATTCCTCAGCTTCAGCTTTACACTCAATCTCAATTGAATCATCTTCATAAGCATCAACTTGATCTTCAAGCTTCAGCTCTCTTTGCTTTGCCAGTATCAACTGGGTCTTCCTCATCTACAAGCTTCATCTTCTCAGAGTAATCTTCAATCACATGGAAGTGTCAACTTCATCCTTCAATTCTTTTAAGCCTCAGCTCTTCACTCAATCTCCATTGGATCTTCCTCACAAGCATCAACCTGCTCTATTTGCTCTTCAAGCTTCAGCTGCAATGGCACTGCTCAAGGAATCATCCTATTCCACACTCTTCAGTGAAGTCCTCATCTTCAAACCCAAGTCCAACATCTTTCAAGATACTCAAACCAGCAGACAATTGATTTAACAGAATGAGTGGAAATGATAAACAGCTTACTGACAACCAAAGGAAGCCTGTAAGGGTTCATCATTTGGAGAGACTGGTTCCCTCAAAGTTCTGCTTCCCAGATAAAGCCACTCATCCCTCCAAAGGAGGGATGTGAATATCTTAGAAGGACTTTTAGTCATTGGGAGGAATGGAAGCACAAGATGCTTTCCATATTTGTGAAGGAAATCATTCTAATTCTAAGGCTCTCCCTATGGCTCCTACCTCCTAAATCTTCATCAGACACCTTCAGGCACAGACAACTCCTAGCTCCAAGCAACTTCAAGCAACTCCAAGCATCCTCACCTTGTCTTCAACTTGTCTTCAATCTCAACCAAAGGCAAACAAAGCAAAAACCCTAATCTAAGGGGACTAAAGCAGTTAAGCTAGTTGAATTAGTAAGTTAGGATCACCTAAAACCTAGTACTAAAGTTAGTCCTAACTAAAATACTAAAACCAATTTTAAAATCCTACAAAAATAACTAGGTTAACCTAGGTCAATCACGACTCTACCCTATTAATTCCAGAGATCAAATCATCAAATAAGACCTAGAAATAAATTCTACATTATAAGGTACTAAACCTAAACCCTAAAAGGAAACACCTAAATATCAATCTAGAAAGCACACTTATTTTCATCACAAAAATGTGATAAAAATGCTATGGTAGCATACATGTCTAACCTAATCACACATAAAAAATTAGGATCAAAATCATCACCATACGATCACACAAAATTCCACAAAATTGGGTATCAAACATATCCATTTTAATATCAATTAAAATATAAAATTCCCATAAAATCAGAAAATACATGAAATGAAAATATTTTTTATCTAAAAAATACTAGACTCAATCATGAGTAAAATGCAAAAAGAATGGGATTAATTGGATTAATTTTCAATTTTATATGATTTTTCCAAGAACCATGAACAAAATGAAAAAATAATGAAAATCCAATTAAAATAACACACGCGCGGTGCAGATAGCAATGATACACAGTTCAAATAATGGATTGGGCCTTCAGGGGGGTGGGGATAACAATCTTTCCACTAAGCCCAGAACCACTAATTAAATGAAACGGTGCATTTCATAATCAGAACTCCTTCACAAATTGAAATCAAAACGTGGCCGTTGGATCACTCACTCAGTCAAAGTCCAACCCCCATCCAATGGCTCTAGGGTCATCTTCTACCTTTTGAACCTCTGAACTTCGCGCCCAGCTCCGGCCACCACCGGTGTAGCTCCGGTCACCATTCCACAACCCTAGTTCATCATAGAGTCCACCATAGGCCACGATCCCTTAATGAAACATGTCCCAAATTCCCTCACGAACTCATTCATGCCTTTAATTCTCTCTGAAACCTCAAGAATCGCCATATCCAATTCTCAACCGAAAATGGTAATACCCTAAATTGGTCACTAATTCTCAAATTAACTATCTGAAATCGTTCCTACACCGTTCTACAATGCATCTAACACCTTAATTCATCTTGATTCTACCTAATTCATGCTAGAGGAAGAAAGTTAATAACCTGAAAATCTTGGATGAACAAATGCACTAAACCTTCAATTCAAGCTCTCCAACCTTCCAGACACGATCAATGGATCCTCTCCTTGCTTCTATATGCAAAAGAACCGGTTGAAAGCTCCTGAATCTTGAAATCCGATGGTGAGTTGCAGGTGGAAAAATTCAATTGCTCATACACGATTCAGCCACGAATTCCCTTGGATTATGATCTGGAATCACTCCCTTGCATCCATGGAAGAAGTTTCAATCAAGAAAATGGATGGAAAGTGAAGAATTTGGTGAAACCGAATTCAATTGCAAGCCAAGAAATCTCAATCTCAGTCTATGCTCTCTCCTTCAATCATCACCAACCTTTGCATTGGATCACCTCTACTCAATATATAGATGATGTATGAGTGATCTAGAACCCTCTAGACCCTTCTAATGAGAGTTTCAATCTCTCATGTCATGAGATTTTCAATCACATATCATGATATGCATAGCTCTGTTTGCAGCTTGAAACCAACCTCATTCACTTCCAATTTCTCCCCTAGTGACATTTTGAAAGTGTTTAGCTTGCAAGGGATCTTGCTCATGCCTTGATTTTGAGTTTTGCACATGTTACTTAGTATGCAAGTAGCTAATTTTCAAAGCAAGTCCACCAACTGAATTTCAATTCAAAAATGTGGCTAAACCAATGTTCTTAAAATGTTTTCTAGAGTCAAAATGATATATTACATGCCATGGTTTGGATGTGTAGGTTGAAAATATCAATTTCCAACTTTGATTCATTTAACTTATACCCTTATTTTAGGTCATTTTTGCAACTTTGAGCTACAAGAATTCCCATCATCTCATGACCTCCTTACTAGCCTTAAAACATCATTTTGAATAAGTTTGATGTTGAACATTTTTCCATTTGAAGCTTGGAAATAGGAGTTATGGCCTTATGCTTGAAATGACCTGTAATCTCCAAATGACCAAAATGCCCTTGACTTGTCAAAGCCATAACTTGAGTTCTACAAATCCTATCAAGGACTTATAGTACTCTCTAGAAAGCTAAGAGGATAAGGAACAACATTCATGTTGACCAAAAGTTCATAGGAATCATCCTTCTAGGGTAAAGGTTTGATGCAAGTTGAGTAACTTTCAAGCCCCCAGATTCACACACCTCAGATGACCTGTAACTTGTCAAAGTCATAACTTGAGTTCTACAAATCCTATCAAGGACTTCTAGCACTCAAATTAAAGCTAATATCAAGCTCTACAACATCTTGGGCTAAACTGCCTTGGAGATAGGGGTCAAACTAGGGGATTTTACACTGTCAAGCCCTAGAAACCCTAGCTTGAAACTTCTCAAACTCTTCAATCATGATGAGTTAACCTTGGAATCATCGTTATAGCATCTCAATGTATCAATCCATGATCACATGACTCTTGGATTAGGTCTCAACCTTGTTCAAATCATCAGTTGACCTAGGGTTGACCCAGTCAAACCCTAATTACACCACTCATGGCTGAGGCTTCTTTAACTTGCACAATGACCTGTCTAGGCTTCATGATGGCTTTCAAGACATCACATAAGCTCTCTCAAGGCTTCAAGTCCACATTCTTGGCTTCAGAATCATCTGAGGAGCTCCCATAACTCTCAAGTTAGGAGGCACACAACCTTGGTTTCAACGACTCTCTATGAGGATCTTTTAACTTCTCTGACAAAGATATCAACCCTTGAACACTTGAATAACCTTCTTAGCTAGCTTCAACCTCTTGTGTAGCCCTTGATTGGCAATCATACCTCTTGATCTCCTGCATACATGTCAATGAAATGCAAATGATAATGCTAATGTGAATGAAATGAAACACAAGCTAGGTAAAGAAATGTTGGTCAAATTTTGGGGTGCAACAGCTGCCCCTATTCAAACGGCTTGGACCTGACTGGGTGAGAAGCGAACGGCTCTCACACAATCAAGGTGCGAGACGGTTGAATACCAACAAACCCGAAAATTTGCCAACTGCACAAGTACATGGTACTCTGGTGGGAACAAATCTTCGAACACTGAAATATTAGCTGCACGACAACTAGCTGGGGAATTGGTCACACAGTAACCGGTGATACATGGTCGATCATGCCGTCAGGCATCAGGTCAACAATCAAGTTAATCATGCCGTCGGGCATTCAAAGAGAATTTTCGAGCATCAGCCGGACTTCATCAGTAAGTCGGGAATAGGATTCTCGGTCAATCATGAACCAACTAGGGATATCCAAACTTCTGCCATCAGGCACTCCGCATCAGCTGAGAGACCCGCTCCGTCAATACGGTTGGACTTCAGTCATCAAGTCTTCAAGGGAAGTTTCAACTTCCCTATTTAGAAACCTGCTGGGGATGACACATCTCCACTGGGGATTCTGGAGAACTATCAAGTAACTCTGCTTCGGGGATCCGGAAATCATTCCGGGTGAGTCAACTCTGCTGAGGACATCAAGAATCATCTTGGACAAGTAATTCCGTGGGGACTTCAAGAATCATCCTGAACCCATAACTCTGCTGGAGGTTTCAGGGATCATCCTGAGCAAACACTCTCTCGGGGACTCTAAGCATCAACTTGAGCAATCAACTCTGGTGACTTCACTGGGGATTTTAAGAATCATCTTAAACAAGTACCTTCGCTGGAGAATTCAAGAATCATCTTGGGCAAACGACTTTGCTGGGGAATTCAAGAATCATCATGAGCAAGCGACCTAGCCGATGTCTCATATGCATATGCTTTGACAATGGCGCAATGCTCCACGCGGTGGAAATGCTACGCCTTTAGGGTAAATGCTATGCAATCATGCAAAATGATGCGATCCCGTCAGCAAAATAAATGTTGAAGGGAGAATCCTCCTGTCAAGGAGAAAGAACCACTCTGGTGGGGGAAGGAATCATCCTGCCACGGAGAAAAGGTCACACCAATCTCAATCGAACTCCGCATGGGGAAGCAAACTTCAGTTGACTGCTGCAGGGGAGTAGAGCTCTACAAGAACTCTGACCTGCTGAGGAAAGCGATGTCAATCGCAGAAACAAACTACGCGGCCTTTGCGGCAAAACTCTTTCCTGGAGATAACGACTCCGATGAGGAAATACAGCATCAGCTATTCAACACGCTACTGGGGAAAACCAATCATGGCCCGAACTGCTTTCCAAAGACTCGACTCTCTTGGGGAACTGCAAACTCGGCTGGGGAAGAAGGAATCATCCTGTTTACCGGGAAGAGTACGACTCTGTGGGGAATTTCAATTCTGCCGGAGACTTCAGTCTGGAACTATCAATTGTTGCACACTTCAGCGTATGACTCAGCTGGGGAGATGGTGTTCCTTCAGGATACATCTGATTGGGGAGAGAATCTTCTCTTACTGGGGAAACATATCAACGCTTGACAATCTCTGGTTCAGACTCTGCGGGGAGAGGCCGCTGAACTTTGCTGGAGAAGAAGGAATCATCCTTCTTGGGGACGCATACGACGTACTACCTGGTATATGCTACACTTGTAACAACACAAACAAACAGACGAGATACCCTTCTCAAAGGGACCTATCAAGGTTATCATCTGGTGACAATGTTTAAGTAATTCATTGTTTCAACAATCAGTGGCCTAGGCCAGTAAGTTTATATATGCGCATTTTAACGGAAACATCGGCGTTCTTTTTCGCAAACAAAACAAGTAAATGCTAAACAAACAAACAAAATTGCTGAATAGTATACATTTTATTGATAACGAACCCCTGAATGGGTAAAAATGTTTTACAACAAATGCAAGCTCCTGGAATGAGGAAGCTGCGCAAATATAAAAACATAAATATACATCAGTATATACACATGTCGGCAACGAGGCATAGACGAACACCATGAGTTGATCCCTCTATGACCCACTCGACTTCGATACTTCTCTGAGGCTTCAGCTTCAGAAGAGATTGATTCAGATGAACGGCCCTCATGTCTTCCAAACCACTAAACAATGAAATTCCACACGCGGAACGCAATCATTTGCTTTTTCAAATCCCTAACTTTTGCCTAAATCGCCCTTCCGGGTTTTTGATTCACCGGGATACCCTTTTTTTGCCAAAGTCGCCCATCCGGGTTTTCGACTTTGCGGGTGTACATTCTTTTCTTTATATCCCTAATTTTTGCCCGAACCTTTTTCCTTTTTTATGGTTCGCCGGGATGCCGCTTTTTGCCTGGATACTCTTTTTCTTTCCAGCGGGTCATTCTTTAAGCAAAGTATTTTTTAACTGCGTCCGCGTTCACCGGGGATGCTAAATCTTCACCATCCATCGTGGATAACAACAAAGCTCCTCCTGAGAAGATCTTGCTGACGATGTACGGACCTTCGTAATTGGGAGTCCACTTGCCCCGGTGATCGGAGTGTGGAGGAAGAATCTTCTTCAGGACGAGATCACCCGTCTGAAAGCTTCTAGGACGCACCTTCTTATCATAAGCTTTCTTCTTCGGCTTTGGTACAGACGACCATGTGCAATCGATGCTAACCTCTTCTCGTCCATCAGGCTGAGTTGGTTTAGTCGGTTCTTAATCAATTCTGCCTCGTCGAGTTTCACGTCAACCAAAACTCGTAAAGAAGGGATCTCCACTTCTAACGGTAGGACTGCTTCCATATCGTACACTAAGGAGAAAGGAGTTGCCCCGGTTGATGTACGTACCGTCGTACGATAACCATGCAGTGCGAATGGAAACATCTCGTGCCAATATTTGTAGGTCACAACCATCTTCTAAACAATCTTCTTAATGTTCTTATTGGCCGCTTCAACGGTGCCATTCATCTTCGGCCGGTAAGGAGATGAGTTGTGGTGTTCAATCTTGAAACCCTGGCACAGCTCCTTCATCATCTTGTTATTCAACTTCGAACCATTATCAGTAATGATCCGCTCGGGAATTCCGTAACGACAGATGATGTCCCTCTTTATGAATTTAGCCACCACCTGCTTGGTCACATTAGCATATGAGGCTGCCTCCACCCACTTGGTGAAGTAGTCGATAGCTACTAGACTGAAGCGATGACCGTTAGATGCAGTGGGCTCGATCTTGCCTATCATGTCGATGCCCCACATGGAGAATGGCCACGGGGAGGACATGACATTTAACGGGCACGGCAGCACATGAACTTTATCAGCATAAATCTGGCATTTATGACACCTCTTCGCGAATTTAAAGCAATCCGATTCCATCGTCAGCCAGTAGTATCCTGCTCTCAGGATCTTTCTCGTCATAGCATGCCCGTCGGCGTGCGTACCAAATGTGCCTTCATAGACTTCTTCCATGAGCATACTCGCCTCTTTCTCATCTACATATCTGAGTAGCATGAGATCGTGGTTTCTCTTATACAAAACTCCATCAGGATTGAGATAAAAATTTCCAGACAACCTCCTTAGAGTCTTCTTATCCTGGGTTGACGCTCCCGCAGGATACTCCTTAGTCATAAGGAAGGTCTGGATGTCATGGAACCATGGCTTGCCGTCGGCGGCTTCCTCGATCGCAAAGACGAATGCAGGTCTATCAAGACGAGAAAGGACAATTCTTGGAGCTTCATTCCAAAAATTGGCTTTATACATCGAAGCCAACGTGGCTAAGGCATCAGCTATCTGATTTTCGGCCCTTGGCACATGATGGAGTTCCACTCGATCAAAGAACAGAATCAGCCTTCTGGCATAGTTCATGTACGGCACCAAATTCGATTGACGAGTCTCCCACTCCCCTTTAATCTGGTTAATCACAAGCGCCGAGTCACCATATACATCTAGGTTCTTGATTCTCAAATCAATTGCCTCCTCTAGACCATGATGCATGCTTCGTACTCCGCTTCATTATTGGTGACCGGAAACGTCAGTCTCGCAGTGAACGGGATGTGGGATCCATGGGGAGTCGTGATGATTGCCCCAATGCCACTTCCATAAGAATTAACCGCCCCGTCAAATTAAATCTCCACTGGGATTTCCTATCTGGACCCTCGTCGGG
The DNA here is from genome assembly GCA_963859935.3 of Lathyrus sativus. Classification (NCBI taxonomy): domain Eukaryota; kingdom Viridiplantae; phylum Streptophyta; class Magnoliopsida; order Fabales; family Fabaceae; genus Lathyrus; species Lathyrus sativus. Next base: position 271,664,009 of record OZ012739.1, read on the forward strand.
CAACGGTTCATCGCAATCTTTCTCTTTGAGAAACATGATATCCTCATCAGGGAATTCAAATTTCATCGGCTGATAATCCTCGATCGGCTGTTCGGCAAGGTAATCAGACAATACGCTTCCCTTGATGGCCTTCTGGGACACGTACTGAATGTCATATTCTGTCAACACCATTTGCCATCGGGCAATCCTGCCCGAAAGCGCTTGTTTCTCGAAGACGTACTTGATCGGACCCATCTTCGAAATTAGCATGGTGGTATGGTTGAGCATGTACTGTCGTAAACGTTTGGCAGCCCAGGCTAGTGCACAACACGTCTTCTCCAGCATCGAGTAACGAGATTCACAGTCTGTGAACTTTTTACTCAAATAGTAAATGGCATGCTCCTTTCTGCCCGTCTCGTCATGCTGACCGAGAACACACCCCATACTATTCTCAAGAACTGTCAAGTACATGATTAATGGTTGTCCGGCCACTGGGGGTATCAGGATTGGAGGTTCCTGCAGATACTGTTTTATCTTGTCGAATGCCTTCTGGAAATCCTTGTTCCAGATGATCGCCTGATCTTTTTTCAGTAGTTTGAACATCGGTTCACACGTGGCCGTGAGCTGAGAAATAAACCTTGCAATGTAGTTTATTCGGCCCAGGAAGCCACGAACTTCTTTTTCTGTTTTTGGCACTGGCATTTCTTGTATCACTTTTATCTTCGCAGGATCAACCTCGATGCCTCTTTCACTCACGATAAACCCCAGTAGCTTTCCGGACCGTACTCCGAAAGTACACTTGTTAGGATTCAACCGCAACCTGAACTTCCTAAGTCTCTCAAAAAGCTTCAGCAAATTGACTAGATGTCCTTCCTCCGTTTGGGACTTCGCAATCATGTCATCAACATAGACTTCAATATCATGATGAATCATGTCATGAAACAAAGTAACCATTGCTCATTGGTAAGTGGCCCCTGCGTTCTTCAGACCGAAAGACATTACCTTATAGCAAAATTTTCCGCAAGGCGTGATAAACGTAGTTTTCTCCATGTCCTCCGGTGCCATCTTGATCTGATTGTAACCGGAGAAGCCATCCATGAACGAAAACACGGAGAACTGAGTTGTATTGTCGACCAACATGTCAATATGAGGGAGCGGGAAATCATCCTTAGGGCTCGCCTATTCAAATCCCGATAATCGACGCACATTCGTACCTTACCGTCCTTCTTCGGTTGGCGACCCACGAAGGGTAAGTAGTGACCGCTAAGAAGCCAGCATCAAGCTGCTTTTGCACTTCTTCTTTGATCTTAACGGCTATATCTGGTCGCGTCCTCCTAAGCTTCTGCTTAACGGGAGGACAATCTTCTCGCAGCGGCAAGTGATGGACCACGATGTCAGTATCAAGTCCGGGCATATCTTCGTATGACCAAGCAAAGACGTCACTATACTCTCTTAGCATCTCGACCAATCTCTGCTTGACATCACTCTGCAATGTATCCCCTATCCTGATGTTCCTGACAAGTTCTTCAAAACCCAGATTCACAATCTCGATCTCCTCTTCAAGAGGCAGAATAACTTTCTCCTCTTGTTTCAACAAGCGGGCCAACTCTTCAAGAAGGTCTTCATCTTCATCATTCTCTTATTCGGCTTGATAGATCGGGCAATCAAAGTCGAAGTGAGTCGTAGAAGGTCCAGAGTCGATGTCATCTGATGTGTGGATCTGGCAATAAAAAGGGTTAAGCTTAAAACAAAGAGATGCAGGTTAGCACAAACCCCATTGCCATTTTATTGTTTTTCAAAACAAATATAAAACAGGAATAACAGATATCACAATATTTGAATACGAAGAAAACGCCTTTTGATTTATTGATAAAATGCATGTACATAATCAAACAAGGCCCTGACAATAAAACCACTAGGCCCCGAGTAGGACATAGGGTTGTACAATGATTGGAAAAAGTAAATCATTACTCTTCGCTTGTCATCTGGATGATATCCTTGACGGACCAGTTGGTGAGGCCCTCGCCTGGCTTGCTTGGCTGGATCCAAGAGTCTAGGTCACATTCTCTATCTCCGCTGTCTTCAGACACCGCGTTGACGCCTTCAAATATCACCCTGCCACTGGTGAACTGGATCGGCCCTTTACCTCGCGACACACTGCTAGAAGAGGAGGCTTCAGCTCCAGGAGAGTATCCCAACCCAAACTTGTCTTGCTTGTTAGGTATCTCCAAAATTCGCCCCCAGCCTAGGGTAGATCCGGCTTGAACAACGGCCCGGGCCTCCTTGAATGAAGAGAGAGTCATCTCTGGCTTCTCAGTGACTACAGGCCCTACGTCCTTGACTTTAACAGCTTCGAAGGGTTGGCATAGGGTTTCGTGGATTTCCCCATCCATCTCAACATACTTGAAGGACGACAAATGGCTCACCATTATGTCTTCCTCGCCACACACAGTCACGATGCTACCTCCGACAACATACTTGAGTTTCTGGTGCAACGTGGAGGTCACGGCACCCGCCGAATGGATCCATGGCCGGCCCAAGAGACAGCTGTAGGCAGGCATGATGTCCATAATGTAAAAGACCGCGTCGAATGTTTCTGGCCCAACTTGGATTGGCAACGTCACCTCCCCGAAAACATGGCGTTTGGTTCCATCGAACGCTTTCACAACCAGATCACTGGGTGTGCAAATCACTCCGCGAGTATCTAACTTCATTAATGCCTTCTTCGGAAGAACATTGAGTGACGACCCCGTGTCCACCAACACGTGGGACATAATCGTTCCCCTATACTCTATCGAGATGTGCAGAGCACTATTGTAGTTCCTCCCCTTCGGCGTCAGCTCCAGGTCAGTGAACCCTAACCCATTTCCAGCATTCACGTGGGCTACGACCTCTTCTAACTGGTTTACCGATATTTCCTGCGGTACATATGCGGCGTTCAACACCTTTAGCAGCGCGTTGCGGTGTGCTTCAGAACACAACAACAAATTCAGGATGGAAATCTTCGAGGGTGTCTGATGGAGATGATCCACAATCTTGTAGTCACTCTTTTTAATCAACCTCATAAATTCATCGGCGTCTTTAACGAGTAAGTCTTTTTCTACCCCACGAGGGATCTCTTCAACGACTTTACTTTTCCCTTTATCAGTTGCATCAGCTCTGTCCGCTTTATCCGTTACGACCTCAGGTGGTGCAAATACCCTTCCGCTGCGAGTAATTCCGCTGATTCCTGCAAGGTTCTCCACAGACGACCCATATGGTTCCAGTTCCAATTTATGTCCGTTGCAGTAGACTTCAGCCCCATAATGCCATGGGACAGCACTGGTGTTTTCGAACGGTATTGGCCCAGCTTTGGTGATGGTAATCGTGGGCGGTCTGGGTGCAGAAATAGTTATCGTCTGGCGAGGGATGGTGATGGTGGCAACCTCATCATCTTGCTTCAGCATTACCTCTCCCGATCCACATTCGGCCCTCCAACTAAACTGTAAAATCCCTTCAGTCATCAGAGTTTGAATTCCTTCTACCAACTGTTCACATCCATCAGGACTTGTCGCACAGCCCATACACAGCTCTCCGCAACCTAGAAAGAAACCTCTTTTCATCAGCTTAGCTTTAACGAAGCTAAGCGGCGTCTTCAGATCTCTGACGTCAGTCAACAAATCCAAACTCTCGTCTTCAATAATGGCGTTTACTCCACCTCCCCTATGATTCGGCATAGGGTTCTTCGTGACATTTGGCACATTATCGGAGAAGTTGATGATCTTGGCGTCCACCATGTCTTGCACCTTATGCTTGAAGGCTTTGCAGTTTTCTATTGTGTGGCCTGGTGCCCCTAAGTGAAACTCACAAGTTGCATTCGCGTCATAACCTGGCAGAGGCGCCCCTGCCAAGGGAGCCAAGGTTCTCTTCTAGATCAACTGTAGCTGAAGCAAAGTCTGCAATAGTTGAGCGTAGGACATGGGCGGTGTCTCGACAGAGGTGCCCGATTCTGATACTTTTTGTACCCTTGTTGATTCGGTTGCTGCTGCTGCTGCTGTGGCTGTTGAACTGCCGGGATAGTTATGCTGGCCACCTGTTGGTGAGGGCCTTTACCCTTCCTTCGAGCGTTGGTCACGGCGCTCGTTTCTCCTTCCTGTCTTTTGCCACCATAAGGTTTCTTACCTCCTCTAGCTGATGATGAATCACCTTGAATTTTCCCCAGTTTGATCCCATTTTCAATGTGCTCACCCGTGATAATGAGATCTGAGAAGGTTCCAGACATACCGCTGACCAATTTCTCATAATAAACCCCTGGGAGGGTGGCTACAAACATCTGCACAAGCTCACGTTTAACCATCGACGGCTGAACTCTGGCTGCCAATTCACGCCACCGCTGGGCGTATTCCTTGAACCCTTCGTTGTTCCTTTGCGACAGATTCTGAAGTTGGACTCGATTCGGGGCCAAGTCGCTATTGTATTGGTAGTGGTGCACGAATGCTTCAGCAAGGTCCTTCCACGTGCGCACACTGGTAGGTTCCAGACTCATGTACCATTCGAGGGAGGGTCCAGACAGACTGTCTTGAAAGAAGTGCATTAGCAACTTCTCGTCCTCAGAATGAGCTGACATTTTCCGGTAATATGATCTCAGGTGGACGCGAGGGCAAGTGGTGCCCTTGTACTTTTCAAAGTCAGGTACCTTGAACTTGGGAGGCACCTTGAAATCAGCAATCAGTCCCAACTTGGACATATCAACACCCAAAGTGTTCTGGTTCTCGATATTCCTCATCTTATCCTCGAGTGCCTTGAACCTTAGTCGTGCTTCAGCAGTCAGCTCCCCTTCAGCACCTCTCTAAGAGAACACATCGTCTTGACGATCTTCTAACCACGGCTGAGACCCGAACAGATTTCCAACACCTGCATTGCCGTTGCCCAGCCCAGCATTGACATTAGCTTCAAAATTCCCATTACCGACGCCCGTCGTATTGCCGTTGAGTCCCATGTTAGCTATCACATTGCCATTGGCTCTGCCATTCCCCCCGGTCACGGGGACGCCATTCTACGGAGTTTCAACTGGTGGAGGGGTTGGAACAGTCCCACCATGGAGTATGCCATTACTATCGACCCTTGAAATCAGAGGCTGGACCAAGGTTCTGAGCTGATCCTGGCCATTGGAGACCGCTTGCATGAGCTCCATGAAGCGATCCATTCTTTCGCGGAGTTCCTGAACATCAGTTTGCACTTGCTCCATGATTCTGGTTTGATTTGCTCTGGTCGGATAGCGGTAGATAGGTCTCTGATCAATCCTGGAACAACCTGAAACAACCTGAAAACACAAAAGGGTTAGGAAAAACGACAAAGTGCTCGCTATGCAAATGCTTCATGCAAATGCAAATGTGTGTCTGTGCGTTAGGGAGATCTCCCGCGATCCTAGTGCCTGAGTGCCAGTGCTGATAATAAGAAGTTCGAGTCCAATCATGGAAATAACATCTCATATATATGAAGAAAGCCCATCAAGGCAGTACACCACGTCAGTGAATACAAGATGACTCAATAGCATGACCTCAACCAACAAGCCTGGTGATGGTCAGCATACAACGATGATCAAACAAAAGGAATACAAATAGTCAAACACGGCCACGGGCGTGAAACTCTTCTAACAGCCCCTTCGTTTCTGGATGATCAGGCCGAGTGAGTAACCCTTCGACGAGTAACTCCCTCTGCATAATGGTGTATTGAAGATCTTCAACCGAATCTTCCCATGCTCCTTCGCCGAAACAATCTTCTAGCTTCCGCTTCTTGGATTCAAACATCAGTTTGCGCTCCTTCAGGTTAGCAAGAGCTTTGTTGAGCTGGCCTTCAGCGGCGTATCTGCAAGCGGTTTCTTCATCAAACCTCTTCTCACTAGCCTTCACCTGGGCTTTCAGCTTGGAGATCTGTTGTGTCAGCTTATCCTCCCGCTCTTTCCTGTTGGCTAGGGTGGCCTTCCAGTGCTGATTGAACTTGGATATCCTCTGATACGCTTCGTCCAAGTGTTGCTTCTTCGTGGCCAGTACATCGTTGACAGCTTTGAAGTCTCGACCCATGCGTTCACGCTCGGCTATCTGCTTAGTCAAATCTGTTCCTAGCTGGTTCACCAGCTCGGTCTGCCTCTTGAAGGAATGAACAGCTTCGTTTCTCTCGCTCCTGAGCTGAACCAGTTCTTTCTCCAATTCTTCATTTGCTTGATTCAATTCATCTCGCTCAGCTAGCACCTGATTATGCTGCTGAATAGGCACGGTGGTAGGCTCTTCAACCACTAGAGGGCTTTTTGGCTTGACAAGAAGAAACGGCATCCCAATAGCATCTGCTCTGGCTCTGATCCAAGTCATGTATGGAGGGTAGGCTTGGCTATTGCTTCTCCCCATCAATGGTTTTCCCCTCTTACTGATGCCATTCCAAGCGCGCTGAAGCTTAGATAACATATCCCCCTCTAGAAGACCAGTGAGGTACAGAGATTCCTGCACCTCTTCATCCTTCGGCGGAGTTCTCAAAGCGTAAGCGAACTGTCGGACCAGCAAAGACAGATTATAGTTGATACAGCCCTTCCTGCCTATCAAAGGCACATTTGGAAACCCACTGCAGCTGAAGATAATCTCGGTACCCAACCCATCTCTGTCAAACCAGTCAATATCCTCCGCTGAGAGACTCATCAAACGCTCAGACCACTCAACTGTGGCTGCAGACGAAGCAAAGGGACCCCTCTTGGGCAGATGACTATCAAGCCATTTATAAAGCAAGGGCACACAACACGAGACATTCTTGCCCCTTCTGTTCTCGTTTTTGTAGTGGATGGAATGGTAGACATCTCCTATCAAGGTAGGGCCTGGATTCCTTGAAGCAAAGATACAAAGTCGGGCATATTGGGGAACAGAATGATGCCATATATGCACAGAGCGAGAATGGCGTTGAACACGACCCAACACCCGTCTTTGGCGCACTGCTGAGCCTTTCCCACTAAGAACTGCAAGGAGAAACCAGGAACCTTGTTCCAACTGGACAATACCAACTCGGAGGCATCCAGATGAAGTGAAGGAGCTAGACTAGCCAGATCAGGCTCAGCATCCATATGAACAAAAGGCATCTGCCTCTTGATAGGCACACCTAACAAATCTGCATACTCCTCTAGTGTGGGCGCGAGAACAAAGTCCTGGAAAGTAAAGCATCCCAACGGATGGTCGTAGAACTGCAGCAGAGCGTGCAACCCATTCAACTCAAACGCAGAAGGTTTACGAACCAAACTGAGCAATTTGCCGTAAGACTTTCTGAACTCATCTCTCACAGAATCATCTGCTAAAGCAATCAAACCAGTCAGCTGAACCACATCAAGGGCAGAGAGCTTGTAAGCCACGGTCTTCCTCAGAGAACCCATAACAATACAATAGGAGGCAAGAAATCCTGGATCGGGGAAAACGGTACCTGCAACACAGACACACGTTAATGAAATGCAAATGAATATGCAAAGCAATGTAAAATGCAATCATGCAGCAGGAGATCAAGGCAACTGTGCTGTGGAGATTCTGTATGAACAAAACCATGATGCTGCTCTGTCAAGAACAACCACTATATCTGATAAGAAGAAAACCCTGGTATCGGACCACAAATCTGCTCTGTCAAGAACACACACACATAGGACCATAAGTCTGCTCTGTCAAGAACAAACATCTGATACAGGACCTCTGATACAGGACCAAAACTCTGTTCTGTCAAGAACACACATCTGATAATAAGGACCCCTGATACATGACCAAAACTCTGTTCTGTCAAGAACAAACATCTGATGATAAGGACCTCTGATACAGGACCAAAACTCTGCTCTGTCAAGAACAAACATATATCTGCTGATGAGATCCTCTGATCCCAATCATAAACCTGCTCTGTCAAGAACAAATACACGTCTCTGAAGATAAGGTCCTCTTATACAGGACCAAAACTCTGCTCTGTCAAGAACAATCATATATCTGATGATGAGACCCTCTGATCCCAACAAAACTGATTCACTATCAAGAAAACCAGGTAGTCTGAAGGCCAAAGTTTCCTGCAATAAACCCAACCCTGCTCACAGGTACGAACCTAAACTGACTCAAGTTCGGCATCCTATGCGGTCATTAGCGTCACAGACATTCAAGAGGGGTGATACGATACCCAGAAGGTGTGGCATCACCAGCTCATGAAGCGGCCTCACTCGGCTGAATCCCAAATGATCGGTCCCTAGAGTCGACAATCCTCCAAACCAACAACCCCCTCAACCCAAAGGGTTGAAAAAGAAGTCAACCGGGAGAACCTCGTCTGAGCGTGGATTTCATGAGACACTAGTGCCTGCCAAGCAAGCACGCGCCCACTAATTTCCACAACCAATGCTATGTTCACTCAAGCCTGGGTCTGGCTTCTCACTCATCAGAATGCCCCTCCCACAACAGCACAAATAATCATATCATACTGAAAATAAAGTGCAGGAAATAAAATGCGATAAATAAACACAACGCAACAAGTAATCATACAAGCGCTAGGATTGACTCTCGCAGGGGACGTCGGATCCCCAAACTGACTCGCATATGGGACGTTGGATCCCAGGAAACTATCAAGTCCCCAACAGAGTCTCCAGCTGCTGGGGATGACCCAGACAGCTAGGAAGAGAATCCAAGACAAGACTCGCTTAGAGAACCATGGTACGTTCCCAGCAGAGTCACCAGCTGTCGCTTCCGCGAAAATAAGGTGCCGGCAAAACAGAAGAGTCGCCACCTTTCGTTGTTTATCCCTCGGAACGGGAAAGGAAACGATCGGAAAAATCTGACGAAAAAGGTATAAGACAAGGTCGTCGCAACCGTTGTCTGGGTTCGGGAGTCGGTTACGCAAGGGGAAGGTATTAGCACCCCTCACGTCCGTCGTACTCGACGGGATCCACGCTTGTTGTGTTTATTGGGTGGGTTGGTTTTATCTATCTACCTATCAAGGCTGGTTGAAACAGAAAATAAACTGACTCGGCAAAGCGTCGCACTTTATACCTACGTATTCTCATCAGAGAATAAGAAATCAGAGTCAACGTAGTTCGGCCTACTACGGGTTATGGGGGGAGGTGGCTCGCCAATACATCGGTATTGTGCCTACGTACTCTCAACAGGTATGAGATATCAAAGCTTACGTAGTTCGGGATAATACAGATTACGGGAATTCAGATTCATCTGTTTTATCAAGTAGGGTTAAACAGCAGTTCCAGTAGTTAGGGACAAAGCCTGTTTGCGGTGGCGCTGAAGTTTAACGACACTCTTTTCTTCAGAAAAGCTTTCCTTTGAATTATGGGCCCACGGGGCAAAAAGGTTTGAAGTTTGTTTTCTGTCTTTTACGGAAGAACTGTTTTTTATTGTGTTTGCAATTTCAATCGCACTAAAGACTATCACCTGAGAGTGAACGCGTCGCATTTCACCCAAAGGGTGCCATACTAAACATCCAGACTGTTGAAAAGAAGCTCTCCAACAATCCTTTCTCAGATGGCTTAAGGCTCATAACGTACGAAAGAAATCATTCATGATTACTGTATCTTAAGCTGTTTTGAGATGAGAAGAGAACAGGCTCAACTACGGGGAGACTATCAAGTCCTACTATTGTCATGCCAAGGATTCATCCTATGGTTGAGGTTTGAAACAGGGAACTCCTAGAAGTTATCATGCATAGGCTTCAACCTAAAGTTCTATCATCACTTCCTTATCAAAGGAACTGAGATTCCTAAGGGATCGTGTCAATGATAAACAGAACCAGATAAAGCATCAGCTTAAACAGTAAACAATAAATAACTGTAAAATGCATGCAATGCAGGTGAGGGAGGAAATGTGTGTGGGATAGCAGCCTCCACAAGCTCATCTCAACCTCAAGCTAGATATGAATAACTGTAATCATACAGCATAAACAACATGCTATCAAGCAGAATATAATAACAACTGTAATCATACAGAGGACATACAATGCCATCAAGCAAAATAAACCACATGGGCAAGGGAGCAGGGCTCTACCGAATACCCGCAAGCAAAGCCATACAGTAACAATACAAGCAGAGGGAGCAACTTAACCTCTAGTGCAATCATGCTCCTAGTTTAAAGTCAGTCTAGATATGAACTTATTCTATTGCATCAAGCAAGTTAAACAAGGCACATCAATACAGAAAAGAAAACAGACAAGAAAGAAAGCAGATCAACAACTCCCTCTTTCAATTCCAAGCTTCAGCTCTTCTAACAGCAACCCAGTCTTCAGACTTCAATCACCTTTCAAGGCTATCATCCCCCATGCCAAGTATCAACTTGCTTCTCCAAGGTTTTAATCCATCCAACATAAGTATCAACTTATTCTCTCTTCTCCAAGCTTCAGCTCCTCAGTCAATTCCACCCTCAGGCTTCACTCCTAACTGCAAGTATCAAATGGATTCCTTCAGGCTCTCAATGCATCAGTGTAAGTGTCAGCTCACCCTTTATTCCTCAGCTTCAGCTTTACACTCAATCTCAATTGAATCCTCTTCATAAGCATCAACTTGGTCTTCAATATTCAGCTCTCTTTGCTTTGCCAGTATCAACTGGGTCTTCCTCATCTACAAGCTTCAGCTTCTCAGAGTAATCTTCAATCACATGGAAGTGTCAAATTCATCCTTCAATTCTTTTAAGCCTCATCTCTTCACTCAATCTCCATTGGATCTTCCTCACAAGCATCAACCTGCTCTTCTTGGTCTTCAAGCTTCAGCTGCAATGGCAATGCTCAAGGAATCATCCTATTCCACACTCTTTAGTGAAGTCCTCATCTTCAAACCCAAGTCCAACATCTTTCAAGATACTCAACCAGCAGACGATTGATTTAACAGAATGAGTGGAAATGATAAACAACTTACTGACAACCAAAGGAAGCCTGTAAGGGTTCATCATTAGGAGAGACTGGTTCCCTCAAAGTTCTGCTTCCCAGATAAAGCCACTCATCCCTCCAAAGGAGGGATGTGAATATCTTAGAAGGACTTTTAGTCATTGGGAGGAATGGAAGCACAAGATGCTTTCCATATTTGTGAAGGAAATCATTCTAATTCTAAGGCTCTCCCTATGGCTCCTACCTCCTAAATCTTCATCAGACACCTTCAGGCACAGACAACTCCTAGCTCCAAGCAACTTCAAGCAACTCCAAGCATCCTCACCTTGTCTTCAACTTGTCTTCAATCTCAACCAAAGGCAAACAAAGCAAAAACCCTAATCTAAGGGGACTAAAGCAGTTAAGCTAGTTGAATTAGTAAGTTAGGATCACCTAAAACCTAGTACTAAAGTTAGTCCTAACTAAAATATTAAAACCAATTGTAAAATCCTACAAAAATAACTAGAGGAACCTAAGTCAATCATGACTCTACCCTATTAATTCCAGAGATCAAATCATCAAATAAGACCTAGAAATAAATTCTACATTATAAGGTACTAAACCTAAACCCTAAAAGGAAACACCTAAATATCAATCTAGCAAGCACACTTATTTACATCACAAAAATGTGAGAAAAATGCCATGGGAGCATACATGTCTAACCTAATCACACACAAAAAATTAGGATCGAAATCATCACCATATGATCACACAAAATTCCACAAAATTGGGTATCAAACATAACCATTTTAATATCAATTAAAATATAAAATTCCCATAAAATCAGAAAATACATGAAATGAAAATATTATTTATCTAAAAAATACTAGACTTAATCATGAGTAAAATTCAAAAAGAATGGGATTAATTGGATTAATTTTCAATTTTATATGATTTTTCCAAGAACCAGGAACAAAATGAAAAAATAATGAAAATCCAATTAAAATAACACACGCGCGGTGCAGATAGCAATGATACACAGTTCAAATAATGGATTGGGCCTTCAGGGGGGTGGGGATAACAATCTTTCCACTAAGCCCAGAACCACTGATTAAATGAAACGGTGCGTTTCATAATCAGAACTCCTTCACAAATTGAAATCAAAACGTGGCCGTTGGATCACTCACTCAGTCAAAGTCCAACCCCCATCCAATGGCTCTAGGGTCATCTTCTACCTTTTGAACCTCTGAACTTCGCGCCCAGCTCCGGCCACCACCGGTGGTGCTCCGGTCACCATTCCACAACCCTAGTTCATCATATAGTCCACCATAGGCCACGATCCCTTAATGAAACATGTCCCAAATTTCCTCACGAACTCATTCATGCCTTTAATTCTCTCTGAAACCTCAAGAATCGCCATATCCAATTCTCAACCGAAAATGGTAATACCCTAAATTGGTCACTAATTCTCAAATTAACTATTTGAAATCGTTCCTACACCGTTCTACAATGCATCTAACACCTTAATTCATCTTGATTCTACCTAATTCATGCTAGAGGAAGAAAGTTACTAACCTGAAAATCTTGGATGAACAGATGCACTAAACCTTCAATTCAAGCTCTCCAACCTTCCAGACACGATCAATGGATCCTCTCCTTGCTTCTGTATGCAAAAGAACCGGTTGAAAGCTCCTGAATCTTGAAATCCGATGGTGAGTTGCAGGTGGAAAAATTCAATTGTTCATACACGATTCAGCCATGAATTCCCATGGATTATGATCTGGAATCACTCCCTTGCATCCATGGAAGAAGTTTCAATCAATAAAATGGATGGAAAGTGAAGAATTTGGTGAAACCGAATTCAATTGCAAGCCAAGAAATCTCAATCTCAATCTATGCTCTATCCTTCAATCATCACCAACCTTTGCATTGGATCACCTCTACTCAATATATAGATGATGTATGAGTGATCTAGAACCCTCTAGACCCTTCTAATGAGAGTTTCAATCTCTCATGTCATGAGATTTTCAATCACATATCATGATACGCATAACTCTGTTTTCAGCTTGAAACCAACCTCATTCACTTCCAATTTCTCCCCTAGTGACATTTTGAAAGTGTTTAGCTTGCAAGGGATCTTGCTCATGCCTTGATTTTGAGTTTTGCACATGTTACTTAATATGCAAGTAGCTAATTTTCAAAGCAAGTCCACCAACTGAATTTCAATTCAAAAATGTGACTAAACCAATGTTCTTAAAATTTTTTCTAGAGTCAAAATGATATATTACATGCCATGGTTTGGATGTGTAGGTTGAAAATATCAATTTCCAACTTTGATTCATTTAACTTATACCCTTATTTTAGGTCATTTTTGCAACTTTGAGCTACAAGCATTCCCATCATCTCATGACCTCCTTAATAGCCTTAAAACATCATTTGGAACAAGTTTGATGTTGAATATTTTTCCATTTGAAGCTTGGAAATAGGAGTTATGGCCTTATGCTTGAAATGACCTGTAATCTCCAAATGACCAAAATGTCCTTGACTTGTCAAAGCCATAACTTGAGTTCTACAAATCCTATCAAGGACTTATAGTACTCTCTAGAAAGCTAAGAGGATGAGGAACAACATTCATATTGACCAAAAGTTGATAGGAATCATCCTTCTAGGGTAAAAGTTTGATGCAAGTTGAGTAACTTTCAAGCCCCCAGATTCACACACCTCAGATGACCTGTAACTTGTCAAAGTCATAAATTGAGTTCTACAAATCCTATCAAGGACTTATAGCACTAAAATTAAAGCTAATATCAAGCTCTACAACATCTTGGGCTAAACTGCCTTGGAGATAGGGGTCAAACTAGGGGATTTTACACTGTCAAGCCCTAGAAACCCTAGCTTGAAACTTCTCAAACTCTTCAATCATGATGAGTTAACCTTGGAATCATCCTTATAGCATCTCAATGTATCAATCCATGATTACATGGCTCTTGGATTAGGTCTCAACCTTGTTCAAATCATCAGTTGACCTAGGGTTGACCCAGTCAAACCCTAATTACACCACTCATGGCTGAGGCTTCTTTAACTTGCACAATGACCTGTATAGGCTTCATGATGGATTTCAAAACATCTCATAAGCTCTCTCAAGGCTTAAAGTCCACATTCTTGGCTTCAGAATCATCTGAGGAGTTTCCACAACTCTAAAGTTAGGAGGCACACAACCTTGGTTTCAACCACTCTCTGTGAGGATCTTTTAACTTCTCTGACAAAGATATCAACCCTTGAACACTTGAATAACCTTCTTAGCTAGCTTCAAACTCTTGTGTAGCCCTTGATTGGTAATCATACCTCTTGATCTCCTGCATACATGTCAATGAAATGCAAATGATAATGCTAATGTGAATGAAATGAAACACAAGCTAGGTAAAAAAATGTTGGTCAAATTTTGGGGTGCAACACATACCACTGACCAGTTTCTCGTAATAGACCCCCGAGAGAGTGGCTAAAAACATCTCAACAAGTTCTCGTTCAACCATCGGCGGCTGAACTCTAGCTGCTAATTCACGCCATCGCTGGGTGTACTCTTTGAACCCCTCATTGTTCTTCTGTGAAAAGTTCTACAATTGAACCCGGTTAGGAGCCAAGTCACTGTTATACTGATAATGGTGTACAAAGGCCTTAGCAAGTTCTTTCCATGTATGCACACTGGTGGGTTCCAAACCCATATACCATTCCAAGGATGGGTTGGACAAGCTATCCTGGAAGAAGTGCATCAGCAGCTTCTCATCTTCAGAGTGAGCGGACATCTTTCAGTAGTATGACCTTAAGTGGACACGAGGGCAAGTGGTGCCCTTGTATTTCTCAAAGTCGGGTACCTTAAATTTAGGAGGCACCTTGAAATCAGAAATCAATCCCAGTTTAGTCATGTCGACACCCATAGTGTTCAGGTTCTCGAAACTCTTCATTTTGTCCTCAAGTGCTTTAAATCTCAGACGGGCCTCAGCATTCAATTCGCCCACAACACTCTTCTGTGAGAACAAATCCTCTTGGCGATCTTCTAGCCATGGCTGAGTGCCATTTCCAGCAGCAAATCCAGTAGCATTAGGCCCATACAGATTTCCAGCACCCATGTTCCCTGTGTTGCCATGGCCTAGTCTCGTATTGCCATTGGCCTCAAAGTTACCGTTACCGACGCCAGTCGTATTACCATTAAGCCCGATGTTAGTGACCACATTGTCGCTACCACTTTCATTCCCTCCGGTCACAGGGATTCCACTCTGAGGGGTTTCAACAGGTGGAGGGAGTGGAACGCTCCCACCATGAAGCACACCGTTGTTATCAACCCTTGAGATCAGTGGCTGAAGTAGAGTTCGGAGCTGGTCTTGGCCGTTAGCAACCACTTGCATGAGCTCCATGAAGCGGTCCATCCTCTCTCGGAGATGTCAGTCTGCACTTGTTCCATTGCTCTAGCTTGATTTTCTCTGGTCAAGTATCGGTGGATCGGTCTGCGGTCAATCCTGAGACAACCTGCATACACAAAGGGTTAGAAAAACGACAAGGTGTCTGTCATGCAAATGATTCATGCAAATGCAAACGTGTGTCTATGCCTTAGGGAGATTTCTCCCCCGATTCTAGTGCCAGAGTGCCAGTGCTGATAATAAGAAGTCTGGATCCAGTCATGGAAATTCCATCTCATATATATATATAAAGAAAGCCCATCAAGGCAGCATACAATATCACTAAGTACAAGCAGAATCAATAGCATGACCTAGACCAACAAGCCTGGTGATGGTCAGCATACAACAATGATCAAAAACAAAGGGATTACAAATATAGTCAACCACGGCCACGGGATCGAAACTCTTCTAACAACCCCTTCGTTTCTGGATAATCAGGCCGAGTAAGCAACCCTTCGACGAGTAACTCCCTCTGCATAATAGTGTATTGAAGACCTTCGACGGAGTCTTCCCACGCTCCTTCGCCGAAACAATCTTCTAACCGCCGTTTCTTGGATTCAAACCTCTACTTGCGCTCCTTCAGGTTAGCGAGAGCCTTGTTTAGAAGGTCTTCAGCGACATATGTGACAACAGTTTCTTCATCAAACCTCTTCTCACTAGCCTTCACCTGAGCCTTCAATTTGAAGATCCGCTGCTTTAGTTTATCTTCCCTCTCTTTGTTGTTGGTTATGGTGGCATTCCACTGCTGATTAAACTTGGATATTCTTCTGTACACTTCATCCAAGTGTTTCTTCTTAGTGGCCAGTACGTCATTGACAGATTTGAAGTCCCGACCCAAACGCTCACGCTCAGCCATCTGCTTAGTCAAATCCGTACCTAACCTGTTCACCAACTCTGTTTGCCTCTTGAAGGAATGGACAGCTTCATTTCTCTCACTTTTGATTTGTGCCAACTCTTTTTCTAACTCTTCATTTGCCTTCTTCAGCTCCTCTCTCTCAGCTAACACCTGATTATACTGCTGAATAGACACGGTAGTAGGCTCCTCCACCACTGGAGGGCATTCCTGCTTAGCAGGTGGAAAAGGCATCCCTATAATCTCTGCTCTGGCTCTGATCCAGGTCACATACGGAGCGTAGGCTTGGCTATTACTTTTTCCCAACAATGGTTTCCCTCGTCTATTGATATCATTCCAAGCATGCTGAAGCTTAGATAAAATATTCCCCTCTAGAAGACCAGTGAGGTACAGAGATTCCTGCACCTCCGCATCCTTTGGCGGAACCCTCAAAGCATAAGCAAACTGTCGGACAAGGAGAGATGGATTATAGTTGATACAATCCTTCCTTCCTATGAAAGGCACATTCAGAAACCCACTGCAGCTGAATATAACCTCAGTACCCAACATATCTCTATCAAACCAAACAACATCCTCTGCTGATAGACTCATCAAACGCTCAGACCACTCAGTTGTGGCTGCAGATGAAGCAAAGAGACCCTTCTTGGGTAGGTGACTATCAAACCATCTATAGAACAAGGGCACACATCAAGACACATTCTTACCCCTTCTATTCTCGTTTTTGTAATGGACAGAATGATACAAATCGCCAATCAAGGTAGGGACTGGATTCCCTGATGCAAAGATATGAAAAGCGTCCAAGTCTACAAAATCAGGCATGTTAGGAAACAAAATGATACCATATATTCAGAGAGCAAGGATGGCGTTGAACACAATCCAACAACCGTCTTTGGAACACTGTTGGGCTTTCCCCACTAAGAACTGCAAAGAGAAACCAGGAACCCCGTTCCAACTGGACAAGATCAACTCAGAGGTATCTAGATGAAGAGAAAGAGCTAGATTAGCCAGATTAGGCTCAGCATCCATATGAACAAATGGCATCTAACTCTTGATAGGCACACCCAACAAATCAGCATACTCCTCTAATGTAGGTGCAAGAATAAAGTCCAGGAAAGTAAAGCATCTCAAACGAGGATCATAGAACTGCAGCAAGGCATATAACCCATTCAACTCATACACCGAAGGCTTACGAACCAAACCGAGCAGCTTCCCATAAGACTTTCTGAATTCACCTCTAACAGTATCATCTGCCAAAGCAATCAGGCTAGACAACTGAGCAACATCTGGAGTGGGGAACTTATAGGCCACAGTCTTCCTCATAGAACCCATAATAGCACAACAAAAGGCAAGAAAACCTGAACCGGGGGAAACGGTACCTGCAACACAGACACACGTTAATGACATGCAAATGTGTATGCAAAAATGCAAGATGCAATCATGCAATAGGAGATCAAGAGCGTTGTTAAGGAGACCATAACTCTGTATCAACAAAACCACAACACTGCTCTGATAACACAACCCTGAAGAGGACCAATAATTCTGCTCTGTCAAGAACGAACATATCTCTGATGATAGGAATCCTCTGAACCCAACAATACTGATTCACTGTCAAGAAAACCAGGTAGTCTGAAGGTTAAGGTTTCCTGCAACAAACCCGACCCTGCTCATAAGTATTGACCTAATCACAGACAAGGTATGGCATCCTATGCGTTTCGAAGCGTCACAGACTTTCAAGAGCAATGATACAATACCCAGAAGGTGTGGCATCATCATCCCTTGAAGTGGCCTCACTTTGCTGAGTCACAAATGATCGGCCCCCAGAGTCGACAATCCTCCAAACCAACAACCCCTCAGACCCAAAGGGCCGGAAAAGAAGTCAACCGGGAGAACCTCGTCAGAGCGTGGATTTCATGAGACACTAGTGCCTACAAAGCAAGCACGCGCCCACTAATTTCCCAAGCTAATGCTAAGTACACTCAAGCCTGGGTCTGGCTTCTCACTCATCAGAATGCTCCTCCCACAACAGCATCAATAATCATATCATGCTGAAAATAAAATGCGGGAAATAAAATGCGATAAATAAACACAACCCAACAGGAAAACACGCAAGCTCTAGGATTGACTCTCGCAAGGACGTTAGATCCCTATATTGACTCGCATAAGGGACGTTGGATCCCCAAGAAACTATCAAGTCCCCAGGAGAGTCGCCAGCTGTCGCTACCGCGAAAATAAGGTGCCGGCAAAACAGAAGAGTCGCCACCTTTCGTTATTTATCCCTAAGAATGGGAGAGGAAACGATCGGAAAAACCTTACAAAAAGGTATAAGACAAGGTCATCGCAACCATTGTCTGGATTCGGGAGTCGGTTACGCAAGGGGAAGGTATTAGCACCCCTCACGTTCATCGTACTCGATGGGATCCACGCTTGTTGTGTTTATCTGACGGGTTTATCTAATTTATCTACCTATCAATGCTGGTCTGAAAAGAAAAGAAAATGACTCGGCAAAGCGTCACACTTTATGCCTACGTATTCTCATCAGAGAATGAGAAATCAGAATCAACGTAGTTCGCCTAACTATGGGTTAAGGGGAAGGTGGCTCGCCAATACATCAGTATTGTGCCTACGTACTCTCAACAGGTATGCGAGATCAGAGCTTACGTAGTTCGGGATAATACGGATTACGGGGATTCAGATTCATCTGTTTTTCGAGTAGGGTTAACAAACAGTTCCAGTAATTTGGCGTACGCGGCTCGACCCTTGGAGACTTAGGCGTTACCGTTTGCGGTAGAACTGAGAGTTAACGACACTCTTTTCTTCAGAAAAGCTTCCTTTGAATTATGGGCCCACGGGGCAAAAAGGTTTGAAGTTTGTTTTCTGTCTTTTACGGAAGAACTGTTTTTTATGGATGTTTGCAACCAATATCGCACTAGAGACTATGACCTGAGAGTGAATGCGTCGCATGTCACCCAAAGGGTACCATACTAAACACCCAGATTATTAGAAGGAAACCCTCTAACAACCCTTTCTCAAGTAGCTTAAGGCTCGTAACGTACGACATCAGTTAACCTTTATTACTGTATTTTAATTTGCTTTGAGATGTAAAAAGGAACAAACTATATGGGGAGACTATCAAGTCCTAATGTCGTCATGCCAAGGATTCATCCTATGGTTGAGGTTTGAAACAGGGAACTCCTAGAAGTTATCATGCCTAGGTTTCAACCTAAAGTTCTAATCATCACTTCCTTATCAAAGGAAGTGAGATTCCTAGGGGATCATGTCAATGGTACACAGAAACAGATAAAGCATCAGCTTAAACATTAAACAATAAACAGTACAGGGAACAACTGTAAATAAAATACATGCAATGCAAGTGAGGGAGGAAATATGTGTGGGGCAGGAGCCTCCACAAGCTCATCTCAACCTCAAGCCAAGTATGAATAATTGCAAAGATAAAGGAAGAAAGAAATGCAACAATAGCAAGTCACCCCAGCAACAATCAAACAGAAAGAGTAGCAGACAAAATAGCTCAACAGCAAAGCAGGTAAACAGCAAACATCCAAACAGCTGCAAGCAAACTCCAACCTCAAGCCATCTTCAAGAGAAGTCTTCATCTTCATGCTTCAACAAAAGAGAAGAGAGTAAACACCAAGAAGATTGGTTGATGATGGGAAGCAGGAAGGAAACCAAGGGAATCCCTCCTCACACTCAACCATGCATCCATGAAAGGCATCCTCAAAAGTTCTACTCATTATCACACAATACCACCAACATGTATGCAATCAGCATGTAAAATCTCAAGATCAAACTCAGAAATATGGGTGAGAAATAAAATGGACAAAATCAGCACACAATTATTCCACCATTAAAAACATACTACACTAGAAAATATGAAATAAAATGGAAAATGCATGGAAAATTAAAATAAAAAGCATGATAAAATCCTAATCATCTCAACATATATCCACAAATGTTTCCAGAATTTATTGCCAACATTCACTATTTTTTTATGAATTAAATCTCACAAACATTAAACAAAAAGAATAAAGAAAAGAAAATAAAAGAAATAACTGGGAGGTGCAGTAAGCAGGTCAAACAAGTACAAATCTCACCTGGGCCCAAGAATGGGGGTGTGGAAAGCGCATGGGCGCTGGGCCCATTTGAGTTACAACTCAGCAAAATATTCTAATGAAAATATGCCAGGGGGTGCATTAAGTAGGAAATTCCAAGCGAAATCCATGTTGGGCCTGCTAAGAGGAGGCAAGGATAGCACAAAAGGCTAAGGCCCAACATCAATAACAATTAATCTCAGTTCTCACAGCTAAAAGAAAACGACCATGAGAGGGATCGAACGCACGCCTCAAAGGTTCAAGTAGCGCGCTGAGTACCTTGGTAATCCTCACTAATTAGAACGACGCCGTTTTGGGAGGGGTTACGTGGCGCGTCATGAAGCCCAAGATTGAATGACATAGTCCACTTCTTCGCTTGATCGGACGGTATCCCACTCATCTTCTCCAATTTGAAAATACGCAGGAGAGGGAAGTGCAGAATCCGGCCACGACTAGCCGGAGCTTCACCGGCGACACTCGCGAGCTTCTATCTCTCTCAATACTTCACCAATCCAAACGATTCTTGAACGAAAATTGTGGGAAATTTCACGATGATTGCAACTATACCACTTAATCACGCTAAAACCTCAATACTAAGGAAATATAAATCTCAACCGAAAATGGATCAATCCTTAATTTGTCACTAAACTTCAATTTTTCTGTCCAGAAATCATCTATACCTTAATTGCAACCTAACCACATGAATCTAAGCTACTAAAAACGCATGAATTGAGAGAAATTTTGAGAAATGGAAACCTGGTTTTAAGCTTCGATTATGGTGGTTTCAGACCTCAATTCTCCTCCAACAAGTGCAGAAAGCTTCAATGATTGATGATGGACGTTTCTTGATCACCAATTCTTGCTGTAATCCTCTGAATCTCTAAAACCGAAAATCCACTTTCAAGCTTTTTCAACAACTTGCTCCAATGGCTTCCCAACTGAATTTGACACTAGAAGCTTCTCAGAATGATCCACATCCCATTTATATTCTGTCTAACCACTTTGGAAGCCCAAACAAAGCCCAATTTAGGATTTTTGATTTCCACTTTCTTTCCAAAAATCCAATGGTGATGTGCATGTTTTGGCTTTGTTCTTGCTTCAAATTCAGTCTAATTTACTCACTTAACAATTGTGGAGTATAATGGCATAGTTTCCCCCCCTTGATTTCAATCCATGGGGTGTACTTGATATGTTTCTTCATTATGAAGCAAGACTCCATATGGCCATGTTATGCACTTCAATTAAAAATTGTGATAATGCCAATCTCCTTAGAATATCAATTCCATTCAAAATGACCACAAATTTGGCCTGAAAACATATTATTTCCAATTGTTTTGAATTTTCACATTTTAATTCATTAAAATGGTCTTTATGTGAATTTTCTTCAACCAATGCTTGATATAATCCATATCAATGGACTCTTGATACTTGGCTAAGCTAAAAACATAATTTTTAGCAACTTCCATGTTGAACAAAAATCCATTTGAAGCTTGCAAGATGATGAAATTGACCTATGATTCAAAATGACCTGTAATGTCCAAATACCCAAAATATCCTTGACTTGTCAAAGCCATAACTTGAGTTTTACAAATCCAATCATGGACTTCTAGTACTCTTTAGAAAGATAAGGGAATAAGGAACAACATTCATGTTGACCAAAAGTTCATAGGAATCATCCTTCTAGGGAAAAAGTGTCATGAAAGTTGGGTAACTTTCAAGCTCCAAATTCACATGCCTCAGATGACCTGTAACTTGTCTGGCTCATAACTTGAGTGCTATAAACCCTATCAAGGACTTATAGTACTCAAATTAAAGCTAAGATCATGCCCTAAAACAATCATGTTGGGGTCAAGATGAGATGAAGATCATATCTTGAGTTAAATGGCCTGGAAGTCAGGGGTCAAGCCAGGGGATTCTACACTGTCAAGTCTTAGAAACCCTAGCCTGAAACTTCTCAAACTCTTCAATCATGATGAGTTAGCATTGGAATATCCTTATAAAATATCAATGTATCAATCCATGATCACATGGCTCTTGAATTAGGTCTCAACCTCCTTCAAATCCTCAGTTGACTTAGGGTTGACCCAGTCAAACCCTAGCTGCACCAATCATGGCTGAGGCTTCTTAATCTTGCGCAATGACCTGTCTAGGCCTAAAAGTGATCTTCAAGCCTTCTCATGAGCTCTATCAAGACCTCAAGTCCATCCTCATGGCCTCAGAATCATCTGATGGCTTTCCACAACTCTCGAGTTAGGAGACCTACACACTTGGCTTCAATCACTCTCTCTGAGGATCTTTTAACTTCTCTAGTAATGATATCAACCCTTGAACACTTTAACAACCTTCTTAGCTAGCTTCAAAGTCTTTTGTAGCCCTTGATTGGTAATCATACCTCTTGATCTCCTGCACACATGTCAATGAAATGCAAATGATAAGGCTAATGTGAATGAAATGAAACACAAGCTAGGTTAAGAAAAGTTGGGAAAATTTTGGGGTACAACAGCCGGCAACGTGGTACAGACAAACACCATTTTCCCCTGTGATCTGATTGTGGTGGGAGAATTTTCTTCAGCACAAGAACGCTCGTTAGAAAGCTTCGAGGGCGCACCTTCTTGTCAAAAGCTTTCTTCATCTGGCTCTGGTATAATCGACCATATGCGATAGATGCAAGTCTCTTCTCATCCATCAAACTGAGCTGATTCAGTCTATTCTTTATCCACTCTGCCTCATCAAGTTGGACATCGAGCAAAACTCTCAAGGAAGGAATCTCAACTTCTAATGGTAGGACATCCTCCATACCATACACCAGTGAGAAAGGTGTTGCCCCGGTTGATGTGTGTATCGTTGTACGATAACCGTGCAATGCGAAGGGCAACATCTCGTGCCAGTCTTTGTATGTCACAACCATCTTCTGAACTATCTTCTTGACGTTTTTATTGGCCGCTTTGACAGCGCCATTCATCTTGGGCCGATAGGGGGATGAGTTGTGATGCTCAATCTTGAAATTCTAGCACAATTCCTTCATCATCTTGTTATTCAAGTTCGAACCATTGTCAGTAATGATTCTCTCGGAGACGCCGTAACGACAAATGATGTCCTTTTTGATAAACTGGGCTACTACTTGCTTGGTAACATTAGCGTAAGATGCTGCTTCAACCCATTTGATGATGTAATCGATAGATACCAAGATAAACCGGTGTCCGTTGGATGCGGTGGGCTCAATCTCCCCAATCATATTAATGCCCCACTTGGAGAAAGGCCACGGGGCGCCATAACATTCAAAGGACTTGGCGGCACCTGAATCTTGTCTTCATAAATTTGGCATTTATGGCATTTCTTCGAAAACTTGAAACAGTCTCTTTCCAACGTCAGCTAATAATACCCTGCTCGTAGTAACTTTCGAGATATAGCGTGTCCGCTGGCGTGCGTGCCAAAGGTTCCCTCGTGGACCTCTTCCATAAGCAGATTAGCTTCTTTCTCATCCACACATTGCAATAGCACCAAATCATGATTTCTCCTGTACAGAACACCATATGGATTTAAGTAGAAGTTGCCAACCAATCTCCTAAGAGTCTTCTTATCGCGGCTGGATGTCCCAGTCGGATACTCCTGGTTCTTTAGGAAATTCTGGATATCAAAATACCACGGCTTGCCATCGGAAGCTTCCTCAATGGCGAATATGAAAGCGGGCCTATCAAGGCGAGAGATAACTATTCTGGGAGCCTCATTCCAGAAGTTAACTTTGTACATCAAAGACAATGTCACAAGAGCGTCAACCATCTGATTTTCTGCCCATGGCACATGGTGAAACTCTACTCTATCAAAGAAAGGCAACAACCTCCTTGCATAATTCATATACGGTATCAGATTAGGCTGCCGGGTCTCCCATTCTCCCTTGATCTGGTTCATGACTAGCGCGGAGTCTCCATACACATCAATATTTTTAATCCTCAAATCCATAGCCTCCTCGAGACCCATGATACACGCCTCATATTCAGCCTCATTGTTGGTAACTGGAAATGTCAATCGGGCAGTGAACGGGATGTTATCCCATGGGGAATAGTAATAATTGCCCCAATTCCACTTCCATATGAATTAATAGCACCATCAAAAATCAATTGCCATTGGGAACTCCGCTCAGGACCTTCACCATGCAACGGCTCTTCGCAGTCTTTCATCTTTAAGTACATGATATCCTCGTCAGGAAAATTAAACTTCATCGGCTGGTAATCATCGATTGGCTACTCGGCCAGGTACTCTGACAGTACGCTACATTTGATAGCCTTTTGTGAAACATACTGTATATCGTACTCTGTCAGTACCATCTTCCATCAGGAAATCCTTCCTTAAAGCGCCTGTTTCTCGAAGACGTATTTGATCAGATCCATCTTTGAAATCAGCATGGTTGTATGATTTATCATATATTGTCTCAGACGTTTGGCAGCCCAAGCAAGTGCACAACACGTATTTTCGAGCATTGAGTAACGGGATTCACAATCTGTGAACTTTTTACTCAAGTAATAGATCGCATGCTCTTTTCGTTCGGTCTCGTCATGTTTGTTGCATCCCAAAATTTGACCAACATTTCTTTACCTAGCTTATGTTTCATTTCATTCACATTAGCATTATCATTTGCATTTCGTTGACATGTATGCAGGAGATCAAGAGGTATGATTACCAACCAAGAGCTATACAAGACTATGAAGCTAGCCAAGAAGGTTATTCAAGTGTTCAAGGGTTGATATCCTTGTCAGAGAAGATAAAAGATCCTCAGAGAGAGTGGTTGAAACCAAGAGTGTGTGCCTCCTAACTTGAGAGTTGTGGGAAGCTCATCAGATGATTCTGAAGCCAAGAATGTGGACTTGAAGCCTTGAGAGAGCTTATGAGATGTCTTGAAAGCCATCATGAAGCCTAGACAGGTCATTGTGCAAGATTAAGAAGACTCAGCCATGAGTGTTGTAATTAGGGTTTGACTGGGTCAACCCTAGGTCAACTGATGATTTGAGCAAGGTTGAGACCTAATTCAAGAGCCGTGTGATCATGGATTGACACATTGAGATGTTATAAGGATGATTCCAAGGTTAAATCATCATGATTGAAGAGTTTGAGAAGTTTCAAGCTAGGGTTTCTAAGGCTTGACAGTGTAAAATCCCCTAGTTTGACCCCTATCTTCAAGGCAGTTTATCCCAAGATGTGATTGTCATCTCATCTTTCCCCCAACATGAATGTTGTAGAGCCTGTTATTAGCTTTAATTTTAGTACTAGAAGTCCTTGATAGGATTTGTAGAGCTCAAGTTATGACTTTGACAAGTTATAGGTCATCTGAGGTATGTGAATCTGGGGGCTTGAAAGTTACCCAACTTGCCTCAAACCTTTGCCCAAGAAGGATGATTCCTATGAACTTTTGGTCAACATGAATGTTGTTCCTTATCTTCTTAGCTTTCTAGAGAGTACTAGAATTACTTGATAGTATTTGTAGAACTCAAGTTATGGCTTTGACAAGTCAAGGGCATTTTGGTCATTTGGAGATTACAGGTCATTTCAAGCATAAGGCCATAACTCCTATTTCCAAGCTTCAAATGGAAAAATCTTCAACATCAAACTTGCTCAAAATTATGTTTTAAGGTTAGTAAGGAGGTCATGAGATGTTGTAAATGCTTGTAGCTCAAAGTTGCAAAAATGACCTAAAATAATGGCATAAGTTAAATAAACCAAAGTTGGAAATTGATATTTTCAACCTACACATCCAAACCATGGCATGTAATATATCATTTTGACTCTAGAAAACATTTTAAGAACATTGGTTTAGCCACATTTTTGATTTGAGATTCAATTTGTGGACTTGCTTTGAAAAGCACTTGCTTGCATATTAAGTAACACTTGCAAAACTCAAAATCTCGGCATGAGTAAGGCCCTTGGCAAGCTAATCATTTTCAAAATGTCACTAGAGGAGAAATTAGGAGAGAGTGGGATTGATTCCAAGCTGCAAACAGAATTGTGCATGTCATGATACATGATTGAAAATCTCATGACATGAGAAGTGGAAAATCTCATTGGAAGGATCTAGAGGGTTCTAGATCATCCAAACATCATCTATATAAGGAATAGAGTTGATCCATTGCAGAGGTTGGTGATCATTGAAGGATAGAGCATAGATTGAGATTGAATTTTCATAGCTTGCAAGTGAATTCTATTTCACCAAATTCCTCAATTTCCATCCATTTTCTTGATTGAAACTTCTTCCATGGATGTCAAGGAATGATTCCAGATCATTTTCAAGAAGAATTTGTGGCTGAATAGTGTATGAGCAAGTGAACTTCTCCACCTTGTCGCTACTGCGAAAATCGGCGCCGGATGGACAGAAGAGTCGCCACCGTGCGTTATTTATCCCAACGGAGGGAAAGGAAACGCTCGAAGTAAACCTCGCAAAAAACGGGAAAGGCATGGTCGTCGCAACCAAAACCTGGATTCGGGAGTCGGTTACGCAAGGGGATGGTATTAGCACCCCTCACGTCCGTCGTACTCGACGGGATCCACGCTTGCTTGGTTTGTCTAAAGGATGCAAAA
Source organism: Lathyrus sativus (assembly GCA_963859935.3). NCBI lineage: Eukaryota > Viridiplantae > Streptophyta > Magnoliopsida > Fabales > Fabaceae > Lathyrus > Lathyrus sativus. The sequence goes on from OZ012739.1 coordinate 271,690,801, forward strand.
ACAATCTATCTACGGCTGCTAAATCTAAACGGAAGGGAATTGACTCGATAGAGCGTTGCACTCTATGCCTACGTATTCTCAAGAGAGAAAGTCAGAGTTAACGTAGTTCGGGACTACGGGGAATTGGCTCGCCAAGACTTCGCGTCTTGTGCCTACGTACTTCCACACAGCATGGAAGATCAGAGCTTTCGTAGTTCTGGCTAACTACGGCTAAGCAGGGTGTTCTCACACAGGAGTGAGAAATTAAACTGGTTTTACAGGTACGGGAACCTATGGGAACTAAAACTACGGTCTGGTCTCAAATACACTCGGGCAAGAGAAAAGGATAACAATCAGTCGTCAGCGGGAAAGTCTCGATCGCACAGCAGCGAGAGAACAAAAGGTTAGTTGTTAGTGTGCTCGCTAGGATATCACATCCTATGCCTACATATTCTCGTTTAGTACGAGAAATCAGAGCAGCTGTAGTTCAGCTACTTTCGGGACCACAGCTCAAATCTCGTTTTATTAATATTCTGGAAAAATGGTTACAATGATTGAATACTGGAAATAAACTTCTAGAAAATACTATCCTATCCATCTATAATGGAAAATCAAGTGGAAAATAGTCCCCTAACAAGTGGACTTCTAAAACTATCTCTAAAAAGGTAAAATAAACTCCTATGAAGAAAATATCTATTCTAAAAATATTGAATCTACAAAGTAATATTTTTATATTCTTTTTTTTACTATTTTTTCTTCTATTCTTTTTCCTTCTTTTTTCAATATTCTTTTTCTCATTTCTTTTCATATTTCTTTTTCAAAATATTTTTCCAATATTCTTTTTCTCATTTCTTTTCATATTTATTTTTCAAAATATTTTCATGTATTTTCTCTCTTCTCTTTTTCTCATTTCATTTTATCTAAAAACTAAGAAAATATTACAAAAGAAAAAAAAGAAATACAATGGGGGGGTACAGTCTGTTACAGGGGGATGGTACAGAATGGTAAACATCAAAAGAAAGCCCAGCCCAACAATATGTACACAAGGGGGGGTGCAGATTTACAAGGGGGAAGTTGTAATCAGTAACAAAAATAGGCACAGCCCAATGATCCAATACACACACAAGAAAAAATCCACACGGGGAGGGGGTAAGAAACAACAACCGGAGATGTGCATGTGTGAAAAACTAACGGGCTTAACAAGGCCCAAACACATTAGTAAGTCCACGACCCTTCCTCTTCTCAGTAACACACAAAAAAAACCCTAGAGGACTCATTCTCCTCGTTCACTATTCATCACACAACGCCGTTTCCTCCTTTCTCCAACCCTTTCATCTCCGTCTCTCTCTGATCCTCTCTCAACCTTACCTTCATTCAAACTTCTTCCTCAAACACTTCACCACCATAAACGTTCAACTCAACATATTCTAATCCTTATAACACCAACGAAAACCATAGCAACGTAATCGACATAATTCTGGATACACAAACGAGTCCAAATCTTGACAATTTCAGAAGAAGCTTTTGAAGATGTTGAAGGTTGTTGAATCAGAAGTTCTTGAAGCTGAGTTGAATCCGAAGACTGATTCTGGAGAGAATTTCTTTTGATGAAGATGATTGGAACTGAAGAAGGTTCTAACGGATCTTGCTGTACTCGGAGGAATTGATGACGAACATGATGATCCTCAAATGAAGATAAAAAAATATGGAAAATCTGGAGATTTGTTGAATGTTCTTGCTGACGATTCTTGGATGAAGACGTCCATGGTTTTTCTGCCGATTTCTGGGAAATAAAACGTTGATAAACGAAATATTGCTCGTTGTGACGTTGGATATTGCCGAAGGAGTGGTTGAACGATGATGAAGATCACGAACTTGTTGATGAGTTCTGGAAAGATATTATTGAAGAGCGAAGAGGATTTTCTGGGGATTTGCTTGAATGTTTCTGAAGCTATTACGAAGCTCCTTGAAGATCTCGCGTATGATGAAGCTTGGATCGGAGAATTGATGAGGTTGTTTGACGATGATGAAAAAAGAAATAAATCTGGAAAATTATTGTTGATGTTGATGATGGTTGGTGAATCGGAGAGGTCGGAGACGAGAGATGAAGGATTAGAAAAATTCTGGAAAAAATGATCTCCGGCGAAGTTGGTTACGGCGGAGGGAAGAGGTTACGGCTGCCGGAGTAAGTTAGCGAAGGTGGTTGCATGGTCGCCGGCCATGCAACCGGCGAAGCTCAGGTGGAGGTTGGGGTGGATACAGGTGTCAAGGGAGTTCTGAGGGGAGCCATGCGTGAAGCCACGTGGGGGGGTTACGTGTGAGATGGGGGAGAGAGGAAAGGTGATGTATCTGAATTCTGGGTGAAGTGAATTATTATGTGGCTTTTTTTTTGAGTGAACACGTGGTGTCAATATTTATAGTACAAGTGTCCTGGACTGAACTCTGGGCTTCCACATACCATTTGGGCCCAATGAAATTAATGGACTAAAACAAACAAAACAAACAAAAAAACTGATTAACCTAATTAATGAAAATGGTTAATAAAAAAGGACAAACGATTAATCCTAATCTAATGAGCTATTAGAACTATTCCTAATTATTTAACTCTAATTAAAACTAAAACACAATTAATACTCTAATATGTTTAATATTCTAATATCCTATATTAAAAAATTAAAACTAATATCTATTAAAACTATTAAAACCTATATTAAAAATATATCTAAAAACTATTATATTCTATAAAAGAAAATCTATTATTAATAAAAGAAAAATCTATATTCTTTCTATATTAAAAACCTAATAAAACACTCTATGAAAATTCTATTAATATTCTATATTATTCTAAAATGATAAAAAAAAATCTATTAAAACCCTAATAATATCTAATAAAATCCGGAAAATCCTAATAATTCCCAAAGGAACAAAAATGGCACAGAACGACAAATAGGACCACGAGAGCGCACCGGAATAACCGGTAAAAATAAACGGACACCGAAATATCCCCAAAAACGACAGCACAAGCTGAAAACACTGGGAAGGGCACGACTTCCCAAAATGCGACTCTACTTATCTAACTGAGTAAAAAAACACCTGAAATGCGAGGAGAGGGTTGTGATCCCGATAAAATCAAAACAACTGAAAAAATGCACTGTATGCGGTATGCGAATGCGCATGCAGAAATGCGTCGAAACATGAACCAAATGTGGGACCCGGTTGGTCAAATTTTAGGGTGCAACAGCTGCCCCTATTCAAGCGGCTTGGACCTGAATGGTTGAAGAGCGCGCAGCCTTCAAACATTCAAAGGTAGAAGACGGTTAAATACCAATGAAACCCTGAAATTTGCCAACCGTGGGAATATACTGCAAAACTGCTTGAGGAATAGCCTCCAATGGACTGAAGTTTGGTTGTCACGGCAACAACTGGTCAATTATCTGAAAAAATTTCTCTCCTTTTCAACATCAATCACCTGTGTGACGCCACAAGTATTGAAATAATGCTTCAGACAGCAAACACCTTGATTCCCATCTTACTTATGGGATCAAATCCTGTCATCTCACAGTTCACGGCGAACTTGAGGACAATTCTCCTGGGGAACTTCTGAATCGACTGCTCGGTACCCATTCTGTCAACAGGAGGCAGCTTCAGAAATCTGATATATGTCAATCTTTTTTTTCCAGTGCCGACGTAACAACCAAATGTGAAGAATCACTCCGCTGGGGGAGAAGAAAAGCTTATCCAAACAACTCTGCAGGGGAACATACTCGAAAGCCAATAGGTAACCAACCTGGTCCATGTTTCGAAATGCGTATGTCTGAGAATGATGCAATGCCCTATATGACATGTAAATGTTATATGCTCGTAAATGCAAATATGACGGTATATGCAAATGCTAATGCAGGCTCGAGCTGCCAGAGAACACCAGGTCTGCAACCACTTGGCAAAATAGATGCCGAAGGCAACGCCAACTCCACTGAAGGTAACCTGATATCACAGAATCATCTCAGCAACATAAATGCTGGAAATAACCATCCTGATGGAGAAATGGAAAGGCAACCCTGCTTGGGGAGAAAGAAACAACAACCCTGCCTGGGGATGCTCTCTTCAAACCATTGGCAACTGATTGTGCTCTGTGGGGATTGACCCAAACTGGGGTGGATTGTGCGCAGCACACTGCTGGAAATGCCCCTACTATCAAGGATATCAATCTTAATCTGCTGAGGATACTCCTGATCCTACTCTGATACAGGGTAAAATGTAATCTCAACTCTTGCGGGGATAATATGTAGCTTCCCTCTGCTGAAGAATAGCAATTCTGATTTAACAACATCCACAAGGAATTCAAACATTAATCGGAGCACTGGTATCCGTCGAGCTTCGTATCGGGGAACATGACAACATGCGAGTCATTGGGAACTACTGTGTCAGATACCTTTAGGTTTCTGTTTTTCTGGTTTAGGATAAACATGGATTATGTGCAAAACAGAAGATAAGGGAAATACTAGACGAGAACTAGCATTCAAAGGTAGGCTACCAGGCGAGAACTGATAGGAAAATAGGTTATCGAACGAGAATTGATTTGGTTTGGACATCAGACGGGGCTGACTGGATAACAGACTGAGGCATAGACAACCAGACGAGAACTGGTTGAAAGCTGACGTACACCAGACGAGAACCGGTATAACACATAGGTTAACACACGCGATGACCAAACGAGAACTGGTTACAATAAACTACACCAGACGGGAACTGATGCTTACAATAAACTACACCAGATGGGAACTGATGTTTACGGAAGGGTGGGCCAGACGAGAACTGGTTACCGGTTTGCCAGGCGAGAACTAGACTTGGGAAACGACCATTTACGAAATTCTGACACGTAACAGGTTTAAATTGTAGGATAACGATCCAATGACTGCAAGGCCTTTTTCGGAATGTTAAGGTTTTTGATAAGGGTAATGACACGATTCCCCAATACTCAACTCCGGCTGGGGATAAACAGACTGGCTTGAATAACTTGCCCCAGTGCACTCAACTTGCCCCAATCTAACTCTTGGGAGTGCTTGCTCTGAACCGCTTGCTACGAGACGACCTCGAGATTACTTGACCCGGTATCTATACGACAACAGAATTCAATCTCCATTAAACCCCTATCAACCTAGTTGGTTTCAACACTCTCTGCATTGACTTGCCCCTGAATGAGCGTTCTAGCGACTTAACCTGATCTAATTATCCACCTGAAGTATCTGTTTTCAAATCTCCACGTTCTGTATAATTGCCCCTGATTGGCTCTCGAGAAGACACACTTCTGATCAACTGCTTCTCAAGCATACTACCCCTGATCAACTGAAGCTTCGGGACTTGTCCTCAGACTAACTGATTCCGAACTCACTGGAAGTCAAAGCCCCTGATTCATAGGGTTTCACAACACACATCATTCTGATCCAGATTGCTGAATTATTCAGTCCTGCTCTATTATTCCCTGTTGGAATCTCCTTCACGTCAACTACTAACCTGCAAGTAAAATTGTCTATTTACGAATGGTAATCTTAATGCAGTGTTTATGCAGATTTTTTGAAAAAATTTGTCCTGTCACTCATTTACCTGTCATGATTGTGAGTGACGAATGAAACTAAGTTCAAACGTAGTGCTTACGTGGTCAGTGAAAAATACAACAAGGATATGACTAGCAAATCAAGAAGGAGTCAGGTTACTCAACCTTATCGTAATGAGCTTTCAGAATAAACCCTGCCTCAATTAGGTCTTTTAAGGGTTGTATCGTGGTCGGGTTCACGGTTCGTGAAACAAAGGATATTCGGCTCAAATTATGATTTGTACCCACCCCTTCTACGTGATGATCTCCGATCCTAAGGTTCAGTTAACCTGGCACAAGCGCTCGCCTCTTCGAGAGGTATGTTGAATGGTAAGAACCACAGTTAAGGAACTCACAGGAATTTCGGAGTGACAGTTACTCCTTTTCGTTTTCGGTGTCTGTGTACACGACTTTGTGACTTCACTGGATTTTTCTATTGGTATCCTTTCTCTTTCATTCTTTTGATTCCCTAATTTTTGCCTGGACTGACTCCTTTCGAGTTCTTTTCGTTTTTTCGTTTTCTTTTTGAAGTCCAGCGGGATGCCCCGATTTTTGCCTAAGTATTAGCATTCCAGCTTTTTCTTTCTTTTTACTTAGCAGGCTTTCTTTTTATTTCTTTTGGAACAAAGTCGTGTGACACTGGTTGTCTTGATTGCTCCGAAAGGATTGTAACTGTTTCACTCTTGATTGGTGAGGTTTAACCACTGTGGTTGACGAGGGACGACCTCTTGAGAGGCATAAACTGATTGGTCCTCGAAAGACAACACTCCTCTGTAAGACTTGAATGCTCGGTCAAGCTAACTGACAACTACCCTGCCTCGGGTTAAGATGTGAGGGTTAAAAAAGTCCAAAAAAACTTCTACTTCCTGGCTCGAGGTGGTTAACAAGGGACTAACTCCTTATATCTCCAGTGTTTGGGGAATTTGAAACAATGCCTTGTACGTCATCGGCAAGGTTTTATCTGAAAGCATACGATCATCGGTTCTGAGTTTAGTTTCGTCATCCTCCCTCCAATCTTTGCTAGTCACAGGGATAAAGTGGAGTGAATAAAATGCGAGTGTCAGTGCAATGCAATAAATGAGCGACAGCGACATGATTAATTCAGAAAAATGCATAGTCACTTTATTATTATTACCATTCGAAACAAACAATGTTTAAAAACAAGTAGTAACTAACAGAAAAGAAACTACAAATGCAAATGATATGAAGTCTGAGGACTGCCAATGCTGAGGGCTCCTGCCTGTCTGGACCACTGGCTTTTGCTAGGGAATACTTTCCGAGTCTACGAGCTTAGACCGCTGAGCGGTTGGTATGAACAAACAGAAATCCTTCTCGAAAGGAAATGCGATCCTGGTCGATCAAGTGATGTACCTTCGCCTGAAACGCTTTACAATCTTCAGTTGCATGTCCTGGGGATCCGCCATGGTAACCACACTGAACTTGGGGATTGTACCCAGGAGGGTAAGGTTCTGGCACAGGCTTGAGAGCTTTCGGCTCCACCAAAGCGTTCTGAACCAACTGTGGCAAAAGCTGACTGTACGGCACAGGAACTGGATGAGAAGGAGCATTCCTTCGTTCCAAATTGCTACGAGGTCTATTCTGATTCTGACGCTGAGTCTGATAACCTTGGCCACGAGTTCGCTGATTTGCAAGGGAAGCGACATAAGACTCCTGATATGGTGCCCCAGGCACAGTGGTCTGTCCAGCATAACAAGGCATAGAAGATACTGATCCAACAGATTTCACTGATTCATCTCGAGGATACCCAACATCTGGCATGATGGCATTGATCACAACTCCCTCTTCATTCTGATAGTCATGAAGAGATTCAGTTTCACTAGCCTGACCACTTGAGACAACCATCAACTTGTCGTTTTGCACAAACGAAGTCATCTTTCTGCAGAACATCACCAAATGTAGCCTCGGGCAGCTATCTCCTTTATACTTTTCAAACTTCGGCGCTCTGAATTTAGGAGGTAACACTAGGTCAGAAACCAAGCACATATCTGAAGCATTGAGACCAACATCGTTCTTAACTTCCAGGGCTTTGACTTGTTCCTCCAATGCGTGCAACCTCTTAGCTTGCACAAGAGCTAATGTATTATTAGTCCTCACTATTGGAACTTCTCTTCGGGAGATCAAACCAGCAGGAATAACATTCTGATAATTCGCGGCATCAGAAGAAGAACGTTCACTTGGGATGACAAACTGTTGGTGCAGATTTTGGCTTCTAACAGAAGTCTGCACAAGTTGAGCTGCAGTAAGGTTATTCACTTGCGGAGAGCCTTCGTCAGACGTGGAATCATACAAAGGATTGGTCGTCATAATAAAGCCTGACAAGGCATCAGCAATCTGGAAGTCGTTTCCTGACATGACTATCAGCAACTTTCAACTGACGGCACTGCTTGATTCTGCTTGATCCGTTTCAACCCCTTGGTCGTCTTCTAACAATCCACCCTTGCCTCGAACAATCCCCCGAGAATCACCCTCTGAATCAAAACAAAGGCTGGATAAGAGCTCTGGCCATCTACAGAAATGTTATGCAATATGATGCAACACGCTATGCAAATGCAATGCAATGCAGCAAACACGGGATCACAGCCCCCACAACACACTCTAAATGCTGCTGCACAACTGACGGAGTACGTTCTCTCTAAAAGAGAACGCCAAGATAGCGGGTAGGCTGGAAGTCAAGTTTCTCGCAAAAAACCCCACTTACGGGTATGGACCTAAGGTACGGCATCCTATGCGGTCATCAGCGTCACAGACTTTCATAAGCGACGATACGATTCCCAGAAGGAGTGGCACCATCATCTCATGAAGAGGCCTCACTTAGCTGACTTCCAATTGATCAGTCCCCAGAGTCGACAATCCTCACGTCTGGACTTCCCTCAGATCCTCAGGATCGGAAAGAAGCACCTCGGTGAGAACCTCGTCTGAGCGCGGATTTCGTAGGGAACTCGTGTCTGCTCAACAAACAGGTTCGCCTATTAATCTCCACAACTATGTCTAAATGCATACTCAAGCAGCCCAGGTCCGACTTATCACTCAAAGTATCACCCTCCCCAGCACAACAACAACAGATAATAGCAATGAAAAAATAAACACCCAAAAGACAAGCAAACAAGCGCTAGGATTGACTCTCTTAGGGGACATTGGATCCCACATGCATGGGGAACTATCGCAGTCCCCAGCAGAGTCGCCAGCTGTCGCTACTGCGAAAATCAGCGCCGGCTGGACAGAAGAGTCGCCACCGTGCGTTATTTATCCCAACGGAGGGAAAGGAAACGCTCGAAGTAAACCTCACAAAAAACGGGAAAGGCATGGTCGTCGCAACCAAAACCTGGATTCGGGAGTCGGTTACGTAAGGGGAAGGTATTAGCACCCCTCATGTCCGTCGTACTCGACGGGATCCACGCTTGCTTGGTTTGTCTAAAGGATGCAAAAACAATCTATCTACGGCTGCTAAATCTAAACGGAAGGGAATTGACTCGATAGAGCGTCACACTCTATGTCTACGTATTCTCAAGAGAGAAAGTCAGAGTCAACGTAGTTCGGGACTACGGGGAATTGGCTCGCCAAGACTTCGCGTCTTATGCCTACGTACTTCCACACAGCATGGAAGATCAGAGCTTTCGTAGTTCAGGCTAACTACGGCTAAGCAGGGTGTTCTCACACAAGAGTGAGAAATTAAACTGGTTTTACAGGTACGGGAACCTATGGGAACTAAAACTACGGTCTGGTCTCAAATGCACTCAGGCAAGAGAAAAGGATAACAATCAATCGTCAGCGGGAAAGTCTCAATCGCACAGCAGCGAGAGAACAAAAGGTTAGTTGTTAGTGTGCTCGCTAGGATAACGCATCCTATGCCTACATATTCTCGTTTAGTACGAGAAATCAGAGCAAATGTAGTTCAGCTACTTTCGGGACCACAGCTCAAATCTCGTTTTATTAATATTCTGGAAAAATGGTTAAAATGATTGAATACTGGAAATAAACTTCTAGAAAATACTATCCTATCCATCTATAATGGAAAATCAAGTGGAAAATAGTCCCCTAACAAGTGGACTTCTAAAACTATCTCTAAAAAGGTAAAATAAACTCCTATGAAGAAAATATCTATTCTAAAAATATTGAATCTACAAAGTAATATTTTTATATTCTTTTTTTTACTATTTTTTCTTCTATTTTTTTTCCTTCTTTTTTCAATATTCTTTTTCTCATTTCTTTTCATATTTCTTTTTCAAAATATTTTTCCAATATTCTTTTTCTCATTTCTTTTCATATTTCTTTTTCAAAATATTTTCATGTATTTTCTCTCTTCTCTTTTTCTCATTTCATTTTATCTAAAAACTAAGAAAATATTACAAAAGAAAAAAAAGAAATACAATGGGGGGTACAGTCTGTTACAGGGGGATGGTACAGAATGGTAAACATCAAAAGAAAGCCCAGCCCAACAATATGTACACAAGGGGGGGGGGTGCAGATTTACAAGGGGGAAGTTGTAATCAGTAACAAAAATAGGCCCAGCCCAATGAGCCAATACACACACAAGAAAAAATCCACACGGGGAGGGGGTAAGAAACAACAACCGGAGATGTGCATGTGTGAAAAACTAACGGGCTTAACAAGGCCCAAACACATTAGTAAGTTCACGACCCTTCCTCTTCTCAGTAACACACAAAAAAACCCTAGAGGACTCATTCTCCTCGTTCATTGTTCATCACACAACGCCGTTTCCTCCTTTCTCCAACCCTCTCATCTCCGTCTCTCTCTGATCCTCTCTCAACCTTACCTTCATTCAAACTTCTTCCTCAAACACTTCACCACCATAAACGTTCAACTCAACATATTCTAATCCTTATAACACCAACGAAAACCATAGCAACGTAATCGACATAATTTTGGATACACAAACGAGTCCAAATCTTGACAATTTCAGAAGAAGCTTTTGAAGATGTTGAAGGTTGTTGAATCAGAAGTTCTTGAAGCTGAGTTGAATCCGAAGACTGATTCTGGAGAGAATTTCTTTTGATGAAGATGATTGGAACTGAAGAAGGTTCGAACGGATCTTGCTGTACTCGGAGGAATTGATGACGAACATGATGATCCTCAAATGAAGATAAAAAAATCTGGAAAATCTGGAGATTTGTTGAATGTTCTTGCTGACGATTCTTGGATGAAGACGTCCATGGTTTTTCTGCCGATTTCTGGGAAATAAAACGTTGATGAACGAAATATTGCTCGTTGTGACGTTGGATATTGCCGAAGGAGTGGTTGAACGATGATGAAGATCACGAACTTGTTGATGAGTTCTGGAAAGATATTATTGAAGAGCGAAGAGTATTTTCTGGGGATTTGTTTGAATGTCTCTGAAGCTATTACGAAGCTCCTTGAAGATCTCGCTGCTGATGAAGCTTGGATCGGAGAATTGATGAGGTTGTTTGACTATGATGAAAAAAGAAATAAATCTGGAAAATTATTGTTGATGTTGATGATGGTTGGTGAATCGGAGAGGTCGGAGACGAGAGATGAAGGATTAGAAAAATTCTGGAAAAAATGATCTCCGGCGAAGTTGGTTACGGAGGAGGGAAGAGGTTACGGCTGCCGGAGTAAGTTAGCGGTGGTGGTTGCATGGCCGCCGGCCATGCAACCGGCGAAGCTCAGGTGGAGGTTGGGGTGGAGACAGCTGTCAAGGGAGTTCTGAGGGGAGCCATGCGTGAAGCCACGTGGGGGGGTTACGTGTGAGATGGGGGAGAGAGGAAAGGTGATGTATCTGAATTCTGGGTGAAGTGAATTATGATGTGGCTTTTTTTTTTAGTGAACACGTGGTGACAATATTTATAGGACAAGTGTCCTGGACTGAACTCTGGGCCTCCACATACCAATTGGGCCCAACGAAATTAATGGACAAAAACAAACAAAACAAACAAAATAACCTGATTAACCTAATTAATGAAAATGGTTAATAAAAAAGGACAAACGATTAATCCTAATCTAATGAACTATTAGAACTATTCCTAATTATTTAACTCTAATTAAAACTAAAACACAATTAATACTCTAATCTGTTTAATATTCTAATATCCTATATTTAAAAAATTAAAACTAATATCTATTAAAACTATTAAAACCTATATTAAAAATATATCTAAAAACTATTATATTCTATAAAAGAAAATCTATTATTAATAAAAGAAAAATCTATATTCTTTCTATATTAAAAACCTATTAAAACACTCTATGAAAATTCTATTAATATTCTATATTATTCTAAAATGATAAAAAAAATCTATTAAAACCCTAATAATATCTAATAAAATCCGGAAAATCCTAATAATTCCCAAAGAAACAAAAACGGCACAGAACGACAAATAGGACCACGAGAGCGCACCGGAATAACCGGTAAAAATAAACGGACACCGAAATATACCCAAAAACGACAGCACAAGCTGAAATAACTGGGAAGGGCACGACTTCCTAAAAATGCGACTCTACTTATCTAACTGAGTAAAAAAACACCTGAAATGCGAGGAGAGGGTTGTGATCCCGATAAAATCAAAACAACTGAAAAAATGAACTGTATGCGGTATGCGAATGCGCATGCAGAAATGCGTCGAAACATGAACCAAATGTGGGACCCGGTTGGTCAAATTTTAGGGTGCAACTCACCATCGGGTTTCAAGATTCAAGCACTTTCAGCTGGTTCTTTTGCATACAGAAGCAAGGAGGAGGTTCATTGATCGCGTCTGCAAGATTGTAGAGCTTGAATTGGAGGTTTAACGCATCTGTTCAACCAAGATTTTCAGGTTGGTAACTTTCTTCCTATAGCATGATTTAGGTAGAATTAGGTTGAATTAAGGTGCTAGATTCATTGTAGAATGGTGTAGGATGGATTTCAGATAGTTAATTTGATAATTAGAGACAAAATAGGGGAATTACCATTTTCGGTTGAGATTGGGATATGATGAATCTTGAGGTTTCAAAGGAAACCAAAGGTATGGTTGAATTCGTGGCAAGATTTGGGACAAGATTCATGTTGTGACCATTTGCAATGGAGGTCTGTAGAGAGAACTAGGGTTGGGGATGGTGACCGGAGCTCCACCGGTGGTGGCAGGAGCTGGGCGCGAAGTTCAGATGTTTGAAAGGTAGAAGATGATGTTTGCTCTATTGGATCTTGTTTTGACTTGGACTTTGAGGCTCATCCAACGGCCACGTTTTAAGCTTAGTTTGTGAAGGATCTGAAGGCATGAAACGCACCGTTTCATTTATTCAGGCGTTTTGGGCTTAGTGAGCTAAGTGATATCCACACCCCCAGCGAGCCCAATCCATGATTTGTACTGATTCTGATTACTATCCACACCGTGCCTTTATTCTTTTATTTGGATTTTCTTTATTTTTTCATTTTTATCGATGGTTCTTGAAAAATTCATAATAAATTGAAAATTAATCCAATTAAACCAATTATTTTTGCATTTTACTCATGATTGAGTCTTGTATTTGTTAGAGAAAAAATATTTTCATTTCATGTATTTTCTGATTTAATGGGAATTTTACATTTTAATTGATATTAAAATGGTTATGTTTGATGCATATTTTTGTGGAATTTTGTGTGATCACTTGGTGATGATTTTGAGCCTAATTTTTTGTGTGTGATTAGGCTAGACATGTATGATCCCATAGAATATTTCTCAAAATTTTGTGATGAAAATAGGTGTGCTTTCTAGATTGATATTTAGGTGCTTCCTTTTAGGGTTTCGGTTTGATACCTTGTAATGTAGAATTTAGTTCTTGGTCTAATTTGATGGTTTGATCTCTGAAATTAATGTGGTAGAGTCATGATTGACCTAGGTTCCCATAGATATTTTTGTAGGATTTTACAATTGATTTTAGTATTTTAGTTAGGACTAACTTAAGTACTAGGTTTTAGGTGATCCTAACTTACTAATTCAACTAGTTTAACTTCCTTAGTCCCCTTAGATTAGGGTTTGTGCTTGGTTTGCCTTTGGTTGAGATTGAAGACAAGTTGAAGACTAGGTGAGGATGCTTGAAGTTGCTTGGAGCTAGGAGTTGCTTGTGCCTGAAGGTGTCTGATGAAGGTTTAGGAGATAGGAGACATAGGGAGAGCCTTATAGTTAGAATGATTTCTTTCACAAACATGGAAAGCATCTTGTGCTTCCATTCCTCCCAATGACTAAAAGTCCTTCTCAGATATTCACATCCCTCCTTTGGAGGGATGAGTGGCTTTATCTGAGAAGTAGAACTTTGAGGGAACCAGTCTCTCATAATGATGAACCCTTACAGGCTTCCTTTGGTTGCCAGTAAGTTGTTTATCATTTCCCCTCATCCTGTTAAATCAATTATCTTCTGGTTTGAGTATCTTGAAAGATGTTGAACTTGAGTTTGAAGTTGAGGACTTCACTGAAGAGTGTGGAGGAGGATGATTCCTTGAGCATTTCCATTGCAGCTGATGCTTGAAGAGCAAGAAGAGCAAGTTGATACTTGAAGATTCAATTGAGATTGGGTGATGAGCTGAGGCTTAGAGAACTGAAGGATGAAGTTGACACTTCCATGTGGTTGAAGACTACTCTGAGAAGCTGAAGCTTGTAGGAGAAGAAGACCAAGTCGATACTGGTAAAGCAATGAGAGCTGAAGCTTGAGGACTGAGTTGATACCCATGAAGAGGATCCAATTGAGATTGAATGTAGAGCTGAGGCTTGAGGAATAAAGGACAAGTTGATACTTACACTGATGCATTGAGAGCCTGAAGGAATCAATTTGATGCTTGATATTAGGGTTGAAGCCTGAAGGTGGAACTGACTGAGGAGCTGAAGCTTGAAGAAGGAGAATAAGTTGAAACTTATGTTGATGGATTGAAACCCTAGAGAAGCAAGTTGATACTTGGCATGAAGGGTGATTGAAGTCTGAAGATTGAGTTGCTGTCAGAAAAGCTGAAGCTTGGAAATTGAAAGAGGGAGTTGTTGATCTGCTTTCTTGTTTGTCTTCTTTTCTGTGCTGATGTGCCATGTTTGACTTGCTTGATGCATTAGAATAAGTCCATATCTAGACTAACTTTAAGCTAGGAGCATGATTGCACTAGAGGTTGAGTTGCTCCCTCTGCTTGTATTGTTACTGTATGGCTTTGCTTGCGGGTATTCGGTAGAGCCCGGCTCCCTTGCCCATGTGGTTTCTGTTTGCTTGATAGCATGTATTTCTTCTGTATGATTGCAGCTTATTCTATTTTGCTTGATAGCATGTATTTCTTCTATACGATTGCAGTTATTCATATCTGGCTTGAGGTTGAGATGAACTTATGGAGGCTACTGCCCCACACACATTTCCTCCCTCACTTGCATTGCATGCATTTTACTGTTTACCGTTTACTGTTTAAGCTGATGCTTTATCTGTTTCTGTTTATCATTGACAAGATCCCTTAGGAATCTCACTCCCTTTGATAAGGAAGTGATGATAGAACTTTAGGTTGAAACCTATGCATGATAACTTCTAGGAGTTCCCTGTTTCAAACATCAACCATAGGATGAATCCATGGCATGATAACAGTAGGACTTGATAATCTCCCTTTAGTTGAGCCTGTTCTCTTCTCATCTCAAAACAAATTAAGATACAGTAATCATGAATGATTTCTTTCGTACTTTACGAGCCTTAAGCTATCTGAGAAGGGATTGTTGGAGAGCCTCTTTTCAACAGTCTGGATGTTTAGTATGGCACTCTTTGGGTGACATGCGACGCATTCACTCTCAGGTCATAGTCTTTAGTGCGATTGAAATTGCAAACACAATAAAAAACACTTCTTCCGTAAAAGACAGAAAACAAACTTCAAACCTTTTTGCCCCGTGGGCCCATAATTCAAAGGAAGCTTTTCTGAAGAAAAGAGTGTCGTTAAACTTCAGCGCCAACGCAAACAGGCTTTGTCCCTAACTGCTGGAACTGCTGTTTAACCCTACTCAATAAAACAGATGAATCTGAATTCCCGTAATCCGTATTATCCCGAACTACGTAAGCTCTGATCTCTCATATCTGTTGAGAGTACGTAGGCACAATACTGATGTATTGGCGAGCCACCTTCCCCGTAACCCGTAGTAGGTCGAACTACGTTGACTCTGATTTCTCATTCTCTGATGAGAATACGTAGGCATAAAGCGCGACGCTTTGCCGAGTCATTTTTCTTTTCTATTTAAGCCAGCCTTGATAGGTAGATAGATAAACCAACTCGTCCAGTAAACACAACAAGCGTGGATCCCGTCGAGTACGACGGACGTGAGGGGTGCTAATACCTTCGCCTTGCGTAATCGACTCCCGAACCCAGACAACGGTAGCGATGACCTTGTCTTACCCTTTTCGTCAGGTTTTTCCGATCGTTTCCTTTCCCGCTCTGAGGGATAAATAACGAAAGGTGGCGACTCTTCTATTCTGCCGGCACCTTATTTTCGTGGAAGCGACAGCTGGCGACTCTGCTGGGGAATTGATAGTTTCCTGGGATCCAACGTCTCGTATGCGTGTCAGTTTGGGGATCCGACGTCCCCTGCGAGAGTCAATCCTAGCGCTTGTATGATTACTTGTTGGGTTGTGTTTAGTTATCGCATTTTTATTTCCCGCATTTTATTTCCAGTATGATATGATTATCTGTGCTGTTGTGGGGGGGGGGGGGGCATTCTGATGAGTGAGAAGCCAGACCCAGGCTTGAGTGAACATAGCATGAGTTGTGGAAATTAGTGGGCGCGTGCTTGCTTGGCAGACACTAGTGTCTCATGAAATCCATGCTCAGACGAGGTTCTCCCGGTTGGCTTCTTTTTCAACCCTTTGGGTTGAGGGGGTTGCTGGTTTGGAGGATTGTCGACTCTGGGGACCGATCATTTGTGATTCAGCCGAGTGAGGCCAGTTCATGAGCTGGTGATGCCACACTTTCTGGGTATCGTATCGCCCCTCTTGAATGTCTGTGACGCTGATGAACGCATAGGATGCCGAACTTGAGTCAGTTTAGGTCCATACCTGTGAGCAGGGTTGGGTTTATTGCAGGAAACTTTGACCTTCAGACTACCTGGTTTTCTTGACAGTGAATCAGTTTTGTTGATACCGGAGGTTCTCATCATCAGATATATCATTGTTCTTGACAGGGCAGAGCTTTGGTCCTGTATCAGAGGACCTTATATTCAGAGATGTGTGTTCTTGACAGAGCAGATTTATGATTGGGGTCTGAGGATCTCATCAGCAGATGTATGGTTGTTCTTGACAGAGCAGAGTTTTGGTCCTGTATCAGAGGTCCTTATTATCAGATGTGTGTTCTTGACATAGCAGTTTTTTTGGTCCTGTATCAGAGGTCCTTATTATCAGATGTCTGTTCTTGACAGAGCAGGTTTATGGTCTTATGTGTGTGTTTTTGACAGAGCAGATTTGTGGTCCGATACCAGGGTTTTCTTCTTATCAGATATAGTGGTTGTTCTTGACAGAGCAGTGTCATGGTTTTGTTGACACAAAATCTCCACAGCACAGTTGCCTTGATCTCCTGCTGCATGATTGCATTTTACATTGCTTTGCATACCCATTTGCATTTCATTAACGTGTGTCTGTGTTGCAGGTACCGTTTTCCCCGATCCAGGATTTCTTGCCTCCTATTGTTATGGGTTCTCTGAGGAAGACCATGGCTTACAAGCTCCCTGCCCCTGATGTGGCTCAGCTGACCGGTTTGATTGCTTTAGCTGGTGATTCTGTGAGAGATGAGTTCAGAAAGTCTTACGGCAAATTGCTCAGTTTGGTTCGTAAACCTTCTGCGTTCGAGTTGAATGGGTTGCACGCTCTGCTGCAGTTCTACGATCCTCCGCTGAGATGCTTTACTTTCCAGGATTTTGTTCTCGCACCCACGCTAGAGGAATATGTTGATTTGTTAGGTGTGCCTATGAAGAGGCAGATGCCTTTTGTTCATATGGATGTCGAGCCTGATCTGGCTGGTCTAGCTCCTTCACTTCATCTGGACGCCTCCGAGTTGGTGTTGTCTAGTTGGAACAAGGTTCCCGGTTTCTCCTTGCAGTTCTTAGTGGGAAAGGCTCAGTAGTGCGCCAAAAACGGATGTTGGGTCGTGTTCAACGCCATCCTCGCTCTGTGCATATATGGCATCATTCTGTTCCCCAATATGCCCGACTTTGTAGACTTCGACGCGTTTCGCATCTTTGCTTCAGGGAATCCAGTCCCTACCTTGGTATGAGATGTCTACCATTCTATCCACTACAAAAACGAGAACAGGAGGGGCAAGAATGTCTCTTGTTGTGTGCCTTTGCTTTATAAATGGCTTGATAGTCATCTGCCCAAGAGGGGTCCCTTTGTGTCGTCTGTAGCCACAGCTGAGTGGTCCGAGCATTTGATGAGTCTATCAGCGGAGGATATTGACTGGTTTGACAGAGATAGGTTGGGTACCGAGATTATCTTCAGCTGCAGCGGGTTTCCAAACGTGCCTTTGATAGGCAGGAAGGGTTGTATCAATTACAATCCATCTCTGCTGGTCCGACAGTTCGCGTATGCTTTGAGAGCTCCGCCGAAGGAGGAAGAGGTGCAGGAATCCATGTACCTCACTGGTCTTCTAGAGGGGGATCTGTTATCTAAGCTTCAACACGCTTGGAATGGCGTCAGTAAGAGGGGAAAACCGTTGCTCGGGAGAAGCAATAGCCAAGCCTACCCTCCGTATGTGACATGGATCAGAGCCAGAGAAGATGCTATAGGGATGCCGTTTCCTCCTGCCAAGCCAGAAAGCCCTCCAATGATTGAAGAGCCTACTATCGTGCCCCTTCAGCAGCATAATCAGGTGTTAGCTGAGCGAGATGAATTAAAGAGGGCAAACGAAGAACTGGAGAAAGAACTGGCGCAGCTCCGAAGCGAGAGAAACGAAGCCGTTTATTCCTTCAAGAGGCAAACAGAGCTGGTGAACCAGCTGGGGACAGACTTGACTAAGCAGATAGCTGAGCGCGAGCGCATGGGTTGAGACTTTAAAGCTGTCAACGATGTACTGGCCATGAAGAAGCAGCACTTGGATGAAGCATATCGGAGGATATCCAAGTTCAACCAGCACTGGAAGGCCTCCCTAGCCAACAGGAAAGAGTGGGAGGATAAGCTGATGCAACAGATCTCCAAGCTGAAAGCCCAGGTGAAGGCTAGTGAGAAGAGGTTTGATGAAGAAACCGCTCGCAGATGTGCCGCTAAAGGCCAGCTCAACAAAGCTCTCGCTAACCTGAAGGAGAGCAAACTGACGTTTGAATCAAAGAAGCGAAAGCTAGAAGATTGTTTCGGCGAAGGAGCATGGGAAGATTCGGTCGAAGGTCTTCAATACACCATTATACAGAGGGATTTACTCGTCGAAGGGTTGCTCACTCGGCCTGATCATGCAGAAACGAGGAAGTTGTTAGAAGAGTTTCGCGCCCGTGGCCGTGCTTGACTATTTGTATTCCTTTTGTTTTGATCGTTGTTGGATGCTGACCATCACCAGGCTTATTGGCTGAGGTCACGTTGTTGATTCATCTTGTACTCACTGACGTTGTGTACTGCCTTGATGAGCTTTCTTTATATATGAGATTGTTATTTCCATGACTGGACTCGGACTTCTTATTATCAGCACTGGCACTCAGGCACTAGGATCGGGGGGAATCTCCCCAACGCACAGACACACGTTTGCATTTGCATGAAGCATTTGCATAACGAGCACTTTGTCGTTTTTCCTAACCCTTTTGTGTTTTCAGGTTGTTTCAGGTTGTTCCAGGATTGATCAAAGACCTATCCACCGCTCTCCGACCAGAGCAAATCAAATCAGAATCATGGAGCAAGTGCAAACTGATGTTCAGGAACTCCGCGAAAGAATGGATCGCTTCATAGAGCTCATGCAAGCGGTCGCTAATGGCCAGGATCAGCTCAGAACCTTGGTTCAGCCTCTGATTTCAAGGGTCGATAGCAATGGCATACTCCATGGTGGGACTGTGCCAATCCCTCCACCAGTTGAAACCCCTCAGAATGGCGTCCCCGTGACCGGGGGGAATGGCAGTGCCAACGGAAATGTGATAGCTAACATGGGGCTCAATGGCAATACGACGGGTGTCGGTAATGGGAGTCTTGAAGCTAATGTCAATGTTGGGCTGGGCAACGACAATGCAGGTGTTGGGAATCTGTTCGGGCCTCAGCCATGGTTAGAAGACCGTCAAGACGATGTGTTCTCTCAGAGATGTGCTGAAGGGGAGCTGACCGCTGAGGCACGTCTAAGGTTCAAGGCACTCGAGGATAAGATGAGAAATATCGAGAACCAGAACACCCTGGGTGTTGATATGTCCAAGTTGGGACTGATTGCTGATTTCAAGGTGCCTCCCAAGTTCAAGGTACCTGACTTTGAAAAGTACAAGGGCACCACTTGCCCTCGCGTCCACTTGAGATCATATTACAGGAAAATGTCCGCTCATTCTGAGGACGAGAAGTTGCTGATGCACTTCTTTCAGGACAGTCTGTCCGGACCCTCCCTCGAATGGTACATGAGTGTGGAGCCTACCAGTGTGCACACGTGGAAGGACCTTGCTGAAGCATTCGTGCACCACTACCAGTACAACAGCGACTTAGCCCCGAACCGAATCCAACTGCAGAATCTGTCGCAAAGGAACAATGAAGGATTCAAGGAATACGCCCAGCGGTGGCGTGAATTGGCAGCCAGGGTTCAGCCGCCGATGGTTGAACCTGAGCTTGTGCAAATGTTCGTAGCCACCCTCCCAGGGGTTTACTATGAGAAATTGGTCAGCGGTATGTCTAGAACCTTCTTAGATCTCATTATCACGGGTGAGCACATCGAAAATGGGATCAAACTCGGGAAAATTCGAGGTGATTCATCCTCAGCTGGAGGAGGCGGAAAGAAACCTTATGGTGGCAAAAGGCGGGAAGGAGAAACGAGCGTCGTGACCAACGCTCGAAGGAAAGGTAAAGGCCCTCACTAACAAGTGGCCAGCATAACTATCCCGGCAGTTCAACAGCCACAGCAGCAGCAACCGAATCAACAAGGGTACAGAAAGTATCAGAATCGGGCGCCTCTGTCGAGCCGTCACCTCGAGACACCGCCCATGTCGTACGTGCAACTATTGCAGACTTTGCTTCAGCTACAGTTGATCCAGAAGAGAACCTTGGCTCCCTTGACAGGGGCACCTCCGCCAGGTTATGACGTGAATGCAACTTGTGAGTTTCACTCAGGGGCACCAGGCCACACAGTAGAGAACTGCAAAGCCTTCAAGCACAAGGTGCAGGACATGGTGGACGCTAAGATCATCAACTTCTCAGATAATGTGCCAAACGTCACGAAAAACCCTATGCCGAATCATAGGGGAGGTGGAGTAAACTCCATTATTGAAGACGAGAGCTTGGATTTGTTGACTGACGTCAGAGATCTGAAGACACCGCTTAGCTTCGTTAAAGCTAAGCTGATGAAAAGAGGTTTCTTTCCAGGTTGCGGAGAGCTGTTTATGGGCTGTGCGGCCAGTCCTGATGGATGTGAACAGCTGATAGAAGGAAATCAAAGTCTGATGACTGAAGGGATCTTACAGTTTAGCCGGAGGGCCGAATGTGGATCGGGAGAGGTAATGCTGAAGCAAGATGATAAGGTCGCCACCATCACCATCCCTCGCCAGACGATAACTATTTCTGCACCCAGGCCGCCCACGATTACCATCATCAAAGCTGGGCCGATACCGTTCGAGAGCACTAATGCTGTCCCATGGCATTATGGGGCTGAAGTCTACTGCAACGGATAAAAGTTGGAGCTAGAACCGTTCGGGTCGTCTTTGGAGAAACTTGCAGGAATCAGTGGTATTACTCGCAGCGGAAGAGTGTTTTCACCACCTGAGGTCGTGGCGGATAAAGCGGACAGAGCTGATGCAATTGATAAAGGTAAAAGTAAAGTCGTTAAAGAGATCCCGCGTGGGGCAGAAAAAGACTTACTTGTTAAAGACGCCGAGGAAGTCATGAGGCTGATTAAAAAGAGTGACTACAAGATTGTGGATCATCTCCATCAGACACCCTCGAAGATTTCCATCCTGAACTTGTTGTTGTGTTCTGAAGCACACCGCAACGCGCTGCTGAAGGTGTTGAACGCCGCATATGTACCGCAGGAAATATCGGTGAACCAGCTAGAAGAGGTCGTAGCCCACGTAAATGCTGGAAATGGGTTAGGTTTCACTGACCTAGAGCTGACGCCAAAAGGGAGGAATCACAATAGCGCCCTGCATATCTCGATAGAGTGCAGAGGAACGATTATGTCGCACGTGTTGGTGGACACGGGGTCGTCACTCAATGTTCTTCCGAAGAAGGCATTGATGAAGTTAGATACTCGCAGAGTGATTTGCACACCCTGTGATTTGGTTATGAAAGCGTTCGATGGAACCAAACGCCATGTTTTTGGGGAGGTGACCCTCCCAATCCAAGTCGGGCCGGAAACATTCAACGCGGTCTTTTATATTATGGACATCATGCCTGCCTACAGCTGTCTCTTGGGCCGGCCATGGATCCATTCCGCAGGTGCCGTGACCTCCATGTTGCACCAGAAACTCAAGTATGTTGTCGGAGGTAGCATCGTGACTGTTTGCAGCGAGGAAGATATAATGGTGAGCCATTTGTCGTCCTTCAAGTATGTCGAGATGGATGGGGAAATTCACGAAACTCTATGCCAAGCGTTCGAAGCTGTCAAAGTCAAGGACATAGCGCCTGCAATCACTGAAAAGCCAGATATGACTCTCTCTTCATTCAAGGAAGCCCGGGCTGTTGTCCAAGCCGGATCTACCCCAGGGTGGGGGCGAATTTTGGAGATACCTAACAAGCAAGACAAGTTTGGGTTGGGATATTCTCATGGAGCTGAAGCCTCCTCTTCTAGCAGTGCGTCGCGAGGTAAAGGGCCGATCTAGTTTACCAGTGGCGGGGTGATTTTTGAAAGCATCAACGCGGTGTCTGAAGACAGCGGAGATAGCGACTCTGATCTCGACGCTTGGATCCAGCCAAGCAAGCCAGGACAGGGCCTTACCAATTGGTCCGTCAAAGATATCATCCAGATGACAAGCGAAGAGTAATGATTTACTTTTTCCAATCATTGTACAACCCTATGTCCTACCCGAGGCATAGTGGTTTTATTGTCAGGGCCTTGTTGGATTATGTACATGCATTTTATCAATAAATCAAAAGGCGTTTTTCTTCATATTCAAATATTGTGATCTCTGTTATTCCTGTTTTATATTTTTTTTGAAAAACAATAAAATGGCAATGGGGTTTGTGCTAACCTGCATATCCTTGTTTTAAGCTTAACCCCTGTTATTGCAGGATCCACATAGCAGATGACATCGACTTTGGACCTTCTACGACTCACTTCGACTTTGATTTCCCGATCTATCAAGCCGAAGAAGAGATTGATGAAGACGAAGACCTTCCCGAAGAGTTGGCCCGCTTGTTGAAACAAGAGGAGAAAGTTATTCTGCCTCATGAAGAGGAGATCGAGATTGTGAATCTGGGTTCTGAAGAACTCGTCAGAAACGCCAGGATAGGGGCTGCATTACAGAGTGATGTCAAGCAGAGATTGGTCGAGATGCTAAGAGAGTATAGTGACATTTTTTCTTGGTCATACGAAGATATGCCCGGACTTGACACTGACATTGTGGTCCACCACTTGCCGCTGCGAGAAGATTGCCCTCCCGTTAAGCAGAAGCTTAGGAGGACGCAACCAGATATGGCCGTTAAGATCAAAGAAGAAGTGCAGAAACAGCTTAACGCTGGCTTCTTAGCGGTCACTACTTACCCTCCGTGGGTCGCCAACATAGTGCCTGTACCGAAGAAGGACGGTAAGGTGCGAATGTGCGTCGATTATCAGGATTTGAATAGGGCGAGCCCTAAAGATGACTTCCCGCTGCCTCATATTGATATGTTGGTCGACAATACAGCGCAGTTCTCCGTGTTTTCGTTCATGGATGGCTTCTCTAGTTACAACCAGATCAAGATGGCGCCGGAGGACATGGAGAAAACGACGTTTATCACTCCCTGGGGAACATTTTGCTACAAGGTAATGCCTTTCGGTCTGAAGAACGCAGGGGCCACTTACCAACGAACAATGGTAACTTTGTTTCATGACATGATTCATCATGAGATTGAAGTCTATGTTGATGACATGATTGCGAAGTCCCAAACGGAGGAGGGGCATCTGGTCAATTTGCTGAAGCTTTTTGAGAGGCTTAGGAAGTTCAGGTTGAGGCTGAATCCTAACAAGTGTACTTTCGGAGTACGGTCCGGAAAGTTACTGGGGTTTATCGTGAGCGAAAGAGGCATCGAGGTTGATCCTGCGAAGATTAAAGCGATACAAGAAATGCTAGTGCCAAAAACAGAAAAAGAAGTTCGTGGTTTCCTGGGTAGAATAAACTACATTGCAAGGTTTATTTCTCAGCTCACGGCGACGTGTGCACCGATGTTCAAACTGTTAAAGAAAGATCAGGCGATTATCTGGAATAAGGATTGCCAGAAGGCATTCGACAAGATAAAACAGTATCTGTAGGAACCTCCAATCTTGATACCCCCAGTGGCTGGACGGCCCTTAATCATGTACTTGACAGTTCTTGAGAATAGTATGGGGTGTGTTCTCGGTCAGCACGACGAGACAGGCAGAAAGGAGCATGCCATTTACTACTTGAGTAAAAAGTTCACAGACTGTGAATCTCGTTACTCGATGCTGGAGAAAACGTGTTGCGCACTAGCCTGGGCTGCCAAACGTTTACGACAGTACATGCTCAACCACACAACCATGCTAATTTCGAAGATGGATCCGATCAAGTACGTCTTCGAGAAGCAAGCGCTTTCGGGCAGGATTGCCAGATGGCAAATGGTGTTGACGGAATATGACATTCAGTACGTTTCCCAGAAGGCCATCAAGGGAAGCGTATTGTATGATTACCTTGCCGAACAGCCGATCGAGGATTACCAGCCGATGAAATTTGAATTCCCTGGCGAGGACATCATGTTTCTTAAAGCGAAGGATTGCGATGAGACGTTGCCCGACGAGGGGCCAGATAGGAAATCCCAGTGGAAATTGATATTTGACGGGGCGGTTAATTCTTACGGAAGTGGCATAGGGGTGATCATCACGACTTCCCACGGATCCTACATCCCGTTCACTGCGAGACTGACGTTTCCAGTCACCAATAATGAAGCGGAGTACGAAGCATGCATTATGGGTCTAGAAGAGGCAATTGATTTGAGAATCAAGAACCTAGATGTATATGGTGACTCGGCACTTGTGATCAACCAGATTAAAGGGGAGTGGGAGACTCGTCAATCAAATTTGGTGTCGTACATGAACTATGCCAGAAGGCTACTTCCGTTCTTTGATCGAGTGGAACTCCATCATGTGCCCAGAGCAGAAAACCAGATGGTTGATGCCTTAGCCACATTGGCTTCGATGTATAAATTCAATTTTTGGAATGAAGCTCCAAGAATTGTCCTTTCTCGTCTTGATAGACCTGCATTCGTCTTTGCGATCGAGGAAGCCTCTGACGGCAAGCCATGGTTCCATGATATCCAGACTTTCCTTATGACTAAGGAGTATCCTGCGGGAGCGTCAACTCAGGATAAGAAGACTCTGAGGAGGCTGTCTGGAAACTCCTATCTCAATCCTGATGGAGTGTTGTATAAAAGAAACCACGATCTTGTGCTACTCAGATGTGTATATGAGAAAGAGGTGAGTATGCTCATGGAAGAAGTCCATGAAGGCACATTTGGTACGAACGCTGGCGGGCATGCTATGACAAGAAAGATCCTGAGAGCAGGATACTACTGGCTGACGATGGAATCGGATTGCTTTAAATTCGCGAAGAGATGTCATAAATGCTTGATTTATGCTGATAAAGTTCATGTGCCGCCGTGCCCGTTAAATGTTATGTCCTCCCCCGTGGCCGTTCTCCATGTGGGGCATCGACATGATAGGCAAGATCGAGCCTACTGCATCTAACGGTCATCGCTTCATTCTAGTAGCTATCGACTACTTCACCAAGTGGGTGGAGGCAGCCTCGTACGCTAATGTGACCAAGCAGGTGGTGGCTAAATTCATAAAGAGGGATATCATCTGTCGTTATGGAGTTCCCGAGCGGATCATTACTGATAATGGTTCGAATCTGAATAACAAGATGATGAAGGAGCTGTGCCAGAGTTTCAAGATTGAACACCACAACTCATCTCCTTACCGGCCGAAGATGAATGGCGTCGTTGAAGCGGCCAATAAGAACATAAAGAAGATTGTTCAGAAGATGGTTGTGACCTACAAAGATTGGCACGAGATGTTGCCATTTGCATTGCACGGTTATCGTACAACGGTACGTACATCAACCGGGGCAACTCCTTTCTCCTTGGTGTATGTTATGGAAGCTGTCCTACCGTTAGAAGTGGAGATCCCTTCTTTGCGAGTTTTGGTTGACGTGAAACTCAACGAGGCAGAATGGATTAAGAACCGACTGAACCAACTCAGCCTGATGGACGAGAAGAGGTTAGCATCGATTGCATATGGTCGTCTGTACCAAAGCCGAATGAAGAAAGCTTATGATAAGAAGGTGCGTCCTAGAAGCTTTCAGACGGGTGATCTCGTCCTGAAGAAGATTCTTCCTCCACACTCCGATATCCGGGGCAAGTGGACTCCCAATTACGAAGGTCCGTACGTCGTCAGCAAGGTCTTCTCGAGAGGAGCTTTGTTGTTATCCACGATGGATGGCGAAGATTTTGCATCCCCGGTGAACGCGGACGCAGTTAAAAAATACTTTGCTTAAAAAATGACCCGCTGGAAAGAAAAAGAGTATTCAGGCAAAAATGGGGCATCCCAGCGAACCATAAAAAAGGAAAAAGGTTCGGGCAAAAATTAAGGATATAAAGGAAAAATGTACACCCCGCAAAGTCGAAAACCTGGAAGGGCGGCTTAGGCAAAAAAGGGTATCCCGGTGAATTGAAAACCCGCAAAGGGCGGTTCACGCAAAAATTAGGGATTTGAAAAAGCAAATGACTGCGTTCCGCGTATGGACTGTATTTGTTTAGTGGTTTGGAGGACCTGAGGGTCGTTCATCTGAATCAATCTCTTCTGAAGCTGAAGCGTCGGAGAAGTATCGAAGTCGAGTGGGTCATAGAAGGATCAACTCATGGTGTTCGTCTACGCCTCGTTGCTAACATTTGTATATAATGATGTATATTTATGTTCTATTTTTGCGTGGCTTTCTCATTCCAGGAGCTTGCATCTGTTGTAAAACATTTTTACCCATTCAGGGGTTCGTTATCAATAAAATGTATACTATTCAGCAATTCTATTTGTCTGTTTAGCATTTATCTGTTTTGTTTGCGAAAAAGAACGCCGATGTTTTTGACAAAATGCGCATATGTAAACTTACTGGCCCAGGCCTCTGATTGGTGAAACAATGAATTACTTGAACATTGTCACAAGATGATAACCTTGATATCTCCCTTTGAGAAGGGCATCTTGTCTGTTTGTTTATGTTGGTGCAGGTGTAGCATGTACCAGGTAGTGCGTCGTATGCACCCCCAAGCAGGATGATTCCTCCTTCTCCAGCAAAGTTCAGCAGCCTCTCCCCGCAGAATCTGAACAGGAGATCGTGAGCATTGATATGTCTCCCCAGGCAGAGAAGATTCTCTCCCCAGCCAAGTACATCCTGAAGGAATGTCGTCTCCCCAGCTGAGTCATACGATGAAGTGTGCAGCAAGCGATAGTTCCAGACTGAAGTCCCCAGCGGAATTGAGATTCCCCGCAGAGTCGTACTCTCCCCCGAAGCAGGATGATTTCTTCTTCTCCATCCGAGTTTGCAAATCCCCAAGAGAGCCGAGTCCTTGGAAGCAGTTCGGGCCATGATTGGTTTTCCCCAGTAGAGTGTTGAATAGCCGATGCTGTATTTCCCCGCCGGAGTCGTTATCTCCAGGGAAGTGGCCGTGAAGGCCGTGCAGTTTATTTCTGCGATTGACATCGCTTTCCTCAGGAGGTCCGGGTTTTCATAGAGCTTCGTTCCCCTGCATCAGTCAACTGATATTTGCTTCCCTGTGCGGAGTCCGATTGAGATCGGCGTGACCTTTTCTCCGTGGCAGGATGATTCCTTCCTCCACCAGAGTGTTTCTTTCTCCTTGACAGGAGGATTCTCCCTTCGGCATTTATTTTGCTGACGGGGCCGTAGCATTTTGCATGATTCCATAGCACTTATCATAAACGCGAAGCATTTCCACCGTGTGGAGCATTGCGGCATATGCATACTAAGCATGAGCTAGGTCGTTACCATTCTTGTTTTGCAGGTGTTCCTCCGCAAAGTCGTTACTCAAGATGATTCTTGAATTCTCCCCAGCAAGGTTGTTTGCTTAAGATGATTCTTAAAATCCCCAGTGAAAGCCGCCAGAGAGGGTTGCTCAAGTTGATGCTTAGAGTCCCCGGCAGAGTGTTTGCTCAGGATGATTCCTGAAATCTCCAGCAGAGTTATTGGTTCAGGACGCTTCTTGAAGTCCCCGACGAAGTTATTTGTTCAAGATGATTCTTGATTTCCTCAGCAGAGATGATTCACCCAGAATAATTTTTGGATCCCCATAGCAGAGTTACTTGATAGTTCTCCAGAATCCCCAGCGGAGATGTGTCATCCCCAACAGGTCTTAAACATAGAAGTTGAGACTTCCCTTGAAGACTTGATGATTGAAGTCCGACCATATGGGCGAAGCAGTTCCCCCAGCTGATGCGGAGTGCCTGATGGCAGAAGTTCGGATATCCCCCAAGTGGTTCATGATTGACCGAGAATTCTATTCCCGACTTACTGATGAAGTCCGGCTGATGCCCGAAAGTTTTCGTGGAATGCCCGACGGCATGATTAAATTGATGGATGACCTAATGAGTCCCGAGGAATCCTGATACCTGACGGCATGATCGACCATGTATTACCGGTTACCGTATGACCAATTCTCCGGCTAGTTGCCGTGCAGCTAATATTTCAGTCTTCGAAGATTTGTTCCCATCAGAGTACCGTGTACTTGTGCAGTTGGCAAATTTATGGGTTTGTCGGTATTCAACCGTCTTTTACCTTGATTGGTTGAGAGCCGTTCACTTCTCACCCAGTCAGGTTCAAGCCGTTTGAATAGGGGCAGCTGTTGCACCCCAAAATTTGACCAACATTTCTTTACCTAGCTTATGTTTCATTTCATTCACATTAGCATTATCATTTGCATTTCATTGACATGTATGCAGGAGATCAAGAGGTATGATTACTAACCAATAGCTATACAAGACTATTAAGCTAGCCAAGAAGGTTATTCAAGTGTTCAAGGGTTGATATCCTTGTCAGAGAAGATAAAAGATCCTCAGAGAGAGTGGTTGAAACCAAGAGTGTGTGCCTCCTAACTTGAGAGTTGTGGGAAGCTCATCAGATGATTCTGAAGCCAAGAATGTGGACTTGAAGCCTTGAGAGAGCTTATGAGATGTCTTGAAAGCCATCATGAAGCCTAGACAGGTCATTGTGCAAGATTAAGAAGACTCAGCCATGAGTGTTGTAATTAGGGTTTGACTGGGTCAACCCTAGGTCAACTGATGATTTGAGCAAGGTTGAGACCTAATTCAAGAGCTATGTGATCATGGATTGACACATTGAGATGTTATAAGGATGATTCCAAGGTTAACTCATCATGATTGAAGAGTTTGAGAAGTTTCAAGCTAGGGTTTCTAAGGCTTGACAGTGTAAAATCCCATAATTAGACCCCTATCTTCAAGGCAGTTTAGCCCAAGATGTGATTGTCATATCATCTTTCCCCCAACATGAATGTTGTATAGCTTATTCTTAGCTTTCATTTGAGTACTAGAAGTCCTTGATAGGATTTGTAGAGCTCAAGTTATGACTTTGACAAGTTACAGGACATCTGAGGTATGTGAATCTGGGGGCTTGAAAGTTACCCAACTTGCCTCAAACTTTTGCCCAAGAAGGATGATTCCTATGAACTTTTGGTAAACATTAATGTTGTTCCTTATCTTCTTAGATTTATATAGAGTACTACAAGTCCTTGATAGGATTTGTATAACTCAAGTTATGGCTTTGACAAGTCAAGGGCATTTTGGTCATTTGGAGATTACAGGTCATTTCAAGCATAAGGCCATAACTCCTATTTCCAAGCTTCAAATGGAAAAATATTCAACATCAAACTTGCTCAAAATGATGTTTTAATGCTAGTAAGGAGGTCATGAGATGTTGTAAATGATTGTAGCTCAAAGTTGCAAAAATGACCTAAAATAAGGGCATAAGTTAAATAAACCAAAGTTGGAAATTGATATTTTCAACCTACACATCCAAACCATGGCATGTAATATATCATTTTGACTCTAGAAAACATTTTAAGAACATTTGTTTAGCCACATTTTTGAGTTGAGATTGAATTTGTGGACTTGCTTTGAAAAGCACTTGCTTGCATATTAAGTAACACTTGCAAAACTCAAAATCAAGGCATGAGTAAGGCCCTTGGCAAGCTAATCATTTTCAAAATGTCACTAGAGGAGAAATTAGGAGAGAGTGGGATTGATTCCAAGCTACAAACAGAATTGTGCATGTCATGATACATGATTGAAAATCTCATGACATGAGAAGTGGAAAATCTCATTGGAAGGATCTAGAGGGTTCTAGATCATCCAAACATCATCTATATAAGGAATAGAGTTGATCCATTGCAGAGGTTGGTGATTATTGAAGGAGAGAGCATAGATTGAGATTGAATTTCCATAGCTTGCAAGTGAATTCTGTTTCACCAAATTCCTCAATTTCCATCCATTTTCTCGATTGAAACTTCTTCCATGGATGTCAAGGAGTGATTCCAGATCATTTTCAAGAAGAATTTGTGGCTGAATAGTGTATGAGCAAGTGAACTTCTCCACCTGCAACTCACCATCGGGTTTCAAGATTCAAGCACTTTCAGCTGGTTCTTTTGCATACAGAAGCAAGGAGGAGGTTCATTGATCGTGTCTGCAAGATTGTAGAGCTTGAATTGGAGGTTTAAGGCATTTGTTCAACCAAGATTTTCAGGTTGGTAACTTTCTTCCTATAGCATGATTTAGGTAGAATTAGGTTGAATTAAGGTGCTAGATTCATTGTAGAATGGTGTAGGATGGATTTCAGATATCTAATTTGATAATTAGAGACAAAATAGGGGAATTACCATTTTCGGTTGAGATTGGGATATGATGAATCTTGAGGTTTCAGAGGAAACCAAAGGTATGGTTGAATTCGTGGCAAGATTTGGGACAAGATTCATGTTGTGACCATTTGCAATGGAGGTCTGTGGAGAGAACTAGGGTTGGGGATGGTGACCGGAGCTCCACCGATGGTGGCAGGAGCTGGGCGCGAAGTTCAGATGTTTGAAAGGTAGAAGATGATGTTTGCGCCATTGGATCTTGTTTTGACTTGGACTTTGAGGCTCATCCAACGGCCACGTTTTAAGCTTAGTTTGTGAAGGATCTGAAGGCATGAAACGCACCGTTTCATTTATTCAGGCGTTTTGGGCTTAGTGAGCTAAGTGATATCCACACCCCCCAGCGAGCCCAATCCATGATTTGTACTGATTCTGATTACTATCCACACCGTGCCTTTATTCTTTTATTTGGATTTTCTTTATTTTTTCATTTTTATCCATGGTTCTTGAAAAATTCATAATAAATTGAAAATTAATCCAATTAAACCCATTCGTTTTGCATTTTACTCATGATTGAGTCTAGTATTTTTTAGCGAAAAAATATTTTCATTTCATGTATTTTATGATTTAATGGGAATTTTACATTTTAATTGATATTAAAATGGTTATGTTTGATGCATATTTTTGTGGAATTTTGTGTGATCACTTGGTGATGATTTTGAGCCTAATTTTTTGTGTGTGATTAGGTTAGACATGTATGATCCCATAGAATGTTTCTCACATTTTTGTGATGAAAATAGGTGTGCTTTCTAGATTGATATTTAGGTGCTTCCTTTTAAGGTTTAGGTTTGATACCTTGTAATGTAGAATTTAGTTCTAGGTCTAATTTGATGGTTTGATCTCTGAAATTAATGTGGTAGAGTCATGATTGACCTAGGTTCCCATAGATATTTTTGTAGGATTTTACAATTGATTTTAGTATTTTAGTTAGGACTAACTTTAGTACTAGGTTTTAGGTGATCCTAACTTAATAATTCAACGAGTTTAACTACCTTAGTCCCCTTAGATTAGGGTTTGTGCTTGGTTTGCCTTTGGTTGAGATTGAAGACAAGTTGAAGACAAGGTGAGGATGCTTGAAGTTGCTTGGAGCTAGGAGTTGCTTGTGCCTGAAGGTTTCTGATGAAGGTTTAGGAGATAGGAGACATAGGGAGAGCCTTATAGTTAGAATGATTTCTTTCACAAACATGGAAAGCATCTTGTGCTTCCATTCCTCCCAATGACTAAAAGTCCTTCTCAGATATTCACATCCCTCCTTTGGAGGGATGAGTGGCTTTATCTGAGAAGTAGAACTTTGAGGGAACCAGTCTCTCATAATGATGAACCCTTACAGGCTTCCTTTGGTTGCCAGTAAGCTGTTTATCATTTCCCCTCATCCTGTTAAATCGATTATCTTCTGGTTCGAGTATCTTGAAAGATGTTGGACTTGAGTTTGAAGTTAAGGACTTCACTGAAGAGTGTGGAGGAGGATGATTCCTTGAGCATTGCCATTGCAGCTGAAGCTTGAAGAGCAAGAAGAGCAAGTTGATACTTGAAGATTCAATTGAGATTGGGTGATGAGCTGAGGCTTAGAGAACTGAAGGATGAAGTTGACACTTCCATATTGTTGAAGACTACTCTGAGAAGCTGAAGCTTGTAGGACAAGAAGACCAAGTTGATACTGGTAAAGCAAAGAGAGCTGAAGCTTGAGGACTGATTAGATACCCATGAAGAGGATTCAATTGAGATTGAATGTAGAGCTGAGGCTTGAGGAATAAAGGACAAGTTGATACTTACACTGATGCATTGAGAGCCTGAAGGAATCAATTTGATGCTTGATATTAGGGTTGAAGCCTGAAGGTGGAACTGACTGAGGAGTTGAAGCTTGAAGAAGGAGAATAAGTTGAAACTTATGTTGATGGATTGAAACCCTGGAGAAGCAAGTTGATACTTGGCATGAAGGGTGATTGAAGTTTGAAGACTGAGTTGCTGTCAGAAAAGCTGAAGCTTGGAAATTGAAAGAGGGAGTTGTTGATCTGCTTTCTTGTCTGTCTTCTTTTCTGTGCTGATGTGCCATGTTTGACTTGCTTGATGCATTAGAATAAGTCCATATCTAGACTAACTTTACGCTAGGAGCATGATTGCACTAGAGGTTGAGTTGCTCCCTCTGCTTGTATTGTTACTGTATGGCTTTGCTTGCGGGTATTCGGTAGAGCCCGACTCCCTTGCCCATGTGGTTTCTGTTTACTTGATAGCATGTATTTCTTCTGTATGATTGCAACTTATTCTATTTTGCTTGATAGCATGTATTTCTTCTTTACGATTGCAGTTATTCATATCTGGCTTAAGGTTGAGATGAGCTTGTGGAGGCTACTGCCCCACATACATTTCCTCCCTCACTTGCATTGCATGCATTTTACTGTTTACCGTTTACTGTTTAAGCTGATGCTTTATCTGTTTTTGTTTATCATTGACATGATCCCTTAGGAATCTCACTCCCTTTGATAAGGAAGTGATGATAGAACTTTAGGTTGAAACCTATGCATGATAACTTAGGAGTTCCCTGTTTCAAACATGAACCATAGGATGAATCCATGGCATGACAACAGTAGGACTTGATAGTCTCCCTTTAGTTGATCCTGTTCTCTTCTCATCTCAAAACAAATTAAGATACAGTAATCATGAATGATTTCTTTCGTACGTTACGAGCCTTAAGCTATCTGAGAAGGGATTGTTGGAGAGCCTCTTTTCAACAGTCTGGATGTTTAGTATGGCACCCTTTGGGTGACATGCGACGCATTCACTCTCAGGTCATAGTCTTTAGTGCGATTGA
This sequence comes from Lathyrus sativus, assembly GCA_963859935.3. NCBI lineage: Eukaryota > Viridiplantae > Streptophyta > Magnoliopsida > Fabales > Fabaceae > Lathyrus > Lathyrus sativus. The sequence goes on from OZ012739.1 coordinate 271,724,424, forward strand.
AATTGCAAACACAATAAAAAACACTTCTTCCGTAAAAGACAGAAAACAAACTTCAAACATTTTTGCCCCGTGGGCCCATCATTCAAAGGAAGCTTTTCTGAAGAAAATAGTGTCGTTAAACTTCCGCGCCAACGCAAATAGGCTTTGTCCCTAACTGCTGGAACTGATGTTTAACCCTACTCGATAAAACAGATGAATCTGAATTCCCGTAATCCGTATTATCCCGAACTACGTAAGCTCTGATCTCTCATATCTGTTGAGAGTACGTAGGCACAATACTGATGTATTGGCGAGCCACCTTCCCCGTAAACCGTAGTAGGTCGAACTACGTTGACTCTGATTTCTCATTCTCTGATGAGAATACGTAGGCATAAAGCGCGACGCTTTGCCGAGTCATTTTTCTTTTCTGTTTAAGCCAGCCTTGATAGGTAGATAGATAAACCAACTCGTCCAGTAAACACAACAAGCGTGGATCCCGTCGAGTATGACGGACGTGAGGGGTGCTAATACCTTCCCCTTGCGTAACCGACTCCCGAACCCAGACAACGGTTGCGATGACCTTGTCTTACCCTTTTCATCAGGTTTTTCCGATCGTTTCCTTTCCCGCTCTGAGGGATAAATAACGAAAGGTGGCGACTCTTCTGTTCTGCCGGCACCTTATTTTCGCGGAAGCGACAATGTTGACCGAGAACACAACCCATACTGTTCTCAAGAACCGTCAAGTACATGATCAACGGTCTCCTGGCTACTAGGGGTATCAATATCGGAGGTTCCTGCATGTATTCTTTTATTTTTTCAAACTCCTTTTGACAATTTTCGTTCCAGACAATTGCCTGATCTTTTTTCAACAGTTTAAACATCGGCTTACACGTGGCTGTGAGGTGAGATATGAACCGGGCAATATAGTTCAACCTCCCCAAAAAGCCACGAACCTCTTTCTATGTTCTTGGCACTGGCATTTCTTGTATCGCTTTTATTTTTGCAGGATCAACCTCTACTCCTTTTTCAATAACAATGAACCTCAATAGCTTTCCAGATCTCACCCCGAAGGTACACTTATTAGGATTCAGCCTCAGCCTGAATTTCCTAAGCCTCTCAAACAATTTCAGAAGATTCACCAGATGATCCTCCTCCGTATGGGATTTGGCAATCATATCGTCAACATAGACCTCGATCTCTTTATGCATCATGTCATGAAAGAGTGTCGTCATAGCACGTTGATATGTTTCCCCAGCGTTCTTCAAACCAAAGGGCATCACTTTGTAGCAGAACGTTCCCCACGGGGTAACGAAAGTTGTTTTCTCCATATCCTCCGACGCCATCTTAATATGATTATAGCCCGAAAAGCCATCCATGAAGGAAAACACAGAGAATTGAGCAGTATTGTCGACCAATACGTCAATATGAGGAAGCGGGAAGTCGTCCTTAGGGCTCGCCTTGTTCAGATTCCGATAGTCAACGCACATCCGCACCTTACCATCTTTCTTTGGTACAGGTACTATATTGGCGACCCAAGGAGGATAAGTTGTAACAGCTAGAAAACCAACGTCCCACTGTTCTTGCACTTCCTCTTTAATCTTTACGGCCATATCTGGTTTCGTTCATCTGTGCTTCTGCTTGACCGGCGGACATTCTTCATGCAATGGCAAGCGGTGGACCACAATATCAGTGTCTAACCCAGGCATATCATCATAGGACCAAGCAAAGATTTCATTATACTCTCGAAGCATCTCGAAAAGTCTCTGCTTGATATTGCTTTGTAGCGCAGCCCCTATCCTGACATTCCTGACAACTTCTTTCGAACCCAAATTGACAACCTCAATATCCTCCTGACGAGGCAGAATGATTCTCTCTTCTTGTTTCAAAAGACGAGTCAGCTCTTCTGATAAGTCGTCGTCCACAACAATCTCTTCCTTGGCTTGGAATATCGGATGCTCAAAGTCGAAGCGAGTCATAGGGAGTTTTTGATCGGTGTCATCTGAAATATAGATCCTGAAAGAGAAAGGGTTAAATTATTCAAATGATATGTAAATGAAGCACGCAATCACCTTGCCATTTTATTGATAAAAATAAAAAGCATAAAAACAGGGATCACAAAATTTGCATGAGAAAAACGCCTTTATTTGATGATTAAAACAAAGCATACACATAAACAAGTAGGCCTTAAAACAAAATCATTATGCCCCGGGTAGGACATAGGATTGTACAATAATCGAAAAACAAGGCATTACTATTTCGTCGTCACTTGAATAAAGTCCTGAATAGACTAGTTGCATAGGCTTTGTTCTGGCTCGCTGGGCTTGATCCATGAATCCATGTCACAGTCTCTATCTCCATCTCCACTGTCAGACACATCATTAGTTGTTTCAAAACTGACTCCCCCTAGAGTAAACACAATCGGCCCTTTGAACCTTGGAGCGCTCTGGGAAGAAGATGACGACGACGGGCGATACCCTAAGCCAAACATGTCCTGCTTAATAGGAATCTCCAGAACTTGACCCCAACCTTTGGTTTCTCCAGCCTGAACTACCGCTTGGGCTTCTCTGTACGAAGACTTACCCACCTCTGGTCCACTACTTATGATAGGAGATTTGTCTCTCATCTGCACCCCTGCAAAGGCTTGGCACAATGTCTCATGGATCTCCCCATCCACTTCGACATATTTGAACAACGACAGGTGACTTACCAAGATGTCTTCCTGCCCACACATGGTGACAATTCTACCACCGACCATGTACTTAAGCTTTTGGTGCAACGTAGACGTTACAGCCCCTGCAGAGTGAATCCAAGGTCGTCCAAGCAAACATCTATAAGGTGGCTGTATGTCCATGATATAAAACACGGTATCAAACACTTCCGGGCCGACCTAGATGGGTAAAGTCAGCTCTCCAAACACGGACCTTCTAGTCCCATCGAAAGCTCTCACTACCAAGTCACTTGGTGTGCAAATTATACCTCGGGTATCCAGCTTCAACAGTCCCTTCTTGGGCAAAACATTCAAGGACGAACCAGTGTCAACCAGGACATGAGACATGACAGTGCCCCTACACTCAAATGAGATATGCAACACACTGTTGTGGTTGCGGCCCCTGGGTGTCAAATCAAAATCTGTAAAGCCAAGGCCATGCCCCGCATTCACGTGCGCAATCACTCCTTCGAGCTGATTAACGGATATCTCCTGGGGTACACAAGCAGTGTCAAGGGCTTTCAGCAAAGCGTTCCGGTGAGCCTCGGAACAAAGCAACAATGACAAAATCGAGATTTTGGAAGGCGTCTGCTGCAGATGATCGACAATTTTGTAATCACTCTTCCGAATTAATCTCATAAATTCTTCCACATCCTTAGTCAAAGACTATTTTTCCTTCTCTTGAGAAGATCCTCCTTCATTGACTTTACCCTTCCCTTTGGCAATTCTCTCAGCTTCTACTTCTGGTGACGCAAAAATTCTACCACTGCGGGTTATGCCCCCTGCCCCCTGCCCCCACAAGGTTATCAACTGACCCTACCGGCGGGCTTTCCAGGTTAATCTTCTCCCCATTGCAGTAAACTTCCGCCCCATAGTTCCAAGGGATGGCTTTAGTGCTTTCATATGGAACGGGTCCAGCTTTGGTTATCGTAATGGTCGGCCTCTCTGGAGGCGCCGATATCGTGACAGTCTTAAACGGGATCGTAACTGTTGCAACTTCGCCCTGCCTTTTAGCTATCGCCTCAACAGGCTTCCTTTCAGCAGTAGGGTCGAATTGCAGTGTACCCTCATTAATCAGCCCTTGAATACCTCTCCTTAAGCTATCACAACCCTCAGGCCGGGCTAAACAGTCAACACAGTCCGTATCACAACCAGGGAACACTCCCCCTTTCAGCAATCTGTTCTTGACATAACCCAGAGGCGTCTTCAATTCATTTACGTTCATAACCAAATTCAGACTGGTATCTTCCAACACTGCACCCACCTGTGCAGATCCGCGAGACGACATCGGATTTTTCTCAATGTTGGGTGTCTCATTACCAAAGTTTATAGCCTTGCTATCTATCAAATCCTGCACCTTATGCTGGAACGCATGACAGTTCTCTATGGTGTGACTGGGTGCCCCGGAGTGAAATTCATAATGTGTATTGGTGTCATAACCAAAAGGAGGCGTGCCCTTCAGCGGAGCCAACGTCCTTTTCTCAACAAGATGCAGTTGGAATAAAGTTGGAAGAAGCTGAGCATACGGTAGTGGAGGTGCATCAAATACTCTTTTCACGGCCCTATCCCGACCTTGGAACCTTTGCGGCGCAGAATTCTGTTGTCCCTGTTGCTGCTGTGGCTGTTGTTGCTGCTGTTGAGGTACAAGAATTGTCACACTGGCGACCTGCTGCCTGCGCCAATTCTGATTTCTATCCCTTCTCCGGGCGCTGTATACTGAGTTAGTGTCTCCTTGTTTCTTATTCCCAAAAGCCCTTTTACCACCTCCAGCTGAGGTTGATTCTCCTGCTTGAATCTTACCGAACTTAACTCCGTTCTCTATATGTTCCCCCAAGAGTATCAGCTCAGAAAAATTAGCCGTCGTACAATTCATAAGCCTGTCATAATACAACCCAGAGAAAGTGCCCACAAACATATCCACCAACTCACGCTCTACCATGGGTGGGTGCACCCTGGCTGCAAGCTCACGCCACCTCTGGGCGTACTCTTTAAAACTCTCACCATTCTTCTGAGAAAGATTTTGGAGTTGGACCCTGTTCGGCGCAAGGTCGCTGTTATATTGGTAGTGCTTTACAAAAGCTTCCGCCAACTCTTTCCAGCTACCAATTTGAGTAGGCTCTAACCCCATATACCATTCCAATGACGGTCCAGACAAGCTATCTTGGAAAAATGCATCAGCATCTTTTCGTCATCGGAATAGGCAGACATTCTCCGATAATAAGACCGTACATGAACTCTTGGGCAAGTATCCCCCTTATACTTGTCGAAGGTGGGCGCTTTGAACTTGAGTGGCACCCTCAAACTAGGAACCAACCCCATATTAGCCATGTCCAACCCCGTGGAATTCTGATTAGCAAGATTCCTCATCTGTTCTTCCAACATCTTGAACCTTCGGTCATTGTTAGTTGGCATCTCAAGATCCCTTCCTGGCGGAGGGAAAGCATCTTCTTGACGATCCTCGCCCCAATGAGAATCCCCGTTATCATACCCAACATAAGCAGCATTAGGACCAAAACCAGTCTGATTGAACCTGGGACCATACCCCATATTACCAAAACCCGGAATGCCAGCACCTGGCCCGAAACCAGCGTTGTGAGCACCCATTCCAACCCCATTGTTGCTTGCGTTGCCAAAACCTGCGTTACCAAAGCCCTGATTTCCATAACCCTGATTGGCACCACCAAACCCAGCATTGACAGCACCAATACCTACACCAGTGTTGCCAGCACCAACACCAAAACCAGCATTCCTAGTTCCAACATTAAAACCAACATTTCCAGCTCCAACATTCCCGTTGGTTTCCACATGCCTGTTACCATTACCAGTCACATTCCCATTCCTAGCTCTGTTACTGTTCTCAGTCGTATTGAGGACAACCACTGGTACAGCATCACCAGCTTGGAGAGTCTCGCCATGAGGAGGATCAGTAGCAACTCCGCCATGTAGCACACCCTAACTGTCAACCCGGGCAATCAGAGGCTGCACATGAGTTTGAAGCTGCTTTTGGCCCTTGGCCACAGTTTCCATCGCCTGCATGAACTGCGCCATCCTATCGCGCATCTCCTGCATCTCAGTTTGCATTTGATTCATAACTTTTTTATAGTTACTTCTCGTAGAGTAGCGATGAATTCATTGATCGGCAATACTGAAACCTGCATCGACAAAGGGTTAGGAAACATCTCAAGGTACCTGCTATGCAAATGATTTATGCAAATGCAAACATGTGTCTGTGCATTAGGGAGATTTCTCCCCCGATTCTAGTGCGAGAGTGTCAGTGCTGATAATAAGAAGTCCGGACCCAGTCATTAAAATAACACCTCATATATATATATATATATATATATATATATATATATATATATATATATATATATATATATATATATATATATATATATATATATATATATATATATATATATATATATATATATATATATATATATATATATATATATATATATATATATATATATATATATATATATATATATATATATATATATATATATATATATATATATATATATATATATATATATATATATATATATATATATATATATATATATATATATATATATATATATATATATATATATATATATATATATATATATGGCCCAACAAGGCAGCAGTACAAGGTCACTGAATACATGGAGAATCAATAGCATGACCTCGACCAACAGGCCTGGTGATGGTCAGCCTACAACAACGATCAGAAAATACAAAGGGTTACAAAGATAATTAAGTGCGACAACAGGCACGAAACTCCTCTAGCAACTCTTTTGTTTTGGGATGATCAGGCCGAGTGTGTAACCCTTCAACAAGCAAATCTCTCTACATAATAGTGCACTGGAGACCTTCCACAGAATCTTCCCACGCGCTTTGGCCAAACAGTCTTCTAACCTTCGCTTCTTAGACTCGAACATCTGCTTGCAATCTTTCAGGTTAGCGATAGCTTTGTTTAACAGGTCTTCAATGGCATATCTGCGAGCAGTTTCCTCATCAAACCTCTTCTCACTGGCCTTCACCTGAGTCTTCAATTTGAAGATCTGTTGTTTCAGTTTTTCCTCCCTCTCCTTGTTGCTGGCTATAGTGGAATTCCACTGTTGATTGAATTTGGAGATTCTCCGGTATGCCTTATCCAGATTCTGCTTCTTGGTGGCAAGCATATCGTTGACATATTTGAAATCCAGACCCAAACGTTCACGATCAGCTATCTGTTTGGTCAAGTCCGTGCCTAACCTGTTTACCAGCTCTGTCTGCTTTTTGAAGGAGTGGACGACTTCATTTCTCTCGCTCCTGAGCTGTGCCAGCTCTTTCTCCAACTCTTCGTTGGCCTTTTTCAGCTCTTCCTTCTCAGCTAACACCTGATTATACTGCTCAATACGCACGGTAGTAGGCTCTTCAACCACTGGAGGGCACTCTTGCTTAGCCGGTGGAAAAGGCATCCCTATTGTCTCTGCTCTGGTCCTGATCCAAGTCACATAAGGAGTGTAAGCTTGGCTATTGCTCTTACCTAACAATGATTTTCCTCACCTACTGATATCATTCCAGGCATGCTGAAGTTTAGCTAACATCTCCCCCTCTAGAAGACCTGTGAGGTACAGAGATTCCTGCACCTCTTCATCTTTTGGTGGACCCCTCAAAGCATATGCAAACTGTCTGACAAGTAGAGAGGGGTTGTAGTTGATACATCCCTTTCTTCCAATCAAAGGCACATTCGGAAAACCACTGCAGCTGAAAATAACTTCAGTACCCAGCATATTCCTATCAAACCACACAATGCTCTCTGCTGATAAACCCTTATTGGGTAGGTGACTATCAAACCATCTATAGAGTAAGGGCACACAGCATGATACATTCTTACCCCTTCTATTTTCGTTCTTGTAGTGGACAGAATGATATACATCTCCAATCAAGGTAGGAACTGGATTCCCTGAGGCAAAGATGTGGAAGGCATCCAAGTCTACAAAATCAGGCATGTTGGGAAACAAGATGATGCCATATATGAAGGGCGCAAGAATGGCGTTGAATACGATCCAACAACTATCTTTGGCACACTGTTGGGCTTTCCCAAGTAGGAACTACAGAGAAAATCCAGGGACCCCATTCCAACTGGACAGGATCAACTCAGAAGCATCTAGATGAAGAGCAAGAGCTAGATTGGCCAGATCAGGCTTAGCATCCATGTGAACAAATGGCATCTGATTCTTAACCGGTACACCCAACAAATCATCATAATCCTCTAATGTAGGTGTAAGAATGAAGTCCTGAAAAGTGAAGCATCTCAATGGAGGGTCATAGAACTGTAGCAAGGCATATAACCCATTCAACTCATACACAGAAGGTTTACGAACTACACTGAGCAACTTCCCATAAGATTTCCTGAATTCTACTCTCACTATATCATCTGCCAAGGCAATCAAACTGGACAACAGAGCGACATCTGGGGTAGGGAGCTTGTAGGCCACATTCTTCTTCAGAGATCCCATGCTAGCACAACAGAAGGCAAGAAATACTGGAATCGGGGGATAATATGCACCTGCAACACAGACGCACGTTAATGATATGCAAATGAGTATGCAAAATGCAAAATGAAATCATGCAACAGGGGATCAAGATTGTGCTGCTGAGACGACCAAGACTCTGATCTAACACAATCACAACACTGCTATGATAGCACAACCCTGAAGAGGGCCAATAATTATGCACTGTCGAGAACAAACTTCTCTGATGACAAGAACCCTCTGAACTCAACAACACTGATTCACTGTCAAGAAAACCAGGTAGTCTGAAGGTTAAGGTTTCCTGCAATAACCCGACCACGCTCACAGGTATGAACCTAGTCACTGATAAGGTATGGCATCCTATGCGTTTCCCAGTGTCACAGACTTTCAAGAAATGATGATACGATACCCAGAAGGTGTGGCATCATCATCTCTAGAAGTGGCCTCACTCAGCTGAGTCACAAATGATCGGTCCTCAGAGTTGACAATCCTCCAAACTAACAACCCCTCAAGCCCAAAGGGCTAGAAAAGAAGTCAACCGGGAGAATCTCGTCTGAGCGTGGATTTCGTGAGACACTAGTACCTGCAAAGCAAGCACGCGCCCACTACTTTCCACAACTAATGCTAGGTACACTCAAGCCTGGGTCAGGCTTCTCACTCATCAGAACCCCTTCCCACAACAACACAATAATGATATCATACTGAAAATAAAATGCGGAAAGTAAAGAGCGATAAATAAATCCCAATAGGTAAACACACAAACGCTAGGATTGACTCGCATAGGGGATGGGAAACGGTCCCACCTTAGGGGATGGGAAAAGTCCCCGCTGCTATATGTCCCCAGCAGAGTCGCCAGCTGTCGCTACTACAAAAATAAGGTGCCGGCAAAACAGAAGAGTCGCCACCTTTCGTTATTTATCCTACAGAAACGGGAAAGGAAACGATCGGAAAAAACCTGACGAAAAGGTATAAGACAAGGTCATCGTAACCATGTATGGATTCGGGAGTCGGTTACGCAAGGGGAAGGTATTAGCACCCCTCACGTCCATCATACTCAATGGGATCCACGCTTGTTGTGTTTATCTGACGGGTTGGTTACATCTATCTACGCTAAAAGTCTGGTCTGAAAAGAAAAGAAAATGACTCGGCAGAACACAACAGTTCTATGCCTATGTATTCCCGTCTGGAACGAGAAATCAGAGTCAACGTAGTTCGCCTAACTACGGGTTACGGGGGATGGTTGCTCGCCGAAATATCGCATCTCGCGCCTACGTACTTTCACATGATGCGAAAGATCAGAGCAAACGTAGTTCGGGACAACCAGAGACACATGTTTGTGTTTTTTATCCGAGTAGGGTTAACAGACGGTTCCAACAGTTCGGTGTATGCAGCTCGCTCGACGGAGACTTAGGCGTTTACCGTTTGCGGTAGAACCGGGATTTAACAAAACTCTCATTTTGAAAAGGGTTTCCAGGGATTAAAGGTCCAAGAGAACAAAAAGAGTTTGATCTTTGTTTTCTGTTTTTTAGAAGAAGTATCTTTTTATGGATGTTTGCAACTGATATCGCACTAGAGACTATGACCTGAGAGTGAATGCATCGCATGTCACCCAAAGGGTGCCATACTAAACATTCAAGTTGTTGGAAAGAAACTCTCCAACAACCCTTTCTCAAGTAGCTTAAGGCTCGTAGCGTACGACGTCAATTAACCTTTATTACTGTATTTTGATTTGTTTGAAGATGATAAGAGAAAGGACGCAATAAAGGGGAGCTGGTCCAATCCTAAAGTTGTCATGCAAAATTGATCCTATAGTTGAGGTTAAGAGGGAACTACATAATGCTATCATGCATGGTTAGAACCCTAACGTCTGTCATAACTTCTCTTGAACAAGAGAAGTCAGAGTTCCTATGGGAACATGGCAAAGGAAAGCAACAACAAAAGGAATAAACTGCAAAGAAACAACTGTAAGAAATTACTGTAAATAAAATGCATGCAATGCAACAACATAAGCAGAAGGAGCCAAGCTCAACTTCTATAGCAAGCAAGCCCAAAGGCAACACACAAAGCATAAGCAAGGGAGACAGACTCAACCTTAAGCCAGCAAGCAAAGCCAGATAATAACAGTCAAACAGAGAGAGCCAGGCTCAACCTCTAAATGCAAACAAGCAAGGGGAGGAAAGCTCACCCTTAAGGATGCTCTTAGGCCTAGAAACATCTACATGAAGCCTAGTCTAATGCAACACACCAAGCAGTAACACAAGCAACCGTCAAGCAATCAGAAGATACAGCAAACAAAACAGCAGACGAACAACTCAATAGCAAAGCAGATAAACAGCAAAACAAATCACCAGTCTACACCTTCAAGCACCACAATTCAAGAGAAGGAAATCTCTGCCTTCAAGCTCCAACAAGAGAGAAGAGAGTTATCATCAATATGATTGTATGATGATGGGAAGCATGATGGAAACCAAGGGAATCCATCATGACACTCAACCATCATCTGAGATAGGCATCCTCAAAGGTTCTACCTCTTGTGAAATGCCACACATCCTTCCAAAGGAAAGATGAGGCTTCCACATAGGGACCTTGAATCATAGGATGGGAATGGAGAGAAATCAAAGCAATCCATATTTATGTGAAGAAAGATAAGTCAAACTAAGCTCCTCCTAAACCCTAATTAAACAAGCTACAAGAAAGCTAGCAAAAGGAGGCTAAAACACCAAATTGAGCACCACAATTCAAGCTAAAGAAATCTCAAGATGTCTAATGAACCACCACAAGAGATTTAGAAGCTTATTTGCACTAAAATCCACCTTTGAGATTCAACTAAGAGAAAAGCTACACTAGAAGCACCCTAATCAACACCTTAAATGTTAAATCTACTTAAAATCCTAAAACACCTTCTAAAATTCTACCAAATTTTCTAAGGGGTCCTAAGCATGCTATTGATCTGTGGGCAAAGGATCAGAGCCTTAATCTAAAGAGAAGGCACCTAAAGAAATCCTAAAACCCAAAGGGGTCAAAAGAAACCCTACAAATGGGAGGTCAAGGGAACTAGTCCTAAATAGAACCTAAGGTTATCTAAAAAATCTGAATTAAATCCTAGGGGATCATGCATCTCTAGTCTACCAGCAAACCAAAATTCAGCTCTAAATTCTATACCAAACAGCCAATCAAAATTCAGCAAAACATGAAGAAATAAGCCAAATTAAAGAATTAAACAAAATGCAAAAAATCACATTAAATTGAAAATTGCATGAAAATAAGATGTAAAAGCATCAGAAAATCAAGAATAAAATCCAAATCATCCACATTTTTTTTCTGATCAATAATGGATTTATTATGAATTTTAAAAGAATAAAGCAATTAAAATAAAAAAAGAAATGATTTAAAAGAAATAAAAGCCAGGAAAATATCAGGCGCGTTGGATCAGGAGACCTAGTATGCTAATCCAAGGGATCTGGTGCTGCCACCTAATAAATGAAACGCAGCGTTTGGGAAGTCAAAGTCAATTCTCAGGTTAGATCTCACACGTTGGATGGAATGACTTTGTCTTCAAATTCAGTAGATCCAAGGGCCATGTAGTTGTCTTCCTAATTTGAATTCTACATGGAGGCAAAACTTTCAGGTGAACCAGACGGTGGCTCCGGTGGCTGAGCCACCGTCTTCTCCGGCGAGCCAATAGTTACAGGTCAAGGAACCTTAACAAAATCTACATCATTCCACTCCAATTTTCACGTAGATCTCAAATATCACCTCCATTTCTCCTAATTCCTTCTAGATTCTTAAACACGAACGCAAATAGAAAATGCATCAAGTTCTCAAGTTTCACCAAACCTCAATCCAAAGCCATAGATCTATTCCTTATGCTTCATAGATCATCATAAACTAATTCGTTCGTGCTAAAGCCTTAATATCAAACATTTATAGGTCTCAACAGAAAATTGCTCACACCTAGAAAATTGCTCACACCTAGAATTGTCTCTAAAATTGCTCACACCTAGAATTGTCTATAATCTCTCCTAAACCTTAACCTCATGCTAAAACATGCTAGATCGTCATGAATCTACCGCAATTTTGAAAGTTGCATACCTGAGTTGAAGCTTCAAATTGGAGCACTTCCTCTATGATTCAAGCCTCCAGATGATGCATATTCCTTCCTTGATGAGTGATAAAGCTTCTAGAAACCACAATTTGCTCTAAAATGCACCCAATCTGAAAACACGATTTTCACTTGGAGCTTTGAAATTCACTCTGCAATCTCTGGCTATAGCACGACATGAACACCAACCTTGATCTGAACCCTCCTCTGAACTTGTATAGAAGTGGTTTTGATGAGTTAGAGGCCCAATGGAGGCCGAATTAGTGAGATCCAATTTTCACTTTTGCTTGAAATTTCCAAATTTCCAACTATGGTGTACACGAATCTGAGCTCAAAACTTCTCCAAGAAGCTTCAATTCCCTTGCTTGTTAACTGTGGAGTGTATTGGGATCAAATTGAGAGCTTAATCTTATCATATGACTAAGGTTGGATATGTTACTTATTTATGAAGTAACAAAGTGAAACACTATGAATTATGCTTCAAAATGACTTTCCAATATTGCCAATGTGTTCAAAATGATTTTTCTGATTAAAATGAGCACCCATTTGCATTGGTTTGAACACATATGAATTAATTTTGAATTTTTCACTTAAATGCCTTTAAATCCCCCTTTTGTCAATTTCCTTCAAACCAATTTTCTTTGCCAAATGACCTATAATCTTACTTTCCCAAAATACCCCTAACTTGTAAACCTCATAACTTCAGTTCTACAAATCAGATGGAAGACTTATAGTATAATTTGGAAAACTAAGATCAAGACCTACAACTTTAATGTTGGCCAAAATTTTAGGAGAAACATCCTTCTAGGTCAAAATTTCCTTGGAAGTTGGTTGACCTTTGCAGACAAATTTCACATTCATCTGATGACCTGTAACTTGTCTGGATCATAACTGGAGTTCTATAAATCCAATGGAGGACTTCTAGTAATAAAATTAAAGCTAAGAGCATGCTCTACAAGTTTCATGTTGGCCAAAAGTTGAGATGAAACTTGTATCTTGAGATAAGTGGTTTTGAAGTTAGGCACTAAATACGGGATTTTACCCTGAGAACCCTAGTTTAGCAACTCCTCACACTCTGAACTTTTCTTGGATTAATCTTGGAATATCACCTTATGTATCTCAACACAATTATCCCTGATTACAAAGACTTAGAATTGAGCTTTGATCCTCTTCAATTGCACAGTTGACTTAAGGTTACTCAGATAAAACCCTAATTGCAACACCCTCAACTGTGGCTCTTCCCACTTGGCACAATGACTTGACTGAGCTCCACCATGACCCTCAAGGCACTCCATAAGCTTTATCCACACTCTATCCATCATCAAGGCCTCACAACCCACTGATGGTCTTCAATTGATCCTCAGGTTAGGAGATTAACCACATACAAACAACCAATCTTCTCAAGAACACAACCCACTTCCTGATGACATTGGTGACTTCTCAAGCTTGAATAAGACCTCTAGATATAAACCACATATGATCCCCTACTAAATGAATAATGATATTCTATGCAGATGCTAGAACAATGCAATGCTAATGCAATGAAACATAAACCAAGTGAGAAAAAGGTTAGGCAAATTTTGGGGTGCAACACCGAGCATTAGATACTGAGCTCGTCTCACCTTCGCGTCTCTTAGCACTCTAAGGCTTCTTTCCCCCTCCATATGAGGATATCTCTACACCCTGAATCTTTCTAAGTTTGATGCCATTCTCCACATGTTCTCCAGTGATTATGAGGTCGGAGAAGCTTCCCGACATACCACTGACAAGCTTCTCATAATAAACCCCTGGAAGAGTAGCCACGAACATCTCGACAAGTTCCCACTCAACCATCGGTGGCTGAACTCTTGCTGCCAGTTCACACCACCTCTAGGCGTACTCTTTAAATCCTTTGTTGTTCTTCTGTGACAAATTTTGTAGCTGAACCCAGTTGGGAGCTAGGTCGCTGCTGTACTGATAGTGGCGTACAAATGCTTCAGCAAGGTCTTTCCAGCTATGTACACTTGTGGGTTCCAAACCCATATACCATTCCAGCAAGAGGCCCGACAGGCTGTCTTGGAAGAAGTGCATCAGCAACTTCTCATCTTCAGAATGTGCAGACATTTTTCGATAGTAGGACCTCAGATGGACACGGGGACAAGTGGTGCCCTTATACTTCTCAAAGTCAGGTACCTTAAACTTGGGAGGCACCTTGAGGTCTGAGATCAATCCTAGCTTGGTCATATCAACGCCCATGGTATTCAAGTTCTCAAAACTCTTCATCTTGTCTTCGAGCACTTTGAACCTTAAGCGGGCTTCATAATTCAGTTCGCCCTCAGCTCCTTTCATTGAGAATAAGTCCTCTTGACGATCCTCTCGCCATGGTTGATGGGCATTACCCTGAGAAAACCCAGCAGCATCAAGACCATACAGATTACCAGCACCAGCGTTCCCAGCATTACCCGTTCCACCAGTATTGCCGTTGCCTATACCAGCATTACCATTGACCTCAAAGTTGCCATTTCCGACTCCAGTTGTATTCCCATTAGCTCCAACATTAGTAACAACATTACCATTGCCACTTCTGTTCCCTCCAGTAACAGGGATGCCAGCATGAGGGGTCTCAACAAGCAAAGGGTTTACCATATTCCCACCGTGTAGTACGCAGTTGCTGTCGACGTGTGCAATCAGAGGTTGCCCCAAAGTTCTGAGTTGGTCCTGGCCATTAGCGACCACTTGCATGAGATCCATAAAACAATCCATCCTCTCCCTGAGCTCTTGGATGTCAGTCTAAACCTATTCCATTACTCTGACTTGATTTGCTCTGGTAGAATACCAGTGAACCTGCCTTCGATCAATCCTGATACAAAACTGGAAGCACAAATGGTTAGAAAAACAGCTCGTGGTACCTATTATGCAAATGATTCATGCAAATGCAAATGTGTGTCTATGCCTTGGGGAGATTCCCCCCGATCCTAGTTTCCAAGACAAATAAAGTCTGACATCTAATCATGGAGAGAAATCCTCATATATATATATATATATATATATATATATATATATATATATATATATATATATATATATATATATATATATATATATATATATATATATATATATATATATATATATATATATATATATATATATATATATATATATATATATATATATATATATATATATATATATATATATATATATATATATATATATATATATATATATCTGAAAAACCCGCGTGGGCAACGTACAACTATAATCGAGTACAATTGAAGCAACAAGCGTGACCCCAACCAACAAGCCTGGTGGTGGTCAGCATATCAATGCATAAAAGGTACAAAGAAATACAAAGAAATCAAGTGTGGCTACGGGCACGGAAATCCTCTAATAACGTCTTCGTAGTGGGATGGTCAGGCTGAGTGAGCAGACCCTGGATCAGCAAATCCCTCTGCCTGATGGTATCCTGGAGATCCTCGGCAACGTCCCCACAAACGCCTTCTCCAGAACGGTTTTCCACTCTACACCTCTTAGCATCAGCTCTGAGTTGACAATCCTTCAAGATTGCCGTAGTTTCAACTAACCGGTATTAAGCGTCGCGTCGAAGTGATGCCTCAACCTCAATCTTCTTGTCCTTGATCTCAATCTAGACCTCTAGTTTGGCTATTCGATGCTTCAGCTTCTCCTCTCGCTCTATGTGGCTAGTCAAAGTGTTGCTCCAAAATTTCTCGTATTTGGATAACTTCAGATACACCCTATCCAGGTCTTGCTTGTTGGTGGTCAACACACTGTGCACAACCTTCAGGTCTAATCCAAGACGTTCTTTAGAATCCGTCTCCTTGGTCAAATTGGCGCCCAAGTGGTTTATCAATTCTATCTGCTTCTTGCAGGTGTATACGACTTCGCTCTTCTCGCTCCTGAGTTGAGCAATCTCCTTCTCCAACTCTTCGTTGGCTTTTCGTAGCTCTTCTTTCTCTCGGAGCACATGGTTGAATTTCTAAATATCAACTGCGGTGGGTTCTTTGACCATGGGAGGATATAACGGTTCCACTGCAGGAAATGGCATTAGAAACTTGGCGGCTCTTTCTCGGATCCAGGCTACAGACAGTTCAAAGGCCTTGTTGTTGCTCTTTCCCAGAAAAACTTTTCCTTTTCTATGAATTTTGTTCCAATCATTCTCCACCTTAACCAAAGTGTCACCTTTAAGCAACCCTGTGAGATACAGAGATTCCTGTATCTCTTCCTCTTCAGGAGGACCTCTTAGTGCATACCCAAATTGTCGTACCAGCAAAGAGGGATTGTAATTGATACACCTGTTCCTTCCGACCAGGGGGACATTAGGAAAGCCACAACATCTATGAAAAATCTCTTTGCCTAGTAGATCTCTATCAAACCAGGTGATATTGTCAGCAGACAAACCCATCAAACGTGCAGACCAGGGTAAAGTCTCAGCAGAATCAATGAACGGACCCGTTTTATACAGCAAAGGAGCACAAAATGCCACATTCTTCCCCTTTCTATTTTCATTCTTGCTGTGAACTGAATGATAAACGTCTTCGAGAAGAGTGGGCACTGGCCCCGGAAGCAAATATGTGGCAGGCATCCATACCTATGAAGTCCGGATGACTTGGGAATAACACGATTCCATAAATACACAGGGCTAAGATGGCATTGAATACAACCCATTAACCCTTCTTGGCGAACCTATGGGCCTTCTCCACCAGGAAAGGCAAAGAGAAACCATGAACTCCAATTTTTCTGAACAACATCCCTTTCAACTCTGAGTCATCTAAATGAAGAGCAGTAGCCAACTTACCCAAGTTAGGTTCACCATCAACACGGTAATAAGGCATCTGATTCACCAAAGGTACCCCCAGCAAGTCAGAATACTCTTCTAAGGTCGGAGCTAGGACATAGTTTGGAAAAACGAAGCATCTGAGCTGCAGGTCATAAAACTGCAGAAGGGCGTAGATGCCGTTCAACTCGTACATAGAAAGCTTACACACAATACTCAGGAGTCTCCCATAGATTTTTCTGAAATCCTCCATCACCTTTTTATCAGCCAAAGAAATCAAACTCCGTAACTCTCGGATATCAGGCGTTGTTAGCTTGTAAGCCATTGTCTTCTTCAGAGATGCCATATCAGCCATAAGGATCAAGATCACTAGAACCAGGGGAGAAGTATGCACCTGCAACACAGACACACGTTAATGATATGCAAATGAGAATGCAAAATGCAACAATGCAAACATATAGCAGGAGATCAATATGATTGTGCTGTTGGTTGAGAAGGACCAAAACTTTGCTCTGTCAAGAACAAACACATCTCTGATGATAAGAACCCTCTGATACCAACAATACTGATTCACTGTCAAGAAAACCAGGTTGTCTGAAGGTTAAGGTTTCCTGCAATAACCCGACCTTGCTCACAGGTATGAACCTAATCATAGACAAGGTTTGGCATCCTATGCGTTTCCCAGTATCACAGACTTTCAAGAAATGATGATACGTTCACCATTTCTGGTTTGGCATCATCACTCCCTGAAGAGGCCTCACTTAGCTAAGTCACAAATGATCAGTCCCCAGAGTCGACAATCCTCAGATCCAAAATCCCCTCGAGTTCAAAGGACCGATAGGAAGTCATCAAAGAGAACCTCGTCTGAGTGTGGATTACATGGGAACTAATGCAAGCAAAGCAAGCACGTCCACCACTAATCCACTCTATTGCTAGATTTTCTCTCAAGCCTGGGTCTGGCTTCTCACTCATCTGAATCAGTCCCTCCCACAACAGCACAGCAAATAATAATATTATACTGAAAATAAAGTGCAGGAAAGTAAAGTGCGATAAATAAATGCAAACCCAACAAATAAACACGCAAGGGCTAGGATTGACTCGCATACGGAACCAGATTCCCCAGCAGAGTCGCCAGATGTCGCTACTGCGAAAATAAGGTGCCGGCAAAACAGAAGAGTCTCCATCTTTCATTATTTATCCCACAGAAGGGAAAGGAAACGATCGGAAAAACCTGACGAAAAGGTATAAGATAAGGTCATGGCAACCATGTCTGGGTTCGGGAGTCGGTTACGAAAGGGGAAGGTATTAGCACCACTCACGTCCGTTGTACTCAACGGGATCCACGATTGTTGTGTTTATCTGACGGGTTGGTTTAACTATCTACCTATCAAGGATGGTCTGAAAAGAAAATAAAATGACTCGGCAAAGCGTTGCGCTTCGTGCCTACGTATTCTCGTCAGAGAATGAGAAATCAGAGTCAACGTAGTTCGGCTAACTATGGGAAGAGGGGAAGGTTGCTCGCCAATAAATCAGTATTGTGCCTACGTACTCTCAACAGGTGTGAGAGATCAGAGCTTACGTAGTTCGGGATACTACGAGTTACGGGTTTAGATTCATCTATTTTTCGAGTAGGGTTAACAAACAGTTCAAGCAGTTTGGTGTATGCAGCTCGCTCGTCGGAGACTCGTGCGTTACCGTTTGCGGTTGAACTGAGAGGTTTGATGTTTGTTTTCTGATATTCAGAAATTCAACCAGGTACTCCAAGAGAAGGAAGAGCTACGAAAAGCCAACGAAGAGTTGGAGAAAGAGATTGCTCAACTTCGGAAAGAGATAAGTGAAGCCATTTATACCTGCAAGAAGCAGACTGAGATGATCAACCATCTGGGCGCCAATCTGACCAAAGAAACTGATGCTAGGGAACGTCTGGGGTTGGATCTGAAGTCAGTACATGACGTGTTGACCACCAAGAAACAGGATCTGGATAGGGTATACTGGAAGTTAACCCAATACGAGAAGGTCTGGAGCAGCACCCTAGCCAAATACAAAGAGCGGGAAGAAAAACTGAAGCAACAAGGCCTTTTATGCATTGATATGCTGATCACCACCAGGTCTGTTGGTTGGGGTCATGCCTTGTTGCTTCAGTTGTATGTGATTATAGTTGTACGCTACCCGAGCGGGCTTTTTAGATGAATATATGAGGATTTCTTTTCCGTGATTGGATGATAGACTTTATTTGTCTCGGAAACTAGGATTGGGGGGGGGGGAATCTCCCCAAGGCACAGACACACGTTTGCATTTGCATGACGAGCACCTTGTCATTTTTCTAACCCTTTTTGTATGCAGGTTGTTCTAGGATTGACCGAAGACCGATCCACCGATACTTGACCAGGGCAAATCAAGCTAGAGCAATGGAACAAGTGCAAACTGACATCTAGGAACTCCGAGAGAGGATGGACCGTTTCATGGAGCTCATGCAAGTGGTTTCTATCGGCCAAGACCAGCTCCGAACTCTAGTTCAGCCACTGATCTCAAGGATTGACAGCAACAGTGTGCTTCATGGTGGGAGCGTTCCAGTCCCTCCACTTGTTGAAATTACTCAGGGTGGCATCCCCGTGACCGGGGGGAATGGAAGTAGTAACGGCAATGTGATCACTAACATCGGGCCTAATGGTAATACGACTGGCGTCGGTAATGGTAACTTTGAGGCTAATGGAAATACTGGACTAGGCAATGGCAACACAGGTGCTGGAAATCTGTATGGGCCTAATGGCACTCAGCCATGGCTAGAAGATCGCCAAGAAGATTTGTTCTCACAGAGGAGTGCTGAGGGAGAACTGACTGCTGAGGCACGTCTGAGGTTTAAAGCACATGAGGAAAAAATGAAGAGTTTCGAGAACCTGAACACCATGGGTGTCGACATGACTAAACTGGGATTGATTTCTGATTTCAAGGTGCCTCCTAAATTTAAGGTACCTGACTTTGAGAAATACAAGGGCACCACTTGCTCTCGTGTCCACTTAAGGTCATACTATCGAAAGATGTCCGCTCACTCTGAAGACGAGAAGCTGCTGATGAACTTCTTTCAGGATAGTTTGTCTGGTCCATCCTTGGAATGGTACATGGGTTTGGAACCCACCAGTGTGCACACATGGAAAGAACTTGCTGAGGTCTATGTACACCATTATCAGTATAACAGTGACTTGGCTCCGAGCCGGGTTCAACTGCAGAATTTGTCTCAGAAGAACAATGAGGGGTTCAAAGAATACGCCAAGAGATGGCGTGAATTAGCAGCTAGAGTTCAGCCGCCGATGGTTGAACGAGAGCTTGTTGAGATGTTTGTAGCCACTCTCCCGGGGGTCTATTACGAGAAATTGGTCAGCAGTATGTCAGGAAGTTTCTCTGATCTCATCATTACTGGCGAGCACGTTGAAAATGGGATCAAATTGGGGAAAATTCAGGGTGTTGATCTATCCTCAGCTGGAGGAGGAAAGAAACCGTACAATAACAAAAGGCGTGAAGGAGAGACGAGCGTCGTGTCCAACGCTCGGAGGAAAGGTAAGGGCCAGCGCCAGCAGGTTGCTAGCATAAACATCCCTGTTGTCCAACAACCCCAACAACAGCAGTAGCAGCAGCCAAATCAGCAAGGGTACAGAAGGTATCAGAACAAAGCACCTCTGGCAAATCGTCACCTCGAGACACCACCCATGTCTTATGCTCAGCTATTACAAACTCTACTTCAGTCACAACTAGTCCAGAAACGAACCCTGGCTCCCTTGATAGGGGCACCTCCGCAGGGTTATGATGCGAATGCAACATGTTATTTTCACTCAGGGGCACCTGGCCACACGATAGAAAACTGTAAGGAATTCAAGCACAAGGTGCAAGATATGGTGGATTCCAAAATCATCAATTTCTCAGATAATGTGCCGAATGTCACAAAGAACCCTATGCCGAACCATAGGGGAGGTGGGGTGAATGCCATTATTGAATAGGAGAACTTAGATTTATTGACTGATGTCAAGGATCTAAAGACACCGCTTAGCTTCGTTAAAGCCAAGCTGATGAAGAGAGGCTTCTTTCCGGGCTGTGGAGAATTGTGTATGGGTTGTGCGACTCGTCCTGATGACTGTGAACAGTTGATAATGGGGATCCAGAGTCTGATGACCGAAGGAATCTTGCAGTTTAGCCGAAGGGCCGAATGTGGATCTAGAGAGGTAACGCTGAAACAGGATGAAGAAGTTGCCACCATCACCATCCCTCGCAAGACAATAACCATTTCTGCGCCCAGGCCGCCCATAATTACCATCACAAAGGCAGGGTCGATACCTTTTGAAAGCACCAACACTGTCCCATGGCACTATGGGGCAGACGTCTACTATAACGGACAGAAATTGGAACTGGAGCCATCTAGGCAGTCTGTGGATAACCTAGTGGGAACTGGAGGAATCACACGTAGCGGAAGAGTATTTGCTCCACCTGAGATTGTGGTTGACAAAGCAGAAAAAGCTGAGAAAACTGACAAGGGAAAGAGTAAAGTCGTTGAGGAAACCCCTCGTGGGGTAGAGAAGGACTTACTTGTAAAGGACGCTGAAGAGTTCATGAGGTTGATCAAGAAGAGTGATTACAAGATCGTTGATCATCTCCATCAAACACCCTCGAAAATCTCCATTCTGAATTTGTTGCTGTGTTCTGAGGCACATCGCAACGCGCTGCTAAAGGTTTTGAATGCCACATATGTACCGCAGGAAATCTCGGTCAACCAACCGGAGGGGGTAGTAGCCCACGTGAATGCTGGAAACGGGTTAGGGTTCACTAACCTGGAGCTGACGCCGAAGGGAAGAAACCACAACAACGCCCTGCACATCTCGATAGAGTGTAGGGGAATAGTTATGTCTCATGTATTGGTGGACACTGGGTCCTTGCTCAATGTTCTCCCGAAGAAGGCATTGATGAAGCTGGATACTAGAGGATTGATTTGCACACCCAGTGATCTGGTTGTGAAAGCTTTCGATGGAACCAAGCATCATGTCTTTGGAGAGGTAACCTTGCCAATCCAAGTTGGGCCGGAAACTTTCGACGTAGTCTTCTACATCATGGACATCATGCCAGCCTATAGCTGTCTGTTAGGCCGGCCATGGATCCATTCTGCTGGTGTCGTGACCTCCACGTTGCACCAGAAGCTCAAGTATGCTGTAGGAGGCAGCATTGTAACTGTATGTGGCGAGGAAGATATAATGGTGAGCCATTTGTCGTCCTTCAAATATGTTGAGATGGATGGGGAGATCCAAGAAACCCTATGTCAGGCATTCGAAGTTGTTAAGGTCAAAGACGTGATTCTAGTAATGATCGAGAAACCAGAGATGACTCGCTCTTCCTTCAAGGAAGCCCGGGCCGTTGTTCAAGCCAGATCTACCCCAGACTGGGGCAAGTTCTAGAAATACCTAACAAACAGGACAAGTTTGGGTTAGGATACTTTCCTACTGCTGAAGGCTCTTCATCTCACAGTGTGTCGGGAGTTAAAGGGCCAATACAGTTTACCAGTGGTGGGGTGATATTTGAAAGTGTCAGCGCAGTGTCTGAAGACGGCGAAGACAGCGTTTGCGACCTGGATTCCTGGATCCAGCCAAGCAAACCAGGCCAGAGCCTCAACAACTAGTCCATCAGGGATACCATCCAAGTGACAGGCAAAGAGTAATGATTTACTCTCTCCAATTATTGTACAACCCTATGTCCTACCCGGGGCATAGTGGTTTTATTGTCAGGGCCTTGTTTGGTTATGTACATGCATTTTACCAATAAATCAAGAGGCGTTTTTCTTCGCATTCAAATGTTGTGATCTCTTTTATTCCTGTTTTATATTTGTTTTGAAAAACAATAAAATGGCAATAGGGTTTTTGCTAACCTGCATATCCTTGTTTTAAGCTTAACCCCTGTTATTGCAGGATCCACATAGCAGATGACATCGACTTTGGACCTTCTACGACTCACTTCGACTTTGATTTCCCGATCTATCAAGCCGAAGAAGAGATTGATGAAGAAGAAGACCTTCCCGAAGAGTTGGCCCGTTTGTTGAAACAAGAAGAGAAAGTCATTCTGCCTCACGAGGAAGAGATTGAGATTGTGAATCTGGGTTCTAAGGAACTTGTCAGGAACGTCGGGATAGGGGCTGCATTGCAGGGTGATGTCAAGCAGAGGTTGGTCGAGATGCTTCGAGAGTATAGTGACATCTTTGCTTGGTCATAAAAAGATATGCCCGGACTTGATACTGACATTGTGGTCCACCACTTGCTGCTGCGAGAAGATTGTCCTCCCGTTAAGCAGAAGCTTAGAAGGACACGACCAGATATGGCCGTTAAGATCAAAGAAGAAGTGTAAAAACAACTTGATGATGGCTTCTTAGCGGTCACTACTTACCCTCCGTGGGTCGCCAACATAGTTTCTGTATCGAAGAAAGACGGTAAGGTGCGAATGTGCATCGATTATCGGGACTTGAACAGGGCGAGCCCTAAAGATGATTTCTCGCTCCCTCATATTGATGTGTTGGAGAACAATACAGCTCAGTTCTTCGTATTTTCATTCATGGATGGCTTCTCCGGCTACAATCAGATCAAGATGGCGCCGGAGAACATGGAGAAAACTACGTTTATTACACCGTGGGGAACATTTTGCTACAAGGTAATGCCTTTCGGACTGAAGAACGCAGGGGCAACTTACCATTGAGCAATGGTTACTTTGTTTCATGATATGATTCACCATGAGATTGAAGTCTATGTTGATGACATGATTGCGAAGTCCCAAACGGAGGAGGGACATCTGGTCAATTTGCTGAAGCTTTTTGAGAGGCTTAGAAAGTTCAGGTTGAGGCTGAATCCTAACAAATGTACTTTCGGAGTACGGTCTGGAAAACTACTGGGGTTTATCGTGAGTGAAAGAGGCATTGAGGTTGATCCTGTGAAGATAAAAGCAATACAAGAAATGCCAGCGCCAAAAACTGAAAAAGAAGTTCGTGGTTTCCTGGGCAAAATAAACTACATTGCAAGGTTTATCTCTCAACTCACGACCACGTGTGAACCGATGTTCAAACTACTAAAGAAAGATCAGGCGATTATCTGGAGCGAGGATTGCCAGAAGGCATTTGATAAGATAAAACAGTATCTGCAGGAACCTCCGATCTTGATACCCCCAGTGGCCGGAAGACCCTTAATCATGTACTTGACAGTTCTTGAGAATAGTATGGGGTGTGTTCTCGGTCAGCACGACGAGACGGGCAGAAAGGAGTATGCCATTTATTATTTGAGTAAAAAATTCACAGATTGTGAATCCCGTTACTCAATGCTGGAGAAAACGTGTTGTGCACTCGCATGGGCTGCCAAACGTTTACGACAGTACATGCTTAATCACACAACCATGCTAATTTCGAAGATGGATCCGATCAAGTACGTCTTCGAGAAACAAGCGCTTTAGGGCAGGATTGCTAGATGGCAAATGGTGTTGACGGAATATGACATTCGGTACGTTTCCCAGAAGGCTATCAAGGGAAGCGTATTGTCTGAATACCTTGCCGAACAGCCGATCGAAGATTATCAGCCGATGAAATTTGAATTCCCTGATGAGGATATCATGTTTCTCAAGGTGAAAGATTGTGATGAACCGTTGCCCGACGAGGGGCCAGACAGGAAGTCCCAATGGAAATTGATATTTGACGGGGCGGTTAATTCTTACGGAAGTGGCATTGGGGCAATCATCACGACTCCCCATGGGTCCCACATCCCGTTCACTGCTAGATTGACATTTTCGGTCACCAATAATGAAGCAGAATACGAAGCATGCATCATGGGTCTAGAAGAAGCAATTGATTTGAGAATCAAGAACCTAGATGTATATGGTGACTCAGCACTTGTGATTAACCAGATTAAAGGGGAGTGGGAGACTCGTCAATCGAATTTGGTGCCGTACATGAACTATGCCAGAAGGCTGCTTCCGTTCTTTGATCGAGTGGAACTCCATCATGTGCCCAGAGTTGAGAATCATATGGATGATGCCTTAGCCACGTTGGCTTCGATGTATAAAGTCAATTTTTGGAATGAAGCTCCAAGAATTGTCCTTTCTCGTCTTGATAGACCTGCATTCGTCTTTGCGATCGAGGAAGCCTCCGATGGCAAGCCATGGTTCCATGATATTCAGACCTTCCTTATAACTAAGGAGTATCCTGCGGGAGCGTCAACCCAGGATAAGAAGACTCTGAGGAGGCTGTTTGGAAATTTCTATCTCAATCCTAATGGAGTTTTGTATAAAAGAAACCACGATCTCGTGCTACTCAGATGTGTAGATAATAAAGAAACGAGTATGCTCATGGAAGAAGTCCATGAAGGGACATTTGGTACGCACACCAGCGGGCATGCTATGACAAGAAAGATCCTGAGAGCGGGATATTACTGGCTGACGATGTTGTCGGATTGCTTTAAATTCGCGAAGAGATGTCATAAATACCAGATTTATGCTGATAAAATTCATGTGCCGCCGTGCCCGTTGAATGTCATGTCCTCCCCGTGGCCGTTCTCCATGTGGGGCATCGACATGATAGACAAGATCGAGCCCACTGCATCTAACGGTCATCGCTTCATTTTGGTAGCCATCGACTACTTCACCAAGTGGGTGGAGGCAGCCTCGTATGCTAACGTGACCAAGCAGGTGGTGGCTAAATTCATAAAGAGGGACATCATCTGTCGATACGGAATTCCCGAGCGGATCATTACTGATAATGGTTCGAATCTGAATAACAAGATGATGAAGGAGTTATGCCAAAGTTTAAGATTGAACACCACAACTCATCTCCTTACCGGCCGAAGATGAATGGCGCGGTTGAAGCGCCCAATTAAAAGATTAAGAAGATTGTACAGAAGATGGTTGTGACCTATAAAGATTGGCACGAGATGTTGCCATTTGCATTGCACGGTTATCGTATGACGATACGTACATCCACCGGGGCAACTCCTTTCTCACTGGTATACGGTATGGAAGCTGTCCTACTGTTAGAAGTTGAGATTCCTTCTTTACGAGTTTTGGTTGACGTGAAACTCGATGAGGCAGAATGGATTAAGAACCGACTAAACCAACTCAACCTGATGGACGAGAAGAGATTAGCATCGATTGCATGTGGTCGTCTGTACCAGAGCCGAATGAAGAAAGCTTATGATAAGAAGGTACGTCCTAGAAGCTTTCAGACGGGTGATCTCGTCCTGAAGAAGATTCTTCTTCCACACTCCGATCACCGGGGCAAGTGGACTCCCAATTACGAAGGTCCGTACTTCGTCAGCAAGGTCTTCTCGGGAGGAGCCTTGTTGTTATCCACAATGGATGGCGAAGATTTTGCATCCTCAGTGAACACGGACGCAATTAAAAAATACTTCGCTTAAGAAAATAACCCGCTGGAAAGAGAAAAGAATATCCAGGAAAAAATGGGGCATCCTGGCGAACCATAAAAAAGGAAAAAGGTTCGGGCAAAAGTTAGGGATATAAATGAAAGAATGTACACCCGCAAACTCGAAAACCTGGAAGGGCGACTTTGGCAAAAAAGGGTATCCCGGTGAATCGAAAACCCGAAACGGAGATTCAGGCAAAGGTTAGGGATTTGAAAAAGCAAATGACTGCGCTCCGCGTATGGACTTTCATTGTTTAGTGGTTTGGAAGACCTGAGGGCCGTTTATCTGAATCAATCTCTTCTGAAGCTGAAGCATCGGAAAAGTATCGAAGTCGAGTGGGTCATAGGGGGATCAACTCATGGTGTTCATCTACGCCACATTGCCGACATTTGTGTATATACTGATGTATATTTATGTTTTTATACCTGCGCAACTTCCTCATTCCAGGAGCTTGCATCTGTTGTAAAACATTTTTGCCTATTCAGGGGTTCGTTATTAATGAAACATACTATTCAGCAATTCTGTTTTCTTGTTTAGCATTTATCTGTTTTGTTTGCGAAAAAGAACGCCGATGTTTTTGATAAAATGCGCATACATAAACTTACTGGCCTAGGCCACTAATTGTTGAAACATTGAATTACTTGAACATTGTCGCAGGATGATAACCTTGATAGGTCCCTTTGAGAAGGGTGTCTTGTCTGTTTGTTTGTGTTGTTGCAGGTATGGCATATTCCAGGCAGTACGCCGTATGTGTTCCCAAGCAGGATAATTCCTTCTTCCCCAGCAAGTTCAGCAGCGTTTCCCCATGGAGTCTGAACATGGGACTGCGAGCATTGATATGTATCCCCAAGCAGAGTAGATTCTCTCCAACCAGAGGCGTCCTGTGGCAGGGTCATCATCTCCCCAGCTGAGTCATGCGCTGAAGTGTATGTTCATCCCCAGCACTAAGTCAATGTGCAGTTTTCTCATGAAAGACTATTCACAAGTGTCCAGCTTTCGATAGTTCAGACTGAAGTCTCCAGCGGAATTGAAATTCCCCACAGAGTTGTATTCTCCCCGGGAAGCAGGATGATTCCTTCTTCCCTAGCCGAGTTTGCAGTTCTCCAAGAGAGCCGAGTCCGTGGAGGTCGTTGAATCCATGATTGGTTTTCCCGAGTAGAGTGTTGAATAGCTGAGGCTGTTTTTCCCCATCGGAGTCGTTATCTCCCAGAAAGTTTTGCCGCGAAGGCTGTGCAGTTTATTTCTGCGACTGATATTGTTTTCCTCAGCTTATGGTTCGTACGACTAGTTGAGCGGGTTCAGGTTCTCGTAGAACTTTGTTCCCTTACAGCAGTCGCCTGGAGTTCGTTTCCCCAGGTGTAGTCCAATTGATTCCTCCCCTCCACCAGAGTGGTTCTTTCTCCTTGACAGGAGGCTTTTCCCTTCAGCATTTATTTTGCTGATGGGGTCATAGCATTTTTGCATGATTGCATAGAATTTACCCTAAACGCGTAGCATTTCCACCGTGTGGAGCATTGCGCCATTGTCGAAGCATATGCATATGAAACATGAGTTAGGTCGTTACCGTTCTTGTTTTGCAGGTGTTCCTCTGCAGAATGGTTTGCTTAAGATGATTCTTGAATTCCCTAGCGAAGTTGTGTGCTTAAGATGATTCTTAATATCCCTAGTGAAGTCTCCAGAGTTGGTTGCTCAAGTTGATGCTTAGAGCCCCCAGGCAGAGTGTCTGCTCAGGATGATTCCTGAAATCTCCAGCAGAGTATGCTCAGGATGATTCCTGAAATCTCCCGCAGAGTTATTGGTTCAGGATGATTCTTGAAGTCCCCGGCGGAATTATTTGTCCAAGATGATTCTTGTAGTCCTCAGCAGAGTTGATTCACCCAGAATGATTTCTGGATCCCCGAAGTAGAGTTACTTGATAGTTCTCCAGAATCCCCAGCGGAGATGTGTCATCCCCAATAGGTTTTAAACAGAGAAGTTGAAATTTCCTTGAAGACTTGATGATTGAAGTCCGACAGCGGTGCCAAACTACCAAGACTTACTGACGAAGTCCAACTGTGATGTCGAAGTAGTTCTCTCAGCTGATGCGGAATGCCTAGTGGCAAAAGTTTGGATATCCCTATTTGGTTCATGATTGACCGAAGAGTCCATTTCAGACTTGCTGACGAATTCCGGCTGACGCCCGAAAATTTCTTTGAATTCCCGACGGCATAATTAACTTGATTGTTAAAAAGTTCCTAATAACCTAGTCGCAGAATGCCTGATGGCAATATCAGCTATGTATCGCCGGTTGCCTAATGACCTGTGATCCCTTGATGACTTGAGGAAGAAGCTGCAGCGAAATCTGATAATCATCCCGATGGAGATTTGAGAGTAGCCCTTCACCAGTTACCGAGTAACCAGTGATCCCTTATTGACTTACTGATGAAGTCCGACAAAGATGTTGTCGACGTGCCTAGCGACACGATGAGTCCATAGGCGATGATAAGGAATTCTTATGTTGTGGCGCAGAATGCCCGACGGCAAAATCAGCCATCATTCACCAGTTACCGAGTAACCGGTGATCCCTTATTGACTTACCGATGAAGTCCGACAAAGATACTGTCGATGTTCCTAGCGACACGAAGATTCCATAGGCGACAATAAGGAATTCTTTTGCTATGACGCAGAATGCCTGACGGCATAATCGACCTTCCATTACCAGTTACCGTGTAACTGGTGACCCCTTGATGACTTGAGGACGAATATCTACAGCAAAATTAGATGATCATCCTGACGGAGATTTGAGATTAGACCTTTCACCGATTATCGTGTGACCAATTCCCCAGCAGAGTTGTCGTGCAACTGTCATGCTCAGCTTTGAAGATATTCCTACCAATCAGGGTATTGTTTACCTGTGCGGTTGGTAGATCGACAGTTACCGTGTAACCGGTGATCCCTTGATGAGTTGAGGACAACATGATATCAGATAAATCAGAGAATCATCCTGAAGGAGGTTCAGATCAGTATTTCTCCAGCTAGTTGCCGTGCAACTATTATTTCGGTTTCCGAAGAGATTTGTCCCCGTTAGAGTACCGTGTACTTGTGCAGTTGGCAAATTTCCAGGTTTGTTGGTATTCAACCGTCTTTTACCTTGATTGTTTGAGAGTCGTTCTCTTCTCACCCAGTCAGGTCCAAGCCGTTTGAATAGGGGCAGCTGTTGCACCCCAAAATTTGCCCAACTTTTCTTTACCTAGCTTGTGTTTCATTTCATTCACATTAGCATTATCATTTACATTTCATTGACATGGGTGCAAGAGATCAAGAGGTATGATTACCAATCAAGATCTATACAAGACTATGAGGCTAGCTAAGAAGGTTATTCAGATGTTCAAGGGTTGATATCCTTGTCAGAGAAGTTAAAGGATCCTCAGAGAGAGTGGTTGAAACCAAGTATGTGGGTCTCCTAACTTGAGAGTTATGGGGAAGACCATCAGATGATTCTGAGGCCATGAAGATGGACTTGAGGTCTTGAGAGAGCTTATAAGAAGTGTTGCAGATCACCTTGAGTCCTAGACAGGTCATTGTGTAAGATTAAGAAGGCTCAGCCATGAGTGGTACAACTAGGGTTTGACTGGGTCAACCCTAAGTCAACTGATGATTTGGAGAAGTTTGAGACTTAATCCAAGAGCCATGTGATTATGGATTGGTACATTTATATGTTCTAAGGATGATTAAAGGTGAACTCATCATGATTGAAGAGTTTGAGAAGTTTCAGGCTAGGGTTTCTAAGACTTGACAGTGTAAAATCCCCTAGTTTGACCCCTGACTTCCAGGCCATTTAACTCAAGATATCATCTTCATCTCATCTTGATCCCAACATGATTGTTGTAGGGCATGATCTTAGCTTTAATTTGAGTACTAGAAGTCCTTGATAGGGTTTATAGAACTCAAGTTATGAGCCAGACAAGTTACAGGTCATCTGAGGCATGTGAATTTGGAGCTTGAAAGTTACCCAACTTGCATGACACTTTTGCCCTAGAAGGATGATTCCTATGAATTTTTGGTCAACATGAATGTTGTTACTTATCCTCTTAGCTTTCCATAGAGTGCTAGAAGTCCATGATTGGATTTGTAGAACTCAAGTTATGGCTTTGACAAGTCAAGGGTATTTTGGGTATTTGGGCATTACAGGTCAATTTGAACCATAAGTCAATTTCACCATCTTGCATGCCTCAAATGGATTTTTGTTCAACATGAAAGTTTCTCAAAATGATGTTTTTAGCTTGTCTAATTATCAAGTGTCCATTGATATGGATTATATCAAGCATTGGTCGAAGAAAGTTCATATAAAAGCCGTTTTAATGAATTAAAATGAGAAAATTCAAAACAATTGAGAATAACATGTTTTCAAGTCAAATTTGTAGTCAATTTGAATGGAATTGATATTCTAATGAGATTGGCATTATTAAAATTTTTATTTGAAGTCCATAGCATGGCCATTTGGAAGGTTGCTTCACAAATAAGAAACATATCCCACACACTCCATAGATTGAAGTCAAGGGAGGGAAACCACTTCATTACATTCCACAAGGCTTAAGTGAATGATGGGAACTAAGTTTGGAGTATGAACAAAGCTTGAAGGGGGATATCCACATTAAAAATTTTGAAGGGAAATGAAAATCCAAAATTCATAAATGGGCTTGGTTTGGGCCTCAAACTCATTGAAATAGATTATAAATAGGATTTAGAACAGATTTGGAAGCTTCTAGTGCTCATTTTCGTGGAGAAGCCATTGGAGAGAAGTGAAGAAGGAAGCTTGGAATTGAAATTTCATTTTGGAGTTCAAGAGCATATCAAAGCAAATTGAGGATTTCATCACCTTCTACATACATCTTGGAGTGAATCTACAACTTGGAGGAGGCTGAATCGTGCAAGAACCATCTCTGTTGAAAGCTCAAAGTCAGGTTGGTGAATTTCTTGATTAGGCATAATTTAGGCTGTTTTAGATAGCATTGCGTATGTGGTTAGGATCAGGATGAAGTGTAGTTGTATTTAGGATCAAGAATTGCATGATTAGAGACAATTTAGGGTTGACACCATTTTTGGTTGAGATTGTTATTTCAAGATCCTGGCGTTTTTAGAATGAATAAATGGTATGGTTAGATTCCTGGTGAAATTTAGGACAAGATTCATGTAGAACTCGTGGCGAATGGTGGTCTGTAGAGGAAGTTAGGGTTGCGTGATGGTGGCCGGAAACGCCACCGGCGATGGACTTTGCGCGCGCAGGTTTGCAAGTTTGAAAGATAGGAGAGATAGTCTTGACCGTCCATTCATGTTGAAAGATTGACTCAGTCACTCAATCCAAGCGCTCACGTTGAGCCACGTACCCTTCCCCCCTCAACGCATCGTTTTAATTAGAAACTCAAGTTGTTATGGCTTCGCTGCATACACCAGAAGAGTGTAGGTTCGATCCTCACGCGTAACTCTTTTTCTTTTTAATTCTTGAACTAAAGTGAACTGAAGGAATTCATGTGCATGGGCCTCACATTCTCGTTGCTTTCAACACCCCTGTCCCCAGGCCCAACATGAATTTACAAGGCATTTAGTTGCTCAATGCACCCTCCCCTGGTTTATTTCTTTGAACTGAGTTAATACTTAGATGGGCCTAGCGCCTAGTTGCTACGCACACCTCCCATTTACCTGGGCCCAAGCGAAACCAGTGAATTGTGTTGCTGATTGCACCCCCTCCCCTCATTTTCTTTTATTTTGTTTTCTTTTAATTTTTGTTTTCATATGGTTTGATTTTAATTCCCAAAAAAATAGTAAAAAGTGATATTCAATCTTGAGAAAAATTGTGGATACAATTTAAAATGTTTAGAAGTTTGTCATGATTTTATTTTCCATTTTTCATGCATTTTCATTTTATTGCATTTTTTTAGATTCATATGTGTTTAATGGTGAAATAATGATATTGTGATTTTGTCCATTTTATTTCTCCCTCATGGTTCTGAATCTGATCTTGATTTTGTGTATGCTGTTTGTGTACACCTTGATATTGCCTTGTGATTTTTATCATGATTTTTAGATGATTGTAAATATGCTTTTAGCGTAGTTTTTTAGGAGTGATTTTCAACTAGTTCCCCCTTTTACTAAGTGACTTTAGATTAGGTGATCTTAAATTAGAGAGTTTCATAGATTAACATTGTTAATAGCCATTAGATGATTCTAAATAGTGTAGTCCTTTCTTGATAGATTGGCAAATGGGTAGAGACCTCTTTAGAACTTTGCCATAGCCTTGATAGAGCTTTTGATGCCCCTAGCTTAGGTGAACCTTGTAGCTAGTTTGTAGGGTTTCTCTTGAGTGTTGTGTTGCCTCCTGTCCCCTATATGATTTCTTCCTTGGGCTTTGCCCTACATTCTTTATTCAATTCATGAAGAGGAACCCTCCTGGGAGAGCCTAATCCTTCCTTTGGTTGGATTATGTGCATTCCTCAGGAGGTTGAGCCTTGAATTGACATTCCCCAATATAGTACATTCCTTTGGTTTGTACTAACTTTATCCTTCAAGTCTTGATGAGGAGCCCTCTTGGGAGAGCCTAATCCTTCCTTTGGTTGGATTTTATGGATTCCTAAGGAGGTTGAGCCTTGGAT
Source organism: Lathyrus sativus (assembly GCA_963859935.3). Classification (NCBI taxonomy): domain Eukaryota; kingdom Viridiplantae; phylum Streptophyta; class Magnoliopsida; order Fabales; family Fabaceae; genus Lathyrus; species Lathyrus sativus. Next base: position 271,757,553 of record OZ012739.1, read on the forward strand.
TGACATTCTTGGCATGGTATATTCCCTTGGTTTATATACTGTCATCCATCTCAAAGTCCTTTTCTTAGGATCCCTCTTGGGAGAGCCTAATCCTTCCTTTGGTTGGATTCTGTGCATTCCTCAACAGGTTGAGCCTGAGATGGACATTCTATGTTGATACACTACTATCAGTTACCCTTAGATTGATATCTAGGACTAATACCCAGTCTTTTCTGTCCTATTGACATAGGATCCCTCTTGTGAGAGCCTAATCCTTCCTTTGGTTGGATTATGTGGATTCCTCAAGACGTTGAGCCCATGATGGATTCTGGTATTGATATACCTCTAACCTAATGCAGCCTGGGATGACTTCCTTGTTGCTCATTATGGTTTCTCTCCCTTGTTTGATTTGCTTGATGTATTAGAATAAGTTCATGTTTATATTCTTTTAAGCTAGGAGCATGATTGCATTAGAGGTTGAGTTTCTCCCTGTGCTTGTATTTTTACTGTATGGCTTTGCTTGCTGGCATTCGGTATAGCTTCGCTCCCTTGCTTGTGTGGTCTGTGGTTTGCTTGATTGCATTCTATTTTCTTCTATTATTTTTGCAGTTATTCATATCTGGCTTGAGGTTGAGACGAGCTTGTGGAGGCTGATGCCCCACACACATTTCCTCCCTCACTTGCCTTGCATGCATTGTACCGTTATCTGTTTACTATTTAAGTTGATGATTTCCCTGTTTCTGTATCCCTTCGGCATGATCCCCAAGGAATCTCACTTCCTTTGATAAGGAAGTGATGATTAGAACTTTAGGTTAAAACGTATACATGATAACTTCTAGGAGTTCCCTGTTTCAAACCTCAACTATAGGATGAATCCTTGGCATGACAACATTAGGACTTGATAGTCTCCCCGTAGTTGAGCCTTTCTTCTCTTATCATCTCAAATAAATAGTAAAAAACGTAATAAAGGCAAGTTAGTATAAGCGCGTTACGAGCCTTAAGCTACTTGGGTAATGATAATGGAGCGGCCTCCTCTCAATCGTCTAGAATGTTTAGTATACGTCCTTTGGACGATATGCAAATCTCAAAGCAAATCTCTCAAAAGCTCTTATATTCTATTTATTGTAACATTGTTCTTAAAACTTAAGAGAAATATCACAGTTGTGATAATAGCTTTTTAGAAGCATTCTTACTCTTGTAATAGTTTTACATTGATTGTAAAAGGTTTCCTTAAGAGGATCCAGTTGGGATCAGTAGCTCTTGAGAAGACTAAGAACAGTTGTTCTTAGGTGTTACTATTGTAATCTGTTTGATTAAATAATGGATTAAGTCCTTGACTGAGAAAGGCAAATCATTCTTGAGAGGGTGGACTGGAGTAGTTGAGTTCAACGAACCAGGATAAAAATAACTGTGTTTTAATCTGTGATTATTTGTCATACTTATTCAACCCCCCCCCCCCCCCTTCTAAGTATTTTTCTCACCTTCACTACTGTCTCTTGAGATGGTTGGTCGTCCTCATCCTCCATTAGTATTAGGAACCTTCTAGTTGAACATTTATGGCTCGGTATGAACTTTTCATCACAATTAAAACAGAGTCCTTGAGGGCGGCGTTCCTAGAGTTGAGTTGTAGAGAGGCAACAAATAGGAAGTTTATGGGGTTGGGATACAGTTGGGTTGTTGTGGATTGGGTTGGGCGGGTTTATGGCGGATGTGGCTGAGTGAAGTTTGTTTGCAGGATAAAAAGGGCTTTTAGGATATTTGGGTTTTGATTCTTTTACTTTGGATTCAATAAGCTTAGCTAATCCAATAGCCTGTGAGATGGAAACAAGTTTATGAATAGCGATCTCGTTTTGAATCTCCAATGCTAGCCCGGAAATGAAGCTGTTTAAGATCGCATCTTGGGATAACCCCACAACTCGAGTGCCTAATTTTTCAAACATGGTCTGATAGTCTGCAACAAAACCTACCTGCTTCAATTTAAATAATTCTGCCTGGTGGTTAGAATAAGTGGATGGACCAAACCGCAGTTCCAACGCTTTAGTGAAAAAAGGCCAATCCGTCAAAAGCTGACTTTAATGCATCCATTTGAACCAGCATAGGGCTTCACCTTTCATATAAAACGACATCATAGAAAATCGATTGTCGGGAGGTAAATGATAAAAGTCGAAAAATTGGTCGGCTTGAAATAACCATTCCAAGGGGTTGGAGCCATCAAACAACGGAAGTTCTAATTTAGGTGTACGGAAAGGAGGCTGAGTTGTAGTGGGTTGAAGCGGGGGATAAGACATAGGTTGGAACAGTGGAAAATTGTAGTTCTGGGAATAAGGAAGGGGGCTGGGTTGATTGAGATGAGGTGAGGATAAAAATCTGGGAATTTGGGTTGGTGTGGTATGTGTTGCTGCTGTGGTGAAAATCGCTGGTTAGGGGTTAGGAAAAGACCCCGAGTGTGGTTGAGGGTTGTAGGGGTTTGGAAGGTTAGGGGAGATATGAGAGTGAGTAACCGTAGGACTGGCGTGGGGGTTAGGTATAGGGTTCGAGCGAGATAAATCGAGGGTACCTGATGAGGATGTCACCGCTGTTTGTGTAGTGATGGTCTGGTATGTTTCTCGTTGGAGCACCAGCTTGTTAAGTAAGCCCATGATATTGTCATACTTGGAACCTGAGAGTTGCTTCTCATTGTTCATACGGGTGTGGAGGAGCTCCAAATCTGCTAAAGTTTTGTCAAACCGTTCATCCATCTGCTGTTGGGTGAGGTTCATAGCATTATCAAGGTGTAGATGAGCTGTTTGGACAGCCTCTTCAATGATATCTTTAGGGTTTGGGGGTTTAGGTTGAGGTGCCATGAATTCAAAGAAAAGAAAGCACCAATGATAAAAGTGAGATATTCCAACAATAATTTCAAAAGATTAATCTAGGGTTTACCATAAGAGTTGCACAAAATCAAAGAGAGAATAAAAGTGAATAATTCTAAAAGACAATTGTTTTTTCTCCCTTCCCTAAGAAGGGTAATAGAGTTTAAATACATCAACTCAAATGGGCTTAAACAGAAAAGGGCCCAAACTGAAAATATGCAGAAATATATTAAAATAAAATAACTATTTCATATCATAATCTCTCATCCAATGTGGCTGGAGTTTGGCTCGTATGTGCCTACTATCATTCACTTTAAAATATATAAAAAATAAGAAATTCACTTGAAACATGTAAAAATGTGTTGCAGTAACTACATTTTTAGTAGAAGATTTGTCTATGTTTCCACAAACAAAGTATAATGTGTGATTAATATATTTCCTATTTCGAAATAAATCTTGCATAACTTAGTTGATTTTTTCTCAATAGTTACATGTAATTTAAAATGAACATGACTCAAAAGACTCGTTTCCTTTATGTCTATAATTTTCTAGGACTTAATTAGTCTTATTTTAGAGGGTCTATAAGTTTATATTATTGGTCTACTCTTTTAGTGGATATATAGGTTCAGTTTGTTTTGGTTTTCTTTTTAAAATAATTTTTATAGTATAATATATTTTAGGATAAAAAAATTTATAAAAAAATTTTTTATAAAAATTTTAAATGAAAATTTGGTTAGAATAGTTATTCTTAAAATGTTAATTTAGATATTTCATTATTTTATATAAACTTTTTTTGGATATCAAAATTATAAAAAATTACTTAATTTTAAAACTATTTCAAATATCTTTTCATAAAAATCATTTTTGAGATACAACTTTTTGAAAAAATTGTCATTTTGACTATGTTTTGATTTTCAATGATGTATGTTTATATTATAGTATGTCAAAATTAGTCTTTTAATTTATAAACAACAAATTTAAAAAACTTATAATATTTTAAAAAACATTTTTGTAGAATTAATTTTCAAAAATACAAAAGAAAAAATCTATTTTCTTGAAGATCAAACAAATTGGTCCATAGATTCTTTAATTTTAATATTTAAATTGAGGCTTGGTGAGTGAGTGTGGTCGAGACTTTTTTGAATGAGTGTGATTGAGAATTTTGTGAAACTTATGTTGAAATTCTAGGTACCCAACAATGGATGTTATCACGGATGTTATGACGTCCAATATAACACAGACTACAAAACTTAATGACAAACTGTAAATGAAAACAGTAAATGAAAACAGTAAATAACACAAGTAATTGTTTATCCAGTTTAGTGCAAACCACACCTACATCTGGGGGATACCAAGCCAGGGAGGAAATTCACTATTAGTAGAATTAATTCAGAGTGAAACAACCAGTTTGCACTTTTCACTTAAGACCTACCTAATGACACTTCAGCCTAACACTAGACCTGAGTTACCAACTCACCCCCCCTCAATCACAGCAGTGATATCAACCAATTAAAGTTACAGATAAAATGAAGACACACTTCAAACACACCATGATCTTGCTTCACAGCTTTGATCAAGTGACACAACACTCTTGCTTAAAAGCTTAGAGTGACACACTTAACAGATAGCTTAAGAACTCTAGACCAATGCAATCATATAACAGATCATTGCTTGGTTTACAAGTATTCCTAAGACACACAAATACTGGTGAAGAACAAAATTCTTCACTCATAAATACACGTTCTCTAAAACCCTGTCAAGAACCCCCTTCACATAGGATTGTTACTTCTGTATATATAGGCAGCATACAGTCCTTGGGCCTTAGTGAAGAAATTAGGTTTACCCACGATAAACCTCTCTTCATGAAACTGCGCATGTCCAATTTGGTCAGGGGCATTCCATGTTATCTTCAGCAATGCCTGATATGTCGCCAGAGATAACTAGGCTTCCTAAAATGTTTCATGAAGTATAGCCTGAGCTAATACCAGAAATTAAAACCAGCGTGCCCTGATGTAATAACATTCAGCATGACATCCAACATACTTGACTCTTAGCTATTCAAACTTACCCTGCTAAATACTCATTATATATGTCATAACATCAGTCATGACATTCATATATCCATCAATGTTTTTCCATAAAATGCAGCCAATCAAAAACATCTACGAACTCTCCCTTTGACAAATTTTGGCTAAAACACTCTGTTACCATATCAGAGATCACAAGCAGCAGAAATCATACCATATATGCAGGAAAGCTACTAGCTAACAACACACACAACTACATTACCATATCAGAGTCATCTTCACACCTGTTGCACCCTAAAATTTGCTCAACCTTATTCATTTGGTTTATGTTTCAATATCATTAGCATTTGCATATAGAGTCATGTCCATAGCCTAGTCATCTGCATAGCATAGCAATAGCAAGGCATCCAACAGGGGACCAACCATTATTCTCATCTCTATGAGCCTATCAAGAGTTTATTATTCTGATTCAATCTCATTCAAGTCATCAGAAAGAATTTGAAAGCTAAGAAGTCAATGGATCAATCAGTGCATCTATCTCCTATCTGAGGGTATCTGAGGACCATCAAAGAAATTGTGAGCTGTGGGCTGAGCATGGAGATTATGTGGACATCATGAAAGACTTAGAAGGTCATTGGGAGAAGGAGACAAGTCATTGATATGATCACAAGAGTTGCAGTTGAAGACAGCCAACTAGAGTTTCATCTGGGGGTCAACTCTAGGTCAATTGATTGATTGAAAGGCTTTAAGGGCTATTGGAGAGATGTGAGGTTCATCATTTGACATGTAAAGAAATATATGGTGATATGCTAAGAAGAAATCAAGAGAAATCAAGGAGAAGAGGAGTTTCTAAATTAGGGTTTCTGTGTAAAATCCCCTGATTTAGGTCAAATTTCCAAGTAGGATAAGTCATAATGAAAGCTTCAAATGGATCCTTGGCCAACATGAAACTTGTAGAGGATCTCAAGACCTTTAATTTGAGTGGTAGAATACATCAAGGAGATTTATAGAACTCAAGTTATGGTCCTTGCAAGTTACAGGTCATCTGAGGTATCTGAAATTTTGTCTGTGAAAGTGACTTGACTTCCAAGCTACCTTTACCCCTCAAGGAGATTTCAAATGAATTTCTGGTCAACATAAGAATTGTTCCTCATTGTCTTAGATTTCTAGAATGGTATGGTATGCCTTCATATGGTTTGTGGAACTCTACCTATGGTCTTGGCAAGCAAAGGGTATTTTGGTCATCTGAGAATTACAGGTCATTTCAAGCCTATGCCCAAAACTCATACAAGGAAGCTTCAAATGGAAAACTTCACAACATAAAACTTGCTCCAAATGACATTTTGAGTCTATAAAAGTGACCATGAAAGATTGGAAAGACTCATAGCACAAGGTTTGAAAATTGGTGGATTTAATGAATAAAAAAATGACCTAAATTTGAGATTTTTCATATTTTGGCCAAATGGGGTGAAATTATAGGTCATTTTGATTGGAAAAATCATTTTGAAAACATTGGCAAAAGTAGAATTTTGAGTTTGGTTCAAGATTTAGGAGTTATGCATGGTTACTTACAGTGAAAGTTACATAATCCAAATCCAAGGGAAATTATACATGGGAAGCTTCTCCAAAGTTCTAGGAGGTTCTAATCTCATCTATATATTGATATGAAGAGCTTCATGCCATGGTTGGTGAATCACATTGCTCATAACACCAAGTTTCACACATTTTCTCCAACTTGCAAAAGCTTTTCAAACTACCTCAAATCTTCACCAATTTTCACAATTCTTGATCTGATCTTCATCACCATCATTCATAGATCATAATTCACACAAGCATTTGGTAGAATTGAGGAGGATTCGTGCCATACACTTCCATCATCCAAGAAGCAAGAAAATTGGAATTGTGAGATTCAAAGCATTGGAGCAAGATTTGTTGCATACAGAATTCAAGAACAAGGTCCCTGATCAATTTCCACTCATTGCAAGCATTGGATCAAGAGGTTTTAGCATCTGTTTTCACCATTACACCAGGTTGGTATCTTCATTCGAATAGCATGATTTGGTTAGAATTATGGAGATTTGATAGCATAAGAATGTTAGGATAGGCTAGATGACTGGTTTTGGTCAGTTTGAAGAGATTCCATGAAGGTTGTTAATGGTGTGCACAAACTGTTAAGGCTTGTAACTCATGATTCAGTGCACGATGATCTTAGGTTATTAGCTCATAATGATCAGTGTGAGATGTAGATAATGTTAGGATATAACTGAGCAAGCATTGGGAGGTTTGATGTCAGGTGATCATGGTGGATTCCAACTGTTATGCGTATCGGGTTCCATTGTTGGTTGAGTTTTAGAGGAAGTTATGGTTATGGTTGCATAGAGGGAAGAAATTAGAGGAATTTTGCTTTTGGAATCGTGTGATTTCATGGTGCATGGAGGGAGAACAGAGCACTTGAAGATGCAGGCATGGCTAGGGTTTTCATGGCTTAGGGTTTGCTGGAGGTTGAAGACGATCTGGGAGCCACACGATCAGGCATTGACCTTTGACTGGTGACTGAAACCAACGGCCACGATTGAAGAAGAAACACGGAGGGAAATTCAAATGGTGCAACGCACCGTTTCACTTAAAGGTTTCTGATGGGCTCAGACAATGGTTGCTATGCACACCCCACGAACCAAGGCCCATTTCCATTTCAACTGAAATACTTGCTTTTTACACCGTTTGCTGTTTTTTTAATTTTTGTTTACTTTCTGAGTGCATATGGACCCAGACGCGCTTGTTATGCGCGCCCCCCAGTCTGGGCCCAGTTTGTTATTTTAACTGATTCCAATTGCTTGCTGCACCCCATTTCAATTAGTTCTCATTTTATTTTCTTTCAAATTTACATTTCTTTAAAAAATTCATAAGAAAATAGAAAAGTGCTAGTTTTTAAATGGTTGTTTTTTTACATTGTTCATATTTTTGTCAAGAAAAATATCACACAAAAAAATTAATATTTCATTTTATTTTCATATTTTTGGCATATTTTTCTTTTAAATAGGTATAGATAACATTTAGTTTGATACATGAATTTTTTAATTTTAGTTTGAATAGATGCTTCAATATTTTTAATCCATTCTTTTTAGGTTGGTTAGTTTAGACATTTATCTTGTATATAAAATTTAGTTCATATTTTTAGGACTTAATTTTAGGTGATTTGTTTAGGTGTGAATAACATGATCAAAACTAGGGTTTAGGAGATAACATAGGTGAATTAGTTCATTCCCCTTAGGAGTTAGAAATTGAGTCTTTGGGGTATGCGACTATAGGGATTATGGGTAGTCATTAGATCCCTTAGAAAATATTAGGATTCCCCTACTGCTATTAGTATCTTGCTTATATTTAATTGACTGTGTGGTGTGCCCTCTTTAGGGTTATTATTCTGTTTGTGTGGGGTATTAGGTTTGTTTGGGGCTTGGGGAGAGCTGAAGACCTGAGGTGATGAAGCCCATTTGGAGATCAGAGATTGAAGACCAACTTCCAGAGTTGATGAGGAGATCCTGTGCTGGCAGCTGTTGAGGAGTCTAGGGTTTAGGAGCTAGGCAGAGCTCTAGAGTAGTAGACTTGGTTCTCAAACATGGAAGGTCTTGACTGCCTCCATCCTTCTCTGTGATGAAGAGTCTCTCTAAGACACTCACCCCCTTCCTTTGGAAGGCTTGGTGCTAATGTCTAAGGGATAGAACTCTTGAGAGAAAATATCCTATGTGTTGATAACAGTATGTTTGCCACCTTTGGTGGTCAACTAATTGCTTAACACCCAGTTCACTCTTGTGATCGATTCCTCAGCTTGGAGATTGAGACTTGAAGAAAAGCCATTGCAGATTGAAGACTGATGACAGAGACCTTGCTTGAAGGCTGTGGAGATGGAGATTGATGCTTGCTGAAGCTTGTAGCTGTTTGGAGATGACTTGAAGACAGATGTTGATGCAGAGCTGTTGTGGCTGTTTATTTTTGCTGTTAATTTCTGATGTATTGATTGGTTTTCCTTGACTGTATTGTTTGCTATTTACCCTGTTGGGTTGAAAGTGAAGCCTGTTCACTTTTGCCTATTGTTTTCTAGGTTCGAGGTTGAGTGGGACTCCCTTGCCTCGCTTGTATTGTTGCATCCATGCATTTTACCGCTTTACTGTATATATCTGGTATTGTCGTTGTTTCCGTCTATTCCCTTAGGATCTCTGTTTCTCTCTGCGCAAGAGAGGAGCATGATAGACACTAGGTCTTAACCCATGCATGATAACATTAGGTTAGTTTGATTCCCTTCGCAACTGTAGGTTAGAGTTCTGTCTCTTCTTTCTCAAAACAAACAGAAAAATATAATAAGATGTCAAACATAATAAAAGACACTTCTTTCGTAAAAGAATGTGAACTCATCAAGACGTCATTTTTGTCCGCTGGGACTGTGAATCAGGAAAACCTTTTTCAGAAGGAATAAAAACAATCGAAACAGACTTGTGTCGTACGTGGCCCGAACTATGTTTGCTCTGATCTTCCATGCAGTGTGGAAGTACGTAGGCATAGGATGCGATATCCTAGCGAGCAACCTTCCCCTCCTTTCCCGTAGGTAGGCGAACTACGTTGACTCTGATTTCTCGTTCCAGACGGGAATACGTAGGCATAAAGTGCGATGCTTTGCCGAGTCATTTTATTTTCTTTTGACCCCTGACCTTTAGTTTAGATAGAAATAACAATCCATACCCGAAAACAAGCGTGGATCCCGTCGAGTACGACGGACGTGAGGGGTGCTAATACCTTCCCCTTGCGTAACCGACTCCCGAATCCAGGTTTTGGTTGCGATGACCATACCTTTCCCGTCTTTGCAGTAGGTTTACTCTGAGTGTTTCCTTTCCCTCCTGTGGGATAAATAACGCACGGTGGCGACTCTTCTGTTCAGCCGGCACCGATTTTCGCAGTAGCGACAACACCCTAAGAACTACCTGCTAGTCCATACTACAGGTATCACAATAATATGTGGATCATCTTGTGATACTCCCTCTCAACTGATGCACACCACATTAGTGCAAACACAACCTGCACAACCTGCAGTCACACAAATTTATCCAGACTACTCTAGATTATGGATGTCAGGACATTCAGGACGACATCCTGAAGAACACAATCACCTGTTAGCCTAGCAGCTTCAGCCAAAACACACACAATTCTAACATACATTCCTACACATGTTAGGAACTCACGGAGCAACACATCTTCCTGTTATCACACCTGCAAGCATGTTCAGTTCAAACATGCACAGTAGCAAACATGTTCTCTTCAAACATGCATATTAGCAGTAACACCTACCAAGTCTTCCACCTGTGAGGGACACAAATCTCAGAAATATAGCCCTGTTGTTACTACCACTTCTCCCCCTTTTTAGCCACAAATTTAGATAAAAACTAACTAAATAGTATAGATCAAAATACGGATGGAAGCACATATCTTAGGGGTTATTACAACATAAAGCTCATGAAGAGCAACACAAATATTTCATGTTGTCACATTAAACAAAATCTAAGCAAGGAAACAAAAAACTAGTCACACCAACAACAATTCATCATCAGCCCAAGCAAACCATCATCCTGAGCCACACAACAAGCCACCAACACAACCAAATTAATCTTCCTCCTCAGAGGAGCTGGATTCAATGTCATCACTATCTGTTGAGACATCCTCATCATTGTCATTAGAATCTTCCTCTGGCCTAGCTACACTGTTGGAGCCATTTGCATTATCAAAGTTGTGAGGAGGATCAATACGAGCAAGAGGAACGGTTATGCCACATACAGGTCGCCCTGTCTGGAGAATCTTATTGACAATTTCCGCAATGGATTTATCCACGTATGTCGAGCCTTCCTTGTTGCTGATTCGCCTAAGTTCGTCAGCAGTGGGAGGAGGATACTTTCCCTTGGACTTTTCAGCAGTGGGAGGAGCATCTGCTGAGGATTTGGGAGGGGTCTTGGATGAAGAGGCACCATGATGGAAAGACATTTTGATGCTGAGCGGAGACTGAGAATGAAAGTCTGAGAGAGATTTTGAAGAGTAGGGAAACTGAGTGAATTGGATGAGGAATTTAATAAGAAAATTGGTGTGGAATACCGAGCTTTACTGGTCAAGGGTGTGGAATGCATTAAATACGCAGGTTGGACCAAGTGTTTTCCATAAAACATCGTTTAACCTGAACACTCCCTCTGGCCAGTAATTGCTATAGGTCCTCATACATGCAAATTCCGAATTTTCCTCTTAGATTTTCAAATTGAGCAGCATCTAGAGCCTTTGTAAAAATGTTAGCTAGCTGTAATCCAGTGGACACATGTTCTAGGGTGATCACTTTGTCTTCCACAAGGTCTCTTATGAAGTGGTGCCTGATATCAATATGCTTAGTTCTGCTATGCTGAATTGGATTCTTGGAAATGTTGATAGCACTTAGATTGTCACAGTACAATGTCATGACATCCTGAGTGACATTGTATTCAGACAACATTTGCTTCATCCAGACCAGTTGAGAACAATTGCTTCAGCTGCTATGTATTTTGCTTCAGCAGTGGATAATGAGACACAATTTTTCTTTTTGTTGAACCATGATATGAGGTTGTTCCCTAAGAAGAAGCATCCACCAGAGGTGCTCTTTCTATCATCAGTACTTCCAGCCCAGTCAGCATCACAATATCCAGATAAAGTAGGATCACACCCATGAGAGTAAAGTATACCATAATCACATGTTCCATTCACGTATTTGAGAATCCTTTTGACTTGATTTATGTGACTCACTTTAGAATCTGCTTGATATCAAGCACACACTCCAATTGCAAAGGCAATATCAGGTCTGCTGGATGTTAGATATAGCAAGCTTCCAATCATGCTTCTGTACAGCATTTGATCAGCACTAATACCACTTTCATCTTTTGATAACTTCAGATGAGTGGATGCAGGTGTTCTTTTGTGGCCATATTGTCCATCCCAAACTTTTTGACTATGTTTTTGGTATATTTACTTTGGGAGATAAATATAGAATCTTCCATTTGCTTGACTTGCAATCCAAGGAAGTAAGTTAATTCTCCGCACATGCTCATTTCAAACTCAGATTGCATGTGATTGACAAATTGTTTCACCATTTTGTCTGACATCCCTCCAAACACTATGTCATCCACATAAATTTGTGGAATCATGATTTTTCCACCTTCATCCTTTACAAAGAGGGTCTTGTCTATCCCTCCTTTTCTGTATCCATTGGTGGTAAGGAATTCATTTAGTTTCTCATACCAAGCTCTAGGAGCTTGTTTCAATCCATACAGTGCCTTCCTCAACCTGTATACGTGGTGTGTCAAGTTAGGATCCTCAAATCCCTTGGGTTGTGCCACATATACTTCCTCATTCAGATATCCATTCAGAAAAGCACTTTTCACATCCATCTGGAATAGTTTAAATTTCAGGATGAAGGCAATTCCTAACAACAGCCTGATTGACTCAAGTCTTGCAACTGGTGCAAAAGTTTCATCAAAATCAATTCCTTTAATTTGAGTATAACCCTATGCCACTAATTTAGCCTTGTTTCTGGTTACAACTCCTTGTTCATCAGACTTGTTCTTGTAAATCCACTTGGTTCCAATGATGTTTCTTCCTTCAGGTCTTGGAACCAATTCCCACACTTTATTCCTTTTAAATTGTTCCAATTCATATTGCATGGCCTTGATCCAATATTCATCAGTTAAAGCCTTCTTCACATTTTTTGGTTCAATCTTTGACACAAAACATGAGTTTGAGATGATTTCTCTAGCTCGGGTACTGACACCACTGTTGGGGTCTCCAATGGTAAGATCTTTGGGATGATCTTTCAGGATCCTGATAGAAGGTTCTTTATTGGGAGTTTTTGATTCAGAATCAGGAGTTACAGCTTGAGTATCTTCAGTATTGACCATACCATCAGCAGGTGTCACAAGGAATGTTCCAACATCATGAATGACATTGGTTTCTTCATGCTGATCATTAATAATGACATTAATGGACTCCATCAGGATTTTTGTTCTGGAGTTGTATACTCTATAAGCTCTGCTGTTGGTGGAGTATCCCAGGAAAATACCTCCATCACTTTTGGGATCCATTTTCCTCCTTTGTTCACGATCTGTCAAGATGTAACACTTGGTCCCAAAAACATGAAAATAATTCACAATTAGCTTCCTTCATTTCCATATTTCATACAGAGTGGATGTAGTTCCTTTTCTCAAGGTAACTCTGTTGTGAACATAGCAGACTGTGTTCATTGCCTCAGCCCAAAAATGCATAGGCAATTTCTTTGCATGAATCATGGCTCTAGCAGATTCTTGGATAGTCCTGTTTTTCCTTTCCACTACTCCATTTTGTTGAGGAGTAATAGGGGAGGAGAATTCATGACTGATTCCTTCAGATGAGCAGAATTCAGCAAACTTAGAGTTCTCAAACTCTTTACCATGATCACTTCTGATCCTGACCACACCACATTCTTTTTCTCTTTGAAGTCTGATACACAACTCTCTGAAGACCTCAAATACATATGATTTTTCTTGATGAAACTTATCCAGGTTTTACTGGAGTAATCATCAACAACTACATAAGCATACCTTTTTCCACCAAGACTCTCTAAATGCATTGGTCCCATCAAGTCCATGTGCAGCAGTTCAAGAACTTTGGATGTTTCAAGATGGCCAATTCTTAGATGTGACATCTTGGTTTGCTTGCCAACCTGACATTCACCACAGACCTTGCCTTCATCAATAGTCAGCTTTGAAATTCCTCTCACAACTTCCTTATATATGATCTTTTTCATCCCTCTTAGATGAAGATGTCCAAGTTTTTGGTGCCACAGTTTGACTTCCTTTTCTTCTTTGGCCATAGAACAGACAGTGGAGTTACTTGAGATTTGAGGCTCCCACAAGTAGCAGTTGTCTTTAGACCTAGCTCCCCTCATGACTTCCTTTTCATCTCTATTTGTGACAACGCATTCACCATTTGTGAAGTTGACATTGAGTACTTGGTCATAGAGCTGACTGATACTAATCAAGTTGGCAGTCAGTCCTTTCACCAGCAATACATGGTCTAGGTTAGGAACTCCAAGACAATATAGTTTCCCAACACCTTTGATTTCCCCTTTTGCTCCATCACCAAAGGTCACATACCTAGTGGAATTTGGTTTGATGTCCACCAATAGATTCTTTATTCCAGTCATGTGCTTAGAACAACCACTATCAAAATACCGGTCTTCTTTAGATGACACTCTTAGAGAAGTATGAGCTATCATACCAACCTCCTTTGCCACCCATTGTTGCTTCTTGACAGAAGCATCTTAATGAGTGTGACTAGGAAATCCATGGAGATCGAAGCAAAATGGTTTTATGTGTCCAAATTTACCACAGTAGTGACACCTCAACCTTTGGGACTTTCTCCTTGCCTGATTCATGTTTTTGTTCTTCTGATGTTGTGACATCGGTCGTGACATCCGATTTGGTCTATAATTTTCAGCATTTGGTTTCTTGAATCCCAAGGTGGGTTTCTGTTCACCAACAAATCCCAATCCAGACATTTTTCCTGCTTTCTGACCACTCTATAGGATTTTTTCTAGAGTGTCAGTCCCAGGGTTTAGCATCCTGATAGAATTTGTCATCTGATCAAGTTTGGAGTTTAACATTTTGACCTCACTGTTGAGTGAGTCAATGGTTGTAAGATTCTCCTTCTTCCCAGCTTCTCCAACTTCTTGATGATTTTCTTATGCTTCTCCATCATACCAGGTGTAAGTGCTTTTGATTGGCTGCATTTTATGGTAAAACATTAGAGTTTGCATGTATGTCTTACTGGATGTTAAGTCACACATAATGATGTGTGTGCAGGGTAAGTTAACTATAAGTTAAGCTGAATGTCATACAGAATGTCATGACACTGACTGTATGACATCTAGCGGGCAGGTTAGTTTTTCTGGTATCTAGAAATCAGGAAACAAATCAGGAGCTCAAGCTGAAAGACATGAGACATTTGAGAAGCCCTAAAGCGAAACAAATGCTCCTGAATTAAATGGAAAGCGTGCAGATAATTGAAGAGTAGGGTTTGTTATGATTAAAACTAACTGTGTGCACCAAGGCCAAAAAGACTGACAGCTGCTATAAATATCAGAAGGAGCAATCCTAGAAGAGCAGCTCTTGACAGAAGAATAGAGAGTGCATATTAAAGAGTCCTTGTGAGTGAAGAAGGTTGTTCTTCACGTGAGTATTGTGAGTGAAGAAAGTGTGTTCTTCACGTGTGAATTAAGTCTTAGGAATACTTGTTTACCAAGCAACTATCTGCTGCATTGGTTAGGTAGATTCTAAGTTGTGTCTCACTCAAAGCTTTTAAGCAAGAGTGTGTGTGCCCCTTGATCAAAGCTTTGAAGCAAGATCAAGGTGTGTATGAAGTGTTTCTTCATCTTTATTTTGTAACTGTGAATTGAATATCACTATGGTGTGACTGAGGGGGAGTGAGTGGGAATACTCAAGTCTAGAGTGTCTCTAGGTTGAAGTGTCATTGGGTAGGTTTTAAGTGAGGAGTGCAAACTGAGTTGTTTGACTCTGAATTAATTCTAGTGATAGTGAATTTCCTCCTTGGCTTGGTAGCCCCCAGATGTAGGTGTTGTTGACACTGAACTGGGTGAACAATTGCTGTGTTATTTACTGCTTTTACTTACAGTTTAATTAATTAGTACAATATTCAATGTCACAGTGGATGTTATAACGTTGGTAATAACATCCATCATGTGCTTGCCAGAATTTCAATTGGCATCAGAGCAGGCACTCTGCCTGTTTATTCTGGGTGATATCTAGGGAAATAAATTCTGGTACTATGGATAAAGATATAGGATTCACTAATCGACATCCAATTTTGGATGGTTCTAATTATGATTATTTGAAACCTAGGATGATTGCATTCCTAAAATCCTTAAACAACAAGGCTTGGAGAGCTGCAAACTCTGGTTGGGAACATCCTGTGAAGACTGACAAGGATGGAGTAGATGTGTTAATTACTGAAGAGGAATGGAACAAAGAGCAAGAGTCCTTAGCTCTTGGGAACTCTAAAGCATTGAATGCACTCTTCAATGGTATAGACAAAAACATCTTCAGACTGGTACACCACTGTGAACTAGTAAAGGATGTTTGGGACACTCTCAAAACTACTCATGAGGGAACTTCCGAGGTCAAAATGTCAAGACTTCAAATGCTGACCACCAAATTTGAAGGTCTGAGAATGAAGGAAGATGAGACCATTCATGAGTTTTACATGAATGTTTTGGAACTTGCAAACACCTCAGGAGCCTTGGGAGAAAAGATGGCTGAAGAGAAGCTTGTAAGGAAGATTCTCAGGTCCTTACCTAAAACGTTTGCCATGAAAGTAACAGCCATTGAAGAAGCCCAAGACATATGCAGCATGAAAGTGGATGAACTCATAGGTTCTCTCCAAACATTTGAGATGGGCATGTATGATCAAAATGTAGAGAAAAAGAGCAAAAGCATAGCTCTTGTCTAAAACACTGCTGAGGATTCAGAAGAAGAGGGTGGTGAAAAAGAGGAGAATCTGTCAGAAGCAATAGCCTTGCTTGGAAGACAATTCATAAACTGATCAAAAGGATAGATCATAAGTCAAAGCCATATGCCAAGAACACCTCTTCTGATAGCAGCAGAAAGAGTAACTCTGAGGAGAATTCTAACCAAGGCAAAGGAACTCAATACAATGAGTGTGAGGGATATGGACACATAAGAAAGGAATGTCCTACATACCTCAAAAAGAAGGGAAATGCCTAACTGTCATCCGGTCTGATGAAGACTCTGAAAGTGGATCAGAAAAGAAGTATGTCAGGCATGTCACCATTCTAAATAGTGTAATTTCATCTAATAATGACTAAAGAGAGGATGAACTGACTTTTGATGAGCTTGTAGCTTCATACAAATAGTTGTGTTTCAGAAGTGCAGAGGTATGCCAACAAGGAGAAAATCAGAAAGGGATCATTAAGAAGCTGGAGGCTGAGAAGAAGGAACATCTTGTAATAATAGACTCACTCAACAGTGAGGTCAACCTATTGAACTATAAACTTGAGCAGATGACAAGATCAATCAGGATGCTAAACCATGGGACTGACACTCTTGAAAAAATTCTACAGAATGGTAAGATAGTAGGAGACATGTCTGGACTGGGGTTTATTGGTGAACAAAAACCCATCTTGAGGTTCAAGAGACCAGAGTATGAAAATCAGAGGTCAAACCAGATGTCACGACCAATGTCACAACATTAGAGGAACAAGAACTTGAAGCAGACAAGAAGAAAGTTCTAAAGGTGGAGGTGTCATTACTATGGAAAATTTGGTCACCTAAAACCTTTTTGCTTCAAACTGTATGAATATCCTAATCACACTCATCAAACGGCTCCTGCCAAGAAGCAACAATGGGTGGCAAAGGAGGTTAGTCTGATAGCTCACACCTCTCTAAGAGTGTCAGCTAAAGAAGACTGGAACTTTGATAGTGGCTGTTCTAAACACATGACTGACATAAAGAATCTGTTGGTGGACATCAAACCTCATTCCACTAGTTATGTGACTTTTGGTGATGGAGCAAAAGGAGAGATCAAAGGGGTTGGGAAATTGGACTGCCCTAGAGTACCTAACCTGGAAAATGTATTGCTAGTGAAAGGACTAACTGCCAACTTGATCAGCATTAGTCAGCTCTGTGATCAAGGACTAAGTGTGAAATTCACTGAAGAAGAATGTGTGGTCACAAATGGTGATAATGAAGAAGTAATGAAGGGGTCTAGATCTAAAGACAACTATTACTTAGGGGAGCCTAAGGACTCAAGTAGATCCACAACATGCTCTATGGCCAGAGATGAAAAGGAGGTAAAGTTGTGGCATCAAAAACTTGGGCACCTTCATCTAAGAGGAATGAAGAAGATTATCTCCAACGAGGCTGTAACAGGAATTCCAAACCTGACTATTGATGAAGGGAAGGTATGTGGTGACTATCAAGTAGGCAAGCCAACTAAGACATCTCATCCAAGGGTTGGACACCTGATTACCTACAGAGTTATGGAACTATTGCACATGGATTTGATGGGACCAATGCAAGTAGAAAGTCTTGGTGGTAAAAAGTATGCCTATGTAGTTGTGGATGACTACTTCAGATACACGTGGATAAGCTTCATCAGAGAAAAATCAGATATATTTGAAGTCTTTAAGGAGCTATGCATCAGACTCCAAAGAGAAAAGGAATGTGGTGTGGTCAGGATCAGAAGTGATCATGGCAAAGAGTTTGAAAACTCTAAGTTTGCTGAATTCTGCTCATTTGAAGGGATCAGCCATGAGTTTTCCTCTCCTATTACTCCTCATCTAAATGGAGTAGTGGAAAGGAAAAACACGACTATCCAAGAATCTTCCAAAGCCATGATGCATGCAAAGAAATTACCTATGCATTTTTGGGCAGAGGCTATGAACACAGCTTGTTATGTTCACAACAGAGTGACCTTGAGAAAAGGAACATCATCTACCTTGTATGAGATGTGGAAAGGAAGGAAACCAACTGTGAAGTACTTTCACGTGTTTGGGAGCAAGTGTTACATCTTAACAGATCGTGAATAAAGAAGGAAAATGGATCCCAAGAGTTATGAAGGCATTTTTTTGGGATACTCTATCAATAGCAGAGCTTATAGAGTGTACAACTCCAGAACAAAAGTCTTGATAGAATCCTTTAATGTTATCATTAATGACCAGTATGAAGAAATCAATGTCATAGAGGATATTGGAACATTACTTGAGAGATCAGCTGATGGTATAGTGAATACTGAAGATACTTAAGCTGTAACTTCAGGTTCTGAACCAGAAACTACCATCAAAGAACCTTCCATCAGAATCCTGAAAGATCATCCCAAAGATCTTATCATTGGAAACCTCAACAGTGAGGTAAGGACCAGAGCTAGAGAAGTAGTCTCAAATTCATGTTTTGTGTCCAAGATTGAACCCAAAAATGTGAAGGAAGCCTTAACTGATGAATACTGGATCAAGGCCATGCAAGATGAATAGGAACAGTTTAAAAGACACGAGGTATGAGAACTGGTGCCAATACCCGAAGGAATAAACATCATTGGCACCAAATGGATTTACAAGAACAAATCAGATGAACAGGGAATTGTAGTCAGAAACAAGGCTAGACTGGTGGCACAGAGGTACACTCATGTAGAAGGAATTGATTTTGATGAAAACTTTGCACCAGTTGCAAGACTTGAGTCCATCAGGCTACTGTCAGGAATTGCCTGCATTCTAAAATTCAAACTGTTCCAAATGGATGTGAAAAGTGCATTGCTGAATGTATATCTAAATGAGGAATTATATGTGGCACAACCCAAGGGATTTGAGGATCCTAACTTGATATGAAAGATTGGCTGAGTTTCTTACTACCCACGGATACAGGAAAGGAGGAATAAACAAGACCCTCTTTGTGAAAAATGAGGATGGAAAACTCATGATTGCTCAAATATATGTGGATGACATAGTCTTTGGTGGAATGTCTGAGAAATTGGCTAAACAATTTGTCTACCAGATACAATTTGAGTTTGAGATGAGTTTGTCTGGAGAACTAACGTACTTTCTTGGGCTGCAAGTCAAGCAAATGGAGGAGTCTATATTTCTCTCCTAAAGTAAGTATACCAAAAGCATGGTAATAAAGTTTGGCTTGGATAATGCTGGTCACAAAAGAACACCTGCACCTACTCATCTAAAGTTGTCAAAAGATGAAAGTGGTACTAATGTGGATCAAAGCCTGTACAGAAGCATGATTGGAAGCTTGTTGTATCTAACAGCCAGCAGACCTGATATTGCATTTGCAGTTGGTGTATGTGCCAGATATCAAGCAAACCATAAGGTAAGTCACATAAATCAAGTCAAAAGGATTCTCAAGTATGTGAATGGAACCAGTGATTATGGTATACTGTACACACATGGGTGTGATCCTACATTGTCTGGATACTGTGATGCTGACTAGGCTGGAAGTGCTGATGATAGAAAAAGCACCTCTGGTGGATGCTTCTTCTTGGGGAATAATCTCATATCATGGTTTAGCAAAAATCAAAATTGTGTCTCATTGTAGACTACAAAAGCTGAATACATACCAGCTGGCAGTAGCTGCTCTCAGCTGGTCTGGATGAAGCAAATGCTGACAAAATACAATGTCACAGAGGATGTCATGACACTGTATTGTGATAATCTTAGTGCTATCAATATCTCCAAGAACCCAATTCAGCATAGCAGAACTAAGCACATTGATATAAGACATCACTACATAAGAGACCTTGTGGAAGATAAAATGGTCTCCTTGGAACATGTGCCCGCAGAAGTACAACTGGCTTACATTTTTACTAAGGCCCTTGATGCTGCTCAGTTTGAGAATTTGAGAGGCAAATTGGGTATCTGCATGAATGAAGACACATAGCAATTAATGGCACGTGAGAGTTTTAAAACCTCAATGCAGTCCACGGCCTTGACCACCAAAACTCTCCTTTCCACGCAAACGTGCTATATCTCTGCATATATTTTTTTCTTCGCCTCCTCCTCTCTACAACATTCTCAATCTGCACTTCGCACCAAGATGTCTTCCTATCATAATGCCTCTGTCGCTTCCGCGAAAATAAGGTGTCGGCAAAACAGAAGAGTCGCCACCTTTCAATATTTATCCCTCGGAACGGGAAAGGAAACGATCGGAAAAACCTGACGAAAAGGTATAAGACAAGGTCATCGCAACCGTTGTCTGGGTTCGGGAGTCGGTTATGCAAGGGGAAGGTATTAGCATCCCTCACGTCCATCATACTCGATGGGATCCATGCTTGTTGTGTTTATCTGACGGATTGGTTTACTATCTACCTATCAAGGCTGGCTCAAAAAGAAAAGAAAATGACTCGGCAAAGCGTCGCACTTTATGCCTACGTATTCTCATCAGAGAATGAGAAATCAGAGTCAACGTAGTTCTCCTAACTACGGGTAACGGGGGGAGGTGGCTCGCCAATACATCAGTATTGTGCCTACGTATTCTCAACAGATATGAGAGATCAAAGCTTACGTAGTTCGGGATAATACGGATTACGGGGATTCAGATTCATCTGTTTTTTCGAGTAGGGTTAACAAACAGTTCCAGTAGTTTGGTGTACGCAGCTCGACCCTTGGAGACTTAGGCGTTACCGTTTGCGGTAGAACTGAGAGTTAACGACACTATTTTCTTCAGAAAAGCTTCCTTTGAATTATGGGCCCACGGGGCAAAAGGTTTGAAGTTTATTTTCTGTCTTTTACGGAAGAACTGTTTTTTAGTTGTCTGTAGTTCGTACAACACTAGAGACTATGACCTGGGAACGAATGTGTCGCATATCGTCCAAAGGGCGTATACTAAACATTCTAGACGATTGAGAGGAGGCCGCTCAATTATCATTACCCAAGTAGCTTAAGGCTCGTAACGCGCTTATACTAACTTATCTTTATTACGTTTTTTACTGTTGTTTGAGATGAGAAGAGGGAGGGACAACTACGGGGAGACTATCAAGTCCTAATGTTGTCATGCCAAGGATTCATCCTATGGTTGAGGTTTGAAACAGGGAACTCCTAGAAGTTATCCTGCATAGGTTTTAACCTAAAGTTCTAATCATCACTTCCTTATCAAAGGAAGTGAGATTCCTAGGGGATCATGTCAATGATAAACAGAAACAGATAAAGCATTAGCTTAAACAGTAAACAGTAAACGACTGTAAAATGCATGCAATGCAAGTGAGGGAGGAAATGTGTGTGGGGCATCAGCCTCCACAAGCTCATCTCAACCTCAAGCCAAGTATGAATAACTGCAATCATAAAGGAAAATAAAATGCCATCAAGAAAATCACAAACCACACAGGCAAGGGAGCAGAGCTCTACGGAATACCAGCAAGCAAAGCCACACAGTAAAAATACAAGCCGGGGGAGAAACTCAACCTCTAATGCAATACAAGCAAGGGGAGAAACTCAACCCTTATGATGCTCTTAGGCTTATTCAACTACATGACCTTATATAAATGCATCACACCAATCAATTCACATCAATACAGTTGCACAGAAAGAAAACAGATAGTCAAGAAAGCAAATCAATAGCTTCCACAGCTTCACAGCAAAGCACTCTTCTGACAGCAATTCAATCCACAGTCTGTAACTATTCTTCAAGTCCATCATCTTCAAGAGAGTGAGAGGTACTCCATCTTCAAGCTTCAATCTTCAATAGGCTCCACCAAGAATGAAGAGAATCAATAAGATGATTGTTTGATAATTGGAAGCAGACAGTAAACCAAAGGAATCCTGTCTGACACTCAACCAGTTATCAGAGAGAGGCATCCTCAAAAGTTCTACTCATTGTAAATGTCACACATCCCTATAAAGGATATAAAATACTTTAACATGAGGACTTTGAATCATAGGATGAGAATGGAATGGGAACAAAACCAACCATTATTTGAAGAAATATCTATTTCTAAAGCTCTCTCCTAAAGCCCTAATTTCCTAAGCTACACAAAGCTAACAACAAGGAAGTAAAAACTCCAATCCATGCTCCACCAGCCACTTCACACAAGCTTCATCATGTCCATGATGTCTTCCAATGAGATCCAGAAGCCCACTATGCAAGGAAGCCCAACTTTGAGTCCAATCCAAATCAATCATCAACATTGAAACACCAAATGAACACACAAGTAGAATATTCTATCAAAAATACCAAAAAATATTCTAAAAATCTGATTATTTTTATATGGGAACATGCATTCACTAATAACCTATAGTTAAAAAATCAGGACCTAATTCATTTTCTAAGCCCTCCAATAAAATTCTAAACCTCAAGGTATAACAAATAAACCCTAAAAAGGAACTCCTAAAGTTCTAGTCCTAAAATAGCACCTAACTTCATTTCAAAAATGTGAGAAAAATCTGAGGGGAGCATGCATATCTAACCTAATCACAAACCAAATAGCAAGCCAAGAATCAATACCAAATGCTCAAACAAGATTCACCAAACAGAAGAGGCAAACAATACAATTTTTATGTCAAATAAAATGTGAAAAAATCAAATAAAATGAAAATAAATGCTAATCATAATCTTTTTGTTCCTAAAAATTCTAAATTCATTCATGAATCAGGGGAAAAAATCTCATGATTTATTGACTAATTTTCCTATTTTTCATGGATTAAAATCAAACTAACATAAAATGCTCAAAAATAATAAAAAGAAAAGAAATTAAAAAGGAGTGCGTGGTAAATAGCAATTAAATCCAGTTCAAATCTTGGGTTGGGCCCAGAGGGGGGTGTGAACATCAATTCAGTACTAAGCCCAGATTTTTTCATTAATCAAAACGCTGCGCTTTGGACTTGGGGTTACGTGGCAATGCTTTGATCACACGATGAGATTACCAGTCAACTGATCCAATGCCTTCTCATGCTGCCAGCACATTAATGAGGGCGACGTCGTTTTGTTTCAGGTCAAAGTCAGAATTTCAAATCCAATCGTGGCCGTGCATGATGGTTACTAGGTCAAGCTTCAGCCAAGATCTAACGCCTCACATGCATCTTCTCCGTTTGAACTTCAGTTTGGGGGAAAACACAGACTGTGGCCCAGACGGTGGCGCCACCGTCTTCTCCGGCGAATCCATTTACACAGGTCATCAAAAATTAACAAACCATACATCATTCTCCTCAGAACTTAATGTTGATCATGAATATCTCATTAGAATTATCTAATTCCTTCTACATCTCCAAACCCGATAGCACTTTCAAAATGTACCTCAATCTTGATTCTCACCAAAGTTTAAATTAAATGCACAGATGCAATCCTCATCTTATGGTGATCATTCTACACTATCCAAACTTGATTAACAGTCCAAGAATTGCTTGATTCGAGCCTCAACAGAAATTGATCATCAACCTATTTTGTCTCTAATTCACCAATTTTTGATCCTAAATCCAACTACATATCACCAGGATCCTAACCACCTATAGAATGCTAACTATCTCTACATAAATCAAGCACAAAAGTGAAATGTACCAACCTGTGTTCAAGCTTGTAACAGAAGCAGTTCTTGCACTCTTCAACCTTCAAGGAAGTGCAGATTCACTCCAAATCACTTGATGAACACAATGAAATCTTCAATTGATCTTGATTTGCACTTGAACTCAGAATCCGATTCTCACTTGCACCTCTGAAATTCTAACTTCACTCTCTGCTTCAGGCTTCAAACTTCACCAAAAAATGAAGTGAATGCATTCATAGACTTATATAGGATGTAACTGAATGATCTAGATCCTTCTCAAAGGTTCATAATGAGAAATTCAATTTTCAATTTCTCTTCAAAATCTCTCTCATGGCAGTCACGATATCTCATATATTTCTCCTTCAGGAAGCTCTCATTGCACTCCTTGTGAACCACTGAACTTGAATGGTGGGGATTCGTCCCTTGTTTTCATCCTAGGGCTTTGATTTGAGATGTAACTTCCTTTTGAAGTAACAAAGCAAAAGGCCATGAAAATGAGCTCAAACCTAAATTCTAATGATGTCATTGTTTCCAAAATGTAATTTCCATTCAAAAAATGCTATTATTTTTCCTTATTTGCACACATAACATTTATTTTGAATTTTTAATCTTTAATGCCTTTAATTCTTCCTTTTTCAAAATTCCTTGAATCAAGTCTCTCCTTGAGCAATTTCAATGCCTCCTTGATACATGGTCAAAGTTAAAACCCCATATTGAGCAACTTTCAAGTTGCACAAAATTTCATTTGAGATGTCTAAGTTGGTGAAAATGACCCATAACCAAAAATGACCCATAATCACAACTTCCCAAAATACCCTTGACTTGTCAAAGCCATAACTTGAGTTCTAGAAATCCTATGAAGGACTTATAGCACTCTATGGAAAGCTACGAGAATAAGGAAAAACATTCATGTTGACCAAAAGTTCATGGGAATCATCCTTCTAGGGCAAAAGTGCCATGCAAGTTGGGTAACTTTCAAGCTCCAAATTTACATTCCTCAGATGACTTGTAACTTGTCTGGCTCATAACTTGAGTTCTATAAACCCTATCAAGGACTTCTAGTACTCAAATTAAAGCTAAGATCATGCTCTAAAACAATCATGTTGGGGTCAAGATAAGATGAAGATCACATCTTGATTTAGATTGCCTTGAAGTCAGGGTTCAAACTAAGGGATTTTACACTGTCAAGTCTTAGAAACCCTAGCCTGAAACTTCTCAACCTCTTCAATCATGATGAGTTGACCTTGGAATCATTCTTAGAACATCTTAATGTATTAATCCATGATCATATGGCTCTTGGATTAGGTCTCAATCTTCTCCAAATCATCAGTTGACTTAGGGTTGACCCAGTCAAACCCTAATTGCACCACTCATGACTGAGTCTTCTTAATCTTGCACAATGACCTGTCTAGGCCTCAAAGTGATCTTAAACACTTCTCATGAGCTCTCAAAAGACCTCAAGTCCATCCTCATGGCCTCAAAATCATCTGATGGCTTTCCACAACTCTCAAGTTAGGAGACCTACACACTTGGGTTCAACCACTCTCTCTGAGGATCTTCTAACTTCTCTGATAAGGATATCAACCCTTGAACACTTGAATAACCTTCTTGGCTAGCTTCAAAGTCTTGTGCAGCCCTTGATTGGTAATCATACCTCTTCATCTCCTGCATACATGTCAATGAATTGCAAATGATAATGCTAATGTGAATGAAATGAAACATAAGCTAGGTAAAGAAAAGTTGGGCAAATTTTGGGGTGCAACAGCTGCCCCTATTCAAACAGCTTGGATCTGACTGGGTGAGAAGCGAACGACTCTCAAACAATCAAGGTATGAGACGGTTGAATACCAACAAACCTGGAAATTTTCCAACTGCACGAGTACACGGTACTCTGATGGGGACAAATCTTCGGAAACTGAAAGGATATTTGGACGACAACTAGCTGGAGGAATACTGATTTGAACCTCCGTCAGGATGATTCTCTGATTCATCTGATATCACTGTGTCCTCAAATCATCAAGGAATCACCGGTTGCACGGTAACGGGTGATTTGCTAACCACGCACAGGTAAATGATACTTTGATTGGTAGGCACGTCTTCAAACTGAGCATGCCAGTTGCACGACAACTCTGCTGGGGAAATGGTCACACGGTGACCGGCGAAGGGTCTAATCTCAAATCTCCGTCAGGATGATCATCTGATTTTGCCGTAGATCCTCGTCCTCAAGTCATCAAGGGATCACCAGTTACACGGTAACTGGTAATGGATGGCTGATCATGTCGTCAGGCATTCTGCGCCATTGCAGGAGAATTCCTTATCGTCGCCTATGGACTCATCATGTCGCTAGGCACATCGACAATATCTTTGTCGGACTTTATCAGTAAGTCAATAAGGGGTCATCAGTTGCTCGGTAACTGGTGAATGACTACTCTCAAATCTCCGTCGGGATGATTATCAGATTTCGCTACAGCTTCTTCCTCAAGTCATTAAGGGATCACTGGTCCCTCAGTAACTAGTGATACATAACTGATATTGCCGTCAAGCATTCTCCGACACTGCGGAAGAAGGATTCCTCGGGACTCATCAGGTCATTAGGAACTTTTTAACAATCAAGTTAATCATGCCATCGGGCACTCAAAGAAATTTTCGGGCGTCAGCCGGACTTCGTCAGTAAGTCGGGAATGGAATCCTCGGCCAATCATGAACCAAATAGGAACATCTATTCTTCTGCCATCAGGCACTCCACATCAGCTGAGAGAACTACGTCGACATCACAGTTGGACTTCATCAGTAAGTCAGGGGTTTTGGCACCGCTGCCGGACTTCCATCATCAAGTCTTCAAGGAAATTTCAACTTGTCTTTTTTTTAAAACCTGCTGGGGATGACACATCTCCGCTGGGGATTCTGGAGTACTTTAAGAATCAAATCTGCTGAGTACTTTAAGAATTATCTTGGACAAATGACTCCGCCGGGGACTTCAACAATCATCCCAAACCAATAACTCTGCTGGAGATTTTAGGAATCATCCTGAGCAAACACTTTGCCGGGGACTCTAAGCATCAACTTGAGCAACCAACTCTGGCGACCTCACTAGGGAATTCAAGAATCATCTTAAGCAACCAACTTCGCTGGAGAATTCAAGAATCATCTTGAGCAAACCATTCTGCGTAGGAACATCTGCAAAACAAGAATGGTAACGAACTAGCTCATGTTTCATATGCATATTCATTGACAATGGAGCAATGCTCCACACGGTGGAAATGCTACGTGTTTTTAGGGTAAATGCTATGCAATCATGCAAAAATGCTATGACCCCATCAATAAAATAAATGCTGAAGGGAGAATCCTCCTGTCAAGGAGAAAGAACCACTCTGGTGGAGGAAGGAATCATCCTGCCGAGGAGAAGAAGTCACACAAATCTCAATTGGATTCCGCCTGGGGAAACGAACTTCAGTCAACTGCTGCAGGGGGACAAAGTTCTACGAGAACCTGGACCCGCTCAACCGGGTATTTAAACCACAAACTGTCGAGGGAAACGATGTCAATTGCAAAAATAAACTGCACGGCCTTCGCGACAACGCTTTCCTGGAGATAACGCCTCCGATGGGGAAATACAGCATCAGCAATTCAACACTCTACTGGGGAAAACCAATCATGGCCCACACGCTTTCCAAGAACTCGGCTCTCCTGGGGATTTGCCAACTCGGCTGGGGAAGAAGGAATCCTCCTGCTTGCTGGGGAGAATACAACTCTGTGGGGAATTTCAATTTCGCTGGAGACTTCAGTCTTGAACTATCGAAATGCCGCATACTTGCGCATAGTCTTCTACGAGAAAACTGCACATTGACTCAGTGTTGGGAATGAACATACACTTCAGTGCCTAACTTAGCTGGGGAGATGGTGATCCTTCAGGATACATCTAGTTAGGGAGAGAATCTTCTCTGCTTGGGGAGACATACCAATGCTCGCGGTCCCATGTTCAGACTCCGTGGGGAGACGCTGCTGGACTCGCTGGGGGAGAAGGAGTCATTCTGCCTAGGAACACATACGGCGTACTGCCTAGAACCTGCCATACCTGCAATGACACAAACAAACAGACTAGATACCCTTCTCAAAGGGACCTATCAAGGTTATCATCTTGCGACAATGTTCAAGTAATTCAATGTTTCAACAATTAGTGGCCTAGGCCAGTAAGTTTACGTATGCGCATTTTATCAAAAACATCGACGTTCTTTCTCGCAAACAAAACAGATAAATGCTAAACAAACAAACAGAATTGCTGAATAGTATACATTTCATTGATGACGAACCCCTGAATGAGCAAAAATGTTTTACAACAGATGCAAGCTCCTGGAATGAGGACGCTGCGCAAGCATAAAAGCATAAATATACATCAGTATATACACAAATGTCGACAATGTGGCGTAGACGAACACCATGAGTTGATCCCTCTATGACCCACTCGACTTCGATACTTCTCCGACGCTTCAGCTTCAGAAGAGATTGATTCAGATAAACGGCTCTCAGGTCTTCCAAACCATTAAACAATGAAAGTCCATACGCGGAACGCAGTCATTTGCTTTTTCAAATCCCTAACTTTTGCCTGAATCGCCCTTTCGGGTTTTCGATTCACCGGGATACCCTTTTTTGCCAAAGTCGCCCTTCCGGGTTTTCGACTTTGCGGGTGTACATTTTTCCATTTATATCCCTAACTTTTGCCCGAACCTTTTTCCTTTTTTATGGTTCGCCAGGATGCCCCATTTTTGCCTGAATATTCTTTTTCTTTTCAGCGGGTCATTTTTTTTAAGCAAAGTATTTTTTGAATGCGTCCGCATTCACCGGGGATGCAAAATCTTCGCCATCCATTGTGGATAACAACAAGGCTCCTCCCGAGAAGACCTTGCTGACGATGTACGGACCTTTGTAATTGGGAGTCCACTTGCCCCGGTGATCGGAGTGTGGAGGAAGAATCTTCTTCAGGACGAGATCACCCGTCTGAAAGCTTCTAGGACGCACCTTCTTGTCATAAGCTTTCTTCATTCGGCTTTGGTACAGACGACCATATGCAATCGACGCTAACCTCTTCTCGCCCATTAGGCTGAGTTGGTTTAGTCTGTTCTTAATCCATTCTGCCTCATCGAGTTTCACGTCAACCAAAACTCGTAAAGAAGGAATCTCAACTTCTAGCGGTAGGACAGCCTCCATACCGTACACCAGTGAGAAAGGGGTTGCCCCGGTTGATGTACGTACTGTCGTACGATAACCGTGCAGCGCAAATGGCAACATCTCGTGCCAATCCTTATAGGTCACAACCATCTTCTGTACAATCTTCTTAATATTTTTATTGGCCGCTTCAACGACGCCGTTCATCTTCGGCCGATAAGGAGATGAGTTGTGGTGTTCAATCTTGAAACTTTGGCGTAGCTCCTTCATCATCTTGTTATTCAGGTTTGAACCATTATCAGTAATGATCCGCTCGGGAATTCCGTAACGACAGATGATGTCCCTCTTTATGAACTTAGCCACCACCTGCTTGATCACGTTAGCATACGAGGCTGCCTCCACCCACTTGGTGAAGTAGTCGATGGCTACTAGAATGAAGCGATGACCGTTAGATGCGGTAGGCTCGATCTTGCCTATCATGTCAATGCCCCACATGGAGAACGACCACGGGGAGGACATGACATTCAACGGGCACGGCGGCACATGAATTTTATCAGCATAAATCTGGCATTTATGACATCTCTTCGCGAATTTGAAGCAATCTGACTCCATCCTCAGCCAGTAATATCCTGCTCTTAGGATCTTTCTTGTCATAGCGTGCCCGCTGGCGTGCGTACCAAATGTGCCTTCATGGACTTCTTCCATGAGCATACTTGCTTCTTTCTCATCTACACATCTGAGTAGCACGAGATCATGGTTTCTTTTATATAGAACTCCATCAGGATTGAGATAGAAATTTCCAGACAGCCTCCTCAGAGTCTTCTTATCCTGGGTTGACGCTCCCGTTGGATACTCCTTAGTCATAAGGAAAGTCTGGATATCATGGAACCATGGCTTGCCATCGGAAGCTTCCTCGATCACAAAGACGAATGCAGGTCTATCAAGACGAGAGAGGATAATTCTTGGAGCTTCATTCCAAAAATTGACTTTATACATCGAAGCCAACGTGGCTAAGGCATCAACCATCTGATTCTCTGCTCTGGGCACATGATGGAGTTCCACTCGATCAAAGAACGGAAGCAGCCTTCTGGCGTAATTCATGTACGACACCAAATTCGATTGACGAGTCTCCCACTCCCCTTTAATCTGGTTAACCACAAGTGTCGAGTCACCATATACATCTAGGTTCTTGATTCTCAAATCAATCGCTTCTTCTAGACCCATGATGCATGCTTCGTACTCCGCTTCATTATTGGTGACCGGAAACGTCAGTCTAGCGGTGAATGGGATGTGGTATCCATGGGGAGTCGTGATGATTGCCCCAATGCCACTTCCGTAAGAATCAACCGCCCCGTCAAATATCAATTTCCATTGGGATTTCCTGTCTAGCCCCTCGTCGGGCAACAGTTCATCGCAATCTTTCACTTTGAGAAACATGATATCCTCATCAGGGAATTCAAATTTCATCGGCTGATAATCTTCGATCGGCTGTTCGGCAAGGTATTCAGACAATACGCTTCCCTTGATGGCCTTTTAGGAAACGTACTGAATGTCATATTCCGTCAACACCATTTGCAATCTAGTAATCCTGCCCGAAAGCGCTTGCTTCTCGAAGACGTACTTAATCGGATCCATCTTCGAAATTAGCATGGTTGTGTGATTGAGCATGTACTGTTGCAAACGTTTGGCAGCCCAGGCGAGTGCACAACATGTTTTCTCCAGCATTGAGTAACCGGATTCACAATCTGTGAACTTTTTACTCAAATAATAAATGGCATGCTCCTTTCTGCCCGTCTCGTCGTGCTGACCGAGAACACACCCTATACTATTCTCAAGAACTGTCAAGTACATGATTAAGGGTCTTCCGGCCACTGGGGGTATCAAGATGGGAGGTTCCTGCAGATACTGTTTTATCTTATCGAATGCCTTCTGGCAATCCTCGTTCCAGATAATTGCCTGATCTTTCTTTAGTAGTTTGAACATCGGTTCACACGTGGCCGTGAGCTGAGAGATAAACCTTGCAATGTAGTTTATTCTGCCCAAGAAACCACAAACTTCTTTTTCGGTTTTTGGCGCTGGCATCTCTTGTATTGCTTTTATCTTCGCAGGATTAACCTCAATGCCTCTTTCACTCACGATAAACCCCAGTAGTTTTCTAGACCGTACTCCGAAAGTACACTTGTTAGGATTCAGCCTCAACCTGAATTTCCTAAGCCTCTCAAAAAGCTTCAGCAAATTGACCAGATGTCCCTCCTCCGTTTGGGACTTCGCAATCATGTCATCAACATAGACTTCAATCTCATGATGAATCATGTCATGAAACAAAGTGACCATTGCTCGCTGGTAAGTGGCCCCTGCGTTCTTCAGACCGAAAGGCATTACCTTGTAGCAAAATGTTCCCCAAGGTGTAATAAACGTAGTTTTCTCCATGTCCTCTGGTGCCATCTTGATCTGATTGTAGCCAGAGAAGCCATCCATGAACGAAAACACGGAGAACTGAGCTATATTGTCGACCAACACATCAATATGAGGGAGCGGAAAATCATCTTTAGGGCTCGCCTGTCGCTTACGCGAAAATAAGGTGCCGGCGCAAAAAAAGAGTCGCCACCTTTCGTTATTTATCCCTCAGAACGGGAAAGGAAACGATCGGAAAAACCTGACGAAAAGGGTAAGACAAGGTCGTCGCAACCATTGTCTGGGTTCGGGAGTCGGTTACGCAAGGGGAAGGTATTAGCACCCCTCACGTCCGTCATACTCGACGGGATCCACGCTTGTTGTGTTTACCGGACGGGTTGGTTTTATCTATCTACCTATCAAGGTCGGCTTAAACAGAAAAGAAAATGACTTGGCAAAGCGTTGCACTTTATGCCTACGTATTCTCATCAGAGAATGAGAAATCAGAGTCAATGTATTTCGACCTACGACGGGTTATGGGGAAGGTAGCTCGCCAATACGTCAGTATTGTGCCTACGTACTCTCAACAAGTATGAGAGATCAGAGCTTACGTAGTTCGGGAAACTACGCCTTATTTTCTGTCTTTTACGGAAGAAGTGTTTTTTATTGTGTTTGCAATTTCAATCGCACTAGAGACTATGACCTGAGAGTGAATGCGTCGCATGTCACCCAAAGGGTACCATACTAAACATCCAGACTATGGAAAAGAAACTCTCCCACAATCCTTTCTCAGATAGCTTAAGGCTCGTAACGTACGAAAGAGATCATTCATGATTATTGTATCTTAAACTGTTTTGAGATGAGAAGAGAACAGGCTAAACTAGAGGGAGACTATCAAGTCCTACTGTTGTCATGCCAAGGATTCATCCTATGATTGAGGTTTGAACAGGGAACTCCTAGAAGTTATCATGCATAGGTTTCAACCTAAAGTTCTAATCATCAATTCCTTATCAAAGGAAATGAGAGTCCTAAGGGATCATGTCAATGATACACAGGAACAGAAAAAGCATCATCTTAAATAGTATACAGTGAACGACTGTAAAATGCATGCAATGCAAGTGAGGGAGGAAATGTGTGTGGGGCATCAGCCTCCACAAGCTCATCTCAACCTCAAGCCAGAATGAATAACAGCAATCATGCTGAAATAAAACAACATGCTATCAAGCAAAATACAGTAAACTGCAATCATACAGAAGAAATAAAGTCATGCTATCAAGCAAACAAACCATATGGGCAAGGGAGCTGGGCTCTACCGAATACCCGCAAGCAAAGCCATACAGTAACAGTACAAGCAGAGGGAGCAACTCAACCTCTAGTGCAATCATGCTCCTAGATTCTACTTAGTCTAGATATGAACATATTCTAATGCATCAAGCAAGTCAAACAAGGCACCTCAATACAAAAAAACAGACAAGAAAGCAGATCAACTCCTCTCTCAACTCCAAGCTTCAGCTCTTCTAACAGCAACTCAGTCTTCATACTTCCATCACTCTTAACAAATATCAATTTTCTTTTCCCGGTTTCAACCCTTCAACACAAGTTTCAACTTATTCTCTCTTCAAGCTTCAGCTCCTTAATCAGTTCCACCTTCAGGCTTCACTCTTAACCACAAGTATCAACTTGATTCCTTCAGGATCTCCAAACATCAAAGTAAGTATCACCTTCCTTTGCTTTTCAAGCTTCAGCTCATCAGTCAATCTCAATTGAATCCCCTCCCTAAGTATCAACTTAGTCTTCAAGATCTCAAGCTCTCTTTGCTTTACCAGTCTCAACTTGGTCTTCTCTTACTACAAGCTTCAGCTTCTCATAGTAATATTTAATCACTTAGAAGTATCAACTTCATCCTTCAATCTTTAAGCATCAGCTCTTCATGCAGTCTTTATTGGATCTTCATTGGGTCTTCAAGTATCAACTTGATCTTGTTGCTCTTCAAGCTTCAGCTGCTATGGCAATGCTCAAGGAATCATCCTCTTCCATACTATTCAATGAAGTCTTCATCTTCACACTCAAGCCCAACATCTCTCAAGATACTCAAACCAGAGGAAATCACTTAACTGGATAAGCTGGGGTGTTAAACTGCTTATTGACCACCAAAGGTGACCTATAAGGGTTTAACATAAAAAGAATGGTTCCCTCAAAAGTTCTACTTCCTAGGTACCATCACTTATCCCTCCTAAGGAGAGAGTTGAGTACCATGGAAGGACTTTGAATCATAGGGAGGAATGAAGGTGGAAGATACCATCCATGTTTGAGAAAGAACTTAACTAGGTCTAAACTCTTCCTAATTCCTAACCCTAAAGCAACAACAAAACAAACAAGATTCACTAGCTCTCAAGCTCCTCAATCCATCTCCAAGTCTTCTACTATGCTCGTCAATGCTGCTCAAATCAAAACCAAGCTCACCAAGCCCACAAAGCAAAGCAAACAAAAATACAAGCCCACAAGGGCAACACAAACAATCATCAACTAAAAAAATCACTTAAAAATAGTATACTACTATATTAAAACCTAATATAATTTCTAAGGGATCCTATATACCTACCCTTAATACCCTATATGTCCCAATGTCTATCTTGGCCTAGAAACCCAAAATTCTAGTGTTATTGTGGACCTATGTTAAGGATTAACCTAATTCTACACAACCTAAAATCATCTAATCAAAACTAATAAAAAATTAATCACAAAATTATGGAATAAATCCAGAGGGGAGCTAAAGTCCTAATCTAACTATCCTAAAAATAATGGACTAAAAATATGAAGGGAACTAGCTTAACAAAATTCTACAAATTTATGCATCAACATAAAATGAATTAAAATGCTATTAAAAGAGAAAATACACAAAAAATATTAAAAATGCATGAACTTCAAATATTTTGATTTTATAATATTCTAGACACTAACATGAAATGGGAGAAAAAATCCCCATGCAAAAATCATCATTTTTCTATTTATTATGATTTTTCAAAGATTGAAATAAAATGGAGAAAAAGAAATTAAAATATGAAAACCTTGGTGTGAATAGCAATGGAACTCAGTTCATTTTTCATATGGGCTTAAAATGGGGGTGCAATTAGTGAGGCGCGCTAGGCCCAGTTTCATCAGAAAATCAATTAAGAAATTATAAAGAAAAATGAAAAAGAAACGATGTAGAAAGTAAAGAAATATAGTTCAAAAAAACATGGGCCATGATCTGGGGTGTGGTTAGCAACTGAGCCCAATCCCCTTTTAATGAAACGACGCGTTTTGGGTGTCTTCAGAATTTCCCTCTTCAAGCAAAATCAAATCTCAGCCGTGGGATCTCCCCTCAGTCAATGGGTCTTCGCCTCATCCAATGGCCACGCCTTCGTCTTCTTCCTCTAGCCAAGGTTTGAACTAAAGAATCCATGGAAACAGCTTCATAGCTCAAGCTTACCCTAACTCGTACCACCTCAATCCTCCATGAAAACTTAAAATTCCAAACCCTAATCTGTCCAGAATTTCACCCTGAATCTAACCATGGCCTTGAAATCAATTGAATCATCCTAAATCTCCAAACCCGATCCAAGATCAAAGATAAGCTCAGACATCAACTTCAACAATTCTTGCAATTAATTACCTCAGAATGATCACCACCTCACACTGATTAAATCTTGATATCAAATTCATGCTATAGCTCACTATATCTCATGTTCTTGGTCAAAACAAAAATGGTGTCATCAACTGAAACCTCACCAATTGCTCTCAAACTTCCCAGAATCCATCCCCTAATTGTCTCAAACCGTTCTAGCCTAACAATTCTTGCTAATTATGCTTAAATCATGGTGTGGAAGAAAAGTTACTAACCTGTCGAATCTTGATTAACAGATGGGGTAAACCTTCACTGCAAGCTCTCAAACTCTTCAGAATCAATCCTTGAATGATGATCTTGCTACTGTTTGCAAAAGATTGGACCAAGAAAGCCTGAATCTCCAAAATAGATTGTGACTTGCAACCTTCAAAATCCAAGTTCTACCACTTCAATTCTCCATGGTTTTGCCTTCATTTTGGTCTGCACAGCTTCAATGTGATCAATGGAATGTGTTTAGATTGGAAGAAGGAATGGAAATGAATCAGAATGTGGAATTTGATTTCAACTTGCAATGGAAGCAAGTGAAATGGCTATCTCTCTCTTCTCTCAAATCTCTCACCAACCTTGCATCTGAGCAAGTTCTACACATTATATAGAATGGTTTAGACTCATCTAGAACCATCTGGAACCATCCAATGAGAAATTGGGATTCTCATGTCATGAGTTTATGAATTCATCCATCTCATGTATCATCTCATGCCATAGCCCTTGTAGCCCTTGTAACTGACTTGAAAATCTCCCTAAATGAGATATATGGTGTGTTGAGATGCATAGCTAGCTTGTACATTGCCTTCCCTTATGTTTTGCATTTGTGCCTTATTATGCAAGCAAGCATTTTCCAAAGCAACCCCATGATCTAAGCCTCAATTCAAAAAAGTGGCTGAACCATTATTTCTAAAATGTTCTTTGGCGTCAAAATGACCTATTATATGCCATGGTTTGGATGTGTAACTTGGAAATTTCAATTTCCAACTTGAACTTATTTAACTTATGCCTCCATTTTAGGTCATTTTTATCACTTTTTGCTACAAGCCTTTTCAACATCTCATGACCTCCTTAATAGCCTTAAAACATCATTCTAAGCAAGTTTGATGTTGAAGATTTTTCTATTTGAAGCTTGGAAATAGGAGATATGGCCTTATGCTTGAAATGACCTATAATCTCCAAATGACCAAAATGCCCTTGACTTGTCAAAGCCATAACTTGAGTTATACAAATCCTATCAAGGACTTCTAGTACTCTATAGAAAGCTAAGAAGATGAGGAACAACATTCATGTTGACCAAAAGTTCATAGGAATCATCCTTCTTGGGCAAAAGTTGGATGCAAGCTGGGTGACTTTCAAGGCCCCAGATTCACATACCTCAGATGACCTGTAACTTGTCAAAGTCATAACTTGAGCTCTACAAATCCTATCAAGGACTTCTAGTACTCAAATTAAAGCTAAGAGCTAGCTCTACAACATTCATGTTGTAGGAAAGATGAGATGACAATCACATCTTGAGATAAACTGCCTTGAAGATAGGGATCAAACTAGGGGATTTTACACTGTCAAGCCTTAGAAACCCTAGCTTAAAACTTCTCAAACTCCTCAATCATGATGAGTTGGTCTAGGAATCATACTTATAGCATCTCAATGCATCAATCCATGATCACATGACTCTTGGATTAGGTCTCAACCCTCTCAAATCATCAGTTGACCTAGGGTTGACCCAGTCAAACCCTAATTGCACCATTCATGGCTGAGTCTTCTTATTCTTGCACAATGACCTCTCTAGGTCTCATGATGGCTTTCAAGACATCTTATAAGATCTCTCAAATCTTCAAGTCCATCCTCATAGCCTCAGAATCATCTGAGGAGCCCCCTCAACTCTCAAGTTATGAGGCACACAACCTTGGTTTCAACCAATCTCTCTGAGGATTTCTTAACTTCTCTGACAAGGAAATCAACCCTTGAACACTTGAGTAACCTTCTTGGCTAGCTTCAAAGTCTTGTATAGCTCTTTATGGGTAGTCATACCCCTTGATATACTGCATACATATCAATGAGAAGCAGGTGATAATGCTAGTGAACACAAGCTAGGTAAATAAATGTTGGTCAAATTTTGGGGTGCAACATCGCCCTATTCAAATCCCGGTAATCGACGCACATTTGCACCTTACCGTCCTTCTTCGGTACAGGAACTATGTTGGCGACCCACGAAGGGTAAGTAGTGACCGCTAAGAAGCCAACATCAAGCTGCTTTTGCACTTCTTCTTTGATCTTAACGGCCATATCTGGTCGTGTCCTCCTAAGCTTCTGCTTAACGGGAGGACAATCTTCTCGCAGCGGCAAGTGGTGGACCACGATGTCAGTGTCATGTCCGG
Source organism: Lathyrus sativus (assembly GCA_963859935.3). NCBI lineage: Eukaryota > Viridiplantae > Streptophyta > Magnoliopsida > Fabales > Fabaceae > Lathyrus > Lathyrus sativus. The sequence continues at coordinate 271,795,096 of OZ012739.1, forward strand.
GCATATCTTCTTATGACCAAGCAAAGATGTCACTATACTTTCTCAGCATCTCAACCAATCTCTGCTTGACATCACTCTGCAATGCAGCCCCTGACCAGTTCCTAAGAACCCAAATTCACAACCTCAATCTCTTCCTCGTGAGGCAGAATAACTTTCTCTTCTTGTTTCAACAAACGGGCCAACTCTTCGGGAAGGTCTTCGTCTTCATCAATCTCTTCTTCGGCTTAATAGATCGGGCAATCGAAGTAGAAATGAGTCGTAGAAGGTCCAGAGTCGATGTCGTCTGCGGTGTGGATCCTGCAATAACAAGGGTTAAGCTTAAAACAAGGACATGCAGGTTAGCACAAACCCTATTTCCATTTTATTGTTTTTCAAAACAAATATAAAACAGGAATAACAGAGATCACAACATTTGAATGCGAAGGAAAATGCCTTTTGATTTATTGGTAAAATGCACGTACATAATCAAACAAGGCCCTGACAATAAAACCATTATGCCCCGGGTAGGACACGGGGTTGTACAATAACTGGAGAAAGTAAATCATTACTCTTTTCCTGTCACTTGGGTGGTATCCCTGATGGACCAGTTGTTGAGGCTCTGGCCTGGTTTGCTTGGCTGGATCCATGAGTCCAGGTCGCAATCGCTGTCTTCGTCGTCTTCAGACACTGCGTTGACACTTTCAAATATCACCCCACCACTAGTAAACTGGATCGGCCCTTTACCTCGGGACGCACTGTGAGAAGAGGAGGCTTCAGCCGTAGGAGAGTATCCTAACCCAAACTTGTCCTGTTTGTTAGGTATTTCTAGAACTTGCCCCCAGCCTGGGGTAGATCCGGCTTGAACAACGGCCCGGGCTTCCTTGAAGGAAGAGAGAGTCATCTCTGGTTTCTCAGTCATTACTGGAGTCACGTCCTTGACCTTAACAGCTTCGAACGCATGACATAGGGTTTCATGGATCTCCCCATCCATCTCAACATATTTGAAGGACGACAAATGGCTCACCATTATGTCTTCCTCGCCAAACACAGTTACAATGCTGCCCCCGACAGCATACTTGAGCTTCTAGTGCAACGTGGAGGTCACGGCACCAGCAGAATGGATCCATGGCCGGCCTAAGAGACAGATGTAGGCTGGCATGATGTCCATAATGTAAAAGACTGCGTCGAAAGTTTCCGGGCCAACTTGGATTGGCAGAGTTACCTCTCCAAAGACATGACGCTTTGTTCCATCGAAAGCCTTCACAACCAGATCACTGGGTGTGCAAATCAATCCTCTCGTATCTAGTTTCATCAATGCCTTCTTCGGAAGAACATTGAGCGATGACCCAGTGTCCACCAACACGTGAGCCATAACTGTTCCCCTACACTCTATCGAGATGTGCAGGGCACTGTTGTGGTTTCTTCCCTTTGGCGTCAGCTCTAGGTCAGTGAACCCTAACTCATTTCCAGCATTCACGTGGGCTACCACCCCTTCCAAATGGTTGACCGAGATTTCCTGCGGTACATACGTGGCATTCAAAACCTTTAGCACCATGTTGCGACGTGACTCCGAACACAGCAACAAATTCAGAATGGAGATTTTCGATGGTGTTTGATGGAGGTGATCCACGATCTTGTAATCACTCTTCTTGATCAACCTCATGAACTCTTCAGCGTCCTTTACAAGTAAGTCCTTCTCTACCCCACGAGGGGTCTCCTCAACAACTTTACTTTTTCCATTGTCAATTTTCTCAGCTTTGTCTGCTTTGTCCACCACAATCTCAGGTGGAGCAAACACTCTTCCGCTACGTGTGATTCCGCCAGATCCCACTAGGTTATCCACAGACTTCCTAGAGGGTTTCAGTTCCAATTTCTGTCTATTACAGTAGACGTCTGCCCCATAGTGCCACGGGACAGCGTTGGTGCTTTCAAAAGGTATCGGCCCAGGTTTTGTGATGGTAATTGTGGGCGGCCTGGGTGCAGAAATGGTTACCGCCTGGCGAGGGATGGTGATGGTGGCAACCTCATCATCCTGTTTCAGCATTGCCTCTCCAGATCGATATTCGGCCCTTCGGCTAAACTGCAAGATTCCTTCGGTCATCAGACTCTGAATCCCCACTATCAACTGTTCACAGCCATCAGGACGAGTCGCACTGCCCATACACAATTCTCCATAGCCCGGAAAGAAGCCTCTCTTCATCAGCTTAGCATTAACGAAGCTAAGCGGTGTCTTTAGATCCTTAACATCATTCAATAAATCTAAGTTCTCTTCTTCAATAATGGCATTCACCCCACCTCCCCTGTGGTTCGGCATAGGGTTCTTTGTGACATTCGGCACATTATCTGAGAAATTGATGATCTTAGCATCCACCATATCTTGCACCTTGTGCTTGAAGGCTTTGTAGTTTTCTATCGTGTGGCCAGGTGCCCCTGAGTGAAAATAACTTGTTGCATTCACATCATAACCCTGCGGAGGTGCCCCTGTCAAGGGAGCCAGGGTTCTCTTTTGGACTAACTATAACTGAAGCAAAGTTTGTAATAGCTGAGCATAAGACATAGGTGGTGTCTCAAGGTGACGATTGGCCAGAGGTGCCTTGTTCTGATACCTTCTGTACCCTTGCTGATTTGGCTACTGCTGCTGCGGCTGGGGTTGATGGACAGCAGGGATGGTTATGCTAGCCACCTGTTGGCGCTGGCCCTTACCTTTCCTTCGAGCGTTGGACACAGCGCTCGTCTCTCCTTCACGCCTTTTGTTACCGTATGGTTTCTTTCCTCCTCCAGCTGAGGATAGATCAACACCCTGAATGTTTCCCAACTTGATCCCATTTTCAACATGTTCGCCAGTAATGATGAGATCCGAGAAACTCCCTGACATGCCACTGACTAGTTTCTCGTAATAGACCCCCGGGAGAGTGGCTACAAACATCTCAACAAGCTCTCGTTCAACCATCGGCGGCTGAACTCTAGCTGCTAATTCACGCCATCGCTGGGCGTATTCTTTGAACCCCTCGTTGTTCCTCTGTGACAAGTTCTGCAGTTGAACCCAGTTCGGAGCCAAGTCACTGTTATATTGATAATGGTGCACAAAGGCCTCAGCAAGTTCTTTCCATGTGCGCACACTGGTGGGTTCCAAACCCATGTACCATTCCAAGGATGGCCCGGACAAGCTATCTTGAAAGAAGTGCATCAGCAGCTTCTCGTCTTCAGAGTGAGCGGACATCTTTTGGTAGTATGACCTTAAGTGGACACGAGGACAAGTGGTGCCCTTGTATTTTTCAAAGTCGGTTACCTTGAATTTAGGAGGCACCTTGAAATCAGCAATCAATCCCAGTTTAGTCATGTCGACACCCATAGTGTTCTGGTTCTCGAAATTCTTCATTTTGTCCTCTAGTGCTTTAAACCTCAGACGTGCTTCAGCAGTCAATTCTCCCTCAGCACTCCTCTGTGAGAACAAATCTTCTTGGCGATCTTTTAGCCATGGCTGTGTTGCCATTGCCTAGTCCAGTGTTACCATTAGCCTCAACGTTCCCATTACCGACGCCAGTCGTGTTACCATTGGGCCCGATGTTAGTGATCACATTTCCGTTACCACTTCCATTCCCCCCGGTCACAGGGATGCCACCCTGAGGAGTTTCAACAGGTGGGGGGAGTGGAACGCTCCCACCATGAAGCACACCGTTGTTGTCAACCCTTGAGATCAGAGGCTGGACCAATGTTCTGAGATGGTCTTGGCCGTTGGCAACCACTTGCATGAGCTCCATGAAGCGGTCCATCCTCTCTCGAAGTTCCTGGACGTCAGTTTGCACTTGTTCCATTGCTCTAGCTTAATTCGCTCTGGTCGGATAGTGGTGGATCGGTCTTCGGTCAATCCTGGAACAACCTGCATACACAATGAAAAAAAACGACAAGGTGCTTGTCATGCAAATGCAAACGTGTGTTTGTGCCTTGGGGAGATTCAACCCCGATCCTAGTTTCCAAGTCAAATAAAGTCTATCATCCAATCATGGAAAAGAACTCCTCATATATTCATCTGAAAAGCCTGCTCGGGTAGCGTACAACTAAAATCACATACAACTGAAGCAACAAGGCATGACCCCAACCAACAGACCTGGCGGTGATCAGCATATCAATGCATAAAATGTACAAAAAAGATACAAAAGATCAGGTGCGGCCACGGGCACGAAAATCTTCTATCAACTTCGTTGTAGCGGGATGACCTGGCTGAGTAAGCAAACCCTGGGCCAGCAGGTCCCTCTGCCTAATGGACTCTGAGAGAATCTCGGCAACGCTCCTAGAAACACCTTCTTCAGAATGGTTCTCGACTCTACTCCTCTTAGCATCAGCCCGGAGTTGAAAATCTTGTAAATTCGCCTCGGCCTCAGCCAATCTATCCTGGACGTTGTCGCTACTGCGAAAATCGGCGCCGGCTGACAGAAGAGTCGCCACCGTGCGTTATTTATCCCAAAGGAGGGAAAGGAAACGCTCGAAGTAAACCTAACGCGAAGACGAGAAAAGGTATGGTCATCGCAACCAAAACCTGGATTCGGGAGTCAGTTACGCAAGGGGAAGGTATTAGCACCCCTCACGTCCATCGTACTCGATGGGATCCACGCTTGCTTGGTTTGTACGGATTATACTTCTATCTAAACTAAAGGATGAGGTCTGAAAAGAAAAGAAAACATGACTCGGTAAAGCATCGCACTTTATGCCTACGTATTCCCGTCTGGAACGAGAAATCAGAGTCAACGTAGTTCGCCTAACTACGGGTGAAGGTGGGGGAAGGTTGCTCGCTAGGATATCGCATCCTATGCCTACGTACTTCCACACAGCATGGAAGATCAGAGCAAAAGTAGTTCGGGCTACGCACGACACAAGCTGTTCAAATGTCTTTTATAAAAAATATCACCTTAAACAAGGGTTTTCTTATTGCAAAAAGGTTGATGTTTGTTCAAATCTTTTGACGGAAGAAATGAATTGATTTTGTTATAGCCTTTATTAATGTTTTTATGTTGTTTTGAGGAAAGAAGAGATGACACTCTAAAATCCTAGGGTTAAAAAGGGAATAAAATCCACCCTAATGTTATCATGCATGGGTTAAGACCTAATGTCTATCATGCTCCTCTCTTGCGCAGAGAGAAACAGAGATCCTAAGGGAATAGATGGAAACAGAAACAACAGATATATACAATAAAGCAGTAAAATGCATGGATGCAGCAATACAAGCAAGGCAAGGGAGTCCCACTCAACCTCGAACCTAGAAAACAATAGGCAAAAGTGAATAGAATTCACTTTCAACCTAACAGGTTAAACAGCAAACAATACAGTCAGGGAAATTCAATCAATACATCAGGAATTATCAACAGCAAAAACTAAACAGCAAAGCAGTCTTCATCAGCATCTGTCTTCAAGTCATCATCAACTATCTACAGGCTTCAAGCAAAGTCTCTATCTTCAATCTCCCAATGGCTTTTCTTCAAGTCCTAATCTCCCAGCTGAGGAAACAATCACAAGAATGAACTGGGTGCTAAGCAATTAGTTGACCACCAAAGGTGGCAAACAGACTGCTAACAACATATAGAATACTTCTCTCAAGAGTTCTATCTCTTAGACACTATCACCAAGCCTTCCAAAGGAAGGGGGTGAGTGTCTTAGAGAGACTCTGCATCATAGAGAGGGATGGAGGCAATCAAGACCTTCCATGTTTGTGAATCCAATTTTCTATTCTAGAGCTCTGCCTAACTCCTAGATCTTATAACCTTCAACAGCTGCCAGCAAGAGATACTCCTCAGCAACTCTGGAAGTCAGTCTTCATTCTTTAATCTTCAAATGGGCTTCATCAGCACAGTCTTTAGCTCAAACCCCAAGCCCCAAACAAACTCAATACCCCACACAGACAAATAATAACCCTAAAGAGGGCACACCACACAATCAATCAAATACAAGAAATATACTAATAGTAATAGGGGAAGCCTAATATTTTCTAAGGGATCTATTATCTACCCATAACCCCTATAGTCCCATACCCCAAAATCAAATCAAAATTCCTAAAAGAAATGATCTATCTCACCTATGTTCACTTAAAACCCTAATTTTAATCACTCTAATCTCACCTAATCAAATCATCTAAAAATTAATCCTAAAATTATGAATTAAATCCTATAAGGAAGCTAAAGTCCTAAGTTACTCACCCTAAAATGAATGGATTCACAATGTTAAAGTACCGAACTAAACTAAAATCAACAATATCATGCATCAAATTAAACCACTTAAAAAGCTATTTAAAAGAAAAATGCACAAAAAATACTAAAACAAAATAAAATGCTAATTTTATTATTTATTATTTTTCTTAACAGAACTATTGATCTATAGCAAAAAGAAGCAATTAAAAATATCAATTCTAATTTTATATGATTTTTTAAGATGCAAAAAGTATAAAAGAAAAATAAAATCAAGAAATGAATTAAAATGGGGAGGGGGTGCCAACATTAACTGCGCCTAGTTCAAATTCTGGATGGGCCAGAAAGGGGGTGGTGCGTATAGCAAATGCGTTAAGCCCAGTTAGGAAATTAAATCAGAAAAAAAAACAAAAAAAGAGAAAAAGAGCGCGCGGGGTGTATATAGCAACAATTCACAGTTCAAAACGCATTGGGCTCAGGTTTGGGGGGTGGGGTTAGCATGCTGATTCAGGGCCCATGGGTTGCGTTTTAATGAAACGCATCGTTTCATTCTAATCCAAATTTCCCTCTTATTTTTATTTCAAATCTGAGCCCTTGGATCGTTTCCTTGGTCAAGGGTCTTCTCATGATCTCACGGTCCTAGCATCGTCTTCTCCAACGAGCTAGGGTTTCATCCAAGAACCAGAGTTCATGCACTCTCTTTCTCTCCCTCTGTTCTCCCTCGTCTCTCCATGAAAACCAAAGATGTAAAGATAAAAAACATTCCACTCTCTCCCCTGAACACAACCATGCCTTTAGTTCTTCCTAAAACCCACTCCAATGTGAAACCCGACAACCATAAGCTCCATGATCCATCAACTGCACTCATGAGGGAGCTTCACCATTCTTGCAAATCTTGGCACTAGGATGATCCTTATGTCGTACTGATCCTAACATGCTAACAGCTTTGGATTAAAACTCACTAACCTAAGATTTCTTGATCCCTAAAGTTTCAACACCATATTCTCAAACTCCATGAATGGCACTCAAACTCTCTGGATATCATTATCTAACCTAACCTAACAACTCTAACCTAACAAACTAAGCTAACTATGCATAATTAGTGGTGTAGAGATCAAAATGCAAACCTGCTATTCTTGATGAAACAGATGAGAATTGGCTCGATTCAACACTTGCAATCTTTCACAAATGGTCCTTAGATGATGCTATGGTTTCTGTTTGCAAAAAGTTGGAAGAAGAATGCTTCTAATGTGAGATTCGAATCTGATATGCTTCTTGCAATTTCAAACCCTAGTTCTTCGATCCTCCATGAATCAACCTCTGAAGCAGCTTCTATGCACTCAACAAGATCAATGGATCATGAATGAGGAAGAAAAACCAATTGAATTGATGCTGAATATGGAGTTTCACTCTTTCTTACAATTGAAGCAACAATGAAATTCTCACTTTTCTCTCTCTCTTTTCACCAACCCTTTTCCACCAATGATCCACATTCATTATATAGATGATGATGGAAATGCCTAGAAGTTTCTGGATCCCTCTAGGATGATTCTAGAATGTGGTAGAAAGTTATGGAAATCTCACTTGATGACATGTTGAATATCTCTCATCTCTTGCATACAGCCCTCTAAACTTGTGTTAAAATCTCTCCTCATGAGATATTGAGATGGTATGTGTGAAAAACAAGCTGATCCTTGCCTTATGTTGAGTTTTGCAAAGTTGCCTTATTATGCAAGTAACATGATTACAAAGCAACCCCCATTTTTAGGCCTCAACTCAAAAATGTGTTTAAACCATTGTTTTCAAAATGTTGTTTGGAATCAATTTGGTATATTACATGACCCATTTTGGATTTATAGATTGCCCAAACCAATTTTCCATTTGAACTTTTTCAAGTTATATGCCATTTTTAAGTCAATTTTCACCAACTTTTATCAACTTGAGTTCTATGCATTTCCAAACTTCCTTGACCTCTTTTCTAGACTTAAAATGACATTTTGAGCAACTTTGATGTTGTGATGTTTTTCATTTGAAGCTTCCTTGTATGAGTTTTAGGCATAGGCTAAGAATGACCTATAATTCTCAAATGACCAAAATACCCTTTGCTTGCCAAGGACATAAGTAGAGTTCCACACATCATATGACGGCATACCATACCTTCCTAGAAAGCTAAGACAATGAGGAACAACTCTCATGTTGGCCAGAAATCCATTTGAAATCTCCTTGAAGGTCAAACGTTGCTTGGAAGACAGACAACTTTCACAGACAAATTTCAGTTCCCTCAGATGACCTGTAACTTGCAAGAACTATAACTTGAGTTCTATAAATCATCTTGATTACTTCCACCACTCAAATTAAAGCTATGAAGATACTCTACAAGTTTCATGTGGACCAGAAATTCATATGAAGCTTGCATCTTGAGTTACACTGCTTTGAAGTTTGACCTAAATCAGGGGATTTTACACTGAAACCCTAATTTGGTAACTCCTCTTCTCCCTGATTCCTTCTGATTTTTCTTTGGCACAACACCATATCCATATCTACATGTCAAATGATGAACCCCACATCTCTCAAATAGACCTTGATGCCTTTCAAAACAAGTCTTTGACCTAGGGTTGACCTAGTGTTGACCCAGATAAAACCCTAGTTGACTGACTTCAACTGAGGCTCTTACAATCATTTCAATGACTTGGTTACTCCTCAAAAATGATCATCTAGGCTCTTCATAACATCCATACACACCTCATGCTCTTGGCTCATGGCTCACACTTCCTCTGATGATCCCCAAATGACCTCAAGATAGGGGAGAATTCACTGATCAACCTGTCAACTCTTCAAAGCTCAAATTCTTCCCTGATGACCTGAGCAGTCTTGAATATGAATGAAACCCCTTGAACATGCCTCTTGAGACAAGAATAGAACTTTGATCCCCTGATTAAGATAGCTTGCTTATGCTATGCAATGCAAATGAATACACTATATACATGATGACAATGCAAATGACTATGCAATTGAAACATAAACCTAGGTTAGAAAAGGTTGGGCAAATTTTGGGGTGCAACAGCTGCCCCTATTCAAGCGGCTTGGACCCGGCTGGATGAAGAGCGCGCAGCCTTCAGACATTCGAGGTACGAGACGGTTGAATACGAAAGAACCCGGAAATTTGCCAACCGCAAAATAAAATTGCTAATACGACTACTGCTTGGGAAAACTCTGGGAACTGGCTTCTGTTGTCACAGCAACAACTAGACATCCATCTGTCAATCTGTTTTTGTAAAATAATATGATATTGTCCGCAGACCACTCCATTCCGAAGAAATGAGCATACACCACACAACGAGAAATTGTCGATCTCACTTATCAACTTCTGTTGATCTCACTTATCAACCAAGCACACGCTAACCAGTGGGAGAATATTGACTTCACTTGTCATGTTGACTTCACTGATCAACCTTTCGTTCGTACCTGAACGGGCATCTTGCAGGGACACGAGAAACCTAACCCAACCACTCTGAGAGGCCAATTCTGACAACTGCCGTCAAACACCTGCTGGGGCAATTGGGAACTTAACCAAGTACCCTGACGAGAATAACCTTGTTGAAAAATACGAGGAATTTAACCAAACAACTCCTGTGGCGAATACCCTGCTGGGGACTATGAGGGACTTAAACAATTAGCTCATTGAAGTAACACCCTGCTGGAGAACATAACTCTGCTGGGGAACTACGGGTAACGACCCACAAACTGCATTACCGTCTTATAATGCTGAATCCACAGCATCCTGAGAAAGACTCAGATGGGGGAATACAAGTAACTTAACCAAGCGACTTGTCAAAGAATACCCTGCCGGAGACTACGAGGAACTTAACCAATTATCTCGTTGAAGCCCACCCCGATGGGGATTACGTCTCTACTGGGGTAACTGTGGGTAACTACCCAAAAATTGCATTATGCCATTTCCACAGCACTCTGAGAAAGGACTCGGCTGGGGAGAAAGAGAAGTACTTGACCAAGTAACTCTGCTAGGGGAACATCTGACATGACGAACACGATCACTACATTTCGTACGCCATAAATCCACAAAACTGCGACGAACACGGTCACTGCGTGTATCACAAACAACATCAACTAAAGGGACAAACACGACGAACACGATCACTGCGTGCGGTGTTACAACCAAAATCACATCGACCATAAGTCCAACCGGATGAGATAAACATGATCACTGCGTGCCAGACGAAATAAATCCACATAGAAGAGGCGAACACGTTCACTGCGTACTTCAACCACCAATACGATGAACACGATCACTGCGTGTGCTGCAATAGGACGAATATGATCACTGCGCACCTCGACCAACAAACCCCCAAAATGATGTCAGCACGATCACTGCGTGTGCCACAAAACCAACCCATGTAATAGGACGAATACGATTACTGCGTATGCCGACCAACAAAACCAACTGATACGATAGCCACGATCACCGCATGCTCCGCATCACAAGTTCCCATGGTACTATCAACACGATCACTGCGTGCTATACGAATACGATCACTGCGTATTTGAACACGATCACTGCGTGTTTGAACACGATCACTGCGCGTTCTGAGCCACGATCCTCTTGACTGGAGGAAACACGATCACTGCATGCTGTGTGTCTCAACTAACCCACATAACCGGGCGAATACGATCACTGCATATTCTAACCATACATAGGGTGAACACGATCACTGCGCGCTTCATGTCACAGCCCTCTTGACTGGAAGAAACACGATCACTGCATGCTTTCAAAGATAGGGCGAATACAATTACTACTTATTTCGGCCACAAACAACCAGATGAACACGTTCACTGCATGCCTCACCCCATAACCAAATCGTATAACGGACGAATACGATCACTGCGTATACCGACCAACAAAATTGGATGAACACGGTCTCTGCGTGTCAATCTATAACCACTGTATAACGGACGAATACGATCACTGCGCATATCGACCAACAAACATCACATGACATGGTAAACACGATCACTGTGTGTCCTGCACCACCAATAGAACGAACACGATCGCTGCGCGTCCTGCCCAATAAACCCCCGAGTTGATACCAACACGATCACCGCGTGCCTTACAACACAATCTTCTTAGAGCGGGACGAATACGATCACTGCGCAATTCGACCACAGATACACATACCAAGATCAACACGATCATTGCGTGTCCTACAACACTAACCCCACAGATGGTACAAGTGCGATCACTGCGTACTTGGGCCACAAATCAACATCTCAAAAACAACACGATCACTGCGTGCCTTACAATATGAACCCCGTAGATGGTACAAGTGCGATCACTGCGTACTTTGACCATAAATCAACATCTTCCTGAACCACGACTTCTCTTATTGGCAAGGAACAACATATCTGAAACGGAAGAGGTAACCAACCTGGCTTATGTTTCAAAAATGCACATTTGATAATGACGTAATGCTTCCATACTGCATGGAAATGCTACGTATTCGGGTAAAATGCGAGTATGATGCATGTTTATGCAAAGAGTTACTTCATCAAAATAAATGCTGAAGACAAACTGGATCCGCTGGGGATGACCGGAATACTACCGATACGCTTCCCACAAAATAAATGTTGGAAAGATGAACTAACTCCGCTGGGGATAACCATCCTGCTGGGAAGGTAACTCAAGGCTTCAAATTCTGCTGAAAAAATGATCATCCTGACGAGGAAGGATCCACCTGTTGAGGAAAGAGAAAAGCAATCCCGTAAGCTGCTTTCAAATGTATCAATACTCTGACTACGCCCTGTGGGGATACTTCATCCTGCTATCACTGAGCTAGGGGTTGACCGGCGTGCTCTGATTCGCACTACGCAAGAAACTCTTTGGGGAAGTTAATCATATCCATCTCGACCTTCGCTGGAGAGGACTCTGCTCTGCTTGATAAGCCAAATCTGAACTACTGAAGATACATTGATCCTTTCCTTTGACGCAATCTCCGCTCTCCTAGGGAGAAACCATTCAATTTTGCCTGGAGCGACTTCCCTGGGGAAGGCACAACGTTCATCCTCTGGAGAGGGTGCTATCCTGCCACGGACTCTGGCGGGGAACTTTGCGAGCTTTTGAATAACTTGCCCCAATGCACTCAACTTGCCCCTATCTAACTCCTGGGAATACTTGCTCTGAACCGCTTGCTATGAGACGACCTCGAGATTACTTGCCCCGGTATCTATACGGCAAAAAGATTCAATCTCCAATAGACCCTGATCAACCCATTTGGTTTCAACGTTCTCTGCGGTGACTTGCCCCTGAATGAGCGTTCTAGCGACTTATCCTGATCTGATTATCCACCTTAAGTATCTGCTTTCAAATCTCCACGTTCTGCATGACTGCCCCTAATTGGATCTCGAGAAGACTCACTTCTGATTAGTTGCCTCTCAAGCATACTGCCCCTTGATCAACTGAAGCTTCGGGACTCGTCCTCAGACTAACTGATTCCGAACTCAATGGAAGTCAATGCCCTGGAGTCACAGGTCTTCACAACATTTACCATTCTGGTTCAGACTGCTGAATTACTCAGTCCTGCTCGATTATTCCCTATTGGAATCTCCTTCATGTCAACTACTAACCTGCAAGTAAAAATCGTCTGTTCACGAATGGTAATTCTAATGCAATGTTTATGCAGATTTTGAAGAAATTTGTGCTGTCACTCATTTACACGTCATGATTGAGTGACGAATGAACCAAAGTTCAAACGTAGTGCTTACGTGGTCAGTGAAAAACACAACAAGGATGTGACTAGCAAGTCACGAAGGAGTCAGGTTACTCAACCTTATCGTAATGCGCTTTCAGAATAAACCCTGCCTCAATTAGGTCTTTTAAGGGTTGTATCGTGGTCGGGTTCACGGTTCATGAAACAAATGATATTTGGCTCAAATTTTGATTTGTACCCACCCCTTCTACGTGATGTTCTCCGATCCTACAGTTCAGCTAACTTAGCTCGAGCGCTCGCCTTTTCGAGAGGTATGTTGAATATTAGGAACACAGTTAAGGAACTCACAGGGTTTTTCGGAGTGACAGTTACTCCTTCTTCATTTTCGGTGTCTGTATACACGACTTTGTCTTTCACTGGGGATCTATATATATTTTTTTTCTATCCCTTCGTTTCCATTCTTTTTGATTCCCTAATTTTTGCCTGGACTGACTCCTTTTGAGTTCTTTTCGATTTTTCTTTTGAAGTCCAGCGGGATGCCTTGATTTTTGCCTAAGTATTTGCTTTCTAGCTTTTCTTTCTTTTTACTTAGCGGGCTTTCTTTTTCTTTCTTTTGGAACAAAGTCGTGTGACATTGGTTGTCTTGATTGCTTCGAAAGGATTGTAACTGTCTCACTCCTGATTGGCGAGGTTTAACCACTGTGGTTGACGAGGTACAACCTCTTGAGAGGCATAAACTGTAATTGGTCCTCGAAAGACAACACTCCTCTGTAAGACTTGAATGCTCGGTCAAGCTAGCTGACAACTACCCTGCCCCGGGTTAAGATGTGATGGTTTAAAAGTCCGAAAGAAACTCCTACTTATTGGCTCGAAGTGGTTAACAAGGGATTCTCTTCCTTATTTCTCCGGTGTTTAGGGGATTTGAAACAATGCCTTGTACGTCATCGACAAGGTTTTATCTGAAAGCATACGATCATCGGTTATGAGTTTATTTCGTCATCCTCCCTTCAATCTTTGCTAGTCACAGTGATAAAGTGGAGTGAATAAAATGCAAGTGTCAGTGCAATGCAGTAAATGAGCGACATGATTAATTCAGAAAAATGCATAGTCACTTTATTAATATCACCATTCGAAACATACAATGTTTACAGTAAGTAGTAACTAACAGAAAAGAAACTACAAATACAAATGATATAAAGTCTGAGGACTGCCAATGCTGAGGGCGCCTGCCTGTCTGGACCACTGGCTTTCGCTAGGGAATACTTCCCGAGTCTACGAGCTTAGACGGCTGAGAAGTTCGTATGAACAAACAGAAATACTTCTCGAAAGGAAATGCAATCCTGGTCGATCAACTGCTGTACCTTCGCCCGTAAAACTTTACAATCTTCAGTTGCATGCCTTGGAGAGCCACCATGGTAACCACACTGAACTTGGGGATTGTACCCAGGAGGGTAAGGTTCTGGCACATGCTTGAGAACTTTCGGCTCCACCAAAGCGTTCTGAACCAACTGTGGCAAAAGCAGACTGTACGTCACAGGAACTGGGTGGGAAGGACCATTCCTTCGTTTCAAACTGCTACGAGGTCTGTGCTGATTCTGACGCTGAGTCTGATAACCTTGGCCACGAGTTCGCTGAGCGACATAAGACTCCTGATATGGTGCCCCAGGCACAGTGGTCTGTCCAGAATAACGAGATGCAGAAGATACTGGTCGCTGAGAAGACGAAGAACTAATAGATTTCATCGATTCGTCTCGAGGATACCCAACATCATTCCTGACTGCGTTGCCCCCAACTCCTTCTTCGGTTTGACGAGCCTGACCGCCTGCAACATTCTGGATTTTTCCAGTCTTTACACCGTACTCGATGCGCTCTCCTGCCCTTACCCACTCAGAGAAATTTGGTGCGACTCCAATCATTCCTTCAAAGTACGAACTCTGCAAGGAGTTTACGAACATGCTTTTCAATTCTCGGTCTTGAAGCGGCGGTTGCACTCTAGCAGCAAATTCTCTCCATCTCTGAACATACTTTCTAAAAGGTTCATTGTTCCCTTGAGACAATTCTTGCAGTTGCACGCGACTAGGAGCTTCAACAAGATTGTAGTCATACTGCTCCAGGAAAGCTCTGGCTAAATCCACCCATGATTGGATCTGATCCCTCTCTAACTGCATATACCAACTCAGAGATGCCCCAGTCAGACTATCCTGAAAGCAGTGAATCATCAACTTGTCGTTGTGCACGAATGGAGTCATTCTTCGGCAGAACAACACCAAATGTTGCTTCGGGCAACTGTCTCCTTTGTACGTTTCAACCTCCGGCATTCTGAACTTCGGAGGTAACACTAGGCCAGGAACCAGACACATGTCTGCAACATTAGGGTTAACAGCGTCTTTACCTTTCAAGGCTTTGAATCATTCATCCGGTGCACGAAACCTCCTAGCACACCCGGGAGCTAATGGGTCTTCAGTCTTTGAAATTAGGACTTCTCTTCGGGACTTTGGCATAGGGAAAGCAACACTCTGGTAGTCTGGAGTATCAACAGAAGGATAACGTTCACTTCGGACAACAAACTGCTCACGTAGACCTTGGTCTTCAACAGAAGGCTGTACAAGCTGAGCTGCAATAAGGTTGTTCACTTGCGGAAAGTCTTCGTCACGCGTAGATCCATACAAGGGATTGGACATCACAGTGAAACCTGACAAGGTATCAACGAACTGGAAGCTGCTCTCTGACATAGCTCCTAACAACTGCCACCTGACTTCACTGCTTGATTCTGCTCAAGTCTGCTTCAACCCCTTTGTCGTCTTCAACACTCCACACTTGCCTCGAACAATCCCCCGAGACTCACCCTATGGATAGAACAAAGGCTGGATAAGTGCTTTGGCCAGCTAGAGAAATGCTATGCAATGTGATTTATGCAGACAGAATACGAAAATGCTAACGTGCATGTGTGCATTGGGGAATATTACTCCCACCATTCTAGTGCTAATACATTTGATACAGGGTAGCGTCGTGACAGTGCGGTGACAAAAGTGGCAAGAAGTTGAAATTCAATCACGACAGAGAAAACAACTCATATATTGAACAGGCCTTCAGAGGCAAAAGTATAACTATTCTTGAAGCTAGCCCTGACCTCATCATCCGCAAGGGCAATCAAACTCAATATAGAATTCACATTCGGAGTGGGCAGCTTATACGAAATTGTCTTCCGCACACTACCCATATCAACAACCATAAGTCCGGAGCACTAGAACAGGGAAGTATGTAATGCACCTGCAGCACAGACACACGTTAATGAAATGCAATGATAAATGGGTATGCAAATAATGCAATGCAAACAGCTGCAACAGGGGATCAAGTGCCCTTAATAAGAAGCCCAAGTCACACCAAGAACAGGTCTCAGACAGACCCTCCAATACTCATCAAACCCTGGTCTCAGACAGACCTCACAAAGAACTCCAGCCTGGTCTCGGATAGACCCAATAATATAACCCACACCGGGTCTCTGACAGACCCTAATAATAGCCCACAAAATATCCACAATCTTGTATCTCCTGAGAAATGAACCGGTAGTCTGAAGGTCAAGTTACCTGCATAACCCCAAAACCCTCTCACAGGTAGGTGTCCTAGCAACTGACAATGGTATGGCATCCTATGCGGTCGTCGGTGTCACAGACTTTCAGGGTTGATGATACGATTCCCAGAAGGAGTGGCATCGTCAAATCCTGAAGAGGCCTCACTTAGCCAACTTCCAAATGATCGGTTCCCAGAGTCGACAATCCAACTAACCAGCAACCCGAGCCACCCAAAGGGCAGGACAGGAGGCCAACCAGAAGAACCTCGTCTGAGTGTGGATTTCGCGGGACACTAGGACATGCAAAGCACGTGCGCGCCCACTAATCTCCACTCTAAATCTAGGTGCACTCAAGCCCAGGTCCGACTTACCTCTCAATCATAGAACCCCCATCAAACCCACATTACAGCAATAATAATGATAATAAAATGCTGAAATGTAAATACAGAAATGTAAATCCATACAAAATCCTCGACAGGAAAACAAGCGCTAGGATTGACTCGCTCAAGGGACGTTGGATCCCAAATGCATAAGGAACTATCGCAGTCCTTAGCAGCCAGGGGACGTTGGATCCCCAGCAGAGTCGCCAGCTGTCGCTACTGCGAAAATTGGCGCCGGCTGACAGAAGAGTCGCCACCGTGCGTTATTTATCCCAAAGGAGGGAAAGGAAACGCTCGAAGTAAACCTAACTCGAAGACGGGAAAAGGTATGGTCATCGCAACCAAAACCTGGATTCGGGAGTCGGTTACACAAGGGGAAGGTATTAGCACCCCTCACGTCCATCGTACTCGATGGGATCCACGCTTGCTTGGTTTGTACGGATTATACTTCTATCTAAACTAAAGGATGAGGTCTGAAAAGAAAAGAAAACATGACTCGGTAAAGCATCGCACTTTATGCCTACGTATTCCCGTCTGGAACGAGAAATCAGAGTCAACGTAGTTCGCCTAACTACGGGTGAAGGTGGGGGAATGTTGCTCGCTAGGATATCGCATCCCATGCCTACGTACTTCCCCACAGCATGGAAGATTAGAGCAAACGTAGTTCAGGCTACGCACGACACAAGCTGTTCAAATGTCTTTTATAAAAAATATCACCTTAAACAAGGGTTTTCTTATTGCAAAAAGGTTGATGTTTGTTCAAATCTTTTGACGGAAGAAATGAATTGATTTTGTTATAGCCTTTATTAATGTTTTTCTGTTGTTTTGAGGAAAGAAGAGATGACACTCTAAAATCCTAGGGTTAAAAAGGGAATAAAATCCACCCTAATGTTATCATGCATGGGTTAAGACCTAATGTCTATCATGCTCCTCTCTTGCGCAGAGAGAAACAGAGATCCTAAGGGAATAGACGGAAACAGAAACAACAGATATATACAATAAAGCAGTAAAATGCATGGATGCAGCAATACAAGCGAGGCAAGGGAGTCCCACTCAACCTCGAACCTAGAAAACAATAGGCAAAAGTGAATAGAATTCACTTTCAACCTAACAGGTTAAACATCAAACAATACAGTCAGGGAAATTCAATCAATACATCAGGAATTATCAACAGCAAAAACTAAACAGCAAAGCAGTCTTCATCAGCATCTGTCTTCAAGTCATCATCAATTATCTACAGGCTTCAAGCAAAGTCTCTATCTTCAATCTCCCAATGGCTTTTCTTCAAGTCCTAATCTCCCAGCTGAGGAAACAATCACAAGAATGAACTGGGTGTTAAGCAATTAGTTGACCACCAAAGGTGGCAAACAGACTGCTAACAACATATAGAATACTTCTCTCAAGAGTTCTATCTCTTAGACACTATCACCAAGCCTTCCAAAGGAAGGGGGTGAGTGTCTTAGAGAGACTCTGCATCATAGAGAGGGATGGAGGCAATCAAGACCTTCCATGTTTGTGAATCAAATTTTCTATTCTAGAGCTCTGCCTAACTCCTAGATCCTATAACCTTCAACAGCTGCCAGCAAGAGATACTCCTCAGCAACTCTGGAAGTCAGTCTTCATTCTTTAATCTTCAAATGGGCTTCATCAGCACAGTCTTTAGCTCAAACCCCAAGCCCCAAACAAACTCAATACCCCACACAGACAAATAATAACCTTAAAGAGGGCACACCACACAATCAATCAAATACAAGCAATATACTAATAGTAATAGGGGAAGCCTAATATTTTCTAAGGGATCTATTATCTACCCATAACCCCTATAGTCCCATACCCCAAAATCAAATCAAAATTCCTAAAAGAAATGATCTATCTCACCTATGTTCACTTAAAACCCTAATTTTAATCACTCTAATCTCACCTAATCAAATCATCTAAAAATTAATCCTAAAATTATGAATTAAATCCTATAAGGAAGCTAAAGTCCTAAGTTACTCACCCTAAAAAGAATGGATTCACAGTGTTAAAGTACCTAACTAAACTAAAATCAACAATATCATGCATCAAATTAAACCACTTAAAAAGCTATTTAAAAGAAAAATGCACAAAAAATACTAAAACAAAATAAAATGCTAATTTTATTATTTATTATTTTTCTTAACAGAACTATTGATCTATAGCAAAAAGAAGCAATTAAAAATATCAATTCTAATTTTATATGATTTTTTAAGATGCAAAAAGTATAAAAGAAAAATAAAATCAAGAAATGAATTAAAATGGGGAGGGGGGTGCCAACATTAACTGCGCCTAGTTCAAATTCTGGATGGGCCAGAAAGGGGGTGGTGCGTATAGCAAATGCATTAAGCCCAGTTAGGAAATTAAATCAGAAAAAAAAACAAAAAAAGAGAAAAAGAGCGTGCGGGGTGTATATAGCAACAATTCACAGTTCAAAACGCATTGGGCTCAGGTTTGGGGGGTGGGGTTAGCATGCTGATTCAGGGCCCATGGGTTGCGTTTTAATGAAACGCATCGTTTCATTCTCATCCAAATTTCCCTCTTATTTTTATTTCAAGTCTGAGCCCTTGGATCGTTTCCTTGGTCAAGGGTCTTCTCATGATCTCACGGTCCTAGCATCGTCTTCTCCAACGAGCTAGGGTTTCATCCAAGAACCATAGTTCATGCACTCTCTTTCTCTCCCTCTGTTCTCCCTCGTCTCTCCATGAAAACCAAAGATGTAAAGATCAAAAACACTTCACTCTCTCCCCTGAACACAACCATGCCTTTAGTTCTTCCTAAAACCCACTCCAATGTGAAACCCGACAACCATAAGCTCCATGATCCATCAACTGCACTCATGAGGGAGCTTCACCATTCTTGCAAATCTTGGCACTAGGATGATCCTTATGTCGTACTGATCCTAACATGCTAACAGCTTTGGATTAAAACTCACTAACCTAAGATTTCTTGATCCCTAAAGTTTCAACACCATATTCTCAAACTCCATGAATGGCACTCAAACTCTCTGGATATCATTATCTAACCTAACCTAACAACTCTAACCTAACAAACTAAGCTAACTATGCATAATTAGTGGTGTAGAGATCAAAATGCAAACCTGCTATTCTTGATGAAACAGATGAGAATTGGCTCGATTCAACACTTGCAATCTTTCACAAATGGTCCTTAGATGATGCTATGGTTTCTGTTTGCAAAAAGTTGGAAGAAGAATGCTTCTAATGTGAGATTCGAATCTGATATGCTTCTTGCAATTTCAAACCCTAGTTCTTCGATCCTCCATGAATCAACCTCTGAAGCAGCTTCTATGCACTCAACAAGATCAATGGATCATGAATGAGGAAGAAAAACCAATTGAATTGATGCTGAATATGGAGTTTCACTCTTTCTTACAATTGAAGCAACAATGAAATTCTCACTTTTCTCTCTCTCTTTTCACCAACCCTTTTCCACCAATGATCCACATTCATTATATAGATGATGATGGAAATGCCTAGAAGTTTCTGGATCCCTCTAGGATGATTCTAGAATGTGGTAGAAAGTTATGGAAATCTCACTTGATGACATGTTGAATATCTCTCATCTCTTGCATACAGCCCTCTAAACTTGTGTTAAAATATCTCCTCATGAGATATTGAGATGGTATGTGTGAAAAACAAGCTGATCCTTGCCTTATGTTGAGTTTTGCAAAGTTGCCTTATTATGCAAGTAACATGATTACAAAGCAACCCCCATTTTTAGGCCTCAACTCAAAAATGTGTTTAAACCATTGTTTTCAAAATGTTGTTTGGAATCAATTTGGTATATTACATGACCCATTTTGGATTTATAGATTGCCCAAACCAATTTTCCATTTGAACTTTTTCAAGTTATATGCCATTTTTAAGTCAATTTTCACCAACTTTTATCAACTTGAGTTCTATGCATTTCCAAACTTCCATGACCTCTTTTCTAGACTTAAAATGACATTTTGAGCAACTTTGATGTTGTGAAGTTTTTCATTTGAAGCTTCCTTGTATGAGTTTTAGGCATAGGCTAAGAATGACCTATAATTCTCAAATGACCAAAATACCCTTTGCTTGCCAAGGACATAAGTAGAGTTACACAAATCATATGACGGCATAACATACCTTCATAGAAAGCTAAGACAATGAGGAACAACTCTCATGTTGGCCAGAAATCCATTTGAAATCTCCTTGAAGGTCAAACGTTGCTTGGAAGACAGACAACTTTCACAGACAAATTTCAGTTCCCTCAGATGACCTGTAACTTGCAAGAACTATAACTTGAGTTCTATAAATCATATTGATGACTTCCACCACTCAAATTAAAGCTATGAAGATACTCTACAAGTTTCATGTGGACCAGAAATTCATATGAAGCTTGCATCTTGAGTTACACTACTTTGAAGTTTGACCTAAATCAGGGGATTTTACACTGAAACCCTAATTTGGTAACTCCTCTTCTCCCTGATTCCTTCTGATTTTTCTTTGGCACAACACCATATCCATATATACATGTCAAATGATGAACCCCACATCTATCAAATAGACCTTGATGCCTTTCAAAACAAGTCTTTGACCTAGGGTTGACCTAGTGTTGACCCAGATAAAACCCTAGTTGACTGACTTCAACTGAGGCTCTTGCAATCATTTCAATGACTTGGTTACTCCTCAAAAATGATCATCTAGGCTCTTCATAACATCCATACACACCTCATGCTCTTGGCTCATGGCTCACACTTCCTCTGATGATCCCCAAATGACCTCAAGATATGGGAGAATTCACTGATCAACCTGTCAACTCTTCAAAGCTCAAATTCTTCCCTGATGACCTGAGCAGTCTTGAATATGAATGAAACCCCTTGAACATGCCTCTTGAGACAAGAATAGCACTTTGATCCCCTGATTAAGATATCTTGCTTATGCTATGCAATGCAAATGAATACACTATGTACATGATGACAATGTAAATGACTATGCAATTGAAACATAAACCTAGGTTAGAAAAGGTTGGGCAAATTTTGGGGTGCAACAGACGTCTCGTCGCAGTGAGGCTTCAACCTTTATCTTCTTGTTTTTCCCCATGATCTGAGCTTCTAGCTCGGCTACTTGCTGCTTCAGCTTTTCTTCCCGCTCTTTGTATTTGGCTAGGGTGCTGCTCCAGACCCTCTCATATTGGGTTAACTTCCGGTATACCCTATCCAAGTCCTGTTTCTTGGTTGTCAACACGCCATGTACTGACTTCAGATCCAACCCCAGACGTTCCCTAACATCAGTTTCTTTGGTCAGGTTGGTGCCTAGATGGTTGATCATCTCAGTCTGCTTCTTGCAGGTATAAACGGCTTCACTTTTCTCTTTCCGAAGTTGAGCGATCTCTTTCTCCAACTCTTAGTTGGCTTTTCGTAGCTCTTCCTTCTCTTGGAGTACCTGGTTGAATCTCTGAATATCAACTGTGGTGGGCTCTTTGTACACAGGAGGATACAATGGTTCCACGGCAGGAAACATCATTAGAAACTTGACGGCTCTTTCTTGAACCCAAGTCACATACGGATCAAAGGCCTTGTTGTTGCTCTTTCCTAGCAAGACTTTCCCCTTTCGGTGAATTTTGCTCCAAGCATTCTGAACTTTGACCAAAGTGTCACCTTCAAGCAACCATGTGAGATACAGAGATTCCTGTATCTCATCCTCTTCAGGAGGACCTCGTAGTGCATACCCAAATTGTCGTACCAGCAGAGATGGATTGTAGTTGATACATCCATTCCTTCCGACCAACGGGACGTTAGGAAAGCTACAACAGCTATGTACAATATCTTTGCCCAGTAGATCTCTATCAAACCAGATAATATTTTCCGCAGTCAAACCCATCAAACGTGCAGACCAAGGCGAAGATTCAGCAGAATCAATGAACGGCCCTGACTTATGAAGATGGCTAGCAAACCACTTATACAGTAAAGGAGCACAACATGCCACGTTCTTCCCCTTTCTGTTTTTATTCTTGCTGTGAATTGAATGGTAGACGTCTCCGATGAGAGTAGGAACTGGATTCCCGGAGGCAAATATATGGCAAGCATCCATGCTTATGAAGTCTGGATAACTTGGGAATAACACGATCCCATAAATGCAAAGGGCTAAGAAGGCATTGAATACATCCCAGCGACCCTTCTCGGCAAACTTTTGGGCTTTTTCCATCAGGAAAGGCAAAGGGAAACCATGAACTCCAATCTTTCTGGACACCATCCCTTCCAACTCAGACTCATCTACATGAAGAACGTTAGTCAACTTACTCAATTTGGGTTCACCCTGAACACGGTAATAAGGCATTTGATTCAACAAAGGCACCCCTAACAAGTCAGAGTACTCTTCCAAGGTCGGGGCTAGGACATAGTCTGGAAACATAAAGCATCTGAGTTGTGGGTCGTAAAACTGCAGCAGAGTGTAGAGGCCATTCAACTCGTACGTAGGAAGCTTATACACAATAACCAGAAGTCTCCCATAACTCTTTCTGAAACTCTCCATCACTGTCTTATCATCCAAAGAAATCAAAGCTCGTAATTCTCGGATGTCAGGTGTTGGTAGCCTGTAAGCCACGGTCTTCTTCAGAGATGTCATATCTGCCATGAGGATCAAGATCATTAGAACCAGGGGAGAAATATGCACCTGCAACACAGACACATGTTAATGATATGCAAATGAGGATGCAAACAATGCAAAATGCAATCATGCAGCAGGAGATCAAGATGACTGTGCTGTTGAGGAGATGAAGGCTCTGTATCAACAAAACCACAACACTGCTCTGTCAAGAACAAACATCTCTCTGCTGTGAAGAAACCCCTTATAACAGACCATAAATCTGCTCTGTCAAGAACAACCACATATCTGATGATGAGAACCTCTGATACCAACTAAACTGATTCACTGTCAAGAAAACCAGGCAATCTGAAGGTTAAGGTTTCCTGCAACAAACCCGACCCTGCTCACAGGTATGGACCTAATCACGGAAAAGGTTCGGCATCCTATGCGGTCATCAGCGTCACAGACTTTCAAGAAATGATGATACGATACCCAGGAGGTGTGGCATCATCATCTCTTGAAGCGGCCTCACTTAGCTGAATTCCAAATGATTGGTTCCCAGAGTCGACAATCCTCAGATCCGACAACCCCTCGAGTCCAAAGGACCGATAGGAAGCCATCAAAGAGAACCTCGTCTGAGTGTGGATTACATGGGAACTGATGCAAGCAAAGCAAGCACGTCCTCCACTAACCCACTCTAATACTATGTAGCTCCCAAGCCTGGGTCTAGCTTCTCACTCATCAAAATGCCCCTCCCACAACAGCACAGATAATCATATTGTTGCACCCCAAATTTTGACCCCTTAGATTCTCACTATCAATTTAGGAGCATACTCATGAATTATTTAACCTTAACCCAGTGCAAGTTTGTCTTTGTCAAGTTGCAGACGAATCAGGGTTTCTTGCAGTCAAAATCGAAACATCAGGGTTTGTGATTAGTTAATGTTTTGGGCTCATTCAAATAGGGAACAAGGTCAAGGGTATTATGTAAAGTCAATTGAGAGGCCAATGTGAGGTTGTTACCCTAGAATTTAGAGTAGTGCATTTCAGAGCACCCGATTAGGGTTTTGGACCAGTAAAAGTCAACCGTAGTTTGACTTTGATGTTGGAAGATGTTTAAATGGTGGGATTATGATTCATGAAATTCATATAGCTTAATAAAGTACATTCAAGAAGTTTCAAAGTCTCAGGAGGTCCAGAATGTCGACAGGCGACTCGGTAATCACCGATCGGTCGTACGGTTGACCGAAAAGTCAACTCTCTAAATTTTAGCAATTGGACTTCAAGTTGTGAAACAAAGTTATTACTTATGTCATATTAGACTTGCATATCAATTTTCATGACCATTGGATCAAGAATGAAGGAGTAATCGAAAAATCGGGAAATTAGGGTTTTGAAAGGGGCTAAACCCTAACTCCTTAACCACACATCCAAATGAGTTGGTTCCAATCTCATTGGAAATCTCTTGATAAGCCCTACAAAAGTCCCATAGTGGTCCACAATCAGAAAATGCATATTTTTGGAGTTAGAAGCAAATTCATTACAAGAGGGGAAAATAACTTAGAAAATTTCTAAGTTATTTTACCTTAAAAGCTTATTTTCAGCCAACTTTGGAGGGATTTTTACCTAGTTTCAAATGGAGTTGGACTTACTAACAAAAATGAATGTTGTAGAGCTACATGAGGGCTTTCCAAAAGGTATTATAAGTCCTCAAAAGGAGTTGTGAGCAGAAAGTTACATGTGTGGCAAGTTAGGGGTTTCATAATTTAGTCCCACATTGTCAAAATTCAAAAACTCATTCTTTCATCAAGAGCACCAATCTCAGCCCTTGGATATTATTTTCCCTGATACATAGAGAGTTTGAAGCCTGAAAATATGAAAAATATGCAGAGGGGATGAATTCTCCAAGCTTTGCAAATTGCCTTGCAAGTTGGTTTGCAACTTGCACCAAAAGTGAAAAAGTGAAGCATGAGGTGTAAAACAAATTCTGAACTAGCCCTCAAGCTATGCTTCTAGCCTGAAATTAGCCATACTAAACCATCATTGTTCTTGACTATTGAGGCCTGCCTTGTAGCCAAGAAAACCCTCTTGTAGAGGTTTGCTCCAAAAAGTGAAAAACCTTTCTTCAAAGTGAAGAAATCTTCAAATCTGCCCCCTCACTCCCTTGCCTATAAATAGATACCTCCCTCACCTCATTTTGATCATCAACAATCTTCTAAAAACCAGAAGAAACCTCTGCCCTTGCACTTAGCTTCAAAACTTCAAAACCACAAAATCACCATTTCCACCAAAAACACAAAAAATTTGCCTTGCTACTAGGGATGCCAAAACCATTTCTCTATACTAAAACACCCCAACAATCATCCATACAATCTCTAAATATGGTGTAGAAGGTGTGTAAACCATTAAACCTCCCAAAAATTTCACCAATCAAAAAGTCAACTTCATCACCAAGATACTTTGACCAAAAGCTACAAATTCTACCAAATCTTGTTCTAAGCACTTGCCTAGTGTTTTAATCATCCTAACACCTCTTATATATTGTTTTTCAATTGTCAAAGTATTTGAATTCATTGGTGAGATCTATTTCTCCAACTGTCCTTGTGTTTGCATATTACTTCAAAAAGAAGAAAACTTCAAAAGCAAGGAAGTGATTAAAGATCTCTGGGTTTCTCAGCTTATTTTGCTTCTTCAAATCTGTCTACAAGAGGTATGCATCATTGACTCTCATCTCATACATCACATTACCCTGATTTTGCATAATTTGAAGTTATATCTTGAAAAGTGTTCATTGCTGCCAACTTGCTACTCATGTTTTTAAACTTGATACTCATAAATTTCAAACTGTTTTGTGATTCAAAATTGCTCTGTCATAATTTGAGATGATTCAAGTGTGTGTTTTCTGTCAAAAAATTGCATTCTTGTTGAACTGGCACATAATCCTCTTGCTTGCATATTCACATTAATTGCCAAACTATTCCCTTCCATTTTAAGTAAAATTATCATTTTCAGTCTGTCCATAAGAAATGTTAAGGGCTGACACAGTGAGTTTTGGCACATTAGTTTGAATGCTGATTATTTTCTTCTCTTTTGCATTTATGCCTTAAAAATTACATATCTGCATTATGATAAAAGATGTTGTTGTAAAGGCACAGTTGTTTAACAATTCATGGTGAATGTGTACCCTTGGGCTGAGATGTAAAACCTGAATTGGTGTTTTGTCTTACTCTAGAGTTTTCAAATCATTTATGTCTTTTGTTGTTTTGATTGTCCTTTATTATTCAATAGTTATTGGCGTGGCTGCACCAATTACTGTTAAATAACTAGACTCACCAAGTCAGAGTTTGCTTGAAGTTGCCAACATGTAATCATTGTTTGGTGTATGAATGACTTGGCTATCCATATGTAGATTTGTCATGCATGTTAGAACTGCTAGTTCAGGAGAACAACCATTTGACTGTATAGATCAACTAGGATATCTGAGCTATTGTCAAATTCAATATGTGTACACCATTCCCTGTGCCAGACTGTGTTAGACAATTGCAGGTGTTTGAATCCATTTGTTTTCACATATGAATTGCATATAACCTGTATGATCAAGTTATGTTTTGAACACCATGATTACATTTTGCTAGTTGCTGTTTCTGTTTTGGGAAAATTGACATGTGGATTAACCTAACACACCTGATCCCTACCAATTTGAGGAAATGATTTTGGCCCCTCCTGTTGAAGGCTAGAAGTAGGAGTAGTTTTGGTTTAGGGTTTTTAGTATCTATTTGCACTGCTTTGATCTACTTCACCTTGGCCTGCCTTTGATTTCCAACTGTTTTGAAATTCACCAAATGTTAAACACTAAAATTTAGTTAACAATTGGCACCATATCATTATCTCAACCATGTTTTGTTTTTGTGTTTTGTGTATGATTATCTTCATGTGTGGGACTTATGTGCATCATTTATTCAAACCTGCCTAAAGATTGTGATGAACATCTTCATGTATGACTCAAAAAACTTTTTTTGCAACTCACACCTCATTTCTCATTCTAACTGTGTTCTGCTTAAACTAACTGTTGAAATACATCACAAGTATCATTTGTAACATGTTCAAAGCCTTTACTTGATTGAGATCACAGTTAATTCATGTTGAGATACCAAAATGCATTTTTAAAACCTCATACTTGCATGATCATACCAGTATTTGCTGTGTTGTGTTTTGATCCAAATCAACTGTTGGAATACCTCAAATACATCATTCCTAAAATGTTCAAACCATCATTTGATTATTACAACAGTTGGTTTATATTTTGGATTTCAAAATGCATCTTTTAGCACAAAATTGCAACTCACATATCATTTTTCACCACAACATAAATTGAGCCTTGACTCTTGCATGAACTTAGTCCTTGTCACTCATATGTTGTGTGGATGTGATTATTTTAATTCAAAGCTGGCTGTCATAAGCTGATTCTTTTCAAAGTGCATTTTTCCATGAAAATTACCACTTGACATATCAACTTCACAAACTGTTTGCATTGAGTTATTTTTGGACTTGGAATCATTCTTTACCATTTATGTGATCTGTGTGTGAGCTTGGTTTGGATAAAAAATGATTGAAACAAGTTATTCACATCAAAATGCATCTCATAACATACAAGAGCACACACCATCGAATTTTTCATTGGAGCTGGAATATCAGAAAAATAATCACACCATCATGATCCTCATGTTTTTCTGGTCCAGTTGCATATAATGTTTGTCGCGTTTGGTTGAGAAACGAAGAAGTTACGATATAAAACGTAAATCCCTTTTTGTGTGTTTTTTGCCAAGACAAACCAAGCATTTTACCCTTATTAATTAAAGGGGTGGCATCAATCAACGGATGTATAGCCACCCCATTGGTAAGACCATTATGCCAAAAACGCCTTGCACGCCTTGTACCTGAGTTCGACCCCTGAGGAGGGCAACTCTTGTTATTTTTTGTCATTTTTCACCCCATTTTCAAAAATCCGTATCTCTCTCAATTTTAATCGTTTTTCACCCGTTCTTTTTTCATTGTTTTCATATTGATGTTTACTTTCATGTCATATTTTTTATTTTCATGTTTGACAAATTTTTCATCTCTTTTGACTTCGTGCAAGTTAAGTGCTTTTTACGTTCGTTTATGCATGTGCAGATGAATTTTTCTTTGGTTACACTTGAATTTGTTTGTGATACTTGTTTGTATTTATATCCTTAAATGTTAGTTAACATGATAGGATTTTATTTTTGGTTGTCACCATGTTTATTTTGTTCCCTCTGTTGAATGTAATTGAACTCGATCTGTCGTCACAGTTCCTATTAATTCATCTGCTTTGATTGTCATCAATGCGCCTTCATCTTTATCATTCCACATGTTTATCTAATGGTTGTCACCATGAATATGCCTTTATCATGTTGTTAATTTTCTTGTTTTTTTCTTTCCCCAAGTGATGAATCTTGTCAGCTCTCATCCCGTTGCCTCCCCTGTCTACTTCCAAAGGAAAAGTCTTTCCATTTGACCCTCATGTCATGGATACATCCCTTATCCCTCTCTTGACTTTGTTAAGTCACTTTAAACCTAGATTAGAAACCCTTAGACTTTGCTTTAAGTCTAAGAAACCCACCTGTACTAGGAGTGTTCTTCAACTAGAACCCTAGGAAAGAGTTTGTCAACTCTGTGTAAGAATCATCGTCATGATTTCTTACTTCCCCTTTTGAATATTACAACTTAGATTAGGGAGTTTTGTCAAACTCCACACAAACATTGTCATGTTTGTTCCCCCGTGAACCTTGATCATAATCAAGTGTTATTTATCCCTTGTGAGGTAAACTACGATTGCTCTGATTCAATCCTAGTTAGGATACGTAGGCAGAAGATGCGACGTCTTTGCGAGCAAACTTAGTGTATATAACTTTAGGTTTCAACTCATATCTTTTCCCAATCCCAAATCCATAATACATATTTCACACTTAGCAAGCAATCAAACAAAAGGTTCCTGTAGAGTACTATAGATGCTTAGGGTGCTAACACCTTCCCTAGGTATAACCAACCCCCGATCCCCGAATCTCTTAAGCATTGTCGTTACATCGCGAAAAAGGTTTTTCTTTCTTTAGACCTTTCCTTTGGATAAAATCAAGTTCGGTTGTAAAAGAATTAAGGTTCAAGTTAATTAATAGCTTGATATCCAATTTTCACCGCAACAGAAATGGCGACTTCACTGGGGAACTTCTTATTTTGAGGGTTTAGCCTATCTTGTTTGATTACTTGCTTATTTGTGAATACTTGTAAATATGTATATATGTGCCCTGTTGGATCTTGGGAACTTTGAATGGTAAGACAACACTATACCCGTGTTTAAGCGTACTTATGATAGGATGGTGGTATGTTCAAGGAGACTTATAGGGAGTTGATTCCCGACCAAGTTGACTTGAGAAAACCACCGCTCAGTAGAGGCCCTTCTGAAAGTTAGTATTGTTGATCGAGTATTCGTGAAAACAATGCTACTTTCTACATAGGAGCCCGTGATACTGAGGACCTTTAGATTACCTTTTCCCCACTATGGCCTTATTAGGATGTAGTGCGATGACTATAAGGAAGTAATTCCAAAGTAGTTGATACACGATACTACACTTGGACGAGACTCTCTTGAGAATATTATCGACCACAAAGTATTTAGGAAATTGATAATATCCGAAAGATGGGTCGAGAACTCTGGGAACCTTTTAGAACCTTGTTCTACAGTTTTGGAAGCCTTAGTACATACCTTTGGGGTGGGTAGACCTTGACTCCATACTCATGTTCTCCAAACCAAAACCTTTATCTGTTTTTATCCATGTGTATATATGAATCTGTGCTTACCTATGTTTGTGCATTCATGCATTCACGAACATCATATCATAAAAGTTTCATGGAACTCAGATCTCTTGTTTGTAAACAATAGGATCATCATGGACAGTGGAAAAAAGAAAACCATGAAGTAAACGTACAAAAGTCCTAACTTGGAAGACATAGAAAGGTTGAGCACTTTGATAACAGATCTAGAAGGATTCAAGAGCAGGTATGGGAACTTATTATCATTGTTGAGGGTAAAAAGGAAGATGGATCTGGGACTTCTCTCCACACTCCTCCAGTTTTACGATCCACTCTATCATTGTTTCACTTTTCCTGATTATCAGCTGGTACCTACACTTGAGGAATATTCTTGCTTAATTGGTTTACCTATTCTTGAAGACTCTCCTTTTCTAATCATGGAGAAGGACCCTAAGGAAGAAGAAATTGCTAAAGCTACGCGTTTGGGATTGGTGGATATTCAGAAAAATATGGTTACTAAGGGAGGAGTCTTTGGTTTGACTGCAGAGTTCTTGGTTGGAAAAGCACAATACTATGCTGATCACTTGAGTATGGATGCATTCGAAGCTATTTTTGCCTTGCTCATTTATGGGATCTTCTTGTTTCCGAGCTTTGATAACTTTGTGGATCTCAACGCCATCAAGATCTTCTTGAAGAAAAACCCTGTGCCTACTTTACTAGCTGACGCATATCATTCTGTTCATCTAAGAAATCTACATAAAGGAGGAATGATTGTCTGTTGTGTCCCGTTGTTATATAAGTGGTTTATTTCTCACTTACCTAAGGCTCATGCTTTTTGGAAGGAAGGATGGTGGTCTCAGAAGGTTATGGCTCTTACTCACTCTGATATTGATTGGTACAGCCGTACTTATGATGGGATAAAGATCATTGACAGTTGTGGAAATTTTGGTAACGTACCTCTTCTGGGTACAAGTGGAGGAATCAGTTATAACCCTGTTCTCGCTCGCTGTCAGCTTGGATATTCTTTGAAGGACACACCAAACAGCGCTCATGTGGAGAATATTTTCTTTAAAGGAAGTTCAGAATTGAAGGGAGAAATTCTAAAAGCTTGGGGACGTGTACACAAGAAAGGAAAGGAAGACTTAGGGAAGCCTAATTCCGTCTCTCTCGAGCCTTATCTCCAATGGGTCCGAAAGAGAGCTATTCAGCTGAAGATGCCTTATCCTCAGCAGAAACCCATGGCTTTAGAATAGGAACATACAATGATCTTTATGTCTGAAGAGGAGAAGTTAAAGATTGTTTTGAGGAAATCACAACAAACTGAAGTAGCCTGGAAATACAAGTACCATGTAGCCATGGAAGAGAATGATGAACTCCGTAGACAACTACAGGTGAAAGACGAAGAAATGATTGCTTATAAGAAGAGGAAGACACAGGAAGGCTTACCTTCTTCCAGATCTCAGCCAACTCCATGTAAGCTGGTCGTGGACAAACTCATTCTCGAGAAGACTCATATGGAAGAAGAAATCAAGAAACTCGAAGCAAAAGAGGACTTTTATTTAGAATACTGTCAGCCTTAGGACTTTTGTAAAATGTACTATATATTTTGTAATGCAATCTTGAAAATCAATGAAACGAAATGATGTTTTAATCTGAGTTCCATGAAACCTTTGCATTTGCATTTACACTAATTAATCATTCAAGGAACTAAAGATTGTTTTGCAGATATTATAGGATGGATTCTGGAAAGAAAGAAGAGGTTGTGTTCCAAAAACCAAGGTTGGAGAACTTGAAGAAACTGGGAAGTTTAGTAGAAGACCCCGAGGCATTCAGAGAAAAGTATGGGAATATGCTGTCTTTGCTAGAAATTCAAATATATGAAGAGATGTTATCCGCACTTGTGCAATTATATGATTCAACCTATCATTGTTTCACATTTCCAGATTATCAATTGCTACCAACCTTGGAAGAATATTCCGCCCTGATGGGAGTAGGCGTCACTCCTAGACCATTTTCTGGAAGAGAAGGGACTCCTAATGAAAGAGCAGTTGCAGAGGCCGTGTATTTAGAGGTGGACGAGGTACGATCTCATATGATTGCTAAGGGAGGGTTGTATGGATTTCCAACTATGTCCCTGTATGAAAAAGCTCAAAGTTATGCCTTGTCAAAGAATATTGAAGCATTTGAGGCCATT
Organism: Lathyrus sativus; assembly: GCA_963859935.3. Classification (NCBI taxonomy): domain Eukaryota; kingdom Viridiplantae; phylum Streptophyta; class Magnoliopsida; order Fabales; family Fabaceae; genus Lathyrus; species Lathyrus sativus. The sequence goes on from OZ012739.1 coordinate 271,827,533, forward strand.
TTGGTTTTACTAATTTACAGACTGTTCCTGTTCCTGACTGCTAATGATTTTGTGGACGCAAATGCAATCAACCTTTTCTTAATCAAAAATCATGTACCTACCTTGCTGGCTGATACGTACTTTACCATCCACCATAGGAACCGTTATGGAGTTGGACGGATTGAGTGTTGCACCGTTCTCCTGCACAAGTGGTTTATTTCACACTTGCCAAAAATTCCAACCCTCTGGGATAAGCAAAATGGGCTCTCATGGACAGAAAAGCTGCTATTGCTCAAACACTCAGATATTAAGTGGTATGACCCTATGTATGGAGGGATTGCCATGATCCAAAGCTGTGGAGATTTCACGAATGTACCGCTTATCAGCGTCAATGGTTGCATCAGCTATAATCCTATTCTGGCTCGTCGACAGTTGGGGCACCCCATGGAAGATGAACCAGACCCAGACTTTTTGAGAAGCTTTTACCTTGAAGAGGGGAAGAATCCCGCTTACAGGGCTCGAATTGTGTATGCTTGGCGTTATGTCCATACGAGGGGAGTAACTGCCCTAGGTTATCACGACACTACTGTTTCAGAATCTTACTTATCATGGGTAAGAGAAGCAGCGTTGAAGATGTTCTATACTCGCTTTGAGCCTGACTCACCCAAACCTACTCTCGTAGAAGAATTGAAAGCTGCTTTGGCAAAAGCTGAAAAAGAAGGAAAGACTTGGAGAGATAAGTATTTCAAGGCTATGCAAGAGAAGGAAGAACTTCAAGAGTTGATCCGTCAAAATGGAAAGAAGAGTCAGTCAGAAGACGAAGGGCCATCCAACCCGAAGATCTAAAATCCTTTTTCTGTTTCATTTCATCATGTATTTTGTATTGAAGACTTGTATTTCAGTTTCAGAATCATCATTGTAAAACTCTCAGTTATTAATCCATAAGGACTTTTGAATTTGCTTATTTACCCATTGTTATAATTTACACAAATATTTCTTTGGATTCCTTGAATGATTAATTTTGCATTTGTCGCATTTTGCATTCATAAGCATCGCATGTGCATATTCTTGTGTTGTGTCTCATCTCGCTGTCTTGTCTCCAGAAGGAATCACACTGAATCCTCAACACTGATACAACACCCGAGCCCAAGCTCGTCTAAGAATGGAAGGACATAATTTGGATGTGGACAGAATTGATAATGAACTTGGAGAGCTACGAGGAGGAATGGGGCAGATCATGGAAGCCTTACAAGTCATTCGTGCAAAGTTGGACACTAAAGCCACTGTTGTTTCTGAAATCACTAGCATAGCTGCAGAGCCGATCCCAACGACAGTCACTGTTGCAAATGTTACACCATATGGGTTGCCACCTGGTTTTGTACCGCCACCAGTAGTTAATCAACAAGCAGTTCCTTTGGGGGCAGAAGTTCCTCAAGCTATTCCTAATTACACTCAGCCTTCTGTTCAGGTTCAAGCGCGCCCTATTTTTCATAATCCTCCACCAGTGTACGAAGGTCTTGATGGGTATGAAGAAGAAAGCGGACGAGATGATAAGTTGAAAGAAAGTGTAGAAACTATCGGCAGGAAAGTCAGAGCAATGGAAGGAAATGACATCTTTGGTACTGATGCCAGAGATATGTGCCTAGTGTCTGGATTGGTAATTCCGCCAAAATTCAAAGTTCCCAATTTTGATCAGTATTCTGGGGCTACTTGTCCTCAGACACATCTGATTATGTATTACCGAAGAATGGCTGCTCACATGGAAGATGACAAGTTAATGATTCACTGTTTCCAAGATAGTCTGAAAGGAGCTCCTGCTAAATGGTATTTTGGTTTGGATCAGTCTCGTATTCATAGTTTCCAAGACTTGGCTGATGCTTTTGTAAAACATTACAAGTACAACTTGGATTTAGCCCCTTATAGAAGACAGTTACTGAGTATTCACAGAAGAGTTCAGAATCTTTTAAAGAGTATTCACAAAGGTGGAGGGAAACTGCTTCTCAGGTAGAACCTCCTTTAAGTGAAAAAGAGTTAACAGATTGGTTCGTCGATACAGTGAGACCGGAGTTTTATGAGAAAATGATAGTAGCGTAACCGAAAGTTTTTCTGATATAGTAGCAGTGGGGGTGAGAGTGGAGTTAGGAATGAAGAATAGGAAGGTGGCTAGCAGTTCCAGCAGTTCTGGTAACAACAATGTCAAAAAGCTCAGCAGTAATTTTCACAGAAAGAAGGAAGGGGAGACGAATGCAGTAACTGTGGGAAGAAAGAGTTGCACCTGGAGACCACCTTACCAACAGTATCAACAGAGTTATGTTCAACAATCTCAGCAAGGCTTTGTTCAACAGCCTCAAGCAAGTTATGTTCAGCAATCCCAGCATCAACGACCAATGTATCCGTTGCAGTATGCCCAACAACCTTATGTGGCAGCTGTAACTCCAACTTTCAGTCATCCTGTTCCCAGTTATCAGACAGTGCAGCCAACACCTGTATATCAGCCAATTTAACAAGGGTATCAACAAGCGCCCAACGCTCCACCCTATCAACAACATCAGCAGCCTAGAGCTCAGGCACCCAGACAGAACTACCAGAATCGGAGACGGACAACAAAACCTCCACTTCCTCAGATACCGATGACTTACACCGAGTTGTACCCCTCCTTAGTGCAGCAGGGATTGGTAACAACACGACCGTTAAATCTAGACACCACATCTCCTCACTATAATCCAAACGCTCATTGTGCCTTTCACGAAGGTGCCGCCAGTCATGATTTAGAAGGCTGTCTTGCTTTAAAACATCTTGTCAGGGATTTGACGGAAAAGAAGATCTTGTCTTATAATGATGTACTCCCAAATGTCAAAAGTAATCCATTACCAAACCATGGAGGGGTCAATGCAGTAGAAGAAGTTTCAGATGAAAGGATGGTCCGAGATATGTCAAAGATCAAAACCTCATTGAAGATACTTCACGAGAAACTACTGAAAGCAAGATTGATAGAAGATACCCATAATAATTGTAAAAAATGTTCTAGTAATTCTAGAGGGTGTGACGTGGTACGAGGAGATATCCAAAAATTGATTGATGAGGAAATGTTGCAAGTGTGTAGTAAGGTAAGGAAAGAAGAAGTTTCAGTAATTGAGCCTGTTTTTAATTTACCAAAGAAAAGTGAGAAAGTTTCGGTGTTCAAAATGACCAACAAAGGTATGAAGCCGATTTTCAACAAGTCAGCTATCAATCAAACTCGGCAGGTTATTATTCAGAAACCAAGACCATTTCCTTTTGAAAGCACAAAAGTCGTTCCCTGGAGGTATGACATGACTGTGATAGACCAGGGATCAGGGAAGGTTAGTCAGAAAGAGACAGTAAAGGGCGACCAAGTAGACGTGACAAACATTGTAGGTACAAGCAAAATGACCCGTAGTGGTCGAATCTATCAACCAAAGATGACAGTAGTCACTCCAAAAGAGGTTACCCCCGCTACGACAAAAGAACAAGAGGTACCAGGTACTGAAGGAAACGATGAAGAATTCTTAAGGATTATTCGGAAAAGTGATTACAGGGTTATTGATCAGCTCCACCAAACCCCATCAAAGATATCGATCTTGTCTCTCTTAATGAATTCTCCAGCTCACAGAGAGGCTCTGCAGAAGGTACTGAAACAGGCACATGTGACAAAAGACATAACTCTCGGACAATTCGATTCAGTAATAGCCAACATTACAGCCTGTAACACCCTGAGCGTTAGTAATGCTGAATTGCCGAACGAAGGACGCAATCACAACCGTGCATTGCACATATCTATCAGGTGCCAGGAAGACACAATGGCACGAGTTTTAGTCGATACTGGATCCTCATTGAATGTATTGCCTGCCAGGTCGCTCGCAAGGTTAGCATATGCAGAGGCAGTAATGAAACCAACATCTCTGATCGTAAAAGCTTTTGATGGTTCAAGAAGAACGGTTGTTGGAGAAGTAGAATTTCCAATCATGATCGGACCTCATGTGTTCGATATTACATTCCAAGTCATGGACATTAACCTAGCTTATAGTTGTTTGTTGGGACGGCCGTGGATTCACGCTGCTGGGGCAGTAACTTCCACCTTACATCAGAGAATGAAATTTGTTGTGAATGATAAATTAGTAATTGTACATGGTGAAGAGGACCTAATGATAAGCAATCTGTCATCATTCAAGTATATTGAAGCAGATGAGGGCGCGTTAGAAACTTCCTTTCAGGCACTTGAGATAGCTAATGCAGTAATGTTGGAAGAAATACTGGCTAAGAGTGGTCCGTCTTTTGCATCCGCTCAGAGCATCAAGTCTACACTAGAGGAAGGCACTCCTGCAGGTTGGGGAGAGATTATCGAAGTAAAACCAAAGATGGATCGCCAAGGGTTGGGTTACAAACCAACTCAGGATGAAGCACCGACACATGACAAAGGACGCCCGAAGACTATACAAGAAGTATTCATCAGTGGGGGTTTCCAAGTCAGTGCTGTGGAGGAAAATTCCGAAGATGAAGGCACTGAACAATTAGTGTATCATTGCAACACTGCCTTGAGCAATTAGGAAGCTATCGAGATTCCTTTGGTTTTTCCTGAGTCAAAGTAATTTATTTGTTTTTCTTTTCTTGTTGTTGTTTTAAATCTCCATAGCCATGCCCAAGGCTATATGAATGTTTTGTAAGGGCCCCGAGCTTTCAAGAAATCAATAAAAATGAACTATTTTGTTAATTTCCTGGTGTTATTTCCTTTACTGCTTTTGCTTTCATTTAAACGAAAAATGGCAATCTTAAAAAACCAAAACATTTTTTCTGTTGTATGCTGCATTTGTCTTTGTGTGTTTTAATAAAATAAGCCCTTCCAACGTCCAGTGATGTCCTAAAACCCATTGAATCCTATGACTTTGCATTCCCTCCGGACTTTGATTCACCAATATACCAAGCTGAAGATGAGGATGAAGATTTTGAAATACCTGATGAACTGGTAAAGTTGGCACACCATGAGTATGTCGAGCTTCAACCCTACAAAGAATAGGTAGAAGTCATTAATCTTGGCACCGAAGAAAACAAGAAAGAAGTCAAGATTGGGGCAGCTCTAGGGGTAGAAGTCAAACGGCAACTAGAAGAACTTTTAAAAGAATATGTAGATGTATTTGCTTGGTCATATCAGGATATGCCGGGTCTAAACACTGACATAGTAGTTCACAAATTACCGCTTCGACCAGAATGCCCACCGGTTAAGCAAAAGCTCCGAAGAACAAGACCTGACATTGCTCTCAAGATTCGAGATGAGGTGAAAAAACAGATTGACGCCGGGTTCTTAGAAGTGTCCAAATACCCCGAATGGGTAGCCAATATTGTACCTGTGCCAAAAAAAGATGGGAAAGTCAGAATGTGTGTGGATTACAGGGACCTAAACAGGGCCAGTCCGAAGGATGATTTCCCTTTACCGCATATCGATACGTTGGTGGATAATACGACTCGTTTTGCAGTTTTCTCATTTATGGATGGGTTCTCCGGTTACAATCAGATTAAGATGGACCCTAATGACATGGAAAAAACTACTTTCATTATTCTGTGGGGGACTTACTGTTACAAAGTTATGCCTTTCGGTCTGAAGAACGCGGGTGCTACTTATCAAAGGGCCATGGTAACTTTATTTCATAATATGATACACAAGGAGATAGAGGTATATGTTGATGATATGATAGCCAAATCTCAAAGCGAGGAGGACCATTTGGAACATCTTTTGAAGTTGTTTAAGAGACTCAGAAAATATCAGTTGAGAGTGAATCCAGCCAAGTGTACCTTTGGGGTAAGGTCTGGGAAATTACTCGGTTTCATTGTCAGCCACCGAGGGATTGAGGTAGATCCAGATAAGGTCCGAGCCATTCAAGACATGCCAACTCCACAAACAGAAAAGCAAGTCAGAGGTTTTCTTGGAAGACTGAACTACATATCCAAATTCATTTCCAATATGACTCCCACTTGCGAGCCCATCTTCAAACTATTACGCAGAGACCAGACGGTTGTTTGGAATTCAGATTGTCAGCAAGCATTTGATAAGATCAAGGGTTACCTACAAGAACCTCCAATCTTAATACCTCCGGTCCCGGGAAGACCTCTCTTCATGTATTTGACAGTGCTGGAGAATTCAATGGGTTGTGTGTTAGGTCAGCAGGATGAGTCTAGGCGAAAAGAACATGCTATCTATTATTTAAGTAAGAAGTTTACTAATTGTGAAGGCTGATATTCACTTCTGGAGAAAACTTGTTGTGCTTTGGCATGGGCTGCTAGACGTTTGAGGCAGTACATGATTTGTCATACTACTTTGTTGAATTCAAAAATGGATCCAATAAAATATATTTTGAGAAGCCTGGTCAGACTGGAAGACTCGCCCGTTGGCATATGTTGTTATCAGAATACGACATCCAATACGTAGCCCAGAAGTCTATCAAGGGTAGTGTTTTGTCAGAATATCTTGCGGATCAACCAGTGGAAGATTATGAGTCTCTCAAATTTGATTTCCCAAACGAGGACATTATGTTGGTAAGAGATTGCAAAGAGCCAGGTTCCGATGAAATTCCGCTGGAAGATCTTTGGTGGAAAATGATGTTTGATGGTTCCTCCAACTATAGTGGGCATGGCGTAGGCGCCGTTTTAATGAATCCGGAAGGTTGTTACACTCCATTCACAGCCAGGTTTGATTTTGACTGTACAAACAATATCGCCGAATATGAAGCATGCATTCTCGACCTCGAGGCAACTATCGACCTCAAAATCAAACTTCTTGAAGTCAGTGGGGATTCAGCTTTGGTTATTTATCAGGTTACTGGAGAATGGGAAACTAGACATGAAAATTTGATTCCTTATAGAGCCTATATTGTCAAAATGATGGAGTATTTTGATGAAATCACTTTCAAGCATGTCCCGATATTTGAAAATCACATCGCCGATGCCCTAGCCATGTTAGCCTCGATGTGGAAAGTCAGGGATGTCAATGATGACACTCTCATTAGAATTGAATGCAAGACCGTGCCCGCCTACTGTTAGATGGTTGAAGAAGAGACTGATGATAAGCCATGGTTCTATGATATAAAGAATTACTTGTTGAAACAAGAGTATCCAGCAGATGCTACGTCACTCGACAAGAAAACTCTGAGACGATTGGCATCCAAGTTCTTTCTCAGCAATGATGTACTCTATAAAAGGAATCATGATATGGTCCTACTTAGATGTGTTGACTGACGAGAAGCAGAGCTGTTAATGCAAGATGTTCACGAAGGAATGTTTGGTACGCATGCCAATGGATATGCTATGTCTAAAAAGATTTTGAGGGTTGGTTATTACTGGTTGACCTTGGAAACTGACTGTATTCAATATGCCAGAAGGTGTCACAAGTGTCAGATTTGTGCAGACAAGATGCATGTACCTCCAACGTTGCTAAAGGTGTTGTCATCACCGTGGCCTTTTTCTATGTGGGGCATCGATATGATTGGGGCAATTGAACCAAAAGCTTCTAACAGACACCGATTTATTCGGGTTGCTATTGACTATTTCACAAAGTGGGTTGAAGCTGCATCCTACACTAATGTTACTCGGCAGGTGGTGGCCCGCTTCATAAAAAAGGAGATTATCTGTCGTTACGGAATTCCGAGCCAAATCATAACGGACAATGGTACCAATTTGAACAACAAAGTCATGAAAGAGTTGTGCGATGACTTCAAAATTGAACATCACAATTCTTCTCCTTATCTTCCCAAAATGAATGGAGCTGTAGAAGCTGCAAATAAAAACATCAAAAAGATTCTGCAAAAGATGGTGAAAACTTACAAAGATTGGCATGAGATGCTGCCATTCGCCTTGCATGGATACAGAACGTTCGCCCGCACTTCAACAGGGGCAACCCCTTTTTCTTTGGTATATGGAATGGATGCGGTGCTTCCTATTAAGGTCGAGATACCTTCTTTAAGAGTCATAATGGAAACTAAGCTTGAAGAAGCAAAATGGGTGAGAGAAAGGGTTGATCAGTTGAATCTTATTGACGAAAAACACATGTCTGCAATGTGTCATGGTCAGTTATATCAGAAGAGGATCAAGAGATCTTTTTACAAGAAAGTTCGTGTCCGGGAATTCCGCGAAGGGGAACTTGTACTCAAAAAGATTTTACCAGTTCATAAAGACGCACGGGGAAAGTGGATGCCTAACTATGACGGCCCGTTTGTTGTGAAGACAGTCTTCTTGGGAGGCTCATTAATTCTCACAACCATGGATGGAAAACAACTTACTCATCCAGTGAATTCTGATGTAGTACGAAAATATTACGCCTAAAAAGAGCCCGATAAGTCAAAAACTCAAAGGAACGGCTTATGCAAAAGTTAGGGTTGAAGAAAAAAAAGAAAAGAGAAAAAAGAAAAAAGAAAAATAAAAGCTTGCTAAGTTGAAAACCCAAAAGGGCGACTTAGGCAAAAATGAGCGTCCCGGTGGATTGAAAACCCGAAAGGGCGGTCCAGGAAAAAGTTAGGGACAATGGCGTTTCCCTGCATCAGAAGAGTTGTCACTACTTTGAAAGGTTGTCACCATTGCGAAAGATTGTACAGGAGATCTACTTCCAACTGCTCTCATCAGAAGCAAGGATTTGGGGGATTTTAGTCTTTAGGAATGGATGGTCATGGGATTCAATGTAACCTTGTCCACATTGCCATTTTTTCACTTGTAAAATTTCTATGGAATTTTGTCATTTGCATGATTTCATCCTTGAATAAAATCAGTTTTGAGCCATTCTTTCCTTTGCAACTTTATCATTTCCTGTATTTTCTTTGTTATGCAAAATATTGTTCGTTAATCAACGATAATTTTGAAAGCATTAGGGTCAAATTATTTGAATAAAATCTGAAAAGACTAACAAACATAAAAACTTCAACTCATGGAAAAAGTCAAGGAAAATCACACTTCCCCGAGACCTCAGAGTAGCAGAAGCTTTGATATGTAATCCAATTACATTCCCCGATGAAGTGTAAGCAAGTCAAACTGTCGATTCTCCTTTGATCAATTGTGTGTATCAGAACTGGAAGACTGTTTTCTCAAGGAACCTCTTATGATGATATAAGGACTGGTCCCCAGTAGAAGATTTCTGAGCATTGTGTTTTGAATTTACTTTGTCATCTCTTAATAGCTTGTTTAAAGCTCTGTTCCCCTATTGAGAGTGGATCTATTTATCAAAGACTGCATACACCTTTTTCAGCCAGGGTTCAGTGTGATTCATTCGGTCTCTCGAGTTCGGTGTGTTATATGTCGATGACCGATCACTACTAGTGAACTTCCTCCTAAAAGTCCAGTTGTAACGGGCATTGTCTTAAAAGCCAATCGTTATTGTTAGTTCTTTTGGTCGTCACCATATTTTCCTTTGAAACCAGTCGTAACTGGCATTGTCTTAAATTCCACTCGTCGGTATCCTTGTTTCGGTCGTCACCACCTTTTTCCTTTAAAGTCCAGTCGTAACTAGTAATGTTCGAAATCCAATCGTCATTGGTATTCTTTTGGTTGTCACCATATTTTCCTTTGAACCCAGTCGTAACTGGCGTTGTCTTAACTCCACTCGTTATTACCTTTTGGTTCGTTTGATACCAACCTTTCCCTCTGAAGTCTAGTCGTCACTAGCAAATCCCCTGTGAAATCTAGTCGTTACTAATTGATTTCCGTTTAAGTCCAGTCGTAACTGGCAGATGTTCGAAACCCAATTGACATTGGTATCTTGTTGGTCGTTACCAACCGTCCCCATGAAAGTCCAGTCGTAACTGGCATCACTTGGAATCCAATCGTTATTGGTATTTTCTGGTTTGGTCGTTACCAACCTCCCCAGCTAAAGCCTAGTAGCTTGCTAGCATTCTCGTAACCACATGTGTTGGTATACCCTGATTTGGTCATCACCGACCTTTCCCATGTTTTCTTCCAAAGTCCAGTCGTAACTGGCATTGCGTGAAATCCAATCGTCATTGGTACCCTGACTTGGTAGTTACTAATCTCCTTTAAAGATCAGTGGTTACTGGCATTGCTTGAAATTTGGTCGTCACCGATTTCCCCAGTCAAAAGTCCTATATTACCGATTGAATTTGAAATTTTGTTTATTGTTATCTCAGGTTGGTCGTTACCATTACCTCTAGGAAGTCTAGTGGTTACTAGCACTGTTTAAACTGCTTGTTAAAATTGGGTGACATCATTACCCCCCAGTGAAATCTTCTTCCCCAGACAAGTCTCGGAGATCTAGTCATCACTAGTATCCCCATTATGTTTTGTCTTTGTTATAGTCCATTCCTGAAGATCCCGTTTGAACTTTTCACTATAGGAAGCTCCTCATCTGATCATCCCCAGTGAGGTTCATGCTTATTTCCCCATTAAAGAATCGCTCGTGTCCCCAGTGGAAATCTACCTCTTTCCCCGGTGAAGTGTTTGCTTTTCCCTAGTAAGATTGTCATCTTCATTGGATTTTGTGCATCCCCATGTAAATTTTTCTCTCCGTTATCACCAGTCATGTTTGAACTATTGATTGTTATACCTCGGTATTCCCTAGTGTCGGATCCACAATGCCAGGTCCCCGCGAGTAGTTACTCCTTGTTTTGTTTTTCTGTCTTCTGCATATGTCTTGCATCCAAGCATCATGAAGCATCATTTAGAATTCATGATATATCATGACCTGTCCTTTTGCATATCATCGGATCTAAGGGACAAAATTTTCGGTTTCTATATTTAAATACCTTTCACTGCGATTCTACGAGGATCATCATCCCTCAGTTCCATCTAGTGAAGATATTTAAATAGGGGCAACTGTTGCACCCCAAATTTTGACCCCTTAGATTCTCACGATCATTCTAAGAGCAAACTCATGAATTATTTAGTCTTAACCTAGTGCAAGTTTGTCTTTATCAAGTTGCAGACGAATCAGGGTTTCGTGCAGTCAAAATCGAAACTTCAGGGTTTGTGATTAGTCAATTTTTTTGGGCTCATTCAAATAGGGAACAAGGTCAAGGGTATTATATAAAGTCAATTGAGAAGCCAATGTGAGGTTGTTACCCCAGAATTCAGAGTAGTGCATTTCAGAGCACCCGATTAGGGTTTTGGACTAGTAAAAGTCAACCGTAGTTTGACTTTGATGTTGGAAGATGTTTAAATGGTGGGATTGTGATTCATGAAATTCATATAGCTTAATAAAGTTCATCCAAGAAGTTTCAAAGTCTCTGGAGGTCCAGAATGTCGACAAGAGACTCGGTAATCACCGATCGGTCATACGGTTGACCGAAAAGCCAACTCTCCAAATTTTAGGAATTGGACTTCAAATTGTGAAACAAAGTTGTTCCTTATGTCATATTAGACTTGCATATCAATTTTCATGACCATTGGATCAAGAATGAAGGATTAATCGAAAAATCGGGAAATTAGGGTTTTGAAAGGGGCTAAACCCTAACTCCTTAACCACACATCCAAATGAGTTGGTTCCAAGCTCATTGGAAAGCTCTTGACAAGCCCTACAAAAGTCCCATAGTGGTCCACAATCAGAAAATGCATATTTTTGGAGTTAGAAGCAAATTCATTACAAGAGGGGATTTTTTACCTAGTTTAAAATGGAGTTGGACTGACTAACAATAATTAATGTTGTAGAGCTACATGAGGGCTTTCCAAAATGTATTATAAGTCCTCAAAAGGAGTTGTGAGCAGAAAGTTACATGTGTGGCAAGTTAGGGGTTTCATAATTTAGTCCCACATTGTCAAAATTCAAAAACTCATTCTTTCATCAAGAGCACCAATATGAGCCCTTGGATATTATTTTCCCTGATATGTAGAGAGTTTGAAGCCTGAAAATATGAAAAATATGCAGCGGGGATGAATTCTCCAAGCTTTGCAAATTGCCTTGCAAGTTGGTTTGCAACTTGCACCAAAAGTGAAAAAGTGAAGCATGAGGTGTAAAACAAATTCTGAACCAGCCCTCAAGCTATGCTTCTAGCCTGAAATTAGCCATACTAAACCATCATTGTTCTTGACTATTGAGGTCTGCCTTGCAGCCAAGGAAACCCTCTTGTAGAGGTTTGCTCCAAAAAGTGAAAAACCTTTCTTCAAAGTGAAGAAATCTTCAAATCTGCCCCCTCACTCCTTTACCTATAAATAGAGACCTCCCTCACCTCATTTTGATCATCAACAATCTTCTAAAAACCAGAAGAAACCTCTGCCCTTGCACTTTGCTTCAAAACTTCAAAACCACAAAATCACCATTTCCACCAAAAACACAAAAAATTTGCCTTGCTACTAGGGCTTCCAAAACCATTTCTCTATACTAAAACACCCCAACAATCATCCATACAATCTCTAAATATGGTGTAGAAGGTGTCTAAACCATTAAACCTCCCAAAAACTTCACCAATCAAAAAGTCAACTTCATCACCAAGATACTTTGACCAAAAGCTACAAATTCTACCAAATCTTGTTCTAAGCCCTTGCCGAGTGTTTTAATCATCCTAACACCTCTTATATATTGTTTTTCAACTGTCCAAAGTGTTAGAATTCATTGGTGAGACCTATTTCTCTAAATGTCCTTGTGTTTGCATATTACTTCAAAAAGAAGAAAACTTCAAAAGCAAGGAAGTGATTAAAGATCTCTGGGTTTCTCAGCTTATTTTGCTTCTTCAAATCTGTCTACAAGAGGTATGCATCATTGCCTCTCATCTCATACATCACATTGCCCTGATTTTGCATAATTTGAAGTTATATCTTGAAAAGTGTTCATTGCTACTCATGTTTTTAAACTTGATGCTCACAAATTTCAAACTGTTTTGTGATTCAAAATTGCTCTGTCATAATTTGAGATGATTCAAGTGTGTGTTTTCTGTCAAAAAATTGCATTCTTGTTGAACTTGCACATAATCCTCTTGCTTGCATATTCACATTAATTGCCAAACTATTCCCTTCCATTTTAAGTAAAATTATCATTTTCAGTCTGTCCATAAGAAATGTTAAGGGCTGACACAGTGAGTTTTGGAACATTAGTTTGAATGCTGATTATTTTCTTCTCTTTTGCATTTATGCCTTAAAAATTACATATCTGCATTATGATAAAAGATGTTGTTGTAAAGGCACAGTTGTTTAACAATTCATGGTGAATGTGTGCCCTTGGGCTGAGATGTAAAACCTGAATTGGTGTTTTGTCTTACTCTGGAGTTTTCAAATCATTTATGTCTTTTGTTGTTTTGATTGTCCTTTATTATTCAATACTTATTGGCATGGCTGCACCAATTACTGTTAAATAACTAGACTCACCAAGTCAGAGTTTGCTTGAAGTTGCCAACATGTAATCATTGTTTGGTGTATGAATGACTTGGCTATCCATATGTAGATTTGTCATGCATGTTAGAACTGCTAGTTCAGGAGAACAACCATTTGACTGTATAGATCAACTAGGATATCTGAGCTATTGTCAAATTCAATATGTGTACACCATTCCCTGTGCCAGACTGTGTTAGACAATTGCAGGTGTTTGAATCCATTTGTTTTCACATATGAATTGCATATAACCTGTATGATCAAGTTATGTTTTGAACACCATGATTACATTTTGCTAGTTGCTGTTTCTGTTTTGGGAAAATTGACATGTGGATTAACCTAACACACCTGATCCCTACCAATTTGAGGAAATGATTTTGGCCCCTCCTGTTGAAGGCTAGAAGTAGGAGTAGTTTTGGTTTAGGGTTTTTAGTATCTATTTGCACTGCTTTGATCTACTTCACCTTGGCCTGCCTTTGATTTCCAACTGTTTTGAAATTCACCAAATGTTAAACACTAAAATTTAGTTAACAATTGGCACCATATCATTATCTCAACCATGTTTTGTTTTTGTGTTTTGTGTATGATTATCTTCATGTGTGGGACTTATGTGCATCATTTATTCAAACCTGCCTAAAGATTGTGATGAACATCTTCATGTATGACTCAAAAAACTTTTTTTGCAACTCACACCTCATTTCTCATTCTAACTGTGTTCTGCTTAAACTAACTGTTGAAATACATCACAAGTATCATTTGTAACATGTTCAAAGCCTTTACTTGATTGAGATCACAGTTAATTCATGTTGAGATACCAAAATGCATTTTTAAAACCTCATACTTGCATGATCATACCAGTATTTGCTGTGTTGTGTTTTGATCCAAATCAACTGTTGGAATACCTCAAATACATCATTCCTAAAATGTTCAAACCATCATTTGATTATTACAACAGTTGGTTTATATTTTGGATTTCAAAATGCATCTTTTAGCACAAAATTGCAACTCACATATCATTTTTCACCACAACATAAATTGAGCCTTGACTCTTGCATGAACTTAGTCCTTGTCACTCATATGTTGTGTGGATGTGATTATTTTAATTCAAAGCTGGCTGTCATAAGCTGATTCTTTTCAAAGTGCATTTTTCCATGAAAATTACCACTTGACATATCAACTTCACAAACTGTTTGCATTGAGTTATTTTTGGACTTGGAATCATTCTTTACCATTTATGTGATCTGTGTGTGAGCTTGGTTTGGATAAAAAATGATTGAAACAAGTTATTCACATCAAAATGCATCTCATAACATACAAGAGCACACACCATCGAATTTTTCATTGGAGCTGGAATATCAGAAAAATAATCACACCATCATGATCCTCATGTTTTTCTGGTCCAGTTGCATATAATGTTTGTCGCGTTTGGTTGAGAAACGAAGAAGTTACGATATAAAACGTAAATCCCTTTTTGTGTGTTTTTTGCCAAGACAAACCAAGCATTTTACCCTTATTAATTAAAGGGGTGGCATCAATCAACGGATGTATAGCCACCCCATTGGTAAGACCATTATGCCAAAAACGCCTTGCACGCCTTGTACCTGAGTTCGACCCCTGAGGAGGGCAACTCTTGTTATTTTTTGTCATTTTTCACCCCAATTTCAAAAATCCGTATCTCTCTCAATTTTAATCGTTTTTCACCCGTTCTTTTTTCATTGTGTTCAACTTGATGTTTAATTTCATGTCATATTTTTTATTTTCATGTTTGACAAATTTTTCATCTCTTTTGACTTCGTGCAAGTTAAGTGCTTTTTACGTTCGTTTATGCATGTGCATATGAATTTTTCTTTGGTTACACTTGAATTTGTTTGTGATACTTGTTTGTATTTATATCCTTAAATGTTATTTAACATGCTAGGATTTTATTTTTGGTTGTCACCATGTTTATTTTGTTCCCTCTGTTGAATGTAATTGAACTCGATTTGTCGTCACAGTTCCTGTTAATTCATCTGCTTTGATTGTCATCAATGCGCCTTCATCTTTATCATTTCACATGTTTATCTAATGGTTGTCACCATGAATATGCCTTTATCATGTTGTTAATTTTCTTGTTGTTTTCTTTCCCCAAGTGATGAATCTTGTCAGCTCTCATCCCGTTGCCTCCCCTGTCTACTTCCAAAGGAAAAGTTTGTCCATTTGATCCTCATGTCATGGATACATCCCTTATCCCTCTCTTGACGTTGTTAAGTCACTTTAACCCTATATTAGAAACCCTTAGAATTTGCTTTAAGTCTAAGAAACCCACCTGTACTAGGAGTGTTCTTCAACTAGAACCCTAGGAAAGAGTTTGTCAACTCTGTGTAAGAATCATCGTCATGATTTCTTACTTCCCCTTTTGAATATTACAACTTAGATTAGGGAGTTTTGTCAAACTCCACACAAACATTGTCATGTTTGTTCCCCCGTGAACCTTGATCATAATCAAGTGTTCTTTATCCCTTGTGAGGTGAACTACGATTGCTCTGATTCTATCCTAGTTAGGATACGTAGGCAGAAGATGCGACGTCTTTGCGAGAAAACTTAGTGTATATAACTTTAGGTTTCAACTCATATCTTTTCCCAATCCCAAATCCATAATACATATTTCACACTTAGCAAGCAATCAAACAAAAGGTTCCTGTAGAGTACTACAGATGCTTAGGGTGCTAACACATTCCCTAGGTATAACCAACCCCCGATCCCCGAATCTCTTAAGCGTTGTTGTTACATCGCGAAAAAGGTTTTTCTTTCTTTAGACCTTTCCTTTGGATAAAATAAAGTTCGGTTGTAAGAGAATTAAGGTTCAAGTTAATTAATAGCTTGATATCCAATTTTCACCGCAACACATATCATACTGAAAATAAAGTGCGAGAATTAAATGCGATAAATAAAACCCAACAGGTAAACATACAAGCGCTAGGATTGACTCTCGCAGGGGACGTTGGATCCCTAGGAAACTATTAAGTCCCCAGCAGAGTCGCCAGCTGTCGCTTCCACGAAAATAAAGTGCCGGCAAAACAGAAGAGTCGCCACCTTTCGTTATTTATCCCTCAGAACAGGAAAGGAAAAGATCATAAAAACCTGACGAAAAGGTATAAGACAAGGTCATCGCAACCGTTGTCTGGGTTCGGGAGTTGGTTACGCAAGGGGAAGGTATTAGCACCCCTCACGTCCATCGTACACAATGGGATCCACGCTTGTTGTGTTTATCTGACGGGTTGGTTTACTATCTACCTATCAAGGCTGGCTCAAAAATAAAAGAAAATGACTCGGCAAAGCGTCGCACTTTATGCCTACGTATTCTCATCAGAGAATGAGAAATTAGAGTCAACGTAGTTTGCCTAACTACGGGTAACGGGGGGAGGTGGCTCGCCAATACATCAGTATTGTGCCTACGTACTCTCAACAGATATGAGAGATCAGAGCTTACGTAGTTCGGGATAATACGGATTACGGGGATTCAGATTCATCTGTTTTTTCGAGTAGGGTTAACAAACAGTTCCAGCAGTTTGGTGTACACAGCTCGACCCTTGGAGACTTAGGTGTTACAGTTTGCGGTTGAACTGAGAGTTAACGACACTCTTTTCTTTAGAAAAGCTTCCTTTGAATTATGGGCCCACGGGGCAAAAGGTTTGAAGTTTGTTTTCTGTCTTTTATGGAAGAACTGTTTTTTAGTTGTCTGTAGTTCGTACAGCACTAGAGACTATGACCTGGGAACGAATGCGTCGCATATCGTTCAAAGGACGTATACTAAACGTTCTAGACGATTAAGAGGAAGCCACTCAATTATCATTACTCAAGTAGCTTAAGGCTCGTAACGCGCTTATACTAACTTATCTTTATTACGTTTTTTACTGTTGTTTGAGATGAGAAGAGAGAGGGACAACTACAGGGAGACTATCAAGTCCTAATGTTGTCATGCCAAGGATTCATCCTATGGTTGAGGTTTGAAACAGGGAACTCCTAGAAGTTATCATGCATAGGTTTCAACCTAAAGTTCTAATCATCACTTCCTTATCAAAGGAAGTGAGATTCCTAGGGGATCATGTCAATGATAAACAGAAACAGATAAAGCATCAGCTTAAATAGTAAACAGTAAACGACTGTAAAATGCATGCAATGCAAGTGAGGGAGGAAATGTGTGTGGGGCATCAGCCTCCACAAGCTCATCTTAACCTTAAGCCAGGTATGAATAACTGCAATCATAAAGGAAAATAAAATGCCATCAAGCAAATCACAAACCACACAGGCAAGGGAGCAGAGCTCTACCGAATACCAGCAAGCAAAGCCACACAGTAAAAATATAAGCAGAGGGAGAAACCTAACCTCTAATGCAATACAAGCAAGGGGAGAAACTCAACCCTTAGGATGCTCTTAGGCTTATTTAACTACATGACATAATCTAAATGCATCACACCAATCAATTCACATCAATACAGTTGCACAACAAGAAAACAGACAGTCAAGAAAGCAAATCAACAGCTTCCACAGCTTCACAGCAAAGCACTGTTCTGATAGCAATTCAATCCACAATCTGTAACTGTTCTTCAAGTCCATCATCTTCAAGAGAGTGAGAGGTACTCCATCTTCAAGCTTCAATGTTCAATAGGCTCCACCAAGAATGAAGAGAATCAATAAGATGATTATTTGATAATGGGAAGCAGACAGTAACCAAAGGAATCCTGTCTGACACTCAACTAGTTATTAGAGAGAGGCATCCTCAAAAGTTCTACTCATTGTAAATGTCACACATCCCTCCAAAGGAGAGATGAGACTTTAACATGAGGACTTTGAATCATAGGATGAGAATGGAATGGGAACAAAACCAACCATTATTTGAAGAAATATCTATTTCTAAAGCTCTCTCCTAAAGCCCTAATTTCCTAAGCTACACAAAGCTAACAACAAGGAAGTAAAAACTCCAATCCAAGTTCCACCAGCCACTTCGCACAAGCTTCATCATGTCCATGATGTCTTCCAATGAGATCCAGAAGCCCACTATGCAAGGAAGCCCAACTTTGAGTCCAATCCAAATCAATCATCAACACTGAAACACCAAATGAACACACAAGTAGAATATTCTATCAAAAATACGAAAACACATTCTAAAAATATGATTATTTTTCTATGAGAACATGCATTCACTAATAACCTATAGTTAAAAAATCAGGACCTAATTCATTCTCTAAGCCCTCCAATAAAATTCTAAACCTCAAGGTATCACAAATAAACCCTAAAAAGGAACTCCTAAAGTTCTAGTCCTAAAACAGCACCTAACTTCATCACAAAAATGTGAGAAAAATCTGAGGGGAGCATGCATATCTAACCTAATAACAAACCAAATAGCAAGCCAAGAATCAATACCAAATGCTCAAACAAGATTCACCAAAGAGAAGAGGCAAACAATACAATTTTTATGTCAAATAAAATGTGAAAAAAATAAAATAAAATGAAAATAAATGCTAATCATAATCTTTTTATTACTAAAACTTCTAAATTCATTCATGAATCAGGGGAAAAAATCTCAAGATTTATTGACTAATTTTCCTATTTTTCATGGATTAAAATCAAACTAACATAAAATGCACAAAAATAATAAAAAGAAAAGAAATTAAAAAGGAGCGCGTGGTAAATAGCAATTAAATCTAGTTCAAATCTTGGGTTGGGCCCAGAGGGGGGTGTGAACATCAATTCAGTACTAAGCCTAGATTTTTTCATTAATCAAAACGCTGCGCTTTGGACTTGGGGTTACGTGGCAATGCTTTGATCACACGATGGGATTACCAGTCAACTGATCCAATGCCTTCTCATGCTGCCAGCACATTAATGAGGGCGACGTCGTTTTGCTTCAAGTCAAAGTCAGAATTTCAAATCCAATCGTGGCCGTGCATGATGGTTACTAGGTCAAGCTTCAGCCAAGATCTAACGCCTCACATGCATCTTCTCCGTTTGAACTTCAGTTTGGGGGGAAAACACAGACGGTGGCGCCACCGTCTTCTCCGGCGATGCCATTTACACAGGTCATCAAAAGTTAGCAAACCATACATCATTCTCCTCAGAACTTAATGCTGATCATGAATATCTCATTAGAATCATCTAATTCCTTCTACATCTCCAAACCCGATAGCACTTTCAAAATGTACCTCAATCTTGATTCTCACCAAAGTTTAAATTAAATGCACAGATGCAATCCTCATCTTATAGTGATCATTCTACACTATACAAACTTGATTAACAGTCCAATAATTGCTTGATTCGAGCCTCAACAGAAATTGATCATAAACCTATTTTGTCTCTAATTCACCAATTTTTGATCCTAAATCCAACTACATATCACCAGGATCCTAACCACCTATAGAATGCTAACTATCTCTACATAAATCAAGCACAAAAGTGAAATGTACCAACCTGTGTTCAAGCTTGTAACAGAAGCAGTTCTTGCACTCTTCAACCTTCAAGGAAGTGCAGATTCACTCCAAATCACTTGATGAACACAATGAAATCTTCAATTGATCTTGATTTGCACTTGAACTCAGAATCCGATTCTCACTTGCACCTCTGAAATTCCAACTTCACTCTCTACTTCAGGCTTCAAACTTCACCAAAAAATGAACTGAATTCATTCATACACTTATATAGGATGTAACTGAATGATTTAGATCCTTCTTAAAGGTTCAGAATGAGAAATTCAATTTTCAATTTCTCTTCAAAATCTCTCTCATGGCAGTCACGATATCTCATCTATTTCTCCTTTAGGAAGCTCTCATTGCACTCCTTGTGAACCACTGAACTTGAATGGTGGGGATTCATCCCTTGTTTTCATCCTAGGGCTTTGATTTGAGATGTAACTTCCTTTTGAAGTAACAAAGAAAAAGGCCATGAAAATGAGCTCAAACCTAAATTATAATGATGTCATTGTTTCCAAAATGTAATTTCCATTCAAAAAATGCTATTATTTTGCCTTATTTGCTCACATAACATTTATTTTAAATTTTTGATCTTTAATGCCTTTAATTCTTCCTTTTTCAAAATTCCTTGAATCAAGTCTCTCCTTGAGCCATTTTAATGCCTCCTTGATACATGGTCAAAGTTAAAACCCCATTTTGAGCAACTTTCAAGTTGCACAAAATTTCATTTGAGATGTCTAAGTTGGTGAAAATGACCCAAAACCAAAAATGACCCATAATCACAACTTCCCAAAATACCCTTGACTTGTCAAAGCCATAACTTGAGTTCTACGAATCCTATCAAAGACTTCTAGCACTCTATGGAAAGATAAGAGAATACGGAAATTCATGTTGACCAAAAGATCATAGGAATCATCCTTCTAGGGAAAAAGTGCCATGCAAGTTGGGTAACTTTCAAGCTCCAAATTTACATTCCTCAGATGACTTGTAACTTGTCTGGCTCATAACTTGAGTTCTATAAACCCTATCAAGGACTTCTAGTACTCAAATTAAAGCTAAGATCATGCTTTACAACAATCATGTTGGGGTCAAGATGAGATGAAGATCACATCTTGAGTTAGATTTCCTTGAAGTCAGGGGTCAAACTAGGGGATTTTACATTGTCAAGTCTTAGAAACCCTAGCCTGAAACTTCTCAACCTCTTCAATCATGATGAGTTGACCTTGGAATCATTATTAGAATATCTTAGTGTATCAATCCATGATCACATGGCTCTTGGATTAGGTCTCAATCATCTCCAAATCATCAGTTGACTTAGGGTTGACCCAGTCAAACCCTAATTGCACCACTCATGGCTGAGTCTTCTTAATCTTGCAAAATAACTTGTCTAGGCCTCAAAGTGATCTTAAAAACTTCTCATGAGCTCTCACAAGACCTCAAGTCCATCCTCATGGCCTCAGAATCATCTGATGGCTTTCCACAACTCTCAAGTTAGGAGACCTACACACTTGGCTTCAACCACTCTCTCTGAGGATCTTCTAACTTCTCTGATAAGGATATCAACCCTTGAACACTTGAATAACCTTCTTGGCTAGCTTCAAAGTCTTGTGCAGCCCTTGATTGGTAATCATACCTCGTCATCTCCTGCATACATGTCAATGAAATGCAAATGATAATGCTAATGTGAATGAAATGAAACATAAGCTAGGTAAAGAAAAGTTGGGCAAATTTTGGGGTGCAACAGCCTCCTCCTCCAAGACCTCTCCCAAATCCTCAAAAGATGTCCCTCCTACTGCTGAAGAACCCAAGCGCAAGTATCCTCCTCCCACTGCTGAAGAACTTAGGCAAATCAGCAACAAGGAAGGCACGACTTACGTGGATAAATCAAATAGGAAAATTGTCGATGATATACTCAAAAGAGGGCTGCCAATTCGGGGTATCACCATTCCCCTGGCTCGCAGGGATCCACCTCACAATTTTGATATGCCAGAGGACGATCCTGATGACATCAAGAAGGACATCTCACTGTCAGATTCAGATGACAATGATTCCAGCTCTTCTGAGGAAGATGATTAATGTGAGATGGTAGACTGCTAAGGGGCTCAGTCTGTTGGTTTGAGTATTTCATTACTTTTGTTTTTTGTACCAACAAGAATTTTGTATGCTCTCGATGAGCAATTTGTGCAATTGCCCCTAACAATTGTAATGTTACAATTTTTGATCTATG
Source organism: Lathyrus sativus (assembly GCA_963859935.3). NCBI lineage: Eukaryota > Viridiplantae > Streptophyta > Magnoliopsida > Fabales > Fabaceae > Lathyrus > Lathyrus sativus. The sequence continues at coordinate 271,849,490 of OZ012739.1, forward strand.
CTAAATCCTTAGTTGGATCTTAATTTGTAGCTAAAAAGGGGGAGAGGGTAATAGAAACAGCAGATACAGACAACAGGTGATAAAGTACAAATCTGAAGATAACTTGAAGACTTGTTAGAGCATATGTACGATTGTGCATATGATATAATGATACCTGCAGGTGTAACCACAGGTGCTGTAACACCCCCTTCTATACCCCCAAATAAACAAATAAATCACATAATGAAATTTCATCAGAGTAAATTTGAAACATGGTATAAAAGAAGTATGCCACATCATTCACCAAAATAACATATAACACCTGCTCTATAAAAGACATGCAACAGTGGGGTAGTTAAACAGAGGAACTTAGTCCTTATACCCACATCTCAATATTTAGAATTAAAGCGGAAAATCTAAACATTGAATCACTTAAAACATGTATCATATAAATACATATCATTCAGTTTGTTTCATCACATCATTCGTGTTTACATAAAAATTTACCATCAGATACATATACAAAATGTATTCCAAAAGAATACTATACAATCCTAACTACCCGGTGCTACATATCATAGCATAACCGACCAAAAGAATGAAGCTATACTTCACAAAAGACATCCATCAAAGCTAATCTGCAATGCCTCATAGAGCATTATAAAATAGCAGAAGGGTGAGAAATATTATCATAATAATCAATGCATATAACTATATATATACATAAGCATAGAATACACAGATTCCACATTTCTCACCACAGTTCATTCATAACTCGTCATATATTTCACAACATGTAGAAACACACATGGATAATCTCAAAACATGTTTCATCATGCACATATCCATAGTTCTTACTCAATAATCCACACACAAGCATATTTCATATAACAATGACATCCATGCTATGTGACCCAACACAACTCAATGCAACTCATGCCATGTGGTACCAACACTTGTGATTATTTTTCGGTTTTTACACTTAAACCGGGTCCACTCTTCTAGACCGATAACAACAAAAGCCCGTCCTCTAAGCTTTCAAACCCACTCTTCTAGGCTTGGGACAAGTCACTAGTCTCCATGAAACTAGCAAACATTGCCTCTTGACTAAATGATGCGTATGCAATCAACAAACAAATGCACTTAAGACCGTTCTCGCATGTTAATCTCATGCATTCTCAATAATTCATCACATAAGAATTATAACATGATTGCACACACAACATATTCATATTCAATATCATCAATATATTATCAAGCAACGAACACATATTCACAATATGTTCTCATGCATTATTCACAACATCGCATAAAAACAATATGCATTCACAACATCGTGCTCACGGCAACGAATTCAATAACATTCATCATGCATTTTAATCAATTAAAACAATGCATTATATTTGTCAAAAGACCACAATTCATAATCTAGGATTCACGCCAAACAGCTACCCACAACATATACTTCACGACACACAATTATTCATTCTAACAAGGATCGAACACAATCGAACCAAGAAATCAACATGTAATGGAATCACAGAGAAAACTAATTGATGTCACGCTCGCTAGCATGCTCGCCTAGCGAGTGCTCGCTACCTGTTCGCCTAGCGAACAAGCTCGCGAAGGCAAACATAAGCTACTGTCTTGCTTCGCTACCCAGCTCGCTACAGCGAAGTCATAGCAAACCTTCGCTGCCCCATTCGCTACCAGCGAAGAACCTCAAATCCATTCTGCCCAAGTCTGGGACCGCTCGCTACTGACTCGCTACAGCTCGCTGCAGCGAATGTTCACGACCAGCTTGCCTAGCGAACAAGCTAGCGAGTGTCTGCGAACTTCAAAAGCCTCACTGTCCAACTTTCATAACTCTCCACAAAACCGACTGATTCTCACCAAACAAGTTCCATGGCCTTATTCTAACCTCCCTCGACTAAATTATACCACTTATTCTCATTTTTGACCGTTAAAACTCGGTTTCTATCGATTAAACTCATTATGCCCTAGAATGGAAAATGGAGAAAACATCCAAACAATCCAAACCAATCATACATAATCATAGACATTGATATAATAACAACATTTCACACCCTTACCTTGGTTAAATCGATGCTTGAGAGTTGTTCTTTGTTGCGGTGAGAATCGTGATACCAAGGTATTGATTAACTTGAATCTTTAATTCTTAGATTACAACCGGACTTTAATTTATCCAAAGGAAAGGTCTAAAGAAAGAAAAACCCTTTTCGCGATGTAACAACAACACTAAGAGATTCAGGGATCGGGGGTTGGTTATGCACAAGGTAGGTATTTCACATCCTAAACATCTGTAGTACTCTACAAGAACCTTTTGTTTGTTTGCATGCTATGTTTGCTAAATGTTTGTTATGGATTGGGATTGGGTAAAGGTGTAGGTTAAAACCTAAAGATAGTTTCTAAGTTTGCTCGCAAAGACATCACGTCCTCTGCCTACGTATCCTTACTAGGATAGAATCAGAGCAATCGTAGTTCACCTCATTAGGGTTGAAGAACACTTGATTATGATCAAGGTTCAGAGGGGAATAAACATATCCATGCTTGTGTAGAGTTTAAGACAACTCTCTAAATCTATGTTGAACTCTCAAGAAAGGGAAGTAAGTAATCATATCCATGATTCTTACATAGAGTTAACCAAACTCTATCCTAAAGGTCTACGTTGTAAGACCAAATGGTTCTATCCAGACCAAAAGGTGGGAGAAAGGGGGAAGGTTGCTCGTCAAGATATCGCATCTTGTGCCTACGTATTCTCATTGTCCGATGAGAAATTAGAGCGGTCGTAGTTCCGGGCACGAACTACAGAATAAGGATCTATTGGTTCTTTTCAGACCAAAAAGAGGGAGAAGGCTCTATCCAGTCCTAATGAGTTAAATCCCATTGGTTCTATCCAGACCAAAAGGGGAGAAGGTTCTATCCAGACCTATGGGTTATCCTATTGGTTCTATCCAGACCAAAAGGGGGGAAGGTTCTATCCAGACCTATGAGGGTATCCTATTTGTTCTATCCAGACCAAAAAAGGGAGAAGGTTCTATCCAGACCTATGAGTTAAATGAGCTATCTATGACCCAAGGGTCAATAGAGAGACTTTCCTTTGGAAGGAGAGGGGGAGGCAACTTGGATGAAAAAAGTTTCATCACTTGGGAAAAGATGAATTTAACAAAGCAAAGAGCATTCAAACATGATGATTATAAGAGATAAAGGTTACAACCAAAATGAACAAGCATATTACAATAAGCAAGTATTTTCAATCAGGATGAATGGTTATAACCAAAGCAAGCATTTAAGATATTACAATATCAGGCAAAGATTTCAATCACAATAAATGGTCACAACCAAAGCAAGTATTACAATATTAATGATTTCAATCAAGACAGATGGTCACAACCAAGAACAAATCTTAAGAAAGATGGGGAAACATCGTAACAAAGATGGAAAGGGATCTTAACAAAGGTGACAACATATCTTAACAACGATTGGAAAAGATGAAAGTTACAACCGTGTAAACACATCACAATTTGAAAGTAAACATGTTATAATTTCAAGATATATCAAGTGTAACAACAATATGTATTTGATGACAATCAAACACAAGTAAATTAGTTTAACCTCATAATTTAGGAGGAATTATAACTCATGATAACAACCAACAAGAAAGTGAAATGTCAACATGTTAGCAAACATAAAGAAGTCAAGTATCACTAAATCTTACAAGATAAAATAATCATGGTATGGAGGAAATTTAATCGAAATATACGGTAACAACCAAGGAACAGATCTACTAACAAGCAGGGCAAAAAGCAATGTAACAACAAACAAATATGAGATTACAATCCATTAAATAAAACTATACATCACAATGAGAAAATTGCAAAAAGAACGGGTTAAAAATGATACAGCACGCAAAAGTTATGATTTGTTGAATTTTATAAAAGTAAAACAAACAAGCAATGAAATAAAAATGGGCATGGGAGGGGTTGAACCCAGACCCTCTTGTTTACCAACTCAAGACTTACCACCTGGCCACCTGCGCGCGCGTGATCAAGGAAAGGAAAAGATGGAGAAAAAAATAATGAAACTTGGTAAAAGAAATAAAATGCCAAAAAATGTCCCAACCAGGGATCAAACCAAGGACCATGGACAAGATAAGTTACTTAAGGCGCATTCTTCTACCACTGGGGTGGCTATACATCTGTTGATATAGCCACCCCCATAAATATATATGGCGTGTATTCATGGATTTTCTGGGCAACTATGAAGCAAAGACAAGGCATTTTTCAAAATACGTTTTGATGTCAACTTGCTCAATTCTTAACCAATTTTAGCAAACTTTAGATCAATCATGGGTAGAATTAAACAAGGATCATGATGGCACAATTGTTTTTTTGAAATGAGGCTTTGAAAAAGAAACACGATGGTAGTTGCAAAAACAAGATGAAAATGTATTTACAAAGCCAATTATCAAACTAGTCATGTTATAGTCAGGAAAAGAGTTCAAACACAATTCAAATATCATGTTCATGAAGCTCATTCATTCAAACAGCCCACACACAAGTTAAATTCTCAACTGTCATATGGAAATGAGAGAAAAATCAAGACACTTGCAAGTATGATAGGGAAATTATGAAACAGGCCAAATTGAAGTAAATGAATCACACATACATCCTCAAAACATCACATAGGGTGTGTCTAAACCTTAAAATTGTTCACAAAAAACATGGATTTGAAAAACACATGGCAACTGCAAATTTGGTGATTGAAATGCATTTTGATGATTATAAATTGAAAGAGTGGTGGAGAGGAGGATTGAACAGCATGAGCAAATCATAAAGATGATATTGAAAGTATTCTAGCAAGAAATTATTTCAATACAGCCCTGATTCAAAAAATGGCATATGAGTTGATATGTCTTGCACATATGGGATACCAAACTAAACCAATGCTTAAACATGCTAGGGGTTACAACCAGATCCTAACAAAACCAAAAGACTAAATGTCATCCTAAAAGAACGACAGAGATGTATTGCTAAGCCACAATCAAAATCCAAAGCATAATTACCAAATTTGAAAAACAGTGAATGATGTTGAAGGAAAAAATAAAGCAGTCATGATGCACATCAAAAGAGAAGTCCACAAGGTTAAATGCAAAACTGGTTTGGGGTTTATCCATATTCCAACCATATTGTGAATCCCAACAGGGGGTTTTTGCTTGAAACTAAAGAAAAAATATAACTTTGAAATGGTGCCAATTTGCAAACAAGATCCATGACAACAATGATATGAACAAGATTGGCAGACAATGCAGCAAAATCCAAGACAACAAAAATGTAACAACTGATATGCTCTTGACACAAATGTGAAATCTAGCATAAAAATGCCTATATCTATCAACTCCAATGCAGGTTTACAAACCCTGGCCAGTAGGCATCATAAAAGAGCACAAATGTTTTCTTTCAAAATAGTTTGACAGCCATGGGATACAAACATAGTTCAAATGCAAAAAAGACCTCACATTAACAAACAATAGATACACACACCACAAATATAGAGAGGAATGAGTTACCACTCTGAGATTACACATATTGCAAGCAGACAAGGTTTTGGTATGATGTCATGGCATTTTGGCTCAAAATTGCAATTAGGTAGTGAAATGATCAAGCAAACAGTTATTGTTTAAACCAAACATCAATACACATTAGAAATAAGTATGTAAGTGAGTTACAACTCCAAGATCATGCATATACAAACAGAAATACAACTTTGGGTATGTTGTGGCAGATTTAGTGTATAAGTGCAATTGGAAGATGAATTGAGAGAGCAGGCCAGGACAACACAAATAACCAATATGCACACATCATAAATATCATAAGGAAAGTGTTTTAAATTCAAGGAAGAGCATGTATCAAGTAGAATGAAAATTGGTGCACTGTGGTAAAAATTAAAAAAAAAAATCTGCCTTGGCAAGACTTGTGGCAGCAGGTGATTTCTTTAAAGCAGTGAGTTTTTGAAGGGATCAAAGTTATGCACATGTTACATATATGATAAAAGATGATACCAACCTCAGAAAGTGGTTAAAAACCTCATCAAACAGAAAATAGCAATTTGAAGCTTCAAGGCATACAACAACAACACCTAAAATATGCAGCCAGCCATAACCATGACAGTTGGAGAATTTGGGATCATGCACAAGTTGCAAATGGATAGGACAATGATAAAATGCACACAAATCAGGTAGAAAATGATTGAAACAGAATGTGATATGTTTATCTCATGATGTTTTGAAGAAAGCAACAGTTGAGGCATGACAAGTTAATTTGAACATATAGGAAGTTTCTGAGCACAACACCATCACACACATCCTCAAAATAAGCAAATAAATGAGTCCACAACTTTGAAATCAAACAACAAACTGATCCAAACAGAAATGGTATCTGAAGCCACATTTGACAGCAAAACACAAGATTTCAAGACAACCCTAAAAGCAAGATTCATATTTTTCACATCTCCACCAAGACATACATCATGAATCAAGATAAAACATTAAACTAAGACTTGAGGCATAAGAAATAACAAGTATAACCACTTAACATCCACTTCATAGCAATGATAGGCAAGAAAGACATGAAAATAACATAATGAAAACAAGGGCCACATTGATTCACACATGATCAAAGGCAAGGGGGATCTATGAGCAACTTACAAGTTATCCACATATCTCACTAATGAGCTAGGTTTGACAGTTCTAGGGTTAGTCCATCAATATTTCAACATTGGCTCCTAAAACTACCAAATGACCAAAATCTCATAAACAAGTCTAAACATGATATCAAAGCACAAACTTGTAACCTATCATCCATATATCATTTACAAATGACAATATATTAACAAAACAAGTATCATGATCATAAAACTAGGGTTCTTGATAAAGAAACACAATGGGGCAGCCATGGTATGTTTTCACAAAAATCACCACAAAATGACAATACATGACAATGTATGATTAATAGATAGTTGGAATGTCACATACCTCTTGTTGACCAGCCTTGAGCAAGCTATAAAGCTTAGAAACCCATAGATACCTCTTCCTTTGCAATGAGATGAAGCTTGCTTTCTCTTGAAGCAACAAAACCAACCTTCAAGACAATTGGAGTTATGTGATTCCCAGTTGATTTTCAATGCTTTGGAGAGTTGTAATATGACATATTTGAGGTGTATGGATGATTAAAACAACAAGAACAAGCCTAGACAAGGATTTGGCAAATTTTGAGCATAGTGGTCAAACATTCTTGGTGTGAAAGTTGACTTTTTGAAAAATGGTATTTTTGAGAGGTTTGAGGGTATGGACACCTTCTACACCATATTTAGGGATCTTGTGGATGATTTTGAGAGGCTTAGAAGTGGTAGAACTGATCTTGAGCAGAGTTTTGCTCAAGACAACTTTTTGGTGAAAATGGAGATTTTGGAATTTTGAGATTCTTAAGGAATGAGAGGAGAATGAGAGCTATGGTTTCTCTGGTTTTTTGAGATTGCTCTGGTGTTTCTAAACTCATAGAAGAGGCCTATATTTATAGCCAAAACAAGAGTGAGGGAAGCCTTGGTCTTTTACCACTTTTGGAGGGATTTTCATGAGATTTTTCAAGTGAATCTTGCAAGATCTTCTCCTATCAGCTCCATAGTTCAAAGGAGATCAGAAAACTCAAGATTAGAGGGACATGAAGTGACTGAGATGATCTATGAAGGTAAAGTGAGCCAGCTGCAAAAGTTCTAGCATGAAAAGTTTCTCTCTCCTTCTTACATTTGAATATAATAATGCCAAGTTGCAACCTACCATCTCTCTCTCTCTCTCCAAATCTTACATTTTCTACATTTCCTTTTCTCTACACATCTGAATATTATGTTGAATCATGATCCAAGGGCTGAGGAGATCTCAAGTTGTTAAAAACTGATTTTTTGGAAGTGTTAGAGCATGGTCTTAAGTGGTGACAGGCCCAACTTCTATGGTGCATAACATCCTTCTCAAATATGATATTGAGGAGTTCTACCACAATTTGGAAAGCCCTTAAGTAGATCTATAACTTTCATGTTTTTGGAATTTCCAAATTCTTGATGGAACTAGGTTGAAAAACCCTTCCAAGTTGCTGAAAAAACCACTTAAAAAGGCTAAATAACTTAGAATTTTTCTAAGTTATTTTCCTTCTTCAAATGAATCTTGTCATAACTTCAATTCTATGCATTTTTTGATCATGGAACACTTTGAGGCTTTTGTAGGATTTGTCAAGATCTTTCCAATGAGCATTGAACCACTTCATTTGGATGTGTGGTTGAGGAGTTATGGTCTTGCCCCTTTCGAAACCCTAATTCCCGATTTTTGCAATTACTTCTTAATCCTTTATCCAATGGTCATGAAATTTTATGGGGAGGTGGAATATGATATAAGGAACATTTTTTATTCACACCTTGAAGTCAAATTCCTTATTGTTGAAGAGTTGACTTTTTGGTCAAACGTTTGATCAATCGGTGACTACCGAGTCGACTGTCGATGATCCGGACATCCTGAGGACTTGAAACTATTTGAATGGACTTTACTAAGACATAGGAGCTTAATGGATCAAAATTCCACCAGTGAAATACTCTTTAAACCAAAGGTCAAACTACAGTTGACTTTTCATGATCGGAAAACCCTAATTGGGCGTCTTGAACTGCACTGTTCTCAATTTCCGGATGACCACCTCAAATTGAATCCATACTTGATCCAATGTTGTATTTTTGATGATGTGGAGACTTATTTGAAGTTGAATCAATCCAAAACATTGATTGATCAGACCACTGAAATCTCAATTTTGACGGTACGGAACCCTAATTCATCTGCATCTTAACAAAGATAAACTGAAAATGGGTTAAGGTTAGTTAATCAAATAAATATGATCTTACAATGGAGATGAGGATCTAAGGGGTCAAAATTTGGGGTGCAACAGATGCCCCTATTTAAATATCTTCACTAGATGATAATGAGAGATGACAATCCTCATAAAATCGTAGTGAAAGGTATTTAAATATAGCAAACCAAAAATTTGGTCCCTTAGATCTGATGGTATGCAAAAGGACAAATCCAAATATTCCATGAATCTAAATGATGTTATATGATGCTTGAATGCAAGACAGATGCAGACGCGTGAGCAAATATAAAAGAACGGCAATACAACGAGTAACCACTCACGAGGGGCCCAACACACTTGGGAAAGATTCAAGACCAAGTAAGCAAGGTAGTTCAAACATGACTAAGGATGCTTGTTCAAGGAAATCTTTCACGCAGGGGACACAAATTCCACCAGGGAAGACATACCTTCATTGGGGAAAGGAGATACGAACCTCATTGGGGATAACCAGATGAGGAAGCCCGCCAGGGAAGATAACAGTTCTTCACTGGGGAAACGAAAGAAAAGAAATGCAAACCACACTGGGGAAAACTTTGCTGGGGAAAAAATCCACAGGGGAAGCACAACTTCAACAGGGAAAAGACGGAACGGAGACACGAATCTCACTGGGGATAACCAGATGAGAAATTTCCTATAACGAAGAGTTCAAACGGGATCTTCAGGAAAAGGTTAGAAACAAGACCGGACGCGTTGGGGAAACTAGTATCCACTAGTTCTCTGAGACTCAACTGGAAAATCAAAAGTTTCAACTGGGGAGACTGGTGATGACCAGAACAACAAATAGCTTCAAGCAGTGCTAGTTTCCACTAGACTTACTGGGGATATGGTGGCGACCAATCCAGAGTTTGGTTACCAAAAAGTGCTAAATACCGCTAGACTTCCTGGGGATATGGTGACAACCAAGTCGAAGTTCCAATTTCAATTGAGAATTTCCAAACGATATTGATAAAACACAGGACTTCAAACTGGGGAATTTGGTAATGATCGACTAATAACGATTAGTTTTCAAGCAATGCCAGTGACCACTGGATTTAGAAAGAAATGGATTTTCAAAGAGTTTGGTGACGACCAGGTCTGCAAACAGGAAGCATAAATATATCCCTCAATACTTTAGGAACAAAAGCTAAAATCCTCAAAGCGTTAGGATACAACAGAGACACAACCCTCAACATGTTAGGATTATACCCAGACTCTCAAAACATTAGGAATGAAAGCTGAACATCCTCAATACATTAGGATATAGAAGAGACGCCACCTTTAACACATTAGGATTGGACGAAGACCCTTAAAACCTTAGGATCAAAAACTAATATCCTCAAAACATTAGGATATAGAACACTTCATGCAAATGCAACCACTTTAGTCTCTGGGAACTTCTGAACTCGGGATTCAAAGTATACATCTCCAAAGGTACACAACCTGTGCTCGGGATGGCAACAAACATCTTCCAAAGTTACAAAACATGTGCTTGGAATCCAACAATACATCTCCAAAGGTACGAAACCTGAGCTTGGGATGGCAACAAACATCTATCTCCAAAGGTACACAACCTGTGCTTGGAATCAAACAATACATATATCTCCAAAGGTACGAAACCTGTGCTTGGAATCAAACAATACATCTCCAAAGGTACACAACCTGAGCTTGGGATGGAAACCATCATGACTTAGCTTGGACTGATACACAACCAAATTGTCAGTATTTGTTGTCTATTGATTTTCATAATTCCGGTTACCAACAGGCCTTACTTGAAATGTGACTGGTCACCACCAAATTACTTATATCAGTATCCACTGGATTTCCAAACAATGTTGGTTACAACCGTGCGTTAACGTCCTTAAGATAAGCTTCTCAAACGAGACTGCCACTTATTGCTGATGAAGGTTAAGCTTATCCCAAGAGATTGCCACTCACCGTTGAAGATGATTAAACTTCTCCGAAGAGACTGCCATTTATCGCTGAATAAGGTTAAACTTCTCCCAAGAGATTGCCACTCACCGTTTGAAGACGATTAAGCTTCTCGGAAGAGACTGCCATTTATCGTTGAAGACGATTAAACTTCTCCGAAGAGACTGCCATTTATCATTGATGAAGATTAAACTTCTCTGAAGAGACTGCCATTTATCATTGATAAAGGTTAAGCTTCTCCCAAGAGATTGCCACTTACCGCTCAAGAGGATTAAACTTCTCCGAAGAGGTTACCATTTATCGTTGATGATGGTTAAGCTTCTCCCAAGAGATTGCCACTCACCTGTTGATGACGATTAAACTTCTCCGAAGAGACTGCCATTTATCGCTGAGGATGATTAAACTTCTCCGAAGAGACTGCCATTTATTATTGATGAAGGTTAAGCTTCTCCTAAGAGACTGCCACTCACCTGTTGATGACAATTAAACTTCTCCGAAGAGACTGCCATTTATCGCTGAGGACGATTAAAATTCTCCGAAGAGACTGCCATTTATCGTTGATGAAGGTTAAGCTTCTCCCAAGAGACTGCCACTCACCTGTCGATGATGATTAAACTTCTCCGAAGAGACCGCCATTTTATCGCTGAGGACGATTAAACTTCTCCGAAGAGACTGCCATTTATCGTTGATGAAGGTTAAGCTTCTCCCAAGAGATTGCCACTCACTTGTTGATGATGAATAAACTTCTCCCAAGAGACTTCCATTTATCGCTGAGGACGGTTATGCTTCTCCCAAGAGATTGCCACTTACCGCTGAAGACGATTAAACATCTCCAAAGAGACTGCCATTTATCGTTGAAGACGATTAAACTTCTCCGAAGAGACTGCCATTTATCACTGAGGACGATTAAACTTCTCCGAAGAGACTGCTATTTATCGCTAAGGACGATTAAACTTCTCCGAAGAGACTGCCATTTATCATTGATGGATACAATTAAACTTCTCCGAAGAGACTGCCATTTATTGCTGAATACGATTAAACTTCTCCGAAGAGACTTCCATTTATCGTTGAAGACGGTTAAACTTCTCCGAAGAGACTGCCATTCACCGTTGATAAAGGTACAAAAATGTCCTTCTTGATAGATAGTGCAAAATAAATGCACATCCAGGTAGGTTCAGCGACCGACAGGGACCAAAGTTCAATCTAGAATATAGCCAAAAAGAAACTGTCAAACAAGACTCCTACCATTGAGAAATGAACTCGAATGGGGACACATCTTATCCAATCATGGAAAAAAGATAACTGAAGCAACCATCATCCACGAGGATTAAACTCTATGGGGAATTGAGAAAGGATAGACATCTTATGCTTAAGGGCTGACAACTCTATTAGAGAGAGACAACACACCCAATTACCGAGGAGGGAACCCAAGTGAAACAGGAACAGGTAACAACTAGAGATAGCAAAAATGCAAAGATATTATACGTATGCTTTATGCCATGCTTATGTTTATGCTGACAAAACAGACAAAACAAAACTGGAGATGAAATAAACATCTCGACACGGAGACCCAACCAACTTCACCAAAATTGGACATCAAAGGGATGATCATGAAGAACAACAATTCCACTTCAAGGTTACCACCTTCTTTGGGAGAGAGAAATCTTCTTTAGGACACAAATTTTGCATTTCTCACCACAGTTCATTCATAACTCATCATACATTTCACAACATGTAGAAACACACATGGATAATCTCAAAACATGTTTCATCATGCACATATCCATAGTTCTTACTCAACAATCCACACACAAGCATATTTCATATAACAATGACATCCATGCTATGTGACCCAACATAACTCAATGCAACTCATGCCATGTGGTACCAACACTTATTATTATTTTTCGGTTTTTACACTTAAACCGGGTCTACTCTTCTAGACCAATAACAACAAAAGCCCGTCCTCTAAGCTTTCAAACCCACTCTTCTAGGCTTGAGACAAGTTACTAGTCTCCACGAAACTAGCAAACATTGCCTCTTGACTAAATGATGCGTATGCAATCAACCAACTAATGCACTTAAGACCGTTCTCGCATCTTAATCTCATGCATTCTCGATAATTAATCACATAAGAATTATAACATGATTGCACATACAACATATTCATATCCAATATCATTAATATATTATCAAGCAACGCACACATATTCACAATATGTTCTCATACATTATTCACAACATCGCATAAAAACAATATGCATTCATAACATCGTGCTCACGGCAACGAATTCAATAACATTCATCATGCATTTAAATCAATTAAAACAATGCATTGTATTTGTCAAAAGACCATAATTCATAATCTAGGATTCACGCCATACGACTACCCACAACATATATTTCACGGCACACAATTAGTCATTCCAACAAGGATCGAACACAATAGAACCAAGAAATCAACATGGAATGGAATCACAGAGAAAACCAATTGCTGTCACGCTTGCTAGCATGCTCGCCTAGCGAGTCTCTAGCGAGTTCTCGCTACCTGTTCGCCTAGCGAACAAGCTCGCGAAGGCAAACAGAAGCTACTGTCTTGCTTCGCTACCCAGCTCGCTACAGCGAAGTCCTAGCGAACCTTCTCTACCCCATTCGCTACCAGCGAAGAACCTCAAATCCATTCTGCCCAACTCTGGGACCGCTCGCTGCAGCGAACGTTCACGACCAGCTCGCCTAGCAAACAAGCTAGCGAGTGTCTGTGAACTTCAAAAGCCTCACTATCCAACTTTCATAACTCTCCACAAAACCGACCGATTCTCACCAAACAAGTTCCATAGCCTTAGTATAACCTCCCTCGACTAAATTATACCACTTATTCTCATTTTTACCGTTAAAACTCGGTTTCTATCGATTAAACTCATTATTCCCTAGAATGGAAAATGGAGAAAACATCCAAACAATCCAAACCAATCATACATAATCATAGACATTGATAGAATAACAACATTTCACACCCTTACCTTGGTTAAATCGATGCTTGAGAGTTGTTCTTGAGCTTTTCCAAATTTTCCATCTTCTCCTTCTCTTTTCTCCTCTTTCTCCTTCTTTCTCTATTCTTTCTCTTATGTTTCCTTTTTATCTCTTTTCTTTCCACTTTTCCTTTATCAGTCTTTCTCTTCTATTATTCCCATCATATTTCTCTTCTTAAACATCTACCAATTTCATTTAATTAATCATCCATCAATTGAAAAATCCCCACAAATCATTTAATTAATATAAATAATTAATTAATAAAAATTGGAATGTTATATGTGCAGCTGATGAAATGATGATACGTGTTATAACAGCTGCCTAGTGCTGTTAGTAATACGTTGATGCAATATGTGTGTGAATTCCTATGGTGTATAGAAATGGTTGTTGCTAACCCCGTGTGATCCTAGAAGGTGTTTAGGAGTTGTGTGTGTCTGCAGGATAGTAGCAGAGTGTGTTGTGCATCACTTAAGGGGGAGTAGCACAGGTGTGTGTGCTTCAGGATGTCATCCTGAATGTCATAACATCCAGAGCAGACTGGATGAATATGTGTGACTTCAGAGTGTGCAGGTTAAGTGCTCTGCTGGTAAGGTGCATCAGTTGAGGGGGAGTAACCCAGTGTGTTACTCAGCAAAGTGTGACATCTGTAGTGGTAACTAACAAATAGTTAACAAGGTGAGTTATAACAGTGAGAGCTAACTGTGAGGACTCTGAGAGTGTGTTGAGCTAGTAACTTTCCTGCATGACAGGGCACATGATAAGTCTTCTGCTGTGTGTAAACTCTGATATGTTAACAGGGTGTTTTAGCAAAAAAATTGCCAAAGGGTGAGTTTGTAGGTGCTCTTGATTGGCTGCATTTTGTGGCAAAACATTAGAGTTTGCATGTTTGTCATACTGAATGTTAAGACATGCATAATGATGTGTGCGCAGGGTAAGTTAACTATAAGTTAAGTTGGATGTCATACAGAATATCATGACACTGACCGTATGACATCTAGCGGGCAGGTTAGTTTTTCCAGTATCTAGAAATCAAGAGCTCAAGCTGAAAGACAGGAGACATTTGAGAAGCTCTAAAGCGAAACAAATGCTCCTGAATTAAACGACAAGCGTGCAGATATTGAATAGTAGGGTTTGTTATGATTAAACCTAACTATGTGCACCAAGGCCCAAAGGACTGACTTCTGCTATAAATATCAGAAGGAGCAATCCTAGAAGAGCAGCTCTTGACAGAAGAATAGAGAGTGCATATTAAAGAGTCCTTGTGAGTGAAGAAGGTTGATCTTTACGTAAGTATTGTGAGTGAAGAAAGTGTGTTCTTCACGTGTGAATTGAGACTTAGGAATACTTGTTTACCAAGCGACTGTCTGCTGCATTGGTTAGGTAGATTCTAAGTCGTGTCTCACTCAAAGCTTTTAAGCAAGAGTGTATGTGTCCCTTGATCAAAGCTTTGAAGCAATATCAAGGTGTGTATGAAGTGTTTCTTCATATTTATTTTGTAACTGTGACTTGGATATCACTGTGGTGTGATTGAGGGGGAGTGAGTGGGAATACTCAGGTCTAAAGTGTCTCTAAGTTGAAGTGTCATTGGGTAGGTTTTAAGTGAGGAGTGCAAATAGAGTTGTTTGACTTTGAATTAATTCTACTGATAGTGAATTTCCTCCCTGGCTTGGTAGTCCCCAGATGTAGGTGTTGTTGACACTTAACTGGGTGAACAATTGTTGTGTTATTTACTGCTTTTACTTACAGTTAAATTAATTAGTACAGTAGTCAATGTCACGGTGGATGTTATAACTTTGGTAATAACATCCATCGTGTGCTTTCCAGAATTTCACCAGGTAATAATAAGTCCTTTCTATTGCTTTTTGAGATAGGAGGGACATTCAGCTTTAATGTGACGATAACCCTCACATTCATAACACTGAGCTCCTTTGCCTTGGTTGGACTTTTCATCAGACTTAGCTCTTTTTCTAATGTCATATGAGATGTTCTTGTCATTAGGTCTACCCTTTTCATGAGTCTGTTGAATTATCTCCCAAGCATAGCTACAAATTCTAAGAGATTCTCCTTGCTTCCATCATTGTCTTCATCTGGGTCCTCTGCAGTGTTTGATACAAAATCTATGCTTTTGTTCTTTTTCTCAACTTGATCACACATTCCCATATCAAAAGTTTGGAGAGAACCAATGAGTTCATCCACTTTCATGTTGCTTATATCCTGAGCTTCTTCAATAGCAGTGACTTTCATGGCAAACCTCTAAGGCAAAGATCTTAGAATCTTCCTCACAAGCTTTTCTTCAGACATCGTTTCTCCTAAAGCTCCTGAGGTATTGGCAATCTCAAGAATATTCATGTAGAATTCATGAATAATTTCATCTTCCTTCATTCTCAGATTTTCAAACTTGGTAGTTGTTGCACCCCAAAATTTGACCAACATTTCTTTACCTAGCTTGTGTTTCATTTCATTCACATTAGCATTATCATTTGCATTTCATTGACATGTATGCAGGAGATCAAGAGGTATGATTACCAATCAAGGGATACACAAGAGTTTGAAGCTAGCTAAGAAGGTTATTCAAGTGTTCAAGGGTTGATATCTTTGTCAGAGAAGTCAAAAGATCCTCACAGAGAGTGGTTGAAACCAAGGTTGTGTGCCTCCTAACTTGAGAGTTGTGGGAGCTCCTCAGATGATTCTGAAGCCAAGAATGTGGACTTGAAGCCTTGAGAGAGCTTATGAGATGTCTTGAAAGCCATCATGAAGCCTAGACAGGTCATTGTGCAAGTTAAAGAAGCCTCAGCCATGAGTGGTGCAATTAGGGTTTGACTGGGTCAACCCTAAGGCAACTGATGGTTTGAAGAAGGTTGAGACCTAATTCAAGGGCCATGTGATCATGGATTGATACATTGAGATGCTATAAGGATGATTCCAAGGTCAAATCATCATGATTGAAGAGTTTGAGAAGTTTCAAGCTAGGGTTTCTAGGGCTTGACAGTGTAAAATCCCCTAGTTTGACCCCTATCTCCAAGGCAGTTTAGCCCAAGATTTGATTGTCATCTCATATTGCCCCTAACGTGAATGTTGTAGAGATTGATCTTAGCTTTAATTTGAGTGCTATAAGTCCTTGATAGGATTTGTAGAACTCAAGTTATGACTTTGACAAGTTACAGGTCATCTGACGTGTGTGAATCTGGGGGCTTGAAAGTTACTCAACTTGCATAAATTTTTTGCCCTAAAAGGATGATTCCTATGAACTTTTGGTCAACATGAATGTTGTTCCTTATCCTCGTAGCTTTCTAGAGAGTACTAGAAGTCCTTGATAGGATTTGTAGAACTCAAGTTATGGCTTTGACAAGTCAAGGGTATTTTGGTCATTTGGAGATTACAGGTCATTTCAAGCATAAGGCCATAACTCCTATTTCCAAGCTTCAAATGGAAAAATGTTCAACATCAAACTTGTTCAAAATGATGTTTTAAGGCTAGTAATGAGGTCATGATATGATGGGAATGCTTGTAGCTCAAAGTTTCAAAAATGACCTAAAATAAGGGTATAAGTTAAATGAATCAAAGTTGGAAATTAATATTTTCAACCTACACATCCAAACCATGGCATGTAATATATCATTTTGACTCTAGAAAACATTTTAAGAACATTGGTTTAGCCACATTTTTGAATTGAAATTCAGTTGGTGGACTTGCTTTGAAAATTAACTACTTGCATATTAAGTAACATGTGCAAAACTCAAAATCGGGGGCATGAGCAAGATCCCTTGCACGCTAAACACTTTCAAAATGTCACTAGGGGAGAAATTGGAAGTCAATGAGGTTGGTTTCATGTAGCAAACAAAGCTATGCATATCATGATATGTGATTGAAAATCTCATGACATGAGAGATTGAAACTCTCATTAGAGAGGTCTAGAGGGTTCTAGATCACTCATACATCATCTATATATTGAGTAGAGGTGATCCAATGCAAGGGTTGGTGATGATTGAAGGAGAGAGCATAGATTGAGATTGAGATTTCTTGGTTTGCAATTGAATTCGGTTTCACCAAATTCTTCACTTTCCATCCATTTTCTTGATTGAAACTTCTTCCATGGATGCAAGGGAGTGATTCCAGATCATAATCCAAGGGAATTCGTGGCTGAATCGTGTATGAGCAATTGAATTTTTCCACCTGCAACTCACCATCGGATTTCAAGATTCAGGAGCTTTCAACCGGTTCTTTTGCATACAGAAGCAAGGAGAGGATCCATTGATCGTGTCTGGAAGGTTGGAGAGCTTGAATTGAAGGTTTAGTGCATCTGTTCATCCAAGATTTTCAGGTTAGTAACTTTCTTCCTCTAGCATGAATTAGGTAGAATCAAGATGAATTAAGGTGTTAGATGCATTGTAGAACGGTGTAGGAACGATTTCAGATAGTTAATTTGAGAATTAGTGACCAATTTAGGGTATTACCATTTTCGGTTGAGAATTGGATATGGCGAATCTTGAGGTTTTAGAGAGAATTAAAGGCATGAATGAGTTCGTGAGGGAATTTGGGACATGTTTCATTAAGGAATCGTGGCGTATGGTGGACTCTATGATGAACTAGGGTTGTGGAATGGTGACCGGAGCACCCCCGGTGGTGGCCGGAACTGGGCGCAAAGTTCAGAGGTTCAAAAGGTAGAAGATGAACCTAGAGCCATTGGATGGGGGTTGGACTTTGATTGACACTACAACATTTTTCCTCTTTGACAACAACTGGAAAATGTTGCCAGAATTGAGAAAAATGTTGCCTAAAACAAAAGGGGACGTTTTCCAGCCGTCCTATGTGCGAGCGTTGCCTATTACTTAAGGGGACGTTTATTTTCTCTTTTTGGCCACACTTTCATAAAACGTCCCCTAAACTATAGAAAAAGGGTACGTTTTTCCGTGACATCTTAGGCGACGTTTTTAAGATGTTGTTAAAATTGCAACAACTAAAAAAATGTTCCCTAAAAGTGGTAGAGTGAGAACACTCTTTGGAATATCTGGCAACAATTACCAATTGTTCCCTAAAAGTGAAATAGTGAGAACGTTTGATAAATGTTTTTATAAGTTACTTAATAATATTTTTTACCATACTTTTTTAGAATAAACAATTCAAACAAAAATTACATTAAACATAAATTGCATGTGCCACAAAAGTTGTGCTAATAAAATATAGCAAAATGACAAAATACATAATTTTTTAAAGTTTAATACTTAAGCATTAACTCAAATACATAACTTCAATCATTAACTCAAATACATACACACAACAGACACAATGTCTAACGTTACTTAATACTACAAGTTTAACAGGTAGAAGTATACGTCTACTAAAACTACAAAGCCTTGCCAAAAGAAGATTTGCCTTTGCAGAAGCAATCCTGAGATTGGCTTTATTAACCTTGACAAATGGCCTGCATAAGCGATATTCTCAAGCTAACAGTAACTTCAAGTTTAACATACAAAATACAACTGGCATCATTTGACACCTTTGTCGCCCCTTCTGTTGTATATAGTCAATCTTTTACCCTTTTGTTTAGCAATACTAGTTGGTGTGGCTGCCAAACCTGATTCTGAACCTGGTTGAGAAATGTTCTGTTGAACCTCATACTGTACACTAGAGCTATTTTGTGACTGCGAACCAGTGGCACCCCCGTCATCTTTGGAAGCAACATTTTACAAGTCTCTTGCTCAAGAACACCCCTGAGCTATCCTCTCTTGACTTGAATTGATTGTACTCAGTTATTTTTGAGTTTTGTTCAGTGACCTTCCCTGCATAGACACTAGCAAACAGAAAAATGGAATAACTAAATTAATTAACTATTTTGATAAACAAGAAGATTTTCCTACAGACATTGCAAGCCAATAAAAAATTGTTGATTCCAAATATAATAATTGAAGAAGTAAAATTTCCATAAGAGAATTTGTCTATAGGTAATGAGACCAAGTACTGTGATGAAAGCAACAAAAGAAAGACTTAAAAAAGAATTATTATTTTGTTTGTATAACTCTTGATAGTTATAATGAAAATATGCATATAATATAATAACTAGTGAACATACAAAATATGAGGAAAACTTACATGCAATGAACTAAGTATTCAACAAAAGATTTGTGAATCCATGTGAAAGAAATCCATGCCTCTTTTATACACTACCTCCATTGCCTCAGCAACACTATCCTGTGGAAATAGAGAAAATTTCAATTCTACAACTCAACTCTCAAATTAGCCCTTTAGTAATTTCAATCTAGGCCACTGCTTAATCTACGCAAATCAACATCTGTACCAGTAATAGTGGAACCTCCCATGCCAACAACTTATTTTTCCTTCACCACTGCACTCACTTAAATTGTAAACTACCATAAGGTCAAGCTGAATATCTAAATAGATGCATTACTCCATCATTAAACTAATCAAGAATTAGAACCTTTTTTCTGCAAACTATGTAGTTTACATCACAAAGAAAAAATTATTTTCCATTAAATGCATTTAGGAAAAATTAAACCCATTGTTCTCGTGGATCATATAATATCCAAATTATTAGGAGCAATTGTTTTTTGGAGAATCCAGGAAGTGAGCTTTAACTGCAACTAAAAGATGCAAATGTTTTTGCCCTTGAATCAGCATTTGTTTTGGTATTATCAGCAATAAGCTCACTTCCATTAGGCAACCACTTCAGTGCATTTGATTTCACTGCATTTATATTGTAATATCATCAAACAGGGAGTTAAATAGCTGAAAAAATATCAGTAACAACATAAAGACTATCAAGCAAGAGTTTCAAGTCATTTAACCCCCCGCATTGTCTATGAAACTCTGGGAGAGCAAAGTGTACGAAACAATAAATTTTCAAGTAAATAATGATCAATTAATTAATATTATATTTTTCAAATAAATAATTTAAAATATTTTGATTGGGCAACCAATAAGTTATAAATTTAAATACTATTTGAAATGGTTAATAAAAAATAACAAATTCAAATTTATAGTATTTTTCACAACTCTCCAATGATGTCTAAAATGATCATTTATATCGAGCGCTTGTTCATTTTTTCTTGTTGATAACTTCCTGCCATGATGCATATGATTACAGTAAATAGGCATTGTAGTGGCCACCAAATCTATGAAAATATTCTATTACACAATGCCACCACACCTCCATACACGATACCAATCTTTGTATAGACGAACTATTGCCTGCTAATTTTAATGTAGCACAACCAAGATAATGCGATGCTCCTTGCTGTAGTAGTACGGTGCCTAAGTTAGCAAGAGTAGGTAAACTTCTCTATAATTAAATTTTAGTGTGCTATTAAAACAGAAAGATTCACATATTAAAACACAGATCAGACAAAAACAAACCGTCAATAAGAAACACAAAGAAATGGAATAAAAGGTAAAATGAAATGGAAAAGGAAAACAGGAGCAGAAAAATAAGAAACACAAAGAAATGTAATAGAAGAAGAAATAAATTTGAAAATTGAAGTAGAACAATGAGAAGCAGAAAATCGTACCTTACCGAAAAATTAATCTGAGGTATAAATATAATCAAAATTTCTAAATAAAATTTTACCTTAAAACCATCGAGATGAAAAGCTATTGAGCGTAGTCCTCTGTCCTAAAAAAGTACTTCAAATAAGTTTTAGAAATTTCTAAATATTGAAATCTATGAATAAAAAGATAGATTAAAAATGGAAAATACCTTTGATTGAAGATGGATGAATCTTCCTTTAGATAGACAGATTATGATAGTGCGTCAATTCTTATGGGTCTTTGATAGAAAGAGAAATCGACCTTCTTTTGAAAGAGATGAGAGACGAAGATGTAAGGATCGATCCTTGGATAGCTTTTAGTATTCCTTGTTGCTTCTAAGGAAGAAGAAATTTAGAATTTAGGGTTGGGGTGTTGAGGCTGCGGGAAAACGACGGCACTAGATGAGAAATTAGGTTTGATAGAAGAAGAAGGTGTAAACTCTGTTTTACACGGTTATGAAAAATTTAATAAAAAATAATTTTAATTATACATCAAATATTTTTAATTTTTACACATATACAATCAAATCATATTATTTAGCATATATAAAAACACGATTATGAAATTTTATTAAAAATAATTTTAATTATACATAAAATATTATTAATTTTTACACATATCCAATCAAATCATATTATTTATCATATAAAAAAATCACGTTAGATATTTGTGGGATTTGGTTCAATTATATTTTTTGCTCAAATATTTGTGGGATTTGGTTCAATCATAATAGATTTAGTATTTGTGGGATTTATTCTTATAAAAATTTATAAATTTACACTAAAAATCTTCACAATCTAAATAAAATATTTTTACTGAACATATTTTAATATTTTATTTTTTGTTTTCTAAAGAAACATATCTCTTTAAATTCTGTAGTGTATATTAAAATAGATTTAAATTTAACTTTTCATTTAAATTGGTTTAAAAATTTCTCAAAAAATATTTAACTAAAAATTACTTAAGCTGCAACTTATATGTATTGCATATAATTAGTGCCTTTCATTTCTTTAGTTAATCAGTATTTTTATTTTTATTTAATAAATTTTAAGTTTATAAATATATTTGATTTATTATAAAAGTTATTCACATGAATAGTTATGGTATGTAATATTATAAAATATTTAGCCCTAACAATAAATAAAAATTTTAAATATAAAAAATCATCTAAAAAATATTTTTCTCTAAATATGAGATATGTGTTAGATGATATAATAAATATAAAAAATTATCTAACACATAATATAAAAATATATTACTATATTATTATATTATGTGATAGATGGTTTTTTATATTTAAATTTTTTTTAATAATGTTTAGAGGAAACTATTTTTTTAGTGGATAAATTTGAAAGGAAGATTGTCACCAAAAATTTGATGTTGTTAAAATTTATGCAACATTGAATGAGTGTAACCTTTTATTAGAAGTAATGTAACAATCTAAAAATGTCCCCAAAAGTATTTAAGGGGACAATTATCAAACATTACTAAATAAAAAGTATAATGACTCTCCAAAATCGTCCCCAAAAGTAGTTAAAGGCACATTTAACAATCGTTGCCAAAAAAATAAAAGAGTGACGTTCTAAAAACGTCCCCAAAAATATTTTAGGCAACGATTATCAAGGGTAACAAATATATTTTTGTCAACAAACCATAAATTGTTGCCTTTACGAATTTTAGGCAATAATTTTTACATGTTACCTAAAAAAGTGTTGCTAGAGACAACAAATGTTGTAGTGTGAGTGAGTGATCCAACGGCCACGTTTTGATTTCAATTTGTGAAGGAGTTCTGATTATGAAACGCACCGTTTCATTTAATCAGTATTTCTGGGCTTAGTGGAAAGATTTTTATCCCCACCCCCCTGAAGGCCCAATCCATTATTTGAGCTGTGTATCATTGCTATCTGCACCGTGTGCTTGTCTATTTTTGTTTGATTTTCATTATTTTTTCATTTTGTTCATGGTTCTTGAAAAAATCATATAAAATTGAAAATTAATCCAATTAATCCCATTCTTTTTGCATTTTATTCATGATTGCGTCTAGTATTTTTTCGATAAAAAATATTTTCATTTCATGTATTTTCTGATTTTATGGCAATTTTATATTTTAATTGATATTAAAATGGTTATGTTTGATACCCAATTTTGTGGAATTTTGTGTGATCATATGGTGATGATTTTGATTCTAATTTTTTGTGTGTGATTAGGTTAGACATGTATGCTCCAATAGCATTTTCCTCACATTTTTGTGATGAAAATAAGTGTGCTTTCTAGATTGATATTTAGGTGTTTCCTTTTAGGGTTTAGGTTTAGTACCTTATAATGTAGAATTTATTTCTAGGTCTTTTTTGATGATTTGATCTCTGGAATTAATAGGGTAGAGTCATGATTGACCTAGGTTCCCCTAGTTATTTTTGTAGTATTTTACAATTGGTATTAGTATTTTAGTTAGGACTAACTTTAGTACTAGGTTTTAGGTGATACTAACTTACTAATTCAACTAGCTTAACTGCTTTAGTCCCCTTAGATTAGGGTTTTTGCTTTGTTTGCCTTTGGTTGAGATTGAAGACAAGTTGAAGACAAGGTGAGGATGCTTGGAGTTGCTTGAAGTTGCTTGGAGCTAGGAGTTGTCTGTGCCTGAAGGTGTCTGATGAAGATTTAGGAGGTAGGAGCCATAGGGAGAGCCTTAGAATTATAATGATTTCTTTCACAAATATGGAAAGCATCTTGTGCTTCCATTCCTCCCAATGACTAAAAGTCCTTCTAAGATATTCACATCCCTCCTTTGGAGGGATGAGTGGCTTTATCTGGGAAGCAGAACTTTGAGGGAACCAGTCTCTCCTAATGATGAACCCTTACAGGCTTCCTTTGGTTGTCAGTAAGCTGTTTATCATTTCCACTCATTCTGTTGAATCAATTGTCTTCTGGTTTGAGTATCTTGAAAGGTGTTGGACTTGGGTTTGAAGATGAGGACTTCACTGAAGAGTGTGGAATAGGATGATTCCTTGAGCATTGACATTGCAGCTGAAGCTTGAAGAGCAAGAAGAGCAAATTGATACTTGAAGATTCAATGGAGATGGAGTGAAGAGCTGAGGATTAAAGAATTGAAGGATGAAGTTGACACTTCCATGTGATTGAAGATTACTCTGAGAAGCTGAAGCTTGTAGATGAGGAAGACACAGTTGATACTGGCAAAGCAAAGAGAGCTGAAGCTTGAAGATCAAGTTGATGCTTATGAAGAGGATTCAATTGAGATTGAGTGTAAAGCTCAAGCTGAGGAATAAAGGGTGAGAGGACACTTACACTGATGCTTGGAGAGCCTGAAGGAATCAAGTTGATACTTGCAGTTAGGAGTGAAGCCTGAGGGTGGAATTGACTGAGGAGCTGAAGCTTGGAGAAGAGAGAATAAGTTGATACTTATGTTGGATGGATTAAAACCCTGGAGAAGCAAGTTGATACTTGGCATGGGGGATGATAGCCTTGGAGGGTGATTGAAGTCTGAAGACTGGGTTGCTGTTAGAAGAGCTGAAGCTTGGAATGGGAAAAGAGAGGGGTTGATCTGCTTTCTTTCTTGTCTGTTTTCTTTTCTGTATTGATGTGCCTTGTTTGACTTGCTTGATGCATTAGAATAAGTTCATATCTAGACTGACTTTAAACTAGGAGCATGATTGCACTAGAGGTTGAGTTGCTCCCTCTGCTTGTATTGTTACTGTATGGCTTTGCTTGCGGGTATTCGGTAGAGCCCTGCTCCCTTGCCCATGTGGTTTATTTTGCTTGATGGCATTTTATGTCCTCTGTATGATTACAGTTGTTATTATATTCTGCTTGATAGCATGTTGTTTATGCTGTATGATTACAGTTATTCATATCTGGCTTGAGGTTGAGATGAGCTTGTGGAGGCTGCTGCCCCACACACATTTCCTCCCTCACTTGCATTGCATGCATTTTACTGTTTACTGTTTAAGCTGATGCTTTATCTGGTTCTGTTTATCATTGACATGATCCCTTAGGAATCTCACTTCCTTTGATAAGGAAGTGATGATTAGAAATTTAGGTTGAAACTTATGCATGATATCATCTAGGAGTTCCCTGTTTCAAACCTCAAATATAGGATGAATCCTTGGCATGACAACAGTAGGACTTGATAGTCTCCCCGTAGTTGAGCTTGTTCTCTTCTCATCTCAAAACAGCTTAAGATACAGTAATCATGAATGATTTCTTTCGTACGTTACGAGCCTTAAGCTATCTGAGAAAGGATTGTTGGAAAGCTTCTTTTCAACAGTCTGGATGTTTAGTATGGCACCCTTTGGGTGACATGCGACGCGGTCACTCTCATGTCATAGTCTTTAGTTCGATTGAAATTGCAAACACAATAAAAAATAGTTCTTCCGTAAAAGACAGAAAACAAACTTCAAACCTTTTTGCCCCGTGGGCCCATAATTCAAAGGAAAGCTTTTCTGAAGAAAAGAGTGTCGTTAAACTTCAGCGCCACCGCAAACAGGCTTTGTCCCTAACTGCTGGAACTGCTGTTTAACCCTACTCGATAAAACAGATGAATCTGAATTCCCATAATCCGTATTACCCCGAACTACGTAAGCTCTGATCTCTCATACCTGTTGAGAATACGTAGGCACAATACTGATGTATTGGCGAGCCACCTCCCCCCATAACCCGTAGTAGGCCGAACTACGTTGACTCTGATTTCGCATTCTCTGGTGAGAATACGTAGGCATAAAGTGCGACGCTTTGCCGAGTCAGTTTATTTTCTGTTTCAACCAGCCTTGATAGGTAGATAAATAAAACCAACCCACCCAGTAAACACAACAAGCGTGGATCCCGTCGAGTACGACGGACGTGAGGGGTGCTAATACCTTCCCCTTGCGTAACCGACTCCCGAACCCAGACAACGGTTGCGACGACCTTGTCTTATACCTTTTTCGTCAGGTTTTTCCGATCGTTTTCTTTCCCATTCCGAGGGATAAATAACGAAAGGTGGCGACTCTTTTGTTTTGCCGGAACCTTATTTTCGCGGAAGCGACAACTGGCGACTCTGCTGGGGAATACCGTGCTTCTCTAAGCGAGTCTTGTCTTGGATTCTCTTCCTAGCTGTCTGGGTCATCCCCGACAGCTGGCGACTCTGCTGGGGACTTGATAGTTTCCTGGGATTCAACGTCCCATATGTGAGTCAGTTTGGGGATCCGACGTCCCCTGCGAGAGTCAATCCTAGCGCTTGTATGATTACTTGTTGGGTTGTGTTTATTTATCGCATTTTATTTCTCGCACTTTATTTTTAGTATGATATGATTATCTGTGCTGTTGTGGGATGGGCATTCTGATGAGTGAGAAGACAGACCCAGGCTTGAGTGAACATAGCATTAGTGTCTCATGCTATAAATAAGTGGGCGCGTGCTTGCTTGGCAGGCACTAGTGTCTCATGAAATCCACGCTCAGACAAGGTTCTCCCGGTTGACTTCTTTTTCAACCCTTTGGGTTGAGGGGGTTGTTGGTTTGGAGGATTGTCGACTCTGGGGACCGATCATTTGGGATTCAGCCGAGTGAGGCCGCTTCATGAGCTGGTGATGCCACACCTTCTGGGTATCGTATCACCCCTCTTGAATGTCTGTGACGCTGATGACCGCATAGGATGCCGAACTTGAGTCAGTTTAGGTCCTTACCTGTGATCAGGGTTGGGTTTATTGCAGGAAACTTTGGCCTTCAGACTACCTGGTTTTCTTGATAGTGAATCAGTTTTGTTGGGATCAAAGGGTCTCATCATCAGATATATGATTGTTCTTGACAAAGCAGAGGACCTTACCTTCAGAGACGTGTATTTGTTCTTGACAGAGCAGGTTTATGATTGGGATCAGAGGATCTCATCAGCAGATATATGTTTGTTCTTGACAGAGCAGAGTTTTGGTCCTGTATCAGAGGTCCTTATCATCAGATGTTTGTTCTTGACAGAACAGAGTTTTGGTCATGTATCAGGGGTCCTTATTATCAGATGTGTGTTCTTGACAGAACAGAGTTTTGGTCCTGTATCAGATGTTTGTTCTTGACAGAGCAGACTTATGGTCCTATGTGTGTGTGTTCTTGACAGAGCAGATTTGTGGTCCGATACCAGGGTTTTCTTCTTATCAGATATAGTGGTTGTTCTTGATAGAGCAGCATCATGGTTTTGTTGATACAGAATCTCCACATCACAGTTGCCTTGATCTCCTGCTGCATGATTGCATTTTACATTGCTTTGCATGTTCATTTGCATTTCATTAACGTGTGTTTGTGTTGCAGGTACCGTTTTCCCCGATCCAGGATTTCTTGCCTCCTATTGTATTGTTATGGGTTCTCTGAGGAAGACAGTGGCTTACAAGCTCCCTGCCCCTGATGTGGTTCAGCTGAATGGTTTGATTGCTTTAGCAGATGATTCTGTGAGAGATGAGTTCAGAAAGTCTTACGGCAAATTGCTCAGTTTGGTTCGTAAACCTTCTGCGTTCGAGTTGAATGGGTTGCACGCTCTGCTGCAGTTCTACGACCCTCCGTTGAGATGCTTTACTTTCCAGGACTTTGTTCTCGCGCCCACGCTAGAGGAGTCTGCTGATTTGTTAGGTGTGCCTATCAAGAGGCAGATGCCTTTTGTTCATATGGATGTTGAGCCTGATCTGGCTAGTCTAGCTCCTTCACTTCATCTAGATGCCTTCGAGTTGGTATTGTCCAGTTGGAACAAGGTTCCCGGTTTCTCCTTGCAGTTCTTAGTGGGAAAGGCTCAGCAGTGCGCCAAAGACGGGTGTTGGGTCATGTTCAACGCCATTCTCGCTCTGAGCATATATGGCATTATTTTGTTCCCCAATATGCCCGACTTTGTAGACTTCGACGCGTTTCGTATCTTTGCTTCAAGGAATCCAGGCCCTACCTTGATAGGAGATGTCTACCATTCCATCCACTACAAAAACGAGAACAGAAGGGGCAAGAATGTCTCGTATTGTGTGCCCTTGCTTTATAAATGGCTTGATAGTCATCTGCCCAAGAGGGGTCCCTTTGCTTCGTCTGCAGCCACAGCTGAGTGGTCTGAGCGTTTGATGAGTCTCTCAGCGGAGGATATTGACTGGTTTGACAGAGATAGGTTGGGTACCGAGATTATCTTCAGCTGCAGCGGGTTTCCAAACGTTCCTTTGATAGGCAGGAAGGGCTGTATCAACTATAATCCGTCTTTGCTGGTCCGACAGTTCGCTTACGCTTTGAGAACTCCGCCGAAGGATGAAGAGGTGCAGGAATCTCTGTACCTCACTGGTCTTCTAGAGGGGGATATGTTATCTAAGCTTCAGCGCACTTGGAATGGCATCGGTAAGAGGGGAAAACCATTGCTGGGGAGAAGCAATAGCCAAGCCTACCCTCCATACATGACTTGGATCAGAGCCAGAGCAGATGCTATAGGGATGCCGTTTCTTCCTGCCAAGCCAGAAAGCCCTCCAGTGGTTGAAGAGCCTACCACCGTGCCTATTCAGCAGCATAATCAGGTGCTAGCTGAGCGAGATGAATTGAAGCAGGCAAATGAAGAATTGGAGAAAGAACTGGTTCAACTCAGGAGCGAGAGAAACGAAGCTGTTCATTCCTTCAAGAGGCAGACCGAGCTGGTGAACCAGCTAGGAACAGATTTGACTAAGCAGATAGCTGAGCGTGAGCGCATGGGTCGGGACTTCAAAGCTGTCAACGATGTACTGGCCACTAAGAAGCAGCACTTGGATGAAGCGTATCGGAGGATATCCAAGTTTAATCAGCATTGGAAGGCCTCCCTAGCCAACAGGAAAGAGCGGGAGGATAAGCTGATGCAACAGATCTCCAAGCTGAAAGCCCAGGTGAAGGCTAGTGAGAAGAGGTTTGATGAAGAAACCGCTCGCAGATATGCCGCTGAAGGCCAGCTTAACAGAGCTCTCGGTAACCTGAAGGAGCGCAAACTGACGTTTGAATCCAAGAAGCGGAAGCTAGAAGATTGTTTCGACGAAGGAGCATGGGAAGATTCGGTCGAAGGTCTTCAATATACCATTATGCAGAGGGAGTTACTCGTCGAAGGGTTACTCACTCGGCCTGATCATCCAGAAACGAAGGGGCTGTTAGAAGAGTTTCGCGCCCGTAGCCGTGCTTGACTATTTGTATTCCTTTTGTTTGATCATCGTTGTATGCTGACCATCACCAGGCTTGTTGGTTGAGGTCATGCTATTGAGTCATCTTGTATTCACTGACGTGGTGTACTTCCTTGATGGGCTTTCTTCATATATATGAGATGTTATTTCCATGATTGGACTTGGACTTCTTATTATCATCACTGGCACTCAGGCACTAGGATCAGGGGAGATCTCCCTAACGCACAAACACACGTTTGCATTTGCATGAAGCATTTGCATAGCGAGCACTTTGTCATTTTTCCTAACCCTTTTGTGTTTTCAGGTTGTTTCAGGTTGTGCCAGGATTGATCAGACACCTATCCACCGCTATCCGACCAGAGCAAATCAAACCAGAATCATGGAGCAAGTGCAAACTGATGTTCAGGAACTCCGCGAAAGAATGGATCGCTTCATGGAGCTCATGCAAGCGGTCGCCAATGGCCAGGATCAGCTCAGAACCTTGGTCCAGCCTCTGATTTCAAGGGTCGATAGTAATGACATACTCCATGGTGGGACTGTTCCAACCCCTCCACCAGTTGAAACTCCGCAGAATGGCGTCCCTGTGACCGGGGGGAATCGCAGTGCCAATGGCAATGTGATAGCTAACATGGGACTCAACGGCAATACGACGGGCGTCGGTAATGGGAATTTTGAAGCTAATGTCAATGTTGGGCTGGGCAACGGCAATGCAGGTGTTGGAAATCTGTTCGGGCCTCAGCCGTGGTTAGAAGATCGTCAAGACGATGTGTTCTCTCAGAGAGGTGCTGAAGGGGAGCTGACTGCTGAAGCACGGCTAAGGTTCAAGGCACTCGAGGATAAGATGAGGAATATCGAGAACCAGAACACTTTGGGTGTTGATATGTCCAAGTTGGGACTGATTGCTGATTTCAAGGTGCCTCCCAAGTTCAAGGTACCTGACTTTGAAAAGTACAAGGGCACCACTTGCCCTCGCGTCCACCTGAGATCATATTACCGAAAAATGTCTGCTCATTCTGAGGACGAGAAGTTGCTGATGCACTTCTTTTAAGACAGTCTATCCGGACCCTCCCTCGAATGGTACATGAGTCTGGAACCTACCAGTGTGCGCACGTGGAAGGACCTTGCTGAAGCATTCGTGCACCACTACCAATACAACAGCGACTTGGCCCTGAACCGAGTCCAACTGCAGAATCTGTCGCAAAGGAACAACGAAGGGTTTAAAGAATACGCCCAGCGGTGGCGTGAGTTGGCAGCCAGGGTTCAGCCGTCGATGGTTGAACATGAGCTTGTGTAGATGTTCGTAGCCACCCTCCCGGGGGTTTATTATGAGAAATTGGTCAGCGGTATGTCTGGAACCTTCTCAGATCTCATTATCACGGGTGAGCACATTGAAAATGGGATCAAACTGGGGAAAATTCAAGGTGATTCATCCTCAGCTGGAGGAGGTAAGAAACCTTATGGTGGCAAAAGACGGGAAGGAGAAACGAGCGTCGTGACCAACGCTCGAAGGAAGGGTAAAGGCCCTCACCAACAGGTGGCCAGCATAGCTATCCCAGCAGTTCAACAGCCACAACAGCAGCAGCAGCAGCAGCAATCGAATCAACAAGGGTAAAGAAAGTATCAGAATCGGGCACCTCTGTCGAGCCGTCACCTCGAGACACCGCCTATGTCCTACGCTCAACTATTGCAGACTTTGCTTCAGCTACAGTTGATCCAGAAGAGAACCTTGGCTCCCTTGACAGGGGCGCCTCCGCCAGGTTATGACGCGAATGCAACTTGTGAGTTTCACTCAGGGGCGCCAGGCCACACAATAGAAAAATGTAAAGCCTTCAAGCATAAGGTGCAAGACATGGTGGACGCCAAGATCATCAACTTCTCCGATAATGTGCCAAATGTCACGAAGAACCCTATGCCGAATCATAGGGGAGGTGGAGTAAACGCCATTATTGAAGACGAGAGTTTGGATTTGTTGACTGACGTCAGAGATCTGAAGACGCCGCTTAGCTTCGTTAAAGCTAAGCTGATGAAAAGAGGTTTCTTTCCAGGTTGCGGAGAGCTGTGTATGGGCTGTGCGACAAGTCCTAATGGATGTGAACAATTGATAGAGGGAATTCAAAGTCTGATGATTGAAGGGATCCTACAGTTCAGCCGAAGGGCTGAAAGCAGATCGGGAGAGGTAATGCTGAAGCAAGGTGATGAGGTGGCCACCATCACCATCCCTCGTCGAACGATAACTATTTCTGCACCCAGGCCGCCCACAATTACCATCACCAAAGCTGGGCCAATACCGTTCGAAAGCACCAGTGCTGTCCCATGGCATTATGGGGCTGAAGTCTACTGTAACGGACAGAAATTGGAACTGGAACCATATGGGTCGTCTGTGAAGAACCTTGCAGGAATCAGCGGAATTACTCGCAGCGGAAGGGTATTTGCACCACCTGAGGTCGTAACAGATAAAGCGGACAGAGCTGATGCAACTGATAAAGGGAAAAGTAAAGTCGTTGAAGAGATCCCCCGTGGGGTAGAAAAAGACTTACTTGTTAAAGACGTCGAAGAATTTATGAGGTTGATTAAAAAGAGTGAGTACAAGATTTTGGATCATCTCCATCAGACACCCTCAAAGATTTCCATCCTGAATTTGTTGCTGTGTTCTGAAGCACACTGCAACGCACTGCTGAAGGTGTTGAACGCCGCATATGTACCGCAGGAAATGTCGGTAAACCAGCTGGAAGAGGTCGTAGCCCACGTGAATGCTGGAAACGGGCTAGGGTTCACTGACCTAGAGCTGACGCCAAAAGGGAGGAACCACAATAGCGCTATGCACATCTCGATAGAGTGTAGGGGAACGATTATGTCCCACGTGTTGGTGGACACGGGGTCGTCACTCAATGTTCTTCCGAAGAAGGCATTAATGAAGTTAGATACTCGCGGAGTGATTTGCACACCCAGTGATCTGGTTGTGAAAGCGTTCGATGGAACCAAATGCCATGTTTTCGGGGAGGTGACGTTGCCAATCCAAGTCGGGCCGGAAACATTCGACGCGATCTTTTACATTATGGACATCATGCCTGCTTACAGCTGTCTCTTGGGCCGGCCATGGATCCATTCGGCGGGTGCCGTGACCTCCACGTTGCACCAGAAGCTCAAGTACGCTGTCAGAGGTAGCATTGTGACTGTATGTGGCGAGGAAGACATAATGGTGAGCCATTTGTCCTCCTTCAAGTATGTTGAGATGGATGGTGAAATCCACGAAACCCTATGCCAAGCGTTCGAAGCTGTTAAAGTCAAGGACGTAGCGCCTGTAGTCACTGAGAAGCCAGAGATGACTCTCTCTTCATTCAAGGAGGCCCGGGCCGTTGTTCAAGCCGGATCTACCCCAGGCTGGGGGCAAATTTTGGAGATACCTAACAAGCAAGACAAGTTTGGGTTGGGATACTCTCCTGGAGCTAAGCCTCCTCTTCTAGCAGTGCGTCGCGAGGTAAAGGGCCGATCCAGTTTACCAGTGGAAGGGTGATATTTGAAAGCGTCAACGCGGTGTCTGAAGATAGCGGAGATAGCGACTGTGACTTAGACTCTTGGATCCAGCCAAGCAAGCCAGGCGAGAGCCTCAACAAATGGTCCGTCAAGGATATCATCCAGATGACAAGCGAAGTGTAATGATTTACTTTTTCCAATCATTGTACAACCTTATGTCCTACCCGGGGCATAGTAGTTTTATTGTCAGGGCCTTGTTTGATTATGTACATGCATTTTATCAATAAATCAAAAGGCGTTTTTCTTGGTATTCAAATATTGTGATCTCTGTTATTCCTGTTTTATATTTGTTTTGAAAAACAATAAAATGGCAATGGGGTTTGTGCTAACCTGCATATCCTTGTTTTAAGCTTAACCCTTGTAATTGCAGGATCCACATAGCAGATGGCATCGACTCTGGACCTTCTACGACTCACTTCGACTTCGATTGCCCGATCTATCAAGCTGAAGAAGAGATTGATGAAGACGAAGACCTTCCTGAAGATTTGGCCCGCTTGTTGAAACAAGAGGAGAAAGTTATTCTGCCTCATGAAGAGGAGATCGAGATTGTGAATCTGGGTTCTGAAGAACTTGTCAGGAACATCAGGATAGGGGCTGCATTGCAGAGTGATGTCAAGCAGAGATTGGTCGAGATGCTAAGAGAGTATAGTGACATCTTTGCTTGGTCATACGAAGATATGCCCGGACTTGATACTGACATCGTGGTCCATCACTTGCCGCTGCGAGAAGATTGTCCTCCCGTTAAGAAGAAGCTTAGGAGGACGCGACCAGATATGGCCGTTAAGATCAAAGAAGAAGTGCAGAAACAGCTTGATGCTGGCTTCTTAGCGGTCACTACTTACCCTCCGTGGGTCGCCAACATAGTGCCTGTACCGAAGAAGGACGGTAAGGTACGAATGTGCGTCGACAATACAACACAATTCTCCGTATTTGCGTTCATGGATGGCTTCTCCCGGTTACAATCAAATCAAGATGGCGCCGGAGGACATGGAGAAAACT
The DNA here is from genome assembly GCA_963859935.3 of Lathyrus sativus. Lineage (NCBI taxonomy): Eukaryota > Viridiplantae > Streptophyta > Magnoliopsida > Fabales > Fabaceae > Lathyrus > Lathyrus sativus. The sequence continues at coordinate 271,883,580 of OZ012739.1, forward strand.
ACGTTTATCACGCCTTGGGGAACATTTTGCTATAAGGTAATGCCTTTCAGTCTGAAGAACGCAGGGGCCACTTACCAATGAGCAATGGTTACTTTGTTTCATGACATGATTCATCATGAGATTGAAGTCTATGTTGATGACATGATTGTGAAGTCCCAAACGGAGGAAGGACATCTAGTCAATTTGCTGAAGCTTTTTGAGAGGCTTAGGAAGTTCAGGTTGAGGCTGAATCCTAACAAGTGTACTTTCGGAGTACGGTCCGGAAAGCTACTGTGGTTTATCGTGAGTGAAAGAGGCATCGAGGTTGATCCTGCGAAGATAAAAGCGATACAAGAAATGCCAGTGCCAAAAATAGAAAAAGAAGTTTGTGGCTTCCTGGGCCGAATAAACTACATTGCAAGGTTTATTTCTCAGCTCACGGCCACGTGTGAACCGATGTTCAAACTACTGAAAAAAGATCAGGCGATCATCTGGAACGAGGATCGCCAGAAGGCATTCGATAAGATAAAACAGTGTCTGCATGAACCTCCGATCTTGATACCCCCAGTGGCCGGACGACCATTAATCATGTACTTGACAGTTCTTGAGAATAGTATGGGGTGTGTTCTCGGTCAGCACGACGAGACGGGCAGAAAGAAGCATGCCATTTATTACTTGAGTAAAAAGTTCATAGACTGTGAATCTCGTTACTCGATGCTGGAGAAAACGTGTTGTGCACTAGCCTGGGCTGCCAAACGTTTACGACAGTACATGCTCAACCACACCACCATGCTAATTTTGAAGATGGATCCGATCAAGTAAGTCTTCGAGAAGCAAGCGCTTTCGGGCAGGATTGCCAGATGGAAAATGGTGTTGACAGAATATGACATTCAGTACGTGTCCCAGAAGGCCATCAAGGGAAGCGTATTGTCTAATTACCTTGCCGAACAGCCGATCGAGGATTATCAGCCGATGAAATTTGAATTCCCTGATGAGGATATCATGTTTCTCAAAGCGAAGGATTGCGATGAACCGTTGCCCGACGAGGGTCCAGATAGGAAATCCCAGTGGAAATTGATATTTGACGGGGCGGTTAATTCTTATGGAAGTGGCATTGGGGCTATCATCACGACTCCCCACGGATCCCACATCCCGTTCACTGCGAGACTGACGTTTTCGGTCACCAATAATGAAGCGGAGTACGAAGCATGCATCATGGGTCTATAGGAAGCAATTGATTTGAGAATCAAGAACCTAGATGTATATGGTGACTCGGCTCTTGTGATCAACCAGATTAAAGGGGAGTGGGAGACTCGTCAATCGAATTTGGTGCCGTACATGAACTATGCCAGAAGGCTGCTTCCAGTCTTTGATCGAGTGGAACTCCATCATGTACCCAGGGCCGAAAACCAGATGGCGGATGCCTTAGCCACGTTGGCTTCAATGTATAAAGTCAATTTTTGGAATGAAGCTCCAAGAATTGTCCTTTCTCGTCTTGATAGACCTGCGTTCGTCTTTGCAATCGAGGAAGCCTCCGACAGCAAGCCATGGTTCCATGATATCCAGACTTTCCTTATGACTAAGGAGTATCCGGTGGGAGCGTCAACCCAGGATAAGAAGACTCTGAGGAGGCTGTCTGGAAATTTTTATCTCAATCCTGATGGAGTTTTGTATAAGAGAAACCACGATCTCGTGCTACTCAGATGTGTAGATGAGAAAGAGGCGAGTATGCTCATGGAAGAAGTCCATGAAGGCACATTTGGTACGCACGCCGGTGGGCATGCTATGACGAGAAAGATCCTGAGAGCAGGATACTACTGGCTGACGATGGAATCAGATTACTTTAAATTCGTGAAGAGGTGTCATAAATGCCAGATTTATGCTGATAAAGTTCATGTGCCGCCGTGCCCGTTAAATGTCATGTCCTCCCCGTGGCCGTTCTCCATGTGGGGCATCGACATGTTAGGCGAGATCGAGCTACTGCATCTAACGGTCATCGCTTCATTCTAGTAGCTATCGACTACTTCACCAAGTGGGTGGAGGCAACCTCATATGCTAATGTGACCAAGCAGGTGGTGGCTAAATTCATAAAGAGGGACATCATCTGTCGTTACGGAATTCCCAAGCGGATCATTACTGATAATGGTTCGAATTTGAATAACAAGATGATGAAGGAGTTGTGCCAGGGTTTCAAGATTGAACACCACAACTCATCTCCTTACCGGCGGAAGATGAATGGCGCCGTTGAAGCGGCCAATAAGAACATAAAGAAGATTGTTCAGAAGATGGTTGTGACCTACAAAGATTGGCACGAGATGCTGCCATTCGCATTGCACGGTTATCGTAAGACGGTACGTACATCAACCGGGGCAACTCCTTTCTCCTTAGTGTACGGTATGGAAGCAGTCCTACCGTTAGAAGTGGAGATCCCTTCTTTACGAGTTTTGGTTGACGTGAAACTCGACGAGGCAGAATGGATTAAGAACCGACTAAACCAACTCAGCCTGATGGACGAGAAGAGGTTGGCATCGATTGCGTATGGTCGTCTGTACCAAAGCTGAATGAAGAAAGCTTATGATAAGAAGGTGCGCCCTAGAAGCTTTCAGACGGGTGATCTCGTCCTGAAGAAGATTCTTCCTCCACACTCCGATCATCGGGGCAAGTGGACTCCCAATTACGAAGGTCCGTACGTCATCAGAAAGGTCTTCTCAGGAGGAGCCTTGTTGTTATCCACGATGGATGGTGAAGATTTTGCATCCCCGGTGAACGCGGACGCAGTTAAAAAATACTTTGCTTAGAGAATGACCCGCTGGAAAGAAAAAGAGTATCCAGGCAAAAAGGGGCATCCCGGCGAACCATAAAAAAGGAAAAAGGTTCGGGCAAAAATTAGGGATATAAAGAAAAGAATGTACACCCGCAAAGTCGAAAACCCGGATGGGCGACTTTGGCAAAAAAGGGTATCCCGGTGAATCGAAAACCCGGAAGGGCGATTCAGGCAAAAGTTAGGGATTTGAAAAAGCAAATGACTGCGTTCCGCTTGTGGACTTTCATTTTTTAGTGGTTTGGAAGACCTGAGGGCCGTTCATCTGAATCAATCTCTTCTGAAGCTGAAGCCTCGGAGAAGTATCGAAGTCGAGTGGGTCATAGAGGGATCAACTCATGGTGTTCGTCTACGCCTTGTTGCCGACATGTGTATATACTGATGTATATTTATGTTTTTATATTTGCGCAGCTTCCTCATTCCAGGAGCTTGCATCTGTTGTAAAATATTTTTACCCATTCAGGGGTTCGTTATCAATAAAATGTATACTATTCAGCAATTCTGTTTGTTTGTTTAGCATTTACCTGTTTTGTTTGCGAAAAAGAACGCCGATGTTTTTGACAAAATGCGCATACATAAACTTACTGGCCTAGGCCACTGATTGTTGAAACAATGAATTACTTAAACATTGTCACCAGATGATAACCTTGATAGGTCCCTTTGAGAAGGGTATCTCGTCTGTTTGTTTATGTTGTTACAGGTGTAGCATATACCAGGTAGTACGTCGTATGCGTCCCCAAGCAGGATGATTCCTTCTTTTCCAGCAAAGTTCAGCAGCCTCTCCCCGCAGAGTCTGAACCGGAGATCGTCAAGCGTTGATATGTTTCCCCAGGCAGACAAGATTCTCTCCCCAATAAGATGCATCCTGAAGGAATGTCGTCTCCCCAGCTGAGTCATACGCTGAAGTGTGTAGTAGTTGATAGTTCCAGACTGAAGTCTCTAGGAGAATTCAAATTCCCCACAGAGTTGTACTCTCCCCCGAAGCAGGATGATTTCTTCTTCCCCAGCCGAGTTTGCAGATCCCCAAGAGAGCCGAGTCCTTGGAAGCAGTTCGGGCCATGATTGGTTGTTCCCAGTAGGGTGTTGAATAGTTGATGTTGTATTTCCCTGTCGGAGTCGTTACCTCCAGGAAAGTTTTGCTGCGAACGTCGTGCAGTTTATTTCTACGATTGACATCGCTTTCCTCAGCAGGTCCAGGTTCTCGTAGAGCTTCATTCCCCTGCAGCAGTCAACTGAAGTTTGCTTCCCTATGCGGAGTCCGATTGAGATTGGCGTGACCTTTTCTCCGTGGCAAGATGATTCCTTCCCCCACCAGAGTGGTTCTTTCTCCTTGACAGGAGGATTCTCCCTTCAGCATTTATTTTGCTGACGGGATTGCAGCATTTTGCATGATTGCATAACATTTACCCTAAACGCGTAGCATTTCCACCGCGTGGAGCATTGCGCCATTGTCAAAGCATATGCATATGAGACTTGGGCTAGGTCGTTACCGTTTTTGTTTTGCAGGTGTTCCTCCGCAGAGTCGCTTGCTCATGATGATTCTTGAATTCCCGAGCAAAGTCGTTTGCCCAAGATGATTCTTGAATTCTCCAGCGAAGTTGTGTGCTTAAGATGATTCTTAAAATCCCTAATGAAGTCGCCAGAGTTGATTGCTCAAGTTGATGCTTAGAGTCCCCGGCAGAGTGTTTGCTCAGGATGATCCCTGAAACCTCCAGTAGAGTTATGGGTTCAGGATGATTCTTGAAGTCTCCACGGAATTACATGTCCAAGATGATTCTTTATGTCCTCAGCAGAGTTGACTCACCCGGAATGATTTCTGGATCCCCGAAGCAGAGTTACTTGATAGTTATCCAGAATCCTAGTGGAGATGTGTCATCCCCAGCAGGTTTCTGAACAGCAAAGTTGAAACTTCCCTTGAAGACTTGATGACTGAAGTCCAACCGTATTGACGGAGCGGTTCTCTCAGCAGATGCGGAGTGCCTGATGGCAGAAGTTTGGATATCCCCAGTTGTTTCATGATTGACCGAGAATCCTATTCCCGACTTACTGATGAAGTCCGGCTGATGCCCGAAAGTTCTCTTTGAATGCCTGACGGCATGATTAACTTGATTGTTAACCTGATGCCTGACGGCATGATCGTCCATGTATCACCGGTTACCGTGCGACCAATTCCCCAGCTAGTTGCCGTGTAGCTAATATTTCAGTGTTCGAAGATTTGTTCCCACCAGAGTACCGTGTACTTGTGCAGTTGGAAAATTTCCGGGTTTGTTGGTATTCAACCGTCTCGCACCTTGATTGTGTGAGAGCCGTTCGCTTCTCACCCAGTCAGGTCCAAGCCGTTTGAATAGGGGCAGCTGTTGCACCCCAAAATTTGACAAACATTTCTTTACCTAGCTTGTGTTTCATTTCATTCACATTAGCATTATCATTTGCATTTCATTGACATGTATGCAGGAGATCAAGAGGTATGATTACCAATCAAGGGCTACACAAGAGTTCTAAGCTAGCTAAGAAGGTTATTCAAGTGTTCAAGGGTTGATATCTTTGTCAGAGAAGTTAAAAGATCCTCACAGAGAGTGGTTGAAACCAAGGTGGTGTGCCTCCTAACTTGAGAGTTGTAGGAGCTCCTCAGATGATTCTGAAGCCAAGAATGTGGACTTGAAGCCTTGAGAGAGCTTATGAGATGTCTTGAAATCCATCATGAAGCCTAGATAGGTCATTGTGCAAGTTAAAGAAGCCTCAACCATGAGTGGTGCAGTTAGGGTTTGACTGGGTCAACCCTAAGGCAACTGATGGTTTGAAGAAGGTTGAGACCTAATTCAAGGGCCATGTGATCATGGATTGATACATTGAGATGCTATAAGGATGATTCCAAGGTTAACTTATCATGATTGAAGAGTTTGAGAAGTTTCAAGCTAGGGTTTCTAGGGCTTGATAGTGTAAAATCCCCTAGTTTGACCCCTATCTCCAAGGCAGTTTAGCCCAAGATGTGATTGTCATCTCATCTTTCCCTAACATGAATGTTGTAGAGCTTGATCTTAGCTTTAATTTGAGTGCTAGAAGTCCTTGATAGGATTTGTAGAACACAAGTTATGACTTTGACAAGTTACAGGTCATCTGAGGTGTATGAATCTGGGGCCTTGAAAGTTACTCAACTTGCATCAAACTATTGCCCTAGAAGGATGATTCCTATGAACTTTTGGTCCACATGAATGTTGTTCCTTATCCTCTTAGCTTTCTAGAGAGTACTAGAAGTCCTTGGTAGGATTTGTAGAACTCAAGTTATGGCTTTGACAAGTCAAGGGCATTTTGGTCATTTGGAGATTCCAGGTCATTTCAAGCATAAGGCCATAACTCCTATTTCCAAGCTTCAAATGGAAAAATGTTCAACATCAAACTTGTTCAAAATGATGTTTTAAAGCTAGTAAGGAGGTCATGAGATGATGGTAATGCTTGTAGCTCAAAGTTGCAAAAATGACCTAAAATAAGGGTATAAGTTAAATGAATCAAAGTTGGAAATTGATATTTTCAACCTACACATCCAAACCATGGCATGTAATATATCATTTTGACTCTAGAAAACAATTTAAGAACATTGGTTTAGCCACATTTTTGAATTGAAATTCAGTTGGTGGACTTGCTTTGAAAATTAGCTACTTGCATATTAAGTAACATGTGCAAAACTCAAAATCAAGGCATGAGCAAGATCCCTTGCAAGCTAAACACTTTCAAAATGTCACTAGGGGAGAAATTGGAAGTGAATGAGGTTGGTTTCAAGCTGCAAATAGAGCTATGCATATCATGATATGTGATTGAAAATCTCATGACATGAGAGATTGAAACTCTCATTAGAAGGGTCTAGAGGGTTCTAGATCACTCATACATCATCTATATATTGAGTAGAGGTGATCCAATGCAAGGGTTGGTGATGATTGAAGGAGAAAGCATAGATAGAGATTGAGATTTCTTGGCTTGCAATTGAATTCGGTTTCACCAAATTCTTCACTTTCCATCCATTTTCTTGATTGAAACTTCTTCCATGGATGCAAGGGAGTGATTCCAGATCATAATCCAAGGGAATTCGTGGATGAATCGTGTATGAGCAATTGAATTTTTCCACCTGCAACTCACCATCGGATTTCAAGATTCAGGAGCTTTCAACCGGTTCTTTTGCATACAGAAGCAAGGAGAGGATCCATTGATCGTGTCTGGAAGGTTGGAGAGCTTGAATTGAAGGTTTAGTGCATCTGTTCATCCAAGATTTTCAGGTTATTAACTTTCTTCCTCTAGCATGAATTAGGTAGAATCAAGATGAATTAAGGTGTTAGATGCATTGTAGAACGGTGTAGGAACGATTTCAGATAGTTAATTTGAGAATTAGTGACCAATTTAGGGTATTACCATTTTCGGTTGAGAATTGGATATGGCGAATCTTGAGGTTTCAGAGAGAATTAAAGGCATGAATGAGTTCGTGAGGGAATTTGGGACATGTTTCATTAAGGGATCGTGGCCTATGGTGGACTCTATGATGAACTAGGGTTGTGGAATGGTGACCGGAGCACCACCGGTGGTGGCCGGAGCTGGGCGCGAAGTTCAGAGGTTCAAAAGGTAGAAGATGACCCTAGAGCCATTGGATGGGGGTTGGACTTTGACTGAGTGAGTGATCCAACGGCCACGTTTTGATTTCAAATTTGAGAAGGAGTTCTGATTATGAAACGCACCGTTTCATTTAATCAGTGGTTCTGGGCTTAGTGGAAAGATTGTTATCCCCACCCCCCTGAAGGCCTAATCCATTATTTGAGTTGTGTATCATTGCTATCTGCACCGTGTGCTTGTCTATTTTTGTTTGATTTACATTATTTTTTCATTTTGTTAATGGTTCTTGAAAAAATCATATAAAATTGAAAATTAATCCAATTAATCCCATTCTTTTTGCATTTTACTCATGATTGAGTCTAGTATTTTTTAGATAAAAAATATTTTCATTTCATGTATTTTATGATTTTATGGGAATTTTATATTTTAATTAATATTAAAATGGTTATGTTTGATACCCAATTTTGTGGAATTTTGTGTGATCATATGGTGATGATTTTGATCCTAATTTTTTGTGTGTGATTAGGTTAGACATGTATGCTCCCATAGAATATTTATCACATTTTTTTGATGAAAATAAGTGTGCTTTCTAGATTGATATTTAGGTGTTTCCTTTTAGGGTTTAGGTTTAGTACCTTATAATGTAGAATTTATTTCTAGGTCTTATTTGATGATTTGATCTCTGGAATTAATAGGGTAGAGTCATGATTGACCTAGGTTCCCCTAGTTATTTTTGTAGGATTTTACAATTGGTTTTAGTATTTTAGTTAGGACTAACTTTAGTACTAGGTTTTAGGTGATCCTAACTTACTAATTCAACTAGCTTAACTGCTTTAGTCCCCTTAGATTAGGGTTTTTGCTTTGTTTGCCTTTGGTTGAGATTGAAGACAAGTTGAAGACAAGGTGAGGATGCTTGGAGTTGCTTGAAGTTGCTTGGAGCTAGGAGTTGTCTGTGCCTGAAGGTGTCTGATGAAGATTTAGGAGGTAGGAGACATAGGGAGAGCCTTAGAATTAGAATGATTTATTTCACAAATATGGAAAGCATCTTGTGCTTCCATTCCTCCCAATGACTAAAAGTCCTTCTAAGATATTCACATCCCTCCTTTGGAGGGATGAGTGGCTTTATCTGGGAAGCATAACTTTGAGGGAACCAGTCTCTCCTAATGATGAACCCTTACAGGCTTCCTTTGGTTGTCAGTAAGCTATTTATCATTTCCACTCATTTTGTTGAATCAATTGTCTTCTGGTTTGAGTATCTTGAAAGGTGTTGGACTTGGGTTTGAAGATGAGGACTTCACTGAAGAGTGTGGAATAGGATGATTCCTTGAGCATTGCCATTGCAGCTGAAGCTTGAAGAGCAAGAAGAGCAAGTTGATACTTGAAGATTCAATGGAGATGGAGTGAAGAGCTGAGGCTTAAAGAATTGAAGGATGAAGTTGACACTTCCATGTGATTGAAGATTACTCTGAGAAGCTGAAGCTTGTAGATGAGGAAGACCCAGGTGATACTGGCAAAGCAAAGAGAGCTGAAGCTTGAAGATCAAGTTGATGCTTATGAAGAGGATTTAAGTGAGATTGAGTGTAAAGCTGAAGCTGAGGAATAAAGGGTGAGCTGACACTTACACTAATGCGTGGAGAGCCTGAAGGAATCAAGTTGATACTTGCAGTTAGGAGTGAAGCCTGAGGGTGGAATTGACTGAGGAGCTGAAGCTTGGAGAAGAGAGAATAAGTTGATACTTATGTTGAATGGATTAAAACCCTGGAGAAGCAAGTTGATACTTGGCATGGGGGATGATAGCCTTGGAGGGTGATTGAAGTCTGAAGACTGGGTTGCTGTTAGAAGAGCTGAAGCTTGGAATGGGAAAAGAGAGGGGTTGATCTGCTTTCTTTCTTGTCTATTTTCTTTTATGTATTGATGTGCCTTGTTTGACTTGCTTGATGCATTAGAATAAGTTCATATCTAGACTGACTTTAAACTAGGAGCATGATTGCACTAGAGGTTGAGTTGCTCCCTCTGCTTGTATTGTTACTGTATGGCTTTGCTTGCGGGTATTCGGTAGAGCCCTGCTCCCTTGCCCATGTGGTTTATTTTTCTTGATGGCATTTTATGTCCTCTGTATGATTACAGTTGTTATTATATTCTGCTTGATAGCATGTTGTTTATGCTGTATGATTACAGTTATTCATATCTGGCTTGAGGTTGAGATGAGCTTGTAGAGGCTGCTTCCCCACACACATTTCCTCCCTCACTTGCATTGCATGCATTTTACTGTTTACTGTCTAAGCTGATGCTTTATCTGGTTCTGTTTATCATTGACATGATCCCTTAGGAATCTCACTTCCTTTGATAAGGAAGTGATGATTAGAACTTTAGGTTGAAACCTATGCATGATAACATCTAGGAGTTCCCTGTTTCAAACCTCAACTATAGGATGAATCCTTGGCATGACAACAGTAGGACTTGATAGTCTCCCCGTAGTTGAGCCTGTTCTCTTCTCATCTCAAAACAACTTAAGATACAGTAATCATGAATGATTTCTTTCGTACGTTACGAGCCTTAAGCTATCTGAGAAAGGATTGTTAGAGAGCTTCTTTTCAACAGTCTGGATGTTTAGTATGGCACCCTTTGGGTGACATGCGACGCGTTCACTCTCAGGTCATAGTCTTTAGTGCGATTGAAATTGAAAACACAATAAAAAACAGTTCTTCCGTAAAAGACAGAAAACAAACTTCAAACCTTTTTGCCCTGTGGGCCCATAATTCAAAGGAAAGCTTTTCTGAAGAAAAGAGTGTCGTTAAACTTCAGCGCCACCGCAAACAGGCTTTGTCCCTAACTGCTGGAACTGTTGTTTAACCCTACTCGACAAAACAGATGAATCTGGATTCCCGCAATCCGTATTACCCCAAACTACGTAAGATATGATCTCTCATACCTGTTGAGAGTACGTAGGCACAATACCGATGTATTGGCGAGCCACCTCCCCCCATAAGTCGTAGTAGGCCGAACTACGTTGACTCTGATTTCTCATTCCCTGATGAGAATACGTAGGCATAAAGTGCGACGGTTTGCCGAGTCAGTTTATTTTCTGTTTCAACCAGCCTTGATAGGTAGATAGATAAAACCAACCCACCCAGTAAACACAACAAGCGTGGATCCCGTCGAGTACGACGGACGTGAGGGGTGCTAATACCTTCCCCTTGCGTTACCGACTCCCGAACCAGACAACGGTTGCGACGAACTTGTCTTATACCTTTTTCGTCAGGTTTTTCCGATCGTTACCTTTCCCGTTCCGAGGGATAAATAACGAAAGGTGGCGACTCTTCTGAGGTATTGGCAATCTCAAGAATATTCATATAGAATTCATGAATAATTTCATCCTCCTTCATTCTCAGATTTTCAAACTTGGTAGTCAGCATTTGTAATCTTGACATCTTGACTTTAGAGGTTCCCTCATGAGTTGTTTGGAGAGTATCCCAAACCTCTTTAGCCAGTTCACAATGATGCACTAGTATGAAAATGTTCTTATCTATACCATTAAATAAGGCATTCAATGCCTTAGAATTTCCAAGAGCCAAGGCCTCTTGCTATTTGTTCCATTCCTCTTCAAGTATTAACACAGATAATCCATCTTTATCAGTCTTCACTGGATGTTCCCATCCTGAATTGGCAGCTCTCGATGCCTTGCTGTCTAAAGACTTCAAGAAGGCTATCATTCTAGGTTTCCAGTAGTCATAATTTGAGCCATCCTGAATTGGTGGTCTATTTGTGAATCCTATATTCTTGTCCATAGTACAAAAATTTATCTTCCCTAGATCTCACCTAGAAAATAACAGGCAGGGTGCCTGCTCTGATGTCAATTGAAATTCTAGGTACCCAAGAGTGGATGTTATCACGGATGTTATGACATCCACTATAACACAGACTATAAAACTTAATGACAAACTGTAACTGAAAACAGTAAATAACACGAGTAATTGTTTACCCAGTTCAGTGCAAACCACACCTACATCTGGGGGCAACCAAGCCAGGGAGGAAATTCACTATTAGTAGAATTAATTCATAGTCAAACAACCAGTTTGCACTCATGACTTAAGACCTACCCAATAACACTTCAGCCTAACACTAGACCCGAGTTACCAACTCACTCCCCCTCAATCACAGCAGTGATATCAACCAATTAAAGTTACAGATAAAATTGAAGACACACTTCAAACATACCTTGATCTTGCTTCACAGCTTTGATCAAGTGATACAGCACTCTTGCTTAAAAGCTTAGAGTGACACACTTAACAGGAGATCATTGCTTGGTTTACAAGTAATCCTAAGACACACAAATACACATGAAGAACATAATTCTTCACTCACAAATACACGTCCTCTAAAACCTGTCAAGAACCCCCTTAAAATAGGATGGCTACTTCCGTATATATAGGCAGAATACAATCCTTGGGCCTTAGTGAAGAAATTAGGTTTACGCACGATAAACCTCTCTTCATGAAACTGCGCACGTCCAATTTGGTCAGGGGCATTCCATGTTATCCTCAGCAATGCCTGATATGTCGCCTGAGATAACTAGGCTTCCTACAATGTTTTTCTGAAGTATAGCCTAAGCTAATACCAGAAACTAAAACCTGCGCGCCCTGATGTCATACGCTTGATGTCACAACATTCAGCATGACATCCAACATACTTGACTCTTAGCTATTCAAACTTACACTGCTGAATACTCATTATGTACGTCATAACATCAGTCATGACATTCATACATCCATCAATGTTTTTCCATAAAATGGAGCCAATCAAAAACATCTACAAACTCCCCCTTTGGCAAATTTTTGGCTAAAATACTCTGTTACCATATCACAGATCACATGCAGCAGAAATCATACCATATATGCAGGAAAGCTACTAGCAAACAACACACACAGCTACATTACAATATCAGAGTCATCTTCACACCCTAAGAACTACCTGCTAGTCCATACTACAGGTATCATAATAATCTGTGGATCATCTTGTGATACTCCCTCTCAACTGATGCACAACACATCAGTGCAAACACAACCTGCACAACCTGCAGTCACACAAATTTATCCAGACTACTTTGGATTATGGATGTCAGGACATTCAGGATGACATCCTGAAGAACACAATCACTTATTATCCCAGACTACATATGTCATAACTTTCTGTGGAACATCCTGTGCTACTCCCCCTGAAAAGATGCACAAGCACACACATTCTACAAACACCCTGCAGACACACACTACTAGCAGCTATACTACCACTAGGTTCCATTAAGGAACACACATCTTAGCAGCTTCAGCCAAAACTCACACAATTCTAACATACATTCCTACACATGTTAGGAACTCACACAACAACACAACTTCCTGTTAATAAACTTGCAAGCATGTTCAGTTCAAACATGCACAATAGCAAACATGTTCTCTTCAAACATGCATATTAGCAGCAACACCTACCCAGTCTTCCACTTGTGAGGGACACAAATCTCAAAAATCTAGCCCTGCTGTTACTACCACTTCTCCCCATTTTTAGCCATAAATTTAGATCAAAACTAATTAAATAGTATAGATCAAAATAAGGATGGAAACACAGATGTTAGGGGTTATTACAACATAAAGCTCATGAAGAGCAACACAAATATTTCATGCTGTCACATTAAACAAAATCTAAGCAAGGAAACAAAAAACTAGTCACACCAACAACAGTTCATCATCAGCCCAAGCAAACCATCATCTTGAGCCACACAACAAGCCACCAACACAACCAAATTAATCTTCCTCCTCAGAGGAGCCGGAGTCAGTATCATCACTATCTGTTCAGACATCCTCATCACTGTCATCAAAATCTTCCTCTGGCCTAGTTGCATTGCTGGAGCCATTTGCATTATCAGAGCTGTGAGGAGGATCAATGCGAGCAAGAGGAATGGTTAATGCACGCACAGGTCACCCTGTCTGGAGAATCTTATTGACAATTTCCCCAATGGATTTGTCCACGTATGCCGAGCCTTACCTGTTGCTGATTCGCCTAAGTTCGTCAGCAATGGGAGGAGGATACTTGCCCTTGGACTTTTTAGCAGTGGGAGGAGTATCTGCTGAGGTTTTGGGAGGGGTCTTGGATGAAGAGGCACCATGATGGAAAGACATTTTGATGCTGAGCGAAGACAGAGAATGAAGGTCTGAGAGAGATTTTGGAGAGTAGGGAAAACTGAGTGAATTGGATGAGGAATTTGATAAGAAAATTGGTGTGGAATACCGAGCTTTACTGGTCAAGGGTGTGGAATGCATTAAATACGCAGGTTGGACCAAGTGTTTTCCAATAAAACATCGTTTAACCTGAACACTCCCTCTGGCCAGTAATTGCTATAGGTCCTCATACATGCAAATTCCCAATTTTCCTCTTAGATTCTTAAATTGAGCAGCATCTAGAGCCTTCGTAAAATTGTCAGCTAGCTATAATTCAGTGGACACATGTTCTAGGGTGATCACTTTGTCTTCCACAAGGTCTCTTATGAAGTGATACCTGATATCAATATGCTTGGTTCTGCTATGCTGAATTGGATTCTTGGAAATGTTGATAACACTTAGATTGCCACAGTACAATGTCATGACATCCTGAGTGACATTGTATTCAGTCAACATTTGCTTCATCCAGACCAGTTGAGAACAACTGCTACCAGCTGCTATGTATTTTGCTTTAGCAGTGGATAATGAGAATAAATTTTGCTTTTTGCTGAACCATGATATGAGGCTGTTCCCTAAGAAGAAGCATCCACCAGAGGTGCTCTTTCTATCATCAGCACTTCCAGCCCAGTCAGCATCATAATACCCAGATAAAGTAGGATCACACCCATGAGAGTAAAGTATACCATAATCATAAGTTCCATTCACATATTTGAGAATCCTTTTGACTTGATTTATGTGACTCACTTTAGGATCTGCTTGATATCAAGCACATACACCAATTGCAAAGGCAATATCAGGTCTGCTGGATGTTAGATATAGCAAGCTTCCAATCATGCTTCTGTATAGCCTTTTATCAGCACTAGTACCACTTTCATCTTTTGATAACTTCAGATGAGTGGGTGCTGGTGTTCTTTTGTGGCCAGCATTGTCCATCCCAAACTTTTCGACTATGTTTTTTGTATATTTACTTTGGGAGATAAATATAGAATTTTCCATTTGCTTGACTTGCAATCGAAGGACGTAAGTTAATTCTCCACACATGCTCATTTCAAACTCAGATTGCATGTGATTGACAAATTGTTTCACGATTTTGTCTGACATCCCTCCAAACACTATGTCATCCACATAAATTGGTACAATCATGATTTTTCCACCTTCATCCTTTACAAAGAGGGTCTTGTCTATCCCTCCTTTTCTGTATCCGTTGGTGGTAAGGAATTCAGTTAGTCTCTCATACCAAGCTCTAGGAGCTTGTTTCAATCCATACAGTGCCTTCCTCAACCTGTATACATGGTCTGTAAAGTTAGGATCCTCAAATCCCTTGGGTTGTGCCACATATACTTCCTCATTCAGATATCCATTTCGAAAAGCACTTTTCACATCCATCTGGAATAGTTTAAATTTCAGGATGCAGGCAATTCCTAACAACAACCTGATTGACTCAAGTCTTGCAACTGGTGCAAAAGTAGCATCAAAATCAATTCCTTCAACTTGAGTATAACCCTGTGCCACTAATCTAGCCTTGTTTCTGGTTACAACTCCTTGTTCATCAGACTTGTTCTTGTAAATCCACTTGGTTCCAATGATGTTTGTTCCTTCAGGTCTTGGAACCAATTCCTACACTTCATTCCTTTTAAACTGTTCCCATTCATCTTGCATGGCCTTGATCCAATATTCATCAGTTAAAGCCTCTTTCACATTTTTTTGTTCAATCTTGGACACAAAACATGAGTTTTAGATGATTTTTCTAACTCAGGTCCTTACACCACTGTTGGGGTCTCCAATGATAAGATCTTTGGGATGATCTTTCAGGATCCTGATAGAAGGTTCTTTTTTGGGATTTTCTGATTCAGAATCAGGAGTTACAGCTTGAGTATCTTCAGTATTGACCATACCATCAGCAAGTGTCTCAAGGAATGGTCCAACATCATCTATGACATTGGTTTCTTCATGTTGATCATCAATAATGACATTAATGGACTCCATCAGGTCTTTTGTTCTTGAGTTGTATACTCTATAAGCTCTGTTATTGATGGAGTATCCCAGGAAAATACCTTCATCACTTTTGGGATCCATTTTCCTCCTTTGTTCACGATCCGTTAAGATGTAACACTTGCTCCCAAAAACATGAAAATACTTCACAATTAGCTTCCTTCCTTTTCATATTTCATACACAGTAGAGGTAGTTCCTTTTCTCAAGGTAACTCTGTTGTGAACATAGCAGGTTGTGTTCATTGCCTCAGCCCAAAAATGCATAGGCAATTTCTTTGCATGAATCATGGCTCTAGCAGATTCTTGGATAATCCTGTTTTTCCTTTCCACTACTCCATTTTGCATAGGAGTAATAGGGGAGGAAAATTCATGATTGATTCCTTCAGATAAGCAGAATTCAACAAACTTAGAGTTCTTAAACTCCTTACCATGATCACTTTTGATCCTTACCACACCACATTCTTTTTCTCTTTGAAGTCTGATACACAGCTCTCTGAATGCCTCAAATACATCTGATTTTTCTCTGATGAAACTTATCCAGCTGTATCTGGAGTAATCATCAACAACTACATAACCATACCTTTTTCCACCAAGACTCTCTATATGCATTGGTCCCATCAAGTCCATGTGCAGCAGTTCAAGAACCTTGGATGTTGCAAGATGGCCAATTCTTGGATGTGACATCTTGGTTTGCTTTCCAACCTGACATTCACCAGAGACCTTGCCTTCATCAATAGTCAGCTTTGGAATTCCTCTCACAGCTTCCTTGGATATGATCTTTTTCATCCCTCTTAGATGAAGATGTCCAAGTTTTTGGTGCCACCGTTTGACTTCCTTTTCTTCTTTGGCCATAGAACAGATAGAGGAGTTACTTGAGATTTGAGGCTCCCACAAGTAGCAGTTGTCTTTAGACCTAGCTCCCCTCATGACTTCCTTTTCATCTCTATTTGTGACAACACATTCGCCTTTTGTGAAGTTGACATTGAGTCCTTGGTCACGAAGATGACTGATACTGATCAAGTTGGCAGTCAATCCTTTCACCAGCAATACATGGTCTAGGTTAGGAACTCCAGGACAGTCTAGTTTCCCAACACCTTTGATTTCCCCTTTTGCTCCATCACCAAAGGTCACATACCTAGTATAATATGGTTTGATGTCCACCAATAGATTCTTTATTCCAGTCATGTGCTTAGAGCAACCACTATCAAAATACCGGTCTTCTTTAGCTGAAACTCTTAGAGAAGTATGAGCTATCATACCAACCTCCTTTGCCACCCATTGTTGCTTCTTGACAGAAGCATCTTGATGAGTGTGACTAGGAAATCCATGCAGACTGAAGCAAAATGGTTTTATGTGTCCATATTTACCACAGTAGTGACACCTCCACCTTTGGGACTTTCTCCTTGCCTGATTCATGTTTTTGTTCTTCTGATGTTGTGACATCGGTCGTGACATTCGGTTTGGTCTATGATTTTCAGCCTTTGGTATCTTAAATCCTAAGGTGGGTTTCTGTTCACCAACAAATCCCAGTCCAAACATGTTTCTTGCTTTCTGACCACTCTGTAGGATTTTTTCTAGAGTGTTAGTCCCAGGGTTTAGCATCCTGATAGAATTTGTCATCTGACCAAGTTTGGAGTTTAACATTTTGACCTCACTATTGAGTGAGTCAATGGTTGCAAAATTCTGATTCTTCTCAGCTTCCAACTTCTTGATGATTTTCTTATGCTTCTCCCCTAGTTGACATACTTTAGCACTTCTGATGTATAATTGTTTATATGAGGCTGCCAGTTCATCAAAATTTAACTCATCTCCACTAGAATCATCATCAGACATACATGTACCAGATAGTGCAATGACATGTGTGCAGATTCTTCTTCTGATCCACTCTCAGAATCTCCATCAGACCAGGTAACCATATGTCCTTTCTTTTGATTTTTGAGAAAGAAGGGACATGCAACTTTAATGTGACCATAACCATCACATTCATAACACTAAGCTCCTTTTCCTTGGTTGGACCTTTCTTCAGACATAGCTCTTTTGCTAATGTCAGATGAGATGTTCTTGTCATTAGGTCTACCCTTCTTATCTACCCTTTTCATGAGCCTGTTGAATTGTCTCCCAAGCATAGCTATAGCTTCTAAGAGATTCTCCTTACTTCCATCATTGTCTTCATCTGGGTCCCCTGCAGTGTTTGATACAAAAGTTATGCTTTTGTTCTTTTTCTCAACCTGATCACACATTCCCATCTCAAAAGTTTGGAGAGAACCAATGAGTTCATCCACTTCCATGTTGCTTATATCTTGAGCTTCTTCAATAGCAGTGACTTTCATGGCAAACCTCTTAGGCAAAGATCTTAGAATCTTCCTCATAAGCTTTTCTTCAGACATTTTTTCTCCTAAAGCTCCTGAGGTATTGGCAATCTTAAGAATATTCATGTAGAATTCATGAATAGTCTCATCCTCCTTCATTCTCAGATTTTCAAACTTGGTGGTCAGCATTTGTAATCTTGACATCTTGACTTTAGAGTTTCCCTCATGAGTTGTTTTGAGAGTATCCAAACCTCGTTAGCCAGTTCACAATGATGCACTAGTCTGAAAATGTTATTGTCTATTCCATTAAATAAGGCATTCAAAGCCTTATAATTTCCAAGAGCCAAGGCCTCTTGCTCTTTGTTCCTTTCCTCTTCAGGTATTAACATAGATACTCCATCTTTATCAGTCTTCACTGGATGTTCCCATTCTGAATTGGCAGCTCTCGATGCCTTGCTGTCTAAAGACTTCAAGAAGGCTATCATCCTAGGTTGTCAGTAGTCATAATTTGAGCCATCCAAAATTGGTGGTTTATTTGTGACTCCTATATCCTTGTCCATAGTACAAAAATTTATCTTCCCTAGATCTCACCTAGAAAATAACAGGCACGGTGCCTGCTCTGATGCCAATTGAAATTCTAGGTACCCAAGAGTGGATGTTATCACGGATGTTATGACATCCACTATAACACAGACTACAAAACTTAATGACAAACTGTAAATGAAAACAGTAAATAACACAAGTAATTGTTTACCCAGTTCAGTGCAAACCACACCTACATATGGGGGCTACCAAGCCAAGGAGGAAATTCACTATTAGTAGAATTAATTCAGAGTCAAATAACCAGTTTGCACTCTTCACTTAAGACCTAACCAATGACACTTCAGCCTAACACTACACCTGAGTTACCAACTCACTCCCCCTTAATCACAACAGTGATATCAACCAATTAAAGTTATAGATAAAATTGAAGAAACACTTCAAACACACCTTGATCTTGCTTCACAGCTTTGATCAAGTGGCACAACACTCTTGCTTAAAAGCTTAGAGTGACACACTTAACAGACAACTTAAGAACTCTAGACCAATGCAATCATACGACAGATCATTGCTCGGTTTACAAGTATTCCTAAGACACACAAATACACGTGAAGAACATAATTCTTCACTCACAAATACACGTTCTCTAAAACCCTATCAAGAACCCCTTTCAAATAGGATTGTTACTTCTGTATATATACGCAGCATACAGTCCTTGGGCCTTAGTGAAGAAATTAGGTTTACCCACGATAAACCTCTCTTTATGAAACTGCGCACGTTCAATTTGGTCAGGGGCATTCCATGTTATCCTCAGTAATTCCTACTATGTCGCCTGAGATAACTAGGCTTCCTAAAATGTTTCCTGAAGTATAGCCTGAGCTAATACCAGAAACTAAAACTTGTGTGCCCTGATGTCATACGCTTGATGTCATAACATTCAGCATGACATCCAACATACTTGACTCTTAGCTATTCAAAGTTACCCTGCTGAATACTCATTATGTATGTCATAACATCAGTCATGACATTCATACATCCATCAATGTTTTGCCATAAATGCAGCCAATCAAAAACATCTACATATGTCATGTGCTTTAGGTTATAAAAGAAATGCTGGTTAGAGTAGGGGAGGAAACAGGTAGGCCCTTTAAAACTGCAGAAAAGACAAAGTCCTTAGGGACTTCTTTTGGGGCTTCTGAGCCAATGGTTCCTCTATCAGGCCTTGTCAAGACTCATAATATTAGTTTTGATGACCTTGTGAAAGCCCAACTTTTGAAGGCCCAATCTCTTAATCCTCTGTGATGGACCGTTTGGATATAAGTGGTGAAAATTATTCTAGGGTGTAATATCCCAAATTTTGCCCTAAGATTTGTCGTCGCATTTCATTGCATTTAATCAATTACTAACAAATTTGTGTAGTCGTTTGACTTTTTGCAGGTAAATATCATATGGCATGCATTTTTTTTCTAAAAAGTAAAAATGGTACAATTGGCAAGAGGACATGTGTAAGGAGTTGTGAGTGTGAGAGGTTGAGAGTTTGAATCTCACCTTTGTCACTTTTTGTTTTTTTATTATTTTTATTCTAAATTTTTCTATCTTTCATTAAAAAATAACAAAAATAGTTTTTTATTATTATTTAATTATTATTTTCGTATTTTAATTAAATCATTTTTTAAAATATTATTTTTTTTCACCTTTTTCTAAATTATTCATAAAAATATCCAAAAAATCATAAAATAAAAAATATTGAAAAATATTTTGTTCTTTTTATAATATTTTTGATTTTAGAAATCAATAGGATTATTAGTTTTTATTTTAAGTTTATTTTAATTATTTTAAATTATTTAAATTTTATTTTTTTTCTTAACTAATTATTTAGTTTGGGCTTTAAAATGGGCTTTAGGGACATTATTGACAATTTGGTGTTAACCCTAATTTGTTCCCTATATATACATGTGTTGCTTTGTTGAAAAGGGGGAGAATGAAAAAAACCTAAGAGGAGTGAGTGCCGTTTACCGTTATTTATTTTTCTTCATCCATTACTATTGTTTCTTTTTCTTCATCGTTTACCGTTATTTCTTTTCCTTCATCTATTACTGTTGTTTCTTTTTCTTCATCTTTTACCGTTATTTCTTTTTCTTCATCTATTACCGTTATTTCTTTTCTTCATCTATTACTGTTACGTTTATATATATATATATATATATATATATATATATATATATATATATATATATATATATATATATATATATATATATATATATATATATATATATATATATATATATATATATATATATATATATATATATATATATATATATATATATATATATATATATATATATATATATATATATATATATATATATATATATATATATATATATATATATATATATATATATATATATGTAATTTTTAAATTGTTAGAGTTTATATATATAAGATTAATTTTTGATCGAATTATGTCGATACGATGTTTGCACATTTGTGTGCATAACGCGTGACATTTGTGTTAGTTCGATCTGGTTGCGATGATCGCATTTTTGTGTGAGCAATAATACTGTTTTTTTTTGCTTAATTTCTTTTTCTTTGCGATAAATTTCGTTTCGTCCGATTTAGATCTGGTTGCGATGAGCGCAGTTCTGCTTTAGCAACATTGTTGGGTTATTTGGCACATTTAAAATTTATTATTGCTTTATTATTATTATTATTATTAGTATTATTATTATCATTATTTATTATTATTATCATTATTATTGTTATTACTATTATTATTATTATTATTGTTATCATTAATTTATTAAAACTTGTTATAATATAAAAATCTGTTTTTTAAAATAAATAACATTAACATCTTTTCCAAATTAATATGAAAACCTATTATTTTTTAAGAAAAACTTTTTTTTAGATAAATTTAAAATAATAACTAAAATCTTTTTTTAAAATAATAACTAGAACCGTTTTTTAAAAAATATATAATAATAACATTAAATCTTTTTTTTTAATAAAACCTTTTTGTTAGATAATTAAATTAAGACTATTTTTGAATTTTTTTTTAATAATATTAAAACCTCTTTTTTTAACTTAAATCAAAAGCTTTTTTATATATCACAAATAAACAACAAAGAATATCTATAACTTTCGCACTTCCGTTTCATAACTCACCTGATTACTGTGTGACTCTGTCTACTAACCTTGTGTATTCAATGTGCAGCTTGTTACGTTGCTATTAGTTATTTTAATGTGTTTTTCAATTCAAGTTGTATATAATTGTATCCGTTTCTCATTTGTAACCTCGCGAACCAACAATCGCGTTTACTTTCTGCATTTTATTTCCGTTTGTATGATTTAAATTTCTCACACTTTCATCACTATTATTTCTGTCACATCACACCTCCGAAGGATTAGGTCTAGCCGTTTGGCCGCCATGCCAATAGTCCTCAAACCCTCAAATTTCACACATTCAATTTCAAACCCTCAAAACTACAAACTACAAACCCTAATTTTCACAAATGCCTCGCCGCAGGCAAAATTACCATGTTACCCCTAGCATTAGGTCAAAGAGCCGCCGCGCTCATTTTAGGGTTTCCCGCCGTGGAATCCCTAATTTAACCCTAATTACAACTTAACAATTCATAACGTAGAGATCGGAGTTTAAGACTCCATGTAAGCGTGTCCTTAAGATGCGTTTATTCCCCTTGAGACCTTGACCACAGTCGAGTGTTCTTTAACCTCCCTTGAGAGGGGAACTACAGTTACTCTGATTCCATTCCCGTAAGGATATGTAGGCACAAGATGTGATGTCTTGCCGAGTAAACTTAGAATTAACCCCTAGGTATTTTTTAATTTTCAATCCTTTGTATATACCCTAAAGTAAAATAATTAATGAAATAAATAAAAAAAATAAACAAAAGGTTCCCGTAGAGTACTACGGAAGTTTAGGGTGTTAATACCTTCCCTAAATTTAACCAACCCCCGAACCTTAGATCTCTCTCTTTTAGGTTTTTCCTTTCTTTAACCTTTCCTTCAGATAAATCAAAGACCGGTTGTAAATGAATTAAGATTCAAGTTAATCAATAGCTTGACATCCAAATTTCACCGCAACAGAAAATGGCGACTTCACTGGGGAGTCCTAATTTTTGAGGGTTATCCCTATCTTGTTTATTTTTCTTCATATATTTGTTTCATTAATATTTTTACTCATTTGTATATACGTTGTTCAGGGTACCTGCTTGGGAGTTACTGTGTTGTGAGATAAGTCCTACACCCGGACTTGAGTGACATTATTATAGGATGTTGATATATTCGACGAGGCTTATAGGGAGTGAGTCCCGACTAAGCTAAATCGAGAATCACCGCTCAGTTGAGACACTTTCGAAAATGGTTCGGTTGATCGAGTGTAGTCGTGAAAATTTTTACCGTTATCGATTGGAGTCTGTGATACTGGAAACCGTAGTACCTTTACACCATCTTGGCCTTATCTAGGACGTAGTGCGGGAACTATGTGGGAGCAGTCCTACAATGGTTGCTACGCGATGCTACACTCAAAAGAGGTTCTCTTGAGAATATTATCGGCCCCGAGTCAGTCGGGAAGTCGATAATATCCGAAAGATGGACTGATGACTTTGGGCACTGATTTAGAACCCTTGTTCTGCAGGTACAATTAACCTATAGTACTTACCTTTTGGGAAGGGTAGACCTTAACTCCATACACTGTCCTCTAACCTAGGACCTTTGTGTGTGTATTTGTGCTTTGCATCCATAAAGCATCATATCATTTCTAGTTTCAAGGAATTCAATGGTCCTTTGCAAATTCAAAAAGGTCCTACATTTTAGAGTAAAAAAAAAATTCTTTCTAACTTTCTTAAAAAGCAATATTCGAAATCGACCGTTGAAATTCTTGAAACCATTGCATGGCATTAGCATCACATTTTTGCATTGCATTTATCCCCCAGTTTCTCCTTCTTGGTCCTATCGTCTTCTAGTGTACCTTTGAGTCATCAAGCTGATTCCTCGACACAGATATCAGACCAGAAACGGAACAGGAGTCACTTTGATCCTATTCTCATGACTTATACAGAGCTATATCCTGACTTAGTCCGGCAAGGACTGATTACTACAAAGGCTTTACCACCTCCTCTTAATCCTCCGGCTGGATTTAGGGCTGATCTCCATTGTGCTTCCCATGAGGGTGCCCCAGGCCATGACTTGGAGCATTGTTTTGCATTGAAGGCTAGAGTATGTGAATTGGTTAGAACTGGAATACTTGATTTTACAGACAGTCATCCGGATGTTCAGAAAAATCCCTTGCCAGTACATCAGAAATGAAGTTTTGTCACTAGGCCTTTTGTTTCTCGTTGTTTGCACTTTCCTTATTTTGTTTAAGTTGTTTGCTTTTAATTATGTTTGTACTTTCATTAATGAAATAAGCATTGCGACTTTTGATTCAATTCATTTCAGTCCATTTATTTGCATCTTTATGCTTTATTTTTCAAATGTTTACTTCTTGTCCAAAATTTTGATATGCTAAGATCGGAGGGAGGATGACGAAAACGTTATACCCATAATTGCTGTCAGTATGCTTTCAATCAAACCTTGTTGACGATGTAAGGCATTGTTTCAATTCCCAAACACTGGAGAAATAAGGAGGTTAATCCCTCGTTACCCCCTTCGAGCCTAGAAGTTGGAGTTTCTTTCGTTACAAAAAACCCACAATTTTAACCTTGGGATGGGTAGTTCTTAGTTAACTTGGTTGTGTGTTCATACGATACACCTTTCATTAACAAATTTTCCTTCGCACACGTCAAACAAGTGTCGAAGATGTTTTCTAATCAAAAGGTCGATGATGGTTCACCGTAATCATTAAAATCAAACAGTCACTTTCCTTCACACAAAAAAATAATATAAAAAAATCAAAAGAAGTCCGCTAAGTCAAAACCTATGAAGGAGACTTAGGCAAAACTGGGGCATCCCGCTGACTGTAAACTCTAAAATAAACAGTTCAGGCAAAATTTAGGGATAATACAAAGAGATTTTTAAATCCTTATCTTGAAAATCCTCAATGTCAAAACAATCAAATGTTATAGGGGAGTAATGGCTGCCTTTTCATAGGTCCCTTTGACTTCTGAGTCATCATTGCTACGATCAATGAAATCCCTAACTTATGGGAACCTGAATGCATAGTATGAGTTAACTGAGCATAGGACTGAAGATCATCACGTAGATTGGGTGGGTACAAATAAATTTTGAGCCTTTATCTTTTGTTTCATAAACCGTGAACCAAGCCATATTACAACCCTCAAAAGACCTAACTGAAACAGGGTTATTTTGAAAGTATACTACAACAAGATTGCGTAACCTGACTCCTAAAGATCTTTGTGAATCATTTATTTTGGCAGTACACCTTTGTTTTAAACTTTGAGCGTCTTGAACCGTTGTGTTCTGACTAACGACTCATGTATTTTCCATCTTTCAAAAATAATTTTGATTTCAAAAGTCGCATGAACTTTGCATTACCATGTTTGTAGGAATATTTTTGTTTGCAAACTGGATTTCCTCTAAGGAATTTTCAAACAATGAGAAACTTGGTCAAGTGATCTTATCGGGGGCAAGTTCCTTTTACATCCTGTCAAAGAATCAGTTCAAGATTTGTTCAAGAAAATATCTTCTCAGATTTGGTTTATCCAGAGAATTGTTCAAGACTCAGACTGGGGCAAGCCCTCCGAGGATACAGCAAAACAATCGATTCCACGAATCAGACAGCTGAAGCAATTATCAGTTCATTTGACCTGGGGCAGTTTACTTGCATAATCCCTAAGCAGTTATTCATCATTCCTACAGTGACTATCAACTTGATACAGTTTAACAGAATGACAGTGATCTCCGTGTTGAGGAATCAGTCCTCCAGTTTTGTCATCTCACCAAAAGAGTCGAGCCTTGTCGTCGACGTCTGCATTTGCATTTGATCATATGTCATAGCATAATTCCCATACATGTGCATATCTTGGGTGCTTTATTCCCCATTTACATTTCTATCTTGGGTGCTTTACTCCCCATTTACATTTCTATCTTGGGTGCTTTATTCCCCATTTACATTTCTAGCTTGGGTGCTTTACTCCCCATTTACCTCTCTATCTTGGGTGCTTTACTCCCCATTTACATTTCTAGCTTGGGTGCTTTACTCCCCATTTACATTTCTATCTTGGGTGCTTTATTCCCCATTTACCTCTTTATCTTGGGTGCTTTACTCCCCATTTACATTTCTAGCTTGGGTGCTTTACTCCCCATTTACATTTCTATCTTGGGTGCTTTACTCCCCATTTACATTTTTATCTTGGGTGCTTTACTCCCCATCTACATTTTTATCTTGGGTGCTTTACTCCCCATTTACATTTCTATCCTGGGTGCTTTACTCCCCATTTACATGTCTATCTTGGGTGCTTTATTCCCCATTTACATTTCTATCTTGGGTGCTTTACTCCCCATTTACATTTCTATCCTGGGTGCTTTACTCCCCATTTACATGTCTATGTTGGGTGCTTTACTCCCCATTTACCTTCTATCCTTGGGTGTTTTATCCCCCATGTACCTTTATCCCGGGTGTTTTATTCCCCGTTTACCAGATATTCCTGGGTTTACCTAACATCATGGTGTTTTATCCCCCATGTACCTTTATCCCGGGTGTTTTATTCCCCGTTTACCAGATATTCCTGGGTTTACCTAACATCATGGTGTTTTACCCCCATTTACTTTTTTTTCCCTGAGGTCGTGTTTTACTCGCGTCTTACCTTGTGGTCAAAATTTATTTACATGGCATCATGGGTGTTTTATCCCCATTTGCGTTTTTCTCCTGAGCTCGTGTTTTACCCGCGTCTTACCTTGCAGACAATTTCTAATTTACTTGGCACCTATCAACAATTCTGTGTCGTGTCTATCCGACGTTCTTCCAGATATGACATGTCTTCTTCCCTAGTGCAATTCCTCGGTGGGTCGTCCCCTGTGACGTTGTTTCGTCTGTATCCGTGCATTTGTCATTTTCATCATACGCATCATATCAGATTTATATTATATTTAGCATTATAGTTCGTTTTGTTTTGTCCATATCATTGCATAACACTGCGTCTAAAGGCAAAATTTTCGGTTATCTGTATTTAAATCCCTCCACCACGATTTCTCGAGTCTCCGTTGCTCGAATCACCCGGTGAAGTTATTTAAATAGGGGCAACTATAATACCCCAAATTTTGCCCTAAGATTTGTCGTCGCATTTCATTGCATTTAATCAATTACTAACAAATTTGTGTAGTCGTTTGACTTTTTGCAGGTAAATATCATATGGCATGCATTTTTTTTCTAAAAAGTAAAAATGGTACAATTGGCAAGAGGACATGTGTAAGGAGTTGTGAGTGTGAGAGGTTGAGAGTTTGAATCTCACCTTTGTCACTTTTTGTTTTTTTTATTATTTTTACTCTAAATTTTTCTATCTTTCATTAAAAAATAACAAAAATAGTTTTTTATTATTATTTAATTATTATTTTGGTATTTTAATTAAATCATTTTTTAAAATATTATTTTTTTTCACCTTTTTCTAAATTATTCATAAATATATCCAAAAAATCATAAAATAAAAAATATTGAAAAAAATTTTGTTCTTTTTATAATATTTTTGATTTTAGGAATCAATAGGATTATTAGTTTTTATTTTAAGTTTATTTTAATTATTTTAAATTATTTAAATTTTATTTTTTTTCTTAACTAATTATTTAGTTTGGGCTTTATAATGGGCTTTAGGGACATTATTGACAATTTGGTGTTAACCCTAATTTGTTCCCTATATATACATGTGTTGCTTTGTTGAAAAGGGGGAGAATGAAAAAAACCTAAGAGGAGTGAGTGCCGTTTACCGTTATTTATTTTTCTTCATCCATTACTATTGTTTCTTTTTCTTCATCGTTTACCGTTATTTCTTTTCCTTCATCTATTACTGTTGTTTCTTTTTCTTCATCTTTTACCGTTATTTCTTTTTCTTCATCTATTACCGTTATTTCTTTTCTTCATCTATTACTGTTACGTTTATATATATATATATATATATATATATATATATATATATATATATATATATATATATATATATATATATATATATATATATATATATATATATATATATATATATATATATATATATATATATATATATATATATATATATATATATATATATATATATATATATATATATATATATATATATATATATATATATATATATATATATATATATATATATATATATATATATATATATATATATATATATATATATATATATATATATATATATATATATATATATATATATATATATATATATATATATATATATATATATATATATATATATATATATATATATATATATATATATATATATATATATATATATATATATATATATATATATATATATATATATATATATATATATATATATATATATATATATATATATATATATGTAAATTTTAAATTGTTAGAGTTTATATATATAGGATTAATTTTTGATCGAATTATGTCGATACGATGTTTGCACATTTGTGTGCATAACGCGTGACATTTGTGTTAGTTCGATCTGGTTGCGATGATCGCATTTTTGTGTGAGCAATAATACTGTTTTTTTTGCTTAATTTCTTTTTCTTTGCGATAAATTTCGTTTCGTCCGATTTAGATCTGGTTGCGATGAGCGCAGTTCTGCTTTAGCAACATTGTTGGGTTATTTGGCACATTTAAAATTTATTATTGCTTTATTATTATTATTATTATTAGTATTATTATTATCATTATTTATTATTATTATCATTATTATTATTATTACTATTATTATTATTATTATTATTGTTATCATTAATTTATTAAAACTTGTTATAATATAAAAATCTGTTTTTTAAAATAAATAACATTAACATCTTTTCCAAATTAATATGAAAACCTATTATTTTTTAAGAAAAACTTTTTTTTAGATAAATTTAAAATAATAACTAAAATCTTTTTTTAAAATAATAACTAGAACCGTTTTTAAAAAAATATATAATAATAACATTAAATCTTTTTTTTTTTAACAAAACCTTTTTGTTAGATAATTAAATTAAGACTATTTTTGAATTTTTTTTTAATAATATTAAAACCTCTTTTTTTAACTTAAATCAAAAGCTTTTTTATATATCACAAATAAACAACAAAGAATATCTATAACTTTCGCACTTCCGTTTCATAACTCACCTGATTACTGTGTGACTCTGTCTACTAACCTTGTGTATTCAATGTGCAGCTTGTTACGTTGCTATTAGTTATTTTAATGTGTTTTTCAATTCAAGTTGTATATAATTGTATCCGTTTCTCATTTGTAACCTCGCGAACCAACAATCGCGTTTACTTTCTGCATTTTATTTCCGTTTGTATGATTTAAATTTCTCACACTTTCATCACTATTACTTCTGTCACATCACACCTCCGAAGGATTAGGTCTAGCCGTTTGGCCGCCATGCCAATAGTCCTCAAACCCTCAAATTTCACACATTCAATTTCAAACCCTCAAAACTACAAACTACAAACCCTAATTTTCACAAATGCCTCGCCGCAGGCAAAATTACCATGTTACCCCTAGCATTAGGTCAAAGAGCCGCCGCGCTCATTTTAGGGTTTCCCGCCGTGGAATCCCTAATTTAACCCTAATTACAACTTAACAATTCATAACGTAGAGATCGGAGTTTAAGACTCCATGTAAGCGTGTCCTTAAGATGCGTTTATTCCCCTTGAGACCTTGACCACAGTCGAGTGTTCTTTAACCTCCCTTGAGAGGGGAACTATAGTTACTCTGATTCCATTCCCGTAAGGATATGTAGGCACAAGATGTGATGTCTTACCGAGTAAACTTAGAATTAACCCCTAGGTCTTTTTTAATTTTCAATCCTTTGTATATACCCTAAAGCAAAATAATTAATGAAATAAATAAAAAAAATAAACAAAAGGTTCCCGTAGAGTACTACGGAAGTTTAGGGTGTTAATACCTTCCCTAAATTTAACCAACCCCCGAACCTTAGATCTCTCTCTTTTAGGTTTTTCCTTTCTTTAACCTTTCCTTCGGATAAATCAAAGACCGGTTGTAAATGAATTAAGATTCAAGTTAATCAATAGCTTGACATCCAAATTTCACCGCAACATAGGGGAAGTGTCATATCCAAGAGAGATAGTTATTCTTTAAAATTATGCCCCGTTTCCCTTTGTCATGATGCTGATAATCATGAATCGTCTCAAGTCTTCGAGGATCCGGCGACATGGAATGATCTACTTATTACATCTCAAGCATTCAAGGAGCCTGCAGATTTAGTCGTGGGTTGTTCTCTTGCGAATAATCTGAAGAGGAGTGACTCTGATTCTTTTCCATCCAAGGTTCGAGGAGGCAATATTATCCTTATGACTGAGAATTTAAAGGCTTCTAAGCAGGTAACCCAGTTTGGTGAGCCTATTGTTAGGTGTTTCTATGTTACTGACCTTGAGGTTAATTAAGGAAACAAGAGGTTTTGGGATAGTATGGATTCTAAGGAATCTAAGAAGGTTTGGAAGATCATATCTTCTTTAGGGATCTCGGGGGAAGGTCGTGATGATTGTTTATTGATCAAATTAACAAGATGGAGGTCAGGGATAAAAGATATAAAAATAAGATGAAGGAAGTTATTATGGTGCCCAAATAAATGTGATGTCTTTCAACATTAGAGGGGGAAGAAACTTAATCAAGAGGAAGAGAGTTTCTCATATCATCCAGACTGGTAAGATGGACGTTGTGTTTATTCAGAAAACTAAAATTGGTGCTTTGAACGATAGTTTGGTCGCTTCGTTGTGGGGTGGTCTGCATTTGGTTCTTCTGGTGCGTCTGGGGGTATTGTTATTATGTGGAAAAAGGATTTCTTTTTTCCTTTGTTCGGCTTTAAGGGATTCGGCTTTGTGGGCGTTAATGCTATTTGGAAGGGAGTTGTGTACTTCTTTGTGAACGTGTATGCTCCCTGTAATCTAGTGGCCAAGAGAAGGTTATGGGGTAAATTAGCAAATATTAAGGAGAAATTCAATAGAGGAGAGTGGTTAGTGGGTGGCGATTTCAATGCCATGAGGTGCAATTCGGAGAGGAAGGGTGTTCGTGTCGAGGGTAGTAGAGGTGAAATAGAGGGTTTTAATCAGTTCATAGCTTAGATTGATTATATATATATCCCATGCACTGGAGGAAGGTTCACTTGTTATAATAGAATGGGGTCTGCGATGATTCGTATCATCAGGTTTCTCATTTTTGATGATGTAGATGCACAATGGGAAATTGTTGGTCAACATATTGTAGATATAGACATCTCTGACCATAGTCCTATATGTTTACGAGCTAATACTGAGGATTCGGGTCCAAAGCTGTTCATGTTCAACAACTGTTGGATTATTCAAGCGGAATGTGTTAAATTTGTCAGAGATGAATGGAAGGCGATGGAGGTTTCAGGTAGAGGGGATTTTGTGTTGAAAGAAAAGCAGAGACTTTTGAAGATTAGTTTGAAGAGATGGAATGCTGAGATTTTTGGTTGGCTAGACCTGAAATTGTTCGAAGATTTCAACGAGCTTAATGATTTAGACGTTCAAGCCAGTTGCTTCATTGGGGATTCTGACACTGATTTTGTCTCAAAAAGGGAGGAAGCTTTGAATGAAGTTTGGAAGCATTTTCGTATGAAGAAGAATCTTTGAGGCAGAAGTCTAGGGCCCTATGTTTAAAATATGGGGATTTAAATTTGAGCTTCTTCCATAGAGTTATGCGTGGCAGATTTAGAAAGAACTTTATTTCCTTTGTTGATATAGCAAATGGCAGAAAGGAAGGTGTGGTGGACGTAAAGAGAGAGGTTCGTAATTACTTCTTGGAGACTTTTAAAGATTCCTTTGGTACTAGATTGGTTCTTAGCAAGATTGAGTTTGGTTGTCTATCTGATCACGATAGTTTATCTCTGAAGGCTGAGTTCACAATCGAAGAAATTAAGGACGGATGTGGAGCTGCAATGGGTCCAAAAGTCCTAGGCCTGACAGTTTTTCTTTCAAGTTTCTATAGCATTGTTGGGAGATTGTGCAATTACATTGTGCATTTTGTTCAAGACTTTTATGCTAGGCCGGTTTTGACCAAAGTTGCTATGGCTTCCTTTATTACTCTTGTCCTTAAAGTAGTGAATTCTCAGAAGCTTGTAAATTATAGACCGATATGTTTGGTGAGCATTTTCCAAAAGATTTTTCGAAGATCCTGATAGCCCGTCTGGAAAAGGTGATTAGTTGTTTCATTTCTCCCGAACAAAGTGCCTTTGTGGCTGGTAGAAGTATGTCTGATGTAGTGGTCGTGGTCAGTGGAATCTTAGGCTTATCAAAGCGTTCGAAGAAGGAATGTATGGTGTTGAAGGTGGATTTCAAAAAAGTTAATTAATATGTATGAATGTTAATTAAGGAAGAAGACCCTTAAATAAAGCAACTTTGTTGAAGGAAAAATAATATTTTAATTTCATACGACGACAAATAATCAGCTAAATAACAAGCAAAACATATAAAAGGTCGTTCATAAATTGTGGGCAGCAATGCCTTAGTGTACTCTGTTAGAAAGTATTTTGCGGTAGTGTGTTATCGTATCCATAGGAATTGAAGAGAATATTGATGCTTGTCGTTTAACGGTTTAATGACTTAAGAAAAAGGGGGGGTTTTATAATGGTTTCAATTTCGTAACATAAGTTTGCAAGAATTAAAATAGAATAAAAGTCGGTCTAAGTTTGATAAAAGCATGTCAAGATTGAGGTTCGCTAGTCCGTCCTAAACGTATCCAACTAATCAAATATGTGAACAAAGTGCTAACAAACATAACCGCGTATCCTCGCAAAAATGTTCATCTCTAAAGCGATTTCGTGAATGTTATTGTTTCGACCGTTAAATGATCTCTCTAAATAACAATCGAAACAATAATCATTAAGATCAATACAAAGCGGATATCAACTTTCAAACCTATCTCTAGGATTTGTATAGTTGATAGACGAAGATATTAGGTCAAGACTTGGAAAGTTCATGTCTAAAGCAATCCAAACCATAAATGTACAAATAGTAGAAAATAACTTCATCTACATTGATTATAACATTGTTCACATAAAAGAGATTAAGAAGAATACATAAAATATGAACTAACTACTCCTAACCTTGACAAGAGAGGGGTTTAGCCACTCATTTCCATGATAGCTTGAGCAACAAGTTTCGGAAGAAGGTTGATCAACATCTGAGTCGAATAATTGAGAATGGATGGGAATCCAGCTTCTTTTGGTGAAATATTTCTAAGAGATGATGAGAAATGAAATAAAGGGTTTCTAGGTCAAAAAAATCCTCTCAAATTCAAGTACAAGAAAAAAGATATTTTTTATAAAAAGTATCCCATGCTACTTAGAGAAGGGTCACCTGAGCTATGATGTTCGCTAGGTGAACAAGGTGGTTCGCCTAGAGAACCCCAAAAGTGCCACCTGAAGTGCCTGTGCCCCGTGGACTCTCCGCAGACAAGTTTCTAAAAGTTCGCTAGGCGAGTAATCCTTCGCTTAGCGAAGCCTTCGCTGTGAACTTCGCCTAGCGAGTTTAAGGCCCTTTCCTTGCTGTTTTAAGTCTGGGAGTGTTCACTGGTTACTCATTGCTTCTTCGCCTAGCGAGCGCTTCGCTGCCTCCCTCGCCTAGCGAGTTTATGGCCCTCTCCTTTCTGTTTTGGATTCTTGGCCTTCGCTACATAGTTCGCCTAGCGACCTTTGTGAAGTTTTGGAGGGAGCTTTGCTGGCCAGTTCGCCTAGCGAACTTGCTGATGTTTGTTTGCTGTCTTGGTTTCCTTGCCATATTTCTTGTGTCATAATTCTCACTATTTCATGCCAAATTCCTGCACAATAACACAAAAATTAAAGGTATCAAGATACTTTCACACAAAGTTGCAAACCAACCAAAGCAAGAGTGATTTTGAACACTTTCTTGACAAAAAAGTAGTGAAGATGCCCACATTTGATAGCTCAAATAAGCACAATTGGGCATCTAACAACTCTCCCCAACTAGAATCTTGCTTGCCCTCAAGAAAAGTATGCCTCTTGATGAAGAAGAGGATTTGCCTAAGAAAAATATTTCTCCGAAATTGAATCAAATGGATCAAACACAAGAATTTATGCTAGACACAAGTTCCCAATGGTTAGAATAAAACAACACACAAGAACTAAATTCTTAAAGAAATGAAAAACATATATCAATCAACAACAATGTTATCCTGAATGAATCACCCTATCTCTCCTCTTCGAATAAGGATTGAAGAAATTACGCGTTTGCAACCACGGGGACAATTTCACTCTCAAACAAACAATGCTAAAATCAATTCAATTCATACAACATCTAACAATTATAAATGAAAATATGGAAGCAAGAAGATCACTAAGATCTTTTCCGGTTGTAGCTTGGTCGGGTTTACAAACAAGGGACATATCTAAGGCCATTGAAATGAAATTGTCGATGCAAAAGAGACATTCATTGTACAAGTTATTCACACATCCCAACTTCATTCCACTTGTTCTCATTTGAAACCTTCCCAACTCTTATTTCACAACTTATTTTTGTTTTTCACTATTTTTCTTCAAAGCAAGCATTTTTTCTCTCTTTTTTTTTACATTCATATTCACATAACAAATTTTCTTTTCTTTTCAATGCTTGCTCGGTTTTTTAAGAGTTGTGGCAACCTACCAAATTTCATTTCCGGTCTCCCCAACATATCTTTTACTTAAACCTCAAGTGAATGCTCATAATTTTTTTAAGGCAAAAAGAACAATTAACATCAAATTCCGGGGTTCATGAAAAAAAAAGTTTTTGGAATCTCGCACAATTTAAAGCAGAGATTCATACTATTTAGGCTCAAGGGGTTTACGAATACTCTCTGCTCACGGGTAAGTTACTTTTGGAACTGGTTGTGCTCGATAAAAACAAGTGTCGTGATCATTTCTAATTGATTCCACAAATTCACAATAATAAAAGACAAAGCATGAATCAAATGAATCAACATAGTTTATTAGAATCCAGCATTTAGTGTACAATGGAGGTTTCCTCACAATTTGTGGTTCTAAGTCCTAGGTGAACCATTCATTCAACAATGTTGCAAAAAGAACAATATTTATTTATGAAAAGATTAAAGTTCTTAATGCATTCTAAAATTCTAACCAAAGGTAACCATGTACCTTAGCATTATTCGCTTGTTTATTTTTATCATTGCCATCCAAACTCGAATGCACCTTCATTGGATACTTCTTTTTGGATAGCAACCAACCTAGAAGTTTCGACAGCTCAACAACCAGAAAATTATTAAAAATCACTTAAAAGAAACCAAATAATCTAAACATAAAAATTTAACATTACTTCAAACAAAATAAAATGTGCATGGGAGAAAACCACCCCAAAATAGTACACAACCCAAATATCTGGAATAACAAAACATAATATCCGAAACATAAAGCAATACATAAAGCAATACATAAAGCAATAAAATCAAAAGATCAAAGACTTAGTCCTCTTCGGACTCAGTCTCTTCCACAGTCTCGGAACTAGAAGGAGAACCATCATCATCATTCTCATCATCATCAGCATCTACCTCAGCGCCACCATCACCAGAACTAGAAGCACCCGCCCCCTCTCTGAAAACAGGCTTGACCTTAGGCCAGCTCGAGTGTTGTAGGAATTGCTCACGTGTCATCATAGTGCGCTCCACAGAAGGGTCACAACATTGCAGCTGGAGTTCCTGCATAGAATCATAAATATCGATCATGGCACGCTAAGTCGCCGCTATCCAATCCTAATTGTAGTTACACACAGTTTGCTGAAATGGATCAAAACCCTGCGTAAATGTAACACCAGGACCATCAGTAGTCTCGGTATCTATAGCAGATGTACTGGCTCTGAAGTTCTTAGGCTGGAAATACTTGTCCATGTAACGGTCATCGATCGCAACTTGAATAGTCACCTGTCTCCGAGAGGGTAATTTCACCCTCGACTGAACACATAAGGCCATAATGAAACATGGGAAAGCAAGGGGGCAATAAACTCGTGCCCTCACTTTCAGCCCACTCTCTACGACGGACTTCAGCTCATCAGCAAAAATTCAAGCCATGTTAATCTGTACGTTAGTTAGAATTGAGTGAACCAAGTGTGCCACTGGGATCGGCACTGTTGAAGTGTGGGATTCCGACTTGATATTTGTCAAAATAAGCAGCAACACCAACTAGGCTAGAGGTGTCATGTCCTTACGGTGGTACCTCATAGGAACCCCAAATTGGTTCAGCTATACTGTCTTTCCCTCCATCAATATTGCTTCAGAAATGGCATCTGTGTTTCTATGCAGCCTCAAATCACGGTGATAATCGTCAATCTCTTCCTCGCCCAAGGTGAGAGGTCCTCCAAGAACTCTATTGATTGAATCTCTATCAAACACTACCTGTCGCCCTGACACCTTCGTGATCCAGGTAAATGGTTCTTCATCATTCAGAAGTGCATTAGCGTAAAACTCACACACAATCTCAATATTGTAACTATCCGCTAGAGTCACCAATCTATCCCACTTCTTGTAATGGATGAGTCCGATAAACGTTTTGTACTCGCCCTCTGGATGAATCAGAAACCACTTTTCAGGTAGAATTTTGTGTTATTCCAGAGCCATATAGCGTGCGGCTTGTTTCGGACCCACAAAGTGTTATGTGTCATACTGTATCGGTTGAGGACGAGATGTGCTGTCAACTTTCCTCTTTTTCGAAGCACTAAACCTGGACGCCATCTGCAACAACACGGAAGAGAAACAAAAAGTATCCACAAAACAGATAAGTAATCAGAGCAGAAAAATGAAAATCTGTCACATTCACTACTAGATTCGCCTCGCGAAGCCTAGCGAATACTCGCTCCAGGTTTGCCTAGCGAAAGTGCTAGCGAAGGTTGCAGGTTTTTGTTTTCCCCCACTATTTTCAACCAAAATCCAGTCAATCCATTTGTTTTTCATCAATATTCAAGAACCATAATATTTGGCACATTAAGAACAGTATTACAAAGACACGCAACCCTAATTCTATAGATCTATAACTCACCCACATGGTTTTTTTTCAAGAAATTTAGAGCACTCAATTAAAGAAAAATAGAACAGATACATACCTGATTGAATAGAGTGGTTGGGTTGTTGAGGCAGTGAGAAGAGAACTAGGGTTTTCAAGGAATCACCAATGATGTGAGTGAGATTGTAGTGTGGCAAGTGCGAAAGTGAACAGAAACCCTAAGAGTCCTTCAAACTATCACCAAAACAAACAAAATGGTTTTTTGGCCCAAATAGGTGGCCCACTGAATTGAAATAAAATAACCTGTTTCGCTCTGTTCGGCTAGCAAATGTCCTAGCGAACATGTTCGCTATTGTCTTCGCCTAGCGAAGGTGCTAGCGAACATGTAAGGTTTTGGGTTTTTAAACAAACAATGCACAACATAACTCAGCCAAGTTCCACCACATCAAGCACCAAATTCAAACAACAGAAAACAATAAATACTTACAATGTTGAGGTGCCTCCCAACAAGCGTTTTTTTTAACGTCATTGCAGCTCGACGGTCGGATGCAATCACAAATTGCCGAACATGTCTATCAACTCCCTCTCCATCATAGGAGGTTGCACTCTAGCAGCTAATTCACACCATCTCTGGGTGTACTCTTTGAAGCATTCATTATTCCTCTGAGATAAATTCTGTAGCTGGACCCTTTTTGGTGTTAGATCATTGTTGTACTGGTAATGCTTAACAAACGCCTCAGCCAAATACCTCTAGCTTCGAATGTTAACTGGCTCTAGCCCCATGTACCATTCCAGGGACAGACCAGAAAGATTATCCTGGAAAAAGTGCATAAGCAGCTTCTTATCGTCAGAATAGGCGGACATCTTGCGGTAGTAAGAACGAAGATGAACCCTCAAACAGGTTGTTCCCTTATACTTATCAAAGTCCGGTACTTTGAACTTCAGAGGAACCTTCGAATCTGGAATCAGCCCCAAATTTTCCATATCCAACCTCATAGAATTCTGATTCTCATAACTCTTCATCTTTTCCTCGAGCAACTTAAATCTCCTGTCTGCGTCAGACGGCAGACCAACACCAACATCTCTCATAGAGAACACATCCTCTTGATCATCTTCCTCCCACTAAGGGGCAACATTCCCGTACAAAGCACACGTGGGTCCGGAAATATGAACTCATGTCAGATTTCCTCCGCCCGGAGGGATAACAACTGTAGGACCAGTATTAGCATGTGGGGTGACATTGTCAGCAGTAGGAGGTATAACAGCAGTTCCTCCGTGAAGCACACCACTCCAGTCAACCCTAGCAATTAATGGTTGCACCAAAGTTCTCAGCTGCTCTTGGCCATTGGCGACCCCTTGCATCATATCCACGAACTGGGCCATCCTGTCACGGAATTCCTGAAGTTCAGCCTGAATCTGATCCATAATCCTGCGTTGATTTCCCCGAGTAGCGTAGCGATGAATCACTGGGTTGTCAATCCTGGAACAAGCTGAAAAAACCACAGAGATAAGGGTAACGGTTTCGGAGCACCTGTGATGTAAAATGAGAAATGATGGAGTATGCAGACATGTAAATATGCGTTAGGTAAAATTTCCCCTCGATTCTGAGAACCACAAGACAATGGAAAGCCAACAGATAAGCATAGCAAACTCCTCATAAATAAAATGAGAGCCAAGAGTCAATGTATAGCACAACGCTGAATAAAAGAGAATCAAAATGACCTCAGCCAAAAGATCTGGTGATGGTCAAGATACATCATAACAACAAACTACAAAGAGAGAAAACATCAAGTACAATGGCGAGCCTGGAAATCCTCCAACAACTCTCTTGTAACTGCATGATCTGGCATATCTACCAACCCCTAGATGAGAAACTCTATGTGGCTGATGATGACCTGCAAGCTCTGAACATAATCCTCCCAAGCACCTTCACCAAACACATCCTAAAGCTTAGATCTCTTCACATTTGCTCTTGCCTTACAGCCCTCCAAGTTTGCAAGAGCTTCATTCAGTTTATAGTTGCTTTCGCGTCGGCACGAGGATTCAGCTATAACCTTCTCATCTCTCACCTGGATATGAGCCTTCAACTTAGCAATCTGTTTCCGCAGTCCGTCTTCTCGCTCTTTGTTGTTAGTTAAAGTGGCGTTCCATTGGTCATTAAACTTGGAGATCTCTACATATGCTTTATCCAGCTCTTTCTTCTTGGAACTAAGAACATCACTGACGCTCTTCATATCTAAGCCCACATGCTCTTGAGCGTGAATCTTTGCAGTTAGCTCTCTTCTCAACTTTTTCACCAATTCAGTTTGCTTCTTAGATGAAAAAGTGGCTTGATTTCTCTCACTTTGGGACTGAATATCAAAACATCCCATTTCTTCTAACCAACTTGCCTTTTAACTCAGAGGCATATAAATGAAGTGAATTATAAAGCTTAGTCAGATTAGGTTTGTCTTCTGTATGATAAAAAGGCATCTGATCAAGAACAGGAACTCCCAACAACACAAAGAACTCCTCCAAAGTAGGCATCAACACATAACCCGGGAAAGTGAAGCATCTCAACTATGGATTATAGAACTGAAGTAAAGTATGAAGACCTCATAACTCAAACACTAAGGCTTTACATACACAACCCAAGAGCTTCCCATATGACTTCATGAAATCTTCCATCACATTATGGTCAGCAACAAAAATCAAACTGAGCAGAGGTGCTATGTCAGGAGTAGGAAACTTGTACACAACAGTCTTCTTCAAACTAGGCTCCATGTCAGAAAAGGAATAAGCTCACTAGAATCGAGAGGAAAATATACACCTGCAACATAAATACATGTCAATGTTAAATGCAAATGAAAATGCAAATGCCACAGGGGATCAAGATTGTTATGCTGTTGACTGAGAAGAACCAGCGCTTCACTTCAGCGAGAACACAACATTGATATAAGGAACCACTGTCTCAAGATCAAAAGTTCATACTGACGAGAAAACTTGGTAGGTTAAAGGTCAAAGTTTCCTGCATAACCCTCCCCACTCACAGGTGTTGCACCCCAAAATTTGCTTAACCTGTTCTTAACTTGGTTTATGTTTCATTTCATTTCATTTTGTTCTAGCATTTGCATTGCATAACATATTTCATTTTACAGGGGATCAAGAGTTTGTGAATAGCAAGAGAGGACTTCTCAGAGCATTAGCCTAAGCAAAGGTTGTTACTCAAGCTTGATTGGTCATCAGGACATCTTGAAGTGGTCAATGTCTTGTGAAAGGATAGATGGATGTGTGTGGGTCAGCTCCTAACTTGGAGGCCAAATGAAGAGCATCAGGGGATTTTGAATTCATGATTATGGGTTTGAGATGTTGAGAGAGCTCATTGAGTGTCTTGAGGGTCATTGTGGAGTTTATCTAAGTGTTTATACAAAGTGTGAAAAGCCACAGTTGGGAGTGTTACAATTAGGGTTTTCATCTAGTCAACCCTAAGTCAATTGTGCAATTGAAGGAGATTAAAACTCAATTCAAATTCTCTATGGTCATGGTATGTTGTGTTGAGAGGTCTAATATATCATTTCAAGATCAATTCATCAAGGATCAAGAGTGTGAGAAGTTACTAAATTAGGGTTCTCAGGGTAAAATCCCCTATTTAGTCCCTGACTTCAAGGCCACCTACCTCATGATACAAGTCCCAACTCAACTTTTGGCCAAAATGGAACTTGTATAGCATGTTCTTAGCTTTAATTTGAGTACTATAAGTCCTTTATTGGATTTATAGAACTCAAGTTATGATCCAGACAAGTTACAGGTCATCAGATGAATGTGATTTTCGTCAACAAAAGTCAACCAACTTCCAAGCCATTTTTGACCTAGAAGGATGTTTCTCCTCAACTTTTGGCCAACATGAAAGTTATAGGTCTTGGTCTTAGCTTTCCAAAATGTACTAGTAGTCTTTCATCGGATATGTAGAACTCATGTTATGATGGTTACAAGTCAAGGGTATTTTGGGAAAGTAAGATTACAGGTCATAAAATTATATGTCCATTTCACCAACTTGCACACTTCAAATGGAAATATTTTCAACATGAAACTTGCTCCAAATAGGGCCATTTGCATTACCAAATCCTTTCTTGTCATGGTTGGAGCTTGGATTGAAGATTTGGGTTTTGAATTTCTCATAAAGAAGGCCTAAAATGAGAAATTGAGATTTAATTGATTTTAAACTTTCTCAAGGAAAATTTGTACTTTTTTGAGTGAAAATAATGATCCAAAGACATTGCCATTTTCACATTGGAAATTTGGGGTCTCTAGATTGCCCATTTTCATGGTTTCTTCCTCTTGAAGTAACAAGTTGGAAATCAACCATAAGATCAAAAGCAAGGTTTAATTCTTGGCCCTTTGATCAGCTCAAAGTCATTTGGAGTTGATTTGATCAAAATTCAAGCTGGTGCATTGGAAAAACACACGCATAGCAAGTGGAAAAAGTGTGGAAAAATGAATTTGTGAGTTGGGCTTTAGGACTTGAATTGGAGCACCATTCTCATTTTAACCCAACATATATAAGATCAGAAAACTTTCTAGACCTAGAGAGCTCATTTTGGTGGTGGTTTGGCTGAAATAGAAAGTTGAAAAAGAGAGCACAAATTGAAAATCGTTTTTGGATCTACACACAATTTCAAGCCAAATTTAGTTGATCAAGAGCTTCCTTAAGGCATTTGGAACGTTTCTGGGTGGTTTGTTCAGAGGTTCAGCTCAAGACAAGACCCAGTGGAGGTGCTCCACTAGGTAAATTCGAAATCACCATATCTCTCATTCTAAGCCTTGATTCTGCACCATTTTTGCATTCTTGAGACATAGAAATAATGTAGATCGTTAATGGATAAAATAAACTAGCATTTGGTGTGTTTTCAGTTTGATGCATTTTTCTTGTTATTCGAATTTTGACTTATTCTTGAGCTTTTAGAGCAAATGAGATATGGATTTAAACTCCTT
The DNA here is from genome assembly GCA_963859935.3 of Lathyrus sativus. NCBI lineage: Eukaryota > Viridiplantae > Streptophyta > Magnoliopsida > Fabales > Fabaceae > Lathyrus > Lathyrus sativus. The sequence goes on from OZ012739.1 coordinate 271,925,150, forward strand.
GTGAGTTGTAGATGCATTCTGGAGATTTTGGTTGGCCAATTTTAAGTTTCACAGTTTGTGCACGTTTCACATTTGTCTTCGATTTGGCTTATTCGTTGCTCAAAAATGAAAACCATGGTTGGATTTGAGTTCCCCTTGATCCGTAGATGAGTTTCCACTTAAATTTCATTGGATTTGATGGGGTATAGCATTCTGTTTTATTTGTTTCACTATTCACGGAGGCCGGATAATTGGGGAAGATGACCAGACTTCGTTTCGGCGAGACTGGTTTGCCAGCTTGGTTTAGTTGACTTCTCATTGGAGAAGACAACTTCCCCACCGTTTGATCTCTTTGTTTTGATTTTGGTCCACATGATTAAAACACAAGATGGTTTGTGTTTGACCGTGCAACACTATATCACATATAAAATTTCATTAATTCGTTGGCACAATGTGGTCCACTTGATTATCATACTTTTGATCAGACGTCCCAGGTTGACTGACCATTGTTCACGCCTGTTGACCAACATACACTACATCCTTATTTGTTTGTTCTGAGTTTTGGCACGCTGGGTTGGGCCTGCTTTATGCACCCCCCTTTTGGCCCATATGAGTTTCTGAACTGTATTTATTTACTACTTGCACCACACATTTGTTCTTTTTTCTTTTATTTTGTTTTTATTTTTCTATTTTGTTCTTATTCAATTTAATTCATTTAAAAAATATTCTCCAACTATTAGAATTCATCAAAAATGTGTTTTAGTTACTTTGACTTGTCTTTTATTTTATAGTATTTTTGTTTATTTTTTTATTTTATTTTTCATTTAAAAATGAATTATTTAGTTGGAGAAGTTTATTTGAATTAAATTGTGACATTTTATTTTCTTTTAATTGTTTCTCCTTTTCTCCTTTGGTCCAATGAATGAAAATTGTTCCTCATACTCTTGATGAGTTGAACAAATTTTTAGAACCATTTTGCCCCTGGTTGGTTGACTTTAGGGTTGACTTTTAATGCTTACCTTTTGACCCTCGATTTTCCTATTTCAAAGTGGTACATCTTGAATTCAATTTTCTTTTGATGGTGCTTTGAGAGGATATGGACCTTATGCCTTTGGCTTCTGTTTTCCAACTTGTGTGGTTGTCATGTGCATTTTATTTGGTATTTGTTGAGCTTTTTTCCTAATTTTGAGATGACTTGCAAGTCAAGTCATCTCCAAGGGAGGTTCCCACACACATCTTGACCTAGTTTGACTTGGATATGACACTTTTGGATCCTTTGAGCTTGCAATACCTTGTAATTCATGTTGCTAACATGTTAAGGATGTTTTTGGTTCAATTTTAGGTCATGAAACTTCTTTTTGCTTGCTCATTTGTGTTCATCTTTTGAATCTTTTGATTAGGGTTTCTATGTGAGGCTTTCTTGCCTTTCCTTTGTGCATATGCTTGCTTTCTTTTGTGTTATGTTTTATTTTGCATTTGTGTACTCTCTCCTCATCCTCAATTCTGACCCATGACTTTGGAATGTTATTTAAGGTAGCTTGGTCCCTCCTGAGGAGGAACTTGAAGCTTACCTAAAGTAATGAATCCATGAGGACTTTTTCTCATTGTTTTTGTTACTTGTTTTTGATGCATCTCTCTCCCTTTTCTCTTTGCATTTTCATATGCATGCTTGGTTGAGATGAGCTTGTGGTGGCTACTGCCCCACACATGCTTTCCTCCCACTTTCATTCTATGTGTTCTTGTGCATTTGTGTTTGCATGCTTCATTTAAATTGTTTCCTTTATTGTTTCTTCTTCTTCTTTTGTCTTCCTTCCCTTAGGATTTCTAACCTCTCTTGTTCAAGAGAGGTTATGATAGAAATTAGGGTTCTAACCATGCATGATAACATTAGGTAGAGATCTCCCTTTTGTAATCCCAACTTTAGGTGCACTTTGCATGACAACTTTTAGGGTTGGTCTAGTCCCCCTCTAGTTTGTCCCTTTCTCTTCTCATCTTCAAATAACTTTAATCCACTTAATCAAGGATGACAATTTTTGTACGCTACGAGCCTTAAGCCATTTGGGAAATGATGATTGGGTGGTTGCCTCTCAATTATCTAGAATGTTAGTGTATGTCCTTCGGACGATATACGAAGCATTCGCTCCTAGATCATAGTCTTTAGTGCAACATGAGTTACAAACCATGTTCAAAACATTTCTTCCTTAAAAAACACAAAAACACTTCAAACCTTTTTCACCCTTTGGGGTCTTAAGCATGAAAACCTTTTCATAAACAAGAGTGTTGTTAGCTTTTAGTTCTACCGCAAACGGTAACGCCTAAGTCTCCAATGGTCGAGCTGCATACACCAACTGCTAGAACTATTTGTTAACCCTACTCGGGCCTAAAAACTTTTGAACAACATGTGTTCTCGTTAGCCCGAACTATGTTTGCTCTGATCTTTCATACCAGATGAAAGTACGTAGGCATAAGACGCGATGTCTTAGCGAGCAACCTTCCCCCTTTCTTCAGCCGTAGTTAGGCAAACTACGTTGACTCTGACTTTCCCATTGCACGAGGGAGTACGTAGGCACAAAGCGGCGATGCTCTGGTGAGTCAGTTCTTTCTCCTTTTCTTATGTCCATAAGCCATTAGTGTAGATAGTTTACACACCCTTTTAGATAGACAACACATGCGTGGATCCCGTCGAGTACGACGAACGTGAGGGGTGCTCATACCTTCCCCTTGCGTAACCGACTCCCGAACCTAAGACTTGGTTGCGATGACCTCGTCTTTTCCCGTTTTCTCAAGTTTTTCCAATCGTTTCCTTTCCCCTCTTTGGGATAAATAACGATAGGTGGCGACTCTGTTAGTCATTGATGGCCTCTTTTTTTCGCAGTAGCGATAGCTGGCGACTCTGCTGGGGACAGGAATATCCCCTATGCGAGTCAATCCTAGCGCTCGTGTGTTTTCTTTTGGGTGTTGTCGCTACCGCGAAAATAAGGTGTCGGAAAAACAGAAGAGTCGCCACCTTTCGTTATTTATCCCTTAGAACGGGAAAGGAAACGATCGGGAAAACCTGATGAAAAGGGTATAAGACAAGGTCATCGCCGGGCCTTGTGCCCACAATACAGCAATCAGAAAAAAATATGCTAATATTCTAAGAAAAATAAACTATAATCCTAGAAGAAAAATAGAAAAATAAAACTACAATTATTACAATAAAAATATCCAATACAAAAGAAATAAAAATTGTAAAGGGAAGGGGTGGTACAACAGCTAAACGGGGGGTAAAGCAGCAAAAAACCACCACTGGGCCTTGTGCCCACAATACAGCAATCAGAAAAAAAACAGGGGGGGCGCGTGATAGGCAATGGGAGTGCAGCCTGTAAACGCATGGGCCCAAGGGTTTGTAGGCCCACGATCAGAAAAAACAACAGAGACGGGGGTCTGAAGTGGAAAACATGAGGGTGCACGGTTAGGGAATTTGCTGGGCTCAGGCCCATAATCAGAAAAGAAAAAAGAGAAAAAAAACAGGGGGTATGTTTGGACATGGGGTGTACGGACTAGGAGCTGAAGCAAATTGGGCTTGGCCCATGAAGGCCTTTCCTCTCCCCTTCTCCCAAACCAAACTCTGAAACCCTAGTTTCTTCTCCCCTCAGCTAGAGAAATCAGAGCGAACGTAGTTCGGCTTACTACGGATAACCGGGGTGTTCTCGATCATACAGGAGTGAGAGAAAGGATTGACGATACTAGCATACACATTCTAGCAGTTAGGTATATGCTGCTCGACCATTGGAGACTTAGGCGTTACCTGTTTGTGGTAGAACGAATGTAGTATGTCGGGTTTTCAAAGTACGGGAACCTACGGGTTCTAGAACTACGGTCTGGTCTCGATTGCGCTAGGGCAAGAGAAAGGGAAGATTAGTCGTCAGCGGGAAAGTCTCGATCGCATGACAGCAAGAGAACAAAGAAGTTAGTTGTTAGTGTGCTCGCTAGGATATCGCATCCTATGCCTACATATCCTCGTCTGGTACGAGAAATCAGAGCATTTGTAGTTCTGCCAACTACAGCAAAGGGGAAAAAGGGGAAAGGGAGCTCCCTAGGATATCGCATCCTATGCCTATGTACTCTGGTCTGGTACGAGAGATCAGAGCAAACGTAGTTCGGCGCTACAGGAAATCAAGTCTCGATTGCACAGGGGGAAGAGAAGGGGTCTCAATCGCCTGAACGCGAGAGAAAAGGGTTTCGATCGCACGGGGGCGAGAACAAAGAGGAAGCAGGCCTACGCCTAAACGGGAAGGAACTCGGGACACACACGCAAGAACCTAAGGCGTAGGAGCGAATGCGTCGTTTGTCACCCAAGGGGTACCATACTAAACATTCTAGACGATTGAGTGGAAACCCCTCAACTGTCATTTCCTACGTATCTAACGCCACAGCTCACAACACTCGACGGTTGCACGAAGACTTGAATAAGAAAGATGATGTTGACCGAAGCAGCTCTGTTGGCTCGTGACATGTCACACGGCCAGCCAAATATAAAATCAGATAGCAGAAGAGAAAATAGGAGAGAAATCCACTAACAAATGGAAATAAAATGCTACTCCTAAAATACGGCAAATAAATCTCTAATAGAATAAAACTCTAAAGAAAATACAAGTAAATTGCATAATAGAAAATATAATGGAAATTCTATCCTATGCACAATATTCTATAATTTCTACAAAGAAAAAATAGAAGTAAAAAATCTATACTAAGCATAATATTCTATAATCTTCTATAATTTTCTAAAAGAAAAAAGGAATATAAACTCTAAAATATAAAATCTATATTAAAAGTATGCTAATATTCTAAGAAAAATAAACTATAATCCTAGAAGAAAAATAGAAAAATAAAACTACAATTATTACAATCAAAATATCCAATACAAAAGAAATAAAAATTGTAAAGGGAAGGGGGGGTACAACAGCTAAACGGGGGGTAAAGCAGCAAAAAACCACCACTGGGCCTTGTGCCCACAATACAGCAATCAGAAAAAAAAACAGGGGGGGGGGGCGTGATAGGCAATGGGAGTGCAGCCTGTAAACGCATGGGCCCAAGGGTTTGTAGGCCCACGATCAGAAAAAACAACAGAGACGGGGGTCTGAAGTGGAAAACAGGAGGGTGCACGGTTCGGGAATTTGTTGGGCTCAGGCCCATAATCAGAAAAGAAAAAAGAGAGAAAAAAACAGGGGGTGTGTTTGGACATAGGGTGTACGGACTAGGAGCTGAAGCAAATTGGGCTTGGCCCACGAAGGCCTTTCCTCTCCCCTTCTCCCAAACCAAACTCTGAAGCCCTAGTTTCTTCTCCCCTATGCTAGAGAAATCAGAGCGAATGTAGTTCGGCTTACTACGGATAACTGGGGTGTTCTCGATCATACAGGAGTGAGAGAAAGGATTGACGATACTAGCATACGCATTCTAGCAGTTAGGTATATGCTGCTCGACCATTGGAGACTTAGGCGTTACCTGTTTGTGGTAGAACGGACGTAGTATGTCGGGTTTTCAAAGTACGGGAACCTACGGGTTCTAGAACTACGGTCTAGTCTTGATTGCGCTAGGGCAAGAGAAAGGGAAGATTAGTCGTCAGCGGGAAAGTCTCGATCGCACGACAGCAAGAGAACAAAGAAGTTAGTTGTTAGTGTGCTCGCTAGGATATCGCATCCTATGCCTACATATCCTCGTCTGATACGAGAAATCAGAGCAGTTGTAGTTCTGTCAACTACAGCAAAGGGGAAAAAGGGGAAAGGGAGCTCCCTAGGATATCGCATCCTATGCCTATGTACTCTAGTCTGGTACGAGAGATCAGAGCAAACGTAGTTCGGCGCTACAGGAAAGCAAGTCTCGATTGCACAGGGGGAAGAGAAGGGTGTAAGAACAGAGTATGCCTAAGAGGGGGGGGGGGGGTGAATTAGGACTTTTGAAATTTTTCCGATTTTTATATGGTTCTTGGAAATATACTGGATGGTGTTCTTGGTTATGGAAAGCAGTAAATCAACAGAAAGAAAGAAAGACACAGGATATATAGTGGTTCCCCTCACAATCCAAGAGTAATCCACTCCCCTTTCAACATGAAAGAGAATTTTCACTATTGTTTAAAACAGTACAACCTATCACACCATCAACCGGTGAGGCCTACTATCAAACAATAAAATTCACAAGTGTACAAGAACAATCCTCTTGTAAACACTCACCCTTGTGTCCAACAATCCTGGATCACAAGTCAAAAAATAAAATAATTGTAATGAATTTGGATTGAGTATAACTGTCAAAGTGATCTTCTCCAATGAATCAAAATTCACTCTTTGTAATTTTTCAATACAAGTGTTCAATGAATATGAAATTTTCAATGCAAGTATGAACACTTTTGAAAATGAATTTGATTCCAAGACAATTTTAAAAATGAGTATTGGAGGTTGAAAGGTTTTGAGTTATGTTCTATTAGTTGTTTTTCAAAAATGAAAAACTCAGAATTTATATGAGTAAAATAACCTTTCACAAAAGGTATGATTTTAAAAGATTCAAACCATGAAAAGGTATGTTTTTAAAATAATTTTTGAACTCAAAACAAAGCAATTTTTCACTGCACGTTCAGTGTTAATCGGTTAACCCATATGGTTAATCGGTTAACACTGGTACGTTAGCCCAGAAAATTCAAAATTCAAATTGGTTAACCGATTAACCCATATGGTTAATCGGTTAACACTGCTAATTTTCAGAAAAATGCTTTTTAAAATTAATGTTATACCATTTTTAAGGTTTAAAAAACATGCTTATGTATTATGCACAAATGATTGATATTTTTGAACACTTGTATATCAAATTATAAAGGTGGATTTGATATACCAGTAATGCAGCCAAGTCTGGAAGAATCAGTTCCATATGTAGCTTGACTTGAAAGATAGCTTGATGACTTTATCTTGATGACTTTGAACGGCTTGTCTTTTTGCAATCAAGAGATGATCTTGAGTAGTATTGACATCATCAAAACTTGAGACTGAAGCATGCTTCTACATTCTCCCCCTTTTTTATGATGGCAATCAAAAAATGTTGTGAGATATCTCTTGGTTCTTGATCTGGTTCTCTCCCTATGTCTAGCAACTCCCCCTATCTTAACAGAGGAAAAAAAAATCTGCACACAGAGAGACATTAAAAGAACCAAGCTCTTCTCCCCCCTTGACATCAGCAAAAAGGAAGAGCTTTCCAAAGAAATCACAAGATAGCAGCATATATATTAATAAGCACATGCAAAGCCAAGTAAACACAAAACACAAACAGTAGTACATATAAGATGCAGCAAATGGAAATTGTACTTGTTACAATAAAACATAGTTCAAATGAAAGCATAAAAACTTATAACTAGAAAGCAAAGCAATAAAAACAACAGCAGCAGCATATTCTCTAAAAATCCTCATCCGCCATATCCTCCTCCTCTTCTTCTTCATCACTATCAACCTCTTCTTCAATCTCGTCGTCCACAACTCGGGTGCTGGAATGTGGAGGGTTAAGAATGAGGTTTCTGAGGGAGGCAATTGCTCGGGAGGTCTCTCTATGCATATTCATGGATTCTCGATGCTGGTTCATCATGGTTGTGTAGAGAAACTCACTAGTAAGACCCCCTGCAGATGATACATAATAGTCAAAATCCAATTGACTCTGATGCGATTCTTAATAGCAAAGATCAGCTGCATTTCCAAATCGTTGATTTGAGAGTGATTTGAGTCCTTTGGAATGAGGACATAGCAGATAATGTAGTGAAGCATTCGATCAAATACTGTCAGATTCTTGGCATAACATAGCATACGAGCAGTGCGGGAGTTTGCAATAACGGTTTCTTTTGGGAACCTGCAAATCTGATAGTAATACTCCATTTTATCATAGTTTGCCCAGGGTCCATCTACATGGTTTACACCTTTCCTCAGGAAGCATCCCTTTGATGGGATCTTAAGGTGTCTAGCAAGGGTGGATAAATTCTCAACAAACTCATGATCTCTAATGGTGGACCGGATCATGTGGTTCTCATCCATATCCAGATATACAGACATTTTATTCATAAAAGCTTTAACCAGATCAGGATAGACAATACCAGAGTTGGTGACGAACTTGTCGATACGCTGATATTCCAACAGAGCAGGAAAATCAAAAGATATTGCAGGAAAAGCTCGAAGATTCACATACTTTACCGGCATAAGTTGACGAACACGCACTTTGAAATCCATCCGTCTCTTTTTGGTGGTTTCCATTGGAATACTGTCGTCATCTGATTCTGATGCAGAATGGTGTTCTGGAAGTTTTCCCTTGCCGCGGTTTGATGCTGAAGCCATGGATGGAGGTTTGAGAGAACTGGGGTTGTGGGTTCTGAGGAAGTTAGGGTTTGAGAAGTTGTGGGGAGTTTTTCCAACTTTTAAGAGTGGGAGAGAGAAGTTAGGATTTAAGAGGGAATGTGGATTTTGGATATGGATGTGGATATTTAAGAGAATATGGACCACACAAAATATATAAAGAAAAAATATAAAATTTTCAAAAATTTAATTAATTTTCGTTTCTGATTTTTTGAAAAATTAACAGTGTTAATCGGTTAACCATATAGGTTAATCGGTTAACACATTAAAAAATGTAATCAGAATTGAAAATTCAACAGTGTTAATCGGTTAACCCATATGGTTAATCGATTAACATGCTCGAATTTTTGAAAAATACATAAAAACAGAATGCATACACATGAAAACATATCACAATTAATGCATACATATAATAGAGACAAGGATCAGATGTCACCTTCATCAAGAATCCCAAGTTCTCTCCGAATTTTGTAGAATGATTCTTTTGCCAAAGGCTTGGTGAAGATGTCGGCGAGTTGGTTGTGTGTGTCGACGAAAGTAACATCAACATCTCTGTTTAACACGTGATCTCGAAGGAAATGATGCTGGATATCGATGTGCTTTGTTCTGGAATGCATAACCGGATTCTTTGTGATATTTATGGCACTAGTATTGTCACATCGTAGAGGAATGCATCCGAGGTCAACACCATAATCCAGAAGTTGTTGTTTCAGCCATAAAATTTGTGCACAGCAACTTCCTGCGGCGATGTATTCTGCTTCGGCGGTGCTGAGTGCTACACAGGCTTGCTTCTTGCAGGCCCATGATACTAGAGCATTTCCGAGAATATGACATGTACCACTTGTACTTTTTCTATCGGTTTTGCATCCTGCATAGTCAGCGTCAGAATAACCAACTAAAGAACAAGTACTACCTTTAGGATACCATAATCCGACGTTGGTCGTTCCTTTGAGATACTTGATAATTCTCTTCACAGCAGTGAAATGCGATTCATTCGGATTTGCTTGGAAGCGCGCACACAAACAAACACTAAACATAATGTCAGGACGGCTTGCCGTCAAATATAGTAATGAACCAATCATACCTCGATATTTAGTAATATCAATTGGAGTACCAGATTCATCTTGATCAACATATGTTCCGGATCCCATAGGAGTAGACATCATCTTGCAACTATCCATATTGAATTTCTTTATTAATTCCTTACAGTACTTGGATTGGTTGAGGAAGATTCCATCCTTGGTTTGCTTGATTTGTAGTCCAAGAAAATAATTTAACTTTCCCATCATGGACATCTCGAATTCTTCTCGCATCATGAGTGAGAATTCTTCGCACAGTTCTTTGTTTGTTGATCCAAATATGATGTCGTCGACGTAGACTTGTACTAACAAGGTGTTACCCTTGATCTTCTTTATAAACAGCGTCTTCTCAACCTTTCCTTTTGTAAATCCTTTCTCACATAAGAAGTTGCTAAGGCGATCATACCATGCTCGTGGTGCTTGTTTTAAACCGTAGAGAGCCTTCTTCAATTTGAAAACATGTGAGGGATTTTTGAAGTCTTCAAAACCCGGAGGTTGTTTGACGTAGACTTCCTCATTAATGTACCCATTCAGGAAAGCGCTTTTGACATCCATCTGGAATAACTGAAAATTCATAGAACATGCGTAAGCAAGTAGTAATCTAATTGCTTCTAACCTTGCTACCGGAGCGAATGTTTCATCAAAATCAATTCCTTCCTCCTGGTTGTAGCCTTGTGCGACCAATCTTGCCTTGTTACGAACTATAATCCCATTCTCGTCAAGTTTGTTCTTGAACACCCATCTGGTTCCTATAATATGCTTATTGTCTGGTCTTGGTACAAGGGTCCAAACTTGATTTCTTTCAAATTGATTAATTTCTTCTTGCATTGCTATAATCCATTGATCGTCGCCTAAAGCTTCATCGATCTTTGATGGTTCAATTTGAGATACAAACGCCATGATGAGACAAGCATCCTTTAAATTAAGTCGAGTTGCAACGCCTTGACTAATATCACCAATAACTTTATCAATTGGGTGATCTCTGTGTGTTCTCCATTCTTTCGGAAGATCTTGATTTTCTTGAGTAACATCTTCTTGTAAAGTTGTTTGATCTTTTGAAACAATTTCTTCATTTTGTGAAGTATCTACAAAATCATCATCATCATCCAAAACAATATTATCCTCTTTCGAGGGGTTAGTCTCATCAAACGAAACATGAATGGACTCTTCTATGGTAAGAGTTCTTTTATTAAAAATTCTAAAAGCTTTACTATAAAGAGAGTAACCAAGAAATATACCTTCGTCGGACTTCTCATCAAACTTACCGAGATTGTCCTTATTGTTGTTGAGAACGAAGCATTTGCAGCCAAATATGTGGAAAAATGATATATTCGGTTTCCTTCCCTTGAACAACTCATACGGAGTCTTTTTGAGTAGCGGTCGAATATTCACGCGGTTGCTTACAAAGCATGTCGTGCTTACTGCTTCTGCCCAGAAATATTTTGGAAGATTTGTGTCGCTGAGCATTGTTCTAGCAAGTTCAACTAGTGAACGATTCTTCCGTTCTACGACGCCGTTTTGTTGAGGAGTTCTTGGTGCCGAAAAATTATGAGAAATTCCATGTTCTTCGCAAAATTCTTCAAAGTCTGAATTTTGAAATTCTCCACCGTGGTCGCTTCTTATGGAGGCTATAGTGAGTGACTTCTCGTTTTGAATTTGTTTTGCATACTTTTTGAATGCTTTAAACGCATCATTTTTCTGCACTAAAAACATTGTCCAGGTATATCGAGAAAAATCATCAACAATAACTAAAGCATAAATACTACCTCCAAAGCTCTTCGTTCTTGATGGACCAAAAAGATCCATGTGCAACAATTGAAGTGGTCTTGATGTAGAAACCACTTGCTTGGATTTGAAAGTTGTCTTGATGTGTTTTCCCTTTTGACATGCATCGCATAATTTATCCTTGATGAATTTTATCTTCGGAAGCCCAACAACCAGATCATGCTTGATTAATTTGTTTAAATGCTCCATGTGAATGTGAGCAAATCTCTTATGCCAAAGCCATGCCTCGTTGTTGTTTGCCATAAGACACTTTACCTTCAAGGAAGAGTCATCAAAAGAGATCATAAAAATATTATTATATCTTTTACCTTTTAGCAGAATCTCATGAGTGACTTCGTGTTCGATCAAGCATTCCTCTTTTGTGAAGTTGATTTTGAACCCTTTGTCACACAATTGACTGATGCTAAGCAAGTTATGCTTAAGGCCTTCAACAAAAAGAACGTCTTCGATGATTGTACATGGAGGTGCACCAATGGTTCCAACTCCAAGAATTTTTCCTTTATTATCATCACCGTAAGTGACGTATCCTTTGGCCTTTAATGATAGACTTGAAAATTTATTTATATCTCCCGTCATATGCTTCGAGCAGCCACTATCAAGATACCATTGATTTGTGGTTGTCTTCAAGCATACCTACAAAACAAAATTAGGTAGAGTTAGGTACCCAAGTTGCTTTGGGTCCTTGATAGTTAGTACCTTTTTCTACCCACACATAATGCCCCTTTGCAACACCAATATTACGTACATAGCAGGCATTAGGTGTGTGCCCTTTAATACCACAATAAAAACATGTAGGTTGAAAATGACTTCTATATCTAGGAATATAATTCTTTTTCTTATTAATTCTTTTCTTGTTATGATTTTGATGCTGAGTCTTAGAAGTGCTTGTCTCTTTCTTCACAATTTGTTCACTTGCTCTTACAAAAATGGTCTTATTGGTGCTTGGTTTTGAAAATTTAGAATATCCCAATCCACTTTTATCATTAGGATACCTTTGATGTTTAAGAATCTCTTCCAAGCCAATTTGACCTTTTTCATATCTTTCTAAAACTCTTTTAAGTTGAACAATTTGAAAAGACAAAGACTCACAATTCTTACATACAAGACTTTGTTTTTCATCCATCACTTTTTGTTTTTCATCTTCAATATTTTTCAAGAAATCAGAATTTTGTTTTTCTAAAAGTAAAATTCTTTTCTTTTGTGATGAGATGTCTTTATACAAAGTCTTGCACTCTTTTAGAAGTTCATCTATAACTTCTTGTGCATCATTATCATAGACAGAAAAATTACAACTAACCTCATTTTCGTCATCGGAATGGTGAGAGGCCATTAAGGCAATATTTGCACATTCATCGCTATCTGATTCCGATGATGAACTCACTTCGTTGTCGTCCCATGCGACATAAGCCTTCTTTGTTTTGAAATCCTTCTTGCCCTTGAATTTTCCTTTATTTGCGAGTTTTGGGCAGTCTGGCTTTATGTGACCTTGTTTTCCACATTCATAACATGTAATTTCTTGGTTTGATGTGGATGCCTCCTTTTTCCTGAAATGTCTATTCTTTTTAGAAAAAGAAGAAGTTTTATTATTATTGAAAAACTTACCAAGCTTCTTCACTAGAAGCATGAAATTTTCGTCTTCGGAAGATTCGTCAATTTTGTCATCCTTTGTGTCAGTCTTCAAGGCAATTCCTTTGGACTTCTTGTCTTGACTTTCATGTTTCTCAAGCCTTCCAAGTTCCAGTTCATGCTCTTGAAGTTTCCCGAATAATGAAGCGGATGTCATCGTTGAAAGACTTTTCTTTTCCGAAATGGCAGTCACTTTTGGTTGCCATTCTCTTGTCAAGGATCTTAGGACTTTTAAGTTGAGATCATCGTTGGTGAAGGTCTTCCTAAGAGCAATCAGGTGATTTATTAGATGAACGAACCTCTTTTGCAAGGCAACAATAGATTCACCGGGCTGCATACGGAACATCTCATATTCTTGACTTAACGTGTTAAGTCTTGATCTTTTTACTTCTGTTGTTCCTTCATGCGTTTCTACCAAGGTATCCCAAATCTGTTTTGCCGATTTACACTGTGATATGCGAAAGAATTCATCCATACTGAGAGCGTTTTGAAGTATGTTGATTGCTTTCTTCTCATTCAAGATTCTCTTCTTGTCATCTTCATCATATGAGGATTTGATCTTTGGGGTTCCAACACCATTTACCACACTTGTAGGAACATGTGGACCAGTTTCAACAGTTTCCCATATACCATCTCCTTGAGCCTCAAGATGTGCCTTCATACGAATTTTCCAAAAATCAAAGTATTCTCCAGAAAAGAGTGGTGGTTTGTTACTACTTCCACCATCTTTGAAAACCGGGTTGGTACTTGCGGAAGCCATACTGAATCGTTAGGAACAGGTTACCTTAACCTGCTCTGATGCCAATTGTAAGAACAGAGTATGCCTAAGAGGGGGGGGGGGGTGAATTAGGACTTTTGAAATTTTTCCGGTTTTTATATGGTTCTTGGAAATATACTGGATGGTGTTCTTGGTTATGGAAAGCAGTAAATCAACAGAAAGAAAGAAAGACACAGGATTTATAGTGGTTCCCCTCACAATCCGAGAGTACTCCACTCCCCTTTCAACATGAAAGAGAATTTTCACTATTGTTTAAAACAGTACAACCTATCACACCATCAACCGGTGAGGCCTACTATCAAACAATAAAATTCACAAGTGTACAAGAACAATCCTCTTGTAAACACTCACCCTTGTGTCCAACAATCCTGGATCACAAGTCAAAAAATAAAATGATTGTAATGAATTTGGATTGAGTATAACTGTCAAAGTGATCTTCTCCAATGAATCAAAATTCACTCTTTGTAATTTTTCAATACAAGTGTTCAATGAATATGAAATTTTCAATGCAAGTATGAACACTTTTGAAAATGAATTTGATTCCAAGACAATTTTAAAAATGAGTATTGGAGGTTGAATGGTTTTGAGTTATGTTCTATTGGTTGTTTTTCAAAAATGAAAAACTCAGAATTTATATGAGTAAAATAACCTTTCACAAAAGGTATGATTTTAAAAGATTCAAACCATGAAAAGGTATGTTTTTAAAATAATTTTTGAACTCAAAACAAAGCAATTTTTCACTGCACGTTCAGTGTTAATCGGTTAACCCATATGGTTAATCGGTTAACACTGGTACGTTAGCCCAGAAAATTCAAAATTCAAATTGGTTAACCGGTTAACCCATATGCTTAATCGATTAACACTGCTAATTTTCAGAAAAATGCTTTTTAAAATTAATGTTATACCATTTTTAAGGTTTCAAAAACATGCTTATGTATTATGCACAAATGATTGATGTTTTTGAACACTTGTATATCAAATTATAAAGGTGGATTTGATATACCAGTAATGCAGCCAAGTCTGGAAGAATCAGTTCCATATGTAGCTTGACTTGAAAGATAGCTTGATGACTTTATCTTGATGACTTTGAACGGCTTGTCTTTTTGCAATCAAGAGATGATCTTGAGTAGTATTGACATCATCAAAACTTGAGACTGAAGCATGCTTCTACAAAGGGGTCTCAATCGCCTGAACGAGAGAGAAAAGGGTTTCGATCGCACGGGGGCGAGAACAAAGAGGAAGCAGGCCTACGCCTAAACGGGAAGGAACTCGAGACACACACGCAAGAACCTAAGGCGTAGGAGCGAATACATCGTATGTCACCCAAGGGGTACCATACTAAACACTCTAGACGATTGAGTGGAAACCCCTCAACTGTCATTTCCTACGTATCTAACGCCACAGCTCACAACACTCGACGGTTGCACGAAGACTTGAATAAGAAAGATGATGTTGACCGAAGCAGCTCCGTTGGCTCTTGACATGTCACACGGCCAGCCAAAAATAAAATCGGGTAGCAGAAGAGAAAATAGGAGAGAAATCCACTAACAAATGGAAATAAAATGCTACTCCTAAAATACGGCAAATAAATCTCTAATAGAATAAAACTCTAAAGAAAATACAAGTAAATTGCATAATAGAAAATATAATGGAAATTCTATCCTATGCACAATATTCTATAATTTCTACAAAGAAAAAATAGAAGTAAAAAATCTATACTAAGCATAATATTCTATAATCTTCTATAATTTCCTAAAAGAAAAAAGGAATATAAACTCTAAAATATAAAATCTATATTAAAAGTATGCTAATATTCTAAGAAAAATAAACTATAATCCTAGAAGAAAAATAGAAAAATAAAACTACAATTATTACAATCAAAATATCCAATACAAAAGAAATAAAAATTGTAAAGGGAAGGGGGGGTACAACAGCTAAACGGGGGGTAAAGCAGCAAAAAACCACCACTAGGCCTTGTGCCCACAATACAGCAATCAGAAGAAAAAAAAACAGGGGGGGGGGGGGCGTGATAGGCAATGGGAGTGCAGCCTGTAAACGCATGGGCCCAAGGGTTTGTAGGCCCACGATTAGAAAAAACAATAGAGACGGGGGTCTGAAGTGGAAAACAGGAGGGTTCAAGGTTAGGGAATTTGTTGGGCTCAGGCCCATAATCAGAAAAGAAAAAAGAGAGAAAAAAACAGGGGGTGTGTTTGGACATAGGGTGTACGGACTAGGAGCTGAAGCAAATTGGGCTTGGCCCACGAAGGCTTTTCCTATCCCCTTCTCCCAAACCAAACTCTGAAACCCTAGTTTCTTCTCCCCTATGCTAGAGAAATCAGAGCGAACGTAGTTCGGCTTACTACGGATAACCGGGGTGTTCTCGATCATACAGGAGTGAGAGAAAGGATTGACGATACTAGCATATGCATTCTAGCAGTTAGGTATATGCTGCTCGACCATTGGAGACTTAGGCGTTACCTGTTTGTGGTAGAACGGACGTAGTATGTCGGGTTTTCAAAGTACGGGAACCTACGGGTTCTAGAACTACGGTCTGGTCTCGATTGCGCTAGGGCAAGAGAAAGGGAAGATTAGTCGTCAGCGGGAAAGTCTCGATCGCACGACAGCAAGAGAACAAAGAAGTTAGTTGTTAGTGTGCTCGCTAGGATATCGCATCCTATGCCTACATATCCTCGTCTGGTACGAGAAATCAGAGCAATTGTAGTTCTGCCAACTACAGCAAAGGGGAAAAAGGGGAAAGGGAGCTCGCTAGGATATCGCATCCTATGCCTACGTACTCTCGTCTGGTACGAGAGATCAGAGCAAACGTAGTTCGGCGCTACAGGAAATGAAGTCTCGATTGCACAGGGGGAAGAGAAGGGGTCTCAATCGCCTGAACGCGAGAGAAAAGGGTTTCGATCGCACGGGGGCGAGAACAAAGAGGAACCAGGCCTACGCCTAAACGGGAAGGAACTCGTGACACACATGCAAGAACCTAAGGCGTAGGAGCGAATGCTTCGTATGTCACCCAAGGGGTACCATACTAAACACTCTAGACGATTGAGTGGAAACCCCTCAACTGTCATTTCCTACGTATCTAACACCACAGCTCACAACACTCGACGGTTGCATGAAGACTTGAATAAGAAAGATGATGTTGACCGAAGCAGCTCCGTTGGCTCTTGACATGTGCAAAAGCTCCATTCCAATCTTCTCCTCTCTGGATCCTTGATGAGGATGCTCGAATCAGAACCAATGTAACGCTTAGACCATCATGGTTCGACTTATACGATAAATCAAACTCTAAGAGGTAGCGTATTGATATCCGAGTCAAAGACAAGATAGAGAAGTGATATCGAAAATCATTCTCCAATTGAATCATGTCACACGACCAGCCAAAAATAAAATCGGATAGCAGAAGAGAAAATAGGAGAGAAATCCACTAACAAATGGAAATAAAATGCTACTCCTAAAATACGGCAAATAAATCTCTAATAGAATAAAACTCTAAAGAAAATACAAGTAAATTGCATAATAGAAAATATAATGGAAATTCTATCCTATGCACAATATTCTATAATTTCTACAAAGAAAAAATAGAAGTAAAAAATATATATTAAGCATAATATTCTATAATCTTCTATAATTTCCTAAAAGAAAAAAGGAATATAAACTCTAAAATATAAAATCTATATTAAAAATATGCTAATATTCTAAGAAAAATAAACTATAATCCTAGAAGAAAAATAGAAAAATAAAACTACAATTATTACAATCAAAATATCCAATACAAAAGAAATAAAAATTGTAAAGGGAAGGGGGGGTACAACAGCTAAACGGGTGGTAAAGCAGCAAAAAACCACCACTGGGCCTTGTGCCCACAATACAGCAATCAGAAAAAAAACAGGGGGGGGGGGGCGTGATAGGCAATGGGAGTGCAGCCTGTAAATGCATGGGCCCAAGGGTTTGTAGGCCCACGATCAGAAAAACAACAGAGACGGGGGTCTGAAGTGGAAAACAGGAGGGTGCACGGTTAGGGAATTTGCTGGGCTCAGGCCCATAATCAGAAAAGAAAAAAGAAAGAAAAAAAAACAGGGGGTGTGTTTGGACATGGGGTGTACGGACTAGGAGCTGAAGCAAATTGGGCTTGGCCCACGAAGGCCTTTCCTCTCCCCTTCTCCCAAACCAAACTCTGAAACCCTAGTTTCTTCTCCCCTCACTCAACCTCTCCCCCCCCCCCCCCCCCCCCGTTTCCGTTCTTCGACCACTTTCTTCTCAGTTCTTCTACGTTCACCTTCTCCCATCAAATCAAACATAAAGAAACCGTAAAACTTGATGTCAAACAAAGCTCGAAAGCCTGTTACTACATTCCGAGATTGATGTTGATCGTTTGGTGAAGAATCTAGAGGTGAGGATGAGTGTTCTTAGAGGTTGTAGTTGTTTGCATGTTGAAGACGATGATGAAGGATGATCGTGAAATCTGGATACGATTAGAGGTGATGAACTTGGACGAGGTTGAAGGAACTCGCAGATCGTATGAAGGTGGATTGCTTGAAGATCTGATAAAAGCGGATGAAGGTTTGCATGTTCTTGCACAGTTGGAAGCACATCGTGATGAACATTGCTGGAGAATGATGACTCTGGAAACGGTAGAAGATCTGATGAAGACGACGAGCGTTCTTGAGGATCTCGAAATCTGGAGAATCTGTTGAAGGTTGAGCGAAGATCTCTGGAGATCTTGAAGAACATGAAGAGATCTGGATAAAATGGATGAGTTGATGAACATTGATGATGAGGGTGATGAACGAGGATGATAAATCTCATGTATGATTTCTGGAGACGGATGAATTTTGTTACGAGTTGCTCTCAATTTCTGGAAAAAACCATGAGATCTTGATGAAGGTCCGGTGAAGGTGATGAAGAACTCGGTGGGGGAAGATGAATGTTGTTACAGATCTGGAAAATCTTGTGAGAGGATGATGAATCTTCTGGTGGTGTTGCAGTTTCCGGCGACCGTTAGAAGGTCCGGTGACAGTTATGGGGTTACCGGCGATGGTTATGGGTCACTTTGATTTCTCCGGCAAGAAATTTCGGCGAGTTGCATGCCGGCCGATGAGGGGAGATGGAGGTGGATTCGTGGCACACATGCGGTGAGAGAGAGGGACGCGTGGGGTCTGGCGTGGGTGAGGTGGCACGTGACCTCCATGTGGCGGGCATACAGGAGAATGAAGTGGAAGAGAGAGAGGGCAACGTGTGGCTGTCTTATAAAGGGACATGTGGCGTGCTTTGGGCCTCCAAAATTGGCCAAGTGGCCCACCGAAAGTTGACTAAAACCTGATTAGAGGTCTAAATGAAAAGCTGACTCAAATTAATGGCAATTAAAACTAGATTAAAATCTGATTAAACTCAATTAATTCCTAATTAACTGCAACTAATTAAAATGATTAAAATTGATTATAACCCTAATTAACATCTAATTAATCCCATTAACTTCTAAACCCAAATTAAATCTAAAAAGAGAATTAACTATCAATTAACAAATTAAATCTAAAAGAAAAAAACCTATAAAATTTCTATTAATAAGAAATTAAATCTAGAAATTCTAACAAATTCAAATAATATCTATATTATAATCTAACAAGAGTTAAAACCTATTAATTTCTACAAAAAGAAATTAACCTATTTAAAATCTATTAAAATCCATTAAAACCTATTTTCTAAAGCTAAAAAATAAGGAAAAATCTAGAAAATGCAATAAAGCCTAATTAAACCGATAAAAAAAAAGGTACGAGAATACGGCGAAATAAACGGTAAAAACCGGACACCGAAATGTCCTCAAAAACAACAACAAAAGCTGAAAACACCGGGACGAGCACAAATTCCCTAAAATAAATCCTCGCTTATTCGAACTAGCCTGAAATGCCTGAAACGCCAGGTGAAGGCTTTAATCCCGATAAAGTCAATTTGACTAAAAAATGCAATGTACGCGGTATGCAAATGCAAAATGAAATGAGTTAAAACATAAGCCAAATTGCGAGAAGTGGTTGGTCAAATTTTGGGGTGTAACAGCTGCCCCTATTCAAACGGCTTGGACCTGACTGGGTGAGAAGCGAACGACTCTCAAACAATCAAGGTAAGAGGCGGTTGAATACCAACAAACCCGAAAATTTGCCAACTGCACAAGCACACGATACTCTGATGGGAACAAATCTTCGGAAACTGAAATGATAGCTGCACGACAACTCGCTGGAAAAATACTGATCTGAATCTCCGTCAGGATGATTCTCTGATTTCACCATAGGTCTTCATCCTCAATTCATCAAGGGATCACCGGTTACACGGTAACTGGCGATCTGCCGCCCGCACAAGTAAACGATACTCTGATTGGTAGGAAAATCTTCAAAATTGAGCATGACAGTTGCACAGTAACTCTGCTGGGGAATTGGTCACACGGTAACCGGAAACTTGCCAACCACCCAAGTAAACGATACTCTGATTGGTAGGACAATCTTTGAAGTTTGAAGTGGCAGTTGCACGACAACGGGCCCAAATCTCCATCAGGATGATCGTCAGATTTCACTGCAGCTTCTTCCTCAAGTCATCAAGGGCTCACTGGTTACACGATAGCTGGTGACACATAGCTGATATTGCCGTCAGTCATTCTGCGGCACGGAAGCAGAAGAACTCCTCGGGACTCATCATGTCATCAGGAACTTTTAACAATCTCTGTAATCATGCCGTCGGGCATTCAAAGGAATTCTCGGGCATTAGCCGAACTTTTAATCATCAAGCCTTCAAGGGAAATTTCAACTTCTCTGTTTTAAAACCTGCTGAGGATGATACATATCCGCTGGAGATTCCGGAGAACTATCAAGTAACTCTTCTTCGAGGGGTTCAGAAATCACTCTAGATGAATCAACTCTGCTGAGGACTTCAAGAATCATCTTGGACCAATAACTTTGCTGGCGATTTCAGGAATCATCCTGAGCAAACACTCTGCCAGGGATTTCGGGAATCATCCTGAGCAACCAACTCTCGCGACTCCACTGGGGATTTTAAGAATCATCTTAAGCAAACCAGTCCGCTGGGGAATTCAAGAATCATCTTGAGCAAACCATTCTGCAGAGGAACAGTTGCAAAACAAGAAAGGTAACGACCTAGCTCATGTTTCATATGCATATGTTTGACAATGGCGTAATGCCCCATATAATATGGAAATGCTACGCATTTAGGTAGATGCTCTGCACAATGCAAATTGTAAGGGAACCAATCCAGCAAAATAAATGTTGGATAGAAGAAAGCCAACTCCATCGGGGATCCAATCAAAATCCTGCTGAGGAAAATGCCCTGGATAGCACACCAGAATACGACTCTCTTGGGAAACAAACGTCTCGGCTGGAGGAAACAAGCCCACTCTACTGGGGAATCAACAACTCTGCAGGGGATAACAATCAACCACTGAAATTGAATCTCGCTTCAACAAAGAAAACGGCCCTGAACGGCCTCATAGGACACCAAAGTCCCACCAGGTATACAACATACTCTTCTGCTAGCAACAACTTCACTGGGGAAGAATTCAAACCGAACCTGCCGGGGATACTCAGTTGGGGAATAATCTACCTCTGCTATAGGTTACTCAATGAGGGGATCGGCACCGACCTCTGCTTGGGGATTAAATTCATATCCACCTCTGACTAGGGAATGAGTCCATGACCTAGACTCGAAGGGTAAAAGAGCCAAATACTTGGACTCTGTGGGGATACAACACTGTACTCGTCCCACTGCTGGGGAAGTAAACCCGAATCCGCTTGTCAGGGAAAACTTCAATCCTAAACCGTTGGGAATGCACAATCAATCTGCCGGGGATGGCTACACTCTGCCAGGGATGTCAATCTCGACCTGTTGAGGATAATCTTGACCCTACTCTGATAAAGGACAAGTGCCATCTCAACTTGCTGCAATCTCAAACAGCTGCGGAGAATCAATCTTAACTGCTCATCTCTGCTGAAGAAAATTTCCTGATTTAACAACATCACCCCTAAGGGAATACAGAACACCAATCATGGAGAACTGAGATCATTCGAGCCTCGTGTCAGGGAATGTGACAGCATGAGTCACTGGGTACTATCGTGTCAGATATGATTAGGCTTTTTCTAGTTTAGGGATATGTTTATGGTGATAGGGATTTATTTCTAGTTACCAACAAAAGTGGATTTGAAAGGGAAATACTAGACGAGAACTAGCATTCGAGGGTAGACTACCAGACGAGAACTGGTGGCAAAAGGGTTTAAGTTGTTAGACGAGAACTGACTTCTAGGTTTTGGATATCAGACGGGAACTGATTTCGGGTTTGCCAGATGAGAACTGGGCTTTAAAACTGCATTAGCCAGACGAGAACAGGTTAACCGGTGGGTCGAGGAAAAGGTGACCAGACGGGAACTAGTTTAAAACCTGACACGCACTAGACGAGAACTGGTATTCTAAGAAAGGTGGACCAGGCGAGAACTGGTTACCGGTTTGCCAGACAAGGACTGGGCTTTGGAGGTTTGCCAGGCGGGAACTGGGCTTTGGAAATGACTTTGGTTACACGGTAAGTAACAAGTTTAGGCTACATGATAACAATCCAATGGTAGCGTGGCCTTTTCAGAAGGTTCAGGTTTTCTGGTAGGGTAATGACACGATTCCCCGACATTCAACTCTTGCTGGGGGTGAACAAACTCGCTTGAACAACATGCCCCATTGCAATTCAACTTCCCCCAATCCGACTCTTGGGAAAATTCATTTTGAACAGAAAGCAGCCTGCCACGAGACGTCCTCGAGATGGCTTACCCCAACATCTATACAACGGAAGGATTCATCCTCAACTAACCAACTCTCAGCATGGTTGGTTTCAATATACTTCAGATGTAGCTTTCCCTTGAATGAGCGTTGAAGCGACTTACCCTGATCTGATTAATTACTGGAGGGATCTGCCCTCAATCACAGAAGCTCTGGATGATTGCCCCTGATTGGGTCTCGAGAAGATTCACTTCTGATCAACTGCTTCTTGAACAAATTGTCCCATAATCAAACGATGCTTCGGGACTTGTCCTCAGACTGACTGATTCCAAACTCACTGGAAGTCAATGCCCAGATTCATAGGGTTTCACAGTATACCCCATTCTAATCCAGGCTGCTGAATGATTCAGTCTTGATTGATTATTCCCTGTTGGAATTTCCTCCATGTCAATCACTGACCTGCAATTAAAATTGGCTATTCACGAATGGTAATTTTAATGCAGTGTTCATGTAGATTTTGAAAAAAGTGTTGTCACTCATTTACGTGTCATGATAGTGAGTGACGAATGAACCAACAGTTCAAACGTAGTGCTGATTTGATCAGTGAAAAATACAACAAGGATATGATTAGAAAATCATTTAGAAGTCAAGTTACTGAACCTTATCATAATGCGCTTTCAGAATAAACCCTGCCTCAATTAGGTCTTTTAAGGGTTGTATCATGGTCGGGTTTGCGGTTTGTGAAACAAGGGATATTAGGCTCAAATTATGATTTGTACCCACCCCTTCTACGTGATGATCTCCGATCCTAATGTTCAGTTAACCTAGCACGAGCACTCGCCACTTCAAGGAATGTTAGGGACAATGGTTAAGGAACTCACAAGGTTTTCGAAGTGACAGTTACTCCTCTTTTGTTTTCGGTGTCTGTATCCACACGACTTTGTCCTTGTTCGAGGATTTTTCTTTTGAGATCCTTTCTTTTTATTCTTTTGATTCCCTAATTTTTTCTTGGACTGACTCCTTTGAGTTCTTTTCGATTTCTTTTGAAGTCCAACATGATGCCCTGGTTTTTTGCCTAAGTATTTGCTTTCCAGGTTTTCTTTTCTTTTTAATTAGCGGGCTCTCTTTTTTTCTTTTTCTTTTGCTTGGAACAAGTCATGTGAT
The DNA here is from genome assembly GCA_963859935.3 of Lathyrus sativus. Classification (NCBI taxonomy): domain Eukaryota; kingdom Viridiplantae; phylum Streptophyta; class Magnoliopsida; order Fabales; family Fabaceae; genus Lathyrus; species Lathyrus sativus. Next base: position 271,948,696 of record OZ012739.1, read on the forward strand.
ACTGGTTGTCTTGATTTCTCCGAAAGGGTTATAACCATCTCACTCCTGATGGGTGAGGTTTAACCATTGCGGTTGATGAGGTACGACCTCTCGAGAGGAATAAACCGTGATTGGTCCTCGAATGGCAACACTCCTCTATAAGACTTGAACGCTCGGTCAAGCTAAGTGACGACTACCCTGCCCCGGGTTAAGATGAGAGGGTTTAAAAGTCCGAAAGAAACTCCTACTTCTCGGTTCAAAGTGGTTAACTAGGGACTATCTCCTTATGTCTCCAGTGTTTAGGGGATTTGAAACAATGCTTGTACATCATAGGCAGGGTTTTATCTGAAAGCATACGATCCTCGGTTATGAGTATTTAGTTTCGTGATCCTCCCTCCAATCATTGCTAATCATAGTGATAAAGTGGAGTGAATAAAATGCAAGTGTCAGTGCAATGCAATAAATGAGCGACAACGACATGATTAATTCAGAAAAATGCATAGTCACTTTATCAATATTACCATTTGAAACAAACAATGTTTAACAGCAAGTAGTAACTAACAGAAAGGAAACTACAAATGCAAATGATAAAAAGTATGAGGACTGCCAATGTTGAGGACGTCTGCCTATCTGGACCACTGGCTTCTAGAAATAAACCTCTGAAGCTGCGAGCTTAGACGGCTGAGAGATTGTCATGCACAACCAAAACTTCTTCTGGAAAGGAAATGCACCCTTTGTCGATCAACCGTTGCACTTTTGGCTGAAAAGCTTTGCAATCTTCAGTTGAATGCCCCAGGGATCCACCATGATATCCACATTGAGCATGGGGATTGTACCAAGGAGGGTAAGGCTCTGGCACGGGCTTAAGAGCTTTGGGTTCCACCAAAGAATTCTGAATCAAATATGGCAGAATCTGGCTATACGGCACAGGCACTGGATGAGAAGGAGCATTCCTTCGTTCCAAGTTGTTACAAGGTCGGTTCTGATTCTGACGTTGATTCTGATAACCTCGGCCGCGGGCTCGTGGATTTGCAAGAGGAGCGACATAAAGTTCCCGATGTGGTACCCTAGGAACAGTTGTCTGTCTAGAATAACGAGACACTGAAGATACTGACCGCTGAGAAGATGAAGAACCAACAGATTTCACCGATTCATCTTGAGAACACCCAACATCTGTCATGACTGCATTGACCATAATTTGTTCTTCAGTTTGAAAGCTACAGAGAGATTCGGTTTCACTAGCCTGACCGCTTGAAACATTCTGAATTCTTCCAGTCTTAACGCCATACTCGATGCGTTATCCTGCCCTTACCAATTCAGAGAAATTTGGTACACTTCCAAGCATTCTTTCGAAGTACGGGCTCTGCAGGGAGTTTACGAACATGCCTGTTAACTCTCGATCCAGAAGCGGTGGTTGCACTCTAGCAGCAAATTCTCTCCATCTTTGAACATACTTCCTGAAAGGTTCATTGTTCCCTTGAGACAATTCTTGCAGTTGCATGCGACTAGGAGCTACATCAAGATTGTAGTCATACTGCTTCAGAAAAGCTTTGGCTAAATCCGCCCATGATCGGATCTGATTACTCTCTAACTGCATATACCAACTTAGAGATGCCCCAATCAGTCTGTCCTGAAAGTAGTGAATCATCAACTTGTCGTTATGCACAAACTAAGTCATTCTTCGGCAGAACATCACTAAATGTTACTTCGGGCAACTATCTCCTTTGTACTTTTCAAACCTCGGCGCTCTGAACTTCGGAGGTAACACTAGGCCGGAAACCAGACACATGTCTGCAGCATTGAGGTTAACAGCATCTCGGACTTCCAAGGCTTTGAATCTTTCATCCAACGCACGAAACCTTTTAGCATACACAAGAGCTAATGGGTCTTCATTCTTTGCTATCGGGTCCTCTCTTCGGGAATTTGGCATAGGAAAACAACACCCTGATAATCGGAGGTATCAACAGCAGGAGAACGTTCACTTCGGACAACAAACTGCTCATGTAGATCTCGGTCTTCAACAGAAGGTTGTACAAGTCGAGTTGCAGTAAGGTTGTTCACTTGCGGAAAGTCTTCATTAGGCATAGAACCATACAGAGGATTGGACGTCATAGTGAAACCTGACAAGGTATCAACAAACTAGAAGTTGCTCTCTGACATAGCTACCAACAACTTTCAACTGACTTCACTGCTTGATTCTGCTCAAATCTGCTTCAACCCCTTGGTCGTCTTCTAACAATCAACACTTGCCAAGGCCAAACACCAGAGAATCACCCTCTGAAGCAAAACAAAGGCAGGATAAGGGCTCTGGCTAGCTGGAGAAGGATATGCAATATGATGCAAAGATGTTTATGCAAATGCAATGCAAGATGCAGAAAACACAGGATCACGGCCTGATAACACGAAATCGTATATATATAATGACGTACTTTTTTACTAATCAGTGACCGTTTTCACTCCGATTTCGGATATTTCCACATTATTTGTCCAGTATTTTGCAGGTATTCAAAGTCCTTGCTCAAATGGAGCAAGATGAAGAAAACAAGCAATTACAGATGAAAACCAGATGAAACACAGGCCAAAAATAGCAAAAACGAGTTCTGCTGATGTGACGACCGTCATGCGTGTTACGACCGTCACACATCCATGACGACCGTCATGCAATTAAAATGTAGAAATGTTGCACGTGCTGTGAAGTGCTTGAAAATGCCAAAAAGGAGTGGACCACTAACTCCTATATTTTCTGAGATCAATCCCACTTCCTGAGGAAATTAACCGTTGGAAATTCCATCTATAAAAGGAGGGAGCTGATACAAGAAGAGGGGAGCTGCATTGAAGACACGAAGTGCTGCCAATTTACTTTCAGAGCAATATTTAGTTTCCCAGTTTCTTATCGTTTTATTGTTTCCTTTTTCTTATCTTTCCTTGCAATTGTTGTTTTACTTTCCAAATTTTATTCTGTACGAGTAATTGGCATAAAGACTAAATCCTGCCGTCATTTTGGAGGATTTCCCAAAAGCCAATCAAATTGTTTACAGGTTCTTATTTTAATCGTTAATTGATTTCCATTTCCCATTATAATGCATATTTATATTTTCTGGCATTATTTACGTGTTCTTAATTTACATTTCATGTCCGGCTAAATTTAAGTAATCGGTATGTAATAAGTGGTCAGATGGGATTTGATAATTAACCAGTGTATACCTTCCTTTTCAAAACTTATTTATGGCTTCAGTTTTTAAATCAATTTTTCTAAAATAAATTTTCGTCGCGACAGCAAGAACTTATTTAAAAGCAGTTTTGCCACGAAAGTGGGAAATTCATAAAGGTACGAACCAACAAGCGACAACTGAGGTTAGGTCCAGATAGTAAAAACTAAGCATTCATTTTAAAAACAGCGACAACGCTTTAAAAAGGATTAGAGCTTAATGGTTTTCAAAAAGTAATTTTAACCGCGAACGAGATAGCGACATCATACGTTCTGCGTTAGAGTTACGACTAGCGTCAACAACCATAGTGAGACAAAGGTCTTTAAACCGTCATTTTCTTCTTAAACTATTTTTGAAAACAGAAAAACACCGGTAACTTGTTGAATCCTTGAAGAACCAACATATTGCATACCGATTCAAGCATTTATACCTTAAGTAACATTTTAGTTCCCCTATAGTTTACGCACTTATTTTGCTTTTATTCCCCTAAAACCATACCAACCTAGCTAAACACAATAACACCCGAAAATACTAGCTTGATTACGAGTCCCTGTGGGATCGATATCTTTTATTACTACACGATAGATTGTGCACTTGCAGTTAATTCAGTTAGACATAGAAAGTCGTGATCAAGTTTTTGGCGCCGTTGTCGGGGACCCGTTTAGTCAATAATGTAATCCTTTGTTACACAGTATAGACTAGGTTAACTATTCTCTCTCCCTCTACTCGTTCTTCGATTGTATGCCAAGTACTCGCACACAAGGCGACATCTTACAACCTACAATCGCCGAACTAGAGCGCTTTTTACATTTAAGAAGGCGCATCCTCGAATATCAACAAAAACACAATATTCCTGATCTTCTAGCTCATCCTCCTCTTGATGAATCAAAGATGGCTGACGGACCTCAGAACAAACCGCTGAAGGACTACGCTACACCCTCTCAGCTGGAACCTCGAAGTAGCATTGTTGCCCTAGCTATCAATCTGAACGATTTCGAACTGAAACCGTCATTGCTGTCAGCTGTACAATAACATCAATTCTCAGGAAATGCAACAGAGGATCCGAATGAACACTTAACGAAGTTTGTGCAATACGTAGACACAGTGAAGGAAAATGGAGTAACTCCATACGCAATAAGACTTCGTATCTTTCCTTTCTCTCTTAGAGATAGAGCATGGACATGGTTACAATCCTTACCATCCAACTCCGTTACGACGTGGGAACAGTTGAAGAACGTTTTCTTAGCGAGATACTTTCCGCCAAGCAAAACTGTTATGCTTAGAGCTCAAATCAACGGATTTCGACAAAAAGATACTGAATCTCTCTACGAAACGTGGGAAAGGTTCAAGGATATGATGAGAGCATGCCCTCACCATGGTTTAGAAGACTGGGTGACGATCCATACTTTCTACTATGGGCTTCTATATAACACTAGATTAACGGTAGACACCGCCGCGGGCGATGCACTTATGGATAAGCCATACAACGAAGCCTATCAACTTATCGAAAACATGTCTCAGAACCACTGCCAGTGGGGAGGTGAAAGAACTCCAACAGAGAAACCCGCAACGAAAGGTGGGATGTACGAGATCAGCAGTCTTGAAAAGTTCAACGTTAAGGTAGATGCTCTAGCCCAGAAAATCGACATTCTGACCGTTACCCCAACTGCAACCGTAGCTGCTGTAACTCCAAATTGTGAGTTATGTGGAATTGCCACTCATAATGCGCCCGAGTGCCCATTGTTGGCAGGAATTCCACCAGACCAAGTAAACTACGCTAAAGGAAATCCTTACGCAAATACTTACAACCCAGGATGGAGGAACCACCCAAACTTTTCCTACAAGAACGATAATGCCTTGCAAGCACCCGCTGCTCCGCCAGGATATCAGAAACCAGCCGCTGCTGCCCAGACTGCCCCTAGGAAATCAAACCTCGAAGTGATGATGGAAAAATTCATAGCTACTCAAGCTCAAACAAATAAAGAAATCCTGAATCAAACAAATAAAAAATTCATAGCTACTCAAGCTCAAACAAATAAAGAATTTCTAAAATAAATGTTCGTCGCGACAGCAAGAACTTATTTAAAAGCAGTTTTGCCACGACAGTGGGAAATTCATAAAGGTACGAACCAACAAGCGACAGCTGAGGTTAGGTATAGATAGTAAAAACTAAGCATTCATTTTAAAAACAGGGACAACGCTTTAAAAAGGATTAGAGCTTAATGGTTTTCAAAAAGAAATTTTAACCGCGAACGGGATAGCGACAACATACGTTCTGCCTTAGAGTTGCGACTAGCGTCAACAACCATAGTGAGACAAAGGTCTTTCAACCGTCATTTCTTCTTAAACTATTTTTGAAAACACAAAAACACCGGTAACTTGTCGAATCCTTGAAGAACCAACATATTGCATATCGATTCAAGCATTTATACCTTAAGTAACATTTTAGTTCCCCTATAGTTTACGCACTTATTTTGCTTTTATTCCCCTAAAACCATATCAACCTAGCTAAACACAGTAACACCCGAACATACTAGCTTGATTACGAGTCCCTGTGGGATCGATATCTTTTATTACTACGCGATAGACTATGCACTTACAGTTAGACATAGAAAGTCGCGATCACGGCCCCCCCAAGTCTCTAAATACTGATGCGCTGCTGACGGGATAAGTTTGCTCTGACGAGAGAAAACCAAAATACTGGGTGGGCTGGAAGTCAAGTTTCCTGCAAAAACCCTCCCACTCACGGGTATGGACCTAAACTGACACAGGTTCGGCATCCTATGCGGTCATCAGCGTCACAGACTTTCAAGAACGATGATACGATACCCAGAAGGTGTGGCATCATCATCTCCTGAAGCGGCCGCACTCGGCTGAATCACAAATGATCGGTTCCCAGAGTTGACAATCATACAAACCAACAACCCCTAAAGCCCAAAGGGCTGGAAAAGAAGTCAACCGGGAGAACCTCGTCTGAGCGTGGATTTTGTGAGACACTAGGACCTGCAAAGCAAGCACGCGCCTACTACTTTCCACAACTAATGCTAGGTACACTCAAGCCTGGGTCTGGCTTATCCCTCATCAGAGCTCCCTTCCCCCAACAGCACAATATCAACAGATAATAATAGAGTGAGGGAAAAGTAAGTACAGTAGTATACAACATACAACACAAAAATAAACACCCAGAAACAAGCAAACAGGCGCTAGGATTGACTCTCGCAGGGACGTTGGATCCCCCGATTGAGTCGCATAGGGGACGTTGGATCCCCAGGAAACTATCGCAGTCCCCAGCAGAGTCGCCTGCTGTCGCTACCGCGAAAATAAGGTGCCGGCAAAATAGAAGAGTCGCCACCTTTTGTTATTTATCCCTCAGAACGGGAAAGGAAACGATCGGGAAAACCTGACGAAAAGGGTATAAGACAAGGTCATCGCAACCATGTCTGGGTTCGGGAGTCGGTTACGCAAGGGGAAGGTATTAGCACCCCTCACGTCCATCGTACTCGATGGGATTCACGCTTGTTGTTTTGTCTACGAGTGAAAAACAATCTATCTACGACTGCTAAAGCTAAACGGAAAGAAACTGACGATACTAGCGGGGTGTTCTCGATCATACAGGAGTGAGAGAAAGGATTGACGATACTAGAGTACGCATTCTAGCAGTTAGGTGTATGCTGCTCGACCATTGGAGACTTAGGCGTTACCTGTTTGCGGTAGAACGGACATAGTATGTCGGGTTTTGAAAGTACGGGAACCTACGGGTTCTAGAACTACGGTATGGTCTCGATTGCGCTAGGGCAAGAGAAAGGGAAGATTAGTCGTCAGCGGGAAAGTCTCGATCGCACAAGGGGTACCATACTAAACACTCTAGACGATTGAGAGGAAACCCCTCAACTGTGATTTCCTATGTATCTAACGCCACAGCTCAGAACACTCGACGGTTGCACGAAGACTTGAATAAGAAATATGATGTTGAACGAAGCGGCTTCGTTGGCTCTTGACATGTGCGCAAGCTCCATTCCAATCTTATCCTCTCTAGATCCTTGATGAGGACGCTCGAATCAGAACCAATGTAACGCTTAGACCGTCATGGTTTGACTTATACGATAAATCAAACTCTAAGAGGTAGCGTATTGATATCCGTGTCAAAGACACGATAGAGAAGTGATATCGAAAATCATTCTCTAATTGAATCATGTCACACGGCCAGCCAAAAATAAAATCGAAGATAAAATCGGATAGCAGAAGAGAAAATAGAAGAGAAATTCACTAACAAATGGAAATAAAATGCTACTCCTAAAATACGACAAATAAATCTCTAATAGAATAAAACTCTAAAGAAAATACAAGTAAATTGCACAATAGAAAATATAATGGAAATTCTATCCTATGCACGATATTCTATAATTTTTACAAAGAAAAAATAGAAGTGAAAAATCTATACTAAGCATAATATTCTATAATCTTCTATAATTTCCTAAAAGAAAAAAGGAATATAAATTCTAAAATATAAAATCTATATTAAAAATCTGCTAATATTCTAAGAAAAATAAAATATAATCCTAGAAGAAAAATAGAAAAATAAAACTACAATTATTACAATCAAAATATCCAATACAAAAGAAATAAAAAATGTAAAGGGAAGGGGGGGTACAGCAGCTAAACGGGTGGTAAAGCAGCAAAAAACCACCACTGGGCCTTGAGCCCACAATACAGCAATCAGAAAAAAAAACAGGGGGGTGCGTGATAGGCAATGGGAGTGCAGCCTGTAAACGCATGGGCCCAAGGGTTTGTAGGCCCACGATCAGAAAAACAACAGAGACGGGGGTGTGAAGTGGAAAACAAGAGGGTGCACGGTTAGGGAATTTACTGGGCTCAGGCCCATAATTAGAAAAGAAAAAAGAGAGAAAAAAAAACAGGGGTGAGTTTGTACATGGGGTGTACGGACTAGGAGCTGAAGCAAATTGGGCTTGGCCCACAAAGGCCTTTCCTCTCCCCTTCTTCCAAACCAAACTTTGAAACCCTAGTTTCTTCTCCCCTCACTCAACCTCTCCCTCCGCCGTTTCTGTTCTTCAACCACTTTCTTCTCAGATCTTCTACGTTCACCTTGTCCCATCAAATCAAACATAAAGAAACCGTAAAACTTGATATCAAACAAAGCTCGAAAGCCCGTTACTACATTCTGAGATTGATGTTGATCGTTTGGTGAAGAATCTGGAGGTGAGGATTTGTGTTCTTAGAGGTTGAAGTTGTTTGCATGTTGAAGACGATGATGAAGGATGATCGTGAAATCTGGAAACGATTAGAGGTGATGAACTTGGACGAGGTTGAAGGAACTCACAGATCGTATGAAGGTCGATTGCTTGAAGATCTAATAAAAGCGGATGAAGTTTTGCATGTTCTTGCACAGTTGGAAGCACATCGTGATGAACATTACTGGAGAATGATGACTCTGGAAACGGTAGAAGATCTGATGAAGACGACGAGCGTTCTTGAGGATCTGGAAATCTGGAGAATCTGTTGAAGGTTGAGCGAAGATCTCTAGAGATCTTGAAGAACATGACGAGATTTGGATAAAACGGATGAGTTGATGAACATTGATGATGAGGGTGATGAACGAGGATGATGAATATCATGTATGATTTCTGGAGACGGATGAATTTTGTTACGAGTTGCTCTCAATTTCTGGAAAAAACCTTAAGAGCCTGATGAAGGTCCGGTGAAGGTGATGAAGAACCTGATGGGGGAAGATGAATTTTGTTACAGATATGGAAAATCTTGTGTGAGGATGATGAATCTTCTGGTGGTGTTGCAGTTTCCGGCGACCGTTAGAAGGTCTGGTGACAGTTATGGGGTTACCGGCGATGGTTATGGGTCACTTTGATTTCTCCGACGAGAAATTTCGGCGAGTTGCATGCCGGCCGGTGAGGGGAGATGGAGGTGGACGCGTGGCACACATGTAGTGAGAGAGAGGGACGCGTGGGGTCTAGCGTGGGTGAGGTGGCATGTGGCCTCCATGTGGCGGGCATGCAGGAGAATGAAGTGGAAGAGAGAGAGGGCAACGTGTGGCTGTCTTATAAAGGGACATGTGGCGTGCTTTGGGCCTCCAAAATTGACAAGTGGCCCACCGAAAGTTGACTAACACCTGATTACAAGTCTAAATGAAAAGCTAACTCAAATTAATGGCAATTAAAACTAGATTAAAATCTGATTAAACTCAATTAATTCCTAATTAACTGCAACTAATTAAAATGATTAAAATGGATTAATACCCTAATTAACATCTAGTTAATCCCATTAACTTTTAAACCCAAATTAAATCTAAAAAGAGAATTAACTATCAATTAACAAATTAAATCTAAAAGAAAAAAAACCTATAAAATTTCTATTAATAAGAAATTAAATCTAGAAATTCTAACAAATTCAAATAATATCTATATTAAAATCTAAAAATAGTTAGAACCTATTAATTTCTACAAAAAGAAATTAACCTATTTAAAATCTATTAATATCTATTAAAACCTATTTTCTAAAGCTAAAAAATAAGGAAAAATCTAGAAAATGCAATAAAGCCTAATTAAACCGATAAAAAAAAAGGTACGAGAATACGGCGAAATAAATGGTAAAAACCGGACACCGGAATATCCTCGAAAACAACAGCAAAAGCTGAAAACACCGGGACGAGCACAAATTCCCCAAAATAAATCCTCGCTTATTCGAACTAGCCTAAAATTCCTGAAACGCCAGGAGAAGGCTGTAATCCCGATAAAGTCAATCTGACTGAGAAAATGCAATGTACGTGGTATGCAAATGCAAAATGAAATGAGTTGAAACATAAGCCAAATTGCGAGAAGTGGTTGGTCAAATTTTGGGGTGCAACAGGGTGTGTGTATATATGTGCTTTATCTTTATTTACTTCCACATTTTACTTTCCGCATTGTATCATACTTGTTGTGTTGTGGGGAGGGGAGTTCCATTGTGTGATAAGCCGGACCTGGGCTTGAGTACAAACTTAGTATTATAAGCAAAAAGTAGTGGTGAACCTGTATGTTAGGCATGCACCAGTTCCCACGAAATTTGCGCTCAGACAAGATTCTCCTTGATGACTTTCTTTCCAGCCCAGTGGACCGTTGAGAGGATTTCAGATTTGAGGGTTGTCGACTCTAGGGACCGATCATCTGTGACTCAGCTAAGTGAGGCCTCTTCGCGAGATGATGATGCCAAACCAGAAATGGTAAACGTATCATCATTTTTCGAAAGTCTGTGACGCTGATGAATGCATAGGATGCCGAACCTTTGTTTGTGGATAGGTCCATACCTGTGAGAGGGATTGGGTTATGCAGGAAACATTGGCTTTTAGAATACCCGGTTTTCTTTTCAGTGTGAATCTGTTTATCAGTGGGTCCTGTAATCGGTACTTTGTTCTTGCTAAGGCGAAGCGCTTGTTCTTCTCGACCAACAACACGTCAGTCTTGATCCCCTGTTTGCATTTTGCATGTGCATTTTCATTTGTATTTCATTAAGATGTGTTTATGTTACAGGTGTACATTTCCTCTTCGATTATGGTGATTATGTTCTCTTATTATTGACATGGAGCCCTTGAGGAGAACCCTGGCCTACAAGTTTCCTACGCCTGATATTAGAACTCTGCGAAGTTTGATTTCTCTAGCTGATAAGAAGGTTATGGAGGATTTCAGAGAGTCTTATGGGAGGATTTCGAATGTTGTTTGCAAACCTTCTTTAGATGAATTAAATGGCCTTCAGACGTTGCTGCAATTCTATGATCCTCAGTTGTGAGGCTTCACCTTTCAGAGTTTTGTTTTAGCGCCTACATTGGAGGAGTTTTCTGATATATTGAGAATACCTATTCTGAACCAGATACCATTCCATCACGTTGAGGGAGAGCCAGGTTTGAATGAACTTGCTAAGGCTTTACATTTGGAAGTCTCTGAGTTGAAAGGGAAGTTGGCTAGTAGGAATGGAATGTTTGGATTTCCGTTACCTTTTCTTGTAGACAAGGCTCGAGAGTTTGTTAAGAAGGGTTGTTGGGTGATATTCAACGCTATATTGGCCTTATGTATCTATGGCATTCTTTTATTCCTGAACATCCCAGATTTTGTAGATGCAGATGAATTCAGTATCTTTGCTTCGAAGAACCCCACACCCATTCTGTTGGGTGATGTTTATCATTCCATACATTACAAGAATGAGAATAGGAGAGGGAAAAGTGTATCCTACTACGCACCTTTATTTTATATGTGGTTCAGGAGCCACCTTCCCAAGACTGGTCCGTTCTCTGCTACTGCTGGCACTTTGGAATGGTCTGAGCGCTTGATGAGATTGTCTGCAGAAGACATTGTTTGGTTTGATAGAGATGTATTAGGCATTGAGATTATCTATAGTTGTGGAAGCTTTCCTAACGTTCCGATGGTCGGAAGAAAAGGTTCCATAAACTATAATCCGGCTGTTGCTATCAGATAGTTTGGGTATGCATTAAGAGGTCCTCCGAAGGATGAGGAGATATAGGAATCTCTGTATCTCACTGGTTTGTTGGAGGGGGATACTTTAGCTAGAGTTGAACATGCTTGGAGAAACGTCTACAAGAGAGGAAAGGTTGCCTTGGGAAAGAGTAATAGTCAAGCATACGCTTCGTATTTGGTTTGGACTCAGAGTAGAGCCAAAGAGTTGATGATGCCATATCCGTCTATTCAGCCTGTGCATCCTCTTGAGATTGCAGAGCCTCCCACAGTAGCTATTCAGAAATATAATCAGGTTTTGCTTGAGAAGGAAGAATTGAAGAGAGCTAATGAAGAATTGCAGAAAGATATTATCCAGCTTCGCAGTGAGAAGATAGATGCAGTTCATTCTTTCAGAAGACAAACCAAGCTTGTGAACAAATTGGGCACTGATCTGACTAAGGAGACTAAGGACAGAGAGCGCACAGGCCAAGATTTGAATGCTTCTTACCGTGTTCTGGCCACGAAGAAGGAAGAGTTGGATAAGGCTTACATGAGGATTTCTAAGTTTGAGTCGATATGGAACGCCACGCTCACTAACAACAAGAAGTGTGAAGACAAGTTAAAACTTCAGATCAGCAAGCTGAAGGCTCAGCTTAATGCCAAGGATGGAGAAATTGCAGTAGAAGTATCGCTTAGACGAGACAGCGAATACAGGTCGAATGAAGCGATCACGAACCTGAAGGATCTCAGGTTGAGGGCTGACTCCAAGAGACGCAGGCCTGAAGAAGTTTCGGAGGATCAAGTTGATGGCCTACGACATACTGTCAGCCAGCAGGATTTGCTTATTCAGGGGCTACTTGCTAGACTGGATCATCCTGAGACACTAAGACAGTTAGAGGATTTCCGATCCTGCCATCCTGCTTGACCTGTTCTTTTTATTTCTGTTGTAGTTTTTAATGTTTATTTGTTATATTGACCATCGCCAGGCTTGTTGGCTGAGGTCTTTTCCTTATTTGTATTCAGTTGTAGTTTGTACTTTTCCTGAAGGCTTTTGTTGATCTATATATGAGGAGTTGGTATTCTATGATTGACAGCAGGGTTCTCCATTGTTATGTTTTCCTGGAAACTAGAATCGAGGGGGAAATGTCCTTATTGCATAAATACATGTCTGCATTTTAGCATGTTTCTCGCATTTGCAGGTGCATCGAAACTGTTAGCCTTATCTTGTTTCTTGTGCCACTAGTGTTTCAGGATTGCAAATCAGATAACTCACCGCTACGGTACTAGAGGAAACCAGAAAAGGCTGATGGATCAGATGCAGGTAGAAATGCAAGAGATGAGAGATCGTATGGCACAACTGATGGAGGTTATGCAAGGGGTAGCTAGTGGCCAGGCGCAACTCCAGACTTTGGTGCAACCTCTGATTGTGCGAGTTGATGGTGATGGGGTGTTACATGGTGGGTGTAATACCCCAAATTTTACCCTTACATTTAGTTATCCATATCGCATATCATTCCATTTGTAATCACTAACCAGTCCTGGAGTTGATTTGTTTTGCAAGAATCCAGTTCAAGGGCGTTTTGGTCCTTTTACACTATTTTGGCCAATCCTGAAGAAAATCGATCTTTAAGCCTCGGGGCGTTCAGACTATGATACGTGGGACAGTTGTCTGTCATATGAGTTGGTTATCATCAAGGCATCGAGCTGGCGCGGTTTATTATTGAAAATTGTCGGGAGTGTATCTAAATTTGGGTCGTTCATTTGCTTAAGGTTCAAGACCATTCTGGGCGGGGTTCCATTTCAGTTGATAACGCGTTCTCTTGATATACAATGATTGGGGTTTAGTTTGAATTCACTCATATTTAATCAGGCAGTGAGATCAAGGCCACGAGAGGAATAAACACAGGGACGAGAAATTAAGTATATATGGATGTCATTCGCGAATGTTTATACTTTACAATTAGGAAGTGAATTCAAATATTTGTGGATTTTTATTCATAAATATTTATAATTTACAACTAAGAAGTAATTATAAATAATTTCAAAGTTTGGTATTCATAAGTATTTGAGATTTCAATTGAGAAGTAAATAAGTATGTGTTGAATTTTATTTCATAAGTACTTAATTTACAATTGAAAGGGATAAATAACCTTTGAATTTCATTCATGAATATTCATTTCTGTTTACAAGAGAAGGATATTACAATGAATATCTTATTCTAAAAGAAAGTCCTAAAGAATTCTAAGTGTTCTTCATGAGGCCCCTTTGAGTTTCTTCACGAATCTCCGATTAACCTGCACAACAAAGACAAAACAAAAAGAACAGGAAAGATTATAATTTATGTTCGACACTCTCAGAACATCATCATCATTGAGTTCTGGGAGTGGCACGACCGAAGCCGCGTCCTACCCCCGTTACCGATCTGTGCCATTGGCGTCAGATCAGGTGGTTATCGTTCTTATCGTACGGGACAGCCGAGAGAGAGAGAGAGAGAGAGAGATAAAGGAAGCTTTTTCGAGCCGAAATGATTTGATTCTGAAGGGACCATCAAGTAAATATAGCAGCCTATCAAGTAAATATGTGGCTTTTCTCGAAACGGTTTCACAGCCAAAAGTAATTGGAAATACAAACTGAAAGTGCACAACAGAAACAATCAGAGGCAGCCATCATGTAGGCTCAGTTTAGCAACATCATAGCCCCAATCATCAAACTGTTTGTGAATCCAAATACTCCAGCCCTGAAACGATGGAAATGAGCAGATATCAGTTCAAAGGGACTGAGATTATGCGCCGAAAAAGAACCACACCAACAACACCAAACTGAATGTCACTGAAATCAAATTGTACCAAATAAAGGACATAAGTTTCATAATTAAAATCAAGTTGGTTAAGCATAAAAGAGAATATCAAAAGAAGAATCTAAGCATCAATTCCGTCGAAAAAAAACAAACAGAATTACTGACAAAAGCATCACCGAGCCAACAAATCCACAGCAATGACCAGGATCGTATCAGAGAAATTCCAGAAATAAGCAGAATCAAATGGTAAATCCAAATCACATCGAATATGGCTTGTCTCAAAATCTTGGAACCAATATGTATCAGTAACAGGGTCAAACCGTATCAGAAAAAAACTGGATATCCACATCAAGAACAAGTTGCTCGAATCCACATCAGCAAAGCCGAAATTGAAATAACGGTTTATCAAAAAGGCTCAGAATACAAACCAAACTGCATCAGACAAAGCCCAGAAATCTTGACTCTGAACCAAATTCAAACAGCCGGAACACAGCAGAGACTATCAAAAGCAACTGTCAAAACATGGTTAAAGGCAACCGCGGCATCATCGATTCCCTCATCAGGCTCAGACAGAGCGTCATCATTGCCGTATACCCCTTCTCGACATTTGACTCGACCAAAGCCTTAGCACCAGTTCTGAAAGAAGAAGAAGAAAAGTTAATGCGTGTTCGAAACAGTTAATCCAGAAGTCAGAAACATACAAGCAATTTCCAAATCCGTATTCAATCAAATACTGGGAATTTGAGTCCGTAAGTCTGAAAGGGAAAGAAAAGATCCAATCAGCTTATCAGAAAAATAATCAAGCAAAAGTGAATCCGAAAAATGCAAGTTCAAATCACATTCAACAAGATCAAATCACATCAAATAAAATCACCAAATCGTATCAATAACGGAAACGCCACAGTCCAAGCCCACAAGTGAAATCCAAGGGGATATAAAAGAGACGAAGCCTAAACGAAAAGGGGGTGAAACCCTAACATCAAGAAGATAGAACGTTCTCACCAAAAAGCGGCCGCGAGATCGAAACGAAGAAGAGTTGACGAAACCCTGGCCATCAGACGAACGCAAATCACCATCATCGGCTGTTAACGAACAATAACCATCACCACAGTGCCACAAACATAGAACGGACTCACCGCGAGCACGAAAATCCGACGGGACCGCCATCGCTGTTAAAAGATCAACAGCGGGCAATCCATGATCGAAGCCTCAGAACTTGAGTCATCATAGGCCGTTAAACCCTCGCGCGAAGCTCCCGTAACCACCGTGACTGCCTTCACCGACGGCGGGTAATCGACGGCAATCACCTTCTAGCCTCAGACAAGGAGTCATCATCGACCGTTGAACCCTCAGAAACTCGCCGGAAAATCCTCATCATTCAAAACGTAAGCGACGGGAACATCGCCTTTCACATTTGACGGTTTAAATTTGTTTGTTTTCAGGTTTTTTCAGGGAACCAGATCGCGAATGAGACGAAGAAAGAGTCGCCGAAGGCGATGAAGGAGAAGAAACATGCGCCGCGGAAGACAGGGTTTCGAAAACCCTAGAATCCCCTTTTGCTGCATTTTACACCAACCGGGTTGGGTCCGGAAGTGATTACCGGCCCAACCCCTTTAATTTTTGTTTTTAATATTAAAATTGTTTTTTAAAACCTTTTTTTTAATATTAAAATTGTTTTTTTAAAATAAATAGCATCAAAATTTTCCTTAAAATAATAACTAAAAATATTTTTTAAATAATATCATCAAATCTTTTTTGGAATTAAAACTTTGTGGATAATTAAGTTAAAACTATTTTTTTGAAAAATTAAACTTAATCTTTTTTTTATGTTTAAACATCTTTTTCACTTAAATCAAACTTTTTCTTAAAAAACAACAAAAATCTCCAATATTGCATTTTTTGTCTCATGACCCGTCCAATTACCGTCTGACTTTGCCCACTAACGCGTGTGTTCATTTTTGCAGCTCATGTTTACTACTATTGCGTTGTGTTTTTAAGTTTCATTATTATTGTAACTGCTCCTCTCATGTAACCTCGCGAACCCTAACAATCGCGTTTTGATTTCTGTCTTTAAGTTTCTGCTTGTATGGCTTACTGTCTGCATTTTTATTTCTGTTTGCATTTCTCACACTTTCATCAATACCCCTGTCACATTATACACATCCGAAGGATAGGTCTTACCGTTTGACCGCCGTGTCAATAGTCCTCAACTTCAAATCTTTACAACCTCACAAACCCTAATTTGCATAAATGTCTCGCCGCAGACAAAATTACCATTTTACCCCTAGCATTAGGTCAAAGAGCCGCCGCACTCATTTCAGGGTTTCCTGCCGTGGAATCCCTAATTTAACCCTAATTATAACTTAACAATTCAACGTAGAAATTTGGAGTTCCTACACTCCATGTAAGCGTGTCCATAAGATGCGTTTATTCCCCTTGAGACCTTGACCACAGTCAAGAAGTCTCTAACCTCCCTTTTGAGGGGAACTACGATTACTCTGATTCCACTCCCGTAAGGATACGTAGGCACAAGATGCGATGTCTTGCCGAGTAAACTTAGAATTAACCCCTTAGGTCTCTTTTCTCACTTGTAATCCCTTTTTACATATACCTTAAGCAAATAAATAAAGAAAATAGTAAACATCTGAACAAAAGGTTCCCGTAGAGTACTACGAAAGTTTAGGGTGCTAATACCTTCCCTAAATTTAACCAATCCCCGAACCTTAGATCTCTCCCTTTTAGGTTTTTCCTTTCTTTAACCTTTCCTTCAGATAAATCAAAGAGCGGTTGTAAATGAATTAAGATTCAAGTTAATCAATAGCTTGACATCCAAATTTCACCGCAACAGAAAATGGCGACTTCCCTGGGGAGAAGGTAATCTTTTGAGGGTTAACCCTAACTTGTTCATATTTATTACTATCTGTTTTACTATTCATTTGCATGTATATATTTGTGCTCTGATTTGGGACTATTCCTTGTGTTGTGAGATAAGTCCTACGCCCGGACTAGTGACATTATTATAGGATGGGGATATATTCGATGAGGCTTATAGGGAGTTGAATCCCGACCAAGCTGATTCGAGAATCACCGCTCAGTTGAGACCTTTTCGAAAATGGTTCGGTTGAAAGAGTAATCGTGAAAGCTTTTTCCATGGTCGATTGGAGTCTGTGACATTGGGAACCGTAGTACCTTTACACCACCTTGGCCTTATTTAGGACGTAGTGCGGGAACTATGTGGGAGTAATCCTACAATGGTTTCTACGCGATACTACACTCAAAAGAGGTTCTCTTGAGAATAATATTAACCCCCGAGTCAGTCGGAAGGTTGATAATATCCGAAAGATGGGCTGATGACTTTGGGCACTTTTTAGAACCTTGTTCTGCAGGTACAACTAACCTATAGTACACCCCTTTTGGGGATGGGTAGACCTTAACTCCATTCAGGTCCTTTAACCTAGGGCTTTGTGTATTCATGTGCATTGCATCCATAAAGCATCCCATTGCATTGTATTTCATGGAATTCAAACATCATTTATGGATATCGCGGGATACCATAAATAAAAAAATAAAAATAAAAATAAAATAAGAAAAAGATTTCCTTGGTACCCCACGACATTCGTAAATGTTTGAATTCCATGAAATCTTCATTTGCATTTGCATCATAGCATCATATGTTTCCTTGCATTGCATGTGTCTTCCGTTTTCTCATACTCGGTTCTCTCACCTTCCAGTTTTGTCACCCTGAGTTCTCTGCATCAATACGACCCTTCAAAAGGATGGAAGATCAGAACCAAGAAATCAACCGTGTCAGCCATGAACTCAAAGTTCTTCGAGGAAGTGTAGGGCAGATTTTGGAAATGCTACGAGCTCTTAGTGTGAAGGTGGATGCACAGTCTACTGTTGTTTCTGAGACTAATACCGTTATGGAACCTCAACCAGCTGTTATTGTCGAGAATGTACCTCCTCACGGTGTTCAATCCGGTTTGGTGCCTCCTAGTGCTCAACCAGTTCGACGAGCTACCCCTCCAAAGTGCAAAACTCCTAACTCCGGCCATGGTAAAGGACCTGCACGTTCGAGGAACCGCAAAACAACTACTCCTCAACCTTGGCAACATCAGCAGAGTTATGTTCAAGGTTATCCGTTTCCATGTGTCCAACAACCTTATGTAGCTACTGTTACACCTCATTTCGATCAGCAGTTTTCTACATACCAGCCTGTGCAGTCAGCTCCGGTATATCAAGCACCGGTTTATCAACAACCTTTCGGTTATCCGCCCATGCAGGTTCCTGTCAACAGTCAACGAGTGCCCAACGCTCCTGTTCATCAACAGTCACAGGATCAGGTTCCTTATCCCTGTAAGAGGCAGTATAAGCCTTGTCCTCCAATTCCGATAACTTTCACTGAGTTATACCCCCATTTGGTACAACAAGGTCTGATTACCACCCGTGCTTTGGGTCCTCCGCCTAATCCGTTACCTGCAGGTTACAACGCTGCCGCTCATTGTTTATTTCATGAGGGTGCGCCCGACCATGATCTAGAGAATTGCTACGCTCTTAAGAAATTTGTCAGAAATTTGCTAGAAACAAAGAAGTTGTCTTTTAGCGATGCTCAGCCGAAGATCGAAACTCCTCTCGGGGTTCCCCGCTTATCAAGCTTAGATTCTGCAAAGTATGTTGATCCCTCAGCAAATCAGTCGAAACCAGTAATTATTCAAAGGCCTAACTCACTTCATTTCAGTAGCCCTCAAGATGGTATGACCGGGATCAACAAAGAATCTGGGAAAGTTATTTTGAAGCAACGACTGAAAACTGTTGAAGATGTGACCAGCGTAACTAGGGCAAGCCATGACGACTCACAGTGATCGTAAACCCGATGTCCTTTCCATTGAGGCTCCGCCAAAGGAAACTGTTACTCTTGAATGCAAGATTTCATAAACATTTAGAAGGATTTTTCCGACAGTTCATTTGTTTATTTATATGTATTTCTCTTCGATTAAGCATATTTAGCATGCACGAACTTGTTTATCTTTGATTAATTAATGCAACGCATATGTTTGTCTTGAATAAATCCATTCGTTTCACTCATTCAAAAAACGTTTTCATAAATCATATTGCCAACTTTACCCGATCTCTTGTTCTGATGGAGAATTGGAGGAGGATGACGAACCTAAAACGTCAGATTTCTTGTCGTATGCTTTCGATTAAAACCTGCTGATGATGTAAGGCATTGTTTCAAATCCCAAACACTGGAGATATAAGGATGTTAATCCCTCGTTAACCTCTTTGAGCCTTGAAGTAGGAGTTTTTCTTTCTTTTAAGAACCTTCATCCTAACCTGGGGCAGGGTAGGTTTCAGTTAAACCGATTGAGCGCTTAGACTCTAAAAAAGGAAGAGCAAACCTTCGAGAATTTATCCTTAGCATCTTAAGAAGTCCAATACAATGACTATCCCTCGGTTACCTAAGGAGTGGGGCAGTCACGAGCCTTTCAAAAGATTTACACGACTTGTGCATAAAAGAATATTAAAAAAAATAAGAGCCCGCTAAGTCAAAACCTATGAAGGAGACTTAGGCAAAACTGGGGCATCCCACTGGACTCCATAGTTAGATCAAAAGACGTTGTCCAGGCAAAAGTTAGGGAATAAAAGCAAAACAAGAGGGTACAATAAATAATCCCTAGTAAAGAACAAAATCGTGTGACCAATTGCCATTAGAAATAGGTGAGTGACTGCCATGTCCAAAGCCTTGATAAGTTCTCGACCATGGCAAGTCCGCTTGAGATATGAGCGTTCGTATCCGATTAACTGAATTAGGATTGGAGAACATCACGAAGAAGGGGTGGGTACAAATATAACTCTGAGCCTTTATCCTTTTGTTTCTTAAACCGTGAATCAAGCCACAATACAACCTTTAAAAGACCTAATTGAAGTAGGACTTTGGTTGAAAGCATACTCGACAAGATCACGTTTCCTGACTCCTACGAGCTATGCTCAGAAAAAAATTCATGTTGGCATTATAATTAAAACTTATATCCTGACTAGTGATTTCGGTCCCAAGTTATTGCGATATCTTTTTCAAAACAAAAATTCAAGACAAATATATGTGTACATTGACAAGCTCAGGATAGGCATTTCAGGCATGACGACTTTGCTTGATATCTTAGAGATTTACATATGGACATAACCCGTGGAACTTGAAGGTCCTGCTAAACAGGGGCAGGCAGTTTCCCAGTTCGCTTACCAACGCGAGTCTGACGTTCTTAAGGAGCTACTTCTCGAAGATTTCGTTGTGACACGATTAATTTGTGCCAGTTACGCCAAGACCTGACAAACCTCTCAAAGAGTTTGAAAACAGTGGGGCAACCAGACTCCGTGTTCTCTATAAAATCCTCTTGAGATGACCATACCTCACAACGCAAGTATCCTGGGGCACCGTGTTTCCTAAAAAAGGGAACCAAATGGCGACTACTATAAGGTCCTTCAAGATCAAAACTATGTGGTTTCACAATTTTTTTTTTCATGCACCCGATGGATTTTACTCACGGCGGCCTTCATTCCCCAGTAAATCTCAGTGTTGCAACAGGCTCCTAAACTAGTGCCTCATCACAGTCCCCAGAGAGACTATAAGCTGACAACTTTTTCTTGGGTAACTCGAAAGTGTCCCTCATGTTTTCTTCTCCCCATGTGAAGACATGATACTGTGCACCCAAGCAGATTACCTTCTCCCCAGAGAAGTCAGAATTCTGAAACCAGATTTGGTTCTACCATTGATCTTTCTTACCCATGATTGACGTATTGGTTGCAGAGAATGCAGGGTATCTCCGTCGAGATGTTTATTTCATCTCTCGTCCCGTCTCTAGTCTGTTTCGTCAGCATACGCAGGGGCATAAGCATCACGTGCCTACTTCACATATTCATTTCACATACTCATTACATATTCATTTCACATACTCATTACATATTCATTCCATTACATCCTGCATATTTAACTACATAGACATTAACATACATTCACATTCATATGCAGTAACATATGCGTTAGCATTCACAGGTTCATTGTGTCTCGCCATCATTGGTTGTTACCGCCGAGTAACTGGGTTTGTCCATTCTCTTCAAATAGATTGTCAGCCCTAAGCATAAAATACCTACTTGTTTCTAGTTTCCCCACAGAGCTCGATCCTCGTGGATGACGGTTACTTCAGCTATCTTTCCTCGCCAGGATAAGATATTTACCCTTCGAGATCATTCCCTCGATGGAGTCTTGATTACCAGTCTTTCTTTCTAGCTCGATCTTATATTGAATCTCGGTCTTGTCGGTCAGACGTGCATTTATTTTGCACCGTCTAAAGATTTTCACCATACCTTAACAGATATGCGACTGTTCTCGCCCGAGAAGCTTATCACTGTACCCGGATGTGCATTTATTTTGCACTATTTTTCAAGAAAATCAATCACCAGTCCTTTACAGATACACGCCAGTTCACGCCTGGAAAATCTATCAGTACATCTTACAGCATCGGTATGCATCTGTTCTCGCCTGAGAAGCCTATCGATATAACAATCCTACATCTTACAGCATCGGTATGCGACATTTCTCGCCTGAGAAGCCTATCGGTATCACAACCTTACACAACAGGATACACAACATTTCTCACCTGAGAAGCTTATCATCGATCAGCGACATTTCTCGCCTGAGAAGCTTATCATCGATCAGCACCTGTTCTCA
Organism: Lathyrus sativus; assembly: GCA_963859935.3. NCBI lineage: Eukaryota > Viridiplantae > Streptophyta > Magnoliopsida > Fabales > Fabaceae > Lathyrus > Lathyrus sativus. The sequence goes on from OZ012739.1 coordinate 271,970,860, forward strand.
CCTGAGAAGCTTATCATCGATCAGCACCAGTTCTCGCCAGAGAAGCTTATCATCATCTGTTATCACCTCTACAGGCAGTTCTTATATGAGAAGCTTATTATTGCCACTCTTGCAAATAAGCGACATTTCTCGCCTGAGAAGCTGATCCTATCTTCGTTATGACTCGCAGTAAATGGCCATCTCCATTGAGCAGTTGGGCTTCCATTTTCCTTGTCATCTTGAAGTATGGGGAGATTTGAACCGAATCATATTCAGGAGAGCACAAATCTTGAAGTATGAAGAAGTTCATTTACCCTTTAGTAAAAGAAGGAGCGGAATCATATTCAGGAGAGCACAGATCTTGAAGTATGAAGAAGTTCATTTACCCTTTAGTAAAAGAAGAATCAGAATCGTATTCCAGGCGCCGACCTTAAATATGAGAAGATTTATATATCAGATAAGCAGTAGCCTCTTTATTTGAGTGCTTATCCATTTTGGCATGTAAGTCCCTTCCAACGATAAGTGACAGTTCTCCCTCGAGAAGCTTATCAGGGCATTTCCCATCAAAGGCCATTTATTTTGGCATACAGCCGGTCTTTACCCTGTATATTTGATACGGATTTCCGAAAAGTCCGTCCGATCCCATCACGAAGGATAGTTTATAGAAGCTTGGATGTTATTCTTTGCTCAATGCTCCAGCATTCTGTAATCGATCTTGCAATCGTGTAGATCCAGTTTTATTATTAGACATTCCCAAGTGGAGGTCATCTCGTAGGTGCCATCTCCCTTTAGGATCTTGTTCTAACCACTCAAAGTCCATTTATTTTGGCATATAGCCGGTTTCTTACCCTGTATATTTGTTACGGATTCCCGAAAAAATCCGTTTGATCCTGTCACGAGAGATAGTTTACAGAAGCTTGGATGTTATTCTTTGCTCAATGCTCTAGCATTCTGTGATCGATCTTGCAGTCGTACATGATCCAGTTTTACATTTAGATTCCCCAGTGGAGGCCGTCTCATAGGCGCCATATCCATTTGAGAATCTCGTTCCAGTTCTAAAAATGACAATTGGTCGTGTTCGCACCAGTTGACCATCATTTTAGAATTCCCCAGGGTTGTACTGTGTCCCAGCGCGTCGTTTTCCCCAGTGTGTTCTTCTCGTAGCGTCTGTCCCTACGTCGTCGTATTCGTCAGCATTTTCGCATTCATCATTCCAGCATACGCATCATATCATATTCATGGCATCGTCTACATTAATCTGTTCTCGCTTTGTCCATAGCATTGCATATCGCCACATATAAGGGCAAAATTTTCGGTTATCTATATTTAAATCCCTCCACCATGATTCCTCGAGTCTCCGCCACTCAAATCATCCGGTGTAGCTATTTAAATAGGGGCAACTGTAATACCCCAAATTTTACCCTTACATTTAGTCATCCATATCGCATATCATTCCGTTTGTAATCACTAACCAGTCCTGGAGTTGATTTGTTTTGCAAGAATCCAGTTCAAGGGCGTTTTCGTCATTTTACACTATTTTGGCCAATCCTGAAGAAAATCGATCTTTAAGCCTCGGGGCGTTCAGACCATGATACGTGGGACAGTTGTCTGTCATATGAGTTGGTTATCATCAAGGCATCGAGCTGGCGCGGTTTATTATTGAAAATTGCCGGGAGTGTATCTAAATTTGGGTCGTTCATTTGCTTAAGGTTCAAGACCATTCTGGGCGGGGTTCCATTTCAGTTGATAACGCGTTCTCTTGATATACAATGATTGGGGTTTAGTTTGAATTCACTCAGATTTAATCAGGCAGTGAGATCAAGGCCACGAGAGGAATAAACACAGGGACGAGAAATTAAGTATATATGGATGTCATTCGCGAATGTTTATACTTTACAATTAGGAAGTGAATTCAAATATTTGTGGATTTTTATTCATAAATATTTATAATTTACAACTAAGAAGTAATTATAAATAATTTCAAAGTTTGGTATTCATAAGTATTTGAGATTTCAATTGAGAAGTAAATAAGTATGTGTTGAATTTTATTTCATAAGTACTTAATTTACAATTGAAAGGGATAAATAACCTTTGAATTTCATTCATGAATATTCATTTCTGTTTACAAGAGAAGGATATTACAATGAATATCTTATTCTAAAAGAAAGTCCTAAAGAATTCTAAGTGTTCTTCATGAGGCCCCTTTGAGTTTCTTCACGAATCTCCGATTAACCTGCACAACAAAGACAAAACAAAAAGAACAGGAAAGATTATAATTTATGTTCGACACTCTCAGAACATCATCATCATTGAGTGTCGGGAGTGGCATGACCGAAGCCGCGTCCTACCCCCGTTACCGATCTGTGCCATTGGCGTCAGATCAGGTGGTTATCGTTCTTATCGTACGGGACAGCCGAGAGAGAGAGAGAGATAAAGGAAGCTTTTTCGAGCCGAAATGATTTGATTCTGAAGGGACCATCAAGTAAATATAGCAGCATATCAAGTAAATATGTGGCTTTTCTCGAAACGGTTTCACAGCCAAAAGTAATTGGAAATACAAACTGAAAGTGCACAACAGAAACAATCAGAGGCAGCCATCATGTAGGCTCAGTTTATCAACATCACAGCCCCAATCATCAAACTGTTTGTGAATCCAAATACTCCAGCCCTGAAACGATGGAAATGAGCAGATATCAATTCAAAGGGACTGAGATTATGCGCCGAAAAAGAACCACACCAACAACACCAAACTGAATGTCACTGAAATCAAATTGTACCAAATAAAGGACATAAGTTTCATAATTAAAATCAAGTTGGTTAAGCATAAAAGAGAATATCAAAAGAAGAATCTAAGAATCAATTCCGTCGAAAAAAAACAAACAGAATTACTGACAAAAGCATCACCGAGCCAACAAATCCACAACAATGACTAGGATCGTATCAGAGAAATTCCAGAAATAAGCAGAATCAAATGGTAAATCCAAATCACATCGAATATGGCTCGTCTCAAAATCTTGGAACCAATATGTATCAGTAACAGGGTCAAACCGTATTAGAAAAAAACTGGATATCCACATCAAGAACAAGTTGCTCGAATCCACATCAGCAAAACCGAAATTGAAATAACGGTTTATCAAAAAGGCTCAGAATACAAACCAAACTGCATTAGACAAAGCCCAGAAATCTTGACTCTGAACCAAATTCAAACAGCCGGAACACAGCAGAGACTATCAAAAGCAACTGTCAAAACATGGTTAAAGGCAACCGCGGCATCATCGATTCCCTCATCAGGCTCAGACAGAGCGTCATCATTGTCGTATACCCCTTCTCGACATTTGACTCGACCAAAGCCTTAGCACCAGTTCTGAAAGAAGAAGAAGAAAAGTTAATGCGTGTTCGAAACAGTTAATCCAGAAGTCAGAAACATACAAGCAATTTCCAAATCCGTATTCAATCAAATACTGGGAATTTGAGTCCGTAAGTCTGAAAGGGAAAGAAAAGATCCAATCAGCTTATCAGAAAAATAATCAAGCAAAAGTGAATCCGAAAAAGGCAAGTTCAAATCACATTCAACAAGATCAAATCACATCAGATAAAATCACCAAATCGTATCAATAACGGAAACGCCACAGTCCAAGCCCACAAGTGAAATCCAAGGGGATATAAAAGAGACGAAGCGTAAACGAAAAGGGGGTGAAACCCTAACATCAAGAAGATAGAACGTTCTCACACAAAAACGGCCGCGAGATCGAAACGAAGAAGAGTTGACGAAACCCTGGCCATCAGACGAACGCAAATCACCATCATCGGCCGTTAACGAACAATAACCATCACCACAGTGCCACAAACATAGAACGGACTCACCGCGAGCACGAAAATCCGACGGGACCGCCATTGCTGTTAAAAGATCAACAGCGGGCAATCCATGATCGAAGCCTCAGAACTTGAGTCATCATAGGCCGTTAAACCCTCGCGCGAAGCTCCCGTAACCACCGTGACTGCCTTCACCGACGGCGGGTAATCGACGACAATCACCTTCTAGCCTCAGACAAGGAGTCATCATCGACCGTTGAACCCTCAGAAACTCGCCGGAAAATCCTCATCATTCAAAACGTAAGCGACGGGAACATCGCCTTTCACATTTGACGGTTTAAATTTGTTTGTTTTCAGGTTTTTTCAGGGAACCAGATCGCGAATGAGACGAAGAAAGAGTCGCCGAAGGCGATGAAGGAGAAGAAACATGCGCCGCGGAAGACAGGGTTTCGAAAACCCTAGAATCCCCTTTTGTTGCATTTTACACCAACCGGGTTGGGTCCGGAAGTGATTACCGGCCCAACCCCTTTTATTTTTGTTTTTAATATTAAAATTGTTTTTTAAAACCTTTTTTTTTAATATTAAAATTGTTTTTTTAAAATAAATAACATCAAAATTTTCCTTAAAATAATAACTAAAAATATTTTTTAAATAATATCATCAAATCTTTTTTGGAATTAAAACTTTGTGGATAATTAAGTTAAAACTATTTTTTTGAAAAATTAAACTTAATCTTTTTTTTATGTTTAAACATCTTTTTAACTTAAATCAAACTTTTTCTTAAAAAACAACAAAAATCTCCAATATTGCATTTTTTGTCTCATGACCCGTCCAATTACCGTCTGACTTTGCCCACTAACGCGTGTGTTCATTTTTGCAGCTCATGTTTCCTACTATTGCGTTGTGTTTTTAAGTTTCATTATTATTGTCACTGCTCCTCTCATGTAACCTTGCGAACCCTAACAATCGCGTTTTGATTTCTGTCTTTAAGTTTCTGCTTGTATGGCTTACTGTCTGCATTTTTATTTCTGTTTGCATTTCTCACACTTTCATCAATACCTCTGTCACATTATACACATCCGAAGGATAGGTCTTACCGTTTGACCGCCGTGTCAATAGTCCTCAACTTCAAACCTTTACAACCTCACAAACCCTAATTTGCATAAATGTCTCGCCGCAGACAAAATTACCATTTTACCCCTAGCATTAGGTCAAAGAGCCGCCGCGCTCATTTCAGGGTTTCCTGCCGTGGAATCCCTAATTTAACCCTAATTATAACTTAACAATTCAACGTAGAAATTTGGAGTTCCTACACTCCATGTAAGCGTGTCCATAAGATGCGTTTATTCCCCTTGAGACCTTGACCACAGTCAAGAAGTCTCTAACCTCCCTTTTGAGGGGAACTACGATTACTCTGATTCCACTCCCGTAAGGATACGTAGGCACAAGATGCGATGTCTTGCCGAGTAAACTTAGAATTAACCCCTTAGGTCTCTTTTCTTACTTGTAATCCCTTTGTACATATACCTTAAGCAAATAAATAAAGCAAATAGTAAACATCTGAACAAAAGGTTCCCGTAGAGTACTACAGAAGTTTAGGGTGCTAATACCTTCCCTAAATTTAACCAACCCCCGAACCTTAGATCTCTCCCTTTTAGGTTTTTCCTTTCTTTAACCTTTCCTTCGGATAAATCAAAGAGCGGTTGTAAATGAATTAAGATTCAAGTTAATCAATAGCTTGACATCCAAATTTCACCGCAACAGTGGGGTTGCTTCCAACCCTCCTCATAAATAAACTCCTCGTGCGGACAATTCTATGCCAACTTTAGTCATCCCTACTACTGGAGGAGATGGTCATGCTGCTGGTGCTGGAAATACGACAGATTTTAATCATGCTGGTTTTGCTAATGGGGGTAATGGAAATGGAAACGACTTTGGCCTCGACAGGTGCTGTACATGGAAGCATGGACCAAACTTGGAATGAGGAGAGGCAGGAGGATGTATTCACTCCAAGGTTTGTAACTGTTGTAGGACCTTCTGAGGCTGATAGAAGGATTCAAATGATTGAAGAGAAGATGAGATCTCTTGAATGCCAAAATTCTATGGGGATGGATATGTCTAACCTGGGGCTGATCCCAGGCTTGAGAGTGCCTCACAAATTCAAAGTGCCCGACTTCAATAGGTACAAAGGCACTACTTGCCCGAGGGTTCACCTGCACTCGTACTATAGAAAGATGTCCGTGTACTCGGACGATGAAAAACTCTTGATGCACTTTTTCCAGGATAGCCTGTCTGGCCCCTCTTTGGAGTGGTACATGGGATTGGAACCCACTAACGTCCACAACTGGAAAGACCTAGCCGAAGCTTTTGTAAGGCACTATCAGTACAACAGTGACCTTGCACCAAATAGAGTCCAGTTGCAGAATCTTTCGCAAAAGAATAACGAATGCTTTAAAGATTACGCCTAGAGGTGGCGAGAGCTTGCTGGTAGGGTACAACCACCAATGGTAGAAAGGGAGCTTGTGGACATGTTTGTTGCTACATTACCAGGTGTGTACTATGAAAAGCTTATAAGTAGTATGTCCGGAAGTTTTTCAAACTTGATAATCACCGGTGAAAGGGTGGAAAACGGCATCAAGCTCGGAAAGATTCAGGCGGGAGAAGTACCCTCATATGGAGGAGGAGGAAATAAGGTATTTGGGAACAAGAAGCGTGAAGGCGACATTAGCTCAGTGACAAGTTCTAGAGGCAGAGGAAGGGGTCAGCAACATAACCAATATCGCCAACAGTAGGTGGCCAATGTCACTATTCCTGTGCAAAAACAACAACAACCACAACAACAACAGCAAAGACAGTATCGGCCATAACAACAAAACCAGCAAGGTTATAGGAGGTTTCCTGATAGGGCCAGGCTGAATAGAGTATTTGACACTCCACCGATGCCCTACTCTCAAGTGCTTCAGACTTTATTATAACTGCAATGGATTCAGAAAAGGACTCTAGCTCCCTTAACAGGTAATCCCCCACCCGACTATGACGCAAATGCACGTTGCGAGTTTCACTATGGGGCGCCTGGTCACTCTATTGACGATTGCAAGGATTTTAAACACAAGCTGCAAGATCTCATTGATAGCAAAGCAATAAATTTTTCGCATGATGCACCTAACATTATGCAGAACCCTATGAAAAACCATGGGCAGGCTAGGGTTGGTGTTGTATTGGTGGAAGAGGATTTAGACTTGATAATGGATGTGAATGAACTAAAAACTCCATTGAAGTTTGTGAAAGACAAATTGTTGGGAGGAGGTGTATTCCCAGGCTGCAATGATGATTGTGTTGATTATTTAAGTCATCCTGAGGGATGTGTTGATTTGAGAAAGTGTATCCAAGGAATGATAGATGAGGGGATGTTGCAGTTTGAATGGATCGCAGAAAAGAAACCTGCTGAGGAAATAATTAAGGAGAGGGATGAGGTCACTACGATCTTGATCCCGTATAAGACTATAACTATCTCAGTGCCTCCTAGGCCACCAACAATCACTATTACCAAAGCAGGACATGTGCCTTATGAAAGCACCAAAGCCATCCCCTGGAACTACGGGGCCGAGGTGTATTGTAATGGTGAGAAGATAGATTTGAAAAGTTTTCCTGTAGAGTCAGCAGAGAATGTTGTGGGAGCAGGGGCAATTATCCGAAGCGGCAGGGTCTTTGCATTTCCCGAAGTGGTGGCTGAAAAAGCAGATAGAGGGAAGGGTAAGATGGTAATAGAAGAAACTTCCCAGTCTGGTGAAAAAGGATCTTTGGAGAATGATGTGGAGGAAGTCATGAGGCTGATACGCAAAAGCGACTACAAGATAGTCAAGCACTTACAGCAGGCACCTTCCAAAATTTCAATATTATCGATAATGTTGAGTTCCAAAGCTCACAGGAATGCATTGATGAAAGTGTTGAGTACCACTTTCGTGCCCCAAGAAATATCAGTGAATCAGCTCGAAGGGGTCGTTGGGCATGTAAACGCGGGAAATGGCCTTGGATTTACAGATCTAGACTTAACGCCAAGGGGAAGAAACCACAATTGTGCACTGCACATTTCTGTTTAATGTAGAGGAGTGGTTATGTCTCATGTCCTTGTTGACACAGGGTAATCTTTGAATGTGCTGCCGAAGAAGGCACTTATGAAATTGGATACTAGGGGCATTACCTGTACACCAAGTGATTTGGTTGTACGTGCTTTCGACGGTACTCGGAGGTCTGTCTTTGGTGAGCTGACTTTGCCTATCCAAGTGGGCCCAGAAGTTTTTGACGCTGTATTTTATATCATTGACATTCAGCCCGCTTATAGCTGTTTGTTAGGCATACCATGGATCCACTCAGCTGGCGCTGTTACATTGACTCTGCACCAGAAGCTGAAATACATGGTTGGTGGCAGTGTCGTGACAGTATGTGGAGAAGAGGATATCATGGTTAGTCACCTGTCTTCTTTCAAGTATGTAGAGGTAGACATGGAAATTCATGAGATCCTGTGTCAAGTGTTTGAAACCGTTCAGTTGAAGGATAAGGTGTCAGTGGTGAAAAAAGAGCTTGAGGTGGCTATGTCTTCTTTCAAAGAAGCGCAGGCTGTGGTGCAAGCTGGCTCACCCCAAGGATGAGGGCAGTTGATTGATATCCCTCAGAAGCAAGACAAATTCGGCCTGGGATACCACACATCGTCTTCACAAAGCACGCCAAAGTTCGAGGGGCCGATCAAGTTTACTAGCGGGGGTGTCTTCTTCGAGCAGCTTAATGCCATTTCTGATGAGGAAGCTGGAGACAGTGACTGCGACATGGATGCTTGGATCAAGCCATGCATTCCAGGACAGCGCCTATGCAACTGGTCCATTGAGGAATTTGTCCAAGTGACCAATGAACAGTAATGCTTTTGTTTTTCAATTATTGTACGACCCTATGTTCTACCCGAAGCATAGTGGTTTGTTATTTCAGGGCTTGTCTTGTTTATGTTTGAATATTGTTTCATCTATTAATCAAAGGGCATTTTTCCATTCAAATTTTGAGATCTCTGTTTTTCTTGTTTTATCTTTAACAATAAAATGGCAATGTGTTTGTTTGTATATCATTTGAAGCACTTAACCATTTTCATTGCAGGTCTCATATCATTGCAGATGACACTGATCAAGAATCTTCTATGACTCACTTCGACTTTGATAACCCGATATTTCAAGCTGAAGAAGAGATTGATGAGGATGAAGACTTGCCCGAAGAGTTAGCAAGACTTTTGAGACAAGAAGAGAAGATCATTCTGCCTCATGAAGAAGAGATTGAGGTCGTCAACTTGGGTTCTGAAGAGGTTGTCAGAAATGTCAGAATAGGGGTTGCATTGCAAGAAGACATCAAGCAAAGGATGATAGAGATGCTTCGAGAGTACAATGACATCTTTGCTTGGTCTTACGAAGATATGCCAGGACTTGACACTGATATCGTGGTTCATCGATTGCCACTTCGGGAAGAATGTCTACCCGTCAAGCAGAAGCTTAGGAGGACGAGACCAGACATGGCGGTAAAAATCAAAGAGGAAGTTCAAAAGCAGTTGGACGCTGGATTTTTAGCCGTGACAACTTACCCTCCGTGGGTCGCCAACATTGTACCCGTACCTAAGAAGGATGGTAAGGTATGGATGTGCGTTGATTATAGAGACTTGAATAGGGCGAGTCTAAAGGATGATTTCCCGCTCCCCCACATTGACGTATTGGTCGACAATATGACTCAATTCTCGGGGTTTTCCTTCATGGATGGCTTCTCCGGTTATAATCAGATAAAAATGGCACCGTAAGACATGGAGGAAACTACATTAATTACAACGTGGGGAACATTTTGCTATAAGGTGATGTCGTTTGGGTTGAAAAATGCGGGGGCAACTTATCAGCGGGCAATGGTGACTTTGTTTCATGATATGATTCATCATGAGATCAAGGTCTATGTTGATGACATGATTGCGAAGTCCCAAACGGAGGAAGAGCATCTGGTCAACTTATTGATGCTGATTGAGAGGTTGAGGAAGTTCAAATTGAGGTTGAATCCAAATAAATGCACGTTTGGATTCGGTCCGGAAAGTTATTGGGGTTTATCATCAGCAGAAAAGGAATCGAGGTAGATCCTGCAAAGATAAGAGCTACTCAGGAAATGCCAGCGTCGAAGACTGAAAAAGAAGGTCGTGGATTTTTAGGGAGGTTGAACTACATCGCTTGGTTCATATCTCATCTAATAGCCACATGTGAACCAATGTTAAAACTGTTAAAGAAAGATCAGGCGGTTGTCTGGAATGAAAATTGTCAAAAAGAATTCGACAAAATAAAACAGTATTTGCAGGAGCCTCCGATACTGATACCCCCAGTCGCTGGAAGACCATTAATCATGTATTTAATGGCTCTTGAGAATAGCATGGGTTGTGTTCTCGGTCAACACGATGAGACGGGAAGAAAAGAGCATGTGATTTATTACCTGAGTAAAAAGTTCACAGATTGTGAGTCCCGTTACTCGATGCTTAAAAAAACGTGTTGCGCACTCGCTTGGGCGGCCAAACGTTTAAGATAGTACATGCTCAATCATACAACCATGCTAATTTCGAAGATGGGTCCGATTAAATATATCTTTGAAAAGCAGGCACTTTCTAGAAGGATTGCCAGATGGCAAATGGTACTGACAGAGTATGATATCCAGTATGTTTCTCAGAAAGCCATTAAAGGGAGTGTTCTGTCAGAATACCTTGCTGAACAACCAATTGATGATTACCAACCAATGAGATTTGAATTTCCTGAAGAGGACATTATGTACTTAAAAGAAAAAGATTGTAATGAGCCATTACACACTGAAGGTCCGGAGAAGGGTTCTCAATGGCAGATGATTTTCGATGGCGCAGTTAATTCATATGGAAGTGGAATTGGGGCAATTATCATGACTCCTCATGGAACTCATATCCCCTTCACTGCTAGATTAACTTTTCCTTGTACCAACAACGAAGCCGAGTATGAAGCATGTGTCATGGGTTTGGAAGAAGCTATTGATCTGAGGATCAAGAATCTCGATGTATATGGCAATTCAGCGCTAGTTGTTAACAATATCGAAGGAGAATGGAAAACTCGACAGCTCAATCTGATCCCTTATAAGGACTATGCAATAAGACTGTTACCATTTTTCGATCGTATAGACTTCCACCATGTGCCAAGAGCGGAAAATCTGATGGAAGACGCTTTGGCTACACTTTCTTCAATGTACAAGGTCAATTTTTGGAATGAAGCGCTAAGGATTGTTATCTCCCACCTCGACAGGCCCGCTTTCATATTTGCCATCGAGGGAGCTTCTGATGGTAAACCTTGGTTCCATGACATCCAAAATTTCCTTAAAAACCAAGAGTATCCACCAGGGGCATCAACCCAGGATAAGAAAACTCTTAGGAGATTGTCTAGAAACTTCAATCTCAACCTAGATGGTATGCTGTATAGAAGGAATCATGATCTGATACTACTCAGGTGTGTGGACGAAAAAGAAGCAAGCTTGCTTATGGAAGAAGTCCACGAGGGTACTTTTGGCACGCATGCCGGCGAACATGCCATGACTCGGAAGATACTACGAGCTGGTTATTTTTGGCTAACACTGGAGTCGGATTGTTTCAACTTCGCGAAGAGATGCCATAAATGTAAGATTTATGCTGATAAGATTCATGTGTCGTCGTGCCCGTTGAATGTAATGTCATCCCCTTGACCGTTTTCCATGTGGGGCATCGATATGATTGGAAAGATCGAACCCACTGCTTCCAATGAAGAAGGTGCACCCTCAAAGCTTTCAGACGGGCGATCTTGTGCTGAAAAAGATTCTCCCACCACAGTCAGGTCACAGGGGCAAATGGACTCCCAATTACGAAGGTCCATTGGTTGTACGAAAGATTTTCTCTAGAGGATCCCTAGTATTATCCACCATGGACGGTGAAGATTTTGTATCCCCTGTGAACGCAGACGCAGTTAAAAAATACTTTGCTTAAAAGAGACCCGCTGGACACACAAAAAAAAGTCCAGGCAAAAATGGGGCATCTCGGCGAACCATAAAAAAGGAAAAGAGGTTCGGGCAAAAATTAGGGATAAAATTGAAAAGATGTAAACCCACAAAGTCGAAAACCTGGAAAGGCGACTTTGGCAAAATGGGTATCCCGGTGAATCGAAAACCCGAAAGGGCGGTTCAGGCAAAAGTTAGGGATTGAAAAGCAAATGACTGCGGTCTGCGTATGAATTTCATTGCTTAGTGGATTGGGGGAACCTGAGGGCCGTTTATCCGAATCAATCTCTTCTGAAGACGAAGCGTCGGAAAAGCGTCAGGGTCAAGCGAGTCATAGAGGAATCAGCTCATGGTGTTTGTTTGCGCCACATTGCCGACATTGCTGTACTTTTTGTTTAAAATGTACACTTTTGTATTTTCTTTTTTGTGCATACTTGTAGTTTTGCACAACTTCGTCTTTTCAGGAGTTGCGTCTGTTGTAAAACTTTGCCTATTCACAGGCCATTTATCAATAAACATATTAACATATACTATTCAGTACTTGTCTGTGCACTTTGTTTTTATGCTTTTACTGTTTTGTTTGTGAAAGACGCCCGATGTTTTTGATGAACTTGCATACATAAACTTGCAGTTCTTGGCCAATAATTGCTAAAACTTTGATATTAATTGAACAATGTCACGGACGATGACCAAGATAGCCTTGTTGTATAGGATGTCTTGTATGTTTGTCTTTTGCAGGGTTGTTACCCTTGGGGCAGGGTTTTATGTATATGGATGGATTCATCTGTTCCCCAGACAGTGTTGTTCTCCAGTAGTAGAGGTTGCATCTTTATCCCAGTAGAGTCGTATGCAGTGTTTAGCATGTACCTAGCAGTCTGTCGGTGCGCTTTAAATCCTCCGCAGAGTACGGGTATGTGCTTACTCCCCAGCGAGTCGAGATTCGGGCGTATCCCCACAGAGTAGGTGCCAAGCTTTCCCCAGCAGTGGCCTGGTACTTTTCCCTCTCATTCAGTTTGATTAAAGGAACTCAGCTTCCAGTAGTGCAAACTGAGGCCTCCGACAGAAGTCTTTGTTCCCCAAGATAGTTGCGTCTTGGAGGGCCGTTCAGGGTATTGTTATTCTCTATCAAGTAAATTAGGCTGTTTAGCCTGGTTGTTTTAAGTACTCGGTGAGTTATATGTTCCTCAGAAAGTTTGTATTCCGGAGAGATAGCCTAAGCACTTTCCTCAGCAAGTAGTGATTTGCATCCTCAGTTGAGTCTGGATTTTCTGTTCTTGTATAAACTTTATCCCCGGTAGGTGAGCCTTTTCAAGGCCTTTTTGTTTTGGTGTAAGTCCAATTGTTATTGGCATGGGTAAGCTTTTCCCTGCAGGGTTGTTTGTTGTTCCTGGCATGATGGTTTCTATTTCTCTAGCATTTACTTTGTTGTTTCAGTTTCGTTGCATCTGCATGCGTGCATAGCATCTACCCAAACGCGTAGCATTTCCATTTCGTATGGAGCATTACGCCATTGTTAAAAATTTGCATGTGAAATATATACCAGGTTGTTATCTCTTTATTTCAGGTGTATCTTCAGAGATTTGATCTTCTCTTGTGGTATCCAGGCCATGTGATTTCTCTTAGCCCGCGGGGTATCCAGACCTTGGCTCATGTTTTTCCCCAGCAGTATCTTCGGATATGAGTGGATCATGATAAGTGATGATGATCTCCTTCCCCCGTTGAGTATCCAGACTCCGGTAAAGTCAGTTGGGTATTCAGACCTCGATCAGTTTTGTGGTTGTACTTTTTGTCCGTTGAATGTCCATATTCCGATGAGTTTCTGATTGATGATGTATTGTTTTGTCCATAGAGTATCCAGACTCCGGTCAGTTCCGTTGAGTATCCAGAATCTGGTGTTTTTCCAACAGGTTATTTGCATTGAGTATCCAGACTCAGGTTATTTGCATAGAGCATCCACGTTCAGATTGCATCGAGCATCCAGGCTCAGGTTATTGAGTATCCAGACTCAGATTTATTAACCGAGTATCCAAACTCAGGTTATTTGCATAGAGCATCCAGGCTCAGGTTATTGAGTATCCAGACTCAGATTTATTAACCGAGTATCCAGACTCAGGTTATTTGCATAGAGCACCCAGGCTCAGATTGCGTTGAGCATCCAAGCTCAGGTTATTGAGTATCTAGACTCAAGTTTATTAACCGAGTATCTAGACTCAGGTTATTTTCATAGAGCATTCAGGCTCAGATTGCGTTGAGCATCCAGGCTCAGGTTATTGAGTACCCAGACTCAGATTTATTAACCGAGTATCCAGACTCAGGTTATTTGCATAGAGCACCCAGGCTCAGATTGCATTGAGCATCCAGGGTCATATTATTGAGTATCCATACTCAGATTTATTATCGGGCAGTCAGGCTCTGTTTATTGAGTGTCCAGACTCATATTTGTGTTTATTGAGTATCCAGGTTTCCATTTTTGTTTTTGAGCATTCAGGCTCCGATTACTTCGAGCGTTCGGGCTTCGATTTCTATGGAGTACCCAGACTCCGACATTTTGGATTGTTACTTTCCGCCAATATGATATCCAGACCATGGCGCCGCTTTTGACGTCTGTATTCTTTGTCCCTAACGGAGTGGCTTTTGTGGTATTCAGATTTTCTACGGTTGGCAAATTTCTGGGTTCTTTGGTATTCAACCGCCTTTTACCTTGATTGCGTGAAAGCCGTTCGCTTTTCACTCATTCAGGTCCAAGTCGTTTGAATAGGGGCAGCTGTTGCACCCCAAAATTTTCTCAACCTGTTCTTAACTTGGTTTATGTTTCATTTCATTTCATTTTGTTCTAGCATTTGCATTGCATAGCATATTTCATTTTACAGGGGATCAAGTGTTTGTGAATAGCAAGAGAGGACTTCTCAGAGCATTGTCCCTTAGCAAAGTTTGTTACTCAAGCTTGATTGGTCATCAGGACATCTTGAACTGGTCAATGTCTTGTGAAAGGATAGATGGATGTGTGTGGGTCAGCTCCTAACTTGGAGGCCAAATGAAGAGCATCAGGGGATTGTGAATGCATGATTATGGGTATGATATGTTGAGAGATCTCATTGAGTGTCTTGAGGGTCATTGTGGAGTTTATCTAAGTGTTTATACAAAGTGTGAAAAGCCACAGTTGGGAGTGTTGCAATTAGGGTTTTCATCTGGTCAACCCTAAGTCAATTGTGCAATTGAAGGAGATTAAAACTCAATTCAAATTCTCTATGGTCATGGTATGTTGTTTTGAGAGGTCTAATATATCATTTCAAGATCAATTCATCAAGGATCAAGAGTGTGAGAAGTTACTAAATTAGGGTTCTCAGGGTAAAATCCCCTATTTAGTGCCTGACATCAAGACCACCTACCTCATGATACAAGTCCCAACTCAACTTTTGGCCAACATGGAACTTGTAGAGCATGTTCTTAACATTAATTTGGGTACTAGAAGTCCTTGATTGGATTTATAGAACTCAATTTATGATCCAGACAAGTTACAGGTCATCAGATGAATGTGATTTTCGTCAACAAAAGTCAACCAACTTCCAAGCCATTTTTGACCTAGAAGGATGTTTCTCCTCAACTTTTGGCCAACATGAAAGTTATAGGTATTGGTCTTAGCTTTCCAAAATGTACTAGTAGTCTTTCATCGGATATGTAGAACTCATGTTATGAGGGTTACAAGTCAAGGGTATTTTGGGAAAGTAAGATTACAGGTCATAAAATTATACGTTCATTTCACCAACTTGCACACTTCAAATGGAAATCTTTTCAACATGAAACATGCTCCAAATAGGGTCATTTGCATTACCAAATCATTTCTTATAACGGTTGGAGCTTGGATTGAAGATTTGGGTTTTGAATTTCTCATAAAGAAGGCCTAAAATGAGAAATTGAGATTTAATTGATTTTAAACTTTCTCAAGGCAAATTTGTACTTTTTTTTAGTGCAAATAATGTTACAAAGACATTGACATTTTCACATTGGAAATTTGGGGTCTCTAAATTGGCCATTTTCATGGTTTCTTCCTCTTGAAGTAACAAGTTGGAAATCAACCATAAGATCAAAAGCAAGGTTTAATTCTTGGCCCTTTGATCAGCTCAAGTTATTTGGAGTTGATTTGAATCAAAATCTAAGCTGGTGCAGTGGAAAAGTGTGGAAAAATGAGTTTGTGAATTGGGCTTTAGGACTTGAATTGGAGCACCATTCTCATCTGAACCCAACATATATAAGATCAGAAAACTTTCTAGACCTAGAGAGCTCTTTTTGGTGGTGGTTTGGCTGAAATAGAAAGTTGAAAAAGAGAGCACAAATTGAAAATCATTTTTGGATCTACACACAATTTCAAGCCAAATTGAGTTGATCAAGAGCTTCCTTAAGGCATTTGGAACGTTTCTGGGTGGTTTGTTCAGAGGTTCAGCTCAAGACAAGACCAAGCGGAGGTGCTCCACTAGGTAAATTTGAAATCACCATATCTCTCATTTTAAGCCTTGATTTTGCACCATTTTTGCACTCTTGAGACATAGAAATAATGTAGATCGTTAATGGATAAAATAAACTAGCATTTGGTGTGTTTTCAGTGTGATGCATTTTTCTTGTTATTCAAATTTTGACTTATTCTTGATCTTTTAGAGCAAATGAGATGTGGATTTAAACTCCTTGTGAGTTGTAGATGCATTCTGGAGATTTTGGTTGGCCAATTTTAAGTTTCACAGTTTGTGCATGTTTCACATTTGTCTTCGATTTGGCTTATTCGTTGCTCAAAAATGAAAACCATGGTTGGATTTGAGTTCCCCTTGATCCGTAGATGAGTTTGCACTTAAATTTCATTGGATTTGATGGGGTATAGCATTCTGTGTTGTTTGTTTCACTATTCATGGAGGCCGGATAATTGGGGAAGATGACCAGACTTCGTTCCGGCGAGACTGGTTTGCCATCTTGGTTTAGTTGACTTCTCATTGGAGAAGACAATTTTGCCACCGTTTGATCACTTTGTTTTGATTTTGGCCCACATGATTAAGACACACGATGGTTTGTGTTTGACCGTGCAACACTATATCACATTTGAAATTTCATTAATTCGTTGGCACAATGTGGTCCACTTGATTGTCATACTTTTGATCAGACGTCCCAGGCTGACTGACCATTGTGCACGCCTGTTGACCAAGATACACTACATCCTTATTTGTTTGTTCTGAGTTTTGGCACGCTGGGTTGGGTCTGCTTTATGCACCCCCCTTATGGCCCATATGAGTTTCTGAACTGTATTTATTTACTACTTGCACCACACATTTGTTCTTTTTTCTTTTATTTTGTTTTTATTTTTCTATTTTGTTCTTGTTCAATTTAATTCATTTAAAAAATATTCTCCAACTATTAGAATTCACCAAAAATGTGTTTTAGTCACTTTGACTTGTCTCTTATTTTATAGTATTTTTGTTTTATTTTTTTATTTTATTTTTCATTAAAAAATGAATTATTTAGTTAGAGAAGTTTATTTGAATTAAATTGTGACATTTTGTTTTCTTTTAATTGTTTCTCCTTTTCTCCTTTGGTCCAATGAATGAAAAATGTTCCTCAAACTCTTGATGAGTTGAAAAAAAATTTAGGACCATTTTGCCCCTGGTTGGTTGACTTTAGGGTTGATTTTTGATGCTTATCTTTTGACCCTCGGTTTTCCCATTTCAAAGTGGTACATCTTGAACTCAATTTTCTTTTGATGGTGCTTTGAGGGGATATGGACCTTGTGCCTTTGGCTTCTGTTTGCCAACTTGGGGTGTTGTCTTGTGCATTTTATTTGGTATTTGTTGAGCTTTTTTCCTAATTTTGAGATAACTTGCAAGTCAAGTCATCTCCAAGGGAGGTTCCCACACACATCCTGACCTAGTTTGACTTGGATATGACACTTTTGGATCCTTTGAGCTTGCAATACCTTGTAATTCATGTTGCTAACATGTTAAGGATGTTTTTGGTTCAATTTTAGGTCATGACACTTCTTTTTGCTTGCTCATTTGTGTTCATCTTTTGAATCTTTTGATTAGGGTTTCTATGTGGAGCTTTCTTGCCTTTCCTTTGTGCATATGCTTGCTTTCTTTTGAGTTATGTTTGCTATTGCATTTGTGCACGCTCTCCTCATCCTCCATTCTGTCCCATGACTTTGGAATGTTATTTAAGGTAGCTTGGTCCCTCCTGAGGAGGAACTTGAGGCTTACCTAAAGTAATGAATCCATGAGGACTTTTTCTCATTGTTTTTGTTACTTATTTTTGATGCATCTCTCTCCCTTTTCTCTTTGCATTTTGATATGAATGCTTGGTTGAGATGAGCTTGTGGTGGCTACTACCCCACACATGTTTTCCTCCTAATTTCATTCTATGTGTTCTTACTTGTGCATTTGTGTTTGCATCCTTCATTTGCATTGTTTCCTTTATTGTTTCTTCTATTTCTTTTGTCTTCCTTCCCTTAGGATTTCTAACCTCTCTTGTTCAAGAGAGGTTATGATAAACATTAGGGTTCTAACCATGCATGATAACATTAGGTAGAGATCTCCCTTTTGTAATCCCAACTTTAGGTGCACTTTGCATGACAACTTTTAAGGTTGGTCTAGTCCCCCTCTAGTTTGTCCCTTTCTCTTCTCATCTTCAAATAACTTCAGTCCACTTAATAAAGGATGATAATTGTTGTACGCTACGAGCCTTAAGCCATTTGGGAAATGATGATTGGGTGGTTGCCTCTCAATTATCTAGAATGTTAGTGTATGTCCTTCGGACGATATATGAAGCATTCGCTCCTAGATCATAGTCTTTAGTGCAACATGAGTTACAAACCAAGTTCAAAACATTTATTCCTTAAAAAACACAAAAACACTTCAAACCTTTTTCACCCTTTGGGGTCTTAATCAGGAAAACCTTTTCATAAAAAAGAGTGTTGTTAGCTTTTAGTTCTACCGCAAACGATAACGCCTAAGTCTCCAATGGTCGAGCTGCATACACCAACTGCTAGAACTATTTGTTAAGCCTACTTGAGCCTAAAAACTTTTGAACAACCTGTGTTCTTGTTAGCCTAAACTACGTTTGCTCTGATCTTTCATACCAGATGAAAGTACGTAGGCATAAGACACGATGTCTTAGTGGGAAATCTTCCCCCTTTCTTCAGCCGTAGTTAGGCGAACTACGTTGACTCTGAATTTCCCATTGCACGAGGGTGTACGTAGGCACAGAGCGGCAATGCTCTACAGAGTCAGTTCTTTCTCCTTTTCTTTTGTCCATAAGCCATTGGCGTAGATAGTTTACACACCCTTTTAGATAGACAACACATGTGTGGATCCCGTCGAGTACGACGGACGTGAGGGGTGCTCATACCTTCCCCTTGCGTAACCGACTCCTGAACCTAAGACTTGGTTGCGATGACGACTCTGTTAGTCATTACCGGCCTCTTTTTTTCGCAGTAGCGACAACAGGTATGAACCTATCTCTAATATGGTCTGGCATCCTATGTGGTCGTCAGCGGCATAGACTTTCGAGAAATGATGATACGTTCACCACTTCTAGTTTGGCATCATAGTCTAATGAAGTGGCCTCACTTAGCTGACTCCCAAATGGTCGGTCCACAGAGTCGACAATCCTCAGATCCAACATCCTCTGAACTGTCCAAAACAGATTGGAAAGGTAGTCATCAAAGAGAATTTTGTCTGAGCGCGAATTTCATGGGAACTAATGCATATCAAACATACAGGTTCACCAATAATTTCCACTTCTAATTCCATGGTTATACTCAAGCCTGGGTTTTGGCTTATCTCACAGTGGAACATTCCCACCCAACAGCACAGCAATAATGATATACAACAATGCTGGAAAGTAAAATGCAAATGTAGATAAAGTACAACACATATATACACACCCAAAGATAAACACACAAGCGCTAGGATTGACTCGCATAGGGGATGGGAATGTCATCCCCAGCAGAGTCTCCAGCTGTCGAATCGTTGCGAAGGAGGGGCCGACAAGAACAGAAGAGTTGCCATCGTTCGTTATTTATCCCGAAGAGAGGGAAAGGAAACTATAAGAGAAAACCTACGATAAAGGGAAAAGACAGGTCATCGCAACCAAATCTTAGGTTCGGTAGTTGGTTACGCAAGGGGAAGGTATAAGCACCCCTCACGTCCGTTGTACTCAACGGGATCCACGCTTGTTGTCTATCTAAAGGGTGTTAATCTATCTAAGCTACAGGCCACATGGACAAAAGAAAAGAAAAGAGACTCAATAGAGCATCGCCGCTCTATGCCTACATACTCCCTTGTGCATGGGAAAGTCAGAGTTCACGTAGTTCGGAAAACTACAGGTGAAAGGTGGGGAATGTTGCTCGCCAAGACATCGCCGTCTTGTGCCTACGTATCCTTGCCTGGTACGAGAAATCATAGCAAAAGTAGTTTGGGCTAACACGACCACAGGTTGTTTAAGTGTTTTAATCGAGTAAGGTTAAACCTTAGTTCTAGTAGTTAGGTGTATTGCTGCTCGACCATTGGAGACTTAGGCGTTACCTGTTTGCGGTAGAACCAAGAGTTAACATCATTCTTTTTGAAAATGGTTTTCAATTAATCTCGAAGGATAAAAAATTTTGATGTTTATTTTTTATTCTTTTATTAAAAAGTGAATTGAATTGTGTTTGTTATTCATGTTGCACTAAAGACTATGACTTAGGAGCGAGTGCATCGCATATCGCCCAAAGGGCATACGCTAAACACTCTAGACAATTGATAGGAGGCCCCCCAATCATCATTTCTCAAATGCTTAAGGGTCGCAGCGTACAAGACTTATTATCTATTATTAGGTGTCTTGAAGAAGTTTTGAGATGAGAAGAGAGAAGGCACAAGACTAAGGGGGAACTAAATCAACCCTAATGTTATCATGCCATGTGCTCCTATGATTGGGATTAAGAGGGAAAAACTATCCTAATGTGTTGCACCCCAAAATTTGCCCAACATTTATTCACCTAGCTTATGTTTAACTAAATTCATACTAGCATTATCATTTGCATTTCATTGACATGTGTGCAGGAGATCAAGAGGTATGATTACCAATTAAGATCTATACAAGACTATGAAGCTAGCTAAGAAGGTTATTCAAGTGTTCAAGGGTTGATATCCTTGTCAGAGAGGTTGAAAGATCCTCAGAGAGAGTGATTGAAACCAAGTGTGTAGGTCTCCTATCTTGAGAGTTAGGAGGAGGTCATCAGATGATTCTGAAGCCATGAAGATGGACTTGAGGTCTTGAGAGAGCTCATGACAAGTGTTGAAGATCACTTTGAGGCCTAGACAGGTCATTGTGCAAGATTAAGAAGCCTCAGCCATGATTGGTGCAGCTAGGGTTTGACTGGGTCAACCCTAAGTCAACTGAGGGTTTGAAGGAAGTTGAGACTTAATTCAAGAGCCATGTGATCATGGATTGATACATTGAGATGTTGTAAGGATGACTCCAAGGTTAACTCATCATGATTGAAGATCTTGAGAAGTTTCAAGCTAGGGTTTCTAAGGCTTGACAGTGTAAAATCCCCTAGTTTGACCCCTGACTTCAAGGAAATTTAGCTCAAGATGTGATTGTCATCTCATTTTTCCCCCAACATGATTGTTGTAGAACATGATCTTAGCTTTAATTTCAGTGCTAGAAGTCCTTGATATGATTTGTAGAACTCATGTTATGGCTTTGACAAGTTACAAGTCATTTGAGGAATGTGAATTTGGAGCTTGAAAGTTACCCAACTTGCATGACCCTTTTGCCCTAGAAGGATGATTCCTATGAACTTTTGGTCAACATGAATGTTGTTCCTTATTCTCTTAGCTTTCTAGAGAGTACTAGAAGTCCTTGATAGGATTTGTAAAACTAATGTTATGGCTTTGACAAGTCAAGGGTATTTTGGACATTTGGTGATTATAGGTCATTTGTGATCATAGGCCATTTCCACCAACATAGAGGCCTCAAATGAAATTTTGTTCAACTATAAAGTTGCTCAAATGGGGTTTTAACCTTGACCACATATCAAGGAGGCATTGAAATGGCTCAAGGAGAGACTTGGTTCAAGAAATTTTGAAAAAAGAAAGAATTAAAAGGATTTAATGGCCAAAAATTTAAATAATTCATTTTGTGACCAAATAAAACAAAATTATCTGTCAAATTGATTGGAAAAATGATTTTAGAAACAATGGCAATGTTAGAATTTTGATTTGAGGTCATTCGCATACCATGCCATTTCATTTCTTCATGATGAAGCAACATAATCAAACTCCCACCTTTGGCTTGCAAACAAGGAAAATAACTCATCAAACTCATTCAAAATCTCATGAGAATTTGATTACAAGCATAGCCATGCCCAAAGGGAGCCAGAATAGTGATTGCCATGGATGATATTTTGAGGAGATTTTGAAAATCCAAAATCTCATTTGGATGATTCCAGAAAGTTCTAGACAGTCCCAATCACTTCTATATAAGTCATTGAGTGGATGCAGTTCATTTTTTGGAAGGAATTGAAGCTGGTTGCAGAAAGAGCCATTGAATTTTTGGAGGTGCAAGTGAGAATCGGGTTTTCATTTCGAGGGAGAATCAAGCCAAATCAAGGTGTGCAAAGGCTGTGGCAGTGAATTTGGAGTGTGTCTACATCATCTTGGAAGTTGAAGTGATCAAAAACCATCTATGTTACCTCTCTGAACTCAGGTTGGTATACTTTGAATTTATGCTTAAACTATAAGGAGATGCTTAGAAATTCATATGTGGTTAGGTGCCCCTATTGATGTAGTTGGATTTAGGATCAAAAATTGGTGAATTAGAGACAAAATAGGTGTGTGATCATTTTCTGTTGAGGCTGATATCTCAAGATTCTTGAAGGAATAATCACGATGGGATAATGGAAATTGATCAATGAAGAGTGAGGATTGAATTGAGACCTTTAATTTGAAGAATGGTGAGATTCAAGATTTGGATGAATTCTAAAAATGTTATCGTGTTTTGAGTTAGAAAGGGAATTAGATAATTCTAAGGTTGGATTCTTGATCAGCATCAAATTTGGAGTGAAATGATGATTTGTTTTGTGATTTTTGATGAACTGTAGAGGTTGTCTCATCGGAGAAGACGGTGGCGCCACTGTTCAGGCCACCGTCTGTGTTTTCCCCCCAAACTGAGTTCAAATGGGGACGATGAGCCATGGCCGTGGGATGGGAGTTTGACCTTGGACTCGGGCGAGCATTGGAGGGCCACGATTTGATCTCAGCTCTGAAGAGAGACATTAGAATGAAACGCACCGTTTCATTAATTGAATTGTTCTGGGCTTAGTACACAAAGTGATATCCACACCCCCTTTTTGGCCCAACCCAAGAATTGAACTGAGTATATTTGCTATTGGACACACTTGTTTATTAATTTCTTTTATTTTCTTTTATTTTTCATTATTTCATATGACTTAGAGATTAATTCATGAAAAATAGGAAATTAACTCAATTAATTCCAAACTTTTTTTTCCCTGATTCATGATTGAATATAGAATTTTATAGATTAAAAATATTAGGAATTCATGCATTTGTGATTTTATTTGCTTTTTTTGAATATTAATTGATATTAAAATGGCCATGGTTGACACCTTGTTTTGTTAAATTTTGTTTGAGCATTTGGTGATGATTCTTGCCTAGATATTAATTTTGTTTTTGTGTGTAGCTAGCATAGATATTGTCACTACCGCGAAAATAAGGTGCCGGAAAAACAGAAGATTTGCCACCTTTCGTTATTTATCCCTCAGAACGGGAAAGGAAATGATCGGAAAAACCTGACGAAAAGGTATAAGACAAGGTCATCGCAACCGTTGTCTGGGTTCGGGAGTCGGTTACGCAAGGGGAAGGTATTAGCACCCCTCACGTCCATCGTACTCAATGGGATCCATGCTTGTTGTGTTTATCTAACGGGTTGGTTTTATCTATCTACCTATCAAGGATGGCTTAGAAAGAAAAGAAAATGACTCGGCAAAGCGTCGCACTTTGTGCCTACGTATTCTCATCAGAGAATGAGAAATCAGAGTCAACGTAGTTCGGCTAACTACGGGTTACGGGGGAAGGTGGCTCGCTAATACATCAGTATTGTGCCTACGTACTCTCAACAGACATGAGAGATCAGAGCTTACGTAGTTCGGGATAATTCGGATTACGGGAATTCAGATTCATCTGTTTTATCGAGTAGGGTTAACAAACAGTTCAAGCAGTTTGGTGTACGTAGCTCGACCCTTGGAGACTTAGGCGTTACCATTTGTGGTAGAACTGGGAGTTAACAACACTCTTTTCTTCAGAAAAGCTTCCTTTGAATTATGGGCCCACGGGGCAAAAAGGTTTGAAGTTTGTTTTCTGTCTTTTACGGAAGAACTGTTTTTTATGGATGTTTGCAACCAATATCGCACTAGAGACTATGACCTGAGAATGAACGCGTCGTATGTCACCCAAAGGGTGGCGTACTAAACATCCAGACTGTTGAAAAGAAACTCTCCAACAACCCTTTCTCAGATAGCTTAAGGCTCGTAACGTACGACGTCAGTTAACCTTTATTATTGTATTTTAATTTGTTTTGAGATGAGAAGAGAGAACAGGCTCAACTAAGGGGGAGACTATCAATTCCTAATGTTGTCATGCCAAGGATTCATCCTATGGTTGAGGTTTGAAACAGGGAACTCCTAGATGTTATCATGCATAGATTTCAACCTAAAGTTCTAATCATCACTTCCTTATCAAAGGAAGTGAGATTCCTAAGGGATCATGTCAATGATAATAAGATAAAGCATTAGCTTAAACAGTAAACAGTAAACGACTGTAAAATGCATGCAATGCAAGTGAGGGAGGAAATCTGTGTGAGGCATCAGCCTCCACAAGCTCGTCTCGACCTCAAGCCAGATATGAATAATTGTAATCATACAGAGGAAATAACATGCTATCAAGCAAAATATAATAATTGCAATCATACAGAAGAAGTGAAATAAAATGCCATCAAGCAAATCACAAACCACATAGGCAAGGGAGCTGGGCTCTACCAAATACCAGCAAGCAAAGCCATACAGTAAAAATACAAGCAGAGGGAGCAACTCAACCTCTAGTGAAATCATGCTCCTAATTTAATACAATCTAAACAGGAGCTTATTCTAATGCATCAAGCAAATCAAACAAGTCACAGCAATACAATTGCACAGAAAGCAAACAGACAAGAAAAGAAAGCAGATCAACCACTCCCACAGCTTCACAACAAAGCTCTCCTCTGACAGCAGTTTAGTCCTAAGTCTTCAACTGCTCTTCAAGGCTTTCATCTTCAATAGCAAGTGTCAACTTGCTTCTTCAAGCTTCTAACACATCCAACATAAGTATCAACTTATCCCTCTTTTTCAAGCCTCAGCTCCTAAATAGACTCCACCTTCAGGCTTCAATCCTAATTGCAAGTATCAACTTGTTCCTTCAGGCACTCAATGCATTAAACACACAAGTATCAACTGGTTCTTCAACTTCAAGCTTCAGCTCTTTCTTCAATCTCAGTTGGATTCCCTTCACAAATGTCAACTTGTTCTTACTGGTCTTCAAGCTTCAGCTACACACAAAAAATCAAGGCAAGAATCATCACCAAATGCCCAAACAAAATTCAGCAAGACAAGGTATCAACCATGGCCATGTTAATATCAATTAATATTCAAAAAATACAAATAAAATCAAAAATGCATGAATTCCTAATATTTTTAATCTACAATATTCTAGATTCAATCATAAATCAGGTGAAAAAAGTTTGGAATTAATTGAGTTAATTTCCTATTTTTTATGGATTAATCTCTAAGTCATATGAAATGATGAAAATAAAGAAAATAAAAGAAATTGGTAAACAATGCGTGGCAAATAGCAAGTATTAACAGTTTAGTTCTTGGGTTGGGCCAGAAAGGGGGTGCGGATAACAAGGACTTCATAGGCCCAGGCGCTTGGATCCACTTGCATTCTCTTCAGCAATTAAAATGAAAGAAAAACACACACAAGCCAGGGTTTGAACTCATGCTCCTTCAGTCCATTCAATGAGTAAGTAAAAAGGTGAGTTTTGGGGGAGGGGTACGTGGCTCAACACACGCGCTTAGATCAACGGACCAAGTCAAGTCTTCAGCCTGAATGGAGGGTGAGGATTTCATCTTCCCCAATTTGAACCTGAAACCTGCGCGCGAACCAGCCATCGCCGGTGGCTTTTCCGGCCACCCCTGTAGAACCCTAACTTCCTCTACAGCCAACCATTTGCCACGATTCCTGAATGAATCTTGACCAGAATCTTCCCAGCAATTCAACCATACCAATTATTCATCCTCAAAACGCATGAATCATGAAATATCAATCTCAACCGAAAATGGTATCTGACCTAAATCATCTCTAATCAAGCAATTAAACATCCTAAATCCAACTACTCACCATCAGGATCCTAACCACATATGAATTTCTATCTATCACTGCCTAAATCATGCATAATCAAGAAATTCACCAATCTGTGTTCAAGCTTGCAACAGAAGTGGTTCTTGCACGATTCAGACTCCACAACACTCCAGATTCACTCCAAATTTTCCTCTGAAGCTAATGCACACCTCAAATTGGCTTGGTTCTTCCTTGAACTCAAAATTCGATCTCAACTTGCATTCATGAAACTTTGATCTCCCTCTCTGCAACCAGCTTCAATTCCTTTCCAAAAAAATGGCTGAGTTCACTCAATGACTTATATAGAAGTGATTGGGATTGTCTAGAAACTTCTAGATTCATCCAAATGAGATTTTGGATTTTCAAAATCTCTTCAAAATCTCATCCATGGAAATCACTATTTTGACTCCCTTTGGGCATGGCTATGCCTGTAATCAAATTCTCATGAGATTTTGAATGAGTTTGATGAGTTATCTTCCTTGTTTGCAAGCCAAAGGTATGAATTGGATATGTTGCTTCATCATGAAGAAATGAAATGGAATGTTATGCAAATGACCTCAAATCAAAATTCTAACATTGCCATTGTTTCTAAAATCATTTTTCCAATCAATTTGACCTATAATTTTGTTTCATTTGGTCACAAAATGAATTATTTAAATTTTTGGCCATTAAATCCTTTTAATTCTTTCTTTTTTCAAAATTTCTTGAACCAAGTCTCTCCTTCAGCCATTTAAATGCCTCCTTGATGCTTGGTCAAGGTTAAAACCCCATTTTGAGCAACTTTCTAGTTGAACAAAATTTCATTTGAAGCCTCTAAGTTGGTGGAAATGGCCTATGATCACAAATGACCTATAATCACCAAATGTCCAAAATACCCTTGACTTGTCAATGCCATAACTTGAGTTATACAAATCCTATCAAGGACTTCTAGTACTCTATAGAAAGCTAAGAGGCTAAGGAACAACATTCATGATGACCAAAAGTTCATAGGAATCATTCTTCTAGGGCAAAAGTTTCATGCAATTTGGGTAACTTTCGAGCTCCAAATTCACATTCCTCAGATGACTTGTAACTTGTCAAAGCCATAACTTGAGTTCTACAAATCCTTTCTATTACTCAAATTAAATCTAAGATAATGCTCTACAACAATCATGTTGGGGGTAAGATGATATGACAATCACATCTTGAGCTAAATTTCCTTGAAGATAGGGGTCAAACTAGGGGATTTTACACTGTCAAGCCTTAGAAACCCTAGCTTGAAACTTCTCAAACTATTCAATCATGATGAGTCAAACTTGGAATCATCCTTAGAACATCTCAATGTATCAATCCATGATCACATGGCCCTTAAATTAGGTCTCAACCTTCTTCAAATCCTCAGTTGACTTAGGGTTGACCCATTCAAACCCTAGCTGCAAATTCATGGTTGAGGCTTCTTATTCTTGCACAAGGACCTGTCTAAGCCTCAAAGTGATCTTCAACACTTCTCATGAGCTCTCTCAAGACCTCAAGTCCAACTTCATGGCTTCAGAATCATCTGATGGCTCTCCACAACTCTCAAGTTAGGAGACCTACACACTTGGCTTCAACCACTCTCTCTGAGGATCTTTTAACTTCTCTGACAAGGATGTCAACCCTTGAATACTTGAATAACCTTCTTAGCTAGCTTCATAGTCTTGTATAGCTCTTAATTAGTAATCATACCTCTTGATCTCCTGCACACATGTCAATGAAATGCAAATGATAATGCTAATGTGAATGAAATGAAACACAAGCTAGGTAAAGAAATGTTGGGCAAATTTTGGGGTGCAACAGCTGCCCCTATTCAAGCGGCTTGGACCTGACTGGGTGAGAAGCGAACGGCCTCAACCAATAAAGGTGAAAGACGGTTGAATACCAACAAACCCAGAAATTTGCCAACTGCACAGGTACACGGTACTCTGACGGGGACAAATCTTCGGAAACTGAAATAATAGTTGCACGACAACTAGCTGGAGAATTGGTCACACGATAACAGGTGAAATGTCTAATCTCAAATCTCCTTCAGGATGATCATCTGATTTTGATGTAGATCTTCGCCCTCAAGTCATCAAGGGGTCAGCAGTTACGCGGTAACTGGTAATGGATGGTCGGTTGTGCCATCGGGCATTCACAGAACATCTCGGGCGTCAGCCGGACTTCGTTAGTAAGTCGGGAATGGAATCCTCGGTCAATCATGAACCAAATAAGGATATACAATCTTTTACCGTCAGGCACTCCACATCAGCTGAGAGAACTACTTCGTCAATGCAGTTGGACTTCATCAATAAGTCTGGGGTTTCGGCACCGCTGCCTGACTTCAATCATCCAGTCCTCAAGGAAATTTCAACTTCTCTGTTCAAACCTGCTGGGGATGATACATCTCCGTTGGGGATTCTGGAGAACTATCAAGTAACTCTGCTTCGGAGCTTCAAAAATCATTCTGGATGAATCAACTCTGCTGAGGACTTCAAGAATCATCTTGGACAAATAAATCCATCGGGAACTTCAAGAATCATCTTGAACCAATAACTCTGCTGGAGATTTCAGGAATCATCCTGAACAAACACTCTGTCGGGGCCTCTAAGCATTAACCTGAGCAACCAACTTTGGCGACCTCACTGGGGATTTTAAGATTCATCTTAGGCAATCAACTTCGCTAGAGAATTCAAGAATCATATTGGGCAAGCGACTTTTGCTGGGGAATACCTGCAGAACAAGAACGGTAACGACCTAGCTCATGTTTCATATGCATATGCTTTGACAATGGCGCAATGCTCCACACGGTAAAAATGCTACGCATTTAGGGTAAATGCTATGCAATCATGCAAAATGCTATGGCCCCATCAGCAAAATAAATGCTGAAGGGAGAATTCTCCTGTCGAGGAGAAAGAACTACTCTGGTGAAAGAAGGAATCATCCTGCCGAGGAGAAACAGTCACACCAATCTCAATTGAACTCCGCCTGATGAAATGATCTTCAGTTGACTGCTGTAGGGGAATAAAGCTCTTCGAGAACTTAGACTTGCTCAGCTAGGTATTCAAACCACCAACTGTCGAGGAAACGATGTCAATCGTAGAAACAAACTACACGGCCTTCGCAGCAAAAATTTCCTGGAGATAACGACTCCGGTGGGGAAACACAGCATCATCTATTCAACAGTCTACTAGGGAAAACCAATCATGGCCCGAACGGCTTCCAAGGACTTGGCTCCCTTGGGGATCTGCAAACTCGGCTGGGGAAGTAGGAATCATCCTGCTTGCAGGGGAGAGTACAACTCTGCGGGGAATTTCAATTCTGCACACTTTAGTATATGACTCAGCTGGGGAAACGACGATCCTTCAGAATACATCTGCTTGGGGAGAGATTCTTCTCTGCTTGGGGAAACATACGGCGTACTGCCTGGGATATGTTATACCTGCAACAACACAAACGAACAGACACGATACCCTTCCCAAAGGGACCTATCAAGGTTATCATCTTGTGACAATATTCAAGTAATTCATTGTTTCAACAATCAATGTCCTAGGCCAGTAAGTTTATGTATGCGCATTTTATCAAAAACATCGGCGTTCTCTTTCGCTAACAAAACAGATAAATTCTAAACAAACAAACAGAATTGCTGAATAGTACACCTTTTATTGATAACGAACCCCTGAATGGGCAAAAATGTTTTACAACAGATGCAAGCTCCTGGAATGAGGAAGCTACGCGAATATAAAAACATAAATATACATCAGTATATACACAAATGTCGGCAATGAGGCGTAGACGAGCACCATGAGTTGATCCTTCTATGACCCACTCGACTTCGATACTTCTCCGACGCTTCAGCTTCAGAAGAGATTGATTCAGATAAACGGCCCTCAGGTTTTCCAAACCACTAAACAAATGAAAGTCCACACGCGGAATGCAGTCATTTTCTTTTTCAAATCCCTAACTTTTGCCTGAATCGCCCTTTCGGGTTTTCGATTCACCGGGATACCCTTTTTTGCCAAAGTCGCCCTTCCAGGTTTTCGACTTCGCTGGGATGCCCCATTTTTGCCTGGATATTCTTTTTCTTTCCAGCGGTTCATTCCTTAAGCAAAGTATTTTTAAACTGCGTCCGCGTTCACCAGGGATGAAAAATCTTCGCCATCCATCGTGGATAACAACAAGGCTCCTCCCGAGAAGACCTTGCTAACAACATACGGACCTTTGTAATTAGGAGTCCACTTGCCCCGGTGATCGGAGTGTGGAGGAAGAATCTTCTTCAGGACGAGATCACCCGTCTGAAAGCTTCTAGGGCGCACCTTCTTATCATAAGCTTTCTTCATTCGGCTTTGGTATAGATGACCATATGCAATCGATGCTAACCTCTTCTCGTCCATCAGGCTGAGTTGGTTTAATTGGTTCTTAATCCATTCTGCCTCATCGAGTTTCACATCAACCAAAACTCGTAAAGAAGGAATCTCAACTTCTAACGGTAGGACAGCTTCCATACCATACACCAATGAGAAAGGAGTTGCCCTAGTTGATGTACGTACCGTGGTACGATAACCGTGCAGCGCAAATGGCAACATCTCGTGCCAATCTTTATAGGTCACAACCATCTTCTGTACAATCTTCTTGATGTTCTTATTATCCGCTTCAACGACGCCATTCATCTTCGGTCGGTAAGGAGATGAGTTGTGGTGTTCAATCTTGAAACTCTGGCACAACTCCTTCATCATCTTGTTATTCAAATTCGAACCATTATCAGTAATGATCCACTCGGTAATTCGGTAACGACAGATGATGTCCCTCTTTATGAATTTAGCCACCACCTGCTTAGTCACATTAGCGTATGAGGCTGCCTCCACCCACTTGGTGAAGTAGTCGATAGCTACTAGAATGAAGCGATGACCGTTAGAAGCAGTGGGCTCGATCTTGCCTATCATGTCGATGCCTCACATGGAGAACGGTCATGGGGAGGACATGACATTTAACGGGCATGGCGGCACATGAATCTTGTCAGCATAAATCCGGCATTTATGACATCTCTTCGCGAATTTAAAGCAATCTGATTCCATCGTCAGCCAATAATATCTTGCTCTCAGGATCTTTCTCGTCATAGCATGCCCGCCGGCGTGCGTACCAAATGTGCCTTCATGGACTTCCTCCATGAGCATACTCGCTTCTTTCTCATCTACGCATCTGAGTAGCATGAGATCGTGGTTTCTTTTATACAAAACTCCATCAGGATTGAGATAAAAATTTCCAGACAGCCTTCTCATAGTCTTCTTATCCTGGGTTGACGCTCCCGCAGGATACTCCTTAGTCATAAGGAAGGTCTAGATATCATGGAACCATGGCTTGTCATCAGAGGCTTCCTCGATCGCAAAGACGAATGCAGGTCTATCAAGACGAGAAAGGACAATTCTTGGAGCTTCATTCCAAAAATTGCTTTATACATCGAAGCCAACGTGGCTAAGGCATCAGCCATCTAATTCTCGGCCCTGGGCACATGATGGAGTTCCACTCGATCAAAGAACGAAAGCAGCCTTCTGGCATAATTCATGTATGGCACCAAATTCGATTGACGAGTCTCCCACTCCCCATTAATCTGGTTAATCACAAGTGCCGAGTCACCATATACATCTAGGTTCTTGATTCTCAAATCAATTGCTTCTTCTAGACCCATGATGCATGCTTCGTACTCCGCTTCGTTATTGGTGACCGGAAACGTCAATCTCGCAGTGAACGGGATGTGGGATCCGTGGGGAGTCGTGATGATTGCCCCAATGCCACTTCCGTAAGAGTTAACCACCCCATCAAATATCAATTTCCACTGGGATTCCCTGTCTGGACCCTCGGCGGGCAACGGTTCATTGCAATCCTTTGCTTTGAGAAACATGATACCCTCATCAGGGAATTCAAATTTCATCGGCTGGTAATCTTCGATCGCCTGTTCGGCAAGGTACTCAGACAATACGCTTCCCTTGATGGCCTTCTGGGAAACGTACTGAATGTCATATTCCGTCAACACCATTTGCCATCTGGCAATCCTGCCCGAAAGCGCTTGTTTCTCGAAGATGTACTTGATTGGATCCATCTTTGAAATTAGCATGGTTGTGTGATTGAGCATATACTGTCGTAAACGTTTGGCAGCCCAGGCTAATGCACAACACGTCTTTTCCAGCATCGAGTAACGAGATTCACATTCTGTGAACTTTTTACTCAAATAGTAAATGGCATGCTCCTTTCTGCCCGTCTCGTCGTGCTGACCGAGAACACACCCCATATTATTCTCATGAATTGTCAAGTACATGATTAAGGGTCTTCCGGCCACTGGGGGTATCAAGATCGGAGGTTCCTGCAGATACTGTTTTATCTTATCAAATGCCTTCTGGCAATCCTCGTTCTAGATAATCGCCTGATCTTTCTTTAACAGTTTGAACATCGGTTCCCACGTGGCCGTGAGCTGAGAAATAAACCTTGCAATGTAGTTTATTCTGCCCAGCAAACCACGAACTTCTTTTTCGGTTTTGGGCGCTGGCATTTCTTGTATCACTTTTATCTTCGCATGATCAACCTCAATGCCTCTTTCGCTCATGATAAACCCAGTAGTTTTCCGGACCGTACTCCGAAAGTACACTTGTTAGGATTCAGCCTCAACCTGAACTTCCTAAGCCTCTCAAAAAGGTTCAGCAAATTGACCAGATGTCCCTCCTCCGTTTGGGACTTCGCAATCATGTCATCAACATAGACTTCAATCTCATGATGAATCATGTCATGAAACAAAGTGACCATTGCTCGTTGGTAAGTGGCCCCTGCGCTCTTCAGACCGAAAGGAATTACCTTGTAGCAAAACGTTCCCCAAGGTGTAATAAACGTAGTTTTCTCCATGTCCTCCGGTGCCATTTTGATCTGATTGTAACCGGAGAAGCCATCCATGAACAAAAATATGGAGAACTGAGTTGTATTGTCGACCAACACATGAATATGGGGGAGCGGGAAATCATCTTTAGGGCTCGCCCTATTCAAATCCCGGTAATCGACGCACATTCGCACCTTACCGTCCTTCTTCGGTACAGGCACTATGTTGGCGACCCACGGAGGGTAAGTGGTGACCGCTAAGAAGCCAGCATCAAGTTGTTTCTACACTTCTTCTTTGATCTTAACGGCCATATCTGGTCGCGTCCTTCTATGCTTCTGCTTAACGGGAGGACAATCTTCTCGCAGCGGCAAGTGGTGGACCACGATGTCCGTATCAAGTCTGGGCATATCTTCGTATGACCAAGAAAAGATGTCACTATACTCTCTTAGCATCTCGACCAATCTCTGCTTGACATCACTCTGCAATGCGGCCCCTATCCTGACGTTCCTGACAAGTTCTTCAGAACCCAGATTCACAATCTCGATCTCTTCCTCGTGAGGCAGAATAACTTTCTCTTCTTGTTTCAACAAGCGGGCCAACTCTTCGGGAAGGTCTTCGTCTTCGTCAATCTCTTCTTCGGCTTGATAGATCGGGAAATCGAAGTCGAAGTGAGTCGTAGAAGGTCCAGAGTCGATGTCATCTGCTATGTGGATCCTGCAATAACATGGGTTAAGCTTAAGACAAGGATATGCAGGTTAGCACAAACCCTATTGCCATTTTATTGTTTTTCAAAACAAATATAAAACAGGAATAACAGAGATCACAACATTTGAATACAAAGAAAAACGCCTTCTGATTTATTGGTAAAATGCATGTACATAATCAAACAAGGCCCTGGCAATAAAACCACTATGCCCCGGGTAGGACATAGGGTTGTACAATAATTGGAGAAAGTAAATCATTACTCTTTGCGTATCACTTGGATGGTATCCCTGATGGACCCGTTGTTGAGGCTCTCGCCTGGTCTGCTTGGCTGGATCCAAGAGTCTAGGTCGCAATCGCTGTCTTCGCCGTCTTTAGACACTGCGTTGACACTTTCAAATATCACCTAGCCACTGGTGAACTGGATCAGCCCTTTACCTCGTGACGCACTGTGAGAAGAGGAGGCTTCAGCCGCAGGAGAGTATCCTAACCCAAACTTGTCCTGTTTGTTAGGTATTTCTAGAATTTGCCCCCAGCCTGGGGTAGATCCGGCCTGAACAACGGCCCGGGCTTCCTTGAAGGAAGACAGAGTCATCTCTGGTTTCCCAGTCATTACTGGAGTCACATCTTTGACCTTAACAACTTCGAACGCCTGACATAGGGTTTTGTGGATTTCCCCATCCATCTCAACATATTTGAAGGACGACAAATGGCTCACCATTATGTCTTCCTCGCCACACACAGTTACAATGTTGCCCCCGACGACATACTTGAGCTTCTGGTGCAACGTGGAGGTCACGGCGCCAGCAGAATGGATCCATGGCCGGCCTAAGAGACAGTTGTAGGCAAGCATGAT
Source organism: Lathyrus sativus (assembly GCA_963859935.3). Taxonomy (NCBI): domain Eukaryota; kingdom Viridiplantae; phylum Streptophyta; class Magnoliopsida; order Fabales; family Fabaceae; genus Lathyrus; species Lathyrus sativus. The sequence continues at coordinate 272,005,577 of OZ012739.1, forward strand.
GTCCATAATGTAGAAGACTGCGTCGAAAGTTTCCGGCCCAACTTGGATGGGCAAAGTCACCTCTCCAAAGACATGACGCTTGGTTCCATCTAAAGCCTTCACAACCAGATCACTTGGTGTGCAGATCAATCCTCGAGTATCTAACTTCATCAACGCTTTCTTTGGAAGAACATTGAGCGATGACCCAGTGTCCACCAACACATGAGACATAATCGTTCCCCTACACTATATCGAGATGTGCAGGGCACTGTTGTGGTTTCTTCCCTTCAGCGTCAGCTCCAGGTCAGTGAACCCTAACCCGTTTCCAGCATTCACGTGGGCTACGACCCCTTCCAACTGGTTGACCGATATTTCCTGCGGTACATACGTGGCATTCAAAACATTTAACAGCGCGTTGCGATGTGACTCCGAACACAGCAACAGATTCAGGATGGAGATTTTTGAGGGTGTTTGATGGAGGTGATCCACGATCTTGTAATCACTCTTCTTGATCAACCTCATGAACTCTTCAGCGTCCTTTACAAGTAAGTCCTTCTCTACCCCACGAGGGGTTTCCTCAACGACTTTACTCTTTCCCTTATCAGTTTCATCAGCTTTGCCCGCTTTGTCCGCCACAATCTCAGGTGGAGCAAATACTCTTCCGCTGCGCGTGATTCCGCCAATTCCCACTAGGTTATCCACGGACCGCCCAGATGGTTCTAGTTCCAACTTCTGTCTGTTACAGTAGACGTCTGCCCCATAATGCCACGGAACAACATTTGTGCTTTCAAAAGGTATCGGCCCAGCCTTCGTGATGGTAATTGTGGGCGGCCTGGGTGCAGAAATAGTTATCATTTGGCGAGGGATGGTGATGGTAGCAACCTCATCATCTTGCTTCAGCATTACCTCTCCAGATCCATATTCGGCCCTTCGGCTAAACTGCAAGATTCCTTCGGTCATCAGACTCTGAATCCCCACTATCAACTGTTCACATCCATCAGGACGAGTCGCACAGCCCATACACAATTCTCCACAGCCCAGAAAGAAGCCTCTCTTCATCAGCTTGGCTTTGACGAAGCTGAGCGGTGTCTTCAAATCTCTGACGTCAGTCAACACATCCAAATTCTCGTCTTCAATAATGGCATTCACCCCACCTCCCCTATGATTCGGCATAGGGTTCTTCGTGACATTTGGCACATTATCTGAGAAATTGATGATCTTAGCATCCACCATATCTTGCACCTTGTGCTTGAAGGCTTTGCAGTTTTCTATCGTGTGGCTTGGTGCCCCCGAGTGAAACTCACATGTTGCATTCGCATCGTAACCTGGCGGAGGTGCCCCTGTCAAGGGAGCCAGGGTTCTCTTCTGGATTAGCTGTAACTGAAGCAGAGTCTGTAACAGCTGAGCATAAGACATGGGCGGTGTCTCAAGCTGACGGCTCGATAGAGGTGCCCTGTTCTGATACTTTCTGTACCATTGCTGATTGGTTGCTGCTGCTGCGGCTGCTGATGTGGTTGGGGTTGTTGGACAGCAGGGATGGTTATGCAAGCCACCTGCTGGCGATGGCATGTACCTTTCCTTTGAGCGTTGGACACGAAGCTCGTCTCTCGTTCCCGCCTTTTGCCACCATACGATTTCTTTCCTCCTCCAGCTGAGGATAGATCACCTTGAATTTTCCCCAATTTGATCCCATTTTCAACGTGCTCGCCGGTGATGATGAGATCTGAGAAACTTCCAGACATATCGCTGACCAATTTCTCGTAATAAACCCCTGGGAGGGTGGCTACAAACATTTCAACAAGCTCCTGTTCAACCATCGGCGGCTGAACTCTAGCTGCCAATTCACGCCATTGCTGGGCGTACTCTTTGAACCCTTCGTTGTTCCTCTATGACAAATTCTGCAGTTGGACTCGGTTCGGAGCCAAGTCACTGTTATATTGGTAATGGTGCACGAATGCCTCAGCAAGTTCCTTTCACGTGCGCACACTGGTAGGCTCCAAACTTATGTACCATTCCAAGGATGGCCTGGACAAGCTATCCTGAAAGAAGTGCATCAACAACTTCTCGTCTTCAGAGTGAGCAGACATTTTTCGGTAGTATGACCTTAGGTGGACGCGAGGGCAGGTGGTGCCCTTGTATTTCTCAAAGTCGGGTACCTTGAATTTGGGAGGCACCTTGAAATCAGCAATCAATCCTAATTTGGACATGTCGACACCCATAATGTTCAGGTTCTTGAAATTCCTCATCTTGTCCTCGAGTTCCTTAAACCTCAGACGTGCTTCAGCAGTCAGCTCTCCTTCAGCACCCTTCTAGGAGAACAAATCTTCTTGACGGTCTTCTAACCATGGCTGAGGCCCATATAGATTTCCAACACCCGTGTTGCCATTGCCCAGCCCAACATTGACATTAGCTTCAAAATTTCCATTGTCGACGCCAGTCGTATTACCATTGAGCCCCATGTTAGCGATCACATTGCCGTTACCACTACTGTTCCCCCCGGTCACAGGGATGCCATTCTGAGGAGTTTCAACAGGTGGAGGGGTCGAAACATTCCCACCATGGAGTACACCATTGCTGTCAACCCTTGAGATCAGAGTTTGGACCAAAGTTCTGAGCTGGTCTTGGCCATTGGCAACCACTTGCATGAGCTCCATGAAGCGGTCCATCCTCTCTCGGAGCTCCTGAACGTCAGTCTGCACTTGCTCCATTGCTCTAGCTTGATTTGCTCTGGTCGGATAGCGGTGGATTGGTCTTTGATCAATCCTGGAACAACCTGAAACAACCTGTATACACAAAAGGGTTAGAAAAAACGACAAAGTGCTCGTTATGCAGATGCTTCATGCTTCATGCAAACGTGTGTCTGTGAGTTAGGGAGATTTCCCCCCGATCCTAGTGCCTGAGTGCCAGTACTGATAATAAGAAGTCTGAGTCCATTCATGGAAATGACATCTCATATATATAAAGAGAGCCCATCAAGGCAGTACACAACGTCACCGAGTACAGGAAAAATCAATAGCATGACCTCGACCAACAAGCCTGGCGATGGTCAGCATACAACAATGATCAAAACAAAAGGATTACAAATACAGTCAAGTACGGCCACGGGCTCGAAACTCTTCTAACAGATCCCTCGTTTCTGGATGATTAGGCCGAGTGAGCAACCCTTCGACGAGTAACTCCCTTCGCATAATAGTGTATTGAAGACCTTCAACTGAGTCTTCCCATGCTCCTTCGCTGAAACAATCTTCTAACTTCCGCTTCTTGGATTCGAACGTCAGTTTGTGCTCCTTCAAGTTAGCATGAGTCTTGTTGAGCAGGCCTTCAGCGGCATATCTGCGAGCGGTTTCTTCATCAAACCTCTTCTCACTAGCCTTCACCTGGTCTTTCAACTCGGAGATCTGTTGTTTCAGTTTATCCTCCCGTTCCTTGCCGTTGGCTAGGGTGGCCTTCCAATGCTGATTAACTTGGATATTCTCCGGTACGCTTCATCCAAGTGCTGCTTCTTAGTGGCCAGTACATCATTGACAACTTTGAAGTCCCGACCCAAGCGCTCACGCTCAGCTATCTGCTTAGTCAAATCTGTCCCTAACTGGTTCACCAGCTCGGTTTGCCTCTTGAAGGAATGGACGGCCTCGCTTCTCTCACTTCTGAGTTGAGCCAATTCTTTCTCCAGTTCTTCATTTGGCTTCTTCAGCTCATCTCTCTCAGCTAACACCTGATTATGCTGTTGAATAGGCACGGTGGTAGGCTCTTCAATCACTGGAGGGCTTTCCATCTTGGCAGGAGGAAACGGCATCCCTATAATATCTGCTCTGGCTCTGATCCAGGTCACATACGGAGCGTAGGATTGGCTATTACTTTTCCCCAGCAACGGCTTTCCCCGCTTACAGATACCATTCCAAGCGTGTTGAAGCTTAGATAACATATCCCCCTCTATAAGACCAGTGAGGTACAGAGATTCCTGCACCTCTTCATCCTTCGGCGGAGCTCTCAAAGCATAAGAAAACTGTCGGACCAACAGAGATGGATTATAGTTGATACAGCCCTTCCTTCCTATCAAAGGCACATTCGGAAACCCGCTGCAGCTGAAGATAATCTCAGTACCCAACCTATCTCTATCAAACCAGGCAATATCCTCCGCTGATAGACTCATCAAACGCTCAGACCACTCAGTTGTGGCTGCAGATGAAGTGAAGGGACCCTTTTTGGGTAGGTGACTATCAAGCCATCTGTAGAGTAGGGGCACACAGCACGAGATGTTCTTACCTCTTCTGTTCTCGTTTTTTTAGTGGAAGGAATGATAGACATCTCCTATCAAGGTAGGGACTGGATTCCCTGATGCAAAGATGTGAAAGGCGTCGAAGTCTACAAAGTCAGGCATATTGGGGAACAGAATGATGCCATATATGCACAGAGCGAGGATGGCGTTGAACACGATCCAACATCCGTCTTTGGCGCACTGCTGAGCCTTTCCTACTAAGAACTGCAGGGAGAAACCGGGAACCCTGTTCCAACTAGACAAGACCAACTCGGAGGCATCCAGATGAAGTGAAGGGGCCAGACTAGCCAGATTAGGCTCAGCATCCATATGAACAAAGGGCATCTGACTCTTGATAGGCACACCTAACAAATCAGCATACTCCTCCAGTGTAGGTGCGAGAATAAAGTCTGGGAAGGTAAAGCATCTCAAAGGAGGATCATAGAACTGCAGCAGGGTGTGCAACCCATTCAACTCAAACACAGAGGGTTTACGAACCAGGCTGAGCAGTTTCCCATATGACTTTCTGAATTCACCTCTCACGGAATCATATGCCAAAGCAATCAAACCAGTCAGCTGAACAACCTTAGGAGTGGGGAGCTTGTAAGCCACAGTCTTCCTCAGAGAACCCATACTAGCACAATAGAAGGCAAGAAAACCTGAACTGGGGGGAACGGTACCTGCAACACAGACACACGTTAATGAAATGCAAATGAGTATGGAAAGCAATGTAAAATGCAATCATGCAGCAGGAGATCAGGACAACTGTGCTATTGAAGAGATGAAGGTTCTGTATCAACAAAACCACAATACTGCTCTGTCAAGAACAACCCTATCTCTGATGAGAAGAAAACCCTGGTATCGGACCATAAACCTGCTCTGTCAAGAACACACATATATCTGATGATGAGGAGAAACCCCTGATGTCAGACTATAACTCTGCTCTGTCAAGAACACACATACATCTGATAATAAGGACCTCTTATACATGACCATAACTCTGCTCTGTCAAGAACACACATACATCTGATAATAAGGACCTCTGATACAGGACCATAACTCTGCTCTGTCAAGAACAAATACACATCTGATGATGAGAAGTTATGATACCAACAAAACTGATTCACTATCAAGAAAACCAGGTAGTCTGAAGGTTAAGGTTTCTTGCAAAAAACCCGACCCTGCTCACAGGTATGGACCTAAACTGACACAAGTTCGGCATCCTATGTGGTCCTCAGCGTCACAGACATTCAAGAGGGGTGATACGATACCCAGAAGGTGTGGCATCACCATCTCCTGAAGCGGCCTCACTTAGCTGAATCCCAAATGATCGGTCCCCAGAGTTGACAATCCTCCAAACCAACAACCCCTCAGGCCCAAAGGGCCGAAAAAGAAGTCAACCCGGAGAACTTCGTTTGAGCGTGGATTTCATGGGACACTAGTGCCTGCAAAGCAAGCACGCGCCCACTAATTTCCACAACTAATGCTAGGTACACTCAAGCCTGGGTCTGGCTTCTCTCTCATCAGAATGCCCTTCCCACAACAGCACAGATAATCATATCATACTGAAAATAAAGTGCGGGAAATAAAGTGTGATAAATAAACACAACCCAACAAGTAATCATACAAGCGCTAGGATTGACTCTCGCAGGGGACGTTGGATCCCCTGACTGACTCGCATAAGGGACGTTGGATCCCAGGAAACTCTCAAGTCCCCAGCAGAGTCGCCAGCTGTCGCTACCGCGAAAATAAGGTGCTGGCAAAACAGAAGAGTCGCCACCTTTCGTTATTTATCCCTCAGAACGGGAAAGGAAACAATCAGAAAAACCTGACAAAAAGGTATAAGACAAGGTCATCGCAACCGTTGTCTGGGTTCGGGAGTCGGTTACGCAAGGGAAAGGTATTAGCACCCCTCACGTCCATCGTACTCGATGGGATCCACGCTTGTTGTGTTTATCTGACGGGTTGGTTTTATCTATCTACCTATCAAGGCTGACTTAGAAAGAAAAGAAAATGCCTCGGCAAAGCGTCGCACTTTGTGCCTACGTATTCTCATCAAAGAATGAGAAATCAGAGTCAACGTAGTTCGGCTAACTACGGGTTACGGGGGAAGGTGGCTCGCCAATACATCAGTATTGTGCCTACGTACACTCAACAAACATGAGAGATCAGAGCTTACGTAGTTCGGGATAATTCGGATTACGGGAATTCAGATTCACTTGTTTTATCGAGTAGGGTTAACAAACAGTTCCAGCAGTTTGGTGTACGCAGCTCGACCCTTGGAGACTTAGGCGTTACCGTTTGCGGTAGAACTGGGAGTTAAGAACACTCTTTTCTTCAGAAAAGCTTCCTTTAAATTATGGGCCCACGGGGCAAAAAGGTTTGAAGTTTGTTTTTTGTCTTTTATGGAAGAACTGTTTTTTATGGATGTTTGCAACCAATATCGCACTAGAGACTATGACCTGAGAGTGAACGCGTCGTATGCCACCCAAAGGGTGCCGTACTAAACATCCTGACTATTGAAAAGAAACTCTCCAACAACCCTTTCTCAGATAGCTTAAGGCTCGTAACGTACGATGTCAGTTAACCTTTATTACTGTATTTTAATTTGTTTTGAGATGAGAAGAGAGAACAGGCTCAACTAAGGGGGAGACTATCAAGTCCTAATGTTGTCATGCCAAGGATTCATCCTATGGTTGAGGTTTGAAACAGGGAACTCCTAGAAGTTGTCATGCATAGGTTTCAACCTAAAGTTCTAACCATCACTTCCTTATTAAAGGAAGTGAGATTCCTAGGGGATCATGTCAATGATAAACAGATAAAGCATCAGCTTAAACAGTAAACAGTAAACGACTGTAAAATGCATGCAATGCAAGTGAGGGAGGAAATGTGTGTGTGACATCAGCCTCCATAAGCTCATCTCGACCTCAAGCCAGATATGAATAACTGTAATCATACAGAGGAAATAACATGCTATCAAGCAAAATATAATAACTGCAATCATACAGAAGAAGTGAAATAAAATGCCATCAAGCAAATCACAAACCACATAGGCAAGGGAGCTGGGCTCTACCAAATACCAGCAAGCAAAGCCATACAGTAAAAATACAAGCAGAGGGAGCAACTCAACCTCTAGTGCAATCATGCTCCTAATTTAATACAATCTAAACAGGAGCTTATTCTAACGCATCAAGCAAATCAAACAAGTCACAGCAATACAATTGCACTGAAAGCAAACAGACAAGAAAAGAAAGCAGATCAACCACTCCCACAGCTTCACAACAAAGCTCTCCTCTGACAGCAGTTTAGTCCTCAGTCTTCAACTGCTCTTCAAGGCTTTCATCTTCAATAGCAAGTGTCAACTTGCTTCTTCAAGCTTCTAACACATCCAACATAAGTATCAACTTATCCCTCTTCTTCAAGCCTCAGCTCTAAAATAGACTCCACCTTCAGGTTTCAATCCTAATTGCAAGTATCAACTTATTCCTTCAGGCACTCAATGCATTAAACACACAAGTATCAACTTGTTCTTCAACTTCAAGCTTCAGCTCTTTCTTCAATCTCAGTTGGATTCCCTTCACAAATGTCAACTTGTTCTTACTGGTCTTCAAGCTTTAGCTTCAATGGCAGTCTTCAAATACTGGGAAGTAGCAACTTCTAACATCTTCAATCTTCTAACAAGGAACTCCATCCTCTAGCAAGGGAGAAAGATTCATCTAACAAGAGCAAGGTTTGGATAATAGGCAGCAGAATGAAGACCAAAGGTCACCACTAAGTACTCCATCATCAGAGAAAGGAACCCTCAAAGGTTCTACCAACTTGTGAAGAACCACACATCCTACCAAAGAAGGGATGAGGCCTTCACAAGGGGACCTTACATCATAGGGAGGAATGGAAGTGATCAACACCTTCCATGTTTATGAAAGAATAGAATCTATCTAGAAGCTCTGCCTGCAAACCCTAATCTTAACACCTAAACAAAACTACACCAAAGGAAGGGAAATCTCCACATCCAAACTTCTTCAAGCATTCCTCAACAACCCTAGCTTTGTCTCCAACATCATCCAAGAGCAAGCAAAGCAAAACCCTAATCTAAGGGAACTAAAGAAATCAATCTAATTGAATTAGCAAGTTAGGGTCACCTAAAACTTAGTACTAAAGTTAATCCTAACTAAAATACTAAAACAAATTGTAAAATCCTACAAATATAACTATGAGACCCTAATTCAATCATGAATCTACCATACAAAATCCAGAGGTTGAATCATCAACCAAGTCCTAGAAATAAATCCTAAGTCACAAGGTACTAAGCATAAACCCTAAAACTAGAGCACCTAAAGCTTCAACTTAAAAATACTATCTAATTTCATCACAAAAATGTGAGAAAAATCTAAGGGGAACATCCATATCTATGCTAACTACACACAAAAAATCAAGGCAAGAATCATCACCAAATGCCCAAACAAAATTCAGCAAGACAAGGTATCAACCATGGCCATGTTAATATCAATTAATATTCAAAAAATACAAATAAAATAAAAAATGCATGAATTCCTAATATTTTTAATCTACAAAATTCTAGATTCAATCATGAATCAGGGGAAAAAAGTTTGGAATTAATTCAGTTAATTTCCTATTTTTTATTGATTAATCTCTAAGTCATATGAAATGATGAAAATAAAGAAAATAAAAGAAATTGGTAAACAATGCGTGGCAAATAGCAAGTATTAACAGTTTAATTCTTGGGTTGGGCCAGAAAGGGGGTGCCGATAACAAGGACTTCATAGGCCCAGGCGCTTGGATCCACTTGCATTCTCTTCAGCAATTAAAGTGAAAGAAAAACACACACAAGCCAGGGTTCAAACTCATGCTCATTCAATCCATTCAATGAGTAAGTAAAACGGTGAGTTTTGGGGGAGGGGTACGTGGCTCAACACACGCGCTTAGATCAATGGACCAAGTCAAGTCTTCAGCCTGAATGGAGGGTGAGGATTCCATCTTCCCTAATTTGAACCTGAAACCTGCGCGCGAACCAGCCATCGCCGGTGGCTTTTCCGGCCACCCCTGTAGAACCCTAACTTCCTCTACAGCCAACCATTTGCCACGATTCCTGAATGAATCTTGACCAAAATCTTCCCAGGAATTCAACCATACCAATTATTCATCCTCAAAACGCATGAATCATGAAATATCAATCTCAACTGAAAATGGTATCTGACCTAAATCATCTCTAATCAAGCGATTAAACATCCTAAATCCAACTACTCACCATCAGGATCCTAACCACATATGAATTTCTATCTATCACTGCCTAAATCATGCATAATCAAGAAATTCACCAACCTGTGTTCAAGCTTGCAACAAAAGTGGTTCTTGCACGATTCAGACTCCACAACACTCCAGATTCACTCCAAATTTTCCTCTGAAGCTAATGCACACCTCAAATTGGCTTGGTTCTTCCTTGAACTCAAAATTCGATCTTAACTTGCATTCATGAAACTTTGATCTCCCTCTCTGCAACCAGCTTCAATTCCTTTCCAAAAAAATGGCTGAGTTCACTCAATGACTTATATAGAAGTGATTGGGATTGTCTAGAAACTTCTGGATTCATCCAAATGAGTTTTTGGATTTTCAAAATCTCTTCAAAATCTCATCCATGGCAACCACTATTCTGACTCCCTTTGGGCATGGCTATGCTTGTAATCAAATTCTCATGAGATTTTGAATGAGTTTGATGAGTTATCTTCCTTGTTTGCAAGCCAAAGGTATGAATTGGATATGTTGCTTCATCATGAAGTAATGAAATGGAATGTTATGCAAATGACCTCAAATCAAAATTCTAACATTGCCATTGTTTCTAAAATCATTTTTCCAATCAATTTGACCTATAATTTTGTTTCATTTGGTCACAAAATGAATTATTTGAATTTTTGGCCATTAAATCCTTTTAATTCTTTCTTTTTTCAAAATTTCTTGAACCAAGTCTCTCCTTGAGCCATTTCAATTCCTCCTTGATGCATGGTCAAGGTTAAAACCCCATTTTGAGCAACTTTCTAGTTGAACAAAATTTCATTTGAAGCTTCTAAGTTGGTGGAAATGGCCTATGATCACAAATGACCTATAATCACCAAATGTCCAAAATACCCTTGACTTGTTAAAGCCATAACTTGAGTTCTACAAATCCTATTAAGGACTTCTAGTACTCTCTAGAAAGATAAGAGGCTAAGGAACAACATTAACTTTGAACAAAAGTTCATAGGAGTCATCCTTATAGGGCAAACGTTTCATGCAAGTTGGGTAACTTTCAAGCTCCAAATTCACATTCCTCAGATGACTTGTAACTTGTCAAAGCCATAACTTGAGTTCTACAAATCCTATCAAGGACTTCTAGTACTCAAATTAAATCTATGATCATGCTCTACAACAATCATGTTGGGGATAAGATGATATGACAATCACATCTTGAGCTAAATTGCCTTGAAGATAGGGGTCAAACTAGGGGATTTTACACTGTCAAGCCTTAGAAACCCTAGCTTGAAACTTCTCAAACTCTTCAATCATGATGAGTAAACCTTTGAATCATCCTTATAACATCTCAATGTATCAATCCATGATCACATGGCCCTTGAATTAGGTCTCAACCTTCTTCAAATCCTCAGTTGACTTAGGGTTGACCCTGTCAAACCCTAGCTGCAAATTCATGGCTGAGGCTTCTTATTCTTGCATAATGACCTGTCTAAGCCTCAAAGTGATCTTCAACACTTCTCATGAGCTCTCTCAAGACCTCAAGTCCAACTTCATGGCTTCAGAATCATCTGATGGCTCTCCACAACTCTCAAGTTAGGAGACCTACACACTTGGCTTCAACCACTCTCTCTGAGGATCTTTTAACTTCTCTGACAAGGATGTCAACCCTTGAATACTTGAATAAACTTCTTACCTAGCTTCATAGTCTTGTATAGCTCTTAATTGGTAATCATACCTCTTGATCTCCTGCACACATGTCAATGAAATGCAAATGATAATGCTAATGTGAATGAAATGAAACACAAGCTAGGTAAAGAAATGTTGGGAAAATTTTGGGGTGCAACAGATATGCATGTTCCCCTAGAAATTTTCACACATTTTTGTGAAGAAGTTTAGGGCTAGTTGTAAGTTGAAACTTTAGGTGCCCTAGTTTTAGGGTTTATGCTTAGTACCTTGTGATTTAGGTTTTATTTCTAAGACTAGGTGGATGATTCAACCTCTGGATTTTGTATGGTAGATTCATGATTGAATTAAGGTCCCATAGTTATTTTTGTAGGATTTTACAATTGGTTTTAGTATTTTAGTTAGGACTAACTTTAGTACTAGGTTTTAGGTGATCCTAACCTGCTAACTCAATTAGATTGATTTCTTTAGTTCCCTTAGATTAAGGTTTGCCTCTCTTGCTCTTGGATGATGATGAAGACATGTGTGGGCTACCATGGAGTGCTTGAAAAAGTTTGGATGTGAAGCTTTCCCTCCTTTTGGTGTAGTTTTGTTTAGGTGTTAAGGTTAGGGTTTGTGAGTAGAGCTTCTAGATAGATTTTCTTCTTCCATAAACATGGAATGTGTTGATCACTTTCATTCTTCCCTATGATGTAAGGTCCCCTTGTGAAGGCCTCATCCCTCCTTTGGTAGGATGTGTGGCTCTTCCCAAGTTGGTAGAACCTTTGAGGGTTCCTTTCTTTGATGGTGGGGTGTTTAGTGGTGACCTTTGGTCTTCACTTTGCTTTCACTATCCATACCTTGATCTTGTTAGATGAATCTTTCTCCCTTGCTAGAGGATGGAGTTCCTTGTTAGAAGATTGAAGATGCTAGAAGTAGCTACTTCCCTGTATTTGAAGACTGCCATTGGAGCTGAAGCTTGAAGACCAGGAAGAACAAGTTGACACTTGTGAAGAAAATCCAGTTGAGATCAAATGAAGAGCTGAAGCTTGAAGTTGGAGAACAAGTGGATACTTGTGTTTGATGCATTTAAAGCTTGAAGAAGCAAGTTGAAACTTTCTATTGAAGATGAAAGCCCTGAAGAACAGTTACAGACTGAAGACTGAACTGCTGTCAGAAGATTGCTTCGCTGTGAAGCTGTGGGAGTTGTTGATTTGCTTTCTTGACAGTCTGTTTTCTTTCTGTGCAACTGTATTGATGTGACTTGTTTGATTTGCTTGATGCATTAGAATAAGTTCCAGATTAGATTGATTTAATCTAGGAGCATGATTGCACTAGAGGTTGAGTTGCTCCCTCTGCTTGTATTTTTACTGTATGGCTTTGCTTGCGGGTATTCGGTAGAGCTCTGCTCCCTTGCCTATGTGGATTGTGTTTGCTTGGTAGCATATCATTTCCTCTGTATGATTGCAGTTATTGTGTTTTCTTGGTAGCATATTTTATTTCCCTTTATGATTGCAGTTATTCATACTTGGCTTGAGGTTGAGATGAGCTTGTGGAGGCTGATGTCCCACACACCTTTCCTCCCTCACTTGCATTGCATGCATTTTACTTTATATCTGTTTACTGTTTACTGTTGAATCTAATGCTTTATCTGTTTTTGTTTATCATTGACATGATCCCCTAGGAATCTCGCTTCCTTTGATAAGGAAGTGATGATTAGAACTTTAGGTTGAAACCTATGCATGATAACTTCTAGGATTTCCCTGTCTCAAACCTCAACCATAGGATGAATCCTTGGCATGACAACATTAGGACTTGATAGTCTCCCTTTAGTTGAGCTTGTTCTCTCTTCTCATCTCAAAACAAATTAAAATACAGAAATAAAGGTTAACTGATGTCGTGCGCTACGAGCCTTAAGCTATCTGAGAAAGGATTGTTGGAGAGTTTCTTTTCAACAGTCTGGATGTTTAGTATGGCACCCTTTGGGTGACATGCGATGCATTCACTCTCAGGTCATAGTCTCTAGTGCAATATTGGTTGCAAACATCCATAAAAAACAGTTCTTCTGTAAAAGATAGAAAACAAACTTCAAATCTTTTTGCCCCGTGGGCCCATAATTCAAAGGAAGCTTTTCTGAAGAAAAGAGTGTTGTTAACTCCCAGTTCTACCGCAAACGGTAAGGCCTAAGTCTCCAAGGTTCGAGCTACGTACACCAAACTGCTGGAACTGTTTGTTAACCCTACTCGATAAAATAGATGAATCTGAATCCCCGTAATCTGTATTATCCTGAACTACATAAGCTCTGATCTCTCATGCCTGTTGAGAGTACGTAGGCACAATACTGATGTATTGGCGAGCCACCTTCCCCGTAACCCGTAGTTAGGCGAACTACGTTGACTCTGATTTCTCATTCTCTAATGAGAATACGTAGGCATAAAGTGCGACGCTTTGCCGAGTCATTTTCTCTTTTAAGCCAACCTTAATAGGTAGATAGATAAAACCAACCTGTCCGATAAACACAACAAGCGTGGATCCCATCGAGTACGATGGACGTGAGGGGTGCTAATACCTTCCCCTTGCGTAACCGACTCCCGAACCCAGACAATGGTTGTGATGACCTTGTCTTATACCTTTTTGTCAGGTTTTTCCGATCGTTTCCTTTCCCGTTCTGAGGTATAAATAACGAAAAGTGGCGACTCTTCTGTTTTGCCGGAACCTTATTTTTGCAGTAGCGACATAATGTTATCATGCTTGGATTGAACACTTAATGTCTCTCCTACTCCTATCTTACACAAATGGGACTAGGAATCCTAAGGGATCATGGCAAGGAAAACTAAGTAAACATAAGATAAATCAATCACAAGTGAGATGAAAGAAAAAGATGCAAACATGAAATGCAACACAAATAAAAGAGGGAGGAAAAAGTGTGGGGCAGAAACCACCACAAGCACATTTCAACCTCTTAAATTCAAACAAATAGATGCAAAACAAAAGAGAAATGCAATCAAAGAGACTCAAACAAGTCCAAGAAAAAGTGAGATGCAATGGGAGAAGTCACAACTCCTACAACCATTCAAGCATCAATCATTAAACTCAAAAGGAAAGCGAATAAGAAAGAGAAGAGGGCATGATCAAGATGAGGATGGGAGAATAAGCTCGGGCAACAATAAACATAAATAGAAATCTCAACTAAGAGCATCAAAGTGATCATGCAAAACGAAAGCACAAAAGGTTCTCAAAGTGACATCTCATTCAAGTCAAACTCAAAGTGCAAACAAAGAGAACCAAACTAACTTGAATGAGTTCCAAAGTCCAATGGACATAAGTGAGAACAAGAGCAGAAGGTTCGAAAACTAAAGAAGAAACAAAGCCAAGACAAATTACAAAATAGGGCAAGGTAAAGAACCAAAGTTCAAAACACTTTCAACATTCAAATGCAAATGGAAAGCCCTAATTAAAAGTAACTTGAAACACAAACCAACCAAATGTATGACCTATAAAATTGAAACCAGCATCCTAAACATGTCAAGAATATGATTCAAGAGGCATAGGATGCATATGGGATCCAGAAAGGTCATCTCCCAAAAGAACTAGGTCAACTAATTTATTTGAACCTCAATTAGGGTGACTTGACTTGCAAGGTTCACCAAAAATAGGAGAATAGCTCAATAAATGCCAAATAAAATGCACAAAGCTCTTAAGCATGTTGGCAAACAGAGGCCAAAGCATCCAACCTAAAATCAAACCAAGGCACCACCAAATGAATTGATCAACTAGGGTGTTCCACCTTGAAAGATATTTTTCAAGGGTCAAACAAATGCAAACCAAAGTCAAACAAAAATAGGCCAAACCTTGACCAAAACCAGCCTCAAAGGCACCTCAATTCATCATCAAAATAAAGAGGAGGCCTCACTCATAGGTGGTTGCAAATGTTCCAAAAATCAAACAAGAACGAATGGAAACCACATTAAAAACACCTCCAATCATTAAATTCAAATAAAATTGAAAAATAAAAGGAAATTAAAAATAAAAATTATGAAAAATTAGTTAACATTTCAAAGTGTTAGAAAATATTTTTATTTGAATTTTATGACATTTGGAGGTATTTTTAACAATTAAAATCAAAACAGAAATTAAAATAAAAAGAAAATAAAATAAAAGGCAAGGGAGGTGTATGAGTAAAACTGAAATACAAATGATGCATGCTGAATTGCTTTGGGCTCACATAACTGGGGACGTGAAAAGCAACTGAAGCCTAATCCATCAGACTCTGTTCATTCTCCAAAACGCATTATTTCATTTATTGACGTGGAAGTCAACAATCCACGCAGGCCAGTCAAGCCAATCAAAGTGCAACACACACACGGTCAAAGATTCAACTCAAGCCACATCAGCTCTGACTGAGTTAAAACCAGACGTCGGAGCCCTAGCTCCAGTCGTCTTCTCCGGTGAGGTGGCCGGAGCTCAGATGACCAAAACTTCACCAAACTCAACAAAATGCATATCAAAAGAAAGCTGAGCTCATGTACATTCCAAATCCAAGATCAATTCATCCATATCACGTCTAAATAAAGAGAATCGAACAGATCAATTTCAAGATGCAACTTAGAAAACTTGAGCAAACATGAAAGTTAAGCAGTCAAACATGGCCTACACGAGGTAGGGCTTCAGATGCAGCCAATATGGACCTAGATCATGCTTTAGAATGAGAGAAAAGTGAAGGAGAAGCTTACTGAATGGAGACACCCCGTTGGTGCTTCAACTGCTTGCTAATTTGCTTCAAACCGTCCAGATCCACTCCAATTTGCACAAGGAAGAAGAATTGAACTTCAATTGGCTTTGATTTGCAGTGAAATGAAAACACTATTTGATATTTTCTTGGAGAATTTGAAAATGAAACTTGCTCTCTCTGGATCCAAAATGCGCTTCTGAGCTCTCCTTTCACATTTTTAGTTTATATATGTTGGATATCTGATGCTTTGGAAGGCCCATGAAGCTCCAATTAGATGAATTTGAAAAAATGCCCAAAATGGAAAGTGATTCATGCACACGTGAAAAGCTTGCCTACACACACCAAAACTCCCTCATTCTGCAGCTTGCAAGTTGAATTTTACATGAGGGTTGGATTGGGCTTTGTATGTTATCCAATTTTGAAGTTTGAATGTGAATCTTCTTTGTGAAGTAATTGACAAATGCACGTGTTTCTTGCTATTTTGTGCCAAACCAATTTGTGAATTCTTGCCTTGAGTGTATTGTGAAGAGAATTGAACTAAAATAAGGCATAAAAATGGCCCATAATGTATCCAATTCAAACCATGATTTAAACTTCATTTTCACTTGAAATTTCTCACCCAATGTCAATAACCAAGCATAATTCACACAATCCTTGATTTTCATTGTGTAAAAGAAGTCTTTTGGAGCAACATTCATGTTGGTTGAAGTTCCATTTGATGTGCACAAGTGCATGAAAATGACCCATAATGAAAATGGCCTATAATCAAAGTTTCCCAAAATACCCTTGCCAAAGCCATAACTTGAGTTACACATATGATATCAAGGATTTCTAGGACTTTTTGGAAATCTAAGGTCATGAGGAAAAACTTTCATGTTCACCAAAAGTTGAGGAGAAAATTGATTCTAGGTCAAAAGTGACTTGGAACTGAGTTGACTTTGTTGACCGAAAAATATGTTCATCTGAGACCTATAACTTGTTGGCATCATAACTTGAGTTCCATAAACCCAATGGATGAGTTCTAGCACTCAAAAGAAAGCTTAGAACATGCCCTACAAGTATAATGTTCACAAGAGAATGAGATTGAACTTGTATCATGATGTAAATTGTCCTTGAAGTTGGGCACTAAAGAAGGGGATTTTACACTAAGATCCTCTGAAATCCTAATTTGGTAACCTCTTGATTCTTATTTATGTGAACTTGAAATGACATCCTAGATGTATCAACATAAATTCCCATGACTCTAATGACTTAAAATCGAGTCTCAAACTCCCTCAGGTCCATAGTTGCCCAGATGAAACCCTAAATGCACAACCCTTGATTGTGACCTCTTGCAAGTGAAATAAATGTTTAGATGAGCTCCACAATGGCTTCTAGAGCACTCAATAAGCTTCTCAAACATCACTTATCCATTACCATGACCTTGTGAACCCCTGATGATCTTCTGTTGACCCCCAAGATAGAAGATAAGCAACAACCATCAACCTTCTCTTTCAAAGACCTTTGGCCATTTCCTGATGATAGTAATCACTTGATAACTTGAATAAACACTCATGCTTGAGCTTGAAACCCTGAGACGTCTTCTCTTGAATGACACACCTCCCTTGATCCCCTGAAAAGGATAATGCCATGCATATGCAAATGCTAAAGAATGAAATGAAACATAAGCCAAGCACAAGAAATGGTTGGTCAAATTTTGGGGTACAACAGCTGCCCCTATTCAAGTGACTTGGACCTGAAGGTATGAAAAGCCAACGACTTTCAAACATTCAAGGTAGAAGACGGTTGAATACTAAAGAACCCGGAAATTTTCCAACCACAGAAATAGAACTGCAAACTGTTATTGGGACAAAATCTCCAGAAATAACGTATCTGATAGTTGCAACGACAATAAGCTAACTGATTACCAAACCAGAAAATCTTGACACGCAGTCGAAAGAAACATCTACTAACACGCAGGGAACGACACTAAGTCAGAAAGATCATCTGATATCACCATCAGGCGTCTGTTTGAACGAAACAGGCATCGAACCTGAAGGTCGGATCAACACGAAGTTGAGAAGAACGTATGACATCGCCGCCAGGCATCTGTTAAATAAAAACAGGAATTGAATCCGAAGGCTAGACCAACACGAAGTTGATAACATCTGCTAACCAGCAGGCATTCGCTAAATAAAAGCGAGCATCGAACCCGAAGCTCGAATCAACACAAAGTTGATAACATCTGCTAACCAGCAGGCATTCGCTAAATAAAAGCGAGCATCGAACCCGAAGGCTGGATCAACATGAAGTTGATAACATCTGCTAACCAGTAGGCATTCGCTAAATAAAAGCGAGCATCGAACCCGAAGGCCGGATCAACACGTAGTTGATAAGCGAATCTTACAATAATTCACAAGAAAACTCCGCTGGGGAAAGAGAAACTTAAACAAGCAACTCTGTTGGGAAACAAATGGTAAGATGAACACATATGTCAGGATATTTTGCCGTGGTCTGGATACCAAACAGGCTCAGGAATTAACTGATAATATACCAGGTCTGGATACCACGCGCTAAAGGGATATAACATCATCTGTCGGGGTCTGAATACCGCACGAACAAAGTAAAATCAACCGTTACTGAAGATACACCTGAGAACAAAGAGGTAACAACCTGGCTTATGTTTCAAATGCATATGTTTGAATATGGCGTAATGCTCCATACGAAATGGAAATGCTACGCGTTTCTGAGGATGCTATGCACACATGCAAAATGCAATGGAACCAAATCAGGAAAATAAATGCTGAAGAAACAAGACCAACTCCTCCGGGGAGAAATGAGATATGCAAATTACGATTGGACTTAAGCTGGGAAACGCAATCCCTATATGGCCTCCAGAAAAAGAACTTATGGGTAGCACTGTTCTGACGAGAACACAATTCACTCAGCTGGGAATCAAAATCAAAACTTGTTGAAGAAAATGCCCTGGATGGCCTTCCAGAATACCATTCTCTTGGGGAACAAACGACCCGGCTGGGGATAGACAACCAACCGTTGGAATCAAAACCAACCTACTGGAGAAATCAAAGACCCTGCAGGGGAACCACAAACCACTACTGGGGAAAGCAGCCCTGAATGACCTCCTAGAATATCGAAACTTTCTAGGGTATAAAGCAATTATCTAGGGATAAATCCACTCCACTGGGGATTCAAATCCACCCTGCCGGGGATTACTCAGTGGGAAATCAATATCCCAAATACATCCAAACTGCTGGGGATGTATCAAAAACTTTCTCAGAAACGATTCCAGCCCGCGGGGAAGAACTTACTCTGTTGAGGAATAGTATACTCTGTCGACTTCGTTAGGGAATAAGCAGTAAGGGAAACGACATAAACCTCTGCTTGGGGATCGAATCAGCAATCAAACTCTGAGGGGATACAAAGTCAAACATACTTGGACTCTGTGGGGAAACAAAATTCTGACTTTGCTCCGCTGCTTGGGAAAAAGTTCCACATCTTCCTGGTGGAAAGAAATCCAGTCTTGACTCTCCGGGGAATAAGCGCATACCTATAATCTGCTGGGGATAAGCACACACACTTGACCTGCATGGGGGATATCAATCTCGACCCTTTGGGGATGACTTTATTCTGCCGAACAAATCAAACTCGAACTGCTGACGAATAAGTGCATACAAAAAAACTGCTGGGGAGAAGTGTATCCACTCACCCGCACACTTAACTTGCATATCCTTTCTTGTAGAAGCAGACTCTTGCTAAGGACAAGGCGCATTAGGACCACTGTTGGAGATAAATGAGTCTCAACTACACCTTCTTTCTGTGAGGAATGGTGATCCTACTGGGGATACACCTTTGAGAAAACTTGCCTCAAATGTAATGACCCTGCGTAGTTAACAAACAACAAGATATCCTGTACACTGGAAACTATCTCGGTCATCATCTGTGACATTGTTCAAATAAATCAAAGTTTTGATGATTATGGGCAAAGCCTGAAAGTTTATGTACGCAATGTTTTATCAAACATCAGGCGTTTTTTCGCAAACAAAACAGTAAAGCCAAAGTAAGAACAACAATTTACTGAATAGTATATGTTTTATTGACAAATGGCCTATAAATAAGAAGATTTTACAACAGATGCAACCCCTGAAAAGAGGAAGTTGCACAAAAATTAACAGAAATGCACAGATATATACAGAATGTCGGCAATGTGGCACAGACAAACACCATGTTTCGATCCATTTATGACTCACATGACTTCGAGGCTTCTCCAATGCTTCGTCTTCTGAAGAAATTGATTTGGATGATCGGCCCTCAGGTCCTCCCTCAATCCACTATACTCTGAAGATCAATACGCAGACTGCAGTCATTTGCTTTTCAAAATCCCTAACTTTTTCCTGAATCGCCCTTTTGGGTTTTCAATTCACCGGGATACCCATTTTTGCTAAAGTCGCCTTTTCAGGTTTTCGACTTTGCGGGTTTACATCTTTTCCTTTTTTATCCATAACGTTTTCCCGAACCCATTCTTTCTATGGTTCGCCGGGATGCCCCATTTTTGCCTGGATATTCTTTTTCTTTCCAGCGGGTCTCTTTAAGCAAAATATTTTTTAACTGCCTCTGCATTCACAGGGGATGTGAAATCTTCACCATCCATGGTTTACAACAATATGGCTCCTCCAGAGAAAACCTTTCACACGACATATGGACCTTCATAGTTTGGAGTCCATTTGTCCCTGTGATCTATTTGTGGAGGGAGAATCTTCTTCAATACTAGCTCGCCTGTTTGAAAGCTTCAAGGGCGCACCTTCTTATCGAAAGCTTTCTTCATCCTGCTCTGATATAAATGACTATACGCAATGGACGCTAACCTCTTCTCATCCATTAGGCTGAGCTGATTCAATCTATTTCTTACCCATTTTGCCTCATCTAATTTAACGTCAACCAGAACTCTCAAAGAAGGAGTCTCGACTTCTAATGGTAGGACAACTTCCATACCATACACCAGCGAGAAAGGAGTTGCCCCAGATGAAGTACGTATCGAAGTACGTTATCCGTGTAATGCAATGGGCAACATCTCGTGCCAATCTTTATAGGTTACCACCATCTTCTGCACAATCTTCGTTATGTTCTTATTGGCCGCTTCAACAGCGCCATTCATCTTCGGACGTTAGGGAGAAGAATTGTGATGCTCAATTCTGAACCTCTGACATAGTTCCTTCATCATATTTTTATTCAAATTCGAACCATATCAATAATGATTCTTTTGGGCACTTCGTAATGACAGATGATGTCCTTCTTGATAAACCGGGCTACCACTTGCTTAGTGACATTGGCATAGGAAGCTGCTTCAACCCACTTGGTCAAATAGTCAATTGCTACCAAGATGAAGAGATGTCCATTAGATGGGGTTGGCTCGATCTTGCCAATCATATCAATGTCCCACATGGAAAAGGGCCAAGGAGACGCCATGACATTCAAAGGACTTGGCGGCACATGAATCTTATCGGTATAAATCTGGAATTTATGGCATTTCTTAGCATACTTGAAGCAATCAGACTCCATATTCAACCAATAATAACCTTCCCTCAACAGTTTTCGAGACATGGCATGCCCGCTTGCATGAGTACCAAAGGCGCCCTCATGGACCTCTTCCATAAGCAGACCCGCTTCTTTCTCGTCCATGCATATCAACAGTACCAAGTCAAAATTCCTCCGGTAGAGTACACCATCTTGGTTCAGGTAAAAATTTACAACCAACCTCCTCAAGGTCTTCTTATCCCGGGCCGAAGCCCCAGGCGGATACTCTTGATTCTTGAGAAAATTCTGGATGTCATAATACCATGTCTTACCATCAGAAGCTTCCTCTATCGCAAACACAAATGTCGGCCTATCAAGGCGCGAGATGACAATTCTTAGAGCATCATTCCAAAAATTCACCTTATACATTGAAGATAAAGTTGCCAAGGCATCCGCCATCTAATTCTCTGCTCTTGGCACATGGTGAAATTCTACTATGTCAAAGAAGGGTAATGATCGGTGGTTTTTACACCTTATTTTATCGTTTATTTCAGTTAATCATTTGTTTTATCTTGTCGCATTTTAGTTGTTTTTATTACATTTTACGCGTCTATTTGGTATTTTCACTGTTTCTAGGTTCAGGTATACAATAAAGGAGAAGCAGAGTGAAAACCGGGGAAACATGGCAAGATTTCAGAAGAGTTTTGTTGTGAAATCTTTAGCAGTCTGCACGGAAATGATCATAACTGGAGTTCCGGGAATCCGTTTGAGGCGTTCTAAAAACCGCCGGAAAGCTAAGAGAGAGAGCTACGACTTTCGTGTTGGAGTCGAAGTCAATTTCAAAACAGGGGCCTCACACGGGTGCCCGTGTTGTGTGACACGGACTGTGTTGCAGTATTTGCTCAGAAAAGGTGATTTTTGGTGGAAAACAGTGGCCTGACACGGGTGCCCGTGTTGTGTGACACGGCCCGTGTCAGGACACCTGGGACGTGGAAATTTCACTCGAAAAATGTGTCAGGAAGCCAACACGGCCGCCCGTGTTGCCTGACATGGCCCGTGTTGCAGGAATCGCTTTTTTCCCTATTTTTCTTGTATTTTTTACTCTTGTGATCCCCGAGGGTAATGTGGGTATTTCCCTAGTGCCAAGTTGGAATTGTGACTATTTTTTACGTGTTTGGAGAAAGGAGAAGACACTTTTGGATGATACGAAAAAATACAACGAGAGATTGAAGCTATGGAGAATTGGGAGGACAAGGAGATTTTCATGCTCGGAAGAAATTGAAGATCGAATTCACTCCTAATACCATTGTAATGTTTCTAATTATCATGTTGTTTTTATCGAATATTATGAGTGGCTAAACCCCCAATTGTTAGGGAGTGGTCCTAAATTGTGATGTATTGACCTTTGTTGGGATTATTCTATGAGATTTTTGTTGTTCACCTTATGGCTTTTATTTTGCAACGATCTTTATGCTAATTCATATTGGAAAATAGAATTTGATTTACAATTAGGTTTTGTCTGGAAAGTCGACCTAATGCTTTTGCAAAATAATGTTACGGTTGATATTGCCTAGGAATGGAGGTATCCCGTAGCAACGTGTTTTTTATGTCAGAACTATTGCTTGATGACTTTCGTGGGCGACTAAGGAATTAGTGTGCATGAAATTCATCAAAGGGTTTTTCATTAAGGAATTAAGGAAAACTACTTTTGAAATTTGATTTTTTTTAGGTTGGAAACAAATATTTAAGAAGAATTCTTTAAGGTCTTTACTAGCAATTTATCCACTTCCCTAACATTGATCTTATTTTAATCTATAAAGTATATTATTTTACTTGTTCCTATATCCTGTTGCCAAACAAAACCCAAGGTTATTTTGTCTGATTGAAATAACAAGTTTTTCCTAAAAATTTACACGCAGTCCTCAGAGATCGACATTCGGGGAATTTCCCCTTATCACTACATCGGTGAAAATAATACACTTGCTATTTTTCCGATCAGGTAACAACCTCCTTGCATAATTCATATCAGGAACCAGATTAGGCTGCCGATTCTCCCACTCTCCTTTGATCTGATTTACAACTAACGCTGAATCGCCATACACATCTAGGTTCTTGATCCACAGATCAATGGCTTCTTCTAACCCTATAATGCACGCTTCGTATTCGGATTCGTTGTTGGTGGAGGGAAATGTCAACCTAGCAGTGAATGGTATATGAGAACCATGGGGAGTCGTGACGATTTCCCCAATTCCACTACCATATGAGTTAACAGCACCGTTAAATATCATTTGCCACTAGGAGCTTTTCTCGGGACCTTCCTCGGGTAATGACTCATCATAATCCTTCATCTTCATAAACATGATATATTCGTCTGGAAATTCAAACTTTATCGGTTGATAGTCATCGATCGGTTGCTCTGCAAGATACACTGACAGCACACTCCCTTTAATAGCCTTCTGGGAGACATATTGAATGTCGTATTCTGTCAAGACGATTTGCCACCTGGCAATGCTTCCCAAAAGTGCTTGCTTTTCAAAGACATAATTAATCGGGTCCATCTTTGAAATCAACATGGTTGTGTGATTTAGCATATATTGTCTTAGGCGTTTGGCGCCCCAAGCGAGTGCGTAGCACGTTTTTTCCAACATTGAGTACCTGGACTCACAATCTGTGAACGTTTTACTCAAGTAGTATATGGCGTGCTCTTTTCTTCTAGTCTCGTCATGTTGACCGAGAACACAACCCATGCTGTTCTCAAGAACCGTTAGATACATTATGAGTGGTCTTCCAGCTACTGGAGGTATCAGTATCGGAGGTTCCTGCAAATACTCTTTTATTTTCTCAAATGCCCTTTGGCAATTTTCGTTCCAGACGACCGCCTGATCTTTCTATAACAGCTTGAACATGGGTTCACACGTGGCTATGAGATGAGATATGAACCTAGCAATATAGTTCAATCTACCCAAGAAACCACGAACCTCTTTCTCTGTTTTCGGCGTTGGCATTTCTTGAATTGCTTTTATTTTTGCAAGATCGACCTTGATTCCCTTTTCACTGACAATGAACCCCAGTAACTTCCCTGACCGTACACCAAAAGTGAACTTGTTCGGATTCAACCTTAGTCTGAATTTCCTTAACCTCTCAAACAGCTTCAGGAGGTTTACCAGATGCTCCTCCTTCATCTGTGACTTCCCAATCATGTCATCAACATAGACTTCGATCTCATGATGAATCATATCATGAAAGAGCGTCACCATTTCCCGCTGATAGGTTGTCCCTACATTCTTCAACCCAAAAGGCATTACCTTATAACAAAAAGTCCCCCACGGTGTGATAAAAGTTGTTTTCTCCATATCCTCCGGCGCCATCTTAATCTGATTATATCCGAAAAATTGTCCATGAAGGAAAACACTGAATACTGAGCAGTATTATCAACAAGTACGTCAATGTGGAGGAGCGGGAAATCATCCTTCGGGCTCGCTTTGTTCAAGTCTCTGTAATCAACACACATCCTTACCTTACCGTCCTTTTTTGGCACAGGTACGATGTTAGCCACCCACGGAGGGTAGTTTGTCAAGGCGAGAAATCCTGCGTCCAACTGCTTCTGGACTTCTTCTTTGATTTTTACCGCCATGTTTGGTCTGGTTCTCCTAAGCTTCTGCTTTATAGGTGGACATTCTTTACGCAAAGGCAAGCGATGAACCACAATATTTGTGTCAAGACCGGGCATATCTTCATATGACCAAGCAAATATATCACTATACTCTCGGAGCATTTTAACCAATCTTTGCTTGACATCACTCTGCAATACAGCCCCTATCCTGACTTCCTTTCTGGTTTCCTCAGTACCCAAGTTGATGATCTCAATTTCTTCCTGATGAGGCAGAATGACTTTCTCTTCCTGCTTCAGTAGCATGGCTAACTCTTCAGGTAGGTCTTCATCTTCCTCAATCTCTTTTCGGCTTGAAACATCGGATTATCAAAGTCAAAGCGAGTCATAGACGGTTCCGGAGCGGTGTCATCTGCAATGTGAAACCTGCAATGATGATGATTTAATGCTTAAAATGATATGCAAACAAGCACAAACCACATTTCCATTTTATTGTTGAAAATAAAACAAGAAAAACAGATATCACAATATTTGAATGCAAGAAAAACGCCGTTTGATTAATTGATAAAACGATTGTTCAACATAAAAGATTAGGCCCTGCATACAAAGACCGTTGTGCTCCGGGTAGAGCACAGGGCTACAGATATTCAAGAAACAAATTATTACTCTTCTTTAGTCACTTGGATGACTTCCTGGACAATCCAGTTGCTTAGGCTCTGACCCGGAATACATGGCCAAATCTATGAATCCATTTGCAGTCTCTATCCCCTTCTTCGTCATACACAGCATTGATCTGCTCGAAGATCACCCCACCGCTGGTGAATTGGACAAGTCCCTTGTAGCGCGGCACGCTCTGTGAAGAGGAGGATGGGTTGTACCCCAGTCCAAACTTGTCTTGCTTATTGGGGATGTCCAGAACTTGGCCCCAGCCTTCACCACTGCTTGTGCTTCTTTAAAAGATGACATGGCAACCTCAGGTACCTTGTCTACAACCGGTGTTTTCTCCTTAATCTGCACAGTCTTGGAAGCCTGACATAAAGTCTCATGGATCTCACCGTCAACCTCGAAGTATTTGAACGAAGATAAATGACTTATCATAATATCTTCTTCCCCACAAACAGTAACAACACTGCCACCCACCATGTATTTCAACTTCTGATGCAGAGTTGACGTAACAACACCTGCTGAATGAATCCATGGTCTTCCCAACAGACATCTATATGCTGGCTGAATATCCATGATATAAAACACCGCATCAAAAACTTTCGGACCGACCTAGATCGGAAGAGTTAATTCCCCAAACACGGACCTTCTATTTCCATCAAAAGCTCGAACCACTAAGTCACTTGGGGTGCACATTATCCCCCGGGTATCTAGCTTCATTAAAGCTTTCTTGGGTAACACATACAGTGATGACCCAGTGTCTACCAACACTTATGACAACCCAAACCCTCTGCATTCAATGGATATATGTAGCGCCAGATTATGATTCCTTCCTTTGGGCGTCAAATCCAAATCAGTAAAGCCCAGACCATTATCCGCATTAACATGCGCCATTACTCCTTCGAGCTGATTCACAGATATCTCCTATGGCACGTATGTTGTATTCAAGATCCTTAAGAGATCATTTATGTATGCTTCAGAACACAAAAAACGACAAAATAGAGATCTTTGACGGCGTTTGCTGTAAGTGATCTATGATCTTGTAGTAACTCTTCCGGATCAACCGCATGAACTCTTCCGCTTCCTTCAACAAGGACTCTTTCTCACCTGCCTGAGAACTCTCTTCGACCACCGTTTTTCCTTTACCCTTATCAGCTTTTTCAGCACTCACTTCGGGAGGCGAAAATACTCTTCCACTTCGGGTTATTCCCCCGGTCCCTACCAGATTATCAACAGAATCCAACGGTGAACCTTTCAGTTCCTGCTTCTGACCATTACAGTAGTCCTCAGCTCCGTAGTTCCATGGAATGGCCTTAGTAATCTCGTAGGGTATGGGTCCAGCTTTGGTAATAATGATGGTTGGCGGCCTTGGTGGTGCAGAAATAGTGATTGTCTTGTACGGAATCGAAATTGTAGCAACTTCATTCTTCTCTTCATCAACTATTCCCTCATCTTTCTTCTCTGATGCTCTATCAAATTGTAGAATACCATCATTCATCAGCTTCTGAACATGACTCTTCAGCTTCTTGCATCCCTCAGGATGGATCAAACATTCTACACAAGCTCTATCACAACCCGGAAATACCCGTCCACTCAGCAATTTGTCCTTTACCAAACTCAACGGAGTCTTCAAATCATCAACATCAGATACCAAATTCAAACCCTCATCCTCAATAATGGCATTAACCCCAACTGCCCCACGATTAGGCATGGGATTCTGCACGACATTGGGCGCATCATGAGAGAAATTGATGGCTTTGCTATCTATAAGGTCTTGCACCTTATGCTTGAATGCTTTACAATTGTCGATATTATATCCGGGAGCACCGAAATGAAAATCACATCTAGCATTAGCATCGTATCCGGGTGGTGGCGCACCAGTCAAAGAAGCTAAAGTCCTTTTCTGAATCAATTGTAATTGCAACAAGTGTTGAAGCAACTGCGAATATGGCATTGGTGGCGCATCAAACTTCCTGTTTACTGCTCTGCCTCGATCCTGAAATCTGCGAGGAGCATAATTTTGTTGTTGCTGTTGTGGTTGTTGCGGTTGTGGTACTGCAGGAATCGTAATACTAGCAACTTGAGGTTGCTGTTGACTATATTGTTGTCCTCTACTCTTGTTTCTGTTTCGGGAACCTGAGACTGCATTGGTTTCCCCCTCTCTTTTTTTATTGCCAAAACTTTTCTTAATCCCTCCAGCTGAGGATCCTTCACCGGCATGAATTTTACCCAATTTGATTTCGTTCTCAAATCTTTCTCCTGTAATGATTAGGTCTGAAAAACTTCCCGACATGTTGCCAATTAACTTCTCGTAATACACCCTCGGTAGTGTGGCAACGAACATGTCTATCAACTCCCTCTCCACCATAGGAGGTTGCACTCTAGCGGCCAATTCACGCCATCTCTGGGCGTACTCTTTGAAGCATTCATTATTCCAATGAGATAAATTTTGTAACTGGACCCTGTTTGGTGCTAGATCACTGTTGTACTGGTAATGCTTAACAAACGCCTCAGCCAAATCCCTCCAGCTTCGAATGTTAACTGGCTCTAGCCCCATGTACCATTCCAGGGACGGACCAGAAAGATTGTCCTGGAAAAAGTGCATAAGCATCTTCTAATTATCAGAATAGGCGGACATCTTGCGATAGTAAGAATGAAGATGAACCCTTAGACAGGTTCTCCCCTTATACTTATCAAAGTCTGGGACTTTGAACTTTAGAGGAACCTTCAAATCTGGAATCAGCCCAAAATTTGCCATATCCAACCCCATAGAATTCTGATTCTCATAACTCTTCATCTTTTCCTCGAGCAACTTAAACCTCCTGTTTGCGTCATAAGGCAGACCAACACCAACATCCCTCATAGAGAACACATCCTCTTGATCATCTTCCTCCCATTGAGGGGCAGTATTCCCGTGCAAAGTACACGTGGGTCCGGGAATATGAACTCCTATCTGATATCCTCCGCCCGGAGGGATAACAAATGTAGGACCAGTATTAGCATGTGGGGTGACATTGTCAGCAGTAGGAGGTATAGCAGTAGTTCCTCCGTGAAGCACACCACTCCCGTCAACCATAGCAATTAACAGTTGCACCAAAGTTCTCAGCTGCTCTTGGCCACTGGCCACCCCTTGCATCATATCCATGAACTGGGCCATCCTGTCACGGAATTCCTAAAGTTTAGCCTGAATCTGATCCATAATCCTGCGCTGATTTCCCCGAGTAGCGTAGCGATGAGTCGTTGGGTTTTCAATCCTGAAACAAGCTGAACAAACCACAGAGATAAGGTTAACAATTCCGGAGCACCTGCGATGCAAAATGAGAAATGATGCAGTATGCAGACATGTAAATATGCGTTAGGGAAATTTTCCCTTCGATTATGAGAACAACAAGACAATGGAAAGCCAACAGATAAGCATAGCAAACTCCTCATAAATAAAATGAGAACATATCATTGATATAAGGAACCATTGTACCAAGATCAAAAGTTCATACTGACGAGAAAACCGGGTAGGTTGAAGGTCAAAGTTTCCTGCATAACCCTCCCCACTCACAGGTATGAACCTATCTCTGATAAGGTCTGGCATCCTATGCGGTCGTCAGTGTCACAGACTTTCAAGAAACGATGATATGTTCACCATTTCTGGTTTGGCATCAAAGTCTAACGATGTGGCCTCACTTAGCTGACTCCCAAATGATCGGTCCCCAGAATCGACAATCCTCAGATCCAACATCCTCTCAATTGTCTAAACAGAATGGAAAGGTAGTTATCAAAGAGAATCTCATATGAGCGCGAATTTCATAGGAACTAGTGCATGCCAAACATACAGGTTCACCACTACTTTCCACTTCTAATGCTATGGTTATACTCAAGCCTGGGTTTTGGCTTATCTCATAGTGGAACATTCCCACCCAACAGCACAACAATAATGATATATAACAATGCTAGAAAGTAAAATGCAAATGCAGATAAAGTACAACACATATGTACACACCCTAAGATAAACACACAAGCGCTAGGATTAACTCGCATATGGGATGGGAATATCATCCCCGACAGAGTCGCCAGCTGTCGCATCGCTGCGAAAGAGGGGCCGGCAAGGACAGAAGAGTCGCCACCGTTCGTTATTTATCCCGAAGAGAGGGAAAGGAAACTATCAGAGAAAACCTATGATAAAAGGAAAAGACAGGTCATCACAACCAAATCTTGGGTTCGGGAGTCGGTTACGCAAGGGGAAGGTATGAGCACCCCTCACGTCCATTGTACTCAACGGGATCCATGCTTGTTGTCTATCTAAAGGGTGTTAATATATCTAAGCTGCAGGCCACAGGGACAAAAGAAAATAAAAGAGACTTGATAGAGCATCGCCGCTCTATGCCTACATACTCCCTCGTGCAATGGGAAAGTCAGAGTCAACGTAGTTTGGAAAACTACGGGTGAAAGGTGGGGAAGGTTGCTCGCCAAGACATCGTCGTCTTGTGCCTACGTATCCTCGTCTGGTACGAGAAATCAGAGCAAACGTAGTTCGGGCTAACACGACCAGAGGTTGGTTAAGTGTTTTAACCGAGTAGGGTTAAACCTTAGTTCTAGTAGTTAGGTGTATTGCTGCTCGACTATTGGAGACTTAGGCGTTACCTGTTTGCGGTAGAGCCCAGAGTTAACAACACTATTTTTTAAAATGGTTTTCAATTAATCTCGAAGGATAAAAAAGTTTGATGTTTGTTTTTGAGTTTTATGAAGAAGTGAATTGAATTGTGTTTGTAATTCATGTTGCACTAAAGACTATGACTTAGGAGCGAATGCACCGCATATCGCCCAAAGGGCATATGCTAAACACTCTAGACAATTGAGAGGAGACCCCCCAATCATCATTTCCCAAATGCTTAAGGCTCCTAGCGTACAACACTTATTATCCATTATTAGGTATCTTGAAGAAGTTTTGAGATGAGAAAAGAGAAGACACAAGACTAAGGGGAAACTAACTCAACCCTAATGTTATCATGCCACGTGCTCCTATGATTGAGATTAAGAGGGAAGAACTATCCTAATGTTATCTTACACAAATGGGACTAGGAATCCTAAGGGATCATGGCAAGGAAAACCAAGTAAACATAAGATAAATCAATCACAAGTGAGATGAAAGAAAAAGATGCAAACATGAAATGCAACACAAATAAAAGAGGGAGGAAAAAAGTGTGGGACAGAAACCACCACAAGCACATCTCAACCTCTTAAATGCAAACAAAGAGATGCAAAAAAAAAAGAGAAATGCAAGCAAAGAGACTCAAACAAGTCCAAGCAAAAGTGAGATGCAATGGGAGAAGTCACAACTCCTACAACCATTCAAGCATCAATCACTAAACTCAAAAGGAAAGAAAATAAGAAATAGAAGAGGGCATGATCAAGATGTGTATGGGAGAATAGGCTTGGGCAACAAGCAACATAAAGAGAAAACTCAACCAAGAGCATCAAAGTGATCATGCAAAAAGAAAGCACAAAAGGTTCTCAAAGTGGCATCTCATTCAAGTCAAATTCAAAGTGCAAACAAAGAGAACCAAACCAACTTGAATGATTTCCAAAGTACAATGGACATAAGTGAGAACAAGAGAAGAAGATTCATAAACCAAATAAGAAACAAAGCCAAGACAAATTACAAAATAGGGCAAGGTAAAGAACCAATGTTCAAAACACTTTCAACATTCAAATGAAAATGGAAAGCCCTAATTAAAAGTAACTTGCAACACAATCCAAACAATTGTATGACCTATAAAATTGAAACCAGTATCCTAAACATGTCAAGAATATGATTCAAGAGGCATAGGATGCATATGGGATCCACAAAGGTCATCTCCCAAAAGAACTAGGTCAACTAGTTTATATGAACCTCAATTAGGGTGACTTGACTTGCAAGGTTCACCAAAACTAGGAGAATAGCTCAATAAATGCCAAATAAAATGCACAAAGATCTTAAACATGTTGGCAAATAGAGGCTAAAGCATCCAACCCAAAATCCAACAAAGGCACCACCAAATGAATTGATCTACTAGGGTGTTCCACCTTGAAAGGTATTTATCGAGGGTCAAACAAATGCAAACCAAAGTAAAAAAAGAAGGTCAAACCTCGACCAAAACCAGCCTCAAAGGCACCTCAATTCATCATCAAAATGAAGAGGAGGTCTCACTCATAGGTGGTTGCAAATGGTCCAAAAATCAAACAAGAACAAATGGAAACCACATTAAAAACACCTCCAATCATTAAATTCAAATTAAATTGAAAAATAATAGGAAATTCAAAATACAAATTATGAAAAATTAGTTAACATTTCAAAGTGTTAGAAAATATATTTATTTGAATTTTATGACATTTGGAGGTATTTTTAACAATTAAAAATCAAAACAGAAATTAAAATAAAAAAAAATAAAATAAAAGCCAAGGGAGGTGTATGAGTAAAACTGAAATACAAAGGATGTAGGCTGAATTGCACTGGGCTCACAAAACTGGGGGGCGTGAAAAGCAACTGAAGCCCAATCCATCAGACTCAGTTCATTCTCCAAAATACACCGTTTCATTTATTGACGTGGAAGTCAACAATCTACGCAGGCCAGTCAATCTAATCAAAGTGCAACACACACACAGTCAAAGTTTCAACTCAAGCCACATCAACTCTGACTGAGTTAAGACCAGACGCCAGAGCCCTAGTTCCGGTCGTCTTCTCCAGCGAGGTGGCCGGAGCTCATATGACGAAAACTTCACCAAACTCAACAAAATGCATATCAAAAGAAAGCTGAGCTCATGTACATTCCAAATCCAAGATCCATTCATCCATATCACGTCTAAATAAAGAGAATCGAACGGATCAATTTCAAGATGCAACTCTGAAAACTTGAGCAAACATGAAAATTAAGCAGTCAAACATGGCCTACACGAGGTAGGGCTTCAGATGCAGCCAATATGGACATAGATCATGCTCTAGAATGAGATAAAAGTGAAGGAGAAGCTTACTGAACGGAGACACTCCGTTGGTGCTTCAACTGCTTGATAACTGTCTTCAAACCGTCCAGATCCACTCCAATTTGCACAAGGAAGAAGAATTGAACTTCAATTGGCTTTGATTTGCCGTGAAAATGAAAACACGATTTGAAATTTTCTTGGAGAATTTGAACATGGAACATGCTCTCTCTGGATCCAAAATGCTCTTTTGAGCTTTCCTTTCTCATTTTTAGTTTATATATGTTGGATATCTGATGCTTTTGGAGGCCCTTGAAGCTCCAATTTGATGAATTTGAAAAAATGCCCAAAATGGCAAGTGATTCATTCACACGTGAAAAGCTTTCCTACACACACCAAAGCTCCCTCATTCTGCATCTTGCACGTTGAATTTTACATGAGGATTGGATTGGGCTTTGTATGTGATCCAATTATTAAGTTTCAAAGTGAAACTTCTTTATTGAAGAAATTGGAAAATGAACGTGTTTCTTGCCATTTTATGCCAAACCAATTTGTTCATTCTTGCCTTGAGTGTATTGTGAAGAGAATTGAGCAAAAATAAGGCATAAAAATAATCCATAATGTATCCAATTTAAACCATGATTTAAAGTTCATTTTCACTTGAAATTTCTCACCCAATGTCCATAACCAAGCATAATTCACACAACCCTTGAGTTTAATGGTGTAAAAGAGGTCCTTAGGAGCAACATTCATGTTGGTTGAAGTTCCATTTGAAGTGCACAAGTGCATGAAAATGACCCATAATCAAAATGGCCTATAATCAAAGTTTCCCAAAATACCCTTGCCTTGCCAAAGCCATAACATGAGTTCCACAAATGATATCAAGGACTTATAGGACTTTTTGAAAATATAAGATCATGAGGAAAAACTTTCATGTTCATCAAAAGTTAAGGAGAAACTTGATTCTAGGTCAAAAGTGGCTTGGAAGTGAGTTGACTTTTGTTGACCAAAAAATATGTTCATCTGAGACCTATAACTTGTTGGCATCATAACTTGAGTTCCATAAACCCAATGTATGAGTTCTAGCACTCAAAAGAAATCTTAGAATATGCCCTATAAGCCTCATGATCACAAGAGAATGAGATTCAATTTGTATCATGATGTAAATTGTCCTTGAAGTTGGGCACTAAAGAATGGGGTTTTACATTGAGATCCTCTAAAACCCTAATTTAGTAACCTCTTGAACTCTTGATTCTTCTTTATGTGAACTTGAAATGACATCCTAGATGTCTCAACATAAATTCCCATGACTCCAATGACTTAAAACCAAGTCTCAAACTCCCTCAGGTCCACAGTTACCCAGATGAAACCCTAAATGCACAACCCTTGATTGTGACCTCTTGCAAGTGAAATAAATATTTAGATGAGCTCCACAATGGCTTCTAGAGAACTCAATAAGCTTATCAAACATCTCTTATCCATTACCATGACCTTGTGAATCCCTGATGATCTTCTGTTGACCCCTAAGATAGGAGATAAGCAACAACCATCAACCTTCTCTTTCAAAGACCTTTGGTCATTTCCTAATGATTGTAATCACTTGATAACTTGAATAAACACTCATGCTTGAGCTTGAAACCCTGGGAAGTCTTATCTTGAATGAAACACCTCCCTTGATCCCATGAAAAGGACAATGCCACACATACGCAAATGCTAGAGAATGAAATGAAACATAAGCCAAGCACAAGAAATGGTTGGTCAAATTTTGGGGTACAACAATAGCCTCGTAGCTCAAAATGTCGCGTATCTGAAACGGACCCGACCACTTGGATTTTAATTTTATGGGAAATAATCTTAACCTCGAATTGAATAGTAACACAAACTGTCCTACCTCAAATGTCTTGGTTATAAGCTTTTTATCATGATACATCTTCACTCGGTCCTTGTAAATCTTAATCCACTCATAAGCTTGAAGGCGAATTTCGTCCAACTCATGAAGTTGGCTTTTTCTTTTTTCACCACTCAAGTTATGATTAAAATTAAGCAACTTCAAATTCCAAAAGGCCCTGTGTTCTAATTCCACCGGAAGATGACAATTTTTTCCATAGACCATTTTAAACGGCGTGAGACCAATCGAAGCATTGAAAGCGGTCTGATAGGCCCACAAGGCATCGTCAAGCTTGCTTGACCAATCCTTCCGTGAGGTAGACACGGTTTTTCCAAGATAAATTTAATCTCTCGGTTCGATACCTCTGCTTGTCCGTTAGCTTGCGGATGATTTGGTGTTGTAACTCTGTGCCACACACCATATTGCTCTAAAGCTTTGGCTAACTAAGTGTTACAAAAGTGCGAACCACCGTCACTTATTAACACTCTCGGAGTACCGAAACGATAAAATATGTTTTTTTTTTCAAAAAATTTATTACGGTTTTCCTGTCTGCCTTAGCGCTAGCTATGGCTTCCACCCATTTGGAGACGTAGTCTACCACAACAAGAATGTATTCATTTCCAAACGAAGGTGGAAATGGACCAACAAAATCAATTCCCCAACAATCGAGAACTTTGACTTCTATCATGTTTTGTAGTGGCAGTTCATTTTGTTGTGTTATTCCACCAATCC
Organism: Lathyrus sativus; assembly: GCA_963859935.3. Taxonomy (NCBI): domain Eukaryota; kingdom Viridiplantae; phylum Streptophyta; class Magnoliopsida; order Fabales; family Fabaceae; genus Lathyrus; species Lathyrus sativus. Next base: position 272,040,807 of record OZ012739.1, read on the forward strand.
TTTAACATTTATGTCACAACTTTTTGTGTGCGCGTACACATCTTTGAACAAGGACGACCAATAAAATCCCGATTGAAGGACTTTAGCGACCGTTCTTGTATTGTTAAAATGACCTCCATACGAAGAGTTGTGACAATGCCACATGATATCTTTGGCTTCCTCCTCAGAAACACATCTTCACAAAATGTTATCGACACCAAGTTTAAAAAGATGTGGTTCATCCCAAACAAAGTAGTTGGCGTCAGACAAATTTTTTTTTCTTTGGTGACTAGTTAGACCTTCCGGCATCAATCCGGTGGCTTTGTGGTTAGCCATATCGGCGAACCAAGGTCTAACCTTCACCATATACAATTTTTCATCGGGGAACTCCTCCCTCACCTCTTTCTCAAGTTTTGTGACTTCATCAATCACAAGTCTGGACAAGTGATCTGCTACCAAATTCTCGAACCCTTTTTTATCACAAATTTCAAGATCAAATTCTTGAAGTAAAAGAATCCCAACGAATTAATTTTTGCTTAGAATCCGGTTTGGTAAGCAGATACTTGATCATCGCATGATCGGTGTAAACTACAACTTTTGATCCAATCAAATAAGACCTAAATTTTTCTAATGCGTACAATATAGCAAGCAATTCCTTTTTCGTTGTTGTATAATTAATTTGAGCCTCATTCAGAACCTTGCTTGCATAATGTATCACATGGAAAATTTTTGTTTTTCTTTGGCCTAAAACTACACCAACCGCATAATCGCTTGCGTCGCACATAAGCTTAAAATCATTTTTCCAGTTCGGTGCGACAATTATGGGTGTAGTTATTAGGATTTGTTTCAAAGAATCAAAAGTTGTCATGTAAGAATCATCAAAAAGAAAAGACTTATCTTTGTTGAGCAGGTTGCTCAATGGCTTTGCTATCTTCGCGAAGTCCTTGATGAATCTTCGATAAAATCTCGCATGACCTAGAAAGCTTCAAATTCCCTTAGCATTTAGAGGTGGAGGTAGCTTTTCACTCACTTCCACTTTAGCTCTATCAACTTCAAGTCCCTTTGAAGAAACCTTGTGCCCGGGCACAATACCTTCCGTGACCATGAAGTTGCATTTCTCCCAATTAAGCACTAGATTAGTATCCACACACCTCTCCAAGAAAACATCAAGATTTTTTAGACAAAGATCAAATGACGGCCCAAAAACTGAGAAATCATCCATAAACACCTTGATCGTCTTCTCAATCATGTCCGAGAATATAACTTGCATACACCGTTGAAAAGTCATTGGTGCATTACACAAACCAAATGGCATCCTCCGATAAGCAAAGATTCCGAAAGGACAAGTGAAAGTTGTTTTTCATGATCTTTCGGGTTGACAATGATTTGATTATACCCGGAATACCCATCCAAAAAGCAATAGTATTCTTGACCGGAAATCCTCTCGAGCATTTGATCCATGAAAGGAAGAGGAAAGTGATCTTTTCTCGTAGCTTGGTTTAGCCTACGGTAGTCAATACACATTCTCCATGCAGATACGGTTTTTGTTGGAATCAACTCATTCATTTCATTGCGGACAATCGTCATTCCACCCCTTTTCGGCACCACTTGAACTAGACTCACCCACGGACTATCAGAAATAGGATAAATCATGCTGGCATCCAACATTTTTACAACTTCTTTCCTCACCACTTCTTTCATAGTGGGATTCAATCTTCTTTGTGGTTGAGCTACCGACTTAAAATCGTCCTCCATGAATATTCGATGCATACAATAGGAAGGACTTATACCTTTTAAGTCGGAAAGAGTCCAACCCATTGCCTCTTGATTTTTCTTCAACACCACAATTAATTTCCTTTCTTCATCCAAGGTTAACTCCGAACTTATGATCATCGGCTTGTTTTTCTCTTCATCAAGGAAAACATACTTTAGATGACATGGTAACAATTTCAACTCAAGCTTTCCTTCCTCATTGTTCTCTTTTTTCAAAATTTCCACCTTTTCTTTTAAAGGTGGGATTTCCTCTAATTCTTCAAGTTCCCGCAAACACTTTTCAACTTCTCGTTCTTCTTCTTCATTGAATTTTGAAAGAGCATTGGTAAGAACTTGTTGTAATGGTGTGGGAACTTGTAATAACTCCTTGACTTCTTCAATTGCGACTTCTGTTGCATCAATTCTAAAACAATCAATTTTGTCTTTAGAAAGATTTATGGCTTCGAAAAGATTGAAGCAAATCTCCTCATCAAGCACTCTTATTTTCATGATACCATCGTCCATATCAATCACCATCCATGCGGTCTTCATGAAAGGTCGACCAAGAATCAATGGAGAGTCTTCATCTTCTTCCATATCAATTACTACAAAGTCAATTGGAAACAAAAATTTATCAAACTTTACCGACACATCTTCGGCTACACCATGAGGGCGAGTGGTAAATTTATCGGCAAGTTGCAAAGTCATTTGAGTAGATTTCAACTCCATGTATCCCAACCGCTTCAAAATAGATAAGGGTATCAAATTTATGCTAGAGCCCAAATCAATAAACCCCTTTCCAACATAAGTATTTCCAATTGTGATGGGCAAAGTGACTCGTCTCGGATCACTTTCTTTCCTCGGGAGAGTACGTTGAATAATTGCTCTACAACTAGCATCCATCATGATCGTTTCTTGATCTGTATACCGCTTCTTCTTCATGAGAATTTCCTTCATCAATTTAGCATACTTCAGCATTTGCTCCAATGCTTCGGAAAATGGAATATTAATTTGCAATTGTCTGAATATGTCCATAAACCGAGCATAGTGTCTCGCATTATTTTTCCTTATCGGAGCATGCGGGTAAGGCAAATTTTGAATCGGTATCGTGTTCACTTGCTCTTTTCCTTTTCTCGACTTTCTCACTCTTTCCTCTCTCTTACTTTTCTCTCCTTCCTCATTTTTTTTCACTTTCTCATTTTCAACTAAATCTCCCTCAACATTTTTTTCTACTTCTCCCTCAACATTTTTAATTTCTTTTTCAACTACAACTTCCTCCGCCACTACCTTCTCACCTACACCCATATCAATTTCTCTACCACTTCTTGTAAGAATCGCCTTGCAATGCTCTTTGCATTTGGAGTAGCGGTAGCCGTGAAAGGCCCTTTTTGTTGATCGGCCAATTGTTTTGATAATTGGCCAACTTGAGTCTCCAAATTCTTGATAGCCGCATCAGTGTTCTTTTGGTTTGACATTGACATTTGCATGAATTGAGTAAGAGCTTCCTCCATCTTTGACAGTGCACTTTGAGTTTGTGGAGGTTGAGTGTAGTTTTGATATTATTGACGGTTTGAAGTTCTAGCTTCTTACGGCCTCCATGGTTGTTGGTAACCTTGGTTAGGTCTTTGATAACCTTGATTTGCTTGTTGATAAGTTGGTTTTTGTTTGTATCCTTGATTTTGATTTCCAGCAAAATTGGCTTCTTCAAAAACGGGAGGTCAATATCCGGTAGGATGGTCACCTTTACACAATTCGCAACTCGCCACTTGAACATGAGTAGGAACTTCTTGCATCTCTTTGATTTGTTGTGGAAGCTTTGACATTTGTTGAGTTAAAAGCTCCACTTGTTGCGTAAGAAGTTTGTTTTGGGCAAGAATAGCGTCATTCATACCTAACTCGAGCACGCCTGGTTTTCTTTGAGCTACCCCACGGTTATGATTCCCTTGGTGATCATTCAGTGTCATCTTGTCAATAACTGCAATTGCATCATCGGCGTTTTTATGCATCAAAAAACCTCCCGCCGTAGCATCCAATAAGGTCTTGTGAACCGAAAGGAGACCATTGCGGAAAATATGAACTTGAGTAAGTTCATCCAAACCGTGTCCTTTGCATTTTATTAACATATACTTGAATCTCTCCCAAGCTTCGTTGAGGGATTCACTTGCTCCTTGTAAAAATACAGGTATCGTAGTTTTAGCTTCCATGAAACAGTTATGTGGAAAGAACCGTTCAAGAAACTTCTCTTCTAAAAGATTCCAATCCGTCATGATTGTTGTAGATTGATCAAGATACCATTCCTTCGCTTTCCTAATCAAGGAATGAGGAAATAGTCTCCTGAACAATGACTCTTCGTCAGCTTCAGTTGCTCCAGTTGCACCCGCAATCTCATAGAATTTTGTGAGATGCGTAAACGGATCCTCATGATCTAGCCCCGTGAAAGCATTTTGATAGATAAGTGTTAGGATTCCCGTCTTCATCTCGGCTTGTCTTCCATTTTGAAGATTACGTGTAAACTGAGCGGTGTGTCTTGGACTGTTTGTACAAGGGACAGAAACTGGAGGTGGAGGTGGAGGTGGTGCTGCCATAATTGGTGAATTAGGTGGAGTGGATGAAGAAGATTCTCTGAGCTCTTGTCTTTCAATAGCTTGTTGCCATCTTCGCCTTGTGTGACTATTGGTACGCCGAGCAGTTCTCTCAATCTCAAGATCGAAAAGAAGGTTTTCTGGCCGAACCTGTCCGCGCATAAACGAATTCTGCACACGAACTAAACAAATTAAAAAGCACAAAGAATTACAAAGATAAGAGATTCACAATACAAAAATCTTAAAATCACTAAATTATTGCAATGCTTGCAATATTCAACTAACAATCCCCGACAATAGTGCCATTTTGTTAGAAAGTATTTTGCGGTAGTGTTTTATCGTATCCACAGGGATTGAAGAGAATATAGATGCTTGTCGTTCAACGGTTGAATGACTTAACAAAAGGGGGGGTTTTATAATGGTTTCAATTTCGTAACATAAGTTTACAAGAATTAAAACGGAATAAAATTCGGTCTAAGTTTGATAAAAGCATGTCAAAATTAGGGTTCGCTAGTCCGTCCTAAATGTATCCAACCAATCAAATATGTGAACGAATTTCTAACCAACATAACTGCCTATCCTCGCAAAAACGTTGATCTCTAAAGTGATTTCGTGAATGTTATTGTTTCGACCGTTAAATGATCTCTCTAAATAACAATCGAAACAATAATCATTAAGATCGATACAAAGCGGATATCAACTTTCAAATCTATCTCTAGCATTTGTATAGTTGATAGATGAAGATATTAGGTCAAGACTTGGAAAGTTCATATCTAAAGCAATCCAAACCATAAATGTACAAATAGTAGCAAATAACTTCATCTACATTGATCATAACATTGTTCACATACAAGAGTTAAGAAGAACACATAAAATCTGAACTAACTACTCCTAACCTTGACAAGAGAGGGATTTAGCCACTCATTTCCATGATAGCTTGAGCAACAAGTTTCGGAAGAAGGTTAATCAACATCTGAGTCGAATAATCAAGAATGGATGGGAATCCACCTTCATTTGGTGAAATATTGCTAAGGGATGATGAGAAATGAAAGAATGGGTTTCTAGGTCAGAAAAATCCTCTCAAATGCAAGTACAAGAAAAAAGATATTTTTACAAAAAGTAGTCCGTGCTACTTATAGAAGGGTCACCTGAGTTGTCATGTTCGCTGGGCGAACAAAGTGGTTCGCCTAGCAAACCTCAAAAGTGCCACCTGAAGTGCCTGTGCCCTGTGGACTCTCCCCAGACAAGTTTCCAAAAGTTTTCTAGGCAAGTAATCCTTCGCTTAGCGAAGCCTTCGCTGTGAACTTCGCCTAACAAGTTTATGGTCGTTTCCTTGTTGTTTTAAGTCTGAGAGTGTTCGCTGGTTACTCGCTGCTTCTTCGCCTAGCGAGTGCTTCGCTTCCTCCCTCTCTTAGCGATTTTATGGCTCTTTCCTTGCTGTTTTGGATTCTTGGCCTTCGCTACATAGTTCGCCTAGCGAACTTTGTGAAGTTTTGGAGGGAGCTTCGCTAGCAAGTTCGCCTAGCGAACTTGTTGATGTTTGCTTGTTGTCTTGGTTTCCTTGCCATCTTTCTTGTGTCTTAATTCTCACTATTTCATGCCAAATTCCTGCACAATAACACACAAATTAAAGGTACCAAGATACTTTCACACAAAGTTGCAAACCAACCAAAGCAAGAGTGATTTTGAATACTTTCTTGACAAAAAAGGAGTGAAAGATGCCCATATTTGATAGCTCAAATAAGCACAATTGGGAATCTAACATACTCTAAAATAAAATAAAATAATCCAAATAATCTAATGTATCTTACTCTTAGTTTGAGGAGCACCACTGACAACCCATGTATTAGCTGCAATAGATGCTTGAACCAGAAAGAAAACAATTCAATTTAATAGTCAGCAAAACCTGAAAAGCAATATATGTATAAAGTCTATAGTATTAAAAGTATTAACGCTAAGATATTATTCATTTTGATTATCTTTGGGGCTTCAAAACTGGATGACTACATCATCCTTAAAGATATTGACCTCCTAAATTTGAGGGATGACATTCACATTAATTCTCTTCAGAGTGCTCTGAAGCCTCTTGTCATCTGTAGTTATCATCTTATGGGCATCCTTCTTCTTTCTAAGGTAAAGAGAAGAAAGAACATCAAGATATAATTCAACTTAGCAAAACCATAATGGATTCACAACAAAACAATTTATTCAACATATGGCTAGTGACTCAATGAAAAATGGTGGTACTATCAAAGAATTTTTTGAAGTACAAAACAATGTTATAAAAGTATTAACATGACAAATATGTCAACCATCTCATATTAGAAAAGACAAAAGTCATACCTTTTGAACGTACCCTTTCCACTAGTTCGAATTGAACCAGCCATCTTCATCAACGTTTCATGATTCATCTGGGTAAAACGTACAAAAACTAAACATGAATTTCATAAAAACAAACTACATTACACTTAAAATGATGCAAAGTTATTGGCAACAAAATCCATAATTTCAATTTTAGTTACAAAGCAAAGAAGATGAATTTTCCATAGACAGAGACTCACCGGAACGAGTAACTCAGTTGTGAAAATAAGTTATCTTTTTCTTCTTTATCTTTCTCGTGGTGTTGTTCATCGCTGTTGGAGAAGTCAAGTAACTCAATTGTGTAAAAAAAATTGCTTTAAATCTCAATAATATGCCATGGATCGGTGTTGTTTATGACTCACAATGAAAACAAAAAAGGATTTGGAGGAAGAACGAAGATGCATAGGAAAACAGTAATGAGGAGAGGAATGAACGAGGATTTGGAGCAAGGGAATGAAATTAAGGTTAGAGTATTTCACAGGTTTAATAACAAATATTTATCTTTATCTTTATCTTTATTAGATAAAATGGAACAATATATGCAGCTCTTATGAAACTCTAATCCCCTCTCTTATACTTTATTTATTTAAATTTTAAAATTATTACTGATTTGTAAATTACTGATTTGTAAATCTTTAAAATGCATTAACTTCTTTGCATTTTTTAAAATCGATTAACTTCTTTGTAAATCTTAAAAGGTTCAATATAATTATATAAAAATGATATATATTAATTACTATATCAAATCAAATTTTTAGATTTAGGTATACATCCAATGCAATTGAAATCATACTTTTTAATATAATAAAAAAAAATAAAAGTTTATTATCATTAGTCTTGGTACTATGATATAATCTGTTTATTATCATTAGTCTTTGTACTATGATATAATCATTTCATGCATGTACTAAACTCATGGTTACTTATAATAAATAAAGTAGACTCATGGCTACACACATATATTTTTATTGTTACTATCAATAAAGTATCCAATAAATGTTTTACAAATACTGTTGAAAAATGAAGTAATTTAAAATTTATATAAATTAAAAAATAATTCTATTCTTACTCTATTTATATTGTTGAAAGTTGTGTTTAAGGAGTAATTACTAATATATGTAATTTTTTACTTTTAGCTTGTAATGTTATCATCGGTATATTATATATTAGTTACATTTTATTTATTTATTTTGAATCAATAAAAATTTGGTTTAATTCAAATAACAAAGAATACAAAGGTGATTATAAGAGATTCAACCACCCAAGATGACTATTAGATCATAAGCAAAGCTATTTACTTTCTATACTCTCTATTGCATCAGCCCCTCTAAATGATAACCTATGTGATGTTATTTACAACTTCAACTTTATCTATGTTATGGTTACTATTAAAGTGAATGTTGTTCCTATAGTTCCAACAATGATATACAGTTTCAGCAACTACTATTTTCATCACTCCAACTTTATTGTCTTTTCCCCTACAGTAATTGCTAATCCATCTCATTTCCTCCTTCCAATGACTAGGAATGTGATTCACCTGAAGCCATTGAAGAACATTTGACCAAATCTCCTTTATCACAGTACAATCAAACAAAAGATGATCAATATTCTCATTGGCTTGACAGAAGCAACAAAATCTGTCAGCAAGCATACCTGTCGCAACTGCGAAAAACAACCGGCGGAAACACAAAAGAGTCGCCACCTTTAGTTATTTATCCCAAGAGAGGGAAACGAAACGATCGAAAAAACCTGACGAAAAGGTATAAGACAAAGGTCGTCGCAACCATTGTCTGGGTTCGGGAGTCGGTTACGCAAGGGGAAGGTATTAGCACCCCTCACGTCTATCGTACTCGATGGGATCCATGCTTGTTGTGTTTATCTGACGGGTTGATTAATGTATCTACGCTAAAGGTCTGGTCTAAAAAGAAAATAAAATGACTTGGCAAAACACAACAGTTCTATGCCTACGTATTCCCGTCTGGAACGAGAAATCAGAGTCAACATAGTTCACCTAACTACGGGTTACGGGGGAAAGGTTGCTCGTCGAGATATCGCATCTCGTGCCTACGTACTTTCACATGGTACGAAAGATCAGAGCAAACGTAGTTCGGGACAATGAGAGACACAGGTTTGTCTTTTTTATCCGAGTAGGGTTAACAGACAGTTCCAGCAGTTGGTGTATGCAGCTCGCTCGACGGAGACTTAGGCGTTTACCGTTTGCGGTAGAACCGGGAGTTAACAGAACTCTCCTTCTGAAAAAGAGTTTCCAAGAATTAAAGGTCCAAGAGGACAAAAAGAATTTGATCTTTGTTTTCTGTTTTTTAGAGAAGTATCTTTTATGGATGTTTGCAACTGATATCGCACTAGAGACTATGACTTGAGAGTGAATGTGTCTCGTATCACCTAAAGGGTGCCATACTAAACATCCAGACTGTTGAAAAGAAACTCTCCAACAATCCTTTCTCAAGTAGCTTAAGGCTCGTAACGTACGGCGTCAATTAACCTTTATTACTGTATTTTGATTTGTTTTAAAATGAGAAGAGAAAAGACGCACTAAAGGGGAACTGATCCAATCCTAAAGTTGTCATGTAAAATTGATCCTATAGTTGACGTTAGGAGGGAACTACCTAATATTATCATGCATGGTTAGCACCCTAATGTCTATCATAACTTCTCTTGAACAAGAGAAGTCAGAGTTCCAAGGGGAACATGGCAAAAGAAAAACAACATCAGAAGAAATAACTGTAAAGAAACAACTGTAAATAAAATGCATGCAATGCAACAAACAAGCAGAAGGAGCCAAGTTCAACTTCTAGAGCAAGCAAGCCCAAAGGCAACACACAAAACACAAGCAAGGGAGACAGACTCAACCTTAAGCATGCAAGCAAATCCAAGCAATAATAGTCAAGCAGAGGGAGACAGGCTCAACCTCTAATGAAGACAAGCAAAGGGAGATAATCTCAAACTTTAGGATGCTAATAGCCTAGAAACATCTATATGAGACCTAGTCTAATGCAACACACCAAATAGTCACACAATCAATAGTCAAGCAATCAGAAAAGACAACAGACAAAACAACAGACAAACAGCTCAATAGCAAAGCATACAAACAGCAAAACACATAGCAGTCTGCAACCAGCTTCAAGTCCAAGCCATCCTCAAGATAAGTCTTCACATTCATGCTTCAACAAGCTCCAACAAAAAGGAAGAGAATTTACATCAAGATTATTGATTGATGATGGGAAGCAGGAAGGAAACCAAAGGAATCCAACCTGGCACTCAACCAATCATCTGAGATAGGCATCCTCAAAGGTTCTACCTCTTGTAAAATGCCACACATCCTTCCAAAGGAAAGATGAGGCTTTCATATAGGGACCTTGAATCATAGGATGGGAATGGAAAGCAATCAAAGCAATCCATGTTTATTTGAAGAAAGAGAAAGAAAACTAGGCTCTTCCTAAACCTTAATTGAACAAGCTCAAAGAAAGCTACTAAAAGAAGGTCTAAACACCAAAACCAAACACCACCATCAAGCAAACAAAAGGCTATACATGTCTACAGCACCAACAAAGAAGATTAGCAAACCTATTATGACTAAAGGCCACCATTGGGGTTCAACTAGTGCAAGTGTTATGCTGAAAGCATCTTAAAACTAGCCTAAGTATTAAATCTATGAAAAATATTAAAACTACTTCTAAAATCCTATACGATTTTCTAGGGGAACCTAAGAAGGTTAAGGACCTATAGTAGAAAGGTCAGGGATCAAATAAAATGGGAAGGTCACCTAAAAAATCCTAGATCACAAGGTATCAAATGAAAACCCTAAAATGGAAGGTCTAATGATCCTAATCCAAAACAAAGCTTAATGTTATCTAAAAAATCTGAATTAAATCTTAGGGGATCATGCATCTCTATTCTACCAGCTAGCCAAAAATCTCCTTCAAATTCAACAACAATTGAAAGAAAAAAAATCATAAAGAAGATGGATCAAAAATGCAAAATTAAAGAAAATAGCAAAAATGAGAAAATGCCAAATAAATTGAAAATCAGGCAAGAATCAAATGTAAAAGCACAGAAAAATCACAAATAAAATCTAGAGCATGGACATATTTTTATTTTATTTTTATGATCAAAAATGGATTTACTATGAATTTAAAATGAACAAGGCAATAAAAATAAAACAAAATGAAATAAAAATAATTAAAATGCAAGATTAAATCAGGCGCGTTGGATGATTGGACTAAGTCTCCTAATCTAAGGGCTCACAGGCTGCCACCTCAAAAATGAAACACTGCGTTTCATCTGGTCAAAGTTCAAATCTGAGAACATATCATGGCCATTGGATGCGTGGACAAAGTCTTCGTTCTAACCAGATCTTAGGGTGAAGAGATCGTCTTCCTTGTTTGAATCTCCAGTTGGAGGGAGACTTGCAGCGGTGGCCGGAGAAAGACGTCGGTCGTCTTCTCCGGCGAGACAACATGTACAGATCATGGAACCTCAACAAACCTTACATCATCTCACTCCAAATTTCATGCTGATCTCAAATATGCTATCCATTTCTTCCAATTCTCAATAGAATTCAAAACACGATGGAGATCCTAAAATGCACATAGTTCTGAAATCTCACCAATCCTTCAATTGAAACCACATATCTATTCCTCATGCTTCACAGATCATCCTAAACTATTTAGATCATGTTTAAACCTCAAGAACAAGCCAATTCGCATCCAAACAGAAATTCAGTTGCATCTTAATTTGTCTCTAATCCTTCAAATATTGATCCAGAATCCATCTAAACATCTCCCTAAAGCCTAACCACATGTCAATTCTACTTAGATCATGCTTGAATTAGTGTAATCGTGAATTGTTCAAACCTGGTTTGTAGCTTCAAATTGAGGCAGTTATGGTGCTCCTCCTGCTCCAATATTGTGCAGATCCACTCACTGAAGTATGTTGAAGATGTTTGTAGCTTTGAATTGCCTTGAATTGCTCTGAATCAGAAATCACGATTTCACACTTGAAGCTTGAAACTCAACTTGCAATCTCTGGCTATGGCACGAAATGAACACCAAAAATTGATCTGAATCCATCATGGAACTTATATAGAAGATGTTTGTGGGCTTTAGAGGTCCATTGAAGGCCCAAATCAGAATATCCAAGTTTCACTTTTCCTTGAAAATTCCAAACATGGTGAGCACGAATTTGCACTAAAAACTTCTCCAAGAAGCTTCAATTCCCTTGCTTATGGTCTGGTGATAGTGTAGAGATCAATTGGAGAGCTTAAACTTATCATATGACCAAGTTTTGATGTGTTACTTATTTGTGAAGTAACAAGTTGAAATGCTATGAAATATGCCTCAAATGAAAAATCTAACAATGCCAAAATGCTTAGAATGATTTATCTGATTAGAATGAGTACTCACTTGGCCTTATTTGAACACAAATGAATCAATCTTGAATTTTTCACTTAAATGCGTTTAAATTCCCCCTTTTGCCAAATCTCTCAAACCAAGTCTCAACCTAAGCCAAATCAATTCATCATGAGGACGTGGTTGACCTAAAAACATCATTTTGAACAAGTTTTGTGTTGAACAAAACTTCATTTGAAACTTGCAAGATGGTGAAAATGACCTATAATGCCAAATGACCTATAATCTCACTTTCCTAACTTGTAAAACTCATAACATGAGTTCTACAAATCAGATGGAAGACTTCTAGTACAATTTGGAAAGCTAAGATCAAGACCTACAACTTTCATGATGGACAAAAGTTTAGGAGAAACACCCTTCTAGGTCAAAAGTTCCATGGAAGTTGGTGACTTTCACAGACAAATTTTACATTCATATGATGACCTATAACTTGTCTAGATCATAACTTGAGTTCTATAAATCCAATGGAGGAGTTCTAGTACTCATATTAAATCTAAGATCATGCTCTACAAGTTTCATGTTGGCCAAAAGTGGAGATGAAACTTGTATCTTGAGATAAGTGGTCTTGAAGTTAGGCACTAAATAGGGGATTTTACCCTGAGAACCCTAGTTTAGCAACTCCTCACACTTTGAACTTTTCTTGGATTGATCTTGGAATATCACCTCATGTATCTCAACACAACTATCCATGATTACAAAGACTTAGACATGAGCTTTGATCCTCTTCAATTGCACAATTGACTTAGGATTACTCAAATGGAAACCCTAATTGCAAAAGCTCTCTCATGACCCTCAAGGCACTCCATGAGCTCCATCCACATACCATATCCATGATCAAGGATCCACAACCCATTGGTGATCTTCAATTGGTCCTCAGATTAGGAGATTAACCCCATACAAGCAACTGAACTTCTCAAAGGCACAACCCACTTCCTGATGACTTCGGTGACTTCTCAAGCTTGAACAAGACCTCTAGATAGCCTCCTCTTGATATAAACCACACTTGATCCCCTGCACAAATGAACAATGCAATGCTATGCAAATGTTAGATCAATGATATGCCAATTCAATGAAACATAAACCAAGTAAGAAAAGGTTAGGAAAATTTTGGGGTGCAACAGCTGCCCCTATTCAAGCGGCTTGGACCTGACTGGATGAAAAGTGAACGGCTTTCAGGAAATCGAGGTAAAAGGCGGTTGAATACCGAAGAACCCAAAAATTTGCTAACCAAAGAAATAACTTGCACAAACTGCTTAGGGAACAAAATCCAGATAACTGGATCTGGTTGTCATGGCAACAACTGATCAATTATCTGATAAAGAACCTGATTTCAACATCAACCACCTGTGTGACGCCACAGGCATTGAATCAACAATCAATCTTCGAATACACGTTACAATAAGCGAGTACTACGTAAAGCGCGCAGGGTCAATGTACTATCCTTGACCTCCCATTTCCGCGGAAATGGGCGAAGCACCAAATAAAAGTGTTAATCTGGCTTCCGAAGACTTAAGCGAACAACTCTGCGGGGAACATTTTTGACACTATCGGTATTCGCACTACGTAAAGCGCGAAATTGGGTAATAACTCCGTCAACACGTGTAAAATCTCTGTCAACACAGGTAACAATTGTTGCACCCCAAAATTTGACCAACCGGTTCCCATATCTGGTTTATGTTTCGACGCATTTTGCATTCGCATTTGCATACTGCATGCAGTGCATTTTTCTCAGTCAGATTGATTTTATCGGGATTACAGCCTCTGGCGTTTCAGGCAGTTCAGGCCGGTTTGAATAAGTGTCTTTTGAGAATTGGTGCTTGTTCCCTGTGTTTTCAGGCCATCTCGGTGCCCGGGTTTCGCTATGGTTGTGCAATTGTTCTCTAGTCGATTTAATCGGCCTCCTGGCATTTTTTAATTTTTTTCCCTTTTATTTTCTAGAATTTTAATGCAGTTTAATAGGTTTTTAATAGATTTACTTGTTTTTTAGATATTAAATAGGTTAATATTTTTTAATAGAATTAAATAGGTTTTTCTAGATTTTTTTTTAAATAGATATTCTCTTTTTTTAAAATAGTTTTAATAGATTTTTAGCCTATTAGATATTAGTTTTTTTATTATTAAATAGAATAGTTTAATATAGATTTTAAATAGTCCTTTTAGATTTTTTTAATGGTTTTTTGATATGGTTTTTAAAAAAAAGGGAGGGTATAATAATGTGAGATCTTAGTTTTAATAAATAGTGGTAAGATTTTTGATATAGAATTTAATAGGTTTATTATTTTTTCTAGATTTTAATAGATTTTTTAATGGATTTTATAGATTTAATTGGAATTTTAAATAGATTTCTAGATATTAAATAAATATTTTTCTGTTTTTTAATAGGTTAATTAGAGTTAATTAGAAGTTTGATTAGGGTTTTTTTCCAATTAATTTCGTTTAGTTTTAATTAGGGTTTAATTAGGTAGGTCATTAATAGAGTGATTAGTTTAATGTAGAGTTAATCAAATCATTAGCATTTAATTAAGTCTTAATCAGAGTCTTAGTCATTAAGTGGGCCATTATCCAATCAGAATTCAGTCAAAAGCCCAGTCAGAGAGAGTCCAAAAGTGCCACTTGTCATATAAATATTCATGCCACGCGTGTGTTCTCTTCTTCAACCACTTCATCAATTTTCTGCCAACTCACAGATCCCACTATCCCTCTCCCTTCCACGCATCTATCTCTCCCTCTTTCTCAGTGCCACGCGTCCCTCTCTGAACCCACCACCACCACCCCTCATTGCATGCTAGCCACGTAACTCCACACCGTTCCCCTTCGCCGTCGGCCATGCAGCCGCCGTCCCCAACGCCCTAACAGTCGACGGAACTTCTAACTGTCGCCAGAACCGGTAATTCACCGAAAACTGCAAATTTCGCTGATCTTCATTGTTCTTCATCTACATCCTCCATCAATCTCTCACCGGAGATTCAAGACCTCGCCGGAGAATTCATCGTAACCACCGTGTTTTTTCCAGAAAACCTTCAACGAGCAAGAACTCATCCAGTCTTCATCTGCTTTTCTTCAAAGACCTCACCAGAGAATTCATCGAAACCACCGTGTTTTTTCTAGAAAACCTTCAACGAGCACGAACATTCATCGTCTTCATCTCTAGATTTCCTCCAAATTTTCCAGAAACATCAAGAACCTCATCAATCTGCAAGCGTCTTCGCCAAGAACATTCATCAAGATCGCTCCAGATTTCAGTTCTCTTTAAGATCTTCACAGATCCTCGCACATTCAACAGAGATCTTCAACGACGGTCGTTCAACTCATCAAATCGTCAGACCTTCATCTTGAACTTCGTTAGCTTCAACGATCTTCAAGTGTCCTCAAAGCCATTTCTAGAAATCTACATCTTCACAACGTCTCCAGGTTTTTTTTCTTCTTCGCTCTGAACTTGTTAATCTTCGTAGTTTGTTTGTTAGCTGAAGAGTTAGGTTAGGGAATGGCGTTTTGAACCGAGTTCTTGAGTGGTAGTTGGTGATAGCCTTGGATTTCTGATGAACAATGTTAGAGAATGGATTTAGAACGAGGGTTGTTAGATGATTTTGTGTGAGAGAGTTGGTTTCAGTGAGAGAGAGGTTGGAGAGAGCATAGAAGTGCCGCTTAGGGTTTGGGGAAGGACGATGAACAGTGGAGAAAGGAATGGAGATAGAATTAGGGTTTCGTTGTTAATGCTGAGATTGGATTGGATCCGGGCCTTAGGCCCACGATGTTTTGCTAATCATATCCCCTGATTTCCCATGACACCCCTCTCCCCGTGTGTTTTTTCATTTTGGGCCATAGGCCAGAATTGCTAACCGTACCCCCTAGTTGGAGGCCCAGTAGAAATCCAAGGCGAAGTATTGCTATTCGCCACGCTTTTTTCCTTTTTTCCTTTTTTTTTTCTATTTTATTTTTCTTATTTGGGTGGGCTTAGCGCGCCTGATATTGGCACCCCCCCTGAGCCCAATTCATTTTTGAACTGCAGGAATTGCTATTCACCACGCCTGTTTCTCTTTTTTTTTTTATTGATTTTCCTTTATATTTCATGTTTGCATATAGGTTAGTAAATAATTCACAATAAACTGAAAAATGATCAATTTAGGATGGGATTTTTTTCCCTAGTTTCCTTAGGACCTCTAGAAAATTTTGAAATAATAAAAATATTAATTTCATGCATTTTATATTTTTGGCAAATTTTCCAATATTATTGCTTTTATTTTGCATTTGTTTAGTACTTAATTTTTCTGAATTTAGTATGAGAGATTGGTGCATGATTTTTGATTGATTCTTGTGAGGTTGATTAGATTAGGGAAGCATGTACCCTTTGGAATTTTTTCATATTTTTGTGACTAAAACTTAGATTAATTTGAGAGATAGATAGGAGAGGTATCAAAATTAGGGTTTCACAACAATTAGGTGCAGTTTAGGGAATAGTTTTGGGGTTTTAAAATTGATTTAGGTCTTGGGGTTTATATGCGGTATAGGGTATATAGTTAAGCTCCCTTATAAATTTAATTAGGATTTTATTGTGAGTTTTACTATTTTTACTTGATTTTTGCAATTTGGTTGGTATTGGTGTGTTTCCCACTTGGGATGTTGCTTTGTTTATTGGGATTTGGGCATTTCAATTGGGCTTGGGGCTTGGATTTTGCTTGTTGGAGTTAATGAAGACCTTGGATAATGATTGAAGACCAGGGATAGATCTTGACGCATGAAGGTTCTTCTCGTTGAAGGTGTATTTTGAAGACTTAGGAGATAGGAGAAATAGGGAGAGCCTTAGATTAGAATGATTTCTTCTTACAAACATAGAAAGCATCTTGTGCTTCTGTTCCTCCCTAGGACAAAAAGTCCTTCTAAGATGTTCACATCCCTCCTTTGGAGGGATAAGTGGCTTATTCTGGAAGTAGAACTTTGAGGGAATCTTTCCCTTATAATGTTAAACACTTATAGGCTTCCTTTGGTTATCAATAAGCTGTTTAACATTTCAACTTAAACTGTTCAGTGATTCTCTCCTGTGAATGCTTGCCTTGAAGATATAGGTCCATTGAAGATAAGGATTTCATTGAAGATTGGTGAAAATAAAGCCTGTGCCTGTCAAGGCTGGATATCTGTTGGAATTAGGGTTTTGCTGCGATTTGAAGTTGTTTATTTGTTGGGGTTCATTGCTTGCCAGAGCTGGGGTACTTTTGAAGACAGGAGCTTATCTAAAGCTTGGGGATCATTGATTGAAGTGGTTGTTGTTAACTGTTTGCTGTCAATCAACTGTAGCTGTTAGAGCTGGTGCTGTTTGAACTGCTTACTGTAGGAGTTGGTGTTGCTGCCAGAGCTGGTGTTGGATTTTATTTCCTTTTCTGTATTGTTTGTTGGCTTGTTCAGCTTGCCCCTTAGGTTTGAAGTGAAGCTGTTTCATTTTGCCTATTATTTTCCCAGGTTCGAGGTTGAGTGAGACTCCCTTGCCTCGCTTGTATTACTGCATCTCATGCATTTTACTGTTTATTGTATATAAGCTGTTTCTTTTCCGTTTATCCCCTAGGATCTTTGTTTTTCTCTGTGCAAGAGAGAAATATGACAGACATTAGGTGTTAACCCATGCATGATAACATTAGGGTAGTTTTGATTCCCATTTTCAACCATTGGATTTTAGAGCGTCGTTTCTCTTCTTATCTCAAAACAACTCAAAAACACAGTAATAAGGTTAATCGATGTCGTACGCTACGAGCCTTAAGCTTTTTGAGAAAGGGTTGCTGGAGAGTTTCTTTCCAGTAGTCTGACTGCTTAGTGTGGTACCCTTTGGGTGACACGCGACGTGGCCACTCTCAAGTCATAGTCTCTAGTGCGTTAGAGATTGCAAACATCAATAAAAAAACAGTTCTTGCGTAAAAGACTGAAAACCAATCAAAACGTCATTTTGTCCGCTTGGACCCGTAATCAGAGGAAAACCTTTTCAGAAGGATCTAAAAAATAGTCAGACAAATCTGTGTCTTCCGTGGCCCGAACTACGTTTGCTCTGATCTTTCATGCTGTATGAAAGTACGTAGGCATAGGATGCCGTATCCTAGCGAGCAATCTTCCCCTCCTTTCCCGTAGGTAGGCGAACTACGTTGACTCTGATTTCTCGTTCCGGACGGGAATACGTAGGCATAAAGTGCGATACTTTGCCAAGTCATTTTATTTTCTTTTAACCCCGGACCTTTAGCGTAGATAGAATAATAATCCGTACTAGAAAACAAGCGTGGATCCCGTCGAGTACGACGGACGTGAGGGGTGCTAATACCTTCCCCTTGCGTAATCGACTCCCGAATCCAGGATTTGGTTGCGATGACCATTCCTTTCCCGTCTTTGCGTTAGGTTTACCTCGAGCGTTTCCTTTCCCTCCTTTAGGATAAATAACGCACGGTGGCGACTCTTCTGTTTAGCCGGCGCCGATTTTCGCAATAGCGACAGCTGGCGACTCTGCTGGGGACTCCAACGGTTCCCTACGCGAGTCAATCCTAGCGCTTGTTTTCCCGTCATGGGTTTTGTATGGATTTACATTTCTGTCTTTACTTTCCGCATTTTATTGTCAACTTTATATTGTTATTGCTGTTGTGGGGATGGGGTGATCTATTGAGAGATAAGCCGGACCTGGGCTTGAGCGCACCTAGAATTAGTTGTGGAAAGTAGTGGGCGCGTGCATGCTTTGCATGTACTAGTGTCCCGCAAAATCCATGCTCGGACGAGGTTCTTCTGGTTGACTTCTTTTTCAAACCTTTGGGTTGAGGGGGTTGTTGGTTAGTTGGATTGTCGACTCCGGGGACCGATCATTTGGGAGTTGGCTAAGTGAGGCCTCTTCAGGACATCATGATGCCACACCTTCTGGGTATCGTACCATCAGTCTTTAAAGTCTGTGACGCTGACGACCTCATAGGATGTCGTACCTTGTGTCAGTTATTAGGACACCTACCTGTGAGAGGGGTTGGGGCATGCAGGTAACTTGACCTCCAGATTACCGGTTTTCTTGATTGAGGTTCAGTGATGTTTGAGGACAGTGTTATTGGGTCTGTTGAGACCAGGTGTTGAGCAGTTTGTGGGTCTATTTGAGACCAGCATGGTGGATTGGGCTTCTCAGCCATGTGCACTTGATCCCTGTTGCATACTGCATTGTTGCATATTTCATTGTTGCATATTGCATTGCTGCATACTCATTTTGCATATCATTAACGTGTGTCTGTGCTGCAGGTGCATTTTCATACCTCTGATTCTAGTTGCCCAGATTTCTGTCTGCTGATATTATGGATACCTTGAAGAAGACTGTTGCGTACAGGTTGCCTACTCCAGATGTCTCTGCTTTGCTTGGTTTGATATCTTTAGCTGATGAGGATGTGAGGAGAAGCTTCAGGAAGAGCTATGGGAAGTTACTCAGACTGGTTTATAAACCATCCATGTATGAGCGTAATGGATTGTACGCGCTGATGCAGTTCTATGATCCCCCGCTGAGGTGTTTTACTTTCCCTGACTTCATTCTGGCTCCGACTATGGAGGAATATGCTGAGATCCTAGAGCTGACCATCCAGAGCAGGGTACCTTTCATTCACATGGACGCTGAGCCCAAACTAGAGGATTTGGCTTCTGCCTTGCATTTAGACTCTTCAGAGCTGCTGCTGACCTCGTGGAATGAAGTGTCTAGTTTTTCTCTCAAGTTCTTGGTTGGGAAAGCGCAAGAGTATGCCAAGAGTGGATGTTGGATTGTGTTTAATACTATTCTTGCTCTGTGTATCTACGGCATTATACTATTCCCGGACTTGCCTGACTTTGTTGATCTGGATGCGCTCTACATATTTGCTTCAGGCAATCCTGTGCCTACTTTGATTGGAGATTTCTATCACTCGCTGCATTATAAGAATGAGAACACGAGGGGCAAGAACGTCTCTTGTTGTGGGCCTTTACTGTATATGTGGTTTGAGAGTCATCTGCCCAAGAGGGGTATCTTCGCTAAGTCTGTAGATACGGCGGATTGGTCTGAGCACCTGATGGGACTTTCTTCAGAAGACATTGTCTGGTTTAATAAGGATTTGCTGGGATCTGTGATCATCTATAGCTGCGCTGGATATCCTAACGTTCCACTAATCGGGAGAAAATGGTGTATTAACTATAATCCTTCATTATTAATCAGGAAATTCGGGTATGCTTTGAAAAGCCCGCCAAAAGAGGAGGAAGTACAAGAATCTTTGTACTTCACAGGTGATTTGAAGGGAGAACTATTGTCCAATTTGCAGCATGCTTGGAGAAACATCAATAGAAGGGGTAAGCCAGTGATGGGTAAGAATGATTGTCAAGCCTATTCCCTGTACAGAGTCTGGATCCAAGATCGAGCAAAGCAAGTGCGGATGCCGTTTCCTGCAGTGTTACCTCCTGCTCCTCCCGTGACCGAAGAGCCGACTACTGTGCCTATTGAGAGGTATGAACAAGTTGTGAAGGAGAAAGAAGAGGTGATGAAAGCCAATGAGAAGCTGGAGGAAGAGCTAATGCAACTCAGGAGCGAAAGGAATGAGGCCATATATTCCTTCGAGCTGCAAACGAAGCTGGTGAATCAACTAGGCATAGAACTGACTGAGCAACGAAAGAAGCGTGAGCGATTGGGGATAGATTTCGAGAGCTCCCATCATATGCTGGAGTCTAAAAAGAAAGCACTTGATATAGCCTACCGGGAGATCTCTGCGTTCAACAAAACCTGGAACGCCACGCTGACCGGCAATAAGGAAAGAGAAGGTAAAATGATGTTGCGGATCTCTGAGCTGGAAGGTCAGTTGAAAGCTAGCTAGAAGAGGTTACGCGGAGGTATGATGTCCAGAGTTCCTTGAACAAAGTCATCAAGCGCAAGAAGGAGTCTGCGTCTCAGAAACGGAAGCTAGAAGATTGCTTTGGGGAAGGTGTTTGGGAGGAATCCATTGGTGATCTCCAGCGTGTTGTCAGGCAAAGAGACTCGCTCGTCGAAGGGTTGCTTGCTCAGCCGAATCATCCCAAGACGAAGAGATTATTAGAGGAGTACCAGACATATGGTCGCACTTAAGGATCTCATGTATTGATGTGTATGCTTTATTTGCATTGTGCTGGCCATCACCAGGATTGTTGGTTGAGGTCATGCCTTCCTATTGTATGCTTAGTAATACTGTATTCCTGACTTGATGGGCTTTTCTGCAATATATGAGATGTTTTCTATGATTGGGTTTCGAGCTTCTTATTGCTATCACTGTCACTGCACTGGCACTTTGGCACTAGAATCCGGGGTTGATCTCCCTAACGCACAGACACATATTGCATTTGCATATCCATTTTGCATTACCAGTTACTTGTTGAACTTGTATCTCATTTCCTGCATCTCCAGGTTGTCCAGGATTGACGAACAAAGAGTCCACCGCTACTCAACCCGAAACAACTGCAAGAGAATCATGGATCAAGTCCAAATGGAGATGCAGGAAATCTGCGAGAAGTTGAATCTGTTCATGCAGGCAATGGAGAACATCGCTAAAGGCTAGGAGAGCCTCCAGACTTTGGTACAGCCGCTGCTGACGCGGGTGTTGCACCCCAAAATTTGACCAACATTTATTTATCTAGCTTGTGGTTCATCTCATTCATCATCTGCATTTCATTGGTATGTGTGCAGTAGGTCAAGAGGTATGGGTACCAATCAAGACTATGAAGCTAGCCAAGAAGGTTATTCACGTGTTCAAAGGTTGATATCTTTGTCAGAGAACTCAAGAGACCCTCAGAGAGATTGGTTGAAACCAAGGTTGTGTGTCTCATAACTTGAGAGTTGTGGGAGCCCCTCAGATGATTCTGAGACTATGAGGATGGACTTGAAGCTTTTAGAAAGCTTGTGATAGGTATTGAAAGCCATCATGAAGCCTAGAGAGGTCATTGTACAAGAATTCAGAAGACTCAGCCATGAGTGGTGGAATTAGGGTTTGACTGGGTCAACCCTAGGTCAACTGATGATTTGGAGAAGGTTGAGACCTAATCCAAGAGCCATGTGATCATGGATTGATGCATTGGGATGCTATAAGGATGATTCCTAGACCAACTCATCATGATTGAGGAGTTTGAGAAGTTTCAAGCTAGGGTTTCTAAGGCTTGACAGTGTAAAATCCCCTAGTTTGATCCCTATCTTCAAGGCAGTGTAGCTCAAGATGTGATTGTCATCTCATCTTCCCCACAACATGAATGTTGTAGAGCTTGCTATTAGCTTTAATTTTAGTACTATAAGTCCTTGATAGGATTTGTAGAGCTCAAGTTATGACTTTGACAAGTTACAGGTCATCTGAGGTATGTGAATCTGGGTCCTTGAAAGTCACCCAACTTGCATCCAACTTTTGCCCTAGTAGGACGATTCCTATGAACTCTTGGTCAACATGAATGTTGTAGAGCATCTTCTTAGCTTTCTAGAGAGTACTATAAGTCCTTGATAGGATTTGTAGAACTCAACTTATGGCTTTGACAAGTCAAAGGAATTTTGGTCATTTGGATATTATGGGTCATTTCAAGCATAAGGCCATATCTCCCATTTCCAAGCTTCAAATGGAAAAACCTTCAACATCAAACTTGCTTAGAATGATGTTTTAAGGCTAGTAGGAAGGTCATGAGATGTTGAAAAGGCTTGTAGCAAAAAGTGATAAAAATGACCTAAAATGGAGGCATAAGTTAAATAAGTTGAAATTGGAAATTGGAAATCCCAAGTTACACATCCAAACCATGGCATATAATAGGTCATTTTGACTCTAAAAGACA
Organism: Lathyrus sativus; assembly: GCA_963859935.3. NCBI lineage: Eukaryota > Viridiplantae > Streptophyta > Magnoliopsida > Fabales > Fabaceae > Lathyrus > Lathyrus sativus. The sequence continues at coordinate 272,063,698 of OZ012739.1, forward strand.
TTCTAAAAACAATGGTTCAGCCACAATTTTCATTTGAGGATAAGATCATGGGGCTGCTTTGGAAATGGCTTGCTTGCATCTTAAGGCACAAAAGCAAAACTTAAGAAAACTCAATGTACAAGTTAGTTAAGGGTTGTAACACATCCTATATCTCATATAGGGATAATTTCAAGTCAGAATTGGTGGTTGCAAGGGCTATGGCATGAGATAGCACGTGAGGAGAAGTGAATTCATAAACTCATGACATGAGAATCCCAATTTCTCATGGGATGGTTCTAGATGGTTCTAGATGATTCTAAACCACTCTATATAATGTGTAGAACTTGCTCAGATGCAAGGTTGGTGTAAGATTTGAGAGAAGGGAGAGTTGGTCATTTCTCTTACTTCCATTGCAAGTTGAAAGCAAAATCCATATTTGTTGCGGTGGAAATAGGATCACAAACTATTAATGAGTTTGAATCGCAATTCAATTCACAACCGCTCTTTGATTTATCCGAAGGAAAAGGTCAAAAAGGGAAAACCTATTTTGCATCGTAAACACAATGCGGGGAAAGATCTAGGGTTCGGGGGTTGGTTAAATTTAGGGAAGGTATTAGCACCCTAAACTTCTGTAGTACTCTACAGGAACCTTTTGTTCAAATGTTTACTATTTGCTTTATTTATTTGCTTAAGGTATATGTACAAAGGATTAAAAGTGAGAAAGGAGACCTAAGGGGTTAATTCTAAGTTTACTCGGCAAGACATCGCATCTTGTGCCTACGTATCCTTACGGGAGTGGAATCAGAGTAATCGTAGTTCCCCTCAAAAGGGAGGTTAGAGACTTCTTGACTGTGGTCAAGGTCTCAAGGGGAATAAACGCATCTTAAGGACATGTTTACGTGGAGTGTAGAAACTCCAAATCTCTACGTTGTAAATGTTAAGTTGTAATTAGGGTTAGGTTAGGTTAGGGATTTCGCGGCGGGAAACCCTAAAATGAGCGCGGCGGCTCTTTGACCTAATGCTAAGGGTAAAACTGTAATTTTGTCCACGGCGAGACATGTATGAAAATTTAGGGTTTGTAAGGGTTTGAAGTTGAGGACTATTGGCGCGGCGGCCAAAAGCTAGACCTAACCTTCGGATGTGTGGTGTGACTGGAATATTGATAAGTGCGTGAGGTGATTGAATCATGCAAGCGGAAAATAAAGACAGCAGTTAAAGCCATACAAACAGAAATTAAAAGGCAGAAATTTAAAGCGCGATTATTAGGTTCGCGAGATTACAACTGAGAAGCAGATACAAACATAAACGAAACTTGAATCGAGAAATAAAATAAATAACGGTAAACATGACAAGCTGCAAAACCAATGAACAATGTTAGTAGACAAGGTTGGACAATGATTGGACGAGTTAGGAGGAAAAGTGCAATATTGGAGATTTGCGTTGTTGTGAAAGAGATGTTGAATGAAGCTATAAAAAAAAGAGTGAGGTTAGTTGGAAAAAACATTTTAAATTTAATCTTAAAAAAGTTTTAACTTAGATATTTTTAAAAAAAGATTTTTAAGTTATTTATTAAAAAGGTTTTTTATTTTTATTTATTTTTAAAAAAAAAAACAATTTTTATATTTTAAAAAAATTTATTAAAGTTCAACTACTAATTAAAATGAAAAAAGAAAAATAAAAGGCTTTATGAAACAAGTTTTAAATTTTTAAAAAAACAAAAAAAGGTTTTAAAACATTTTAAAAAACAACAAAAATGAAAAGGGTTGGGCCGGTCATCACTCCCGGACCCAACCCGGTTAGTGTGTATATGCATCACAATCAAATTAGGGTTTCAGCACCCTTTGATCCCCTTCGCGGCCGTTTGCATTCTTCTTCTCCTCTCTCGATTCTCTCTCGCTCGCGCTCTCATCACGATATCGCCCATTATTCTTCTTCCTTTATGGCTTCTGTCTCCCCTTTTTCTTTCGTATCACCTTCTCCACACACTAAGAAACAGAAACAAACGGTTAATATGCTGATCATGGAGCAAAAAGCTTACGGTGGGTTCAATCGGAGGCAATGATGGTAAACTGAGCTTCGACGGAAAGGATTTGCTCGTCGTGGCTTTAAACGGCACCGGTGAATCCTCTCCCTCTCGCGACCACTAGGGTTTGCTTGCGACTTGTCCGTTCTTGTCGTTTTCTTCTCGCCTTTCACTCAGGTGATATCATTCCCTTTTATAACCCTCTTTTGACTCTCTTTTGGGCCTTGGATTGTTGGATACACGTTATTTTTACTGAAACGATTTGATTTGATTTTATGGAACTTTGGTGAACCGATGCTACTTTGATCTGATTGAGATTCTGATATGATTTTCTTATGTTTCGTTTGAAAACTTTCCCCATTTGGATTCACTTTGATTGGATTTGATTTACGATTTATCTCTGATATGTTCTGATTTCCTTTTTCAGATTTGATTTGGACTCATTGCTGATATGGCTTATTTTCCTGATGCAGTTTGGATTAGCTTTTCCTCTTCTTCTTTCAGAGAGAACTGGTAGTTTCAGATACTGCCGGATTGGTGTCGCCGAGGGGGGTACGATGCGGTGATGATGACATTCTAGTCTGAACTGACCAGGGAATTGATACCGCTGCTTGCCGCCTTCGATTATGTTGCGATGGTTGCTTCTGGATTCGACTGATAGGACTGTTTGTCTAAGGCTATGATGTGTGAACTGAGCCTCGGCTTCGCATTCTGGTTTTCCAATATCACCACATTTGGTTGAGGCTTGTGTTCAAATTGACGCGCGAGCATGATTGTGAACCTACCTCGCTTTTCTGGTATGATTTGGGTTGTTTCTATGCTTTGTTTGGCGTGATTTAATAACTACACTTTGATATCCTGTTTTGTTGCAAGAACGGTCCTTTTGACTGCTGCTTTTCCAAGTGGTAATATGGACTCTGATCTAATTCTTGCATCATGGTTTTTTAGTCTTGAATTGGCTCGATCTTGCTGTTTTCTCGTTTGGCTTGCAGCTTCGTCTTTTGTCACAACTGATACAGCTTGACTCTATTTATGAACTACTTATGCTTTGGTTTATTTGTTGAACCGAACTTGTGACTTGTTTGTTCAATGTGCTTTGCACATCTGGGATCCCAACTGTACTAAGACATCACCGTGATTATGGGAGTTTATCTGCTTATTCTTACAACCTCACTTGCAGGTGTGATTTGATGACTTCATAGTCTTTCTGATATCTTGATTATCGACATTGGCCCATCATGATTTTACTCGAAACAACTTCCACTGTCTCGTTCTGTAATCCAGTTTTCTTTGTGCAGTTAGCTCATTTGTTTTATGAATGTGAGCTGAATTCGGTTCTTGCTGTTTCCTGAACTGAACTGTTTTAAACTCTGTTATGAAATTGGGGTTGCTGATGTTGTTTTGTGTATTTCAGGGTTGGATAACTTGTGTTGTTTGTTGTGCGAGAAGAGGCTATGATGTTGTCCTCAACTGAGCCTCTGTGTTGGATAATTTTTCTTGCTAACTTCGTGCACTTCCAGCCTCCAATTGGCCTTACAGATTTGCTTGATAGTTGCTACAATATTTACTTGATGAATGGCATTTTGTTTTGGCTTTGAGATAGAGATCATTTATCGGCCCGAACTTCTTTTACCTCTTCATCTTTCTCGGTTGTCCCGCATTGATAAGAAACAGTAGCCACTTGATCTGACGCCAATGGCGCGGGTCGGTAACGGGGGTAGGACGCAGCTTCGGTTGTGCCACTCCCGGCACTCGATGATGACACTGTTCTGAGAGTGTCAAAAACCTCTAACATTTTCTATATTGCTTGTTTTGCTTTGATGTGCAGGTTAGTCGAGATTCTGCGGCGAAGCTTAAAGACAGCATGAAGACACTTAGATGTTCTTAGGATTTAGGATAGATACTTTAATGTAATTCCTTAGAACTTTAATGTAATTCCTTGTAACTTGTAACAAAAAAAAATATTATGAATAAATAACATTTTTTATCCAAATCATTTCTTCTTTGTAATTCACTTTGCAAACTTGTAATAATGATAATAAAATATTATGAATAAAATTCACATATTCTATTAAAATCATTTCCCAATTGCTTCTCCATGCTTTAATTTGCAAACACCTCAACATCCGATTAAATCTCACTAGTCAAATATCCTGGAATTAATTCGATCCAACCATTGCATGAATAAGTTCCATTAATCAGTCAAAGTTTTCACCGTTTTCCCTCTGGAAGAAAGAAGAATGATTTCTTGCTAAACCCTGCTCCACAGATCAGACTTTGATATCAAACCCACGTAAATAAACGCCTCAAAAAAACATCATTACGCCCAACATTACGAACTATGCTTCAAAAATGACCAAAACGCCCCTGGGGTATTTCCTGCAAAACAAACACCTTCAGGTCTTGTTAGTAGTTAGCAAATGCTCAGATGATATGATATGCGAAATGACCGACTAAATATGAGGGTAAAATTTGGGGTATTACAGTTGCCCCTATTTAAATAGCTACACCGGACGATTTGAGTGACAGAGACTCGAGGAATCGTGGTGGAGAGATTTAAATATAGATAACCGAAAATTTTGCCCTTATATGCGACGATATGCGATGCTATGGACAAAACTGGAACGACTTAATGCAGATGATGCCATGAATATGATATGCTGCGTATGCTGGAATAATGAATGCGAAAATGCTGACGAACATGACGACACCGGGACAAACGCCAACGAGAAGAACTCACTGGGGAAAATGACACGCTGAGATACAGTACAACACTGGGGGACTCTAAAAATGATAGTCAACTGGTGCGAATGACCAATTGTCACATTTAGAAAAGGAACGAGATCCTCGAATGGAGATGGTACCTATGAGACGGCCTCCACTGGGGAAAAAATAAAACTGGATCACGTACGATTGTAAGATCGATTACAGAATGCTGGAGCATTGAGCAAAGAATAACATCCAAGCTTCTGTAAACTACCCCTCGTGACAGGATCAAACGGACTTTTCGGAACTCCGTAGCAAATATACAGGGTAAAGACCGACTGTATGCCAAAATAAATGGACTTTGATGGGAATTGCCCTGATAAGCTTCTCGGGGGAGAATCGTCACTTATCGTTGGAAAGGACTTATGTGCAAAAATGGATAAGCACTCAAATAAAGAGGCTGCTGCTTATCTGATAAATAAATCTTCTCGCATTTTAAGGTCGGCGCCTGGAATACGATTCTGATTCTTCTCTTACCGAAGGATAAATAAACTTCTCCATGCTTCAAAATCGTGCTCTCCTGAACATGAAAAGGGTAAACTGAACTTCCTCATACTTCAGAATCGTGCTCTCCTGAATATGATACTGGATGACTGAATTTCTTCATATTTCAGAATCGTGCTCTCCTGAATATGATACTGGATGACTGAATTTCTTCATATTTCAGAATCGTGCTCTCCTGAATATGAAACTGGATGACTGAATTTCTTCATATTTCAGAATCGTGCTCTCCTGAATATGAAACTGGATGACTGAATTTCTTCATATTTCAGAATCGTGCTCTCCTGAATATGAAACTGGATAATCGAACTTCCTCATAACTCAGAATCGTGCTCTCCTGAATATGATTCGGCTCCTGAAATTTCTTCATTCTTCAGAATCGTGCTCTCCTAAAAAACGGCCAACTGAACTTCCTCATAACTCAGAATCGTGCTCTCCTGAATATGATTCCGCTCCTTCTTTTACTAAAGGATAAATGAACTTCTTCATAACTCAGAATCGTGCTCTCCTGAATATGATTTCACTCAAACCTTCCCGTAACTCAGGATCGTGCTCTCCTGAATACGATTTGGTTCATACCCCAAGACGGCAGGTAAATGGAAGCCCAACTGCTCCATGGAGATGGCCATTTGCTGCGAGTCATAATGAGGATAGGATCGACTTCTTAGGTGAGAAATGTCGTATGCTGATGCTGTAAAATGTAAAGTGTAAAGGGTTGTAACACGTAGGATTGTAAAGCGTTGTACTGATATATTTTCCGGCGCGAACTGGAGTGTATCTGTAAAGGATTGTAGTTGAAGATAGTGCAAAATAAATGCACGTCCGGGTACAGTGATAAACTTCTCGGGCGAAAACAGTCGCGTATCTGTCATGGTAAGGTGAAAACCTTCAGAAGGTGCAAATAAATGCACGTCCGGTTGGGCTCGACGACCGACAAGACTGAGATTCAATCTAGGATCGAGCTAGAAAGAAGACTGGTAATCAAGACTCCATCGAGGGAATGATCTCGGAGGGTAAATATCTTATCCTGGTGAGGAAAGATAGCTGAAGTAACCGTCATCCACGAGGATCGAGCTCCGTAGGGAAACTGGAAACAAGTAAATATTTTATGCTTAGGGCTGACAATCTATTTGAAGAGAATGGACAAACCCAATTACTCGGCGATAACAACCAATGACGGTGAAACGCAATGAACCTGTGAATGCTAATGCATATGTTAATGTGAATGTATGTTAATGTCTATGTATGTTAATGTTTATGTATGTTAATGTTTATGAAATGAGTATGTAATGAATATGTAATGAATATGTAATGAATATATAACGAAATAGGCATGTGATGCTTATGCCCTTGCGTATGCTGACGAAACAGACTAGAGACGGGACGAGAGATGAAATAAACATCTCGACGGAAATACCCTGCGTTCTCTGCAACCAATACGTCAATCATGGGTAAGAAAGATCAATGGTAGAACCGAACCTGGTTTTAAAGTTCTGAAATCTCTGGGGAGAAGATAATCTGCTTGGGTGTACAGTATCACGTCTTCACAGGAGAAGAAAACCTGAGGGACACTTTTGAGTTACCCAAGAAAAAGTTGTCAGCTTATAGTCTCTCTGGGGACTATCACTGGGCAATGGTTTGAAAGTGTTTCTGCAATAATGATATTTCCGGAGAATGAAGAGATCCTGTCGGAATTTCCACTAGTCAAAGTAATTTATTACATTTCAAATTCTGTTGTTTTTGAAAAACAATTTTGAAAAATCTCCAATGCACCTTTCATTTTCAAATTTTAAGAATAAACGCATTTTGCATAACAATAGAAAATAAAGAGCAATGCACCAAGGAATGTAAGTAACGAGATGGTATCTTTTATTAAAGGGTGGCTGCTTGCTGAAGGCATAGCTCCACAGATGATTATGTTTTGAAATTGGCAACATGGGAAAAGGTTACATTGAATCCAATGACACCTACTGACACTAATAACTAAGACTAATCCAGAATCCTGCTTTGGGCAAGGATGGAGGAACTGAAACATGGCTCTCATGCGGAAAGTGTGTTCGAGATAATCAGTGTCTTCTGATGCAATGAAATGCCTTTGTCCCTAACTTTTGCCTGGACCGCCCTTTCGGGTTTTCAATCCACCGGGACGCTCTTTTTTGCCTAAGCCGCCCTTTCGGGTTTTCAACTTAGCGAGCTTTTTATTATTATGATTTTTTTTTCAACCCTTACTTTTGCCTAAGTCGCCTTTTGCAGGTTTTCGACTTAGCGGGTTTTTAGGCATAATATTTTCGGACTGCATCAGAATTCACGGGATGTGCTAGTTCTTCACCGTCCATTGTCGTAAGTATTAGAGACCCTCCGGAGAAAACGGTCTTTACAACAAATGGGCCTTCATAATTGGGCATCCACTTTCCACGCATATCTTTGTGTACTGGCAAGATCTTTTTGAGTACAAGCTCTCCTCGACGGAACTCACGGATACGAATCTTCTTATCAAACGCTCTTTTCATCCGTTTCTGATATAATTGCCCATGGCACATGGCTGTCAAACGCTTCTCGTCAATGAGATTCAACTGATCCAATCTGTCTTGAACCCACTCAGCTTCCTCAAGTTCAGCCTCCATTAACACTCTTAGCGAAGGTATCTCTACTTCAATGGGGAGCACGGCGTCCATTCCATACACCAATGAGAAAGGTGTTGCCCCTGTCGAAGTTCTCACCGAGGTTCTGTATCCATGCAAAGCAAACGGTAACATCTCATGCCAATCTTTGTAAGTCACAACCATCTTTTGCAGGATCTTCTTGATATTCTTATTTGCAGCTTCAACAGCTCCATTCATCTTAGGACGGTACGGAGAAGAATTATGATGAGTGATCTTGAAATTATCACACAGTTCTTTCATAGTCTTATTATTCAGATTGGTGCCATTGTCAGTTATTATCCGGCTTGGGATTCCATAACGGCAGATGATTTCTTTCCTGATGAAGCGGGCAACCACTTGCTTGGTCACGTTGGTGTAGGAGGCAGCCTCTACCCACTTGGTGAAATAATCAATGGCAACAAGGATAAAACGATGTCCATTAGAAGCTTTCGGCTCAATTGCCCCAATCATGTCAATGCCCCACATAGAGAACGGCCATGGTGAAGACAAAACATTCAACGGTGACGGAGATACGTGCATTTTATCAGCATAAATTTGGCACTTATGGCATTTCCTAGCGTATTGGATGCAGTCGGCTTCCATGGTTAACCAGTAATACCCAGCCCTTAACATCTTCTTGGACATAGCATAACCATTGGCATGGGTTCCGAAGGTCCCCTCATGAATTTCCTGTAGTAACATGTCCGCTTCCCGTTTATCAACACATCTGAGCAGGACCATGTCGTGATTTCTCTTGTACAACACACCATTACTGATAAAGAATTTGGACGCCAATCTTCTCAATGTCTTTTTGTCCAGACCAGTAGCACCATCGGGATATTCCTGCTTGACGAGATAGTTCTTGATATCGTGAAACCAAGGCTTTTCATCCACCTCAACTTCTTCGACCAACTGACAATAAGCGGGCTCAACTTTGCGCTCAATATGGATAAGAGGTGCTTCATTAACGAATTTAACTTTCCACATGGATGCTAACATGGCTAAAGCATCAGCTACGTGATTCTCGGATCTAGGAACATGCTCGAATTCTATCTCGTCGAAATGCTTGATCAGCTCAATAATGTAGTCTTTATAAGGGATTAACTTCTCATTCTTCGTTTCCCATTTGCCTTGTACCTGGTAAATAACCAAGGCTGAGTCACCACTTACTTTAAGAAGTTTGATTCGGAGGTGAATCGCTGCTTCGAGGCCGAGGATACACGCTTCATACTCTGCGACGTTATTAGTACACTCAAAGTCCAACCTTGCTGTAAATGGAGTGAATCCACCCTTTGGGTTCATCAAAACGGCGCCTATACCATGCCCATTGAAATTCGAGGACCCGTCAAACATCATCCTCCACCAAAGACCTGGTTCTGGACCTTCGCTCGGATCTGGCTCTTCACAATCTCTTTTAATCAACAAAATATCCTCATCGGGAAAATCGAGCTTAAGAGGTTCATAATCTTCAACTGGCTGGTCTGCAAGGTAATCAGATAAGATACTACCCTTAATCGCCTTCTGGGGTACATACTGGATGTCATATTCGGATAACAACATGTGCCAACGGGCTAGCCTCCCGGTTTGAGCAGGTTTTTCAAAAATATACTTGATCGGATCCATTTTAGAAATCAATAATGTGGTATGACAGACCATATACTGCCGAAGGCGCTTAGCGGCCCATGCTAATGCATAACAAGTTTTCTCTAATGGTGAGTATCTGTTTTCGCAATCGGTAAACTTCTTGCTCAGGTAATAAATTGCATGTTCCTTTTTCCCAGTCTCATCATGTTGTCCAAGCACACAACCCATAGTCTTCTCGAGAACAGTAAGGTACATAAACAACGGTCTTCCAGGTACGGGCGGGATCAGAATAGGGGGATCTTGCAAATAACCCTTAATCTTCTCGAACGCTTTCTGACAATCAGGGTTCCACTCAACTGTCTGCCCCTTGCAAAGCAACTTGAATATCGGCTCACAAGTAGCGGTCATATTAAAGATAAACCTGGAAATGTAATTCAAACGTCCCAGAAAACCCCTAACTTGCGTCTCTGTTCGCGGAGCTGGCATATCCCGAATGGCTCGGACTTTGCCAGGATCCACCTCAATCCCTCGCTGGCTAACAATGAAACCAAGCAATTTTCCGGATCTGACACCGAAGGTACATTTTGCAGGATTCAATTTCAACTGATATTTCCTGAGTCGTTCAAACAGCTTCACCAAATGGTCTAAATGCTCCTCTTCACTCTGAGATTTGGCTATCATATCGTCCACATACACCTCAATTTCTTTGTGCATCATATCATGAAAAAGAGTGGTCATAGCACGTTGGTAAGTTGCCCCTGCATTCTTTAAACCGAAGGGCATGACTTTGTAGCAGAAGGTTCCCCAAGGAGTAATGAAAGTAGTCTTCTCTCGATCATCGGGATCCATCTTGATCTGATTATAGCCGGAGAAACCATCCATAAATGAAAACAACGCAAAACTGGCCGTATTGTCTACCAGTGTGTCGATATGTGGTAGGGGGAAGTCGTCTTTTGGACTTGCTTTGTTCAGATCCCTGTAGTCTACACACATCCTAACTTTACCGTCCTTCTTAGGTACTGGCACAATGTTGGCAACCCAATCTGGATATTTCGCGACTGCCAAGAAACCTGCATCCAACTGCTTTTTAACCTCATCTCGAATCTTCAAAGCCATGTCGGGTCTTGTTCTTCGAAGCTTTTGTTTGATAGGCGGACAATCTGGCTTAAGTGGCAACTTGTGAACAACAATATCTGTGTTCAGGCCTGGCATATCTTGATACGACCATGCAAACACATCAATATACTCTTTTAACAACTCAATCAACCTCGGCCTAATCTCCGTCCCAAGCATTGCACCAATCTTGACCTCTTTCTTGCTTTCATCCGTACCGAGATTAATTAGGTCCACCTGCTCTTTATGCGGTTGAAGCTCTGTGTACTCGTACTCAAACAATCTTGTCAGTTCCGCGGGTACTTCAAAATCTTCTTCACACTCGTCCTCAGCTTGATTGATGGGTGCATCCCAGTCAGGAGTGTCAGCAAAGTCATTGGATCCAACAAGGTTTACGATATCTCTGCATGATGGAAGGCTTACTTAATTAAAATGCTCGAAGATATGTAAGAATGAAATGCTGTTTTTTATTATTATTTTTTTGAAAAAGGTTGCCAATTTCATTTTTAAAGGTGAAAACGAAAAACGCAAATGAACCAAAGTGGAATTGAACAAAATGCTTTTATTAATATCCTTTTAGAAATGAAAGGTGGCCCAATAAAAGCGACCCTATAGCCTTGGGCAGAGCTACGGATTTTTATTTGAAATGTAAATGAAACTTTTTTTTTTTTTTTTAAAAAATTACTTTGACAAAGGAAAAATAACAGGGATCTCTACGGCCTCCCAGTTGTTCAAAACTGCATCACCCTTAAACACCAGGTTGCTCAGCTCTTCATTTTCTTCACAGTCGCTGATGGCATTGACTTGGAAGCCTCCGCTGACAAATACCTCTTGGACAACCTTCGGACGCCCTTCGACGGTTGTGGCAGCTTCATTCTGAGTTGGTTTGTAACCCAACCCAGAGCGATCAGTCTTGGTCTTGACATTGATTACCTCTCCCCAACCTTCAAGAATGCCCCTGTCAATTGTTGCTTTGGTACTCTTCAGAGATGCAAAAGATGGATTGCCCTGACCCACTGTCTCTTCGACTTCTAGCAGAACAACATTGGCGATCTCAAGTGCTTGAAAGGAGATTTCTAAAGCATTCTCATCGGCCTCGATGTAACGGAAAGAGGACAGGTTACTGACCATCAGATCCTCCTCACCGTGTATAATAACCAACTTTCCATCGATCACGAATTTCATCTTTTGATGTAACGTTGAGGTCACTGCCCCAGCGGCATGGATCCACGGCCTTCCAAGTAAACAACTGTAATTGGGATTAATGTCCATGACTTGAAACGTGATATTAAAAACTTGCGGACCGATCAGGATAGGTAGCTCAACCTCCCCCATTACCGATCGACGAGAGCCATCGAAAGCCTTGACAACCAAAGGTGTAGGTTTCAGCGCAGTCTCTTTACAGGCCAACTTATCGAGAACCCTCTTGGGTAGCACATTCAGAGAAGACCCGGTGTCTACTAGCACTCTCGCTAAATTGTCTTCCTGACATTTCACCGATATATGTAAAGCACGATTATGGTTCGGACCCTCTTTCGGTAACTCCTCATTGCTGAAACTGAGGGTGTTACAGGCGGTCAAATTGGCAATCACACTATCAAACCGACTGGTGCTGATATCTTGATCCACATGTGCTTGAGTCAAAACCTTCTGCAAGGCCATCCTATGAGCGGGTGAACTCATCAACAGAGATAAAATCGAAATCTTGGAAGGAGTCTGATGAAGTTGGTCGATAACTTTATAGTCACTTTTCCTGATGATCCTTAAAAATTCAGCATCTTCATCATTCGTAACGGCTCCTTTACCTTTGTCTTTGGCAGGCATCGGGGTACTAGTCGTTTCCTTAGGTGGGACCTCATTGGAATGGGGAGTATACACACGGCCACTGCGGGTCATCCTGCTTACCTCTGCGATATTGGTCACCGTGCCCTTAACCTCTTCATTTGGAATAACCTTCCCGGACTCCTTGTCAATCATCGTCACGTCATATTTCCAAGGCACAGCTTTAGGATCACTGAAAGGAAACGGACTCGGTCTTCGAATAACTATAGGCTTAGGCTGATTCACTTCAGGGATATACGACCTTGGTATATCGAACACGAGGTTGGCGGAGCCTGCCCCTGATAAATTAAACACTGGTACCTTACCCTTTGATTCAGGCTGATGGAAGACAGGCTCAACCACAGCGACTACATCCTTCTTGGCTTGGCTTGTCACTTGTAAAACACCCTCATTAATTAACCTCTGAACATCATTCTGAACCAACATGCAACCCTTAATACTGGCTTCACAACTTACGCATGCAACGTGGGAAGTATCTACTAAACCATCTTCAAACAGCTTCGAATGGAACATCTTGAGGGGAGTCTTAATCTGTTCAACGTCAAGGGCATAACCTTCTCCCGAATCAGCACTAATGGCATTGACACTCTCATGGTTAGGAAAAGGGTTCTTCTTAACATTTGGTTGAGGATCCTCAAATGATAAAATCTTCTTTTCCAATAAATCTCTAACAATATTTTTGAGAGCATAACAATTCTCCAGATCATGACCAGGCGCACCCTCATGAAATAAACAATGAGCGGCGGCGTTGTAATTGGCGGGTAGAGGATTAGGAGGCGGACCCAAAGCCCGAGTAGTGATTAGACCTTGCTTGACCAAAGAGGGATACAACTCGGTAAAAGTCATCGGGATCGGCGGACAAGGTTTATACGTTCTTCTGTTCGGCATATTCTGGCGAGGAGCCGGACTCTTTGGCTGTTGAGGAGCAGGAGTATTGGGTGCCTGTAGGTAGTTGACAGGAGGCGGATAAACAGGAGGTTGTTGCATAGGTTGATACATGGGAACCTGTTGATTGAAAGAAGGTGTAATAGCTGCCACATAGGGTTGTTGAGCATATTGGACTGGGTACCCTTGAGGTTGAGCATAACCTTGCGGATGCCGATAAAAGCGTTCCCTTGGTCTACCAGAGGATATAGCATTAGTCTCACTCTCCTTCTTTTTCTGGGAGCTATACGGAGGTTTCTTCGGCTGATCCTTAGAAGCGCCATGATTATTTGTCATTTTACCACTCTTCATACCCAATTCAATCTTGACACCCACAGCAACGATGTCGGAGAAATTTGAAGTCACACTACCCACCATTCTCTCGTAAAATTCTGGACGGACTGTGTCGACAAACCAATCAGCTAACTCTTTCTCGGTCAAAGGAGGTTCTACCTGCGAAGCAGTCTCTCTCCACCTTTGAGCATACTCTTTGAATGACTCAGAATTCTTTTGTGACATACTCAGCAACTGTCTTCTGTCAGGAGCCAGATCCATATTGTACTTGTAGTGTTTGATGAAAGCGTCAGATAAATCTTGAAAGCTCTTAACGCGGGATTGGTCCAAAGTTAAATACCACTTGGAAGAAGCACCCTTCAAACTGTCTTGGAAGCAATGAATCATCAGTTTATCATTCTCAACATGGGCAGCCATTTTGCGATAATACATGATTAGATGACTCTTAGGACAGGTGGCACCTTCATAACGATCGAAGTTCGGAGTTTTGAACTTCGGGGGAATAACCAAACCTGAGACCAAACAAACATCCCTTGCAGCAGTCCCAAAAATTTGATCACCCTCTACCTTTTTCAATCTCTGGACGATAGTGTTTACTTCCTCACGAAGCTTATCATGTTTCTCATAACCCTCAACATTCTCATCAAGATTATCAAAAACTGTCTCATTGAAGTACGGTTGCGCACGAGTGTGTACAACAGGTGGTGCAAAGATAGGAGCCCCCCTAGAAACTTCAGAAAACAAGGGCACGGTTTGCTGAACAGGTTGATTAATCAGAACAGTGGCTTGAGGAGGCACAAAACCGGGAGCAAGACCATAAGGTGGGTCCCTTGCTACGGTCACACTTGGTGGAGGGTCCACAGTAACGCCGGTAATCTCAGAAACAACAGTGGGCTGGGTATCCATCTTAGCATTCATGACATGTAACAATTCCATCATACGCCCCATACCCCCTCGAAGGTCTTCGAGTTCATTGCTAAGGCGATCAATCTCTTTTGCCTGATCCTCCATTCTTTTCCGAGTTTGAGCTCTGGTGTTGTATTGGTGCCGAGAACTCAGGGTGACGAAACTGGAAGGTGAGAGAACCGAGTGTGAGAAATCGGGAGACACATGCAATGCAAAAAAGTAAATGATGCTAAAATGTGGATGAAGATTTCACGAAGTTCAAAGGCAAGTACCCTCCCCTGAAGTTAGATGGTTGATCCTGTCCTACAAAAGTAACCGGGTTCTAAGGGATCTCAATATCATTGATCCTTCACAAGGGTGGTTGTTCAGAAGGCAACTTACTTGCCAACCAAAACCCTCCAAGTTTAAGATCTCAATGAGCGTAGTATCGAGTGTCAACCAACTTCAGTCTGCACCAAAGCCGGCTACCTCACTACTTTCTAAAGGCCAAGATGGGTTAACTAGGGTTCTAAAAGTCAGTTAGTGCATTGACAACATATGGCAGCCTCAATATTATCCTCAACTTGACTTAAGGAATATAAGCACCAACCAAGAAGTCGCACTAACTATGGCCACCAGATCAACCGTATCGATATACGTCGTACAGTTTCCTTGGTCTATTGCCATTTACCTAAGGTACACTAGATCCGGGTGTAGGACTCATCTCACAGCACAAAGAACAGTCCCACAATCAAAGCACAAATATATACATGCAAATGAATAATAACACAGATAGTAATAAATATGAACAAGTTAGGGATAACCCTCAAAAGTTATCTTCTCCCCAGTGAAGTCGCCATTTTCTGTTGCGGTGGAAATAGGATCACAAACTATTAATGAGTTTGAATCGCAATTCAATTCACAACCGCTCTTTGATTTATCCGAAGGAAAAGGTCAAAAAGGGAAAACCTATTTTGCATCGTAAACACAATGCGGGGAAAGATCTAGGGTTCGGGGGTTGGTTAAATTTAGGGAAGGTATTAGCACCCTAAACTTCTGTAGTACTCTACAGGAACCTTTTGTTCAAATGTTTACTATTTGCTTTATTTATTTGCTTAAGGTATATGTACAAAGGATTAAAAGTGAGAAAGGAGACCTAAGGGGTTAATTCTAAGTTTACTCGGCAAGACATCGCATCTTGTGCCTACGTATCCTTACGGGAGTGGAATCAGAGTAATCGTAGTTCCCCTCAAAAGGGAGGTTAGAGACTTCTTGACTGTGGTCAAGGTCTCAAGGGGAATAAACGCATCTTAAGGACATGTTTACGTGGAGTGTAGAAACTCCAAATCTCTACGTTGTAAATGTTAAGTTGTAATTAGGGTTAGGTTAGGTTAGGGATTTCGCGGCGGGAAACCCTAAAATGAGCGCGGCGGCTCTTTGACCTAATGCTAAGGGTAAAACTGTAATTTTGTCCACGGCGAGACATGTATGAAAATTTAGGGTTTGTAAGGGTTTGAAGTTGAGGACTATTGGCGCGGCGGCCAAAAGCTAGACCTAACCTTCGGATGTGTGGTGTGACTGGAATATTGATAAGTGCGTGAGGTGATTGAATCATGCAAGCGGAAAATAAAGACAGCAGTTAAAGCCATACAAACAGAAATTAAAAGGCAGAAATTTAAAGCGCGATTATTAGGTTCGCGAGATTACAACTGAGAAGCAGATACAAACATAAACGAAACTTGAATCGAGAAATAAAATAAATAACGGTAAACATGACAAGCTGCAAAACCAATGAACAATGTTAGTAGACAAGGTTGGACAATGATTGGACGAGTTAGGAGGAAAAGTGCAATATTGGAGATTTGCGTTGTTGTGAAAGAGATGTTGAATGAAGCTATAAAAAAAAGAGTGAGGTTAGTTGGAAAAAACATTTTAAATTTAATCTTAAAAAAGTTTTAACTTAGATATTTTTAAAAAAAGATTTTTAAGTTATTTATTAAAAAGGTTTTTTATTTTTATTTATTTTTTAAAAAAAAAACAATTTTTATATTTTAAAAAAATTTATTAAAGTTCAACTACTAATTAAAATGAAAAAAGAAAAATAAAAGGCTTTATGAAACAAGTTTTAAATTTTTAAAAAAACAAAAAAAGGTTTTAAAACATTTTAAAAAACAACAAAAATGAAAAGGGTTGGGCCGGTCATCACTCCCGGACCCAACCCGGTTAGTGTGTATATGCATCACAATCAAATTAGGGTTTCAGCACCCTTTGATCCCCTTCGCGGCCGTTTGCATTCTTCTTCTCCTCTCTCGATTCTCTCTCGCTCGCGCTCTCATCACGATATCGCCCATTATTCTTCTTCCTTTATGGCTTCTGTCTCCCCTTTTTCTTTCGTATCACCTTCTCCACACACTAAGAAACAGAAACAAACGGTTAATATGCTGATCATGGAGCGAAAAGCTTACGGTGGGTTCAATCGGAGGCAATGATGGTAAACTGAGCTTCGACGGAAAGGATTTGCTCGTCGTGGCTTTAAACGGCACCGGTGAATCCTCTCCCTCTCGCGACCACTAGGGTTTGCTTGCGACTTGTCCGTTCTTGTCGTTTTCTTCTCGCCTTTCACTCAGGTGATATCATTCCCTTTTATAACCCTCTTTTGACTCTCTTTTGGGCCTTGGATTGTTGGATACACGTTATTTTTACTGAAACGATTTGATTTGATTTTATGGAACTTTGGTGAACCGATGCTACTTTGATCTGATTGAGATTCTGATATGATTTTCTTATGTTTCGTTTGAAAACTTTCCCCATTTGGATTCACTTTGATTGGATTTGATTTACGATTTATCTCTGATATGTTCTGATTTCCTTTTTCAGATTTGATTTGGACTCATTGCTGATATGGCTTATTTTCCTGATGCAGTTTGGATTAGCTTTTCCTCTTCTTCTTTCAGAGAGAACTGGTAGTTTCAGATACTGCCGGATTGGTGTCGCCGAGGGGGGTACGATGCGGTGATGATGACATTCTAGTCTGAACTGACCAGGGAATTGATACCGCTGCTTGCCGCCTTCGATTATGTTGCGACGGTTGCTTCTGGCTTCGACTGATAGGACTGTTTGTCTAAGGCTATGATGTGTGAACTGAGCCTCGGCTTCGCATTCTGGTTTTCCAATATCACCACATTTGGTTGAGGCTTGTGTTCAAATTGACGCGCGAGCATGATTGTGAACCTACCTCGCTTTTCTGGTATGATTTGGGCTGTTTCTATGCTTTGTTTGGCGTGATTTAATAACTACACTTTGATATCCTGTTTGGTTGCAAGAACGGTCCTTTTGACTGCTGCTTTTCCAAGTGGTAATATGGACTCTGATCTAATTCTTGCATCATGGTTTTTTAGTCTTGAATTGGCTCGATCTTGCTGTTTTCTCGTTTGGCTTGCAGCTTCGTCTTTTGTCACAACTGATACAGCTTGACTCTGTTTATGAACTGCTTATGCTTTGGTTTATTTGTTGAACCGAACTTGTGACTTGTTTGTTCAATGTGCTTTGCACATCTGGGATCCCAACTGTACTAACACATCACCGTGATTATGGGAGTTTATCTGCTTATTCTTACAACCTCACTTGCAGGTGTGATTTGATGACTTCATAGTCTTTCTGATATCTTGATTGTCGACATTGGCCCATCATGATTTTACTCGAAACAACTTCCACTGTCTCGTTCTGTAATCCAGTTTTCTTTGTGCAGTTAGCTCATTTGTTTTATGAATGCGAGCTGAATTCGGTTCTTGCTGTTTCCTGAACTGAACTGTTTTAAACTCTGTTGTGAAATTGGGGTTGCTGATGTTGTTTTGTGTATTTCAGGGTTGGATAACTTGTGCTGTTTGTTGTGCGAGAAGAGGCTATGATGTTGTCCTCAACTGAGCCTCTGTGTTGGATAATTTTTCTTGCTAACTTCGTGCACTTCCAGCCTCCAATTGGCCTTACAGATTTGCTTGATAGTTGCTACAATATTTACTTGATGAATGGCATTTTGTTTTGGCTTTGAGATAGAGATCATTTATCGGCCCGAACTTCTTTTACCTCTTCATCTTTCTCGGTTGTCCCGCATTGATAAGAAACAGTAGCCACTTGATCTGACGCCAATGGCGCGGGTCGGTAACGGGGGTAGGACGCAGCTTCGGTTGTGCCACTCCCGGCACTCGATGATGACACTGTTCTGAGAGTGTCAAAAACCTCTAACATTTTCTATATTGCTTGTTTTGCTTTGATGTGCAGGTTAGTCGAGATTCTGCGGCGAAGCTTAAAGACAGCATGAAGACACTTAGATGTTCTTAGGATTTAGGATAGATACTTTAATGTAATTCCTTAGAACTTTAATGTAATTCCTTGTAACTTGTAACAAAAAAAAATATTATGAATAAATAACATTTTTTATCCAAATCATTTCTTCTTTGTAATTCACTTTGCAAACTTGTAATAATGATAATAAAATATTATGAATAAAATTCACATATTCTATTAAAATCATTTCCCAATTGCTTCTCCATGCTTTAATTTGCAAACACCTCAACATCCGATTAAATCTCACTAGTCAAATATCCTGGAATTAATTCGATCCAACCATTGCATGAATAAGTTCCATTAATCAGTCAAAGTTTTCACCGTTTTCCCTCTGGAAGAAAGAAGAATGATTTCTTGTTAAACCCTGCTCCACAGATCAGACTTTGATATCAAACCCACGTAAATAAACGCCTCAAAAAAACATCATTACGCCCAACATTACGAACTATGCTTCAAAAATGACCAAAACGCCCCTGGGGTATTTCCTGCAAAACAAACACCTTCAGGTCTTGTTAGTAGTTAGCAAATGCTCAGATGATATGATATGCGAAATGACCGACTAAATATGAGGGTAAAATTTGGGGTATTACAATATTCTAATTCAATTCCATCCATTCTTTCAATCTAAACACATTCCTCTGATCATAGTGAAGCTGTGCAGATCAATTTGAGAGCAAAACCATGGAGATTTGAGGAGTTGGCAATTGGATTTTCAAGGTTGCAAGTCATAATCGGTTTTGGAGATTGAAGCTTTCTTGGTCCAAAATTTTGCAAACAGTAGCAAGATCAGCATTCAAAGAGTGATTTTGGAGAGTTTGAAGGCTTGCAGTGAAGGTTTACTCCATTTGTTAATCAAGAAATACCAGGTTAGTAACTTTTCTTCTACACCATGATTTAGGCATAATTAGGTAGAATGGTTAGGTTAGAAAGGTTAGAGACCAAGAGGAGATGGATTCTGAGAAGTTTGAGAGTAATTGGTGAAGTTTCAGTTGGTGTCACCATTTTTGTTTGGACCAAGAACTCGAGTTATGGTGAGCTATAGAATGAATTAGATGTCAAGAATCAGTCAGTGTGAGTTGGTGATTAATCTGAGGTAGTTAATTGCAAGAATTGTTAAAGTTGATGATTGAGCATATCTTTGATCTTGGATCGGGTTTGGAGATTTAGGTTGATTCAATTAATTTTAAGACTATGGTTAGATTCAGCATGAAATTCTGGACAGATTAGGGTTTGGAATTTTGATTTTCCATGAAGAATTGATGAGGTTCGAGTTTGATGAAGATGGAGCTTGAAGCTCTGCATTTCCATGGCTTCACTAAGAACCCTAACTGAAGGTGGAAGACGAAGACATAGCCATTGGATCATAAGCTGACTCTTGAATGAGACTAAGATCTGAGGGCTGGGATTCAATTTCAGTTGAAGAGGGAATCTGAAGATGACCATGAAACGCATCGTTTCATTAAAAGGGATTTGGGCTCAGTTGCTATCCCCACCCCAATTCATGGCCCATTGGTTTTTGCACTATATTTTGTTGCTTTTTACACCGTATCCTTTTCTTTTTCTTTATGTTTTTTTATTGATTTTCTGATATAAATTGGGCCTAGCGCGCCTCGCTATCCCCACCCCCCATTTTGAGCCCATGCATAAAATGAACTGGATATACTTGCTATTCACACCAAACATTTCATATTTTAATTTCTTTTTCTCCATTTTTCATTAATCTTTGAAAAATCATAATAAATAGGAAATTAATGATTTTTGCATGGGGATTGTTTCTCCCATTTCATGATAATGTCTAGAAAATTATGAAACCAAAATATTTGCATTTCATGCATTTTTAGTATTTTTTGTATATTTTCTATTTTAATAGCCTTTTAATTCTTTTATGTTGATACATGGTTTTGTAGAATTTTGTTTAGCTAGTTCCCTTCATATTTTTAGGCCATTCTTTTTAGGATAGTTAGATTAGGACTTTATCTCCCCCTTGGATTTATTCCATAATTTTGTGATGAATTTTAGGTTATTTTTGCCTAGATGATTTTAGGTTGTGTAGAATTAGGTCAATCCTTAACATAGGTCCACAATAACACTAGAATTTTGGGTTTCTAGGTCAAGATAGACATTGGGGCATATAAGGGTATTACGGGTAGATATATAAGATCCCCTAGAAATTATATTAGGTTTTAATGTAGTGGTATACTATTTTTAGATGATTTTTGTAGTTGATGATTGTTTGTGTTGCCCTTGGGGACTTGTATTTTTGTTTGCTTTGCTTTGTGGGCTTGGAGAGCTTGGTATTGCTTTGAGGAGCCTTGAGGAGAATAGTAGGAGCATTGAGGAGCATTGAGGAGCTTGAGAGCTTGATCTTGTTTGTTTTGTTGATTGTTTTAGGGTTAGGGATTAGGAAGAGCTTAGACCTAGTTAACTTCTTTCTTAAACATGGATGGTATCCTTCACCTCCATTCCTCCCTATGATTCAAAGTCCTTCCATGGTATACACCTCTCTCATTGGGAGGGATAAGTGATGGTACCTAGGAAGTAGAACTTTTGAGGGGACCATTCCTTTGATGTTGAACCCTTATAGGTCACCTTTGGTGGTCAATAAGCAGTTTAACACCCTAGCTTATCCAGTTAAGTGATTTCCTCTGGTTTGAGTATCTTGAGAGATGTTGAGCTTGAGTTTGAAGATGAAGACTTCATTGAAGAGTATGGAGGAGGATGATTCCTTAAGCATTGCCATCCCAGCTGAAGCTTGAAGAGCAACAAGAGTAAGTTGATACTTGAAGACCCAATGAAGATCCAGTAAAGACTGAATAAGGAGCTAAGGCTTAAAAGACTGAAGGATGAAGTTGATACTTCTAAGTGATTGAAGATTACTCTAAGAAGCTGAAGCTTGCAAGAAGAGAAGACCAAGTTGAGACTGGTAAAGCAGGGAGAGCTTGAAAGCTTGAAGACTAAGTTGATAATTAGGAGGAGGATTCAACTGAGATTGATTCTGAAGAGTTGAAGCTTGAAGAACCAAGGAAGTTGATACTTACTTTGATACCTGGGGATCCTGAAGGAATCAAGTTGATACTTGTGGTTAATAGTGAAGCCTGAAGGTGGAACTGATCAAGGAGCTGAGGCTCAGAGAGAAGATAAGTTGAAACTTATGTTGAAGGGTTGAAACCTGGAAAAGCAAATTGATATTTGTCAAGAGTGATGGAAGTCTGAAGACTGAATTGCTGTTGGAAGAGCTGAAGCTTGAGGTTGAGAGAGGAGTTGATCTGCTTTCTTGCCTCTTTTTCTTTGTTGTATTGACATGTTTTGTTTGACTTGCTTGATGCATTAGAATAAGTCCATGACTAGACTAAGTAGAATCTAGGAGCATGATTGCACTAGAGGTTGAGTTGCTCCCTCTGCTTGTATTATTACTGTGTGGCTTTGCTTGTGGGTATTCGGTAGAGCCCAGCTCCCTTGCCCATGTGGTTTGTTTGCCTGATGGCATTTTATTTTATTTCTTCTGTATGATAGCATGTTGTTTATTTCAGTATGATTACTGTTATCCATTCTGGCTTGAGGTTGAGATGAGCTTGTGGAGGCTGAAGCCCCACACACATTTCCTCCCTTACTTGCATTGCATGCATTTCACTGTTTAAGCTGATGCTTTGTCTGTTTTGGTGTATCATTGACATGATCCCTTAGGACTCTCATTTCCTTTGATAAGGAATTAATGATAGAACTTTAGGTTGAAACCTATGCATGACAACTTCTAGGAGTTCCCTGTTCAAACCTCAACCATAGGATGAATCCTTGGCATGACAACAGTAGGACTTGATAGTCTCCCTCCTAGTTGGGTTTGTTCTCTTCTCATCTCAAAACAGTTTAAGATACAGTAATCATGAATGATTTCTTTCGTACGTTACGAGCCTTAAGCTATCTGAGAAAGGATTGTGGGAGAGTTGCTTTTCCACAATCTGGATGTTTAGTATGGTACCCTTTGGGTGACATGCGACGCATTCACTCTCAGGTCATAGTCTCTAGTGTGATTGAAATTGCAAACACAATAAAAAACACTTCTTTCGTAAAAGATAGGAAATAAAGCGTAGTGTCCCGAACTATGTAAGCTCTGATCTCTCATACCTGTTGAGAGTACGTAGGCACAATACTGATGTATTGGCGAGCCACCTTCCCCCATAACCCGTCGTAGGTCGAACTACGTTGACTCTGATTTCTCATTCTCTGATGAGAATACGTAGGCATAAAGCACGACGCTTGGCTGAGTCATTTTCCTTTTCTTTTTAAGCCAGCCTTGATAGGTAGATAGATAAAACCAACCCGTCCAAGTAAACACAACAAGCGTGGATCCCGTCGAGTACGACGGACGTGAGGGGTGCTAATACCTTCCCCTTGCGTAACCGACTCCCGAACCCAGACAACGGTTGCGACGACCTTGTCTTACCCCTTTTTTTTCGTTAGGTTTTTCCGATCGTTTCCTTTCCCGCTCCGAGGGATAAATAACGAAAGGTGGCGACTCTTCTGTTGTGCCGGCACCTTATTTTCGCGTAAGCGACAACGGGCTAATGGGAATGGCAACAATGACCATAATTCTGCGCATGTTGAAACTATTCCGGAGGATGGGCCCCCTACGCCCGTGGTCCCACCTGTGATGACCCCACCTGTGACAGTTGTGAACAATGACGCTGGCGCTGGCAACGCAGGGAATGGAAATGAGACTGTTGTTAACAATGTTGGATTTGGGGACGCCAACCAAGGCGGTGGTAACAACAATGGCGGTAATGGTTTCGACAATAATGGTTTCGGCTATAATGATCAGGGATTTGATTACGTCAATCAGGACGGTAAATTCGGCTTCAACACTCAGGGTTTCGGTTATGATGGTTTTGGCAACGCTAACCAGGGGTATGGTGGATTGGGTAATATGAATGGTGCTGGGGCAATTCCTGTCAACACTGGGTTTGGACCTGTTAGAGTCAACTAGGGCTTCGGTAACGGGGGACGAGGTCCCATGATCAATCAGTATGGGTTTGGTCGCAACATTGGTTACGACGGATACGGAAATGGAAATGTAAATCCGGGCGAAGACTGCCAGGAGGGCGCCTTTTCTGGAAGAGGCATGGGATTTGAAGGACCTGTTGATCCTGTGCAGAGGATCAAGATGCTTGAGGAACAGATGAAGGGGGTAGTGAATCAGAACTCCACCGGTTTGGATATGACTACAATGGGCTTGGTACCAGGGATGAGGGTGCCGTTGAAATTCAAGGCTCCCACGTTTAACAAGAACAAGGGGGACACCTGCCCTAAAGTCCATGTCCACTCCTATTACAGAAGGATGTCCGCGTATTCAGATGACGAAAGGATGCTCATGCACTTCTTTCAGGACAGCTTATCAGGACCTTCGCTTGAATGGTATATGGGGTTGTAGCCCACACAAATTAAAACCTGGAAGCAACTGGCTGATGCTTTCGTGACCCATTACAAATACAACAGCGATTTGGCGCCGAACCGGGTCCAATTGCAGGGTTTGTCACAGAAGAACGGTGAAAGATTTAAAGAGTATGCGCAAAGGTGGCGCGATATGGCAGCGAGGGTGCACCCTCCTTTAATAGAAAGGGAGATGAATGATATGTTCATTGGGACATTTACGGGGGTGTTCAACGAAAAATTGTTTAGTGTGTCATTAAGCAGTTCTCAGATCTGATTCTTATGGGGGAGATGATTGAAAATGGGATTAAAGTTGGAAGGTTCCAAGCCGGTGAGTCTACTTCAGCAGGAGGTGCCAGAAAAGCATTTGGTGGTAGACGACAAGGTGATTCTAGTGCCGTGTTTGGTGGCAGGGGCAGGGGCAGAGGAAGACATCAGTATGTTCAGCCGCAGCAGATAGCTAGTGTCTCGATCCCGCTTCCTCAACAGAGACAGCCACAACAACAACCACAGCAACAGCAAGGACAGAATCCTGGTCATAGAAGGGTACAAAATGCGAGACCGAAAAGAGTTTTCGACGCACCTCCTTCCACGTATGCAGAACTCCTCTAGACTCTGCTAGGTTTGAACTTGGTCGAAAAGAGGACTTTGGCACCGCCTACTGGGGAAGTACTCCCTTACGGATATGATGCCAACAAGCATTGCGAGTTTCATTTCGGGGCACCCAGGCATGATATAGAAGCTTCTCAGGCATTTAAACATAAAGTTCAGGATTTATTGGATAGCAAAGCTATTAACTTTGGACAGGCGGGTCCAAATATAGTACAGCAGCCTATGCCCAATCATGGGGCAAAAACCATTTCGACTGAGGAGAATCTGAATCTAGTGACGGATGTCAAGGAGATGAAGACACCGTTGGTGAGATTAAAAGCAGGTTGTTAAAAGGGGGTGTATTCCCGGGTTGTGATAAATTTTGCTTGGATTGTTGGATACAGCCCGAGGGTTGTAATGAGCTGAGGCAAGGCATTCAGGCTATGATGGATAAGGGTACTTTGCAATTCGATAGAACCAAGGTCAAAAAGCCTGTAGAGGCGTTGTGTGATGAGCTGAACGATGTTGCTACGGTGACGATTCCAAGGAAAACAATAACGATAACGGTACCCGCCAGGCGGCCGACGATCACTATTACCAAAGCATGGCCAGTCCCTTTTGAAAGTACCAAAGCAGTGCCATGGACTTACGGGTTGGAGGTATATTGCGATGGTAAGAAAATTGAAGTCAATAGACAACCAGCTGGGGTTGTAGACAATGTTGCCGGAGGGGGTATGACCAGAAGTGGGAGAATCTTCACGTCACCCGAGGTAGAGGCGGAAAGAGTAACCAAGGGTAAAGCCAAGGCAACTGAGGGTGGTCCTTCTCAGTCGAATGAAAAGGAAACCTCACTGAAGGATGTGGAGGAGTTTATGAGGCTCATTCGTAAAAGTGATTACAAGATCGTTGAGCACCTCCAGCAAACGCCGTCAAAACTTTTCATCCTATCATTGTTGTTATGTTCCGAGGCCCATCGGAACGCTTTGCTGAAGATTCTAGGCACGTCGTTCGTTCCTCAAGAAGTTTATGTTAATCAATTAGAAGGGGTGATGGCGCATGTCAATGCGGGGCACAGTTTGGGCTTCACAGACTTCGATTTGACTCCAAGAGGGCGAGAGCACAATATGGCATTGCATGTGTCAGTCGAATGCCGGGGCACGGTCATGTCCCATGTCTTAGTAGACACTGGATCTTCCCTGAATGTGCTACCGAAGAAAGCCATGATGAAGTTGGATATCAGGGGGATTATCTGCATGCCCACTGACTTAGTGGTGAGGGCGTTTGATGGAATGAGGAGGTCGGTTTTCGGATCAATAACATTACCGTTGCAGGTGGGGCCTGAAATATTTGAAACTGAATTCTATATAATGGACATCCAGCCAGCGTATAGTTGTCTTCTTGGGCGCCCATGGATTCATGTTGTCGGGGCAGTCACATCCACGTTGCACCAAAAGCTGAAGTATATGGTGGGGGATAGTGTCGCCACTGTTTGTGGAGAGGAAGATATTCTGGTTAGCCATTTGTCTTCATTCAAATACGTGGAAGTCGACGGCGAGATACATGAAACACCCTGTCAAGCCTTTGAGGGGTTGCGAATTATGGACAAAGCTCCAGTGCCAAGCAAAGTATCAGATGTGGCGGTGTCATCTTACAAAGAGGCTCAGGCTCTAGTGCAGGCAGGCAAAGCCAAAGGATGGGGTCAGGTGTTGGAGATTCCCGTGAAGAATGACCGGTTCGGGCTTGGATATCATCCTTCGTCATTAGCATCCTCTCCAGGAGCGCCCAAGTTCAGAGGGCCGATAACCATCACACCAAGACGGGTGAGCTTCGAGACTATCAATGCTGTTTCCGATTCTGAAGAAGGAGATAGCGACTGTGATATGGACGCGTGGATCAAGCCAAGCGTGCCAGGACAAAGTCTCTGCAATTGGTCTATCCGGGAAACTGTTCCTGTGACAACTAAACAGTAATGATTTGTTTTCTTAATTGTTGAATATTCCTGTGTCCTACACGGGGCATAGTGATTTTGCTTAGGGCCATTTGGTTATGTACATTACATTGTTTAATCATGAAATAAAGGCGTTTTTCATATACAAATGTTGTGATCCCTGTTTTTCCTGTTTTTATCTTTTACAATAAAATGGCAACGTGGTTATTTGCTTTGTATGCGTTTTGAAGCATTTAACCATTTCCTTTGCAGGATTACTATTTCAGATGACATCTATGAAACGCCTATGACTCACTTCGACTTCGAGCACCTGGTATTTCAGGCTGAGGAAGAGATTGTTGAAGATGGAGACATACCAGAGGACTTGACCTGGTTATTGAAACAAGAAGAAAGAATCATTCTGCCTCATGAGGAAGTCATTGAGATTATCAATTTGGGGTCGGAAGAGGTTGAGAAAAACATCCGTATAGGGGCTGCGCTGCAGAGCGACATCAAGCAAAGGTTGGTTGAGATGCTCAAAGAGTACAATGATATTTTTGCTTGGTCGTACGAGGATATGCCGGGGTTGGATACGGATATGGTTGTTCACCGTCTGCCGCTGCGAGAGGAATGTCCTCCTATTAAGCAGAAACTTCGAAGAACTAGACCGGACATGGCTGTGAAGATCAAGGAGGAAGTTCAAAAATAGTGGGATGCTGGTTTCCTAGCTGTTACAAAATATCCCTCATGGGTCGCTAATATTGTGCCAGTGCCAAAGAAAGACGGTAAAGTGTGAATGTGTGTAGACTACCGTGATTTGAATAGGGCGAGCCCGAAAGATGACTTTCAATTTCCTCACATCGATGTGCTGGTTGATAACACTGCTCAATTCTCCGTATTCTCCTTCATGGATGGCTTCTCGGGATATAACCAGATCAAAATGGCGCCAGAAGACATGGAGAAGACTACCTTCATTACTCCCTGGGGAACATTTTGTTACAAAGTGATGCCCTTCGGATTGAAGAACGCTGGGGCAACATATCAACGTGCTATGATGACTCTCTTTCATGACATGATGCATAAAGAGATCGAGGTTTATGTTGATGATATGATTGCCAAATCCCAGTCGGAGGAGGAGCATTTGGTTAATCTGCTGAAATTGTTCAAGAGGCTTAGGAAGTTCAGGTTGAGATTGAACCCTAACAAGTGCACCTTCGGGGTGATCGGGTAAACTGCTGGGGTTTATTGTGAGCGAAAAGGGAATAGAGGTTGATCCTACGAAGATAAAAGCAATACAAGAAATGTCGACGCCTAAAACAGAAAAAAAAGTGCGGGGATTTTTAGGGAGGTTGAATTACATCGCCCGGTTCATCTCTCACTTAACTGCGACATGCGAGCCGTTATTCAAGTTGTTAAAAAAAGACCAGGTTGTGACCTGGAATGAAAATTGACAAAAGGCGTTCGACAAGATAAAAGAATACTTGCAGGAACCTCCTGTTTTGATACCCCCAGTGGCCGGGAGACCTTTGATTATGTATTTGACGGTTCTTGAGGAAAGTATGGGTTGTGTTCTCGGTCAGCACGACGAGACAGGACGTAAAGAGCATGCGATCTACTATTTGAGTAAGAAGTTTACCGACTGTGAGTCCAGATACTCAATGCTCGAGAAGACGTGTTGCGCGCTGGCCTGGGCCGCCAAACGTTTGAGGCAATACATGCTAAATCATACAACCCTGCTAATTTCAAAGATGGATCCAATCAAATACGTGTTTGAGAAGAAAGCACTCTCCGGAAGAATTTCCCGATGGCAGATGGTGTTAACCGAATATGATATTCAATATGTCTCGCAAAAGGCTATTAAAGGTAGCATCTTGTCAGAGTACCTTGCGGAGCAGCCTGTTGAGGACTACCAATCAATGAGGTTTGATTTTCCTGACGAGGATATCATGTACCTGAAGATGAAAGATTATGAAGAACCGTTGCCGGACGAAGGACCAGAGTTGGGTTCCAAGTGGCAGTTGATATTTGACGGAGCTGTAAATTCCTATGGTAGCGGAATAGGTGCAATTATTACTACTCCTCAGGGGTCGCACATTCCCTTTACTGCCCGATTGACCTTTCCTATTACCAATAATGAGGCTGAATACGAGGCTTGCATCATGGGTCTGGAAGAAGCCATTGATTTGCGAATCAAACATCTGGATGTATACGGAGACTCAGCTCTAGTGGTGAATCAGATTAAAGGAGAATGGGAGACACGTCAACCTAATTTGATACCATATATGAATTATGCAAGGAGATTGTTGCCTTTCTTTGACAAGGTGGAATTGCATCATGTGCCGCGAGCAGAAAATCAAATGGGTGACGCCTTGGCGACACTGTCTTCAATGTATAAAGTTAACTTCTGGAACGAGGCTCCCCGGATTGTTATCTCTCGACTTGATAGGCCTGCCTTCATATTTTCCATCGACGAGGCTCCCGATGGTCAACCCTGGTACTTTGATATCCAGAATTTCCTGAAGAACAAGGAGTATCCGGCTGGGGCATCCAGTCGAGATCAGAAGACTCTCAGGAGATTGGCTGGAAATTTCTATTTGAACCCGGACAGTGTCCTGTACAAAAGAAACCACGACTTGGTGTTGCTACGTTGTGTAGACGAGAAAGAGGCGAAGTTTCTCATGGAAGATATCCATGAGGGTACGTTTGGTACACATGCTGGTGGGCATGCTATGACGAGAAAACTGCTGCGGGCAGGTTATTACTGGCTAACTATGGAAACAGACTGTTTCAAGTTTGCAAAGAGGTGTCATAAATGCCAGATTTATGCGGACAAGGTCCATGTACCCCCAAGTCCTCTAAATGTGATGTCGTCACCGTGGCCATTCTCGATGTGAGGAATTGATATGATTGGCAAGATCGAGCCTACGACATCAAACGGACACCGATTCATCTTGGTGGCAATTGATTACTTCACCAAGTGGGTGGAAGCAGCATCATATGCCAATGTCACCAAACAAGTGGTCGCCAAATTTATCAAACGAGATATTATCTGCAGATATGGAATCCCTGAGCGGATTATCATCGACAACGGTTCGAACTTGAATAACAAGATGATGAAAGAGCTGTGCCAGAATTTTAAGATTGAACATCACAACTCTTCTCCTTACCGACCCAAGATGAATGGCGCTGTCGAAGCGGCCAACAAGAACATAAAGAAGATTGTTCAGAAGATGGTTGTGACATATAAGGACTGGCACGAGATGTTACCTTTCGCTTTGCACGGTTATCGTACGATGGTACGCACATCAACCGGGGCAACCCCTTTTCATTGGTATACGGAATGGAGGCAGTGTTGTCGCTGGAGGTTGAGATTCCTTCCTTGAGGGTTTTACGAGATGTCCAACTTGACGAGGCAGAATGGGTTAAAGATAGACTGAATCAGCTCAGTTTAATGGATGAAAAGAGGCTAGCTCCTCTCGCATACGGTCGGTTGTATCAGAGCCGGATGAAGAAAGCATACGATAAGAAGATACACCCTCGAAGCTTTTAGACGGGCGACCTTGTGCTAAAGAGGATTCTCCCGCCACAAACAGACCACAGGGGCAAGTGGACCCCTAATTACGAAGGGCCCTACATTGTTAGAAAAGTCTTCTCTGGAGGAGCCTTTCTACTATCTACCATGGATGGTGAAGACTTTACGTCGCCTGTGAATTCGGACGCAGTTAAAAAATACTTTGCTTGAAAGTGACCCGCTGGACAGTAAAAAGAAAGTCCAGGCAAAAATGGGGCATCCCGGCGAACCATAAAAAATTAATAAAAGGTTCGGGAAAAAGTTAGGGATAAAATTGAAAAGATGTACACCCGCGAAGTCGAAAACCTGAAAAGGCGACTTCGGCAAAAAAGGGTATCCCAGTGAATTGAAAACCTGCAAAGGGCGATTCAGGCAAAAGTTAGGGATTGAAAAAGCAAATGACTACGGTCCGAGTCTGATACTGCATCACTTAGTGGTTTGGGAATACCTGAGGGTTCGTCTATCAGATACAATCTCTTCCGAAAATTGAATACCGGGAAAGTGCCAGAGTCAGGCGAGTCATAGGAGGATCAGCTCACGATGTTTGTCTGCACCACGTTGCCGACATGTGTACAAATTCAAGTTGTATTTGTATTTTTTATGCTTTATGTGCATATATGTATGTGTGTGTACGTAACTTCCTCTTTTCAGGAGTTGCATCCGATGTACAAAACTTTGCCTATTCAGAGGCTTGTTGTTAATAAAACATGTTATTCAGTATTTGATGATTGTGCTTTAATGTTTTGTATGTGGAAAACGCCAATGTTCCGATGAACTTGCATGTGCATAACTTTACTGGCCCTTACCAATGATTGCTAAAACTTCGAATTGACTGACGTAATGTCACAGACACTAACCCGAATAGATTTGGTTGTATAGATTTTTCTTGTCTCGTTTGTGTTTTGCAGGGTTCTCCCCTTTGAAGCAAACGATCAGAAAATTGTGGCCCCAGCCGGAGGCTCGTGGTGAAAGACTTGATTGGGTGCGACGCTAATCCCCACGCAGGTCGCATCTCATCCCCAGAGGGTGAAATGATGTCATCCCTGACCGAAGAGGGATCACTCTCCCCAGCTAGTCGCAGCTTACCCCCCACAGGGTATCCCCAGCAACAAAGAATCAGTGTCTCATGCAGAGTTTATACTCCCCAAAAAGTCGAAGATGTGCGCATTCAATCCCCAGCAAGGAGGATTTCCATGGCGCATAACCAAGATAGTAAGTTCAGAAAGGAGTGTCCCCACCGAAGATGGTTTTCTTTCTCCCCGCAAATCGTCATGCCTTCGTCAGGATGATTATCCCTAGCGGAGTGGTAGTTCCGAGTTCGTAAACTGTACCCAGATAGTTGTCTCCCATAAGGGTTGCTTCTCCCCCAGTTGAGTTAGTTCACCAGCAGGGTGTTATTCTTTCCTCCCAGTGGAAATCGATGTGTAATCTCTCCCCGACAGAGTTGGTTGTGTCTCCGGCATTTATTTTGCCAGAATATTTCGCGATATCTGTTCATCCCCAACAGGGTGGTATTTGTCTCCAACGGCCGTGTTGAAGCAAGCTTATCAGAGCTCCCCAGCAGCCTGAACCTACATTTGCATTTGCATACATTATCATAATTGAATCTACCCAAAACGCGTAGCATTTCCATGCCGTATGGAGCATTACGCCATTGCCAAACATACGCATTTTGAAACATAAATCAGGTTGGTTAACCTTTTGGTTTTTCAGGTGTGTTTCTCAACAGAAGTATGGGGTTCTATCTCAGATCTATTACCAGATGATCGAGGTCTCGCCGTGAGACATATGGTGACATAGTTCTTGTTGTCATTCCCCACAGAATTACCGGTTGAAGTTTCTCTTATCCGACCAGCGGAGTGTTTTTCTTCAGGTTTGCTGTTGCGGCAGCATTTCAGGGTTTCATAAATCAAAATTCAGAAGTGGTCACTTGTTGTCGAAACGGGTGTCGGACAGTTATTTTCGGGAAAATCCCTAGTGGAGTTAGCTACTACCGCGAACAGGCTAGGAAGCTATATCCAAGGTTATATTTTCCCGTATGAAGCAGGCGGAAGAACTTTCCTGTAAGTATCAGGCAGATGTGTTATATTTTCCCGTATGAAGCAGACGAAAGAACTTTCTTGTATGTATCAGGCAGATGAGTTATATTTTCCCGTATGAAGCAGGCAGAAGAACTTTCCTGTAAGTATCAGGCAGATGTGTTATATTTTCCCGTATGAATCAAGCGGAAGAACTTTCCTGTAAGTATCAGGAAGATGTGTTATATTTTCCCGTATGAAGCAGACGGAAGAACTTTCTTGTATGTATCAGGCAGATGAGTTATATTTTCCCGTAAGAATCAGGCGGATGAACATTCCTGTATGTATCAGGCAGATGTGTTATGTTTTCCCGTATGAAACAGGCGGACGAACTTTCCTGTAAGTATCAGGAAGATGAGTTGTCTTTTCCCGTATGAAGCAGGCGGATAAACTTTCCTGTAAGTATCAGGCAGATGTGTTACAATTGTCTTTTCCCGTAAGAACCAGGCGGAAGAACTTTCTTGTATGTATCAGGGAGATGTGTTATATTTGCCCGTAAGAATCAGGCGGATGAACCCTTTTCCCGTAAGAATCAGGCGGATGAACTTTCCTGTATGTATCAGGCAGATGTGTTATGTTTTCTCGTAAGAATCAGGCGGATGAACTTTCCTGTATGTATCAGGCAGATGTGTTGTATTTTCCCGTATGAATCAGGCGGATGAACTTTCCTGTAAGTATCAGGCAGATGAGTTGTATTTTCCCGTATGAAACAGGCGGACAAACTTTCCTGTATGTATCAGGCAGATGTGTTATGTTTTCCCGTAAGAATTAGGCGGATGAACTTTCCTGTATGTATCAGGCAGATGTGTTATGTTTTCCAGTATAAAACAGGCGGACGAACTTTCCTGTAAGTATCAGGCAGATGAGTTGTCTTTTCCCGTATGAAGCAGGAGGAAGAACTTTCCTGTATGAATCAGGCAGATGTGCTTTCCGGTATGAGTCTGAAAAATGGAGTTTCCCGTATGAAGCATGCGGATGAATTTTCCGGTATCCAGATAGATGATGATCCAATGGTAGACAGGGTATGTGAGTTGGGTCCTGATATTGGACAAAAGTATTTTCCCCAAGGAAGTCGCTGTGATTTCCTCGTATTACTGTCCCCAGTAGAGTCTTCTTCAGAGTCGTTTGTGGGCTGGGCCAACGAAGGTAGCTACTGCAAATGTAGGCAGAGAAACAGTATTCGGATGGTTTTTCCCGTATGAAGCAGGCGGATGAACGTTCCGACAGAATTGGTTCCCCAGCGAGGTCGTCAGAATTTCTCTGTGTTGACAGAATGTGGACAAAGTTCTATCCCCGCAATGATAGAATCTTTTATAGGCTGATGAAAATAATCCCCAACACGGTCGCTAATTGATCAGTTTGTTGCCGTAACAACCAGATCCAATCAGCGGATGGTGTTGTCCAAACAGTTGGTGCAGTTTATTTCTGCGGTTGGCAAATTTCCGGGTTCTTAGTATTCAACCGTCTCGTACCTCGATTGTTTGAAGGCTGTTCGCTCTTCACCCAGTCGGGTCCAAGCCGCTTGAATAGGGGCAGTTGTTGCACCCCAAAATTTGACCAACCGGTTCCCATATCTGGTTTATGTTTCGATGCATTTTGCATTTGCATTTGTATACTGCATGCAGTGCATTTTTCTCAGTCAGATTGATTTTATCGGGATTACAGCCCCTGGAGTTTCAGGCAGTTCAGGCCGGTTTGAATAAGTGTCTTTTGAGAATTGGTGCTCGTTCCCTGTGTTTTCAGGCCATCTCGGTGCCCGGTTTGAATAATTTTTTTCCCTTTTATTTTCTAGATTTTTAATGCAGTTTAATAGGTTTTTAATAGATTTACTTGTTTTTTAGATATTAAATAGGTTAATATTTTTTAATAGAATTAAATAGGTTTTTCTAGATTTTTTTTAAATAGATATTCTCTTTTTTTAAAATAGTTTTAATAGATTTTTAGCCTATTAGATATTAGTTTTTTATTATTAAATAGAATAGTTTAATATAGATTTTAAATAGTCCTTTTAGATTTTTTTTTAATAGTTTTTTGATATGGTTTAAAAAAAAGAGGGAGGGTATAATAATGTGAGATCTTAGTTTTAATAAATAGTGGTAAGATTTTTGATATAGAATTTAATAGGTTTATTATTTTTTCTAGATTTTAATAGATTTTTTAATGGATTTTATAGATTTAATTGGAATTTTAAATAGATTTCTAGATATTAAATAAATATTTTTCTGTTTTTTAATAGGTTAATTAGAAGTTTGATTAGGGTTTTTTTTCAATTAATTTCGTTTAGTTTTAATTAGGGTTTAATTAGGTAGGTCATTAATAGAGTGATTAGTTTAATGTAGAGTTAATCAAATCATTAGCATTTAATTAAGTCTTAATCAGAGTCTTAGTCATTAAGTGGGCCATTATCCAGTCAGAATTCAGTCAAAAGCCCAGTCAGAGAGAGTCCAAAAGTGCCACTTGTCATATAAATATTCATGCCACGCGTGTGTTCTCTTCTTCAGCCACTTCATCAATTTTCTGCCAACTCACAGATCCCACTATCCCTCTCCCTTCCACGCGTCTCTCTCTCCCTCTTTCTCAGTGCCACGCGTCCCTCTCTGAACCCACCACCACCACCCCTCATTGCATGCTAGCCACGTAACTCCCCGCCGTTCCCCTTCGCCGTCGGCCATGCATCCGCCGTCCCCAACGCCCTAACAGTCGACGGAACTTCTAACTGTCGCCGGAATCGGTAATTCACCGAAAACTGCAAATTTTGCCCAGAATTTCGCTGATCTTCATTGTTCTTCATCTACATCCTCCATCAATCTCTCACCGGAGATTCAAGACCTCGCCGGAGAATTCATCGTAACCACCATGTTTTTTCCAGAAAACCTTCAACGAGCAAGAACTCATCCAGTCTTCATCTGCTTCTCTTCAAAGACCTTGCCGGAGAATTCATCGGAACCACCGTGTTTTTTCCAGAAAACCTTCAACGAGCACGAACATTCATCGTCTTCATCTCTAGATTTCCTCCAAATTTTCCAGAAACATCAAGAACCTCATCAATCTGCAAGCGTCTTCGCCAAGAACATTCATCAAGATCGCTCCAGATTTCAGTTCTCTTTAAGATCTTCACAGATCCTCGCACATTCAACAGAGATCTTCAACGACGATCGTTCAACTCATCAAATCGTCAGACCTTCATCTTGAACTTCGTTAGCTTCAACGATCTTCAAGTGTCCTCCAAGCCATTTCCAAAAATCTACATCTTCACAACGTCTCCAGGTTTTTTTTCTTCTTCGCTCTGAACTTGTTAATCTTCGTAGTTTGTTTGTTAGCTGAAGAGTTAGGTTAGGCAATCACGTTTTGAACCGAGTTCTTGAGTGGTAGTTGGTGATAGCGTTGGATTTCTGATGAACAATGTTATAGAATGGATTTAGAACGAGGGTTGTTAAATGATTTTGTGTGAGAGAGTTGGTTTCAGTGAGAGAGAGGTTGGAGAGAGCATAGAAGCGCCGCTTAGGGTTTGGGGAAGGACGATGAACAGTGGAGAAAGGAATGGGAGATAGAATTAGGGTTTCGTTGTTAAGGCTGAGATTGGATTGGATCCGGGCCTTAGGCCCACGATGTTTTGCTAATCATATCCCCTGATTTCCCATGACACCCCTCTCCCCATGTGTTTTTTCGTTTTGGGCCATAGGCCAGAATTGCTAACCGTACCCCCTAGCTGGAGGCCCAGTGGAAATCCAAGGCGAAGTATTGCTATTCGCCACGCTTTTTTCCTTTTTTCCTTGTTTTTTTTCTATTTTATTTTTCTAATTTGGGTGGGCTTAGCGCGCCTGATATTGGCACCCCCCCTGAGCCCAATTCATTTTTGAACTGCAGGAATTGCTATTCACCACACCTGTTTCTTTTTTTTTTTTTATTGATTTTCCTTTATATTTCATGTTTGCATATAGGTTAGTAAATAATTCACGATAAATTGAAAAATGATCATTTTAGGATGGGATTTTTTTCCCTAGTTTCCTTAGGACCTCTAGAAAATTTTGAAATAATAAAAATATTAATTTCATGCATTTTATATTTTTGGCATATTTTCCAATATTATTGCTTTTATTTTGCATTTGTTTAGTACTTAATTTTTCTAAATTTAGTATGAGAGATTGGTGCATGATTTTTGATTGATTCTTGTGAGGTTGATTAGATTAGGGAAGCATGTACCGTTAGGAATTTTGTCATATTTTTGTGACTAAAACTTAGATTAATTTGAGAGATAGATAGGAGAGGTATCAAAATTAGGGTTTCACAACAATTAGGTGCAGTTTAGGGAATAGTTTTGGGGATTTAAAATTGATTTAGGTCTTGGGGTTTATATGGGTTATAGGGTATATAGTTAAGCTCCCTTAGAAATTTAATTAGGATTTTATAGTGAGTTTTACTATTTTTACTTGATTTTTGCAATTTGGTTGATATTGGTGTGTTTCCCACTTGGGATGTTGCTTTGTTTGTTGGGATTTGGGCATTTCAATTGGGCTTGGGGCTTGGATTTTGCTTGTTGGAGTTAATGAAGACCTTGGATAATGATTTAAGACCAGGGATAGAGCTTGACGCATGAAGGTTCTTCTCCTTGAAGGTGTATTTTGAAGACTTAGGAGATAGGAGAAATAGGGAGAACCTTAGATTAGAATGATTTCTTCTTACAAACATAGAAAGCATCTTGTGCTTCTATTCCTCCCTATGACAAAAAGTCCTTCTAAGATGTTCACATCCCTCCTTTGGAGGGATAAGTGGCTTATTCTGGAAGTAGAACTTTGAGGGAATCTTTCCCTTATAATGTTAAACACTTATAGGCTTCCTTTGGTTGTCAATAAGCTGTTTAACATTTCAACTTAATCTGTTAAGTGATTCTCTCCTGTGAATGCTTGCCTTGAAGATATAGGTCCATTGAAGATAAGGAGCTCATTTAAGATTGGTGAAAATAAAGCTTGTGCCTATCAAGGCTGGATATCTGTTGGAATTAGGGTTTTGCTGCTGTTTGAAGCTGTTTATTTGTTGGGGTTCATTGCTTGCCAGAACTGGGGTACTTTTGAAGACAGGAGCTTATCTAAATCTTGGGGATCATTGAAGGGTGAAGGTGGGATCTTGCTTGAAGTGGTTGTTGTTAACTGTTTGCTGTCAATCAATTGTAGCTGTCAGAGCTGGTGCTGTTTGAACTACTTACTGTAGGAGCTGGTGTTGTTCTCAAAGCTGGTGTTGGATTTTATTTCTTTTTTTGTATTGTTTGTTGGCTTGTTCAGCTTGACCCTTAGGTTTGAAGTGAAGCTGTTTCACTTTGCCTATTGTTTTCCCAGGTTCGAGGTTGAGTGAGACTCCCTTGCCTCGCTTGTATTACTGCATCTCATGCATTTTACTGTTTACTGTATATAAGCTGTTTCTTTTCTGTTTATCCCCTAGGATCTCTGTTTTTCTCTGTGCAAGAGAGAAATATGACAGACATTAGGTGTTAACCCATGCATGATAAAATTAGGGTAGTTTTGATTCCCATTTTCAACCATAGGATTTTAGAGCGTCGTTTCTCTTCTTATCTCAAAACAACTCAAAAACACAGTAATAAGGTTAATCGATGTCGTACGCTACGAGCCTTAAGCTATTTCGGCTGGAGAGTTTCTTTCCAGTAGTCTGACTGCTTAGTATGGTACCCTTTGGGTGACACACGACGTGGCCACTCTCAAGTCATAGTCTCTAGTGCGTCAGAGATTGCAAACATCAATAAAAAAACAGTTCTTGCGTAAAAGACTGAAAACCAATCAAAACGTCATTTTGTCCGCTTGGACCCGTAATCAGAGGAAAACCTTTTCAGAAGGATCTAAAAACCAGTCAGACAAATCTGTGTCTTTCGTGGCCCGAACTACGTTTGCTCTGATCTTTCATGCTGTATGAAAGTACGTAGGCATAGGATGCCGTATCCTAGCGAGCAATCTTCCCCTCCTTTCCCGTAGGTAAGCGAACTACGTTGACTCTGATTTCTTGTTCCGGACGGGAATACGTAGGCATAAAGTGCGATACTTTGCCGAGTCATTTTATTTTCTTTTAACCCCATACCTTTAGCGCAGATAGAATAACAATCCGTACTAGAAAACAAGCGTGGATCCCGATGAGTACGACGGACGTGAGGGGTGCTAATACCTTCCCCTTGCATAATCGACTCCCGAATCCAGGATTTGGTTGCGATGACCATTCCTTTCCCGTCTTTGCGTTAGGTTTACTTCGAGTGTTTCTTTTCCCTCCTTTGGGATAAATAATGCATGGTGGCGACTCTTCTGATTAGCCGGCGCCGATTTTCGCAGTAGCGACAACAATCTCCGTCAACACAGGTGAACTCTCCGTCAACACGGGTCAAAATAGGTAAAACCTCTGTTAACATGGGTAAACAACTTCGTCCATACGGGTAACAACCCCGTCAATACGGGTAACGTCTCCGTCAACACTGGTGAAAATCTCTGTCAACACAGGTAAGGATCTCTGTCAACACGGGTGAAAATCTCCGTCAACACGGGTAAGGATCTCCGTCAACACGGGTGAAAATCTCTGTCAACACGGGTAAGGATCTCTGTCAACACGGGTGAAAATCTCTGTCAACACGGGTAAGGATCTCCGTCAACACGGGTGAAAATCTCCGTCAACACGGGTAAGGATCTCCGTCAAGACGGGTAAAAATCTCCGTCAACACGGGTAAGGATCTCCGTCAACACGGGTCACAATAGGTAAAATCTCCGTCAACACGGGTAAGGATCTTCGTCAACACGGGTAAACTCTCCGTCAACACGGGTAAACAACCTCTGTCAACACAGGTAACATCTCCGTCAACATGGGTCAAAATAGGATAAAATCTTCGTCAACACGGGTAGACAACTTCGAAGGTTTATTCCACGAGATTCTTTAACACTGACGCCACAGCAATCTGAGGAAAACTCTACTGGGGAAACTCGGACGTCAACTGCCAGGTACTTACTTTGACAGCAAGTAACGACTTCAAAGGTCTAATCTGAAATCCTTTAACGCTGACGTAACAGCGATCTGAGGGAAACTCCGCTGGGGAAGAAGAGAAACTTAATCAAGCAACTCTGATGAGGGCACACATGATAGGACGAACGTTATCATCACATATCTCATGTCAAGAATTTGAATATCCGACAACCATCCTGAACAAGAATTCAACTCTCCTGCAGGGAAGAGCACCTGAAAAAAAGAGGTAACCAACCTGGCTTATGTTTCAAAATGCATATGTTCGAAAATGGCGTAATGCTCCATATGGCATGGAAATGCTACGCGTTTGGGTAAATGCAAATATGATGCAGATATGATGATATATGCAAGATGCAAATGCAGGCTCGGGCTGCCGGAGAAAAGCTGGATACGGAACCGTTTCAGCAAAATAAATGCTGAAGACAAAGCCAACTCCGCTGGAGATAACCGAGTATCATAGAATTATCTCAGCAAAATAAATGCTGGGAGGGTGAACCGACCCCGCTGGGGGGAGCAACAATCCTGCTGGAGTTAGCTCAACATATCTGGAGTTACGAACTCTGTAGAGGATGATCAACCCATTGGAGGAAAGAAACTTGCTGGAGAACAGAAAGAACAATCCTGCGCGGGGATGAACTTTTCAAACCATGGACCACCTGGTGGTACCCTGTGAGGACTTCCTTGGGGATTAAATGTGCACACGTAATCGCTTGTTGGGGATGCATACTACTGCCTGATCGCTTGCTAACTCGCATCCAATTCTTCTGGGGATAAAGAATGTGACTTCCACCTGCTGGGGAGGAATGAAATCCCCTAGAGCCTGATCCTACGTTAAGGGACTCTGGCTGGGGAAACAACATCCCTTGGCTTTTTGCTGTGAAGGTACCGACCCTGCAAAATATGAGCAATAACAAGATATCCTATACAAAAGGAAATATACAGGTTAATAGCCCTGACAACTGCTCAGTCAATTCAAAGTTTTAACAATTATTGGCCGAGGCCTGCAAGTTTATGCACGTGCAAATTTATCAAAAACATTGGCGTTCTCCACAAACAAAACAGTAAAGTTAAAACAAGAAACAAACATCAAATACTGAATAGTATGCGTTTATTGATAACGGGCCTGTAAATAGGCAAAGTTTGTACAATGGATGCAACTCCTGAAAAGAGGAAGCTACAAAATAAATACAAATATATACAGAGGTACAAAGAAATTTGTATACATGTCGGCAACGTGGTACAGACAAACACCATGAGCTGATCCTCCTATGACTCGCCTGACTTCGACGCTTTCCCGATACTCCGTCTCCTAAAGAGATTGACTTGGATAACCGACCCTCAGGTACTCCTAAACCACCAAGCAATGCAGTATCAAACTCGGACCGCCGTCATTTGCTTTTTCAATCCCTAACTTTTGCCTGAACCGCCCTTTGCGGGTTTTCGATTCACCGGGATACCCTTTTTTGCCGAAGTCGCCTTTTCAGGTTTTCGACTTCGCGGGTGTACATTTTTTCAGTTTTATCCCTAATTTTTGCCCGAACCTTTTTCTCTTTTTTTTTTTGGTTCGCCGGGATGCCCCATTTTTGCCTGGACTCTCTTTTTTCTGTCCAGCGGGTCTATTTAAGCAAAGTATTTTTTAACTGCATCCGAGTTCACAGGGGATGAAAAATCCTCTCCATCCATGGTGAACAACAGTAAGGATCCTCCGGAGAAGACCTTTCAAACGATATATGGACCTTCATAGTTGGGAATCCATTTACCCCTGTGATCTTATTGTGGTGGGAGAATCTTCTTCAGCACAAGATCGCCCGTCTGAAAGCTTTAAGGGCGCACCTTCTTGTCGTAAGCTTTCTTCATCCAGCTCTAGTATAACCGACCATATGCGATAGATGCAAGTCTCTTCTCATCCATCAGACTGAGCTGACTCAGCCTATTCCTTACCCACTCTGCCTCATCAAGTTGGACATCGAGCAAAACTCTCAAGGAAGGAATCTCAACTTCTAATGGTAGGACAACCTCCATACCATACACCAATGAGAAAGGTGTTGCCCCGGTCGATGTGCGTACCTTCGTACGATAACCGTGCAACGCGAAGGGCAACATCTCGTGCCAGTCTTTGTATGTTACAACCATCTTCTTAAATATCCTATTGGTGTTCTTATTGGCCGCTTCAACAACGCCATTCATCTTGGGCCGGTAGGGAGATGAGTTGTGATGCTCAATCTTGAAATTCTGGCACAATTCCTTCATCATCTTGTTATTCAGATTCGAGCCATTGTTAGTAATGATTCTTTCAGGGATGCCATAACGACATATGATGTCCTTTTTGATAAACCGGGCTACTACTTGCTTGGTAACATTGGCGTAAGATGCTGCTTCAACCCATTTGGTGAAGTAATCGATAGCTACCAAGATGAACCGGTGTCCGCTGGATGCGGTGGGCTCAATTTTTCCAATCATATCAATGCCCCACATGGAAAAAGGCCACGGGGACGCCATAACATTCAAAGGGCTCAGCGGCACCTGAATCTTGTCTGCATAAATCTGGCATTTATGGCACTTCTTCGCAAACTTAAAGCAATCTCTTTCCATTGTCAGCCAATAATACCCTGCCCGTATACATCAAGATTTTTAATCCTTAAATCAATAGCCTCCTCGAGACCCATGATACACGCCTCATATTCAGCCTCATTATTGGTAACTGGAAATGTCAGTCTGGCAGTGAACGAGATGTGCGTCCCATGAGGAGTAGTAATGATTTCCCCAATTCCACTTCCATATGAATTAACAGCCCCATCAAAAATCAATTGCCACTGGGAACCCCGTTCAGAACCTTCACCATGCAACGGCTCCTCGTAATCTTTCATCTTTAAGTACATGATATCCTCGTCAGGAAAATCAAACTTCATCGGCTGGTAATCATTGATTGGCTGCTCGGCCAAGTACTCTGACAGTAAGCTACCTTTGATAGCCTTTTGCGAAACATATTGTATATCGTACTCTGTCAGTACCATCTGCCATCGGGCAATCCTTCCAGAAAGTGCCTGCTTCTCAAAGACATATTTAATCGGATCCATCTTCGAAATCAGCATGGTTGTATGATTTAGCATGTATTGTCTCAGACGTTTGGCAGCCCAAGCAAGTGCACAACATGTCTTTTCGAGCATTGAGTAACGGGATTCACAATCTGTGAACTTTTTACTCAAGTAATAGATCGCATGCTCTTTTCGTCCAGCCTCGTCATGTTGACCGAGAACACAACCCATACTGTTCTCAAGAACCGTCAAGTACATGATCAGTGGTCTCCCAGCTACTGGGGGTATCAATACCGGAGGTTCCTGCAAGTATTCTTTTATTCTTTCAAACGCCTTTTGACAATTTTCGTTCCAGACAATCGCCTGATCTTTTTTCAACAGTTTAAACATTGGCTCACACGTGGCTGTAAGGTGAGATATGAACCGGGCAATGTAGTTCAACCTCCCCAAAAAACCACGAACCTCTTTCTCTGTTTTAGGCACTGGCATTTCTTGTATCGCTTTTATTTTAGCAGAATCAACCTCTATTCCTTTTTCACTAACAATGAACCCCAGTAGCTTTCCAGATCTCACCCCGAAGGTGAACTTATTAGGATTCAGCCTCAGCCTAAATTTCCTAAGCCTCTCAAACAATTTCAGAAGATTCACCAGATGCTCTTCCTCCATCTGGGATTTGGCAATCATATCGTCAACCTAGACCTCAATCTCTTTATGCATCATGTCATGAAAGAGTGTCGTCATAACACGTTGATATATTGCCATATCGTTCTTTAAACCAAAGGGCATCACTTTGTAGCAGAACGTTCCCCACGGGGTAATAAAAGTTGTTTTCTCCATATCCTCTGGCGCCATCTTAATCTGATTGTAGCTCGAAAAGCCGTCCATGAAGGAAAACACAGAGAATTGAGCAGTATTATCGACCAACACGTCAATATGAGGAAGCGGGAAGTCATCCTTAGGGCTCGCCTTATTCAGATCCCAATAGTCAACGCACATCCGCACCTTACCATCTTTCTTTGGTACAGGTACTATATTGGCGACCCAAGGAGAGTAAGTTGTAACGGCTAGGAAACCAGCGTCCCACTGTTTTTGTACTTCCTCTTTAATCTTTACGGCCATATCTAGTTACGTTCTTCTGAGCTTTTGCTTGACTGGCGGACAGTCTTCACGCAATGGAAAGCAGTGGACCACAATATCAGTGTCTAACCCAGGCATATCTTCATAAAACCAAGCAAATATGTCACTATACTCTCGAAGCATCTCGACAAGTCTCTGCTTGATATCATTTTGCAGCGCAGCCCCTATCTGGACAAGTCCAGTCAGCTCTTCTGGTAAGTCGTCATCCTCAACAATCTCTTCCTCGACTTGAAATATCGGGTGCTCAAAGTCGAAGCGAGTCATAGGGAGTTCTTGATCGGTGTCATCTGAAATATGAATCTGTTTCGTCGTCACTTGAATAAAGTCCTGGATAGACCAGTTTCATAGGCTCTATCCTGGCTCGCTGGGCTTGATCCATGAATCCATGTCACAGTCGCTATCTCCATCTTCACTGTCAGACACATCATTAATCGTGCTTGATCCATGAATCCATGTCACAGTCGCTATCTCCATCTTCACTGTCAGACACATCATTTGGTGCGCTCTGTGATGAAGATGATGACGACGGGCGATACCCTAAGCCAAACTTGTCCTGCTTAACAGAAATCTCCAGAACTTGACCCCAACCTTTGGTTTCTCCGGCCTGAACTACCGCTTAGGCTTCTCTGTACGAAGACATAGCCACCTCTGGGCCACTGCCTATGACAGAAGATTTGTCTCTGATCTGCACTCCTTCAAAAGCTTGGCACAATGTCTCATGGATCTCACCATCCACTTCGACATATTTGAATGACGACAGGTGACTTACCAGGATATCTTCCTCCCCACATATGGTGACAATGCTACCACCGACCATATACTTAAGCTTTTGGTGCAACGTAGACGTTATAGCCCCTGCAGTGTGAACCCAAGGTCGTTCGAGCAAGCAACTATAGGCTGGTTGTATATCCATAATATAAAACACAGTGTCAAACACCTCTGGACAAACCTAGATTAGCAAAGTCAATTCTCCAAACACGGACCTTCTAGTCCCGTCAAAAGCTCTCACTACCAAGTCGCTTGGCGTGCTGATTATACCTCGGGTATCCAGCTTCAACAGTGCCTTCTTGGGCAAAACATTCAAAGATGAACCAGTGTCAACAAGGACATGAGACATAACAGTATCCCTACACTCAAATGAAATATGCAACGCGCTGTTATGGTTGCGGCCCCTGGGTGTCAAATCAAAATCTGTAAAGCCAAGGCCATGCCCCGCATTCACGTGTGCCATCACTCCTTTGAGCTGATTAACGGATATCTCCTGGGGTACACA
The DNA here is from genome assembly GCA_963859935.3 of Lathyrus sativus. Classification (NCBI taxonomy): domain Eukaryota; kingdom Viridiplantae; phylum Streptophyta; class Magnoliopsida; order Fabales; family Fabaceae; genus Lathyrus; species Lathyrus sativus. The sequence goes on from OZ012739.1 coordinate 272,108,639, forward strand.
GGCAGCGTCAAGAGCTTTCAGCAAAGCGTTCCGATGAGCTTCGAAACAAAGCAACAGAGACAAAATTGAGATTTTGGAAGGCGTCTGCTGCAGATGATCGACGATTTTATAGTCACTCTTCCGGATTAATCTCATGAATTCTTCCACGTCCTTGGTCAAAGCCTCTTTTTCCTTCTCCTGAGAAGGTCCCTCTTCATTGACTTTACCTTTTCCCTTCATAATTCTCTCAGCTTCTACTTCTGGTGATGCGAAAATTCTACCACTGCGGGTTATGCCCCCTGCCCCCACAAGGTTATCAACTGACCCTACCGGCGGGCTTGCCAGGTTAATCTTTTCTCCATTGCAGTAAACTTGCGCCCCATAGTTCCAAGGGATGGCTTTAGTGCTTTCATACGGAATGGGTCCAGCTTTGGTTATTATGATAGTCGGCCTCTTGGGAGGCGCCGATATCGTGACAGTTTTAAATGGGATTGTGACCGTTGCAACTTCGCCCTGCTCTTCAACTATTGCCTCAACAGGCTTCTCTTCAGCAGTACGGTCGAATTGCAGCGTTCCTTCATCAATCAGCCCTTGAATACCTCTTCTCAAGTTATCACAACCCTCAGGTCGGGCCAAATAGTCAACCCAACCTGTATCACAACCAGGGAACACTCCCCCTTTCAGCAACCTGCTCTTGACATAACCCAGAGGCGTCTTTAGTTCATCCACATTCATAACCAAATTCAGACTGGCATCTTCCAAGATTGCACCCACCTGCATAGATCCGTGTGACAACATCAGATTCTTCTCAATATTGGGCGCCTCATTACTAAACTTTATAGCTTTGCTATCTATCAAATCCTGCACCCTGTGCTTGAATGCATGATAGTTCTCTATGCTGTGACCGGGTGCCCCGGAGTGGAATTCACAATGTGCATTGGCATCATAACCAAAAAGAGGCGTGCCCTTCGGCGGAGCTAACGTCCTTTTCTCGACAAGCTGCAATTGTAACAAAGTCGGAAGAAGCTGAGCATATGGCAATGGAGGCGCCTCAAATACTCTTCTTACGACCATTTACCTATCCTGAATTCTTCGTTGAGCAGGATGCTGCTGGCCCTACTGCTGCTGTTGTTGTTGCTGCTGAGGTACAGGAATTGTCATACTAGCAATCTGCTACTAACGGTATTGGTTTCGACCTCTACCTCTTCCTCGGGAGCTATATACTGAATTGATATCCCCCTGTCTCTTGTTCCCAAAAACCTTTTTACCACCTCCAGTTGAGGTTGACTCTCCCGCTTGAATCTTACCAATCTTGACGTCGTTCTCTATACGTTCCCTCAAGAGTATCAACTCAGAAAAACTAGTCGTCGTACAATTGATAAGCCGGTCATAATACAACCCAGAGAAAGTGCCCACAAACATATCCACCAACTCACGTTCTACCATGGGTGGGTGCACCCTAGCCGCAAGGTCACGCCACCTCTGGGCGTACTCTTTGAAACTCTCGCCATTCTTCTGAGAAAGATTTTGGAGTTGGACCCTGTTTGGCGCAAGGTCGCTGTTATATTGGTAATGCTTAACAAAAGCTTCCGCCAACTCTTTCCAGCTACCAATCTGAGTAGGCTCTAACCCCATGTACCACTCCAATGACGGTCGCGACAAGCTATCCTGGAAAAAATGCATCAGCATCTTTTCGTCATTAGAGTAGGCGGACATTCTCCGATAGTAAGACCGCACGTGAACTCTTGGGCAAGTATCCCCCTTATACTTGTCGAAAGTGGGCGCTTTGAACTTGATTGGTACCCTCAAGCCAGGAACCAACCCCATGTTAGCCACGTCCAACCCCGTGGAATTCTGATTAGCAAGATTTTTCATTTGTTCCTCCAACATCTTGAACCTTCGATCATTGTCAGTGGGCATCTCAAGATCCCTGCCTGGCGGAGGGAAAGCATCTTCTTAACGATCCTCGCCCCAGTGAGAATCCCCATTGTCATACCCAGCATAAGCAGTATTAGGACCGAAGCCAGTCTGATTGAACCTGGGACCATACCCCATATTACCAAAACCCTGATTTCCAGCACCTGGCCCAAAACCAGCGTTGTGAGCACCCATTCCAATACTATTGTTGCTTGCGTTGTTAAAACCTGCGTTACCGAAGCCCTGATTACCATAACCCTGATTTCCATAGCCTTGATTGCCATAGCCTTGATTACCACCAAAAGCAGCATTGCCAACACCAATACCCATACCAGTATTCCCAGTTCCAACATTGAAACCAACATTCCCAGCACTGATATTTCCATTGGTTTCCACATGCCCATTACCGTTACCAGTCACATTTCCGTTCCCAACTCTGTTACCGTTGTCAGTCGTATTGAGGACAGCCACTGGTACTGCATCACCAGCTTGGAGAGTCTCACCATGAGGAGGATCAGTAGTAATCCCGACATGTAGCACACCCTGACTGTCAACTCGTGCGATCAGAGGTTGCACGAGAGTCTGAAGCTTCTCCTGGCCTTTGGCCACAGTTTCCATCACTTGCATGAACTGCGCCATCCTGTCCCGCATCTCCTGCATCTCAGTTTGCATCTGATCCATGGCTTTCTTGCAGTTACTTCTGGTAGAGTAGCGATGAATTCGCTGATCGACAATCCTGGAACCTACATCAACATAGGGTTAGGAAACACAATACAAGGTACCTGCTATGCAAATGATTTATGCAGATGCAAACATGCGTATGTGCGTTAGGGAGATTTCTCCCCCGATTCGAGTGCCAGAGTGCCAGTGCTGATAACAAGAAGTCCGGATCCAATCACTGAAATAACATCTCATATATAGATAAGGCCTAACAAGGCAGCAGTACAATGTCAATGAATACATGGGGAATCAATAGCATGACCTCGACCAACAAGTCTGGTAATGGTAAGCCTACAACAAAGATCAGGAAAATACAAAGGGTTACAAAGATAATCAAGTGCATCAACGGGCACGAAACTCTTCTAGCAACTCCTTCGTCTTGGGGTGATCTGGCCGAGTGAGTAACCCTTCAACAAGCAACTCTCTCTGCATAATAGTGCACTGGAGACCTTCAACAGAATCTTCCCACGCTCCCTGGCCAAAACAATCTTCTAACCTTCGCTTCTTAGACTCGAACATCTGCTTGCGATCTTTCAGGTTAGCGATAGCTTTGTTGAGCATGTCTTCAGTGGCATATCTGCGGGCAGTTTCCTCATCAAACATCTTCTCGCTGGCCTTCACCTGAGCCTTCAATTTGGAGATCTGCTGTTTCAGTTTATCCTCTCTCTCTTTGTTGCTGGCTATAGTGGAATTCCACTGTTGATTGAACTTGGAAATTCTCTGGTATGCTTCATCCAGATTCTACTTCTTGGTGTGCAATACATCATTGACAGATTTGAAGTCCAGACCCAAACGCTCATGATCAGCTATCTGCTTAGTCAAGTTCGTGCCCAACCTGTTCACCAATTCTGTCTGCTTCTTGAAGGAGTGGACGACTTCGTTTCTCTCACTTCTAAGTTGTACCAGCTCTTTCTATAACTCTTTGTTGGCCTTTTTCAGCTCTTCCTTCTCAGCTAACACCTGATTATACTGCTGAATAGGCACGGTAGTAGGCTTTTCAACCACTGGAGGGCACTCCTGCTTAGCAGGTGGAAAAGGCATCCCTGTGGTCTCTATTCTGGTCTTGATCCAGGTCACATAAGGAGCGTAAGCTTGGCTATTGCTTTTACCCAACAACGATTTTCCTCGCTTACTATATCATTCCAGGCATGCTGAAGCTTAGCTAACATATCCCCCTCTAGAAGACCTGTGAGGTACAGAGATTCCTGCACGTCTTCGTCTTTTGGTGGACCCCTCAAAGCATATGCAAACTGTCTGAAAAGTAAAGATGGATTATAGTTGATACAGCCCTTTCTTACAATCAAAGGCACATTTGGAAACCCACTGCAGCTGAAAATGACTTTAGTACCCAACATATCTCTATCAAACCAAACAACACTCTCTACTGATAAACCCATAGTGTAACACCCCGTTTAAATTATTCAGTCGCTTTGGTATTTTTTGTGAGGTGTAGTTGTGTGGTGTCCTTAATTAAGGGTATGAGGTTAGGAGTAAGGGAGAGAGGTGACCTTAGTTGGGGTACTGTGGACCTAGATAAAGAAGTAAGTTAATTATGATATTGAGAGCATTATAGTGATTAATATTATTCCAATTATTATTAATAATAATGTTAATGAGATTATCATTATTATTATTATTATTATTATTATTATTATTATTATTATTATTATTATTATTATTATTAATATTATTATTATTATTATTATTATTATTCGTATTAATAATATTATTTGGTGGAATATTATTATTATTCATATTATTACTATTAGTATGAATATTATTATTAGTGAGAGAATAATATTAGTATTATTATTATTATAGGATTTAAATAATAAAATAAGAAATAAGGGATTAAAGGAAATAGAGAAGTTTTTTTGGGGAAAGATAATTAGAACACGATAAACTGCCAGAGAAAGGTTTTGGGAGAAAAAGTGAGAAGAAGAACAAGGAGGAAGAGAAGGAGGCTAGAGCTGTCATTCCTTCAAGATTCTTCAACGATTGAGCAATTAATCGAGGTAAGGGGGGAGAATGGATTTCAATATGGGTGAATTAACATGAGAGGGTAGTGAGAGGTCATTTCGCTCATAGGAATTATGTGTTCTTGAGGATTCTTGATCTAATTTTCGTAGCATGATAAATTCCATAAAAGTGTTGCTGTTCTTGAATGATTATTGTATAGGGAGTATTGCTTTTCATAGTTTTCTATGTATACCTTTCGGTATGTTGTGGTGATGTAAGGTTTATGGATTTGGGTAAATATGTAGAAATGAATGTGTTATATCGTTATTAGTACGATGCTCTAAGGTTTCCCTAAGGTTTCAGGATTTGGGTTAATTGTGGGAAATAGGGAGTTAACCGTAAGAATCTGAGGTTATGGCCAAATGGCCAAATGATATGTATCGTTGAATATTAATATAGGAAAAACTTATGGGAAATTGAACCTTCGTGACCAGAACCTTGACATTGTTATATGTCTGACCCTGAAGGGATTGAATATTAGATAGTGAGGAATTTAATGTCGTAGAGTGTAATTGAAGGAAAAATTGTAATATGTTGTCCCTATAGGAATAGGAATATTCAAATGTGAGTAACTATGAAGTACTCAGAGCAATTGTAGGAAATAGTGTTTTATGTGTTGCAAATGTTGCCAGATGAGCCTAATAAACCATAGAAGTTGTGCAGTTATTGCCGTATAACCTTAGGAATGTTTTTGTGATGTTTTGGGTGCTTTGAGTAAGTAATTCGCAAGAATAATTGAGCGAAAATCAGTTCCGGAGCGTAACAGCGTCTTTCTGTCCGTCACGGATGTTCATGTTTTCGGTCGAAATTGTTTTGGACGTAACTTTGGATCCGTAAGTCCGTTTTGACCCCCGTTCGAAGTGTTGGAAAACTAATGAACAGAGCTATAACATAGGATAGATAATGGAATTGTTTACCCAATATTTTATATCTAATTATGTTTAAGAAGTCAATTGTGTATATGTTTTAGTAACAAATCATGTTCTGGTTCAATGATGTCTTGGTGTTTTGATGGATGTGGGCCAAGATGGTCAAATATGGACAATCTTGTGCGATTGTGGTAATTCCCGAGAGGATTACGGTAAGCGGATGGCTCGTGTGGATTAAGATTGATCGTGAATTATGCATGATGTATTACATTGCATAATGGTGTTGACATGCATTTCATATCATGTGTCTTGTGGAGATGGCTAGGTGGGAATCCATGATGGGTGCCTAGTTTCATCCGGACTCCATTGTGGAAGTCGTTGTGGAGATAAGTTGTAGTTCAGAGGAACGTATATATGACTTATCCGGATTCCGACAGGAATCGGGTTCTAGTGTGAACCGTATGAGATTATGTTGGTACCACATGCATTGTGTCGAGTCAGTGAGTCACATTGCATTATTGTAATTGAATGTGGGCTATGAATGCCAAGTGGTTGAGGTGGCACGTGTATGTGCGTTATTTGTTCTTATTTTATGTGTGGTGTGTAACTACTCCTTAGCATGTATATTTCACCGTTTATTTATTGAATGTAGTTCTCACCTCTTTTTGTTGTTGTGTTTGTGCTCTCTTGGGAGTACATGTGACCAGGTACTTGAGTAGTGCTTGGAGTGTGTTACTATTTGATCGAGTCTTAGGAGTCGCTCTGATACGTAACATGAGATGACGGGACTACGTTGTTATTTGACTACTTTATTTGTTTATTGTTACGTATCTTCATTTGTTGAACTTATGTTGTATGACCTCGTGTTGAGGAGAATTATATTGGAGAATTGATTTATATTCTGCTGCTTAATTGAAAATTAAATAATATTGATTATTTTAATGAAATGAAGTGACTTAGTATGATATCCCACTGTGTTGGAGGACTCTGATGAATTTCATGAATTATTCCTGTATATTTATTATATTCCGCGTACGGGGTAAAGTGTGGTGTTACAATTAGTATCAGAGCAGGTTGGTCCGTCCGGCCAGTGTTGTAGTAGAGTCTGACTATAGAATGTTTATAGTCATGTGTGTGTTTGAATTGTCCAGTGTCGATCTTTGGTAAGGATTTTGGAGTGGACTTGATTTGTTTACCACTCAGCGAGTTGGATGTTGTTTTAGGAATGAATTGGCTTGAGAGCAAGATGCGAGAGTCGTATCCGGAACTGTTCTCATCAGGCACATTTTCGAGGACGAAAATATTTTAAGTGGGGGAGAGTTGTAACACCCCATTTAAATTATTCAGTCGCTTTGATATTTTCTGTGAGGTGTAGTTGTGTGGTGTCCTTAATCAAGGGTATGAGGTTAGGAGTAAGGGAGAGAGGTGATCTTAGTTGGGGTACTGTGGACCTAGATAAAGAACTAAGTTAATTATGATATTGAGAGCATTATAGTGATTAATATTATTCCAATTATTATTAATAATAATGTTAATGAGATCATTATTATTATTATTATTATTATTATTATTATTATTATTATTATTATTATTAGTATTATTCGTATTAATAATATTATTTGGTGGAATATTATTATTATTCATATTATTACTATTAGTATGAATATTATTATTAGTGGGAGAATAATATTAGTATTATTATTATTATTATTATTATTATAGGATTTAAATAATAAAATAAGAAATAAGGGATTAAAGGAAATAGAGAAGTTTTTTTGGGGAAAGAGAATTAGAACACGATAAACTGCCAGAGAAAGGTTTTGGGAGAAAAAGTGAGAAGAAGAACAAGGAGGAAGAGAAGGAGGTTAGGGCTGTCAATCCTTCAAGATTCTTCAACGATTGAGCAATTAATCGAGGTAAGGGGGGAGAATGAATTTCAATATGGGTGAATTAACATGAGAGGGTAGTGAGAGGTCATTTCTCTCATAGGAATTATGTGTTCTTGAGGATTCTTGATCTAATTTTGGTAGCATGATAAATTCCATAAAATTGTTGTTGTTCTTGAATGATTATTGTATGGGGAGTATTGCTTTTCATAGTTTTCTATGTATACCTTTCGGTATAGTGTGCAGATGTAAGGTTTAGGGATTTGGGTAAATATGTAGAAATGAATGTGTTATATCGTTATTAGTACGATGCTCTAAGGTTTCCCTAAGGTTTCGGGATTTGGGTTAATTGTGGGAAATAGGGAGGTAACCGTAAGAATCTGAGGTTATGGCCAAATGGCCAAATGATATGTATCGTTGAATATTAATATAGGAAAAACTTGTGGGAAATTGAACCTTCGTGACCAGAACCTTGACATTGTTATATGTCTGATCCTGAAGGAATTGAATATTAGATAGTGAGTAATTTAATGTCGTAGAGTGTAATTGAAGGAAAAATTGTAATATTTTGTCCCTATAGGAATAGGAATATTCAAATGTGAGTAACTATGAAGTACTCAGAGCAATTGCAGGAAATAGTGTTTTATGTGTTGCAAATGTTGTCAGATGAGCCTAATAAACCATAGAAGTTGTGCAGTTATTGCCGTATAACCTTAGGAATGTTTTAGTGATGTTTTGGGTGCTTTGAGTAAGTAATTTACAAGAATAATTGAGCGAAAATCAGTTCCGGAGCGTAACAGCGTCTTTCTGTCCGTCACGGATGTTCATGTTTTCGGTCGAAATTGTTTTGGACGTAACTTTGGATTCGTAAGTCCGTTTTGACCCCCGTTTGAAGCGTTGGAAAGCTAATGAACAGAGCTATAACATAGGATAGATAATGGAATTGTTTTCCCAATATTTCATATCTAATTATGTTTCAGAAGTCAATTGTGTATATGTTTTAGTAACGAATCATGTTCTGGTTCAATGATGTCTTGGTGTTTTAATGGATGTGCGCCAAGATGGTCGAATATGGACAATCTTGTGCAATTGTGGTAATTCCCGAGAGGATTACGGTAACCAGACGGCTCGTGTGGATCAATATTGATTGTGAATTATGTATTATGTATTACATTGCATAATGGTGTTGACATGCATTTCATATCATGTGTCTTGTGGAGATGGCTAGGTGGGAATCCATGATGGGTGCCTAGTTTCATCCGGACTCCATTGTGGAAGTCGTTGTGGAGATAAGTTGTAGTTCAGAGGAACGTATATACGACTTATCCGGATTCCGACGGGAATCGGGTTCTAGTGTGAACCGTATGAGATTGTGTTGGTACCACATGCATTGTGTCGAGTCAGTGAGTCACATTGCATTATTGTAATTGAATGTGGGCTATGAATGCCAAGTGGTTGAGGTGGCACGTGTATGTGCGTTATTTGTGCTTATTTTATGTGTGGTGTGTAACTACTCCTTAGCATGTGTATTTCACCGTTTATTTATTGAATGTAGTTCTCACCCCTTTTTGTTGTTGTGTCTATGCTCTCTTGGGAGTACAGGTGACCAGGTACCTGAGTAGTGAATGTAGTTCTCACCCCTATTTACAGTTGTATTCTGCTGCTTAATTGAAAACTAAATAATATTGATTATTTTAATGAAATGAAGTGACTTAGTGTGATATCCCACTGTGTTGGAGGACTCTGATAAATTTCATGAATTATTCCTGTATATTTATTATATTCCGCGTACGGGGTAAAGTGAGGTGTTACATCAAGCGCTAAGACCATTCAGCCGTGGCTGCAGATGAAGCAAAGAGACCCTTCTTGGGTAGGTGACTATCAAACCATCTGTAGAGTAAGGGCACACAACATGATACATTCTTACCCCTTCTATTTTCGGTCTTGTAATGGACGGAATGATACACATCGCCAATCAAGGTAGGAACTGGATTCCCTGATGCAAAGATAGGAAAGGCATCCAAGTCTACAAAATCCGGCATGTTAGGAAACAAAATGATGCCATATATGCAGAGGGCAAGAATGGCATTGAATGCGATCCAACAACCGTCTTTGGCACACTATTGGGCTTTCCCAACTAGAAACTGCAGAGAAAATCCAGGAACCCCATTCCAACTGGATAGAAGCAACTCAGAGGCATCCAGATGAAGAGCAAGAGCTAGATTAGCTAGATTAGGCTTAGCATCCATATGAACAAACAGAATCTGACTCTTGATAGGCACACCCAACAACTCAGCATACTCCTCTAATGTAGGTGCAAGAATGAAGTCCGGGAAAGTGAAGCATCTCAAAGGAGGATCATAGAACTGTAGCAAGGCGTACAATCCATTCAACTCATACACAAAAGGTTTACGAACCAGACTAAGCAGCTTCCCATAAGATTTTCTGAATTCCCCTCTCACTGTATCATCTGTCAATGCAATCAAACTGGACAACAAAGAAACATCTGGGGTAGGGAGCTTGTAGGCCACATTCTTCTTCATAGATCCCATATTAGCATAATAGAAGGCAAGAAAACCAGAACCGGGGGATAATATGCACCTACAACACACACACACGTTAATGATATGCAAATGATTATGCAAAATGCAAAATGCAATCATGCAACAGGGGATCAAGATTGTGCTGCTGAGGAGACCGAGGCTCTGATCCAACAGAATCACAACACTGCTCTGATAATACAACCCTGAAGAGGACCAATAAATATCCACTGTCGAGAACAAACACATCTCTGATAATAAGAACCCTCTGAACCCAACAACACTGATTCACTGTCAAGAAAACCAGGTAGTCTGGAGGTTAAGGTTTCCTGCAATAACCCGACCCCGCTCACAGGTATGGACCTAATCACAGACAAAGTATGGCATCCTATGCATTTCCCAGCGTCACAGACTTTCAAGAGCGATGATACGATACTTCGAAGGTGTGGCATCATCATCTCCTGAAGTGGCCTCACTCAGCTGAGTCACAAATGATCGGTCCCCAGAGTCGACAATCCTCCAAACCAACAACCCCCCAGGCCCAAAGGGCCGGAAAAAAAGTCAATCGGGAGAACCTCGTCTAAGCGTGGATTTCATGAGACACTAGTGCCTGCAAAGCAAGCACGCGCCCACTAATTTCCACAACTAATGCTAAGTACACTCAAGCCTGGGTCTGGCTTCTCACTCATCAGAGCCCCTTCCCACAACAGCACAATAATAATACCATACTGGAAATAAAAATGCGGAAAGTAAAGTGCGATAAATAGAACCCAACAAGTAAACACACAAGCGCTAGGATTGACTCGCATAGGGAACCAGAGTCCCCAGCAGAGTCGCCAGCTGTCGCAACTGCGAAAAACAACCGGCGGAAAAACAGAAGAGTCGCCACCTTTCGTTATTTATCCAAAGAAAGGGAAAGGAAATGATCGGAAAAACCTGACGAAAAGGTATAAGACAAGGTCGTCGCAACCATTGTCTGGGTTCAGGAGTCGGTTACGCAAGGGGAAGGTATTAGCACCCCTCACGTCCATCGTACTCGATGGAATCCATGCTTGTTATGTTTATCTGACGGGTTGATTAGTCTATCTACGCTAAAGGTCTGGTCTGAAAAGAAAAGAAACTGACTCGGTAGAACACAGCAGTTCTATGCCTACGTATTCCCGTCTGGAACAAGAAATCAGAGTCAACGTAGTTCGCCTAACTACGGGTTGCGGGGGAAAGGTTGCTCACCGAGATATCGCATCTCGTGCCTACGTACTTTCACACGGCGCGAAAGATCAGAGCAAACGTAGTTCGGGACAACGAGAGACACATGTTTGTCTTTTTTATCCGAGTAGGGTTAACAGACAGTTCTAGCAGTTGGTGTATGCAGCTCACTCGACGGAGACTTAGGCGTTTACCGTTTGTGGTAGAACCGGGAGTTAACAGAACTCTCCTTCTAAAAAAGGGTTTCCAAGAATTAAAGGTCCAAGAGGACAAAAAGAATTTGATCTTTGTTTTCTGTTTTTTAGAGAAGTATCTTTTATGGATGTTTGCAACTGATATCGCACTAGAGACTATGACCTGAGAGTGAATGTGTCGCATGTCATCCAAAGGGTGCCATACTAAACATCCAGACTGTTGAAAAGAAACTCTCCAACAATCCTTGCTCAAGTAGCTTAAGGCTCGTAACGTACGACGTCAATTAACCTTTATTACTGTATTTTGATTTGTTTGAAGATGAGAAGAGAAAAGATGCACTAAAGGGGAACTGATCCAATCCTAAAGTTGTCATGAAAAATTGATTCTATGGTTGAGGTTAGGAGGGAACTACCTAATGTTATCATGCATGGTTAGCACCCTAATGTCTGTCATAACTTCTCTTGAACAAGAGAAGTCTGAGTTCCTAGGGGAACATGGCAAAGGAAAACAACAGCAGAAGAAATAACTGTAAAGAAACAACTGTAAATAAAATGCATGCAATGCAACAAACAAGTAGAAGGAGCCAAGCTCAACTTCTAGAGGAAGCAAGCCCAAAGGCAACACACAAAACACAGGCAAGGGAGACAGAGTCAACCTTAAGCCAGCAAGCAAAGCCAAGCAATAACAGTCAAGCATAGGGAGACAGACTAAACCTCTAATGCATACAAGAAAAGGGAGCTAACCTCAACCTTTAGGATGCTCCTAGCCTAGAAACATCTATATGAGACCTAGTCTAATGCAACACACCAAGCAGTCACACAAGCAACAGTCAAGCAATCAGAAAAGACAACAGACAAAACAACAGACAAGAAGCTCAACAGCAAAGTAGACAAACAGCAAAACATACAGCAGTCTGCAACCAGCTTCAAGTCCAAGCCATCCTCAAGATAAGTCTTCACATTCATGATTCAATAAGCTCCAAAAAAAAAGGAAGAGAATTGACATCAAGATTATTGATTGATGATGGGAAGCAGGATGGAAACCAAAGGAATCCAACCTGACACTCAACCAATCATCTGAGATAGGCATCCTCAAAGTTTCTACCTCTTGTAAAATTCCACACATCCTTCCAAAGGAAAGATTAGGCTTTCACATAGGGACCTTGAATCATAGGATGGGAATGGAAAGCAATCAAAGCAATCCATGTTTATTTGAAGAACGAGAAAGCAAACTAGGCTCTTCCTAAACCTTAATTGAACAAGCTCAAAGAAAGCTACTAAAAGAAGGTCTAAACACCAAAACGAAACACCACTATCAAGCAAACAGAAGCCTATACATGTCTAAAGCACCAACAAAGAAGATTATCAAACCTATTATGAATAAAGGCCACCATTGGGGTTCAATTAGTGCAAGTGTTATGTAGAAAGCATCTTAAACTAGCCTAAGTATTAAATCTATGAAAAATACTAAAACTACTTCTAAAATCCTATAAGATTTTCTAGGGGAACCTAAGAAGGTTAAGGACCTATAGTAGAAAGGTCAGGGATCAAACCAAATGGGAAGGTCACCTAAAAAATCCTTGATCACAAGGTATCAAATGAAAACCCTAAAATGGAAGGTCTAATGATCCTAATCCAAAACAGAGCTTAATGTTATCTAAAAAATCTGAATTAAATCCTAGGGGATCGTGCATCTCTAATCTACCAGCTAGCCAAAAATCTCCTTCAAATTCAATACCAATTGAAAGAACAAAAATCATAAAGAAGATGGATCAAAAATGCAAAATTAAAGAAAATAGCAAAAATGTGAAAATGCCAAATAAATTGAAAATCAGGCAAGAATCAAATGTAAAAGCACAAAAAAATCACAAATAAAATCTAGAGCATGGACATATTTTTATTTTATTTTTCTGATCAAAAATGGATTTACTATGAATTTAAAATGAACAAGGCAATAAAAATAAAAGAAAATGAAATAAAAATAATTAAAATGCAAGATTAAATCAGGCGCGTTGGATGATTAGACTAAGTCTCCTAATCTAAGGGCTCACAGGCTGCCACCTCAAAAATGAAACACTGCGTTTCATCTGGTCAAAGTTCAAATCTGAGAACATATCATGGCCATTGGATGCGTGGACAAAGTCTTCGTTCTAACTAGATCCAAGGGTGAAGAGATTGTCTTCCTCGTTTCAATCTCCAGTTGGAGGGAGACTTGCAGCGGTGGCCGGAGAAAGACGTCGGTCGTCTTCTCCGGCGAGACAACATGTACAGATCATAGAACCTCAACAAACCTTGCATCATCTCACTCCAAATTTCATGCTGATCTCAAATATGCTATCCATTTCTTCCAATTCTCAATAGAATTCAAAACACGATGGAGATCCTAAAATGCACATAGTTCTGAAATCTCACCAATCCTTCAATTGAAACCACAGATCTATTCCTCTGCTTCACAGATCATCCTAAACTATTTAGATCATGTTTAAACCTCAAGAACAAGCCAATTCGCATCCAAACAGAAATCAGTTACATCTTAATTTGTCTCTAATCCTTCAAATATTGATCCAGAATCCATCTAAACATCTCCCTAAGGCCTAACCACATGTCAATTCTACTTTGATCATGCTAGAATTAGTGTAATCGTGAATTGTTCAAACCTGGTTTGTAGCTTCAAATTGAGGCAGTTATGGTGCTCCTTTTGCTCCAGTCTTGTGCAGATCCACTCACTGAACTATGCTGAAGATGTTTGTAGCTTTGAATTGCCTTGAATTGCTCTGAATCAGAAATCACGATTTCACACTTGAAGCTTGAAACTCAACTTGCAATCTCTGGCTATGGCACGAAATGTGTTGGTGTAAGCCCTAGAGGCCAATACTTTTTGGTACTTGTATCGGATTATTCGTTTAATAATAAAAGGCATTTCTTTATTATGTTTGTCTTTCAGAATAATAAAGTCCCTAGAATAGTTAGTCTGTTTAATGAAATGTTAAGTGTGACTTAATCATGAGATCCCATTAAACATAAAGACATTATTCTTAAAATATCCGTAGTCAAGCTTTATTGCAAAGTGGGATAACATTAAAAGCATTGAGACTATTATGAAGATAGACTGATGATCACATCTCATGGATCATGGATAAAGAGTTATCAAGTCTTGACATAGGTATAAATATTAGGAGTAATATTTATACCGGATTGACCCGCTATGAGAATACTACATAGTATGTTATGCAAAGTGTCATAAGTTATTCTCATGGTGATAATGGTGTATTACCACCCTTCGACCTGAAACCACTATGGACCCTAGATGTAGAGTCGGGTGCTTTATTGCTGATCAAACATTATCCGTAACTGGATGATCATAAAGACAGTTGATGAGCACTCCACGAAGCATGCTGAGGGACATGAGTGTCCTAGATGGAATTTGCCAATCCTGCATAACAGGAGAAATGTCTAAGGGCCCAATATTGAACTAGACAAGGATGACACAGTGTATGCCTTGTGTTCAATATAGACATAGGGGCAAAAGGGTAATTGTACAAACATATATTATCACTAAAAAGGTTTTGTCAGATCACATGACATTTTCGTGACTTGGGTAGCAGTGATGTGTTGCTAGATACCGCTTACTGTTTATTATGTTAAATATATAATTTAATATAATTACCAACGTTGCGAAATCCTACAGGGTCACACACATAAGGACAGTTTGATGAGAGATAGAGAAATCAAAAAGGAACATCGTAAGGTACGGTGCACTTAAGTGAAAAATAGAAATTCGGAAAATATAATAATAATTATTGTTATTTTATAATGGTTATAAAATAATAATAAAATAAATATATTTATTATAATAATAGTTATTATAATAATATATAATATTATTATGGATCATGTGAATTGGGTTTTAGCCCGCAGCCCACAAGAGAGTCTATAAAAGGAACCCTTGTGATGAAGCTTTCACTTGATGCAATTTCGTTTTTGATTCTCTTTTCTCACTCAAATAATTCCGTTCGTAAGCAGCTAGCACTGTGACCGGAAGCTGTTCGTGTGGACTGAGTAGAGGCGTTGCACTTCATCAACGCTTGTGATCGCTGCATCAAAGATCTGAATCGCCACAAAGAGGTAACGATTCCATCACTGACCATGCTCATTCGTAAGGATCACTAAAGGAAATTTTTGTTTTCCGCTGCGTTTAGATCGCAATTTTCCTTCAAAATGAACACCAAAAATTGATCTGAATCCATCATGGAACTTATATAGAAGATATTTGTGGGCTTTAGAGGTCCACTGAAGGCCTAAATCAAAATATCCAAGTTTCACTTTTCCTTGAAAATTCCAAACATAGTGAGCACGAATTTGCACTAAAAACTTCTCCAAGAAGCTTCAATTCCCTTGCTTATGGTCTAGTGATAGTGTAGAGATCAATTGGAGAGCTTAAACTTATCATATGACCAAGTTTTGATGTGTTACTTATTTGTGAAGTAACAAGTTGAAATGCTATGAAATATGCCTCAAATGAAAAATCTAAAAATGCCAAAATGCTTAGAATGATTTCTATGATTAAAATGAGTACTCACTTGTCCTTATTTGAACACAAATGAATTAATCTTGAATTTTTCACTTAAATGCCTTTAAATTCCCCCCTTTTGCCAAATCTCTCAAACCAAGTCTCACCCTAAGCCAAATCAATTCATCATGAGGACATGGTTGACCTAAAAACATCATTTTGAACAAGTTTTGTGTTGAACAAAACTTCATTTGATACTTGCAAGATGGTGAAAATGACCTATAATGCCAAATGACCTATAATCTCACTTCCCAAAATACCCCTAACTTGTAAACCTCATAACTTGAGTTCTACAAATCAGATGGAAGACTTCTAGTACAATTTGGAAAGCTAAGATCAATACCTACAACTTACATGTTGTCCAAAAGTTTAGGAGAAACACCCTTCTAGGTCAAAAGTTCCATGGAAGTTGGTGACCTTTCACAGACAAATTTCACATTCATCTGATGACATGTAACTTGTTTGGATCATAACTTGAGTTCTATAAATCCAATGGAGGACTTCTAGTACTCAAATTAAAGCTAAGAGCATGCTATACAAGTTTCATGTTGTCCAAAAGTGGAGATGAAACTTGTATCTTGAGATAAGTGGTCTTGAATTTAGGCACTAAATAGGGGATTTTACCCTGAGAACCCTAGTTTAGCAACTCCTCACACTTTGAAATTTTCTTGGATTGATCTTGGAATATCACCTAATGTATCTCAACACAACTATCTATGATTACAAAGACTTAGACATGAGCTTTGGTCTTCTTCAATTTCACAATTGACTTAGGATTACTCAGATGGAAACCCTAATTGCAACATCCTCAACTGTGGCTCTTCACTCTTGGCACAATGACTTGACTGAGCTCTCTCATGACCCTTAAGGCACTACATGAGCTCCATCCACATACACTATCCATTATCAAGGCTCCACAACCCATTGGTGATCTTCAATTGGTCCTCAGATTAGGAGATTAACCCCATATAAGCAACTGAACTTCTCAAAGGCACAACCCACTTCCTGATGACTTTGGTGACTTCTCAAGCTTGAACAAGACCTCTAGATAGGCTCCTCTTGATATAAACCACACTTGATCCCCTGCACAAATGAACAATGCTATGCTATGCAAATGTTAGATCAATGATATGCCAATGCAATGAAACATAAACCAAGTAAGAAAAGGTTAGGCAAATTTTGGGGTGCAACAATACCCCATTTGGCTAATCTATCCTTTATGGCTAATTTTTTATGGCAAGCAAGCCAAAGATAGAACACAACCCTAGGCCTGGCGTTATTCCCAACTGTTATAGCATACCAATTGACATTAGCTTCTTGACTCTGCATTTCTTTGTAGACAGTCCACAATCTGATTTTTTCCTCTCTCAACCTTTGACTCAAATATCTATGCACGTCAGAAATTATCTGTCTAGCCTTCATAATTCCTTTCAGAATCCAAGAGGAACTCTTAGCCACCTCCATTGTCAACACATCATTTCTTTTTATAAAATACATATGTATCCACTTGACCCAAAGGCAATCACTTTTCCTGCACACATTTCATAAGAGCTTCAACATGGTTATTGTATTCCAAATATCAAGGTTTAAGATGCTCAAACCACCCATTATTTTTGGGCTACAAACTGTTTTCTAAGAAACTAGGCTTTTCCTACTAGGGGAGGTGCCACTAGTCCAAATAAAAGCCCTGCAGGCAGTGTGGATTTTCTCAATCACAGTCTTAGGAATAGGGAAGCACTAGAGCCAGTAGTTGGATATAGAAAAACCCACAGCATTAACTAATTGCACTCTACCAGCATGACTAAGCAGTTTAGCACTCCAGTGATGAATCCTATATAGAATTTTCTCAATGAGGGGAAGATAGTGATTCACAGAAAGTTTTTTACTAATTAGAGGGACTCCAAGATACTTGAAAGGGAGTTTACCCTCATTATACCCAATCATCCTGAGGATGTGGTGCTTTTTAGCCTCATCAACTGCTCCAAGATACACATAGCATTTAGATGGATTAACCACTAAACCAGCAGAGTTGTAGAACTGCTGCATAGTATAAGTCATTAACTCCACATACCCCTTGTCACCTTTACAGAACAAAAGAATATCATCAGCAAAATCTAGATGAGTGAGCTCTATCTTTTCACACTTGGAGTCGTGGTTAAAGTTGGGGTTTCTTTGCATTTTATAGAGAAATCTACTCATATAATCCATGATAATAATACAAAAAAGGGTGAGATGGGGTCACCCTGTATGATTCCTCTTCTAGATTTCATTAATCTAGAGTTTTCACCATTGATGTTGTATCTGTAAGAAATAGTGGTGACACCATTCATGGTCCACTTCACAAACTGCTATGGAATTCCAACCTCCAAGAGGATAGTTTCTAGAGCTTTCCAATTAAGCATATCATATGTTTTTTGTAAGTCAAGCTGAATTAAATCCTAGGGGATCATGCATCTCTAATCTACCAGCTAGCCAAAAATCTCCTTCAAATTCAATACCAATTGAAAGAACAAAAATCATAAAGAAGATGGATCAAAAATGCAAAATTAAAGAAAATAGCAAAAATGTGAAAATGCCAAATAAATTGAAAATCAGGCAAGAATCAAATGTAAAAGCACAAAAAAATCACAAATAAAATCTAGAGCATGGACATATTTTTATTTTATTTTTCTGATCAAAAATGGATTTACTATGAATTTAAAATGAACAAGGCAATAAAAATAAAAGAAAATGAAATAAAAATAATTAAAATGCAAGATTAAATCAGGCGCGTTGGATGATTAGACTAAGTCTCCTAATCTAAGGGCTCACAGGCTGCCACCTCAAAAATGAAACACTGCGTTTCATCTGGTCAAAGTTCAAATCTGAGAACATATCATGGCCATTGGATGCGTGGACAAAGTCTTCGTTCTAACTAGATCCAAGGGTGAAGAGATTGTCTTCCTCGTTTCAATCTCCAGTTGGAGGGAGACTTGCAGCGGTGGCCGGAGAAAGACGTCGGTCGTCTTCTCCGGCGAGACAACATGTACAGATCATAGAACCTCAACAAACCTTGCATCATCTCACTCCAAATTTCATGCTGATCTCAAATATGCTATCCATTTCTTCCAATTCTCAATAGAATTCAAAACACGATGGAGATCCTAAAATGCACATAGTTCTGAAATCTCACCAATCCTTCAATTGAAACCACAGATCTATTCCTCTGCTTCACAGATCATCCTAAACTATTTAGATCATGTTTAAACCTCAAGAACAAGCCAATTCGCATCCAAACAGAAATCAGTTACATCTTAATTTGTCTCTAATCCTTCAAATATTGATCCAGAATCCATCTAAACATCTCCCTAAGGCCTAACCACATGTCAATTCTACTTTGATCATGCTAGAATTAGTGTAATCGTGAATTGTTCAAACCTGGTTTGTAGCTTCAAATTGAGGCAGTTATGGTGCTCCTTTTGCTCCAGTCTTGTGCAGATCCACTCACTGAACTATGCTGAAGATGTTTGTAGCTTTGAATTGCCTTGAATTGCTCTGAATCAGAAATCACGGTTTCACACTTGAAGCTTGAAACTCAACTTGCAATCTCTGGCTATGGCACGAAATGTGTTGGTGTAAGCCCTAGAGGCCAATACTTTTTGGTACTTGTATCGGATTATTCGTTTAATAATAAAAGGCATTTCTTTATTATGTTTGTCTTTCAGAATAATAAAGTCCCTAGAATAGTTAGTCTGTTTAATGAAATGTTAAGTGTGACTTAATCATGAGATCCCATTAAACATAAAGACATTATTCTTAAAATATCCGTAGTCAAGCTTTATTGCAAAGTGGGATAACATTAAAAGCATTGAGACTATTATGAAGATAGACTGATGATCACATCTCATGGATCATGGATAAAGAGTTATCAAGTCTTGACATAGGTATAAATATTAGGAGTAATATTTATACCGGATTGACCCGCTATGAGAATACTACATAGTATGTTATGCAAAGTGTCATAAGTTATTCTCATGGTGATAATGGTGTATTACCACCCTTCGACCTGAAACCACTATGGACCCTAGATGTAGAGTCGGGTGCTTTATTGCTGATCAAACATTATCCGTAACTGGATGATCATAAAGACAGTTGATGGGCACTCCACGAAGCATGCTGAGGGACATGAGTGTCCTAGATGGAATTTGCCAATCCTGCATAACAGGAGAAATGTCTAAGGGCCCAATATTGAACTAGACAAGGATGACACAGTGTATGCCTTGTGTTCAATATAGACATAGGGGCAAAAGGGTAATTGTACAAACATATATTATCACTAAAAAGGTTTTGTCAAATCACATGACATTTTCGTGACTTGGGTAGCAGTGATGTGTTGCTAGATACCGCTTACTGTTTATTATGTTAAATATATAATTTAATATAATTACCAACGTTGCGAAATCCTACAGGGTCACACACATAAGGACAGTTTGATGAGAGATAGAGAAATCAAAAAGGAACATCGTAAGGTACGGTGCACTTAAGTGAAAAATAGAAATTCGGAAAATATAATAATAATTATTGTTATTTTATAATGGTTATAAAATAATAATAAAATAAATATATTTATTATAATAATAGTTATTATAATAATATATAATATTATTATGGATCATGTGAATTGGGTTTTAGCCCGCAGCCCACAAGAGAGTCTATAAAAGGAACCCTTGTGATGAAGCTTTCACTTGATGCAATTTCGTTTTTGATTCTCTTTTCTCACTCAAATAATTCCGTTCGTAAGCAGCTAGCACTGTGACCGGAAGCTGTTCGTGTGGACTGAGTAGAGGCATTGCACTTCATCAACGCTTGTGATCGCTGCATCAAAGATCTGAATCGCCACAAAGAGGTAACGATTCCATCACTGACCATGCTCATTCGTAAGGATCACTAAAGGAAATTTTTGTTTTCCGCTGCGTTTAGATCGCAATTTTCCTTCAAAATGAACACCAAAAATTGATCTGAATCCATCATGGAACTTATATAGAAGATGTTTGTGGGCTTTAGAGGTCCACTGAAGGCCTAAATCAAAATATCCAAGTTTCACTTTTCCTTGAAAATTCCAAACATAGTGAGCACGAATTTGCACTAAAAACTTCTCCAAGAAGCTTCAATTCCCTTGCTTATGGTCTAGTGATAGTGTAGAGATCAATTGGAGAGCTTAAACTTATCATATGACCAAGTTTTGATGTGTTACTTATTTGTGAAGTAACAAGTTGAAATGCTATGAAATATGCCTCAAATGAAAAATCTAAAAATGCCAAAATGCTTAGAATGATTTCTATGATTAAAATGAGTACTCACTTGTCCTTATTTGAACACAAATGAATTAATCTTGAATTTTTCACTTAAATGCCTTTAAATTCCCCCCTTTTGCCAAATCTCTCAAACCAAGTCTCACCCTAAGCCAAATCAATTCATCATGAGGACATGGTTGACCTAAAAACATCATTTTGAACAAGTTTTGTGTTGAACAAAACTTCATTTGATACTTGCAAGATGGTGAAAATGACCTATAATGCCAAATGACCTATAATCTCACTTCCCAAAATACCCCTAACTTGTAAACCTCATAACTTGAGTTCTACAAATCAGATGGAAGACTTCTAGTACAATTTGGAAAGCTAAGATCAATACCTACAACTTACATGTTGTCCAAAAGTTTAGGAGAAACACCCTTCTAGGTCAAAAGTTCCATGGAAGTTGGTGACCTTTCACAGACAAATTTCACATTCATCTGATGACATGTAACTTGTTTGGATCATAACTTGAGTTCTATAAATCCAATGGAGGACTTCTAGTACTCAAATTAAAGCTAAGAGCATGCTATACAAGTTTCATGTTGTCCAAAAGTGGAGATGAAACTTGTATCTTGAGATAAGTGGTCTTGAATTTAGGCACTAAATAGGGGATTTTACCCTGAGAACCCTAGTTTAGCAACTCCTCACACTTTGAAATTTTCTTGGATTGATCTTGGAATATCACCTAATGTATCTCAACACAACTATCTATGATTACAAAGACTTAGACATGAGCTTTGGTCTTCTTCAATTTCACAATTGACTTAGGATTACTCAGATGGAAACCCTAATTGCAACATCCTCAACTGTGGCTCTTCACTCTTGGCACAATGACTTGACTGAGCTCTCTCATGACCCTTAAGGCACTACATGAGCTCCATCCACATACACTATCCATGATCAAGGCTCCACAACCCATTGGTGATCTTCAATTGGTCCTCAGATTAGGAGATTAACCCCATATAAGCAACTGAACTTCTCAAAGGCACAACCCACTTCCTGATGACTTTGGTGACTTCTCAAGCTTGAACAAGACCTCTAGATAGGCTCCTCTTGATATAAACCACACTTGATCCCCTGCACAAATGAACAATGCTATGCTATGCAAATGTTAGATCAATGATATGCCAATGCAATGAAACATAAACCAAGTAAGAAAAGGTTAGGCAAATTTTGGGGTGCAACAATACCCCATTTGGCTAATCTATCCTTTATGGCTAATTTTTTATGGCAAGCAAGCCAAAGATAGAACACAACCCTAGGCCTGGCGTTATTCCCAACTGTTATAGCATACCAATTGACATTAGCTTCTTGACTCTGCATTTCTTTGTAGACAGTCCACAATCTGATTTTTTCCTCTCTCAACCTTTGACTCAAATATCTATGCACGTCAGAAATTATCTGTCTAGCCTTCATAATTCCTTTCAGAATCCAAGAGGAACTCTTAGCCACCTCCATTGTCAACACATCATTTCTTTTTATAAAATACATATGTATCCACTTGACCCAAAGGCAATCACTTTTCCTGCACACATTTCATAAGAGCTTCAACATGGTTATTGTATTCCAAATATCAAGGTTTAAGATGCTCAAACCACCCATTATTTTTGGGCTACAAACTGTTTTCTAAGAAACTAGGCTTTTCCTACTATGGAAGGTGCCACTAGTCCAAATAAAAGCCCTGCAGGCAGTGTGGATTTTCTCAATCACAGTCTTAGGAATAGGGAAGCACTAGAGCCAGTAGTTGGATATAGAAAAACCCACAGCATTAACTAATTGCACTCTACCAGCATGACTAAGCAGTTTCGCACTCCAGTGATGAATCCTATATAGAATTTTCTCAATGAGGGGAAGATAGTGATTCACAGAAAGTTTTTTACTAATTACAGGGACTCCAAGATACTTGAAAGGGAGTTTACCCTCATTATACCCAATCATCCTGAGGATGTGGTGCTTTTTAGCCTCATCAACTGCTCCAAGATACACATAGCATTTAGATGGATTAACCACTAAACCAGCAGAGTTGTAGAACTGCTGCATAGTATAAGTCATTAACTCCACATACCCCTTGTCACCTTTACAGAACAAAAGAATATCATCAGCAAAATCTAGATGAGTGAGCTCTATCTTTTCACACTTGGAGTCGTGGTTAAAGTTGGGGTTTCTTTGCATTTTATAGAGAAATCTACTCATATAATCCATGATAATAATACAAAAAAGGGTGAGATGGGGTCACCCTGTATGATTCCTCTTCTAGATTTCATTAATCTAGAGTTTTCACCATTGATGTTGTATCTGTAAGAAATAGTGGTGACACCATTCATGGTCCACTTCACAAACTGCTATGGAATTCCAACCTCCAAGAGGATAGTTTCTAGAGCTTTCCAATTAAGCATATCATATGTTTTTTGTAAGTCAAGCTGAATTAAATCCTAGGGGATCATGCATCTCTAATCTACCAGCTAGCCAAAAATCTCCTTCAAATTCAATACCAATTGAAAGAACAAAAATCATAAAGAAGATGGATCAAAAATGCAAAATTAAAGAAAATAGCAAAAATGTGAAAATGCCAAATAAATTGAAAATCAGGCAAGAATCAAATGTAAAAGCACAAAAAAATCACAAATAAAATCTAGAGCATGGACATATTTTTATTTTATTTTTCTGATCAAAAATGGATTTACTATGAATTTAAAATGAACAAGGCAATAAAAATAAAAGAAAATGAAATAAAAATAATTAAAATGCAAGATTAAATCAGGCGCGTTGGATGATTAGACTAAGTCTCCTAATCTAAGGGCTCACAGGCTGCCACCTCAAAAATGAAACACTGCGTTTCATCTGGTCAAAGTTCAAATCTGAGAACATATCATGGCCATTGGATGCGTGGACAAAGTCTTCGTTCTAACTAGATCCAAGGGTGAAGAGATTGTCTTCCTCGTTTCAATCTCCAGTTGGAGGGAGACTTGCAGCGGTGGCCGGAGAAAGACGTCGGTCGTCTTCTCCGGCGAGACAACATGTACAGATCATAGAACCTCAACAAACCTTGCATCATCTCACTCCAAATTTCATGTTGATCTCAAATATGCTATCCATTTCTTCCAATTCTCAATAGAATTCAAAACACGATGGAGATCCTAAAATGCACATAGTTCTGAAATCTCACCAATCCTTCAATTGAAACCACAGATCTATTCCTCTGCTTCACAGATCATCCTAAACTATTTAGATCATGTTTAAACCTCAAGAACAAGCCAATTCGCATCCAAACAGAAATCAGTTACATCTTAATTTGTCTCTAATCCTTCAAATATTGATCTAGAATCCATCTAAACATCTCCCTAAGGCCTAACCACATGTCAATTCTACTTTGATCATGCTAGAATTAGTGTAATCGTGAATTGTTCAAACCTGGTTTGTAGCTTCAAATTGAGGCAGTTATGGTGCTCCTTTTGCTCCAGTCTTGTGCAGATCCACTCACTGAACTATGCTGAAGATGTTTGTAGCTTTGAATTGCCTTGAATTGCTCTGAATCAGAAATCACGATTTCACACTTGAAGCTTGAAACTCAACTTGCAATCTCTGGCTATGGCACGAAATGTGTTGGTGTAAGCCCTAGAGGCCAATACTTTTTGGTACTTGTATCGGATTATTCGTTTAATAATAAAAGGCATTTCTTTATTATGTTTGTCTTTCAGAATAATAAAGTCCCTAGAATAGTTAGTCTGTTTAATGAAATGTTAAGTGTGACTTAATCATGAGATCCCATTAAACATAAAGACATTATTCTTAAAATATCCGTAGTCAAGCTTTATTGCAAAGTGGGATAACATTAAAAGCATTGAGACTATTATGAAGATAGACTGATGATCACATCTCATGGATCATGGATAAAGAGTTATCAAGTCTTGACATAGGTATAAATATTAGGAGTAATATTTATACCGGATTGACCCGCTATGAGAATACTACATAGTATGTTATGCAAAGTGTCATAAGTTATTCTCATGGTGATAATGGTGTATTACCACCCTTCGACCTGAAACCACTATGGACCCTAGATGTAGAGTCGGGTGCTTTATTGCTGATCAAACATTATCCGTAACTGGATGATCATAAAGACAGTTGATGGGCACTCCACGAAGCATGCTGAGGGACATGAGTGTCCTAGATGGAATTTGCCAATCCTGCATAACAGGAGAAATGTCTAAGGGCCCAATATTGAACTAGACAAGGATGACACAGTGTATGCCTTGTGTTCAATATAGACATAGGGGCAAAAGGGTAATTGTACAAACATATATTATCACTAAAAAGGTTTTGTCAGATCACATGACATTTTCGTGACTTGGGTAGCAGTGATGTGTTGCTAGATACCGCTTACTGTTTATTATGTTAAATATATAATTTAATATAATTACCAACGTTGCGAAATCCTACAGGGTCACACACATAAGGACAGTTTGATGAGAGATAGAGAAATCAAAAAGGAACATCGTAAGGTACGGTGCACTTAAGTGAAAAATAGAAATTCGGAAAATATAATAATAATTATTGTTATTTTATAATGGTTATAAAATAATAATAAAATAAATATATTTATTATAATAATAGTTATTATAATAATATATAATATTATTATGGATCATGTGAATTGGGTTTTAGCCCGCAGCCCACAAGAGAGTCTATAAAAGGAACCCTTGTGATGAAGCTTTCACTTGATGCAATTTCGTTTTTGATTCTCTTTTCTCACTCAAATAATTCCGTTTGTAAGCAGCTAGCACTGTGACCGGAAGCTGTTCGTGTGGACTGAGTAGAGGCGTTGCACTTCATCAACGCTTGTGATCGCTGCATCAAAGATCTGAATCGCCACAAAGAGGTAACGATTCCATCACTGACCATGCTCATTCGTAAGGATCACTAAAGGAAATTTTTGTTTTCCGCTGCGTTTAGATCGCAATTTTCCTTCAAAATGAACACCAAAAATTGATCTGAATCCATCATGGAACTTATATAGAAGATGTTTGTGGGCTTTAGAGGTCCACTGAAGGCCTAAATCAAAATATCCAAGTTTCACTTTTCCTTGAAAATTCCAAACATAGTGAGCACGAATTTGCACTAAAAACTTCTCCAAGAAGCTTCAATTCCCTTGCTTATGGTCTAGTGATAGTGTAGAGATCAATTGGAGAGCTTAAACTTATCATATGACCAAGTTTTGATGTGTTACTTATTTGTGAAGTAACAAGTTGAAATGCTATGAAATATGCCTCAAATGAAAAATCTAAAAATGCCAAAATGCTTAGAATGATTTCTATGATTAAAATGAGTACTCACTTGTCCTTATTTGAACACAAATGAATTAATCTTGAATTTTTCACTTAAATGCCTTTAAATTCCCCCCTTTTGCCAAATCTCTCAAACCAAGTCTCACCCTAAGCCAAATCAATTCATCATGAGGACATGGTTGACCTAAAAACATCATTTTGAACAAGTTTTGTGTTGAACAAAACTTCATTTGATACTTGCAAGATGGTGAAAATGACCTATAATGCCAAATGACCTATAATCTCACTTCCCAAAATACCCCTAACTTGTAAACCTCATAACTTGAGTTCTACAAATCAGATGGAAGACTTCTAGTACAATTTGGAAAGCTAAGATCAATACCTACAACTTACATGTTGTCCAAAAGTTTAGGAGAAACACCCTTCTAGGTCAAAAGTTCCATGGAAGTTGGTGACCTTTCACAGACAAATTTCACATTCATCTGATGACATGTAACTTGTTTGGATCATAACTTGAGTTCTATAAATCCAATGGAGGACTTCTAGTACTCAAATTAAAGCTAAGAGCATGGTATACAAGTTTCATGTTGTCCAAAAGTGGAGATGAAACTTGTATCTTGAGATAAGTGGTCTTGAATTTAGGCACTAAATAGGGGATTTTACCCTGAGAACCCTAGTTTAGCAACTCCTCACACTTTGAAATTTTCTTGGATTGATCTTGGAATATCACCTAATGTATCTCAACACAACTATCTATGATTACAAAGACTTAGACATGAGCTTTGGTCTTCTTCAATTTCACAATTGACTTAGGATTACTCAGATGGAAACCCTAATTGCAACATCCTCAACTGTGGCTCTTCACTCTTGGCACAATGACTTGACTGAGCTCTCTCATGACCCTTAAGGCACTACATGAGCTCCATCCACATACACTATCCATGATCAAGGCTCCACAACCCATTGGTGATCTTCAATTGGTCCTCAGATTAGGAGATTAACCCCATATAAGCAACTGAACTTCTCAAAGGCACAACCCACTTCCTGATGACTTTGGTGACTTCTCAAGCTTGAACAAGACCTCTAGATAGGCTCCTCTTGATATAAACCACACTTGATCCCCTGCACAAATGAACAATGCTATGCTATGCAAATGTTAGATCAATGATATGCCAATGCAATGAAACATAAACCAAGTAAGAAAAGGTTAGGAAAATTTTGGGGTGCAACAATACCCCATTTGGCTAATCTATCCTTTATGGCTAATTTTTTATGGCAAGCAAGCCAAAGATAGAACACAACCCTAGGCCTGGCGTTATTCCCAACTGTTATAGCATACCAATTGACATTAGCTTCTTGACTCTGCATTTCTTTGTAGACAGTCCACAATCTGATTTTTTCCTCTCTCAACCTTTGACTCAAATATCTATGCACGTCAGAAATTATCTGTCTAGCCTTCATAATTCCTTTCAGAATCCAAGAGGAACTCTTAGCCACCTCCATTGTCAACACATCATTTCTTTTTATAAAATACATATGTATCCACTTGACCCAAAGGCAATCACTTTTCCTGCACACATTTCATAAGAGCTTCAACATGGTTATTGTATTCCAAATATCAAGGTTTAAGATGCTCAAACCACCCATTATTTTTGGGCTACAAACTGTTTTCTAAGAAACTAGGCTTTTCCTACTAGGGGAGGTGCCACTAGTCCAAATAAAAGCCCTGCAGGCAGTGTGGATTTTCTCAATCACAGTCTTAGGAATAGG
The DNA here is from genome assembly GCA_963859935.3 of Lathyrus sativus. Classification (NCBI taxonomy): domain Eukaryota; kingdom Viridiplantae; phylum Streptophyta; class Magnoliopsida; order Fabales; family Fabaceae; genus Lathyrus; species Lathyrus sativus. Next base: position 272,136,930 of record OZ012739.1, read on the forward strand.
GAAGCACTAGAGCCAGTAGTTGGATATAGAAAAACCCACAGCATTAACTAATTGCACTCTACCAGCATGACTAAGCAGTTTAGCACTCCAGTGATGAATCCTATATAGAATTTTCTCAATGAGGGGAAGATAGTGATTCACAGAAAGTTTTTTACTAATTAGAGGGACTCCAAGATACTTGAAAGGGAGTTTACCCTCATTATACCCAATCATCCTGAGGATGTGGTGCTTTTTAGCCTCATCAACTGCTCCAAGATACACATAGCATTTAGATGGATTAACCACTAAACCAGCAGAGTTGTAGAACTGCTGCATAGTATAAGTCATTAACTCCACATACCCCTTGTCACCTTTACAGAACAAAAGAATATCATCAGCAAAATCTAGATGAGTGAGCTCTATCTTTTCACACTTGGAGTCGTGGTTAAAGTTGGGGTTTCTTTGCATTTTATAGAGAAATCTACTCATATAATCCATGATAATAATACAAAAAAGGGTGAGATGGGGTCACCCTGTATGATTCCTCTTCTAGATTTCATTAATCTAGAGTTTTCACCATTGATGTTGTATCTGTAAGAAATAGTGGTGACACCATTCATGGTCCACTTCACAAACTGCTATGGAATTCCAACCTCCAAGAGGATAGTTTCTAGAGCTTTCCAATTAAGCATATCATATGTTTTTTGTAAGTCAAGCTGCATAAGGCATCTGGTAGTGTCATTCTTCCTAGAATAGCCCTTAATGAGCTCATAAGCCAGTAGGATATGGTTATGCATCTGTTGGCCAGGAATGAAGGTTGCTTGGTTATGACTGACAATACTACCAATGACTTTAGCAAGCCTTGCTGTCAAAACTTTAGAATAAACTTTGTAAACCATGGTACAACAAGCAATATGTCTATATCTTTAAGGTATCTTGCATAATCTTTCTTTGGTATAAGAGTAACAAGAGTACCATTGAAAGCCATAAACATATTGTTTTACCTTAGCCAATAACATACAGTGTTTATGAGATCCTGCTTCACAATATTCCAGCAACTCTTGAAAAATTTAGCACTATAACCATCTAATCCTAGAGCTTTGGAATCCCCTATGTCATGCAGAGCATCAAAGATCTCCTTCTCATTGACTGGAGCTACTAAATCATGTCTTGAAGGTGAGATAATACTTAGAAGGGGGGGTTGAATAAGTATGAAAGATTAAAACTTAGAATTAAAACACAAGTATTTTTATCCTGGTTCGTTGAACTCAACTACTCCAGTCCACCCTTCCTAGAATGATTTGCCTTTCTCAATCAAGGACTTAATCCACTATTTAATCAAACAGATTACAATAGTAACACCTAAGAACAACTGTTCTTAGTCTTCTCAAGAGCTACTGATCCCAACTGGATCCTCTTAAGGAAATCCTTTACAATCAATGTAAAACTATTACAAGAGTAAGAATGCTTCTAAAAAGCTTTTATCACAACTGTGATATTTCTCTTAAGTTTAAGTACAATGAAATAAATTCTTAGAAAGAATATGAAAGTATGAGAGCTTGAATATTTTAATTTCTTTTCAGCAAAGCGTCAACTGAAGAATTTGGTGGAGCCTTGCTTTTATAGGCAGCTGATCCAAGGTGAGCTGCACGTTGAGAAGAGTGTCCAAAAGGTCTGAGCCTTTTTGTCTTCACATCAAGTGACCTTTCCTAGAAGAAGAAAGCACAGAAAAATCCTTTTTGTCTGTGTTCTTGTGTCTAGCATAAATAAGGAAAGAGACGTTTGATTTACTCCAACGGATATAATCTTTGAATATTTCTTCTTCAGTTTTCAGCAAGTTCATCAGAGTCTTATTGGGTCAGAGTCTTCTGATGATGATCAGAGTCTTGCTGAATCAGAGTCTTCTGCAGCAGGTGCGCTTTCAGCGTGTTAAATATCAGAGCATATTTGAAACAGAACTTCAGTACTGGAAGCTTTAGTACTTTCATAATCTTCTGTAGAAACTATGCTTTGAAAAACTCTTCATACAAAATTCTTCTTTGCTTCAGATGCTTCTGACTTGCTTCAGATCCTTCTGGAGCTTCTGCTTCAGATCCTTCTGAAGCTTCTGCTTCAGATCCTTCTGGAGCTTCTGCTTCAGATCCTTCTGGAGCTTCTGCTTCAGAATCTTCCGGAGGCTACGCTCAAGATCTTCTGTTGGCAGCAATCAGAATCTTCTAATGTATGCATCTGGCGCTACAGAGTCTAGCTAATTTCTTGTATTCAATTCTAATTTGCTTCTGGAGTGTTAATTTCTTTACTATCTGCAGTAAAAACTCTCAAGCAAATTTTAGAGTATATAATTCTTAAATACAAAATTTCATAATAGCTATCATCAAAACATAGAGATATTATTAAGAACCAATCTGTGTTTTAACAATCTCCCCCTTTTTGATGATGACAAAAACATCAGAAATTTTGTTTAATTGATAAATATTAAAATTATAACTCCCCCTGAGATGTTGAATCTCCCCCTGAGTTAAATACAGATAAGGAATAGAAACTTCCCTTTTGTCTTGAGTAATTTTCAGAGTTAGATCTTGATTGTTCTTTTAACATTTGAAAGTCAGAATGTCTTGCAAATTTCAGATTCAGAGTTTGATAATAGTTAAATGATCTGAAAGACTCAGAGTTTCTTTTACAGAATGTACTTATCAAATGTTCTGAAATACTCAGATTAAATGTTAGATAGAATAAATATGTCTGAAGTTTCATTCTGGTGAAGTTAAATTAAACAGTTCAGATCTATATTTTCTCCCCCTTTTTTGTCATAAGCAAAAAGTAAAAATTTTAAAAAGACAAATAAAAGGAAACAGTAAATGAGATAATTCAGTGGAGAAAACTTTGATTCATTCAATAAGTTCAGATCAATAGTACATGCATCAGAAGATATGTCAAAAAGTACATAAGCAAAACATCAGATGCAAAAACATCAAAATGAAAAAAAATGAAAATCTAAGAGTGTTTGGACAAAAGCATCTTCAATAGATCTGTAATATCAGAGGAGGATTGCTCTTGCTTGGACATCCACTTAGCCATTGTTTCATTCTTGTGATCCTGCTTTGACATCCACTATGTCATGTCCTCAGATTTCTTATCCTGTTTTGCCATCCAAGACTTGATCTCTGATTGACCAGCTTCTAGAGCAGCAATCTTATCCTCAAAATCTGGATGTTCTTTCTTTATCTCAGATGAAGAAGTATGATCAGGTTCTGGAGCTTGAACAGAGTCAATTTCCATTGGTTCTGTAGAGTTTGGAGCATTAGAGCCAGAAGGCAGGTCTACCAGAGTCATGGCCAACGGATTGTCCTCAGATGCAAGTTCAGTAGTTTCTTCTGATGATGGAGGAGCATCTGTAAGAAGCAGAGGTTCAGATTTCTTGACAGTCCAGAACAAAGTTCTTACAGCCTCAGCAAATCTGAGCTTCACATCATCAGAACATATGTTCTTCAGATTGGAGGCCACAGAGTTGAATCTGTTGATGAATCCATTCCAGATGACATCAGATTCTTGGGCATCCATTGTTGCTAAGCACTTCTTCTGTACAGTACCTAAATACAACTGTATTTCTTGCAAAAATGATTGAAATAAATGATTAACATTAAGTCTGGGCTTAGGATGTAACAGAGTTTCCAGTGTTATTGGTTTTGGTTGGGGAGTTGGTGGAAAAATAGATTTCTGAATAGAGATCAGAAGAGGAGGATAGTATGGAATGAAGGGAATTTCAGGAGCTTTTTCTTTGGATCTGTTTAAAGCGTTTAACAGATTTGGTTTAGCTCTGGTGTGAAAGGGAACCACATCAAAGGGTTTATTTGAGAAGGGTTGGAAAGCAGATTTGGGAGGTTCATCAGAAGCAACATTGTTATCAGATGAAATTGGTATAGTTGAAGCAACAGCTTTATCAGATTTAGCATAACAAGATATAGTTGCTAAGGAACCTACATCTGACATGGATTGTATATAGTTGAGAATCACAGATGGAAGGGTCATTGTGAGTTTGGGTTTCAGAGGAGTGATAGGGTCAGATGGTTCAACTCTGTCATAAAAATCTTTGAGTTTGAAACCATATACCAAATTGTGAAATAGTGATAAAACTTGTGCACAGGAAATAGATGATCTTGGGTTAGAATTGGGAATCAGTATTTCAGATGACGGTGCAGGTGTGGGAATAGGATCTGGAATAGGAGCTTTAGAAGGTATAATGGGTTCTGGTTGGTTCACTTCAGAATCTCTGTGAGAAGGAGAGATTAGAAAATCTGGGTGAATGTCAGATTCTGAAGAGTTGGATGAGGTGGTTGGTGTGCAGGAGGTAGAAGATACATGAAACACAGTTTTTAATGGTGTGACATCAAGAACTTCTATCTCAGGAGTGTTTGGTTCAGAAGTATTGGTTGGTTCTGAAGGAATTTCAGAGGGTTTTGATGGTTGTTCTGAGGTAGGTGAATCAGATGGAATTGTTGTTTGTTGTTGTTCTGTGGGTTATTTTTCTGATGGTTGTTTCTGTGGTACAAATTGTTTGATTTGAATTTTTGGTTGAGTTGTTTGTGGTATAGAGACTTTTGGAGTTTGAATTGTTTTTGTTTGAATTGATGTTGGAACAGGTGATTGTTTTTGTGGCGATGTGGAAATTGGAGCAGTAACAGAAGTGTTTTGTGTTGAGGGTGGTTTTGGAATAGACTTAATATTAGAATCATTTAAAACAATTGGATTTGCAGAAGATACAGAAGATTTAGTACCTTTGATTTTGATTCTCTTAGCTGGTACAGAAGAAGTGTCTCCAGATTCTTTCCTCTTTAAGAGCTTCTGTGGCTTCTCAGCAATCTTGATCTTCTTCTGAGCAGGTGCAGCTTCTGCTTCTCGCTGAGTCCTCTTTCTTTGTAGTTGTTCTTCTTCTTCTTCTACAACAGGTAGTGGTTGTCTTGATAGCTGTATAATGTTTGCAGGAACAGGCTTTCCTTCTTTCTTACACTCATCAATATACATCACAACAATGTGCCTTGGTTCTTCAGCATAGAACAATGGATAATCATCTATAGGAATTCTCTTCTTACTCAGTTCAGAAACATTCAGCTTCTTGGGAGCTGTTGTGAGTTCATCCACTATTTTAAGTCTCTGAAGACTTTTGGCATTCAGAGGCTTTCCCATAATGAATTCCAATTCCTCTGTAACTCCAGCAGCGTACAGAGCAGTAACTAGTCCATTTTCAGTTAGAAGATCTGAGATTAACCTTCCAAAAGGAATCCAGGTTCTAATCTTCTGTCCTTTTTCTTTCACATACTCTCTAGAGGCATTTATATGGTTCCAAAGATGCATAAAGAGAATGTATGGAAGATCTACCTTGGTGCTCTGACTGAGGCAATACATGAAATAGAGCTGTTCATTATTGACATAGTCTGGAGAGTTTGTTGACTTCCTATGATGAATGCATCCCATGAAGATCTTAGCCCAGATCTTGTAGTCAGGCTTCAGATCCTTGAACTTGTTAGAAGCTTGACCAGCAGTCATCACTTCTTCATACACTTCATCCATATCCACACGCCCAGCTGGCAAGTGTGAAACTCCATCTGTTCCTTCATATCCAATAAGCTTTCTGATAAGATCTTCTATGATTATAATCTCTTTGCCCAGTACAGAAGATAGGATAAACTTAGGGTAAACTGAAGCATGGATCCAGAACTCTTTCACAAGAAAGGGGTAAACTGGTCCAAACAGTCTATCAAAGTATTTCACCCATCCTTGAGCACCTATGATTGAACGAAACTTAAAGCCATTTTTTGCAAGTGAATCAAATTCTACCATTGATTCACACAAAACTTCCAGCTTTTCAACAGGGGTTAACAAAGTTCTTTTTGGTGGAGAATAAGGAGCAACACCCATGTTAGCAGATGTAACTGCAGCCATTGAAGATTGAAATTGTGCAGCTGTTGATGATGAAGTTGCCATTGAAGATGGTTTTGTCACACGCTTAGGGTTTTTATGCAGAGAGAAGAGAAGATGAAAATGCATAAAATTTCTGAGATGTGAAAAGTGTGAAAGTGAAGAGAGGTCATGTATTTATACTAAAACAATTAGGCATACAAACAGTCAGATTTTGCACGTTTGAATAAAGCATTAAATGAAAAGAATAAAAATCATTTCAAGCATTTATTGCTTCTGACAAATTGGGGGGAAAATCAAGATTTTCACTATTCAAACTTCACCTCAAACGTCTCTTCAGTAATGTACACGCCACCTTTGCAGATTTGGTGTGACACGTGTTTGCTTGCATGTGTTCTGAATTCTCTTGAGAAATGAAACGTTAGCCAACGTTCAGATCCTCTAAGGATTGTTAGTTCAGAGTTTCACAAAACCAAATTAATAAATTAAATAAGCAGTCAGAAGAATTACTTCAGAGCATTAGGCATTTTTGCATCTGTAAAAATTTGCTTCTGACAAATATCATTCTGGACAAAAATCCATACCAATATTTTTCAGAATAAATTTGAATATATCTTCAACAAGGGGTTTTGTAAAAATATCTGCCCATTGATGATCTGTATCAACAAAGGCTAAATTTATGATTCCCTTCTGAACATAGTCTCTGATGAAATGATGCTTAATTTCTATATGTTTTGCCTTAGAGTATAAAATAGGGTTTTTAGACAAACATATAGCAGAAGTATTATCACAAAAGATAGAAATGTTACTTTCAAATATTTGATAATCTTCTAGCTGACTTTTCATCTAGAGCATCTGCGTGCTACATCCAGCAACAACAATATATTCTGCCTCTGTGGTTGAAAGTGCAATTGTGGGTTGCTTTTTGTTGTACCAAGAGATTAGATTTCTTCCTAGAAATTGACAACTTCCAGAAGTACTTTTCCTTTCCACTCTGTCTCCAGCGTAGTCAGCATCACAGAATTCAACTAATTTGAAATCATCAAATTTTTTGTAACACAAACCCACATTAGAAGTACCTTTCAGATACCTTAGAATCCTCTTGACAGCTGTCAAGTGTGATTCTCTAGGATCTGATTGGAATCTAGCACACAAGCATACACTGAACAATATGTCCGGTCTAGAAGCAGTTAGATAAAGAAGAGAACCAATCATATACCTCTGTAGAGCTTCTGGTCTACTTTCTTACTTACCTCTTCCTTGCCAAGTGAGCTAGTTGGATGCATGGGAGTCTTTGCCAGCTTACTATCAGTCATGTTAAATTTCTTCAGAATTTTTTTAACATATTTGGTATGATGTATGTAAGTGCACTCTGAAGTTTGATTGACTTGGATTCGTAGAAAGAATCTGAGTTCTCCCATCATGCTCATTTCAAATTCTGCCTGCATACATGTAGCAAACTCCTTTCCCAGCATAGTATTGGTAGATCCAAATATTATATCATCCACATAAATTTGACAAATTAGAAGATCTTTCTTAATTGATTTACAAAAGAGTGTTGTATCCATTTTGCCTCTGATGAAATTTTTCTCCAGAAGAAAATTGCTCAATCTCTCATACCAAGCTCTGGGAGCTTGTTTTAAACCATATAGAGATTTCTTTAGTTTGAAAACATGATCTGGAAATTTTTCATTTTCAAAACCAGGAGGTTGGTGGACATAAACTTCTTCTTCTATAATACCATTAAGAAAGGCACTTTTAACATCCATCTGATACAGAGTGATGTTATTTTGTGCAGCAAATGAAATAAGAAGGCGTATAGATTCTAACCTTGCCACTGGAGCATAAGTTTCAGTGTAATCAATACCTTCTTGTTGACTGTATCCTTGAGCTACAAGCCTTACCTTATTTCTTTCAACTTCTCCTTTCTCATTTAGCTTATTTCTGAAGACCCATTTTGTACCAATTATATTGAATCCTTGTGGCCTTTGAACTAGATCCCATACATCATTTCTGGTGAATTGATTTAGCTCTTCTTGCATGGCAATAATCCAATCATTGTCTTGCAGAGCTTCATCTACAGAAGATGGTTCAATTTCTGACACCAGTCCAAATAGTGATGCTTCAGATGATCTTAGAAAGGATCTTGTTCTGATGGGATCATCCTTCTTTCCAATAATGACATCCTCTGGATGAGAAGCTTTAATTCTGGATGATGATCCTCTAACAGTTGATTCTTCAGAAATGTTTAGATTGTTCATCTGAGAAGTTAAAGGAATAGCATCTGGCGTTGCTTTTGGTTCCTTCACTTGAGCTTTGTCTGCTTCTGGGACTTCAGAGTCAATGAAGACTACTTCTCTATCTGCAGAGTTTTCAGACTACTTTGGCTTTTTGTTGCCAAGCTTATCATCAAATCTGACATGAATAGATTCTTCCACAATCTGTGTCTCAGTGTTGTATACTCTGTAGCCTTTAGAGCGTTCAGAATATCCAAGCATGAAACACTTATGTGCTTTGGAAACAAACTTGTTCAGATTTTCCTTAGTATTTAACATATAGCAAATACATCCAAAAGGATGAAAGTATGAAATGTTGGGCTTTCTGTTCTTCCACAGTTCATATGGAGTCTTCTCCAGAAGAGGTCTTACAGACACTCTGTTCTGAATGTAACAGGCTGTGTTGATTGCTTCTGCCCAAAAGTGTTTTGCCAGATTTGTCTCATTGATCATGGTTCTGGCCATTTCTTGCAGAGTTCTATTTTTCCTCTCTACAACCCCATTTTGTTGTGGAGTTCTAGGACAGGAAAAATCATGTGCAATGCCATTTTCATTAAAATATTTTTCAAAATATTTATTTTCAAATTCACCACCATGATCACTTCTGACTTTTATAATTTTGAAATCCTTTTCATTCTGGACTTGCTGGCAGAAGTCAAAGAACACAGAATGTGACTCATCCTTGTGTTTTAAGAACTTTACCCATGTCCATCTACTATAGTCATCAACAATGACTAATCCATACTTCTTGCCTCTGATGGATGCAGTTTTCACTGGTCCAAACAGATCAATATGAAGTAATTCTAGTGGTCTGGAAGTAGAAATAACATTTTTTTATTTAAAAGATGATTTTGAAAACTTCCCTTTTTGGCATGCTTCACAAAGAGCATCTGAGGTGAAATTCAGATTAGGAAGTCCTCTGACAAGATTAAGTTTATTAATCTGAGATATACGTCTCATATTAATATGGCCCAATCTTCTGTGCCAGACCCATTGCTCTTCATTAACAGACAAGAGGCATTTAACATTCTGAACTTTAAGTTCTGAAAGATTTATTTTATAAATGTTGTTTTTCCTCTTACCACTAAATAGGATAGAGCCATCCTTTTGACTAATAGCTTTACAACATTTTTGATTAAAGGTAATATGATAACCATTGTCATTTAATTGACTTATGGACAATAAGATATGCTTTAACCCTTCAACAAGTAAAACAATTGTAATAGAGGGAAGTTTACCATTTCCAATAGTGCCAGATCCAATGATCTTGCCTTTCTGGTTCCCTCCAAACTTCACGTCACCTCCAGATCTAAGTTCCAGGCTTTGGAACATAGACTTTTCTCCTGTCATGTGTCGTGAGCATCCAGAGTCCAGGTACCATGATTGGCGTCCTGACCTTGCTGCTAAGAACATCTGCAATAGGAATTATTTTACTTTTAGGTACCCAGATCTTCTTGGGTCCTTTGGGGTTAGTTGATTTGTAGGTTTGTCTAAACTTATGTTTTTCAACATAATGTTTATTCTGACTTGCCTTGGGTTTAAACACATAAGTATTATTCTCAGAGCTTGTGTGTTTAATGTCATTTAAGTGACCAAACTTAAATTGAGAGTACAGAGGTGTCTTCTTAATGAAAAGTTTGTCAACAGATCTTGGATTACTTCCAAAGGAAGATTCATATCCAACTCCTCTTCTGTTGTTCCCACTAACACCATAGATCATAGAAGCCATCTTGCTTCTGTCTATGCTCTTAGTAAGGAATCTCTGAAAGCTAGAGTCATATTTTTCTAAAATGTTTTCACATGACTTAGTCTCAGATTCAAATTCTTGTTGAGTTATTTCGAAGTCATTTTTGATTTTCAGATTAATTTCTTTTTGCTCAACAAGTTCTGTCTTCAGAAGATCAATCTCAGATTCAAGACTGCTTTTCAGCTTCTTGTATTTGAGTTTGATATTGTTATAACTTTTCAGAACCTCTGATAATACTTTTATAAGTTCTTCTTTAGTAAGTTTAGCCATTACCTCTTCAGCGTCATCGTCAAATTCAGAATCTGATTCATATCCTGAAGTTCCTTCCTCCTGATCTTCTGTGCTGGCCATCAGTGCAATATTAGCACATTCTTCTTCTGATTCAGAAGATGATTCAGATTCATCTGAGTCATCCCATGTTGCCATCAGAACCTTCTTCTTTTTGTTAAACTTCTTCTTGGGTTTTTCTTTTTGAAGTTTGGGGCAATCATTCTTGTAATGCCCAGGTTCTTTGCACTCATAGCACACAACTTCTTTCTTGCCAGATCTTCTGTGCCCAGCAGATTCCTTTCTATGATCAGATTTTCTGAAGTTGTTGAACTTCTTTCCCTTGTGCTTCCAGAGTCTGTTGATCCTTCTGGACAGCATGGATAATTCATCTTCTTCTTCAGAGGAAGATCCTTCAGAGCTTTCTTCAATAACCTGGAAAGCTTTAGCAGATTTATTAGATTTTAAAGCAACAGATTTACCTTTCTCTTTCTTCTGAGGTTCATCTTCCTCAAGCTCAATTTCATGGCTCCTTAGTGAACTAATTAATTCTTCCAAGGAGATCTTGTTCAGATATTTAGCCATCTTCAGCGATGTCACCATAGGTCTCCATCTGGTGGGTAAACTTCTGATGATCTTTTTCACATGATCAGCAGTAGAGTATCCTTTGTCCAGAACCTTTAGTCCAGCTGTAAGTATTTGGAATCTGGAGAACATAGCTTCAACAGATTCAGAGTCTTCCATCTTGAAGGCTTCATACTTCTGGATCAGAGCCAGAGCCTTTGTTTCCTTGACTTGAGAATTTCCCTCATGAGTCATCTTTAAGGATTCAAACATATCAAATGCAGTTTCCCTGTTTGTAATTTTTTCATACTCAGTATGAGATATTGCATTCAATAATATTGTTCTGGCCTTGTGATGATTTCTAAAATCTTTCTTCTGAGCATCTGTCATAGATTTTCTGTCTATCTTCTTGCCATTCCCGTCTGTGGGATGAACATATCCATCTATAACCAGATCCCATAAATCATCATCATATCAAAGGAAAAAACTTTCAATTCTGTCTTTCCAGTAATCAAATTTCTCCCCATCAAACATAGGGGGTTTGGTGCTGATTTTGTCCCTTTCTTCATATTTATTGTTAATGTTGGATATTGTATTACCAGCCATAGTAACAACTAAATATATATCAAAGTATTTCTCTATGGATCTTTACTGTCACTGTTAAGTGGTAGCACACACAGAACCGGAGCTCTGATGCCAACTGAAGGTGAGATAATACTTAGAAGGGGGGGTTGAATAAATATGAAAGATTAAAACTTAGAATTAAAACACAAGTATTTTTATCCTGGTTCGTTGAACTCAACTACTCCAGTCCACCCTTCCTAGAGTGATTTTCCTTTCTCAATCAAGGACTTAATCCACTATTTAATCAAACAGATTACAATAGTAACACCTAAGAACAATTGTTCTTAGTCTTCTCAAGAGCTACTGATCCCAACTGGATCCTCTTAAGGAAATCCTTTACAATCAATGTAAAACTATTACAAGAGTAAGAATGCTTCTAAAAAGCTTTTATCACAACTGTGATATTCCTCTTAAGTTTAAGTACAATGAAATAAATTATTAGAAATAATATGAAAGTATGAGAGCTTGAATGTTTTAATTTCTTTTCAGAAAAGCGTCAACTAAAGAATTTGGTGGAGTCTTGCTTTTATAGGCAGCTGATCAGAGCTGCACGTTGAGAAGAGTGTCCAAAAGGTCTGAGCCTTTTTGTCTTCACATCAAGTGACCTTTCTGTTGCACCCCAAAATTTGACCAACATTTATATACCTAGCTTGTGTTCACTAGCATTATCATCTGCTTCTCATTGATATGTGGGAAATAGATCAAGAGGTATGAGTGTCAATCAAGACTATGAAGCTAGCCAAGAAGGTTATTCAAGTGTTCAAGGATTGATATCCTTGTCAGAGAAGTTAAGAGATCCTCAGAAAGATTGGTTGAAACCAAGGTTGTGTGCCTCCTAACTTGAGAGTTGTGGGAGCTCCTCAGATGATTCTGAGGCTATGAGGATGGACTTGAAGCTTTGAGAGAGCTTATGAGATGTCTTGAAATCCATCATGAGGCCTAGAGAGGTCATTGTACAAGAATAAGAGGACTCAACCATGAGTGGTGCAATTAGGGTTTGACTGGGTCAACCCTAGGTCAACTGATGATTTGGAGAGGGTTGAGACCTAATCCAAGAGCCATGTGATCATGGATTGATGCATTGAGATGCTATAAGGATGATTACTAGACCAACTCATCATGATTGAGGAGTATGAGAAGTTTCAAGCTAGGGTTTCTAAGGCTTGACAGTGTAAAATCCCCTAGTTTGATCCCTATCTTCAAGGCAGTTTAGCTCAAGATGTGATTGTCATCTCATCTTACCCCCAACATGAATGTTGTAGAGATTGCTCTTAGATTTAATTTGAGTACTAGAAGTCCTTGATAGGATTTGTAGAGCTCAAGTTATAACTTTGACAAGTTACAGGTCATCTGAGGTATGTGAATCTGGGGCCTTGAAAGTCACCCAACTTGCATCCAACTTTTGCTAGAAGGATGATTCCTATGAACTTTTGGTCAACATGAATGTTGTTCCTCATCTTCTTAGCTTTCTATAGAGTACTAGAAGTCCTTGATAGGATTTGTAGAACTCAAGTTATGGCTTCGACAAGTCAAGGGCATTTTGGTCATTTGGAGATTACAGGTCATTTCAAGCATAAGACCATATCTCCTATTTCCAAGCTTCAAATGGAAAAATCTTCAACATCAAACTTTCTTAAAATGATGTTTTAAGGCTAGTAGGGAGGTCATGAATGTTGAAAAGGCTTGTAGCAAAAAGTGATAAAAATGACCTAAAATGGAGGCATAAGTTAAATAAGTTCAAGTTGGAAATTGAAACTTCCAAGTTACACATCCAAACCATGGCATATAATAGGTCATTTTGACTCTAAAAGACATTATAAAAACAATGGTTCAGCCACTTTTTTGAATTGAGGCCTAGGTCATGAGGTTGCTTTGGAAAATGCTTGCTTGCATAATAAGGTACAAATGCAAAACATAAGGGAAGGCAATGTACAAGCTAGCTATGCATCTCAACACATCCCATATCTCATCTAAGGAGAATTTCAGGTCAGTTACAAGGGCTGTAAGGGCTATGGCATGAGGTGAGGCATGAGATGAGATGAATCCATAAACTCATGACATGAGAATTCCAATTTCTCATTGGATGGTTCCAGATGGTTCTAGATGAGTCTAAACCATTCTATATATGATTTAGAACTTGCTCAGATGCAAGGTTGGTGTGAGATTTGAGAGAAGAGAGAGATAGCCATTTCACTTGCTTCCATTGCAAGTTGAAATCAAATTCCACATTCTGATTCATTTCCATTCCTTCTTTCAATCCAAACACATTCCCTTGATCACTTGAAGAGATAGCACTTGGATTTTGAAGGTTGCAGGTCACAATCGGTTTTGGAGATTCAGGCTTTCTCGGTCCAATCTTTTGCAAACAGTAGCAAGATCATCATTCAAGGATTGATTCTGAAGAGTTTGAGAGCTTGAAGTGAAGGTTTACCCCATCTGTTAATCAAGATTCAACAGGTTAGTAACTTTTCTTCTACACCATGATTTAGGCATGATTAGCAAGAATTGTTAGGATAGAACGGTTAGAGACAATTAGGTGATGGATTCTGGGAAGTTTGAGAGCAATTGGTGAGGTTTCAGTTGATGACACCATTTTTGTTTGGACCAAGAACTCAAGACATAGTGAGCTATAGCATGAATTAGATGTCAAGAATTAACCAATGTGAAGTGGTGATCATTCTGAGGTAATTAATTTCAAGGATGGTGAACTTTGATTCCTTAGCATATTTGGAGGGTTGATTCGTGTTTTAGGTTTGAGGAGGTTTCAATTGATTTCAAGGCCATGGTTAGATTCAGGGTGAAATTCTGGACAGATTAGGGTTTTGAATTGTAGTTTTTCATGGAGAATTGATGGAGTTCGAATTGGGGTTTGAGCTCTGCAACTATGGAGCTTTCCCTCCATTTCTATGGCTGAAGGAAGACGACGACTCTGTGACCATTGGATCAGGCGTGGACTCATTGACTGAGTGGAGATCCAAGGGCCAGGATTTGATTTCGCGTTTGAAGGGGAATCTGAAGACACCATAAAACGCGTCGTTTCATTAAAAGGGATATTGGGCTCAGTTGCTAACCACACCCCAGATCATGGCCCACGTTTGTTTTGAACTATATTTTATTACTTTCTGCACCGTTTCTTTTTCTTTTTCTTTATAATTTGTGAATTGATTTTCTGATGGAAACTGGGCCTAGCGCGTATTGTTGTTTGCTCCCCCATTTTGAGCCCATGCATGAACTGAACTGAGTTCCATTGCTATTCACACCAAGCATTTCTCATTTTAATTTCTTTTTCTCCATTTTTCATTAATCTTTGAAAAATCATAATAAATAGAAAATTAATGATTTTTGTATGGGTATTTTTTCTCCCATTTCATGTTAATGTCTAGAAAATTATAAAACCATAATATTTGCATTTCATGCATTTTTAATATTTTTTGTGTATTTTCTCTTTTAATGGCATTTTAATTCTTTTATGTTGATGCATAGACTTGTAGATTTTTGTTTAGCTAGTTCCCTTCATATTTTTAGGCCATTATTTTTAGGATAGTTAGATTAGGACCTTAGCTCCCCTCTGGACTTATTCCATAATTTTTTGATGAATTTTTGATTAGTTTTGCTTAGATGACTTTAGGTTGTATAGAATTAGGTCAATCCTTAACATAGGTCCACAATAACACTAAAATTTTAGGTTTCTAGGTCAAGTTAGACATTGGAACATATAGGGTATTAAGGGTAGTTATATAGGATCCCCTAGAAATTATATTATATTTTAATATAATAGTATACTATTTTTAGATGATTTTTGTAGTTGATGATTGGTTGTGTTGCCCTTGTGGGCTTGTATTTTTGTTTACTTGGCTTTGTGGGCTTGGAGAGCTTGGTCTTGCTTTGAGGAGCATGGAGGAGCACAGTAGAAGACTTGGAGATTAATTGAGGAGCTTGAGAGCTTGAGAGCTTGAGAATCTTGTTTGTTTTGTTGTTGTTTTAGGGTTAGGAATTAGGAAGAGTTTAGACCTAGTTAAGTTCTTTCTTAAACATGGATGGTATCTTTCACCTCCATTCCTCCCTATGATTCAAGGTCCTTCCATGGTACTCACCTCCCTCCTTTGGAGGGATAAGTGATTGTACCTAGGAAGTAGAACCTTTGAGGGAACCATTCCTTTGATGTTGAACCCTTATAGGTCACTTTTGGTGGTCAATAAGCAGTTTGATACCCTAGCATATCCAGTTAAGTGATTTCCTCTGGTTTGAGTACCTTGAGAGATGTTGGGCTTGAAGATGAAGACTTCATTGAAGAGTGTGGAAGAGGATGATTCCTTGAGCATTGCCATTCCAGCTGAAGCTTAAAGAGCAACAAGAGCAAGTTGATACTTGAAGACCCAATGAAGATCCAGTAAAGACTGAATGATGAGCTGAGGCTTAAAGATTGAAGGATGAAGTTGATACTTCAAAGTGATTGAAGATTACTCTGAGAAGCTGAAGCTTGCAAGAAGAGAAGACCAAGTTGAGACTGGTAAAGCAAAGAGAGCTTGAGATCTTGAATACTAAGTTGATACTTAGGGAGAGGATTCAATTGAGATTGAGTGTAGAGCTGAAGCTTGAAGAACAAAGGATAAGTTGATACTTACTTTGATACTTGGAGATCCTGAAGGAATCAAGTTGATACTTGTGGTTCAGAGTGAAGCTTGAAGGTGGAACTGATTAAGAAGCTGAAGCTTGGAGAAGAGAAGGTAAGTTGAAACTTATGTTGAAGGGTTGACACCTGGAAAAGCAAATTGATATTTGTCAAGAGTGATTGAGGTCTGAAGACTGAGTTGCTGTTAGAGGAGCTGAAGCTTGAGAGAGGAGTTGATCCGCTTTCTTTTCTGTTTTCTTTTCTGTATTGATGTGCCTTGTTTGACTTGCCTGATGCATTAGAATAAGTCCATATCTAGACTAGCTTTAATCTAGGAGCATGATTGCACTAGAGGTTGAGTTACTCCCTCTGCTTATATTGTTATTGTATGGCTTTGCTTGCGGGTATTCGGTAGAGCCCAGCTCCCTTGCCCATGTGGTTTGTCTTGCTTGATAGCATGACTTTATTTCTTCTGTATGATTGCAGTTTATTGTATTTTGCTTGATAGCATGTTTTATCTTTCAGTATGATTGCTGTTATTCATTCTGGCTTGAGGTTGAGATGAGCTTGTGGAGGCTGATGCCCCGCACACATTTCCTCCCTCACTTGCATTGCATGCATTTTACTATATTGTTGTTTACTGTTTAAGCTGATGCTTTGTCTGTTTCGGTGTATCATTGACATGATCCCTTAGGACTCTCATTTCCTTTGATAAGGAATTGATGATAGAACTTTAGGCTGAAACCTATGCATGATAACTTCTAGGAGTTCCCTGTTTAAACCTCAACCATAGGATGAATCCTTGGCATGACAACAGTAGGACTTGATAGTCTCCCTCCTAGTTGGGTCTGTTCTCTTCTCATCTCAAAACTGCTTAAGATACAGTAATCATGAATGGTTTCTTTCGTACGTTACGAGCCTTAAGCTATCTGAGAAAGGATTGTGGGAGAGCTTCTTTTCCACAGTCTGGATGTTTAGTTTGGCACCCTTTGGGTGACATGCGACGCATTCACTCTCAGGTCATAGTCTCTAGTGCGATTGAGATTGCAAACACAATAAAAAACACTTCTTCCGTAAAATACAGAAAATAATGCATAGTGTCCCGAACTACGTAAGCTCTGATCTCTCATGCCTGTTGAGAGTACGTAGGCACAATACTGATGTATTGGCGAGCTACCTTCCCCATAACCTGTCGTAGGTCGAACTACGTTGACTCTGATTTCTCATTCTCTAATGAGAATACGTAGGCATAAAGTGCGACGCTTTGCCGAGTCATTTTCTTTTCTTTTTAAGCCAGCCTTGATAGGTAGATAGATAAAACCAACCCGTCCAGTAAACACAACAAGCATGGATCCCATCGAGTACGATGGACGTGAGGGGTGCTAATACCTTCCCCTTGCGTAACCGACTCCCGAACCCAGACAATGGTTGCGACGACCTTGTCTTACCCTTTTTCGTCAGGTTTTTCCGATCGTTTCCTTTCCCGATCCGAGGGATAAATAACGAAAGGTGGCGACTCTTCTGTTGTGCCGGCACCTTATTTTCGCGAAAGCGATAGCTGGCGACTCTGCTGGGGGTCGAACCCAGAATCTCTGGTTCCCCGGTTCCCCTGCGAGAGTCAATCCTAGCGCTTGTATGATTACTTGTTGGGTTGTGTTTATTTATCGCATTTTATTTCCCGCAATTTATTTTCAGTATGATATGATTATCTGTGCTGTTGTGGGAGGGGCATTCAAATGAGCGAGAAGCCAGACCCAGGCTTGAGTGAACATAGCATTAGTTGTGGAAATTAGTGGGCGCGTGCTTGCTTTGCAGGCACTAGTGTCTCATGAAATCCACGCTCAGACGAGGTTCTCCCAGTTGGCTTCTCTTTCAACCCTTTGGGTTGAGACGGTTGCTGGTTTGGTGGATTGTCGACTCTGGGGACCGATCATTTGTGATTCAGCCGAGTGAGACCGCTTCATGAGCTGGTGATGCCGCGCCTTCTGGGTATCGTATCACCCCTCTTGAATGTCTGTGACGCTGATGAACGCATAGGATGCCGAACTTGAGTCAGTTAGGTCCATACCTGTGAGCAGGGTTGGGTTTATTGCAGGAAACTTTGACCTTCAGACTACCTGGTTTTCTTGATAGTAGATCAGTTTTGTTGGGATCTGAGGTTCTCATCTGCAGGTATATGATTGTTCTTGATAGAGCAAGTTTGGATCAGAGGATCTTATCATTAGATGTGTATTTGTTCTTGATAGAGCAGGTTTTGATCAGAGGATCTTATCATCAGATGTATATGATTGTTCTTGATAGAGCAGGTTCTGATCAGAGGATCTTATCATCAGATGTGCACTTGTTCTTGACAGAACAGGTTTATGACTGGGGTCTGAGGATCTCATTATCAGGTGTCTGTTCTTGATAGAACAGAGTTTTGTTATCGGATGTTTGTTCTTGATAGAGCGGAGTTTCGGTCATCAGATGTTTGTTCTTGATAGAGCAGATTTATGGTTGGGGTCTGAAGATCTCATCAGCAGATGCATGTTTGTTCTTGACAGAGCAGATTTATGATTGGGGTCTGAAGATCTCATCAGCAGATGTATGTTTGTTCTTGACAGAGCAGATTTATGATTGGGGTCTGAAGATCTCATCAGCAGTTGTATGTTTGTTCTTGATAGAACGGAGTTTTATTATCAGATGATTGTTCTTGACAGAGCAGAATTATGATCCTATGTATATGGCCCTATCATATGGTTGTTCTTGACAGAGCAGATTTGTGGTCCGATACCGGGGTTCTCTTATTATCAGATGCAGTGGTTGTTCTTGATAGAGCGACATTATGGTTTTGTTGATACAAAATCTCCGCAGCACTAGTTGCCTTGATCTCCTGATGCATGATTGCATTTTACATTATTTTGCATACATTTGCATTTCATTAACGTGTGTCTGTGTTGCAGGTACCGTTTTCCCCGATCCAGGATTTCGTGCCTCCTATTGTATTGTTATGGGTTCTCTGAGGAAGACCGTGGCTTACAAGTTCCCTGCCCCTGATGTGGTTAAGCTGACTGGTTTGATAGCTTTAGCAGATGATTCTGTGAGGGATGAGTTCAGAAAATCTTACGGCAGGTTGCTCGGTTTGGTTCATAAACCTTCTGCGTTCGAGGTGAATGGGTTGCACGCTCTGCTGCAGTTCTACGACCCTCCGTTGAGATGTTTCACTTTCCAGGATTTTGTTCTCGCACCCACGCTGGAGGAGTATGCTGATTTTCTAGGTGTGCCTATCAAGAGGCAGATGCCTTTTGTTCATATGGATGTTGAGCCTGATCTGGCTGGTTTAGCTCCTTCACTTCATCTGGATGCCTCCGAGTTGGTATTGACTAGATGGAACAAGGTTCCCGGGTTCTCCTTGCAGTTTCTAGTGGGAAAGGCTCAGCAGTGCGCCAAAGACGGATGTTGGGTCGCGTTCAATGCCATCCTCGCTCTGTGCATATATGGCATCATTCTGTTCCCTAATATGCCCGATTTTGTAGACTTCGATGCGTTTCACATCTTTGCTTCAGGGAATCCAGTCCCTACCTTGATAGGAGATGTCTACCATTCTATCCACTACAAAAACGAGAACAGGAGGGGCAAGAATGTCTCATGCTGTGTACCCTTGCTTTATAAATGGCTTGATAATCATTTGCCCAAGAGGGGTCCTTTTGTCTCGTCTGCAGCCACAGCTGAGTGGTCCGAGCGTCTGATGAGCTTATCTACAGAGGATATTGATTGGTTTGACAGAGATAGGTTGGGTACTGAGGTGATCTTCAGCTGCAGCGGGTTTCCAAACGTGCCTTTGATAGGCAGGAAGGGCTGCATAAACTACAATTCGTCGTTGTTGGTCCGGCAGTTCGCATATGCTTTGAGAGCTCCGCCGAAGGATGAAGAGGTACAGGAATCTCTGTACCTCACTGGTCTTCTAGAGGGGGATCTGTTATCCAAGCTTCAGCGCGCCTGGAATGGTATCAGTAAGCGAGGAAAACTATTGCTGGGGAGAAGCAACAATCAAGCCTACCCTCGTATGTGACGTGGATCAGAGCCAGGGCTGATGCTATAGGAATGTTGTTTCCTCGTGACAAGCCAGAAAGCCCTCCAATGATTGAAGAGCCTACCACTGTGCCCATTCAGCAGCATAATCACGTGTTAGCTGAGCGAGATGAATTGAAGCGGGCAAATGAGGAACAGGAGAAAGAATTGGCTCATCTCCGAAGCGAAAGGAACGAAGTCGTTCATTCTTTCAAAAGGCAGACAGAGCTGGTGAACCGGCTGGGGACAGACCTGACTAAGCAGATAGCCGAGCGTGAACGCATGGGTCAAGACTTCAAAGATGTCAACGACGTACTGGCTACGAAGAAGCAGCATTTGGATGAAGCGTATCGGAGGATATCCAAGTTCAACCAGCACTGGAAGGCTTCCCTGGCCACCAGAAAAGAGAGGGAGGATAAGCTGATGCTACAGATCTCCAAGCTGGAAGCCCAGGTGAAGGACAGTGAGAAGAGGTTTGATGAAGAAACCACTCGCAAATACGCCGCCGAAGGCCAGCTCAACAAAGCTCTTGCTAACCTAAAGGAGCGCAAGCTGACGTTTGAGTCCAAGAAGCGGAAGTTAGAAGATTGCTTCGGAGAAGGAGCATGGGAAGGTTCGGTCGAAGGACTTCATTACACCATTGTGCAAAGGGAGTTACTCGTCGAGGGGTTACTCACTCTGCCAGATCATCCAGAAACGAAGGAGTTGTTGGAAGAGTATCACGCCCGTGGCCGTACTTGACTATTTGTATTCCTTTTGTTTTGATCATTGTTGTATGCTGACCATCACCAGGCTTGTTGGCTGAGGTCACGCTATTGATTCCTCTTGTACTCGCTGATGCTATGTACTGCCTTGATGGGCTTTCTTTATATATGAGATTGTTATTTCCATGATTGGACTAAGACTTCTTCTTATTATCAGCATTGGCACTCAGGCACTAGGATCGGGGAGATCTCCCTAACACACAGACACACGCATGCATTTGCATGACGAGCATTTTGTTGTTTTTTTCCTAACCCTTTTGTGTTTACAGGGTTTTTTCAGGTTCTTACAGGTTTTCCAGGTTGTTCCAGGTGGTTCCAGGATTGATCAGAGACCTATTCACCGCTATCCGACTAGAGCTAATCAGACCAGGATCATGGAGCAAGTGCAAACTGATGTTCAGGAACTCCGCGAAAGGATGGATCGCTTCATGGAGCTCACGCAAGCGGTTGCCAATGGCCAGGATCAGCTCAGAACTTTGGTTTAGCCTTTGATTTCCAGGGTTGATAGCAACGGCGTACTCCATGGTGGGACTGTGCCTACTCCTCCACCAGTTGAAACTCCGCAGAATGGTGTTCCCGTGACCGAGGGAAACGGTAGTGCTAACGGCAATGCAATGGCCAACATCAGACTCAATACGACGGGAGTCGGTAATGGGAGTCTGGGAGCTAATGTCAATGTCGGGGCGGGCAACGGCAATGTAGGCGTCGAGAATCTGTTTGTGCCTCAGCCGTGGCTAGAGGATCGTCAGGATGATGTGTTCTCTCAGAGAGGTGCTGAAGGGGAGCTGAATGCTGAAGCACGGCTTAGATTCAAGGCACTTGAAGATAAGATGAGAGATATCGAGAATCAGAACACTTTGGGCGTTGATATGTCCAAGCTGGGATTAATTGCTGATTTCAAGGTGCCTCCTAAGTTCAAGGTACCTGACTTTAAAAAGTATAAGGGAACCACTTGCCCTCGTGTCCACCTGAGATCGTACTACAGAAAAATGTCTGCTTATTCTGAGGACGAGAAGTTGCTGATGCACTTCTTTCAAGACAGTCTTTCCGGGCCATCCCTCGAGTGGTACATGAGTCCGGAGCCTACTAGTGTGCGCACATGGAAGGATCTTGCTGAAGCATTTGTGCACCACTACCAATATAATAGCGACTTGGCCCCGAACCGAGTTCAGCTACAGAATCTGTCGCAGAGGAATAATGAAGGGTTTAAGGAGTACGCCCAGCGGTGGCGTGAGTTGGCAGCCAGGGTTCAGCCGCCGATGGTTGAACGAGAGCTCGTGCAGATGTTTGTAGCCACCCTCCCAGGGGTTTACTATGAAAAGTTAGTCAGCGGTATGTCTAGGACGTTCTCAAATCTCATTATCACGGGTGAGCACGTCGAAAATGGGATCAAGATTGGGAAAATTCAAGGTGAGTCATCCTCAGCTGGAGGAGGCGGAAAGAAACCTTATGCTGGCAAAAGACGAGAGGGAGAAGCGAGCGCTGTGACCAACGCTCGGAGGAAGGGTAAAGGTCCTCACCAGCAGGTGGCCAGTATAAATATCCCGGCAGCTCCGCAGCAGCAGCAACCGAATCAACAGGGATACAGGAAGTATCAGAATCGGGCACCTTTGGCGAACAGTCACTTCGAGACACCGCCCATGTCGTACGCGCAACTGTTGCAGACTTTGCTTCAGCTACAGTTGATCCAGAAGAGGACGATGGCTCCCTTGACAGGGGCACCTCCGCCAGGGTACGACGCGAATGCCGCTTGTGAGTTCCACTCAGGGGCACCAGGCCATACAATAGAGAATTGCAAAGCCTTCAAGCATAAGGTGCAGGACATGGTGGATGCCAAGATCATCAACTTCTCCGATAATATGCCCAATGTCACGAAGAATCCTATGCCGAATCATAGGGGAGGTGGTGTGAACGCCATTATCGAGGACGAGAGTTCGGATTTGTTGACTGACGTCAGAGATCTGAAGACGCCGCTTAGCTTCGTTAAAGCTAAGTTGCTGAAAAGAGGGTTCTTTCCAGGTTGCGGAGAGCTATGTATGGACTGTGCCACACGTTCTAATGGATGTGAGCAGTTGGTAGAAGGAATTCAAAGTCTGATGACTGAAGGGATACTGCAGTTTAGCCGGAGGGCTGAAAGTGGATCAGGAGAGGTAGTGCTGAAGCAGGCCGATGAAGTTGCCACCATCACCATCCCTCGCCGGCCGATAACTATTTCTGCGCCCAGACCACCCACAATTACTATCGCCAAAGCCGGGCCAATACCGTTCGAGAGCACTAACGTCGTTCCATGGCATTATGGGGCTGAAGTCTACTGTAACGGACAGAAGTTGGAGCTGGAACCGTTTGGGTCGACTGTGGAGAACCTTGCGGGAATCAGTGGTATTACCCGCAGCGGAAGAGTGTTCGCACCACCAGAGGTTGTGGCGGATAAAGCGGTCAGAGCTGATGCGGCCGATAAGGGTAAAGGTAAAGTCGTTGAAGAGATCCCGTGTGGGGCAGAAAAAAACTTGCTTGTTAAAGATGCCGAGGAGTTTATGCGGTTGATTAAAAAGAGTGACTACAAGATTGTAGACCATCTCCATCAGACGCCCTCGAAGATTTCCATTCTAAACCTGTTGCTGTGTTCTGAAGCACACCGCAACGCGCTGCTGAAGGTGTTGAACGCCGCATATGTACCGCAGGAAATATTGGTTAATCAGCTAGAAGAGGTTGTTGCCCACGTTAATGCTGGAAATGGGCTAGGGTTCACGGACCTGGAGCTGACGCCAAAAGGGAGGAATCACAATAGCGCCCTGCACATCTCGATAGAGTGTAGAGGCACGATTATGTCGCACGTGTTGGTGGACACGGGTTCGTCACTTAATGTTCTTCCGAAGAAGGCATTAATGAAGTTGGATACTCGTGGAGTGATCTGCACACCCAGTGATCTGGTTGTGAAGGCGTTCGACGGAACTAAACGCCACGTTTTCGGGGAGGTGACCCTACCGATCCAAGTCGGGCCAGAAACGTTCGACGCGGTCTTTTATATTATGGACATCATGCCTGCCTACAGTTGTCTCTTGGGCCGGCCATGGATCCATGCTGCTGGTGCCGTGACCTCCACGTTGCACCAAAAGCTCAAATATGCTGTCGGAGGAAGCATCGTAACCGTGTGTGGCGAGGAAGACATAATGGTGAGCCATTTGTCGTCCTTCAAGTATGTGGAGATGGATGGCGAAATCCATGAGACTCTATGCCAAGCGTTCGAAGCTGTCAAAGTGAAGGACGTAGCTCCTGTAGTCACTGAAAAGCCAGAGATGACTCTCTCGTCGTTCAAGGAAGCTCGGGCCGTTGTCCAAGCCGGATCTACCCCAGGCTGGGGGTGAATTTTGGAGATACCTAACAAGCAAGACAAGTTTGGGTTAGGATATTCTCCTGGAGCTGAAGCTTCTTCTTCTTCTAGCGGCGCGTCTCGAGGTAAAGGGCCGATCCAGTTTACCAGTGGCGGAGTGATTTTCGAAAGCATCAATGCGGTGTCTGAAGACAGCGGAGATAGCGACTGTGACCTCGACTCTTGGATCCAGCCAAGCAAGCCAGGCGAGGGCCTCAACAATTGGTCCGTCAAGGATATCATCCAGATGACAAGCGAAGAGTAATGATTTACTTTTTCCGATCATTGTACAACCCCATGTCCTACCCGGGGCATAGTGGTTTTATTGTTAGGGCCTTGTTGGATTATGTACATGCATTTTGTTAATAAATCAAAGGCGTTTTCTTCGTATTCAAATATTGTGATCTCTGTTATTCCTGTTTTATATTTGTTTTGAAAAACAATAAAATGGCAATGGGGTTTGTGCTAACCTGCACATCCTTGTTTTAAACTTAACCCTTGTTATTGCAGGATCCACATAACAGATGACATCGACTCTGGACCTTCTACGGCTCACTTCGACTTCGATTGCCCGATCTATCAAGCCGAAGAAGAGATTGATGAAGACGAAGACCTTCCGGAAGAGTTGGCCCGCTTGTTGAAACAAGAGGAGAAAGTTATTCTGCCTCATGAGGAGGAAATCGAGATCGTGAATCTGGGTTCTAAAGAACTCGTCAGAAACGTCAGGATAGGGGTTGCGCTGCAGAGTGATGTCAAGCAGAGATTGGTCGAAATACTGAGAGAGTATAGTGACGTCTTTGCTTGGTCGTACGAAGATATGCCCGGACTTGACACGGACATCGTAGTCCACCACTTGCCGCTGCGAGAAGATTGCCCTCCCGTTAAGTAGAAGCTTAGGAGGATGCGACCAGATATGGCCGTTAAGATCAAAGAAGAAGTGCAAAAGCAGCTGGATGCTGGCTTCTTAGCGGTCACTACTTACCCTCCGTGGGTCGCCAACATAGTTCCTGTACCAAAGAAGGATGGTAAGGTACGCATGTGCGTCGATTATCGGGATTTGAATAGGGCGAGCCCTAAGGATGATTTCCCGCTGCCTCATATCGATGTGTTGGTCGACAACACAGCCTAATTCTCCGTGTTTTCGTTCATGGATGGCTTCTCCGGTTACAATCAGATCAAGATGGCGCCGGAGGACATGGAGAAAACGACGTTTATCACCCCTTGGGGAACATTTTGCTATAAGGTAATGCCTTTCGGTCTGAAGAACGCAGGGGCCACTTACCAACGAGCAATGGTAACTTTGTTTCATGACATGATTCATCATGAGATTGAAGTCTATGTTGATGACATGATTGCGAAGTCCCAAACGGAGGAGGGACATCTGGTCAATTTGCTGAAGCTTTTTGAGAGGCTTAGGAAGTTCAGGTTGAGGC
Organism: Lathyrus sativus; assembly: GCA_963859935.3. Lineage (NCBI taxonomy): Eukaryota > Viridiplantae > Streptophyta > Magnoliopsida > Fabales > Fabaceae > Lathyrus > Lathyrus sativus. The sequence goes on from OZ012739.1 coordinate 272,162,532, forward strand.
TGAATCCTAACAAATATACTTTCGTATTACGGTCCGGAAAGTTACTGGGGTTTATCGTGAGTGAACGAGGCATCGAGGTTGATCCTGCGAAAATATAAGCCATACAAGAAATTCCAGTGCCAAAAACAGAAAAAGAAGTTCGTGGTTTCTTGGGCAGAATAAACTACATTGCAAGCTTTATCTCTCAGCTCGCGGCCACGTGTGAACCGATGTTCAAGCTTTTAAAGAAAAATCAGGCGATTACCTGGAATGAGGATTGCCAGAAGGCATTCGACAAGATAAAGCAGTATCTTCAGGAACCTCCGATCTTGATACCCCCAGTGGCTGGACGGCCATTAATCATGTACTTGACAGTTCTTGAGAATAGTATGGGGTGTGTTCTCGGTCAGCACGACGAGACGGGCAGAAAGGAGCATGTCAAACGTTTACGACAGTACATGCTCAATCACACCACTATGCTAATTTCGAAGATGGATTCGATCAAGTACGTCTTCGAGAAGCAGGCTCTTTCGGGCAGGATTGCCAGATGGCAAATGGTGTTGACGGAATATGATATTCAGTACGTTTCTCAGAAGGCCATCAAGGGAAGCGTATTGTCTGATTACCTTGCCGAACAGCCGATCGAGGATTACCAGCCGATGAAATTTGAATTCCCTGATGAGGATATCATTTTTCTCAAAGCGAAGGATTGCGATGAACCGTTGCCCGACGAGGGGCCAGATAGGAAATCCCAGTGGAAATTGATATTCGATGGGGCGGTTAATTCCTACGGAAGTGGTATCGGGGCGATCATCACGACTCCCCACGGATCCCATATCCCGTTTACTGCAAGACTGACGTTTCCAGTCACCAATAATGAAGCGGAGTACGAAGCATGCATTATGGGTCTAGAAGAGGAAATTGATTTGAGAATCAAGAATCTAGACGTATATGGTGACTAGGCGCTTGTGATCAACCAAATTAAAGGGGAGTGGGAGACTCGTCAATCGAATTTGGTGTCGTACATGAACTATGCCAGAAGGCTACTTCTGTTCTTCGATCGAGTGGAACTCCATCATGTGCCTAGAGCGGAAAATCAGATGGCTGATGCCTTAGCCATGTTGGCTTTGATGTATAAAGTCAATTTTTGGAATGAGGCTCTAAGAATTGTCCTTTCTCGTCTTGATAGACCTGCATTCGTCTTTGCAATCGAGGAAGCCGCCGACGGCAAGCCATGGTTCCATGACATCCAGACTTTCCTTATGACTAAGGAGTATCCTACGGGTGCGTCAACCCAGGATAAGAAGACTCTGAGGAGGCTGTCTGGAAATTTTTATCTCAATCCTGATGGAGTTCTGTATAAGAGAAACCACGATCTCGTGCTACTCAGATGTGTAGATGTGAAAGAGGCGAGTATGCTCATGGAAGAAGTCCATGAAGGCACATTTGGTACGCACGTCGGAGGGCATGCTATGACGAGAAAGATCCTGAGAGCAGGATACTACTGGCTGACGATGGAATCAGATTGCTTTAAATTCGCGAAGAGATGTCATAAATGCCAGATTTATGCTGATAAAGTTCATGTGCCTCCGTGCCCGTTAAATGTCATGTCCTCCCCGTGGCCGTTCTCCATGTGGGGCATCAACATGATAGGTAAGATCGAGCCCACTGCATCTAACGGTCATCGCTTCATTCTAGTAGCCATCGACTACTTCACCAAGTGGGTGGAGGCAGCCTCGTATGCTAATGTGACCAAGCAGGTGGTGGCTAAATTCATAAAAAGGGACATCATCTGTCGTTACGGAATTCCCGAGCGGATCATTACTGATAATGGTTCGAATCTGAATAACAAGATGATGAAGGAGTTGTGCCAGAGTTTCAAGATTGAACATCACAACTCATCTCCTTACCGGCCGAAGATGAATGGCGTCGTTGAAGCGGCCAATAAGAACATAAAGAAGATTGTTCAGAAGATGGTTGTGACCTACAAAGATTGGCACGAGATGATGCCATTTGCACTGCACGGTTATCGTACGACGGTACGTACGTCGACCGGGGCAACTCCTTTCTCCTTAGTGTACGGTATGGAAGTTGTCCTACCGTTAGAAGTGGAGATCCCTTCTTTGCGAGTTTTGGTTGATGTGAAACTCGACGAGGCAGAATGGATTATGAACCGACTGAACCAACTCAGCCTGATGGACGAGAAGAGGTTAGCATCGATTGCATATGGTCGTCTGTACCAAAGCCGAATGAAGAAAGCTTATGATAAGAAGGTGCGTCCTAGAAGCTTTCAGACGGGTGATCTCGTCCTGAAGAAGATTCTTCCTTCACACTCCGATCACCGGGGCAAGTGGACTCCGAATTACGAAGGTCCGTACGTCGTCAGCAAGGTCTTTTCGGGAGGAGCCTTGTTGTTATCCACGATGGATGGTGAAGATTTTGCATCCCCGGTGAAAGCGGACGCAGTTAAAAAATACTTTTCTTGAAAGCGACCCGCTGGACAGTAAAAAGAGAGTCTAGGCAAAAATGGGGCATCCCGACGAACCATAAAAAAGGAAAAAGGTTCGGGCAAAAATTAGGGATATAAATTGAAAAAATGTACACCCGCAAGGTCGAAAACCCGGATGGGCGACTTTGGCAAGAAAGGGTATCCCGGTGAACTGAAAACCCGCAAAGGGCGGTTCACACAAAAGTTAGGGATTTGAAAAAGCAAATGACTGTGTTCCGCGTGTGGACTTTCTTTGTTTAGTGGTTTGGAAGACCTGAGGGCCGTTTATCTGAATCAATCTCTTCTGAAGCTGAAGCGTCGGAGAAGTATCGAAGTCGAGTGGGTCATAGAGGGATCAACTCATGGTATTCGTCTATGCCTAGTTGCCGACATTTGTATATACTGATGTATATTTATGTTTCATTTTTTTGCGCGGCTTACTCATTCCAGGAGCTTGCATCTGTTGTAAAACATTTTTACCCATTCAGGGGTTCGTTATCAATAAAATGCATACTATTCAGCAATTCTGTTTGCCTGTTTAGCATTTATTTGTTTTGTTTGCGAAAAAGAACGTCGATGTTTTTGATAAAATGCGCATACATAAACTTACTGGCCTAGGCCACTGATTGTTGAAACAATGAATTACTTAAACCTTGTCACAAGATGATAACCTTGATAGGTCCCTTTGAGAAGGGTATCTTATCTGTTTGTTTGTGTTGTTACAGGTGTAGCATATTCCAGACAGTGCGCCGTGCGTATCTCCAAGCAGGATGATTCCTCTTTCTCCAGCAAAGTTCAGCAACCTCTCCCCGCAGAGTCTGAACGCGAGATCGTGAGCATTGATATGTCTCCCCAGGCAGAGAAGATTCTCTCCCCAACCAGACGCATCCTGAAGGAACGTCATCTCCTCGGCTGAGTCACACCGAAGTGTGCAGCAACTGATGGTGCCAGACTGAAGTCTCCAGCGGAATTGAGATTCCCCATAGAGTCGTACTCTCCCCCGAAGCCAGATGATTCCTTCTTCCCCAGCGGAATTGAGATTCCCCATAGAGTCGTACTCTCTCCAGCAAGCAGAATGATTTCTCCTTCCTCAGCCGAGTTTGCAGATACCCAAGAGAGCCGAGTCCTTGGAAGCCGCTCGGGCCATGATTGGTTTTCCCCAGTGGAATGTTGAATAGCTGATGATGTGTTTCCCCGCCAGAGTCGTTATCTCCAGGGAAGTAGCCGTGAAGGTCGTGAAGTCTATTCTCGCGATTGATATCGCTTTCCTTCAGCAGGTCCAGGTTCTCGTAGAGCATCGTTTCCCCTGCAGCAGTCAACTGAAGTTGTGTCCCCTGCGGAGTCCAATTGAGATTGGCGTGACCTTTTTCTTCTCAGCAGGATGATTCCTCTATCTGAGTAGTTATTTCTCCTTGACATGAGGTTTCTCCCTTCGGCATTTATTTTGCTGACAGGGTCGCATCATTGTGCATGACTACATAGCATTTATCATAAACGCATAGCATTTCCACCGTGTGGAGCATTGCGCCATTGCCGAAGCATACGCATGCTAAGCATGATCTAGGTTGTTATTATTCTTGTTTTGCAGGTGTTCCACCGCATAATTGACTGCTCAAGATGATTCTTGAAGTCCCTAGTGAAGTCTTCCTGCTCAAGATGATTCTTGAATTCCCCAGCAAGGCCGTTTGCTTAAGATGATTCTTAAATTCCCAGTACAGTCGCCAGAGTTGGTTGCTCAAGTTGATACTTAGAGTCCCCGGCAGAGTGTTTGCTCAGGATGATTCCTGAAATCTCCAGCATAGTTATCGGTTCAAGATGATTCTTGAAGGCCCCGGTGGAGTTATTTGCCCAAGATGATTCTTGAAGTCCTCAGCAGAGTTGATTCATCCAGAATGATTTCTGGATCCCCGAAGCGGAGTTACTTGATAATTCTCCAGAATCCCCAGCGGAGATGCGTCATCCCCAGCAGGTTTCTAAACAGCAAAGTTGAAACTTCCCTCGAAGACTTCATGATTGAAGTCCGGCCGTGTTAACAAAGCGGTTCTCTCAGCTGATGCGGAGTGCCTGATGGCCGAAGTTTGGGTATCCCCAATTGGTTCATGATTGACCAAGAATTCAATTCCCGACTTACTGATGAAGTCCGACTGATGCCCGAGGGTTTTCTTCGAATGCCCGATGGCATGATCAACATGATTGTTGACCTGATGAGTCCCGAGGAATCGTGATGCCTGATGGCATGATCGACCATGTATTACCGGTTACTGTGTGACCAAGTCTCCATCTAGTTGCCGTGCAGCTATTATTTCAGTTCTCGAAGATTTGTTCCCCTCAGAGTACCGTGTACTTGTGCAGTTGGAAAATTTTCGGGTTTATCGGTATTCAACCGTCTCACACCTTGATTGGCTGAGAGCCGTTCGCTCCTCACCCAGTCAGGTTCAAGCCGTTTGAATAGGGGCAGCTGTTACACCCCAAAATTTGACCAACATTTATTTACCTAGCTTGTGTTCACTAGCATTATCATCTGCTTCTCATTGATATGTGGGCAATAGATCAAGAGTTATGAGTGTCAATCAAGACTATGAAGCTAGCCAAGAAGGTTATTCAAGTGCTCAAGGATTGATATCCTTGTCAGAGAAGTTAAGAGATCCTCAGAAAGATTGGTTGAAACCAAGGTTGTGTGCCTCCTAACTTGAGAGTTGTGGGAGCTCCTCAGATGATTATGAGGCTATGAGGATGGACTTTAAGCTTTGAGAGAGCTTATGAGATGTCTTGAAAGCCATCATGAGGCCTAGAGAGGTCATTGTACAAGAATAAGAGGACTCAGCCATGAGTGGTGCAATTAGGGTTTGACTGGGTCAACCCTAGGTCAACTGATGATTTGGAGAGGGTTGAGACCTAATCCAAGAGCCATGTGATCATGGATTGATGCATTGAGATGCTATAAGGATGATTCCTAGACCAACTCATCATGATTGAGGAGTTTGAGAAGTTTCAAGCTAGGGTTTCTAAGGCTTGACAGTGTAAAATCCCCTAGTTTGATCCCTAACTTCAAGGCAGTTTAGCTCAAGATGTGATTGTCATCTCAGCTTACCCCTAACATGAATGTTGTAGAGCTTTCTCTTAGCTTTAATTTGAGTACTAGAAGTCCTTGATAGGATTTGTAGAGCTCAAGTTATGACTTTGACAAGTTACAGGTCATCTGAGGTATGTGAATCTGGGGCCTTGAAAGTCACCCAACTTGCATCCAACTTTTGCTAGAAGGATGATTCCTATGAACTTTTTGTCAACATGAATGTTGTTCCTCATCTTCTTAGCTTTATAGAGAGTACTAGAAGTCCTTGATAGGATTTGTAGAACTCAAGTTATGGCTTTGACAAGTCAAGGGCATTTTGGTCATTTGGAGATTACAGGTCATTTCAAGCATAAGGCCATATCTCCTATTTCCAAGCTTCAAATGGAAAAATATTCAACATCAAACTTGCTTAAAATGATTTTTTAAGGCTATTAGGGAGGTCATGAGATGTTGAAAAGGCTTGTAGCAAAAAGTGATAAAAATGACCTAAAATGGAGGCATAAGTTAAATAAGTTCAAGTTGGAAATTGAAACTTCCAAGTTACACATCCAAACCATGGCATATAATAGGCCATTTTGACTCTAAAAGACATTCTAAAAACAATGGTTCAGCCACTTTTTTGAATTGAGGCCTAGGTCATGAGGTTGCTTTGGAAAATGCTTGCTTGCATAATAAGGTACAAATGCAAAACATAAGGGAAGGCAATGTATAAGCTAGCTATGCATCTCAACACATCCCATATCTCATCTAAGGAGAATTTCAGGTCAGTTACAAGGGCTGCAAGGGCTATGGCATGAGGTGAGGCATGAGATGAGATGAATCCATAAACTCATGACATGAGAATTCCAATTTCTCATTGGATGGTTCCAGATGGTTCTAGATGAGTCTAAACCATTCTATATATGATTTAGAACTTGCTCAGATGCAAGGTTGGTGTGAGATTTGAGAGAAGAGAGAGATAGCCATTTCACTTGCTTCCATTGCAAGTTGAAATCAAATTCCACATTCTGATTAATTTCCATTCCTTCTTTCAATCCAAACACATTCCCTTGATCACATTGAAGCTGTGCAGACCAAATTGAAGGCAAAACCATGGAGATTTGAAGAGATAGCACTTGGATTTTGAAGGTTGCAAGTCACAATCGGTTTTGGAGATTCAGGCTTTCTTGGTCCAATCTTTTGCAAACAGTAGCAAGATCATCATTCAAGGATTGATTCTGAAGAGTTTGAGAGCTTGAAGTGAAGGTCTACCCCATCTGTTAATCAAGATTCAACAGGTTAGTAACTTTTCTTCTACACCATGATTTAGGCATGATTAGCAAGAATTGTTAGGATAGAACGGTTAGAGACAATTAGGTGATGGATTCTGGGAAGTTTGAGAGCAATTGGTGAGGTTTCAGTTGATGACACCATTTTTGTTTGGACCAAGAACTCAAGACATAGTGAGCTATAGCATGAATTAGATGTCAAGAATTAACCAGTGTGAAGTGGTGATCATTCTGAGGTAATTAATTTCAAGGATGGTGAACTTTGATTCCTGAGCATATTTGGAGGGTTGATTCGTGTTTTAGGTTTGAGGAGGTTTCAATTGATTTCAAGGCCATGGTTAGATTCAGGGTGAAATTCTGGACAGATTAGGGTTTTGAATTATAGTTTTTCATGGAGAATTGATGGAGTTCGAATTGGGGTTTGAGCTCTGCAACTATGGAGCTTTCCCTCCATTTCCATGGCTGAAGGAAGAAGACGACTCTGTGACCATTGGATCAGGCGTGGACTCATTGACTGAGTGGAGATCCAAGGGCCAGGATTTGATTTCGCGTTTGAAGGGGAATCTGAAGACACCATAAAACGCGTAGTTTCATTAAAAGGGATATTGGGCTCAGTTGCTAACCACACCCCAGATCATGGCCCATGTTTGTTTTGAACTATATTTCATTACTTTCTGCACCGTTTCTTTTTCTTTTTCTTTATAATTTGTGAATTGATTTTCTGATTGAAACTGGGCCTAGCGCGTATTGTTGTTTGCACCCCCATTTTGAGCCCATGCATGAACTGAACTGAGTTCCATTGCTATTCACACCAAGCATTTCTCATTTTAATTTCTTTTTCTCCATTTTTTATTAATCTTTGAAAAATCATAATAAATAGAAAATTAATGATTTTTGTATGGGGATTTTTTCTCCCATTTCATATTAATGTCTAGAAAATTATAAAACCATAATATTTGCATTTCATGCATTTTTAATATTTTTTGTGTATTTTCTATTTTAATGGCATTTTAATTCTTTTATGTTGATGTATAGATTTGTAGATTTTTGTTTAGCTAGTTCCCTTCATATTTTTAGGCCATTCTTTTTAGGATAGTTAGATTAGGACCTTAGCTCCACTCTGGATTTATTCCATAATTTTGTGATGAATTTTTGATTAGTTTTGCTTAGATGAATTTAGGTTGTATAGAATTAGGTCAATCCTTAACATAGGTCCACAATAACACTAGAATTTTGGGTTTCTAGGTCAAGTTAGACATTGGGACATATAGGGTATTAAGGGTAGTTATATAGGATCCCCTAGAAATTATATTAGATTTTAATATAATAGTATACTATTTTTAGATGATTTTTGTAGTTGATGATTGAGTGTGTTGCCCTTGTGGGCTTGTATTTTTGTTTACTTGGCTTTGTGGGCTTGAAGAGCTTGGTCTTGCTTTGAGGAGCATGGAGGAGCACAGTAGAAGACTTGGAGATTGATTGAGGAGCTTGAGAGCTTGAGAATCTTGTTTGTTTTGTTGTTGTTTTAGGGTTAGGAATTAGGAAGAGTATAGACCTAAGTAAGTTCTTTCTTAAACATGGATGGTATCTTTCACCTTCATTCCTCCCTATGATTCAAGGTCCTTCCATGGTATTCACCTCCCTCCTTTGGAGGGATAAGTGATTGTACCTAGGAAGTAGAACCTTTGAGGGAACCATTCCTTTGATGTTGAACCCTTATAAGTCACCTTTGGTGGTCAATAAGCAGTTTAACACCCTAGCTTATCCAGTTAAGTGATTTCCTCTGGATTGAGTACCTTGAGAGATGTTGGGCTTGAAGATGAAGACTTCATTGAAGAGTGTGGAAGAGGATGATTCCTTGAGCATTGCCATTCCAGCTGAAGCTTGAAGAGAAACAAGAGCAAGTTGATACTTGAAGACCCAATGAAGATCCAGTAAAGACTGAATGAGGAGCTGAGGCTTAAAGATTGAAGGATGAAGTTGATACTTCTAAGTGATTGAAGATTACTCTGAGAAGCCGAAGCTTGCAAGAAGAGAAGACCAAGTTGAGACTGGTAAAGCAAAGAGAGCTTGAGATCTTGAATACTAAGTTGATACTTAGGGAGAGGATGCAATTGAGATTGAGTGTAGAGCTGAAGCTTGAAGAACAAAGGATAAGTTGATACTTACTTTGATACTTGGAGATCCTGAAGGAATCAAGTTGATACTTGTGGTTCAGAGTGAAGCCTGAAGGTGGAACTGATTAAGAAGCTGAAGCTTGGAGAAGAGAAGGTAAGTTGAAACTTATGTTGAAGGGTTGACACCTGGAAAAGCAAATTGATATTTGTCAAGAGTGATTGAGGTCTGAAGACTGAGTTGCTGTTAGAGGAGCTGAAGCTTGAGAGAGGAGTTGATCCGCTTTCTTTTCTGTTTTCTTTTCTGTATTGATGTGCCTTGTTTGACTTGCCTGATGCATTAGAATAAGTCCATATCTAGACTAGCTTTAATCTAGGAGCATGATTGCACTAGAGGTTGAGTTACTCCCTCTGCTTGTATTGTTACTGTATGGCTTTGCTTGCGGGTATTCGGTAGAGCCCAGCTCCCTTGCCCATGTGGTTTGTCTTGCTTTATAGCATGACTTTATTTCTTCTGTAGGATTGCAGTTTACTGTATTTTGCTTGATAGCATGTTTTATCTTTCAGTATGATTGTTGTTATTCATTCTGGCTTGAGGTTGAGATGAGCTTGTGGAGGCTGATGCCCCGCACACATTTCCTCCCTCACTTGCATTGCATGCATTTTACTGTATTGCTGTTTACTGTTTAAGCTGATGCTTTGTCTGTTTCGGTGTATCATTGACATGATCCCTTAGGACTCTCATTTCCTTTGATAAGGAATTGATGATATAACTTTAGGTTGAAACCTATGCATGATAACTTCTAGGAGTTCCCTGTTCAAACCTCAACCATAGGATGAATCCTTGGCATGACAACAGTAGGACTTGATAGTCTCCCTCCTAGTTGGGCCTGTTCTCTTCTCATCTCAAAACAGCTTAAGATACAGTAATCATGAATGGTTTCTTTCGTACGTTACGAGCCTTAAGCTATCTGAGAAAGGATTGTGGGAGAGCTTCTTTTCCACAGTCTGGATGTTTAGTATGGCACCCTTTGGGTGACATGCGACGCATTCACTCTCAGGTCATAGTCTCTAGTGCGATTGAGATTGCAAACACAATAAAAAACACTTCTTCCGTAAAAGACAGAAAATAATGCGTAGTGTCCCGAACTACGTAAGCTCTGATCTCTCATGCCTGTTGAGAGTACGTAGGCACAATACTGATGTATTGGCGAGCTACCTTCCCATAACCCGTCGTAGGTCGAACTACGTTGACTCTGATTTCTCATTCTCTGATGAGAATACGTAGGCATAAAGTGCGACGCTTTGCCAAGTCATTTTCTTTTCTTTTTAAGCCAGCCTTGATAGGTAGATAGATAAAACCAACCCGTCCAGTAAACACAACAAGCGTGGATCCCATCGAGTACGATGGACGTGAGGGGTGCTAATACCTTCCCCTTGCGTAACCGACTCCCGAACCCAGACAATGGTTGCGACGACCTTGTCTTACCCTTTTTCGTCAGGTTTTTCCGATCGTTTCCTTTCCCGATCCGAGGGATAAATAACGAAAGGTGGCGACTCTTCTGTTGTGCCGGCACCTTATTTTCCCGAAAGCGACACTTTCCTAGAAGAAGAAAGCACAGAAAAATCCTTTTTGTCTGTGTTCTTGTGTCTAGCATAAATATGGAAAGAGACGTTTGATTTACTCCAACGGATATAATCTTTGAATATTTCTTCTTCAGTTTTCAGCAAGTTCATCAGAGTCTTATTGGGTCAGAGTCTTCTGATGATGATTAGAGTCTTACTGAATCAGAGTCTTCTGCAACAGGTGTGCTTTCAGCGTGTTAAATATCAGAGCATATTTAAAACAGAACTTCAGTACTGGCAGCTTTAGTACTTTCAGAATCTTCTGTAGAAACTATGCTTCGAAAAACTCTTCATACAAAATTCTTCTTTGCTTCAGATGCTTCTGACTTGCTTCAGATCCTTCTGGAGCTTCTGCTTCAGATCCTTCTGGAGCTTCTGCTTCAGAATCTTCTGGAGGCTACGCTCAGGATCTTCTGTTGGCAGCAATCAAAATCTTCTAATGTATGCATCTGGCACTACAGAGTCTAGCTAATTTCTTGTATTCAATTCTGATTTGCTTCTGGAGTGTTAATTTCTTTACTATCTGCAGTAAAAACTCTCAAGCAAATTTTAGAGTATATAATTCTTAAATACAAAATTTCATAATAGTTATCATCAAAACATAGAGATATTATTAAAAACCAATCTGTGTTCTAACATGTCTCTGGTTAAGTTGAGATGGGCACTCTCCCTCATAGCACTAAGGCCAATCTGATGGAGAACTATATCCTCCTCCCCCATGAGCTCCTCATAGTATTTAAGCACTACATCTTCAATATCTTTGTTGGTATTCAGCTCAGTGCTATCTTCTTTACACACACTCATCAACATTTTTGAGTTACTTTCAGCTTTTAAGGAAACATGAAAATAATGATTATTCCCATCTCCAAGCCTAATCCAATCAACTTTATATTTCTGCTGAAAAACCTTTTCCTCCAGATCTTGCCACCTAATGATCTCCTCTTTCTTTTACTTGACCTTCTAGGTGATGGTAGAGTTCATATGATCATCGTCCAACATATACAGCAATTTATTTTTGGTACAAATATTAGTTACAATTTCTTAATTATATTATTTTTAATTATTGTAAAATTTAACGTTTAGAAAAGAAAGAATTTTACGAAACGATCAATTCAAAAAATTTTAAATTATAATCTCAATTACACATAAATAAATTTAAATTAATAGTTTGTGTTTCCATTATTAATTCAATTAATATTTGATGTTTGATTTCCTTCCATAATATCATTTCATTATTCTTAAAAGGTTAATTTGTCCCACTTTCTTCCTTAAATAGATAAATACCTCCCACTTTATTTCTAACACCCATATTTTAGAACTTGATGCATAACCTGACAAATCATGAAATGAATGAATGAACTATTCAACACCAATTTGAAAAGAGAATTGTTTTTTTTTTATCTAATCCAAAAGCTCTTGGAAGTTTTTTAAAAAATTATTTTTTTACATCTATTCAAATCAATTTCATGTCCATATTTTTCCGTATTAATTTTTATTTTATTGTTTTGATCATATTCGAATTCCTTTCATAAATATTATTTTGATGATATTCAAATTCATTTCATACTCATATTCATATTGGGTAGTATAATTTCTAATTATTATTTTGAAGATTTTGCAATTTAAATGAGTCTAATTGGCCCCAACTTCTACAAACAGCAATCTTAGAACGAATATTGAAGTAAATATCTTTTACAATCAATTGAAGCATCACATTTCTAGAAACTGCAATATATATACTTTCGTTCAGATATTTTTATTTTTTATATAGATATTTTTGATTTAATTTCCTTCATCATTCTTCACAACTCTATAATAGTAGTAATTATACTTTCTTTCGGATATAAATTCTTACTTTCTTCTTTAATATAAATTCTAATTATTATTTTAAAATTTAAACATATTTTATACTCATAATTATTTTGATATAGATTATTTATTGTCTTTGTAATAAAGATGTGCATAAATATAGAAATCTTACAATTTAAAAGTATATCGTCTCTTCGAATAACAACCTTAAAATGAAGATTGAAATATAAAACTATAATTCACATACCAACAATATTTAATTTTTATGAAAATTTTCTTTGGTATAATTTTCATCCTACAAACAACAATCTTAGAACGAATATTGAAGTAAATATCTTTTACAATCATTTGAAGCATCACATTTCTAGAAACTGCAATATATATGCTTCCGTTTAGATATTTTTATTTTTTGTATAAATTTTTTTGGTTTAATTTCCTTCATCTTTATTCACAATTTTAAAACGGTAGTAATTATACTTTCTTTCGGATATAAATTATTATTTTATTTTTTAATATAAATTTTAATTATTATTTTAAATTTTAATCATATTTTATACTCATAATTATTTTGATATAGATTATTTATTATTTTCGTAATAAAGATGTACATAAATATACAGATCTTACAATTTAAAAATATACCATCTCTTCGAATAACAACCTTCAAATGAAGATCGAAATATAAAACTATAATACACATACCAACAATATTTAATTTCTATTTAATTGTTATGAAGATTTTCTTTGGTTTAATTTCCATCCTCTAAATTTCAAAATGTTTCATGATTTAACTATACGAAATAATTGACGTTATTCTTTATAAAAAAATATTTTATTCCTTTAGTGCATATCGATAATATTTAACTTTCATTTTAATGGTTATGAAATTTTGTTTTTTATTTTTTCTGATAGGGACCAATAATTATCTATGAATTTACATTCATATTCAATAATTAATGATTTATTAAAAAATTAAAATTTATTTCTCACAATTTAACATTATTTAACAATTCAAGTTCTAACTATAAAAAAAATTGATACTCCATTTTACAATAGTATTAAAATTATCTACCAATCAAAATTTTAACTTTGCAATTAGTATCATATTTAAAAGAAAAAAAAAATTGAATCTCAATTTCTATATAATTAATAATTATATATCAATCCAAATCTTAAACCTATAATTAATGACCATTAGAAATTTTAAATTATATATTTTACAAATTATTAATAATAATTATCTAACATTCCAATTTATAACTCAACAATTAATGTAATCTTAAAAATTTTGAAACTCTTTTGTTTTCTTTATATTTCAGTGCAATTATTATTATATTCTAAATGACAATCATTTAATTATTATTTTAAATAAAAATAAACTAAATTAAAATATGAATTAACCCTTAAAGTTGTTGTTTTAGATATTATTCATTCATTAAAATTATTAAATTTTTAAGATACAAACTAATTGATAAAATTAAATATGATTTATATACTATTTACAATTATATCGATCTTTTTTATTACACCTTAAAATTTAACATAGTCTCAAATATTCTAATAAATTAATATAGAATAATTATTCATATAACTCACTAGAAAATAATCATACGTACATAATCAATTGATCTTCTATATTACTCTTAAAATTTAACTTTTTCTTAAATATATGCTTATAAAATTACATATAATAATGACTCAAGTATAATCCTTTAAAAAAATATTCAACAAACAAAACAATAATATAAAATTTTGATGAAGTTTAAAATTTCATATAGGATGACATTAATATATTATTGATCATCCGCGCAACGTACGAGTTATATTCTAGTAATAATAAATTGAAAATAAACAAAATAAAATATCAGATAAGATAACATATTATCAAGTAGATTGCCACATATGTACAATTTAACGTTTTTTAATCAAAATTTAATGGAATGAATAAATTTGAATAATAGAACTGGTTTAAGATATTATGATGTAAGACTTTTTAACTAAGGAGCCAAACAGAAATAATAAATTAAATTAAGGGACAAGCCTAAAAAATATTATATTTATTTTAGATAAATATTTGTATAATTAATATAATATATTAAAATGATAATATTAACATATTTATGGAAACTGAATAGTTTCAATATAATTATAATTAAAATTTTCATTATTTTTTTATTGTTAATATTTTATTGTCAAGATAATTTTAAAGATAATTAAACTTTCAAGATTGTTTCAAGTTAATTTTGATTTCAATTTATTTCACAAATAAAATTGATAATATCTTATTATTATTATGAAATAAATAGTTGTGAATTTAATGTGATTTTATTATTTAGTAATAATAAAAAATTACATATGAATATAATTAATTCAAAAGTATAATATAATTGAATTCAATTATTTTAAATTGTAAGAGTTATGAGTTATAATGAATCTTAAGCCACTAAAAATAATTGAAGTGAATCAATTCATCATTTTTGTTTGGTGATCTAAAAACTGGTTTTTTTTTTAATTTATTTATAGTCATTATTTCAATTTTTAGTAATTATTTTAATAATACAAAATTTAAATATTTATTATATTCATTATTGAATTTAATTGGGAATAGCGTTAAATATTGTTTATTGTAAATATTTTATCAACTTTCGGTTTTTCTAAATGATAGCGTTAATTTTTTTTGTGAGATGTTGACATTAGATTTTATAAATCAATTTTTTTGAAGAAGCAGTAATGAACTATTTATACTATGCCTCTATGTCAACGACCTGTTGATAACAGGAAGTTGCAAGAAAGAGAGCGAAGACTTCAAACATAACTTGAGTGAGGAGTTTGAAATGTCAAACTTGGGAAATCTCTCATATTTTTTTGACATCAAATTCTACAAGAGTAGTAGAGGTTTGATGATGCACCAAAGACGACATGCAAGTGAAATACTCAAGAGATTTGAGATGCAAGATTGCAACCCAACTTCAACTTTAGATGAGACTAGATTGTAACTGTCGAAAGATTCAGATGAAGATGATGTCGACCCAACCATTAAGACTTATTGAGTCACTTCGATACCTCTGTCACACAAGGCCTGACTTAGCATACAGTGTAGGCATGGTAAGAAGATTCATGCAGAAGTCAAAGGTATCACACCTAGCAGCGACGAAGAGGATACTGAGGTATCTAAAAGGGACTCTCGACTATGGCATTTTGTTTCATGCAGCTGATGAAGGAAAAGAATACAAGTTAGTAGGATACACCAACTCTAATTGGTGTAGTGATGTTGAGGATAGAAAATCCACAGCTGACTATGTGTTTATGCTAGGTGGTGCACCAGTTGTTTGGAGTTCGAGAAATGAGCCAGTAGTGACATTTTAATCATGCGAAGCATAATATATTGTGATTCTCTTTGTGCATGTCAAGAAACCTGGATGATGAGCCTGGTCGAAGAGATCACAGCGAAGAGTCATAGATCAATTACCATGAAGATCAAAATCATATCAGCTATCAACTTGGTGAAGAATCCAATAACACACTGTCGAAGCAAGCACATCGAAATAAGGTTCCATTATCTTCGATAGCAGGTAGCATAAGGGAAGATGAACTTGGAACACTGTAGAACTGAGAATCAGATTGCAGACATCATGACAAAGGGAGTATCAGTCGAAGCGTTCAAAAAGCTAAGGTCTATGATGAATGTAGATAGTTTAGACACAATGAATTAGGTGGTGTGTTAAATATGTAATTCATTATTTTAGAAAAATTAGATTTGATTTAGAAATATCAGATTTGATTTAGAAAGATTAGATTTGATTTAGAAAGATTAGATTAGATATTTTTGGGCTTTTATAGTTTGGGCTTTGACTTGGGGTGCAAGCTAACCTAAATCTATAAATAGGGAGAAACTTTTATTTTATAAACATCTCATCTCATCATATTTTGTAATTCACAGTTTGCAGTTATAAGTGAAATAACATAATTTCTACAGTTTGTGGGCAGAGAGTTCTCTGTAGAAAATTGTTCATCTTCTTCTTCTCCAACATTTACTTTCTTTCTTTCTAAACTTTTCATTCATTGTCATTACGTGAGTTGAAACAATCTTGAGATCAAGATTGATTGAGTAAAATTCTCCATAGGTTGCAGTTGAATTCCAACATAAATTATTTAAATATAATTTAAAATTGATTTATCAGAAACTATAAAAAGCTATAGGAAAATTAGGGAAGGCGAAAATTGAAATGTAATGAGAAATAATTTTAGGAAGGGAAAAATTGAATCGCATCAGAAACTATAACCAGCTATTGGAGAATTAGGTAAGGCGAAAATCGAAACATAATGAGAGATAATTGTAGGAAGGGAAAAATCGAGTCGCATCAGAGAAATTCAAAATCAAATTATGCAAGAATAACCATACACATTACTGATATTGCAATCTTACTCCCAAATTAATTTGTAAGAAACTATATGAAGGGGAAATCAAACAATAAATCCAAAATTGAACTCTTGAAAGAACAGACTCACACATAATTAATGCTACAATCGTAATCCAAAATCTATGTGCCGAAAGAAATTGTAGGAAGAGAAAATTGAACCGTAATCGGAGAAATCTAAAAACTAATTTTGTCAGAACAACCATTCAAATAACTAATGATGCAACCCCAGGCATAAATAATGATGCAATCATAATCCAAAATCGATTGGTCGAAAATTGAAAATTAAACAGTAATAAGAGAAATCCAAATCAATTGTCTAAGAACAACACGAGTAGTGATGAGAACTTACCTTGCTTTGATTACTTTCTTGTCCTACTTGAGACCACATCCACATAACATCCTTATCTAGTGATAATGAGAAAGTTTCTTCGACTGTATATTTGCAAGTTAGCATAGTTAGCCTGATAGTGGAGAATTATGGACGGGGAAAAAGAGGTTTTGGTATGGAAAGATTAAAAAAAAAATGTCACATGCGGTGTTGACATATAATGATGTTTTGATTAGTGGTTTAGAAAAAGTTGTACAAATAAGCTAATAGGATGATGTGGATTATTTTTTAAGAAGTCATTGTTAGGTGTCGCAAGATAGTTTGATGCATTAGATTTAAGAAGTCATTGTGTGTGTGTGTGTGTGTGTGTGTGTGTGTGTGTGTGTGTGTGTGTGTGTGTGTGTGTGTGTGTGTGTGTGTGTGTGTGTGTGTGTGTGTGTGTGTGTGTGTGTGTGTGTGTGTGTGTGTGTGTGTGCGCGCGCGCATATATATATATATATATATATATATATATATATATATATATATATATATATATATATATATATATATATATATATATATATGTGTGTGTGTGTGTGTGTGTGTGTGTATATATATATATATATATATATATATATATGTGTGTGTGTGTGTGTGTATATATATATATATATATATATATATATATATATATATATATATATATATATATATATATATATATATATATATATATATATATATATATATATATATATATATATATATATATATATATATATATATATATATATATATATATATATATATATATATATATATATATTTCATAAATTTAAATATGTAAATAAAATGTTTAACTTGCAATTCCAATAATCTAAATACACATTATTAATAATCATGAACTTTTCATTTTATCTTAATTATTTTTTGGTGAGCTCGAAGTCCTAAATTCATTTTAGCTATAATCTAGGGGTCACATAAGAAGAAATCAAAACTAATATACTTTGCTTAGAAGTTACTCCTAACTTAGAACAAAAAACACATTCTATAACAACTATTGAACGACATTTGAAATTTAAATTGTATCCAACAATACACTATATATTCATAAATGATTTTTCTTATAATATTAATTAGCCTTTGTGTTTTAATCTTTCATGTTATAAAAGGTTTAAACTATTTAGCTAAATTGGTTGGTTTGCTTAATCTAAAATGCTAGAGGGATAAGTACAACACATTGATATATTTATAAAAAAAAGAGATATATAAATTGATGTAAGGTGATTACCAACTTTAAAAGATATAAATTGTAAGGAGAAACATGGCTGAAAGTTGCAAATTTATTTATATTATAATTATCTTTATTTTATTATTGCTGGTGCCATCCAACTGTGGAAGTGGAAGTAATCTATTTTATAACATTTACAAAATTTATTTGTTAATTTGTACATAGCATTTTTTCAAATATAATCTTAACTTTTATTCTAATTTTTCAATATAGGAGTTGCTAGATGTGTAAACGATGGTGATTGTTTTACTGCTGTGTGCCGGCCACCAAAGATAGTGAAGTGTGACAACAAAAAATGTACTTGTGTTAGAATAACCTCTATCATTCATTATGTTTCCAAATGATTTTGCATTTTATGAACTATAATATAGTTATTGTATTGCTATATCATAATTTGCTTTCTTTGTCTTTTAAAAAGTTATGTATTGTGCTTAGTTTTATTGAAATTGTGTTCTTCTCTCAGTTTCAAAATATCTCAATAGCTCTTAATTAGGTGTGTTTAATATTCATTTCAATCTTACTATCTATTAGAATATCTTTAATAGTTAAGTTGAAAAATAATTTATACTATTTCTACGCCTATATGGTTATATTCATGCTATAGCTATGATATTTCTCACCATAGTTTTATATTTCTGTTAGATTTTAATTTTTATATTGCCCTCATGTTTATCATTCACTGATAGAAGTGAGATATTTCAACAATAACTTTAAAAGATTAATCTAGGGTTTACCATAAGAGTTGCACAAAATCAAAGAGAGAATAAAAGTGAATAATTCTAAAAAACAATTGTTTTTTCTCCCTTCCCTAAGAAGGGTAATAGAGTTTAAATACATCAACTCAAATGGGCTTAAACAGAAAAGGGCTCAAACTGAAAATATGCAGAAATACATTAAAATAAAACAACTATTTCATATCATAATCTCTCATCCAATGTGGCTGGACTTTGCCTCGTATGAGCCTACTATCAATACTATCCGGTCCAACAGCAACCTTGTCCTCAAGGTTGGGCTTAGAAGGTGTGGTGGATTGAGAGAAAGAACTGACCCAATTGGACAAAGGCTGTGTGCTGAGTGTTGCATGAGAGGGAGAAGGATCGGTTGCCATGTAAGGAAGAGGGGGCTTTGCATGTATGCCAGGTGGCATGGAAGAAGTGATGACGAGCGGTGGGAGCGAATCACGAGACAAAGAGGGGAACGGTGATGATATGATCTTGGGACACACAAGCTGCTGCGTGTCAGCTATATGATGATGATTCTTGGGAATGCTCACGCGTGGTAAGGGAGAGTCAGAGAGTGGTATTAGTTGGTCACTTACTTCCTTCAGTTTGGTACTTTCTTTTTCCAAGTTCTGGATTTCCTTTCCAACCTTTCTTCTTCTTTCTTTTTCTAAAACAAAAGTTCGTTCTAACTTGTCAGAACTTCCATCTTCAAGATTTGTGACCTTCTCATATGTTAGAGAAACGTCTGCATGTGAGTTAAACGGCTCCGTGTGTGATCTGTTTGGAGCGTCTTGTTGGGGAAGGTGTGGAGTTTGGTCTTCAAACTCTGAAGGAATAGGAACAAAGGAAGTAGACGGATCATTCCCAAAGAACTTGCGAAGTTGAGAGACATGGAAGATGGGGTGGATGCGTGAAGACGGAGGAAGATCCAGGTGGTACGCGACTTTTTCGATCCGGAGAAGGAGCTTGAAAGGGCCATAGTACCATTTCGCTAGCTTGTTGGAGACGCGGCGTTGAACGGAAGATTGTCGGTAAGGTTTAAGGCGAAGCAGCACGAGATCTCCTTCCATAAAGCTAACGTCAGTTATGTGCTTGTTACTTTGAGTTTCCATTTTTTTTCTTCTGTATTCTAAGTTACTCTTCAAAGTTCTAAGGATTTCCTCTCTGTTTTGTAGGGACAAATGCACGTCGTCAAGAGATACGGACTCAGTCGTGTAAGTAAAAAGAGATGGTGGAGGACATTTGTAGAGAGCTTCAAACTGTGACATCTTAATGGAGCTGTGAAAAGCAGTATTATGCCAAAATTTCTCCAGATGTAAGTACTTGTACCACTGCTTGGGTCTGTCGCTTGTGAAGCAACATAAATATGTCTCTAAAAATCTATTCACAACTTCTGTTTGTCCGTCTGTTTCAGGATGATACGTTGTGCTGTAATTGAGGACAGTGCCTTGAGCGCAAAAGAGTTCTTTCCAAAAGGTACTCAGGAAGAGAGGGTCGCGATCGGAGACAATGGATTTGGGGACTCCGTGTAGGCGTGAAATCTCGACGGCAAAGCGTAAGGCTAGGTCTCTAGCTGAGTACTTGGTTGGTAAAGTAATAAAGTGACAGAACTTGGAGAGGCGGTCGCATACTACCCAGATCACGGTGTGTCCAAAGGAAACCGGAAAGTGCGTGATGAAATCCATTGATAAGTCCTCCCAGACTTGAAGGTATGGGTAAAGGTTGTAGAAGTCCTTGTTTTCTTGTTGTTAAATATTTTTTTTGCTGACAAGTTGAACAGTGTTTAACAAAATGCTTTGTATCACTATAGATGCCAGGCCACATAAAAGAGGATGATAGACAGGCTAAGGTCGGTTGAAGTCCAGAGTGGCCAGCGGAGGGTGTGGAATGGAATTCGGCCAGGATGCTATTGCGGAGTTCATCAACCGGAAGTATATAAACTTTGTGCTTGTAGTAAAGTAGTTCATCTTTAATGGAGTAGAATGGATGGTTGTCTGGGTCAGTTAAGACTTTGTTCACGAGGTTCTGACCATCTGTGTCTGTTTTGTAGTAGTGTCGGAGTTGGTCGAAAAGGAGTGGGACTGGCGAGGAGATGGACAGCAGCAGTGAGTCGGATTCACTTTGGATTCTGCTAAGAGCATCATCCACTTGATTGGATTTTCCAGGTTAGTAAAAAATTTCAAAGTTGAACCCTTGAAGCTTAGCGGCCCATTTTTGCTGCTCAGGAGTTTGTATAGTTTGGGTCAATAAGTTCTTTAAACTCTTCTGATCAGTGTAAATGTGAAAATGCCTACCAATTAAATACTGACTCCATTTTTTACAGCTTCAGTGATGGCGTACATCTCGTGGACATACACAGAAGCAGCTTGGAGGCGGTTGCAGAGTTTTTTACTGAAGAAGGCTAAGGGATGCCCTTGTTGAGATAAAACGGCACCCACTGCAATGGCAGAAGCATCAGTTTCGAGCATAAAAAGTTGAGTGAAGTCAGGAAGATGCAAGACTGGTGCGGTAGTCATTTGTTGTTGAAGCTTTGTAAAAGCTGCTTCGGCATATGTACTCCATAATAATTTAGTGGAACGTAATAAATCGGTGAGAGGAGCGGCGAGAGCGGCGTACTGACGGACAAAACTTCTATAAAATTCGGTGAGTCCTAAAATACCCCTGAGTGCCGTGAGTGAACATGGCTTCGGCCAGTTAATGATAGCTTGAACCTTTTTCGAATCTGGGGTTACACCATTGCTGGAGATAAGATGTCCTAAATAAGCCACAGTTGGAACAACAAAAATGCATTTTGATAACTTGGCATAAAACTTGTTAGACAACAGTAATTCTAAAACCAACTTCAAATGAAAAACATGGTCAGAGAGACAAGTATTGTAGATTAAAATATCATCAAATAAAACTAAAACAAACCGCCGTAAGTATGGTCGAAGCAAGTCATTCATTGCCGATTGAAAAGAACTAGGAGCATTAGTAAGGCCAAATGGCATGACTAAAAATTCGTAGTGTCCGTCAAACATTCTAAAAGCAGTTTTGTGCATGTCTACTGGCGCAACCCTGATCTGGTGGTAACCAGACCGTAGGTCAATTTTTGAAAATATTGTTGCTGATCCCAATTCATCAAAGAGTTTGTCAATTGTTGGTATAGGGAAACGGTCCTTAATTGTTACCGCGTTGAGTGCTCGATAGTCGATGCAAAATCGCCATGAATCATCTTTTTTTCGAACTAAAAGAACCGGGGAAGAATAAAGGTTGTTGCTAGGTTTAATAATGCCCTTCTGTAACATATCATGGAGGATAGTTGTCATAGCCTCTTTTTGTGAGTGAGGGTATCTGTAGGGTTTACCATTAATGGGATGTGTGTTAGGAAGTAGGGGGATGTGGTGATCATGCGGCCTTGTTGGTGGGAGGCCTTGCGGAAGTCTAAAAATCTGCTCATAAGATTGTAAGAGGGATGTGATTGGAACGGGAAAGGCTGGTTGTTCAGATGCAAGATTAGGATGGCTTTGTGGAGAAGGTTCGGGGTTGTAAAGGAGGAGATGAATAGAAGCAATTGAGAGTATGTGGACTAGTTGGCAAAGTTGTTAGTAAGATGAGTGAGTGGGAAGGGTTTTTGGGTCACCTATAATGGAGTTCTCATTGTCCTTATAATTGAAGGAGATCTTAGGGATGGAGAAATCCGCAAAAGGGGGGCCAAGTATCCTTAACCATTCCATGCCAAGAACAACATCAACACCTTCAATAGGAATTAAGTGGAAGGGTATAACAAAAAGGTGATCTTGGAGGGTGATAGGGACTTCGGAACAGAGGCCCGAACATGAGAGTTTGGAACCATTTCCAACCATCACTGAAAAATTTGGAATTGGGATAGTTGGGAGTTTCAAGTGTTGAGCGATGCGGGGTTGTAGGATATTATGGGTGCTCCCTGTGTCAATCAGGACTGTAACGGTGATGACATAGAGGAAACCTTTAAACTTAATGGTTTTGGGAGAAAAACGGCCGCTAGCGGCTTGGGGAGAAAGTTGGAAATAGGTGTCCTCAGGTTCTACCGGTGGGTCAGGGGTAGCAGTAGAGTCTACTGTCTCTTGAGATGGTTGGTCGTCCTCATCCTCCATTAGTATTAGGAACCTGCTAGTTGAACATTTATGGCCCGATATGAACTTTTCATCACAATTAAAACAGAGTCCTTGAGCGCGGCGTTCCTGGAGTTGAGTTGTGGAGAGGCGACGAATAGGAAGTTTAGGGGGTTGGGATACGGTTGGGTTGTTGTGGATTGGGTTGGGCGGGTTTATGGAGGATGTGGCTCAATGAAGTTTGTTTGCAGGATAAAAAGGGCTTTTAGGATATTTGGGTTTTGATTCTTTTACTTTGGATTCAATAAGCTTAGCTAATCCAATAGCCTATGAGATGAAAGCGGGTTTATGAATAGCAATCTCGTTTTGAATCTCCAATGCTAGCCCGGAAATGAAGCAGTTTAGGATCGCATCTTTGGATAACCCCACAACTCGAGTGCCTAATTTTTCGAACATAGTCTGATAGTCTGCAACAGAACCTACCTGCTTCAGTTTAAATAATTCTGCCTGGTGGTTAGCGTAAGTAGATGGACCAAACCGCAGTTCCAACGCTTTAGTGAAAGAAGGCCAATTCGTCAAAAGCTGACTTTGATGCATCCATTTGAACCAACATAGGGCTTCACCTTTCATATAAAACGACATCATAGAAAATCAATTGTCGGGAGATAAATGATAAAAGTCGAAAAATTGGTCGGCTTGAAATAACCATTCCAAGGGGTTGGAGCCATCAAACAACGGAAGTTCTAATTTAGGTGTACGGAAAGGAGGCAGAGTCGTAGTGGGTTAAAGTGGGGGATAAGACATAGGTTGGAACAATGGAAAATTGTAGTTCTGGGAATGAGGAAAGGGGTTGGGTTGATTGAGATTAGGAGAGGATAAAAATCTGGGAATTGGGGTTAGTGTGGTATGTGTTGCTGCTGTCGCTACCGCGAAAATAAGGTGCCGGCAAAACAGAAGAGTCACCACCTTTCGTTATTTATCCCTCAGAGCGGGAAAGGAAACGATCGGAAAAACCTGACGAAAAGGTATAAGACAAGGTCATCGCAACCATTGTCTGGGTTCGGGAGTCGGTTACGCAAGGGGAAGGTATTAACACCCCTCACGTCCATCGTACTCGATGGGATCCACGCTTGTTGTGTTTATATGACGGGTTGGTTTTACTATCTACCTATCAAGGCTGGCTTAAAAAGAAAAGAAAATGACTCGGCAAAGTGTCGCACTTTATGCCTACGTATTCTCATCAGAGAATGAGAAATCAGAGTCAACGTAGTTCGCCTAACTACGGGTTACGGGAAAGGTGGCTCGCCAATACATCAGTATTGTGCCTACGTACTCTCAACAGGCTTGAGAGATCAGAGCTTACGTAGTTCAGGATAATACGGATTACAGAAATTCAGATTCATCTGTTTTTTCGAGTAGGGTTAACAAACAGTTCCAGCAGTTTGGTGTACGCGGCTCGACCCTTGGAGACTTAGGCGTTACCGTTTGCGGTAGAACTAGGAGTTAACGACACTCTTTTCTTCAAAAAAGCTTTCCTTTGAATTATGGGCCCACGGGGCAAAAAGGTTTGAAGTTTGTTTTCTGTCTTTTACGGAAGAACTGTTTTTTATGGATGTTTGCAACTAATATCGCGCTAGGGACTATGACCTGAGAGTGAATGCGTTGCATGTCACCCAAAGGGTGCCATACTAAACATCCAAACTGTCGAAAAGAAACTCTCCGACAACCCTTTCTCAGATAGCTTAAGGCTCGTACCGCACGACATCAGTTAACCTTTATTACTGTATTTTGATTTGTTTTGAGATGAGAAGAGAGAATAGGCTCAACTATGGGGAGACTATCAAGTCCTACTGTTGTCATGCCAAGGATTCATCCTATGGTTAAGGCTTGAAACAGGGATCTCCTAGAAGTTATCATGCATAGGTTTCAACCTAAAGTTCTAATCATCACTTCCTTATCAAAGGAAGTGAGATTCCTAGGGGATCATGTCAATGATAAACAGAAACAGATAAAGCATCAGCTTAAACAGTAAACGACTGTAAAATGCATGCAATGCAAGTGAGGGAGGAAATGTGTGTGGGGCAGCAGCCTCCACAAGCTCATCTCAACCTCAAGCCAGATATGAGTGACTGCAATCATACAGAAGAAATAACATGCTATCAAGCAAGATAGGAGTAACTGCAATCATATAGAAGAAAGACATGCTATTAAGCAAGATAATAAATGACTGTAATCATACAGAAGAAATGAAATGCCATCAAGCAAAACACAAACCACATAGGCAAGGGAGCAGGGCTCTACCGAATACCCGCAAGCAAAGCCATACAGTAAAAATACAAGCAGAGGGAGCAACTCAACCTCTAGTGAAATCATGCTCCTAGCTTAAGTCAATCTAAATATGGACTTATTCTAATGCATCAAGCAAATCAAACAAGTCACAGCAATTGGATCTTCTTCACAAGTGTCAACTTGGTCTTCAAGCTTCAGCTCTCTCCTCTTTACCAGTATCAACTTGTTCCTCTTTATCTACAAGCTTCAGCTTCTCAGAGTAATCTTCAAACTCAAAGAAGTATCAACTTCATCCTTCAATCTATTCAAGCAGGGAACTCCATCCTCTAACAAGGGAGAAAGATGCATCCATCAAGGGCAAAGTTTGGATGATTGGTAGCAGAGTGAGGACCAAAGGTCACCACTAAGCATCATATCATCAGAAAAGGGGACCCTCAAAGGTTCTACCAACTTGCAAAGAGCCACACATCCTACCAAAGGAGGGATGAGTCCTTTACAAGGGGACCTTACATCATAGGGAAGAATGGAAGTGATCAACATCTTCCATGTTTATGAAGGAAGAGAATCTATCTAGAAGCTCTCCCTACAAACCCTAATCTTAACACCTAATCAACACTACACCAAAAAAGGGGAAGTTCTTCACATCCAAGCTTCTTCAAGCAACCCATTGCATCTTCAACTTGTCTTCATCATCACGCAAGAGCAAGAGAGAGAGAACCCTAATCTAAGGGAACTAAAGAAGTCATTCTAGTTGAATTAGTGCATTAGAATCATCTAAAGTTAGCATCTAAACTAAAATAAAAAAAATAAAAAACTACCTTGAAAAATCCTATAAAATTTCCTAAGGGATCCTAATTCATTCATGAATCTATCATACAAAAATCAGAGGTTTAATCATCCACCAAGTTCTAAAAATAAAACCTAAATCACAAGGTATCAACCATAAACCCTAAAAATGGAGCTCTTAAGGTTTCAACCTAAAACTACCACTTACATTCATTACAAAAATGATAGAAAAATCTAGAGGGATCATGCATATCTATGCTAGCTACTCACAAAAAATCAAGGCCAAAATCATCATCACACGATCAAACCAAATTTAATAACATCAAGCATCAAACATGATTATTTTAATATGAATTAAAATGTAAAAATGCACATAAAATCAGAAAATGCATGAAATAATAATATTTTTTATCTAAAAAATACTAGATTCAATCATGAATCCATAGCAAAAAGAATGGGATTAATTGAGTTATTTTTCCATTTTTTATGAATTAATCAATATCCATGAATAAAATGAAAAATAAAATGAAAAATAAAAATAAAATAACAAACGCGTGGTGCAGATAGCATAAGAGAGCAGTTCGTTTTAGGGTTGGGCCCAAAAAGGGGGTGCTGATAGCATCTATTGCATAAAGCCCAAAACCATCAGATTAATGAAACGCTGCGTTTCATTTTAGTTCAGAAATCCTTCACAAATTTCCTTCACGCGTGGCCGTTGGATGGGGTCTTTAGTCCAAGTCAACCCGAGATCTAATGGCTCTGGGATCATCTTCCCCAATTTGAATCTCTGAAACTCAGGCCACCTGCGCGCCATAGTCACCGCCGGTGACATTCTCCAGTCAACATTCTACAACCCTAACTCTCTCTAGGATCCTCCATTGAAAATGGTCTCTACACAAAACTTGTCCCAAATCTCACAAGGAATCTTCCTATACCACTTAATCATCCTAAAAGTTCAAGATTCGCAAGAACAAAATCTCAACCGAAAATGGTAACAACCCTAATTGGTCACTAACTCTCAAATTAATGATCCATAAACCTTCCTACACCATTCTACTATGCATCTACCATAACAATTCCTCTTGATTCTACCTAAATTAAGCCATGGAACAAGAGTTGAATACCTGGTAAAATTGAGCAAACAGAGGGGTTGATTCTTCAAATCAACCTTCAAGAGCTTGCAGAATCCTTCCCTAGCCTCTAACCAAACTTCTGTATGCAATGAAATTGATGGAAATGCTCTGGATTCTTGGAACCAATTTTAAGTTGCAGGTGAAAAAATCTGAGAGCAAGAACACTATTCAGCCACGAATTTGCCTTGATTATGATCTGGAATCAATTACTAGCATCCATGGAAGTGATTGCACTCAAGAAAATGGATGGAAAGTGAAGAAAATAGTGTAACCAAATTCAGTTGCAAGCAAGAATTTTTCAATCTCAATCTCTATTCTTTCCTTCAATTATCACCAACCTTTAATCTGAACCCCTTCTACATCATATATAGAACATGTATGGATGATCTAGAAAGCTCTATATCCCTCTAATGAGAAATTCAATTTCTCATGTCATGGAAAGTTCATCTCATGGTGTGTTCATAACAGCTCATGTTGGCAGCTTGTATTCACCCTCATTCTCTTCCAATTTCTCTCCTAATGGTATTTTGGATGTGTTTGGATTGAAAGGAGCTTTGGTTATGCCTTGAATATTGGTTTGGCAAATGTTACTTATGATGTAAGTAACTACTTTTCAAAGCAAGTCCACAAATTAAACCTCAAGTCAAAATTGTGGCAATGTCAATGTTCTTAAAATGTGTTTTAGAATCAAAATGACATATTACATGCCTTGGTTTGGACATGTAGATCAAAAATCCCAATTTCCATCTTTGGTTCATTTGAAATTCATCCTTATTTTAAGCCATTTTTGTGATTTTGAGCTACAAGCAATTCCAACGTCTCATGACCTTTTGTTTAGCCTTAAAACATCATTTTGAACAAGTTTGATGTTGAACATTTTACCATTTGAAGCTTGCAAATAGGAGTTATGGCCTTATGATTGAAATGACCTATAATCTCCAAATGACCAAAATACCCTTGACTTGTCAAAGCCATAACTTGAGTTCTACAAATCCTATAAGGACTTCTAGTACTCTCTAGAAAGCTAAGAGGATAAGGAACAACATTCATGTTGACCAAGAGTTCATATGAATCATCCTTCTAGGGAAAAAGTGTCATGCAAGTTGGGCAACTTCCAAGCTCCAAATTCACATACCTCAGATGACCTGTAACTTGTCAAAGTCATAACTTGAGTTCTATAAATCCTATCAAGGACTTCTAGTACTCAAATTAAAGCTAAGATCATGCTCTACAACATTCATGTTGGGGGTAAGAAGAGATGACAATCACATCTTGAGCTAAACTGCCTTGAAGATAGGGGTCAAACTAGGGGATGTTACACTGTCAAGCCTTAGAAACCCTAGCTTGAAATTTCTCAAACTCCTCAATCATCATGAGTTGACCTTGGAATCATCCTTATAGCATCTCAATGCATCAATCCATGATCACATGGTTCTTGGATTAAGTCTCAACCTTCTCCAAATCATCAGTTGAGTTAGAGTTGACCCAATCAAACCCTAATTGCACCACTCATGGCTGAGCCTTCTTAATCTTGCACAATGACCTGTCTAGGCCTCAAAGTGATCTTCAACACTTCTCATGAGCTCTCTCAAGACCTCAAGTCTAACTTCATGGCTTCAGAATCATCTGATGACTTCCCACAACTCTCAAGTTAGGGGACACACACTCCTGGTTTCAACCACTCTCTGTGAGGATCTTTTAACTTTTCTGACAAGGATATCAACCCTTGAACACTTGAATAACCTTCTTAGCTAGCTTAAAAGTCTTGTATAGCTCTTAATTGGTAATCATACCTCTTGATCTCCTGCATACATGTCAATGAAATGCAAATGATAATGCTAAACGATGCAAAATGCAACACAAGCTAGGTAAAGAAAAGTTGAGCAAATTTTGGGGTGCAACAGCTGCCCCTATTCAAACGGCTTGGACCTGACTGGGTGAGAAGCAAACGGCTCTCAAACAATCAAGGTAAAAGGCAGTTGAATACCAATAAACCCGGAAATTTGCCAACTGCACAAGTACACGGTACTCTGATGGGGACAAATCTTCGGAAACTGAAACAATAGCTGCACGACAACTAGCTGGAGAATTACTGATCTGAATCTCCGTCAGGATGATTTTCTGATTTATCTGATATCATTGCATCCTCAAATCATCAAGGGATCACTGGTTGCACGGTAACTGGTGATTTGCCGACTGTACGGGTAAACGATACCTTGATTGGTAGGAATATCTTCGAAACTGAGCATGACAGTTGCACGACAACTCTGCTGGGGAATTGGTCACACGGTAACCGGTGAAGGGTCTAATCTCCGTCAGGATGATCATCTGATTTTGCTGTAGATATTCATCCTCAAGTCATCAAAGGGTCACTGGTTACTCGGTAACCGGTGATACATGGCCGATCATGCCGTCAGGCATTCTGCGTCCCTGCATCAGAATTCCTCGGGACTCATCAGGTCATTAGGAACTTTTTTTACAATCGAGTTAGTCATGCCATCGGGCATTCAAAGGAATTTTCGAGCGTTAGCCGGACTTCATCAGTAAGTCTGGAATAGAATCCTCGGTCAATCATGAATCCTAGGGGTATCTAAGCCATTGCCACCAGGCACTCCGCGTCAGCTGAGATGACTGCTTTGACCTTGCAGTTAGACTTCATCAGTAAGTCAAGGGTTTTGGCACTACTGCCAGACTTCAATCATCAAGTCTTCAAGGGAAGTTTCAACTTCGCTGTTCAGAAACCTGCTGGGGATGACGCATCTCCGTTGGGGATTCTGGAGAACTACCAAGTAACTTTACTTTGGGGCTCCAGAAATCATTCTGGGGGAATCCACTCTGCTGAGGACTTCAAGAATCATCTTGGAAAAGTAACTCCGCCAGAGACTTCAAGAATCGTCCTGAACCAATAACTCTGCTGGAGATTTCAAGAATCATCCTGAGCAAACACTATGTCGGGAACTCTAAGCATCAACTTGAGCAACCCTCTCTGGCAACTTCACTGGGGATTTTAAGAATCATTTTAAGCAATCAACTTCGCTGAGGAGTTCAAGAATCATCTTGGGCAAACGACTTTGCTGGGGAATTGAAGAATCATCTTGAGCCACATAACTCTTCCAAGATTTCAGGAATCATCCTGAGCAAACACCCTGCCGGGGAACACCTGCAAAATAAGAACGGCAACGACCTAGCTCATGTTTCGTATGCATATGCTTTGGCAATGGCGCAATGCTCCACACGGTGGAAATGTTACGCATTTAACGTAAATGCTATGCAATCATGCAAAATGCTATGACCCCATCAGCAAAATAAATGCTGAAGGGAGAATCCTCCTGTCAAGGAGAAAGAACCACTCTGGTGGAGGAAGGAATCATCCTGCCGAAGAGAGGAAATCACACCAATCTCAATTGGATCCGCCTGGGGAAACGAACTTCAGTTGACCGCTGCAGGGGAACATAGTTTTGCGAGAACCTGGACCTGCTCGACTAGGTGTTCAAACCACAAACTGTCGAGGAAACGATATCAATCGCAGAAATGAACTGCACGACATTCGCGACAAAGCTTTCCTAGAGATAACGACTCCGATGGGGAAAAACAACATCAGCTATTCAACCCTCTACTGGGGAAAACCACTCATGGCCTCAACGGCTTTCCAAGAACTCGACTCTCCTGGGGATCTGCAAACTCGGCTGGGGAAGGAGGAATCATCCTGCTTACAGGGGAGAGTACAACTTTGTGGGGAATTTCAATTCTCCTGGAGACTTCAGTCTGTACTATCGAGTGCTGCACACTTCAGTATATGACTCAGCTGGGGAGACGACGATCCTTCAGGATACATCTGCTTGGGGAGAGAATCTTATCTGTTTGGGGATACGTATCAATGCTCGCGGTCCCATGCTCAAACTCCGTGGGGAGATGCTGTTGAACTTACTGGAGGAGAAGGAATCATCCTGCTTGGGAAACATACGGCGTACTTCCTGGAATATGCCATACCTGTAACAACACAAACAAACAGACAAGATACCCTTCTCAAAGGGACCTATCAAGGTTACCATCTTGCGACAATGTTCAAGTAATTCATTATTTCAACAATCAGTGGCCTAGGGTAGTAAGTTTATGTATGCGCATTTTATCAAAACATTGGCGTTCTTTTTCGCAAACAAAACAGGTAGATGCTAAACAAACAAACAGAATTGTTGAATAATATACATTTTATTGATAACGAACCCCTGAATGGATAAAAATGTTTTACAACAGATGCAAGCTCCTAGAATGAGGAAGCCGCGCAAATATAAAAACATAAATATATATCAGTATGTACACAAATGTCGGCAATGAGGCGTAGACAAACACCATGAGTTGATCCTTCTATGACCCACTCGACTTCGATACCTCTCCGACGCTTCAGCTTCAACAGAGATTGATTCAGATAAACGGCCCTCAGGTCTTCCAAACCACTAAACAATGAAAGTCCACACGCGGAACGCAGTCATTTGCTTTTTCAAATCCCTAACTTTTGCCTGAATCGCCCTTTCGGGTTTTCGATTCACCGGGATACCCTTTTTTGCCAAAGTCGCCCTTCCAGGTTTTCGACTTTGCGGGTGTACATTTTCCATTTATATCCCTAATTTTTGCCCGAACCTTTTTCCTTTTTTATGGTTCGCCGGGATGCCCCATTTTTGCCTGGATATTCTTTTTCTTTCCAGCGGGTCGTTTTCTAAGCAAAGTATTTTTTAACTGCGTCCGCGTTCACCGTGGATGCAAACTCTTCGCCATCCATCGTAGATAACAACAAGGCTCCTCCCGAAAATACCTTGCTAACGACGTACAGACCTTCGTAATTGGGAGTCCACTTGCCCCGGTGATCGGAGTGTGGAGGAAGAATCTTCTTCAGGACGAGATCACTCGTCTGAAAGCTTCTAGGACGCACCTTCTTATCATAAGCTTTCTTCATTCGGCTTTGGTACAGACGACCATACGCAATCGATGCTAATCTCTTCTCGTCCATCAGGCTGAGTTGGTTTAGTCGGCTCTTAATCCATTCTGCCTCATTAAGTTTCACATCAACCAAAACTCGTAAAGAAGGGATCTCAACTTCTAACGGTAGGACAGCTTCCATACCGTACACCAGTGAGAAAGGAGTTGCCCCAGTTGATGTACGTACCATCGTACGATAACCATGCAGCGCAAATGGAAACATCTCGTGCCAATCCTTATAGGTCACAACCATCTTCTGCACAATCTTCTTAATGTTCTTGTTGGCCGCTTCAACGGCGCCATTCATCTTCGGCTGGTAAGGAGATGAGTTGTGGTGTTCAATATTGAAATTCTGGCACAGCTCCTTCATCATCTTGTTATTCAGGTTCGAACCATTATCAGTAATGATCCGCTCGGGAATTCCGTAACGGCAGATGATGTCCCTCTTTATGAATCTAGCCACCACCTGCTTGGTCACATTAGCATACGAGGCTGCCTCTACCCACTTGGTGAAGTAGTCGATAGCTACTAGAATGAAGCGATGATCGTTAGATGCAGTGGGCTCGATCTTGACTATCATGTCGATGCCCCACATGGAGAACGGCCACGGGGAGGACATGACATTTAACGGACACGGCGGTACATGAATCTTATCAGCATAAATCTGGCATTTATGACATCTCTTCGCGAATTTGAAGCAATCTGACTCCATCGTTAGCCAGTAGTATCCTGCTCTCAGGATCTTTCTCGTCATAGCATGCCCGCCGGCGTGCGTACCAAACGTTCCTTCATGGACTTCTTCCATGAGCATACTCGCTTCTTTCTCATCTACACATCGGAGTAGCACGAGATCGTGGTTTCTCTTATACAAAACTCCATCAGGATTGAGATAAAAATTTCCAGACAGCCTCCTCAGAGTCTTCTTATCCTGGGTTGACGCTCCTGCCGGATACTCCTTAGTCATAAGGAAGGTCTGGATGTCATGGAACCATGGTTTGCCATCGGAGGCTTCCTCAATTGCAAAGACGAATGCAGGTCTATCAAGACGAGAAAGGACAATTCTTGGAGCTTCATTCCAAAAATTGACTTTATACATCGAAGCCAACGTGGCTAAGGCATCAGCCATCTGGTTTTCGGCCCTGGGCACATGATGGAGTTCCACTCGATCAAAGAATGGAAGCAGCCTTCTGGCATAATTCATGTATGGCACCAAATTTGATTGACGAGTCTCCCACTCCCCTTTAATATGGTTAATCACAAACTCCGAGTCACCATATACATCTAGGTTCTTGATTCTCAAATCAATTGCCTCTTCTAGACCCATGATGCATGCTTCGTACTCCGCTTCGTTATTGGTGACTGGAAACGTCAGTCTCGCAATGAACGGGATATGGGATCCATGGGGAGTCGTGATGATTGCCCCAATGCCACTTCCATAAGAATTAACCGCCCCATCAAATATCAATTTCCACTGGGATTTCCTGTCTGGACCCTCATTGGGCAACGGTTCATCACAGTCTTTTGCTTTGAGAAACATGATATCCTCATCAGGGAATTCAAATTTCATCGGCTGATAATCCTTGATCGGCTGTTCGGCAAGGTATTCAGACAATACGCTTCCCTTGATAGCCTTCTGGGAAACGTACTGAATATCATATTCCGTCAACACCATTTGCCATCTGGCAATCCTGCCCGAAAGCGCTTGCTTCTCGAAGACGTACTTGATCGGATCCATCTTCGAAATTAGCATGGTCGTGTGATTGAGCATGTACTGTCGTAAACGTTTGGCAGCCCAAGCTAGTGCACAACACGTCTTCTCCAGCATCGAGTAACGAGATTCACAGTCTGTGAACTTTTTACTCAAGTAGTAAATGGCATGTTCCTTTCTGCCCGACTCGTCGTGCTGACCGAGAACACACCCCATACTATTTTCAAGAACTGTCAAGTACATGATTAAGGGTCTTCCGGCCACTGTGGGTATCAAGATCGGAGGTTCCTGTAGATACTGTTTTATCTTATCGAATGCCTTCTGGCAATCCTCGTTCCAGATAATCGCCTGATCTTTCTTTAGTAGTTTGAACATCGGTTCACACGTGGCTGTGAGCTGAGAGATAAACCTTGCAATGTTGTTTATTCGGCCCAGGAAACCACGAACTTCTTTTTCTGTTTTTGGCGCTGGCATTTCTTGTATCGCTTTTATCTTCGCAGGATCAACCTCAATGCCTCTTTCACTCACGATAAACCCCAGTAGCTTTCCAGACCGTACTCCGAAAGTACACTTGTTAGGATTTAGCCTCAACCTGAACTTCCTAAGCCTCTCAAAAAGCTTCAGCAAATTGACCAGATGCCCCTCCTCCGTTTGGGACTTCGCAATCATGTCATCAACATAGACCTCAATCTCATGATGAATCATGTCATGAAACAAAGTGACCATTGCTCATTGGTAAGTGGCCCCTGCGTTCTTCAGACCGAAGGGAATTACCTTGTAGTAAAACGTTCCCCAAGGTGTGATAAACGTAGTCTTCTCCATGTCCTCCGGCGCCATCTTGATCTGATTGTAGCCGGAGAAGCCATCCATGAACGAAAATACGGAGAACTGAGCTGTATTGTCGACCAACAAATCAATATGAGGCAGCGGGAAATCATCTTTAGGGCTCGCCCTATTCAAATCCCGATAATCGACGCACTTTCGTACCTTACCGTCCTTCTTCGGTACAGGCACTATGTTGGCGACCCACGGAGGGTAAGTAGTGACCGATAAGAAGCCAGCATCAAGCTGTTTCTGCACTTCTTCTTTGATCTTAACGGCCATATCTGGTCGTGTCCTCCTAAGCTTCTGCTTGACGGGAGGACAATCTTCTCGCGGCGGCAAGTGATGGACCATGATGTCAGAATCAAGTCCGGGAATATCTTCGTATGACCAAGCAAAGATGTCACTATACTCTCTTAGCATCTCGACCAATCTCTACTTGACATCATTCTGCAATGCAACCCCTATCCTGACGTTCCTGACAAGTTCTTCAAAACCCAGATTCACAATCTCAATCTCTTCCTCGTGAGGTAGAATAACTTTCTCTTCTTGTTTCAACAAGCGGGCCAACTCTTCGGGAAGGTCTTCATCTTCATCAATCTCTTCTTCGGCTTGATAGATCGGGCAATCGAAGTCGAAGTGAGTCGTAGAAGGTCCAGAGTCGATGTCATCTGCTATGTGGATCCTGCAATAACAAGGGTTAAGCTTAAAACATGAATATGCAGGTTAGCACAAACCCCATTTCCATTTTGTTGTTTTTCAAAACAAATATAAAATAGGAATAACAGAGATCACAACATTTGAATTCGAAGAAAAACGCCTTTTGATTTATTGATAAAATGCATGTACATAATCAAACGAGGCCCTGACAATAAAACCACTATGCCCCGGGTAGGACATAGGGTTGTACAATGATTGGAGAAAGTAAATCATTACTCTTTGCCTGTCACTTGGATGATATCCCTGATGGACCAGTTGTTGAGGCTCTCGCCTGGTTTGCTTGGCTGGATCCAAGAGTCTAGGTCGCAATCACTGTCTTCACCATCTTCAGACACCACGTTGACACTTTCAAATATCACCCCGCCACTGGTAAACTGGGTCGGCCCTTTACCTCGCGACGCACTGCTAGAAGAAGAGTCTTCAGCCGCAGGAGAGTACCCTAACCCAAATTTGTCTTGCTTGTTAGGTATCTCTAGGATTCGCCCCCAGCCTGGGGTAGATCCGGCTTGAACAACGGCCCGGGCTTCCTTGAAGGAAGAGAGAGTCATCTCTAGTTTCTCAGTGATTGCAGGAGCTACGCTCTTGACTTTAACAGCTTCGAACGCTTGACATAGAGTTTCGTGGATTTCCCCATCCATCTCAACATATTTGAAGGACGACAGGTGGCTCACCATTATATCTTCCTCGCCACAAACGGTCACGATGCTACCTCTGACGGCATACTTGAGCTTCTGGTGCAACGTGAAGGTCACGACACCCGCAGAATGGATCCATGGCTGGCCCAAGAGACAGCTGTAGGCGGGCATGATGTCCATAATGTAAAAGACCGCGTGGAATGTTTCCGGCCCAACTTGGATTGGCAACGTCACCTCCCCGAAAACATGACGTTTGGTTCCATCGAATGCTTTCACGACCAGATCACTGGGCGTGTAAATCAATCCTCGAGTATCTAACTTCATCAATGCTTTCTTCGGAAGAACATTGAGTGACGACCCCGTGTCTACCAACACATGAGACATAATTGTTCCCCTACACTCTATCGAGATGTGCAGGGCATTATTGTCGTTTCTTCCCTTCGGCGTCAACTCCAGGTCAGTGAACCCTAACCCATTTCCAGCATTCACATGGGCTACGACCCCTTCTAATTGGTTGACTGATATTTCCTGCGGTACGGACGTGGCATTTAAAAGATTTAACAGCGCGTTGCGATGGGCCTCAGAACACAACAACAAATTCAGGATGGAAATTTTCGAGGGCGTTTGATGGAGGTGATCCACGATCTTGTAGTCACTCTTCTTAATCAACCTCATAAACTCTTCAGCGTCCTTAACAAGTAAGTCCTTCTCTACCCCGCGAGGGGTTTCTTCAACGACTTTACTCTTTTCCTTATCGGTTACATCGGCTTTATCCGCTTTGTCCGCCACAACCTCAGGTGGAGCAAATACCCTTCCGCTGCGAGTGATTCTGCCAATGCCCACTAGATTATCCACGGATGACCCAGATGGTTCCAGTTCTAACTTCTATCTGTTACAGTAGACGTCTGCCCCATAATGCCATGGGACAGCATTGGTGCTTTCAAAAGGTATCGGCCCGGCCTTGGTGATGGTAATCGTGGGCGGCCTGGGTGCAGAAATAGTTATCGTCCGACGAGGGATGGTGATGGTGGGAACCTCATCATCTTGCTTCAGCATTACCTCTCCCGATCCGCTTTCGGCCCTTCGGCAAAACTGCAGGATTCCTTCGGTCATCAGACTTTGAATCCCCTCTATCAACTGTTTACATCCATCAGGACTTGTCGCACAACCCATACACAGCTCTCCACAACCTGGAAAGAAACCCCTTTTCATCAGCTTATCTTTAACGAAGCTAAGCGGTGTCTTCAGATCTCTGACATCAGTCAACAAATCCAAGCTCTCGTCTTCAATAATGGCATTTACTCCACCTCCCCTATGATTTGGCATAGGGTTCTTCGTGACGTTTGGCACATTATCTGATAAATTGATGATCTTAGCGTCCACCATGTCCTGCACCTTATGCTTGAAGGCTTTGCAATTTTCTATCGTGTGGCCTGGTGCCCCTGAGTGAAATTCGCAAGTCGCATTCGCATCATAACCTGGCGGAGGTGCCCCTGTCAAGGGAGCCAAGGTTCTCTTCTAGATCAGCTGTAACTGGAGCAGAGTCTGTAATAGCTGAGCATAGGACATGGATGGTGTCTCGAGGTGACGGCTCGACAGAGGTGCCCTGTTCTGATACTTTCTGTACCCTTGTTGGTTCGGCTGCTGCTGCTGTTGTGGCTGTTGGACTGCCGGGATAGTTATGCTGGCCACCTGCTGGTGAGGGCCTTTACCCTTCCTTCGAGCGTTGGACACAGCGCTCGTCTCTCCTTCCCTCCTTTTGCCACTATAAGGTTTCTTTCCTCCTCCAGCCGAGGACAAATCACCTTGAATTTTCCCCAGTTTGATCCCATTTTCAACGTGCTCACCCGTGATAATGAGACCTGAGAAGCTTCCAGACATACTGCTGACCAATTTCTCATAATAAACCCCTGGGAGGGTGGCTACGAACATTTCCACAAGCTCCTGTTCAACCATCGGCGGCTGAACCCTAGCTGACAATTCACGCCACCGCTGGGCGTACTCCTTGAACCCTTCATTGTTCCTTTGTGACATATTCTGCAGTTGGACCCAGTTCGGAGCCAGGTCACTGTTATATTGGTAGTGGTGCACAAATGCTTCAGCAAGTTCCTTCCACGTGCGCACACTAGTAGGTTCCAGACTCATGTACCATTCCAGGGAGGGCCCAGACAGACTGTCCTGAAAGAAGTGCATCAGCAACTTCTCGTCCTCAGAATGAGCAAACATTTTCCGGTAATATGATCTCAGATGGACGCGAGGGCAAGTGGTGCCCTTGTACTTTTCAAAGTCGGGTACCTTGAACTTGGGAGGCACCTTGAAATCAGCAATCAGTCCCAACATGGACATGTCAACACCCATGGTGTTCTGGTTCTCGAAATTCCTCATCTTGTCCTCGAGTGCCTTAAACCTTAGTCGTGCTTCAGCAGTCATCTCCCCTTCAGCACCTCTCTGCGAGAACACATCGTCTTGACGGTCTTCTAACCATGGTTGAGGCCCATACAGATTTCCAACACCCGCATTGCCGTTGCCCAGTCCAACATTGACGTTAGCTTTAAAATTCCCATTACCGACGCCAGTCGTATTACCGTTGAGTCCCGTGTTAGCTATCACATTGCCGTTGGCACTGCCATTCCCCCCGGTCACGGGGACGCCATTCTGAGGAGTTTCAACATGTGGAGGGGTTGGCACAGCCCCACCATGGAGTACACCAATGTCGTCGACCCTTGAAATTAGAGGCTGAACCAAGGTTCTGAGCTGATCCTGGCCGTTGACGACCACTTGCATGAGCTCCATGAAGCGGTCCATCCTTTCTCGGAGTTCTTGAACATCAGTTTGTACTTGCTCCGTAGCTCGGGCTTGATTTGCTCTGGTCGGATAGCGATGGATAGGTCTCTGATCAATCCTGGAACAACCTGAAACAACCTGAAACAACCTGTATACACAAGAGGGTTAGAAAAACGACAAGGTGCTCGTCATGCAAATGCTTCATGCTAATGCAAACGTGTGTCTGTGCGTTAGGGAAATATCCCCCGATCCTAGTGCCTGAGTGCCAGTGCTGATAATAAGAAGTCTGAGTCCAGTCATGGAAATAACATCTCATATATATAAAGAAAGCCCATCAAGGCGGTACACAATGTCACTGAGTA
Source organism: Lathyrus sativus (assembly GCA_963859935.3). Classification (NCBI taxonomy): domain Eukaryota; kingdom Viridiplantae; phylum Streptophyta; class Magnoliopsida; order Fabales; family Fabaceae; genus Lathyrus; species Lathyrus sativus. The sequence continues at coordinate 272,201,919 of OZ012739.1, forward strand.
CAAGATGAATCAATAGCATGACCTCAACCAACAAGCCTGGTGATGGTCAGTGTTGCACCCCAAAATTTGACCAACATTTATTTACCTAGCTTGTGGTTCATCTCATTCATCATCTACATTTCAAGAGCAAGAGTTGTATGAGACTTTGAAGCTAGCCAAGAAGGTTATTCAAGTGTTCAAAGGTTGATATCTTTGTCAGAGAACTCAAGAGGTCCTCAGAGAGATTGGTTGAAACCAAGGTTGTGTGTCTCATAACTTGAGAGTTGTGGGAGCCCCTCAGATGATTATGAGGCTATGAGGATGGACTTGAAGCTTTGAGAAAGCTTATGAGATGTCTTGAAATCCATCATGAAGCCTAGAGATGTCATTGTACTAGAATTCAGAAGATTCAGCCAAGAGTGGTGGAATTAGGGTTTGACTGGGTTAACCCTAGGTCAACTGATGATTTGGAGAAGGTTGAGACCTAATCCAAGAGCCATGTGATCATGTATTGATGCATTGAGATGCTATAAGGATGATTCCTAGACCAACTCATCATGATTGAGGAGTTTGAGAAGTTTCAAGCTAGGGTTTCTAAGGCTTGACAGTGTAAAATCCCCTAGTTTGATCCCTATCTTCAAGGCAGTTTAGCTCAAGATGTGATTGTCATCTCATCTTCCCCATAACATGAATGTTGTAGAGCTTGCTCTTAGCTTTAATTTTAGTACTAGAAGTACTTGATAGGATTTGTGGAGCTCAAGTTATGACTTTGACAAGTTACAGGTCATCTGAGGTATGCGAATCTGGGTCCTTGAAAGTCACCCAACTTGTATCCAACTTTTGCCCTAGTAAGATGATTCCTATGAACTCTTGGTCAAGATGAATGTTGTTCCTAATCTTATTAGCTTTCTAGAGAGTACTAGAAGTCCTTGATAGGATTTGTATAACTCAACTTATGGCTTTGACAAGTCAAGGGCATTTTGGTCATTTAGAGGTTATAGGTCATTTCAAGCATAAGGCCATATCTCCTATTTCCAAGCTTCAAATGGAAAAATATTCAACATAAAACTTGCTTAGAATTATGTTTTAAGGCTAGTAAGGAGGTCATAAGATGTTGAAAAGGCTTGTATCAAAAAGTGATAAAAATGACCTAAAATGGAGGCATAAGTTAAATGAGTTGAAATTGGAAATTGAAAATCCCAAGTTACACATCCAAACCATGTCATATAATAGGTCATTTTGACTCTAAAAGACATTCTAAAAACAATGGTTCAGCCACAATTTTGATGTGAAGCCTAAATCATGGGGCTGCTTTGGAAATTGGTTGCTTGCATCTGAAGGTTCAAATGCAAAACTTAAGAAAACTCAATGAACTAGTTAAGGGTTGTAACACACCATATATCTCATATGGGGAGAATTTCAAGTCAGTTACAAGGGTTACAAGGGTTATGGCATGAGATAGCACATGAGGAGAAATGAATTCATAATATCATGACATGAGATTTCCAATTTCTCATTGGATGGTTCTAGATGGTTCTAGATGATTCTAAACCACTCTATATAACCTATAGAACTTGCTCAGATGCAAGGTTAGTGTAATATTTGAGAGAAGAGAGAGTTGTCCATTTCACTTGCCTCCATTGCAAGTTGAAAGTGAATTCCCTATTCTGAACCATTTCCATCCCTTTTTTCAATCTAAACACACTCCATTGATCATAGTGAAGCTGTGCAGATCAATTTGAGAGCAAAACCATGGTGATTTGAGAAGTTGGCAATTGAATTTTCAAGGTTGCAAGTCAGAATCAAATTCTAAGATTCAAGCATTCTCCATCCAATCTTTTGCAAACAGAAGCTCTATCATCATCCAATGAAGGTTTCTGAAGAATTACAAGGCTTGAAGTGAAGGTTTTCACCATCTGTCAATCAAGAAATACCAGGTTTGCAAAATTCACTCTACACCATAATTTATGCATCTTTAGGTAGATTGGTTAGGTTAGAAAGGTTAGAGACCAGTAGGTGATCATTTCTGGAGAGTTAGGGATCAATTGATGAAGATTGAGTTATGGACACCATTACTTTGTTGAGCAAGAACTCGAGATATAATGAGACATAACATGAGTTTGATAGCTAATTTCATTCAGTGTGAGTTGGTGAGTATTCTGATGCAAGAAAATTCAAGAATTGTTGAAGTTGAGGATTGACAATAATTTCAATCTTGGATCGTGTTTCATGTTGGAGGAGGTTTCAAGGAATTCTAGGGTTATGGTCGTACTCAGCATGAAAAATGGAGCATGTTAGTGTTTTGAATTGTTAAATTTGATGATGATTTGAGGGCATACGATGGGAGGGAAGTCTGAAGTTTGAAACTCTGGTCATGGAGTTTTTCCCTCCAAACCCTAGCTAAAGGTTGAAGACGACCCCTCATCCGTCAGATCATGCTTGACTCATTGACCTCACCCAGATCCAGTGGCCACGATTGAACCTCAGCATTAAGAGGGAAAAGCTAAGAAAGAATGAAACGCCCCGTTTCATTAAACGGAGATACTGGGCCTGAATGCTTTGTTCACTATCCACACCCCCAATCCTGGCCCATTGTGAAAATGTACTGAATTCCATTACTATCCGCACCGTTGATTTTTCTATTTTTCTTTTCATTTTTTGATTAAATTTATGATGATGATTGGGCCTGGCGTGTATTGTTACCTGCACCCCCATTTTAAGCCCATCTGCATTTTGAACTGAACATGCTTTCTATCTGCACCACATCATTTTATATTTTAATTTCTTTTTCTTCCATTTTATGTTAATCTTTGAAAAATCATAATAAATAGGAAATTAATGATTTTTGCATGGGGATTTTTTCTCCCACTTCATGATAATGTTTAGAAAATTGTCAAATAAAAATATTTGCATTTCATGCAATTTTAGTATTTTTTGTGAATTTTCTATTTTAATAGCTTTTTAATTCTTTTATGTTGATACATGAATTTGTAGAATTTAGTTTAGCTAGTTCCCTTCATATTTTTAGGCCATTATTTTTAGGATAGTTAGATTAGGACTTTATCTCCCCCCTGGATTTATTCCATGATTTTATGATGAATAATAGGATAGTTTTGCTTAGATGACATTAGGTTGTGTAGAATTAGGTTAATCCTTAACATAGGTCCACAATAACACTAGAATTTTGGGTTTCTAGGCCAAGATAGACATTGGGGCATACAAGGGTATTAAGGGTAGGTATGTAGGATCGCCTAGAAATTATATTAGGTTTTAATACGGTAGTATACTATTTTTAGATGATTTTTGTAGTTGATGATTGTTTGTGTTGCCCTTGTGGGCTTGTATTTTTGTTTGCTTTGCTTTGTGGGCTTGGTGAGCTTGGCCTTGCTTTGAGGAGCATAGTAGAAGACTTGAAGATTGATTGAGGAGCTTGAGATCTTGATCTTGTTTGTTTTGTTGTTGTTTTAGGGTTAGGGATTGTGAAGAGTTTAGACCTAGTTAACTTCTTTCTCAAACATGGGTGGTATCTTTCACCTCCATTCCTCCCTATGATTCAGAGTCCTTCCATGGTATACACCTCTCTCTTTGGGAGGGATAAGTTATTGTACCTAGGAAGTAGAAATTTTTAGGGAACCATTCCTTTGATGTTGAACCCTTATAGGTCACCTTTGGTGGTCAATAAGCAGTTTAACACCCTAGCTTATCCAGTTAAGTGATTTCCTCTGGTTTGAGTATCTTGAGAGATGTTGAGCTTGAGTGGGGAAGATGAAGACTTCATTGAAGAGTGTAGGAGAGGATGAATCCTTAAACATTGCCATTCCAGCTGAAGCTTGAAGAGCAACAAGAGCAAGTTGATACTTGAAGACCCTTGAAGATCCAGTAAAGACTGAAGGATGAAGTTGATACTTCTAAGTGATTGAAGATTACTCTGAGCAGGTGAAGCTTGCAAGAAGAGAAGACCAAGTTGAGACTGGTAAAGCATGGAGAGCTGAAGCTTGAAGAACAGAGGAAGTTGATACTTACTTTGATACCTGGAGATCCTGAAGGAATCAAGTTGATAATTGTGGTTAACAGTGAAACCTGAAGGTGGAACTGACCAAGGAGCTGAAGCTCAGAGAAGATAAGTTGAAACTTATGTTGAAGGGTTGAAACCTGGAAAAGCAAATTGATATTTGTCAAGAATGATTGAAGTCTGAAGACTGAGTTTCTGTTGGAAGAGCTGAAGCTTGAAGTGGAGAGAAGAGTTGATCTGCTTTCTTTTCTGTATTGACATGTTTTGTTTGACTTGCTTGATGCATTAGAATAAGTCCATGACTAGACTAAGTAGAATCTAGGAGCATGATTGCACTAGAGGTTGAGTTGCTCCCTCTGCTTGTATTGTTACTGTGTGGCTTTGCTTGCGGGTATTCGGTAGATCCCAGCTCCCTTTCCCATGTGGTTTTTGTTTGCCTGATGGCATTTTATGTTATTTCTTCTGTATGATTGCAGTTTACTGTATTTTGCTTGATAGCATGTTGTTTAATCTTTCAGCATGATTACTGTTATCCATTCTGGCTTGTGGTTGAGATGAGCTTGTGGAGGCTGAAGCCCCACACACATTTCCTCCCTCACTTGCATTGCATGCATTTTACAGTTAAGCTGATGCTTTGTCTGTTTTGGTATATCATTGACATGATCCCTTAGGATTCTCATTTCCTTTGATAAGGAATTGATGATAGAACTTTAGGTTGAAACCTATGCATGACAACTTCTAGGAGTTCCCTGTTCAAACCTCAACCATAGGATGAATCCTTGGCATGACAACAGTAGGACTTGATAGTCTCCCTCCTAGTTGGGCCTGTTCTCTTCTCATCTCAAAACAGTTTAAGATACAGTAATCATGAATGATTTCTTTCGTACGTTATGAGCCTTAAGCTATCTGAGAAAGGATTGTGGGAGAGTTTCTTTTCCACGGTCTAGATGTTTAGTATGGTACCCTTTGGGTGACATGCGATGCATTCACTCTCAGGTCATAGTGTTGCGGTGGAAATAGGATCACAAACTATTAATGAGTTTGAATCGCAATTCAATTCACAACCGCTCTTTGATTTATCCGAAGGAAAAGGTCAAAAGAGGGAAAACCTATTTTTGCATCGTAAACACAATGCGGGGAAAGATCTAGGGTTCGGGGGTTGGTTAAATTTAGGGAAGGTATTAGCACCCTAAACTTCTGTAGTACTCTACAGGAACCTTTTGTTCAATGCTTACTATTTGCTTTATTTATTTGCTTAAGGTATATGTACAAAGGATTAAAAGTGAGAAAAGAGACCTAAAGGGTTACTTCTAAGTTTACTCGGCAAGACATCGCATCTTGTGCCTACGTATCCTTACGGGAGTGGAATCAGAGTAATCGTAGTTCCCCTCAAAAGGGAGGTTAGAGACTTCTTGACTGTGGTCAAGGTCTCACGGGGAATAAACATGTCTTAAGGACACGCTTACGTGGAGTGTAGAAACTCCAAATCTCTATGTTGAATTGTTAAGTTGTAATTAGGGTTAAATTAGGGATTCCACGGCAGGAAACCCTAAACTGAGCGCGGCGGCTCTTTGACCTAATGCTAAGGGTAAAATTGTAATTTTGCCTGCAGCGAGGCATTTGTGAAAATTAGGGTTTGTAGTTTGTAGTTTTGAGGATTTGAAATTGAGGACTATTGACACGGCGGTCAAATGCTAGACCTAATTCCTTCGGAGTGTATAATGTGACAGGAATATTGATAAATGTGTGAGGTGATTGAATCATGCAAGCGGAAAATAAAGACAGCAGTTAAAGCCATACAAACAGAAATTAAAAGGCAGAAATTTAAAGCGCGATTATTAGGTTCGCGGGGTTACATATGAGAAACAGATACAAATATAAAGGAACTTAAATGAAATACGTAATGAACTGCAAAAGCGAACACCCGTTAGTAGGCAGAGTTAGGCAGCAATGAGTTACGAGAAGACATAAATTGAGACTTTACTAATGTTTATTTAAAAATCTTACTAATTTAATGTTAGTTTGCAAAAGAGAAATTTAAAAAAAGTTTTTTTATTTTTATATTTTTTAAGAAAAGTTTTTATTTACTTTAAAAAAAGTTTTCCATTTTATATTTACAAGAGTTTAATTTTATTAAAAAAGTTTTAATTTATTCTTAATAATTATATTTTAAAAGGATTAAAATGAAAAAGATATTTTTTTTTAAAAATTATAATATGAAAATGTTAAGAAAAGTTTTTTGTTAAAACATAAGACAAATTAATAAAAAACTAAACAAAAAAAATAAAAAGGGAAAAGGGTTGGGCCGGTCACCACATCCGGACCCAACCCGGCTTGCAAACAGAAATGTTAGGGTTTGCTCTTGATCCCATCAGCGGCGCTCCTCATTTTTCTTCGTGTTCTTCTCGCGTTGCTTCATGCTCTCCCACGATCTCTTTATCTTTCTTTCTAATCTGGAAACAGAGCATGAAAAATTATGAGGAAAACGTTGTGGCTTACGTTTATGGTTCTATGGTGATCGTTAACGATGATGAAGGCGATGATGATGTTATAATCTGAGCCTCGATGGTTGTTTGCCCGCCGTTTAAATGGAACGGTGTTGGTGGACTTCCCCCTGAGTATTGTTGATCGCGCTTGGTGGTTCTTGGAGCGATGACGACGATTGCTTCGTCTGAGCTCGCGTCGTTTAGGGTTTTTGCATGTGGATTCTTCGCCGCTTCTGGTACTCTCCGTCTAGGGTTTCAACTCCTCTCACGGCTCTCTCTTTCATCAGGTTGTACCTTTCTTTTTATAACTAACTTCTGGGCCTTGGACTTGCGCTTTTTCTGAGATATGCACTTGATCTGATTTGATTTTGTGTTGATATTATTTGATTTTGATTTCCTTTGGTTTTTCCAGATTGAGTTCCAATAGGGGCTTTCTGATACGACTGGGATCTCGTTTCTTCTCTTGGAATCCTGATTGAGGTTTTGGTGAGATCGAATCATATTCTATTTCCTCTTTTAGAACCTGATTGAGTTGATATGATTTCCTGATTTGATTCACTTTTATTAGTCTGAACTGATTTGCTTTGATCTACTTTGGGATTAATTATCAAATCAAAATCTCTCTATTTTTCTGATATGGTTTGCCTCCAGATTGGATTGATTGATGTTTGATTTTAATTCCCAGGATTCCTTAATGGATTCGTATCTCTGTTTGATGTTTTGATCTCGAACTGATTCGTTTTTTGATTGGTTCGCTTTGATGCAGCTCAGATTCTTTTCCTCTTCTTCTTTCAGAGAGGACTTGATATTGAAGCTTTGGTCGAGCCGAAATTGTCGGGAACGGTAAGCGGTGATGATGACTGTGTTCTGAACCCTCGAGGAAATACTTCTCGATGCTGCTGCGATTGTCTTTTGCCGTGTTCTGTGGAATTTGGTTCAGAACACGAGTTGGGCTGCTACTTTGAATCGTTTTCTGATATGGTTTCGAGCTCAATTTACTCTTCCGGTTTTGAGTTTATTGACCCTCTTTTTCTCCTTTCAGAACTGATACTGATGCTATTGAGTCAAAAGCTGCCGAGGATGGTCACGTGGTGATGATGACCACTGGTCTGAACCCTCTGCGTTACTTCTGATTTGATTCTCCAATTTTTCAGGTGCTGAACTGTGATGCGTATGTCCCCTTTTCATCGATGCAGTTGCCGTTGATTCTCACTTGGTGTAGGCTGGTATTTGGACTGATGTGTATATTGTTGGGCTATGATGTTCATAACTGAGCCTATGCCCTGCATTCCCAACTTTCCAATGTGGTATTCTGATGTTCATGAATTGAGTTGGCCTTTTTTTTACCTTAGACATGACCACGTGCTTTCGACCTATCATGGCGAACGGGGATTTTATGAATCCTCTTCTGACTTTTGTTACGGCCTCTAGCTCACCATCTTGATATATGTAGTCTGATACAATTTGCTGATGTTTGGTTTGATTACAGGGTAAAGCCTTTGGATGGTACTATGCTGATATCCCAATACTTTCGGTGCAGTTTATGGTTTGTTGATTAAACTGATATGTTGTCCTGTCACGTGAACAGCCATGCTGTTTTCTGAACTGAACTGCTGTCTCTTCTCCTGAGTTGAGCCTAAACTGATTTCACAGATTGTTCCTGAACAGAAACTGGCTCTACCCTTCTTCTAAGCATGAATTTGTTTCTTTGCTTATGAACATGTGTTGTTGTACATATGGTGACTTGACTTATCTGCTCATGTTTTGTGGAGCTTATGACTTCTGTTGGTAACAGACTTATACTGTTCTGGCGCGAGCCCCTTCCTGGTTTTGTTTATGCTGATGATACTTGTGGCTTTTCAGGTGTTGGAAGTTTTAAAACCAAGGAGGCTCAGACCTGCCGGCATCCGGGTCTGGGCCAGAATTTTGCCTATGTTGCCTTATTTTCGCATCAGTTTGGAAATCCAATCGTGGCAAAACGAATCAGTTCCACTTCCTTTATTTTTTTCTATCTCCCGGATGTCCCATATGGATAAGAACATGTATTACCTTATCCGACGCCCACGGCGCGGATCGGTAACGGGGGTAGGACGCAGCTTCGGTTGTGCCACTCCCGGCACTCGATGATGACATTGTTCTGAGAGTGTCGAAAAAAACTTCTAACATTTTTCTATACTGTCTGTTCTCTTTTGACGTGCAGGTTAGCTGAGGATTCATGGAGCTCAAGGGCCAACATGAAGACACTTATCATTCTTAGGACTTAGGATTTTTAGATTTAATATAATTCCTTGTAACAGCAAAAATGTGAAACAATCTCCCTTTTGTATAATGCAATCTTTATGAAATAAAATTCCCAACACTTTGAATTTATTTATATTTTATTCCTAGTTAAAAAATATAAACAATTGTGAATAAATCCACAAGCATTTAAATTCATTAACATAGTCATAAAACATAAACACTCCCAAGTGATATTTGTAATTCTAATCTCATCCGATTAAAATGTTAACCAAACCACTTCATAACCAACACATATGGGCACCGTAATCTCATCAGTTTCAGCATCAACAGTAACACTACTCGTAATTAAACTCTACTGACCAAATGCCAAGATCTTGATATGATCAGACCTGGTGATAGATAAATGCATCAAACGCCTCAGAATTTTAATAACAGCCCATCTTCAAGGAATTGGTAGAATTTGTGTAAAATGACCAAAATACCCTGAAACCAAATCTGCAAAACAAACACCTCCATAACTTGTTAGCGGTTAGCAAATGTACATATGAGATGTTATGCGAAATGACCGGTTAAATATAAGGGTAAAATTTGGGGTATTACAGTTGCCCCTATTTAAATAGCTACACCAGATGATTTGAGTGACGGAGACTCGAGGAATCATGGTGGAGGGATTTAAATATAGATAACCGAAAATTTTGCCCTTATATGTGGCGATATGCAATGCTATGGACCAAGCGAGAACAGACTAACGCAGACGATGCCATGAATATGATATGATGCGTATGCTGGAATAATGAATTGCATGCGAAAATGCTGACGAATACGACGACACAGGGACAGGCGCTACGAGAAGAACACACCGGGGAAAATGACGCGCTGAGATACAGTACAACACTGGGGAAATCTAAAAAATGATAGTCAACTGGTGCGAATGACCAATTGTCACATTTAGAAAAGGAACGAGATCCTCAAATGGAGATGGTACCTATGAGACGGCCTCCACTGGGGAATCTAAAAATAAAACTGGATCACGTACGATTGTAAGATCGATTACAGAATGCTGGAGCATTGAGCAAAGAATAACATCCAAGCTTCTGTAAACTATCCCTCGTGACAAGATCAAACGGACTTTTCGGAAATCCGTATCAAATATACAGGGTAAAGACCGGCTGTATGCCAAAATAAATGGACTTTAATGGGAAATGCCCTGATAAGCTTCTCGAGGGAGAATTGTCACTTATCGTTGGAAGGGACTTATGTGCAAAAAAATGGATAAGCACTCAAATAAAGAGGCTGCTGCTTATCTGATAAATAAATCTTCTCGTATTTTAAGGTCGGCGCCTGGAATACGATTCTGATTCTTCTCTTACTGAAGGATAAATAAACTTCTTCATACTTCAAGATCATGCTCTCCTGAACATAAAAAGGGTAAACTGAACTTCCTCATACTTCAGAATCGTGCTCTCCTGAATATGATTCGGATAAAGGGTAAATGAAATTTTTCATACTTCAGAATCGTGCTCTCCTGAATATGAAAAGGGCTGACTGAACTTTCTCATACTTCAGAATCGTGCTCTCCTGAATATGAAACTGGCTGACTGAATATACTCATACTTCAGAATCGTGCTCTCCTGAATATGAAACTGGATGACTGAATATACTCATATTTCAGAATCGTGCTCTCCTGAATATGAAACTGGATGACTGAATTTCTTCATACTTCAGAATCGTGCTCTCCTGAATATGAAACTGGATGACTGAATATACTCATATTTCAGAATCGTGCTCTCCTGAATATGAAACTGGATGACTGAATTTCTTCATACTTCAGAATCGTGCTCTCCTGAATATGAAACTGGCTGACTGAATATACTCATACTTCAGAATCGTGCTCTCCTAAATATGAAACTGGATGACTGAATTTCTTCATACTTCAGAATCGTGCTCTCCTGAATATGAAACTGGATGACTGAATATACTCATACTTCAGAATCGTGCTCTCCTGAATATGAAACTGGATGACTGAAATTTTCTCATTTTTCAGAATCGTGCACTCCTGAAAAACGGCCAACTGAACTTCCTCATAACTCAGAATCGTGCTCTCCTGAATATGATTCCGCTCCTTCTTTTACTAAAGGATAAATGAACTTCTTCATAACTTCAGAATCGTGCTCTCCTGAATATGATTTCGCTCAAACCTCCCCGTAACTCAAGATCGTGCTCTCCTGAATACGATTTGGTTCAAACCTCAAGACGGCAGGTAAATGGAAGCCCAACTGCTCCATGGAGATGGCCATTTGCTGCGAGTCATAACGAGGATAGGATCGACTTCTTAGGTGAGAAATGTCGTGTGTTGATGCTGTAAAATGTAAAGTGTAAAGGGTTGTAACATGTAGGATTGCAAAGTGTTGTACTGATATATTTTCCAGGCGTGAACTGGCGTGTATCTGTAAAGGATTGTAGTTGATTTTCTTGAAAGATAGTGCAAAATAAATGCACGTCCGGGTACAGTGATAAACTTCTCAAGCGAGATAGTCGCGTATCTGTCATGGTATGGTGAAAACCTTTAGATGGTGCAAAATAAATGCACGTCCGGTTGGGCTTGACTACCGACAAGACTGAGATTCAATCTAGGATTGAGCTAGAAAGAAGACTGGTAATCAAGACTCCATTGAGGGAATGAACTCGAAGGGTAAATATCTTCTCCTGGCGAGGAAAGATAGCTGAAGTAACCGTCATCCACGAGGATCGAGCTCTGTGGGGGAACTGGAAACAAGTAGGTATTTTATGCTTAGGGCTGACAATCTATTTGGAGAGAATGGACCAACCCAGTTACTCGGGGGTAACAATCAATGGTGGCGAAACATAATGAACCTGTGAATGCTAACGCATATGTTGATGCATATGTTAATGTGAATGTATGTTAATGTCTATGTATGTTAATGTCTATGTATGCAAGATGTCATGAAATGAGTATGCAATGAGTATGTGTATGAAATAGGCATGCGATGCTTATGCCCCTGCATATGCTGACGAAACAGACTAGAGACGGGACGAGAGATGAAATAAACATCTCGACGGAGATACCCTGCATTCTCTGCAACCAATACGTCAATCATGGGCGAGAAGGATCAATGGTAGAACCAAATATGGTTTTAAAGTTCTGAATTCTCTGGGGAGAAGGTAATCTGCTTGGGTGCACAGTATCACGTCTTCACATGGGGAGAAGAAAACCTGAGGGACGCTTTCGAGTTACCCAAGAAAAAGTTGTCAGCTTATAGTCTCGCTGGGGACTGTGATGAGGCAATAGTTCAGGAGCCTGTTGCAACACTGAGGCTTACTGGGGTATGAAGGCCGCTGTGAGTAAAATCCATCGGGTGCATGAAGAAAAGTTGTGAAACCACCTGGTTTTGATCTTGAAGGACCTTGTAGTAGTCGCCATTTGGTTCCCCTTTTTTAGAAAACACGGTGCCCCAGGATATTTGCGTTGCGAGGTAGGGTCATCTCAAGAGGATTTTATAGAGAACACGGAGTCTGGTTGCCCCATTGTTTTCAAACTCTTTGAGAGATTTGTCAGGTCTCGACGTAACTGGCACAAATTAATCGTGTTACAACGAAATCTTTGGGAAATAGCTCTTAAGAATGTCAGACTCGCGTTGGTAAGCGAATTGGGAAACTGCCTGCCCCTGTTTAGCAGGATCTTCAAGTTCCACGGGTTATGTCCATATGTAAATCTCTAAGATATCAAGCAAAGTTGTCATGCCTGAAATGCCTATCCTGATCTTGTCAATGCGCACATATATTTGTCTTGAATTTTTGTTTTGAAAAAGATATCGCAATAACTTGTGACCGAAATCACTAGTCAGGATATAAGTTTTAATCATAATGCCAACATGAATTTTTTCTGAGCATAGCTCGTAGGAGTCAGGAAACGTGATCTTGTCGAGTATGCTTTCAACCGAAGTCCTACTTCAATTAGGTCTTTTAAAGGTTGTATCGTGGCTCGATTCATGGTTTAAGAAACAAAAGGATAAAGGCTCAAAGTTATATTTGTACCCACCCCTTCTTCGTGATGTTCTCCAATCCTATGTCAGTTAACCGGATACGAACGCTCATATCTCAAGCGGATTTGCTATGGTCGAGAACTTATTAAGGCTTTGGACACGGCAGTCACTCGCCTATTTCTAATGGCAATTGGTCACACGATTTTGTTCTTTACTAAGGATTATTTATTGTACCCTCTTGTTTTGCTTTTATCTTTTGCCTGGACAATGTCTTTTGATCTGACTTTAGAGTCCAGCGGGATGCCCCAGTTTTGCCTATGTCTCCTTCATAGGTTTTGACTTAGTGGGCTCTTATTTTTTTTGAATATTCTTTTATGCACAAGTCGTGTAAATCTTTTGAAAGGTTCGTGACTGCCCCACTCCTTAGGTAACCGAGGGATAGTCATTGTATTGGACTTCTTAAGATGCTAAGGATAAATTCTCGAAGGTTTGCTCTTCCTTTTTTAGAGTCTAAGCGCTCAATCGGTTTAACTGAGACCTACCCTGCCCCGGTTAGGATGAAGGTTCTTAAAAGAAAGAAAAACTCCTACTTCAAGGCTCAAAGAGGTTAACGAGGGATTATCATCCTTATATCTCCAGTGTATGGGATTTGAAACAATGCCTTACATCATCAGCGGGTTTTAATTGAAAGCATACGACAAGAAATCTGACGTTTTAGGTTCGTCATCCTCCTCCCAATTCTCCATCAGAACAAGAGATCGGGTAAAGTTGGCATTATGATTTATGAAAAATATGTTTTGAATGAGTGAAACGAATGGATTTATTCAAGACAAACATATGCGTTGCATTAATTAATCAAAGATAAACAAGTTCGTGCATACTAAATATGATTAATCGAAGAGAAATACATATAAATAAACAAATGAACTGTCGGAAAAATCCTTCTTTATGAAATCTTGCATTCAAGAGTAACAGTTTCCTTTGGCGGAGCCTCAATGGAAAGGACGTCTGGTTCATGATCACTGTGAGTCGTCATGGCTTGCCCCAGTTATGCTGGTCACATCCTCAACAGTTTTCAGTCGTTGCTTCAAAATAACTTTCCCAGATTCTTTGTTGATCCCGGTCATATCATCTTTACTGAAATGAAGCGAGGTAGGCCTTTGAATAATTGCTGGATTCGGATGATTTGCCACAGGAGTAGCATGCTCTGCAGAATTCAAACCCGACAGGTGGGGGAACCCGAGAGGAGTCTCGATCTTCAGCTGAGCATCGCTAAAAGACAACTTCTTCGTTTCTAGCAAATCTCTGACAACTTTCTTAAGAGCATAGCAATTCTCTAGATCATGGCCGGGCGCACCCTCATGAAATAAACAATGAGCGGTAGCGTTGTGACTTGCAGGTAATGGATTAGGTGGAGGACCCAAAGCACTGGTGGTAATCAGACCTTGTTGTACCAGATGGGGGTATAACTCAGTGAAAGTCATCGGGATTGGAGGACAAGGCTTATACTGACTCTTACGGGGATAAGGAACACGATCCTGTGATTGTTGATGAACGGGAGCGTTGGGCACTCGTTGATCGTTGATAGGAACTTGCACGGGCGGATAACCGGAAGGTTGTTGATAAACTGGTGCCTGATATACCGGAGCAGACTGTACAGGCTGGCATGTAGGAAACTGCTGATCGAAAGGAGGTGCAACAGTAGCTACATAGGGTTGTTGAACATATAGAAACGGATAACCTTGAACATAACTCTGCTGATATTGTAAAGGCTGAAGAGTAGCCTTTTTGCGGTTCTTTGAACGTGTAGGTCCTTTACCATGGTCGGAGTTAGGAGTTTTGCACTTTGGAGGGGTAGCTCGTCGAACTGGTCGAGCACTGGGAGGCCCCAAACCGGATTGAAGACCGTGAGGAGGTACATTCTCGACAGTAACAGCTGGTTGAGGTTCCATAACGGTATTAGTCTTAGAAACAACAGTAGACTGAGCATCCACCTTCACACTAAGAGCTCGTAACATCTCCAAAATCTGCCCTACACTTCCTCGAAGATCTTCGAATTCATGGCTGACACGGTTGATCTCTTGGCTTTGATCTTCCATTCTTTTGAAGGGTCGTATTGATGCAGAGAACTCAGGGTGACAAAACTGGAGGGTGAGAGAACCGAGTATGAGAAATCGGGAGACACATGCAATGCAAAAGTATGATGCTAAAATGTGAATGCAAATGAAGATTTCATGGAATTCAAATATCTACGAATATTGTGGAATACCAAAGAAACTTTTAATTCATTGAAGACAAATTACAAATAATATTCTTGCAACCGAAACGAGCTAAATAAAGCCTAAAAAGTCCTAGAGAAGCATCTTCCACAACTTCAGTGAGCAGACGGAGATCCGGAGGAAAATAAATATTCGTAGAGCCTTCTCTTCTTGTAGGATTGTATCTCATCATCCTTTGACTGAATCTGCCTTTGAAGTTCTTCATACTCGCTGACCATCACATGGTACTTGTTCTTCCATGATTCTGCTTCGAGTCGTGATTTCTTCAAAGTAATCTTCAAAGTCTCGGCTTCAGTCATGAAATACTGGACAGGTTCCTCTCTTTGAGGTACAAGATCTTGGCGAGAGTAGGGCATCTTCAACTCAATAGCTCTTCCTCGGACCCATTGAAGGTATGGTTCCATGGACACACAATTAGGTCTTCCCAAACTTTCTTTGTCCTTCCTATGCAGATGATTCCAAGAGGATAGAATCTGATCTAGAAGCTTTTTGTCTTCTTTGAAAAATATTTTCTCCATATGAATACCTTTAGGTGGTTCCTTCAAGGGGTATCCCAACTGTCGGCGAGCTAAGACTGGATTGTAGCTAATTCCTCCATTGAAACTGAGCAAAGGCACATTGTTGAATTTTCCACAACTATCAATGATCGATATCCCATCATACATGCGATTATACCAATCGATGTCAGAGTGAGTTAAAGCCATAACTTTTTGCGACCAACGTTCTTGATTAGCTCTCCAAAACGGACCGGACTTGGGTAAGTGAGAAATAAACCACTTGTATAGTAATGGCACACAACATGTAATCATTCCCCCACCATGAAAGTTTCGGAGATGTACTGAATGATAAGTATTACCCAATAGTGTTGGAACTGGATTTCTTCTCATGAAGGTCTTGATTGCATTAAGGTCCACAAACCCCTCAAAACTAGGAAAAAGCAGCAACCCATAAATAAGCAAAGCAAATATTGTTTCAAAGGCAAACATGTCTTTATGATCGGCATAAAATTGGGCCTTCTTAATTAGGAAGTCCCTGGGAAAACCGGAGGTCTCCCCTTTGGTGATCATATTGTTTTTGACATCGGATATCCTTAGACAAATGGCTTTAGCAATATCTCGTTCTTGAGGGTCTTCCTCCAAGAAAGGGAATGGAGACTTATCCAAGATAGGTAATCCCACCAACTGAGAGTACTCTTCTAAGGTAGGTAAAAGCTGATAATCTGGAAAGGTGAAGCAGTGATAATCTTGATCATAAAACTGTAGCAAAGTCGCAAGAAGTCCTTCGTTTACTTGAACCTTCAACAAAGACAATAGCCTTCCATATCTGTTTTGGAACTCTTCTTGATCTTGAACCAAATCTCTTAGCTTCTCTAGGACTTCCAAATTAAAACCCTTAAAAGTAAATTTCAAAGTATGCCTTCTAGAGTGATCCATGGTATCCTGCAATGTTCATAAATAGAGTTTGAATTCCATGAAGTCTTAATGTAATATGATGCTTTATGGATGCAATGCATGAAAACACACAAAGTCCTAGGTTAAAGGAACGTGAGCGGAGCCAAGGTCTACCCACCCCAAAAGGAGTGTACTATAGGTTAGTTGTACCTGCAGAACAAGGTTCTAAAAAGTGCCCAAAGTCATCAGCCCATCTTTCGGATATTATCAACCTTCCGATTGACTCGGGGGTTAATAATATTCTCAAGAGAACCTCTTTTGAGTGTAGTATCGCGTAGCAGCCATTGTAAGATTACTCCCACATAGCTCCCGCACTACGTCCTAAATAAGGCCAAGGAGGTGTTAAGGTACTACGGTTCCCAGTATCACAGACTCTAATCGACCATGGAAAAAGTTTTCGCGATTACTCGTTCAACCGAACCGTTTTCGAAAAGGTCTCAACTGAGCGGTGATTCTCGAATCAGCTTGGTCGGGATTCACTCCCTATAAGCCTCATCGAATATACCCCATCCTATAATAATGTCACTAGTCCGGGCGTAGGACTTATCTCACAACACAAAGAACTGTCCCACAATCAAAGCACAAATATATACATGCAAATGAATAATAAGACAAATAATAATAAATATGAACAGATTAGGGATAACCCTCAAAATTTTAGAATTTGTCCCCAGTGAAGTCGCCATTTTCTGTTGCGGTGGAAATAGGATCACAAACTATTAATGAGTTTGAATCGCAATTCAATTCACAACCGCTCTTTGATTTATCCGAAGGAAAAGGTCAAAAGAGGGAAAACCTATTTTTGCATCGTAAACACAATGCGGGGAAAGATCTAGGGTTCGGGGGTTGGTTAAATTTAGGGAAGGTATTAGCACCCTAAACTTCTGTAGTACTCTACAGGAACCTTTTGTTCAATGCTTACTATTGCTTTATTTATTTGCTTAAGGTATATGTACAAAGGATTAAAAGTGAGAAAAGAGACCTAAAGGGTTACTTCTAAGTTTACTCGGCAAGACATCGCATCTTGTGCCTACGTATCCTTACGGGAGTGGAATCAGAGTAATCGTAGTTCCCCTCAAAAGGGAGGTTAGAGACTTCTTGACTGTGGTCAAGGTCTCACGGGGAATAAACATGTCTTAAGGACACACTTACGTGGAGTGTAGAAACTCCAAATCTCTATGTTGAATTGTTAAGTTGTAATTAGGGTTAAATTAGGGATTCCACGGCAGGAAACCCTAAACTGAGCGCGACGGCTCTTTGACCTAATGCTAAGGGTAAAATTGTAATTTTGCCTGCAGCGAGGCATTTGTGAAAATTAGGGTTTGTAGTTTGTAGTTTTGAGGATTTGAAATTGAGGACTATTGACACGGCGGTCAAATGCTAGACCTAATTCCTTCGGAGTGTATAATGTGACAGGAATATTGATAAATGTGTGAGGTGATTGAATCATGCAAGCGGAAAATAAAGACAGCAGTTAAAGCCATACAAACAGAAATTAAAAGGCAGAAATTTAAAGCGCGATTATTAGGTTCGCGGGGTTACATATGAGAAACAGATACAAATATAAAGGAACTTAAATGAAATACGTAATGAACTGCAAAAGCGAACACCCGTTAGTAGGCAGAGTTAGGCAACAATGAGTTACGAGAAGACATAAATTGAGACTTTACTAATGTTTATTTAAAAATCTTACTAATTTAATGTTAGTTTGCAAAACAGAAATTTAAAAAAAGTTTTTTTATTTTTATATTTTTTAAGAAAAGTTTTTATTTACTTTAAAAAAAGTTTTCCATTTTATATTTACAAGAGTTTAATTTTATTAAAAAAGTTTTAATTTATTCTTAATAATTATATTTTAAAAGGATTAAAATGAAAAAGATATTTTTTTTTAAAAATTATAATATGAAAATGTTAAGAAAAGTTTTTTGTTAAAACATAAGACAAATTAATAAAAAACTAAACAAAAAAAATAAAAAGGGAAAAGGGTTGGGCCGGTCACCACATCCGGACCCAACCCGGCTTGCAAACAGAAATGTTAGGGTTTGCTCTTGATCCCATCAGCGGCGCTCCTCATTTTTCTTCGTGTTCTTCTCGCGTTGCTTCATGCTCTCCCACGATCTCTTTATCTTTCTTTCTAATCTGGAAACAGAGCATGAAAAATTATGAGGAAAACGTTGTGGCTTACGTTTATGGTTCTATGGTGATCGTTAACGATGATGAAGGCGATGATGATGTTATAATCTGAGCCTCGATGGTTGTTTGCCCGCCGTTTAAATGGAACGGTGTTGGTGGACTTCCCCCTGAGTATTGTTGATCGCGCTTGGTGGTTCTTGGAGCGATGACGACGATTGCTTCGTCTGAGCTCGCGTCGTTTAGGGTTTTTGCATGTGGATTCTTCGCCGCTTCTGGTACTCTCCGTCTAGGGTTTCAACTCCTCTCACGGCTCTCTCTTTCATCAGGTTGTACCTTTCTTTTTATAACTAACTTCTGGGCCTTGGACTTGCGCTTTTTCTGAGATATGCACTTGATCTGATTTGATTTTGTGTTGATATTATTTGATTTTGATTTCCTTTGGTTTTTCCAGATTGAGTTCCAATAGGGGCTTTCTGATACGACTGGGATCTCGTTTCTTCTCTTGGAATCCTGATTGAGGTTTTGGTGAGATCGAATCATATTCTATTTCCTCTTTTAGAACCTGATTGAGTTGATATGATTTCTTGATTTGATTCACTTTTATTAGTCTGAACTGATTTGCTTTGATCTACTTTGGGATTAATTATCAAATCAAAATCTCTCTATTTTTCTGATATGGTTTGCCTCCAGATTGGATTGATTGATGTTTGATTTTAATTCCCAGGATTCCTTAATGGATTCGTATCTCTGTTTGATGTTTTGATCTCGAACTGATTCGTTTTTTGATTGGTTCGCTTTGATGCAGCTCAGATTCTTTTCCTCTTCTTCTTTCAGAGAGGACTTGATATTGAAGCTTTGGTCGAGCCGAAATTGTCGGGAACGGTAAGCGGTGATGATGACTGTGTTCTGAACCCTCGAGGAAATACTTCTCGATGCTGCTGCGATTGTCTTTTGCCGTGTTCTGTGGAATTTGGTTCAGAACACGAGTTGGGCTGCTACTTTGAATCGTTTTCTGATATGGTTTCGAGCTCAATTTACTCTTCCGGTTTTGAGTTTATTGACCCTCTTTTTCTCCTTTCAGAACTGATACTGATGCTATTGAGTCAAAAGCTGCCGAGGATGGTCACGTGGTGATGATGACCACTGGTCTGAACCCTCTGCGTTACTTCTGATTTGATTCTCCAATTTTTCAGGTGCTGAACTGTGATGCGTATGTCCCCTTTTCATCGATGCAGTTGCCGTTGATTCTCACTTGGTGTAGGCTGGTATTTGGATTGATGTGTATATTGTTGGGCTATGATGTTCATAACTGAGCCTATGCCCTGCATTCCCAACTTTCCAATGTGGTATTATGATGTTCATGAATTGAGTTGGCCTTTTTTTAACCTTAGACATGACCACGTGCTTTCGACCTATCATGGCGAACGGGGATTTTATGAATCCTCTTCTGACTTTTGTTACGGCCTCTAGCTCACCATCTTGATATATGTAGTCTGATACAATTTGCTGATGTTTGGTTTGATTACAGGGTAAAGCCTTTGGATGGTACTATGCTGATATCCCAATACTTTCGGTGCAGTTTATGGTTTGTTGATTGAACTGATATGTTGTCCTGTCACGTGAACAGCCATGCTGTTTTCTGAACTGAACTGCTGTCTCTTCTCCTGAGTTGAGCCTAAACTGATTTCACAGATTGTTCCTGAACAGAAACTGGCTCTACCCTTCTTCTAAGCATGAATTTGTTTCTTTGCTTATGAACATGTGTTGTTGTACATATGGTGACTTGACTTATCTGCTCATGTTTTGTGGAGCTTATGACTTCTGTTGGTAACAGACTTATACTGTTCTGGCGCGAGCCCCTTCCTGGTTTTGTTTATGCTGATGATACTTGTGGCTTTTCAGGTGTTGGAAGTTTTAAAACCAAGGAGGCTCAGACCTGCCGGCATCCGGGTCTGGGCCAGAATTTTGCCTATGTTGCCTTATTTTCGCATCAGTTTGGAAATCCAATCGTGGCAAAACGAATCAGTTCCACTTCCTTTATTTTTTTCTATCTCCCGGATGTCCCATATGGATAAGAACATGTATTACCTTATCCGACGCCCACGGCGCGGATCGGTAACGGGGGTAGGACGCAGCTTCGGTTGTGCCACTCCCGGCACTCGATGATGACATTGTTCTGAGAGTGTCGAAAAAAACTTCTAACATTTTTCTATACTGTCTGTTCTCTTTTGACGTGCAGGTTAGCTGAGGATTCATGGAGCTCAAGGGCCAACATGAAGACACTTATCATTCTTAGGACTTAGGATTTTTAGATTTAATATAATTCCTTGTAACAGCAAAAATGTGAAACAATCTCCCTTTTGTATAATGCAATCTTTATGAAATAAAATTCCCAACACTTTGAATTTATTTATATTTTATTCCTAGTTAAAAAATATAAACAATTGTGAATAAATCCACAAGCATTTAAATTCATTAACATAGTCATAAAACATAAACACTCCCAAGTGATATTTGTAATTCTAATCTCATCCGATTAAAATGTTAACCAAACCACTTCATAACCAACACATATGGGCACCGTAATCTCATCAGTTTCAGCATCAACAGTAACACTACTCGTAATTAAACTCTACTGACCAAATGCCAAGATCTTGATATGATCAGACCTGGTGATAGATAAATGCATCAAACGCCTCAGAATTTTAATAACAGCCCATCTTCAAGGAATTGGTAGAATTTGTGTAAAATGACCAAAATACCCTGAAACCAAATCTGCAAAACAAACACCTCCATAACTTGTTAGCGGTTAGCAAATGTACATATGAGATGCTATGCGAAATGACCGATTAAATATAAGGGTAAAATTTGGGGTATTACACATAGTCTCTAGTGCGATTGAAATTGTAAACATAATAAAAACACTTCTTTCGTAAAAGACAGGAAATAAACCATAGTTTCCCGAACTACGTAAGCTCTGATCTCTCATACTTGTTGAGAGTACGTAGGCACAATACTGACGTATTGGCGAGCTACCTTCCCCCATAACCCGTCGTAGGTAGAACTACGTCGACTCTGATATCTCGTTCTCTGATGAGAATACGTAGGCATAAAGCGTGATGCTTTGCCGAGTCAGTTTCTTTTCTGTTTTAAGCCAGCCTTGATAGGTAGATAGATAAAACCAACCCGTACAGTAATCACAACAAGCGTGGATCCCGTCGAGTACGACGAACGTGAGGGGTGCTAATACCTTCCCCTTGCGTAACCGACTCCCGAACCCAGACAATGGTTGCGATGACCTTGTCTTACCCTTTTTCGTCAGGTTTTTTCCGATCGTTTCCTTTCCCGTTCTGAGGGATAAATAACGAAAGGTGGCGACTCTTCTGTTGTGCCGACACCTTATTTTCGCGCAAGCGACAGCTGGCGACTCTGCTGGGGACTCCAACGGTTCCCTATGCGAGTCAATCCTAGCGCTTGTATGTTTACTTGTTGGGTTGTGGTTATTTATCTCATTTTACTTCTCGCACTTTATTTCCCGCATTTTATTTTCAGTATGATATGATTATCTGTGCTGTTGTGGGAGGGGTATTCTGATGAGTGAGAAGCCAGACCCAGGCTTGAGTGCACCATAGACTTAGAGTGGAAATTAGTGGGCGCGTGCTTGCTTTGCAGGTACTAGTGTCTCATGAAATCCACGCTTAGACGAGGTTCTCCCGGTTGGCTTCTCTTTCAACCCTTTGGGTTGAGACGGTTGCTGGTTTGGTGGATTGTCGACTCTGGGGACCGATCATTTGTGATTCAGCCGAGTGAGGCCGCTTCATGAGCTAGTGATGCCACACCTTCTGGGTATCGTATCACCCCTCTTGAATGTCTGTGACGCTGATGAACGCATAGGATGCCGAACTTGAGTCAGTTTAGGTCCATACCTGTGAGTAGGGTTGGGTTTATTGCAGGAAACCTTGACCTTCAGACTACCTGGTTTTCTTGACAGTGAATCAGTTTTGTTGATACCGGAGTTTCTCATCTGCAGATATGTATCTGTTCTTGATAGAGCAGGTTTTGATCAGAGGATCTTATCATCAGGTTTTGATCAGAGGATCTTATCATCAGGTGTGTATCTGTTCTTGATAGAGCAGGTTTTGATTAGAGGATCTTATCATCAAATGTGTATTTGTTCTTGATATAGCAGGTTTTGATAAGAGGATCTTATCATCAGATGTGTATTTGTTCTAGATAGAGCAGAGTTTTCATCATCAGTTGTTTGTTCTTGATAGAGCATATTTTTTGATTTGGGGTTTGAAGATCTCATCATCAGATGTTGTTTGTTCTTGATAGAGCAGATTTTTGATTGGGGTCTGAAGATCTCATCATCAGATGTATGTTTGTTCTTGACAGAGCGGATTTCTTGGTCCTACATCAGAGGTCCTTATTATCAGACGTTTGTTCTTGACAGAGCAGAATTATGATCCTATGTATATGGCCCTATCAGATGGTTGTTCTTGACAGAGCAGATTTGTGGTCCGATACCAGGGTTCTTCTTATCAGTGGTTGTTCTTGATAGAGCAGCGTCATGGTTTTGTTGATACAGAATGTCCACAGCACCAGTTGCCCTGATCTCTTATTGCATGATTGCATTTTGCATTAGTTTGCATATTCATTTGCATTTCATTAACGTGTGTCTGTGTTGCAGGTACCGTTTTCCCCGATCCAGGATTTCTTGCCTCCTATTGTATTGTTATGGGCTCTCTGAGGAAGACCGTGGCTTACAAGTTCCCTGCCCCTGATGTGGTTAAGCTGACAGGTTTGATAGCTTTAGCAGACGATTCTGTGAGGGATGAGTTCAGAAAATCTTACGGCATGTTGCTCAGTTTGGTTCATAAACCTTCTGTGTTCGAGTTGAATGGGTTGCACGCTCTGTTGTAGTTCTACGACCCTCCGCTGAGATGTTTCACTTTCCAGGATTTTGTTCTCGCACCCACGCTGGAAGAGTATGCTGATTTGCTAGGGTTGCCTATCAAGAGGCAGATGCCTTTTGTTCATATGGATGCTGAGCCTGATCTGGCTGGTTTAGCTCCTTCACTTCATCCGGACGCCTCCGAGTTGGTGTTGACTAGTTGGAACAAGGTTCCTGGGTTCTCCTTGCAGTTTCTAGTGGGTAAGGCTCAGCAGTGTGCCAAAGACGGATGTTGGGTCACGTTCAATGCCATCCTCGCTCTGTGCATATATGGCATCATTCTTTTCCCTAATATGCCCGATTTTGTAGACTTTGATGCGTTTCATATCTTTGCTTCAGGGAATCCAGTCCCTACCTTGATAGGAGATGTCTATCATTCAGTCCACTACAAAAACGAGAACAGGAGGGGCAAGAACGTCTCATGCTGCGTACCCTTGCTTTACAAATGGCTTGATAGCCATCTGCCCAAGAGGGGTCCTTTTGTCTCGTCTGCAGCCACAGCTGAGTGGTCCGAGCGTCTGATGAGTTTATCTGCAGAGGATATTGACTGGTTCGACAGAGATAGGTTGGGTACTGAGGTGATCTTCAATTGCAGTGGGTTTCCAAACGTGCCTTTGATAGGCAGGAAGGGCTGTATAAACTACAATCCATCGTTGCTGGTTCGACAGTTCGCATATGCTTTGAGAACTCCGCCGAAGGATGAAGAGGTACAGGAATCTCTGTACCTCACTGGTCTTCTAGAGGGGGATCTGTTGTCCAAGCTTCAGCGCGCGTGGAATGGTATCATAAGCGAGGAAAGCCTTTGCCGGGAAAAAGCAACAATCAAGCCTACCCTCCGTATGTAACTTGGATCAGAGCCAGGGCCGATGCTATAGGGATGTCGTTTCCTCATGCCAAGCCAAAAAGCCCTCCAATGATTGAATAGCCTACTACTGTGCCCATTCAGCAACATAATCAGGTGTTAGTTGAGCGGGATGAATTAAAGCGGGCAAACGAAGAACTGGAGAAGGAATTGGCTCAGCTCCGAAGCGAGAGGAACGAAGCCGTTCATTCTTTCAAAAGGTAGACAGAGCTGGTGAACCGGCTGGGGACAGACCTGACTAAGCAGATAGCCGAGCGTGAACGCATGGGTCAAGACTTCAAAGCTGTCAACGACATAATGGCTACGAAGAAGCAGCACTTGGACGAAGCATATCGGAGGATATCCAAGTTCAACCAGCACTGGAATGCTTCCCTGGCCACCAGGAAAGAGCGGGAGGATAAGCTGATGCTGCAGATCTCCAAGATGGAAGCCCAGGTGAAGGACAGTGAGAAGAGGTTTGATGAGGAAACCGCCCGCAGATATGCCGCCGAAGGCCAGCTCAACAAAGCTCTCGCTAACCTGAAGGAGCGCAAGCTGACGTTTGAGTCCAAGAAGCGGAAGTTAGAAGATTGCTTCGGCGAAGGAGCATGGGAAGGTTCGGTCGAAGAGTACACCATTGTGCAGAGGGAATTACTCGTCCAAGGGTTGCTCACTCAGAGACGAAGGAGTTGTTAGAAGAGTATCGCGCCCGTGGCCGTACTTGACTATTTGTATTCCTTTTGTTTTGATCATTGTTGTACGCTGACCATCACCAGGCTTGTTGGCTGAGGTCGCGCTGTTGATTCATCTTGTACTCGCTGATGCTATGTACTGCCTTGATAGGCCTTCTTTATATATGAGATTGTTGTTTCCATGATTGGACCCAGACTTCTTCTTCTTATTATCAGCACTGGCACTCAGGCACTAGGATCGGGGGAGATCTCCCTAACGCACAGACATACGCATGCATTTGCATGAAGAATTTGCATGACGAGCATTTTGTTGTTTTTCCTAACCCTTCTGTGTTTACCAAGTTTTTCAGGTTATCGCAGGTTGTCCCAGGTTGTTTCCGGTGGTTCCAGGATTGATCAGAGACTAATTCACCGCTATCCGACTAGAGCTAATTGTCGCTACTGCGAAAATCGGCGCCGGCTGAACAGAAGAGTCGCCACCGTGCGTTATTTATCCCACGGGAGGGAAAGGAAACGCTCAGAGTAAACCTCGCACAACACAGGAAAGGTATGGTCGTCGCAACCAAAACCTGGATTCGGGAGTCGGTTACGCAAGGGAAAGGTATTAGCACCCCTCACGTCCGTCGTACTCGACGGGATCCACGCTGGTTTTCGGGTATGGATTGTTATTCTATCTACTCTACAGGTCTGGGGTTAAAAATAAAATAAAGTGACTCGGCAAAGTATCGCACTTTATGCCTACGTATTCCCGTCTGGAACGAGAAATCAGAGTCAACGTAGTTCGCCTACCTACGGGAAAGGAGGGGAAGGTTGCTCGCTAGGATATCGCATCCTATGCCTACGTACTTTTATATGTCATGAAAGATCAGAGCAAACGTAGTTCGGGCCACGTACGACACAAGCTTGTCTTGGTTGATTTTATTCCTTCTGAAAAAGGTTTTTCTGATTAGCAGTCCCGGCGGACAAAAATGACGTCTTGATGAGTTCACGTTCTTTTACGAAAGAAGTGTCTTTTATTGTGTTTGAAATCTTTATGGTATTTTTCTGTTTGTTTTGAGGAAGAAGAGACAGAACTCTAACCTACAGTTGCGAAGGGAATCAAACTAACCTAATGTTATCATGCATGGGTTAAGACCTAGTGTCTATCATGCTCCTCTCTTGCACAGAGAGAAACAGAGATCCTACGGGATAGGCGAAAACAGAAACAATAGCAGATATATATAGTAAAACAGTAAAATGCATGAATGCAACAATACAAGCGAGGCAAGGGAGTCTCACTCAACCTCGAACCTGGAAAACAATAGGCAAAAGTGAACAGGCTTCACCTTCAACCCAACAGGGTAAGCAGCAAACAATACAGTCAGGAAAACCAGTCAATACATCAGAAATGAAATACAGCAAAATAAACAGCCACAGCAGCTCTGCATCAATACCCATCTTCAAGTCATCTCCAATCAACTCCAGGCTTCAACAAGCATCAGTCTCTATCTTCAAGGCCTTCAGGCAAGGGCTCTGGCTGACAACCTTCAGTCTACAATGGCTTTTCTTCAAGTCCTATCCTCCAAGCTGAGGGATCAATCACCAGAGTGGATTGGGTGCTAAGCAATTAGTTGACTACCAATGGTGGTAAACCAACTGCTACTAACACATAAGACATTTTCTCTCAAGAGTTTTATCCCTTAGACAATAGCACCAAGCCTTCCAAAGGAAGGGGGTGAGTGTCTTAGAGAGACTCTGTATCACAGAGAAGAATGGATGCAGATAAGGCAATCCATGTTTGAGAAACAAGCTTTCTAATCTAGAGCTCTGCCTAGCTCCTAAACCCTAGTCTCCTCAACAGCTGCTAGCAGGAATCTCTTCTTCCTCTCTGGAGGTTGGCCTTCAGTCTGGATCTCCAATGGCTCCATCATCACAAGTCTTCAGCTCCCCCAAGTCCCCAGACAAACCCCAATACCCCAAACAAGCAAGCAGAAATCCCCAGAGGGCACACCACACCAGTCAATCCGATATATAGTAGATTAATAGTAGTAGGGGAATCCTGACTTTTCTAAGGGGATCTAATAACTACCCATAGCCCCTATAGTCCCATAGCTAACCTATTCAAACTCTAAGCCCTAAGGGAAATGAATTAATTCTCCTAAGTTGTCACTTAAAACCCTAATTTGTTCATGTTGTTCTCACCTAAACTAAACACCTAAAATTAATTTCTAAAAATATGAATTAAATTGAATTTACAAGTTGAATATCTAAACTAAACAACCTAAAAATAATGGACAAAAAATATTAAAGCATCTAATAGAACAAAAATTAACAAAATCATGCATGAAATGAAACTATTTAAAATGCTATTTATTTAGAAAATATGGGAAAAATATCAAATAAAAAATAAAATGCAATTTTTATTTTTTATAATTTTCTAGACTCTTTAAAGAAAATGTTAAAAAAAGAATGAATTAAAAATATGCAATTTCTAATTTGTTATGAATTTTCAAAGATGAATGAAAATAAAAAGAAATTGAAAAAAAGAAAATAGAAAGAAATAAAGGGAGGGGGTGAGAAAAGTAATTCGCTGCAGTTGTTTTTTCAGGTGGGCTGAGAAGTGGGGGGTGCGTATAGCTATCTGAGTCCAAGCCCAACGTTTCAATTAAATGAAACGCGGCGTTTCGTACCAAGTCATTCCCTCCGTTTTCCATTTGAATATGATCCGTTGGATGAGTCCTTCAGTCAAAGGTCAAAATGTGATCGTGTGGCTCATGGATCGTCTCCTACCTCCAGCAAACCCTAGGTCCTGCAACTCTTCCCCATGCACGAACCTTACACCTTTCTGTTCTCCTTCAACTCTCCATGGATTCATTCGATGTCAAGGGCAAAATTGCTCTAAATCTCTCCCTCTACACAACCATAGCCTTAGTTCTTCCTAAAACTTACTCATGAAGCAAGCTCGATAGGTATAACAGATCTGATCCACCATTTTCAACTGATATCAATCCTCTCAATTCTCTCCAACTATGGCCCTAACATACTCTACACCTTGCACTGATCATTTCAAGCTATTAACTCATGATTATCGTGCCTTAATCCAAGAGTTATAAGCCTCAACAGAATTGATACACCATACTCAAACTTCACGAAACTTCTCCAAAATCGTCCCAATCAATCCTCTATCCTATCTTAACCATTCTACCCTATCAAAACCCTAAGATTCTAACTAATTCATGCCATACGAAGAGAAAACAAACCTGGTGCAATTTCTTGATACAGGTGCTAAGATCTCCAAATCAGATGCTTGTGATGAATGGAAAGTGATCAATAAGCTTGGTGATTACTTCTGTATGCAACAAGTATGGTTCTAAGGCCTTGAATCACTCACTTCCAGGATTGGTGCTCCTTGGATGATGATGATGAATAGCACGATCCTTGCTTCAATTTACCACATCTTTGATGGAATTCTGATCTAGGGATGATAATGATGAAGATTCAATCAAGAAATGTGAGATTTGAGGGAGATTTGAGAGAGTTTGGGAAGCTTATGCAAAATGAAGAAAGTGTGTATAACTTGGGGTTTTGAACAAATGAAGTCACCAACCATGGCATGAACCATCTTGTGTCAATATATAGATGAGGTTAGAACCTCCTAGAAACTTGGAGAAGTTTCCCTTGCACAAATTCCCTTGGATTTGGTTTATGTTTCTTCCATTGCAAGCAACCATGGATAACTCACAAAACATGAACTAAGATCAAAATTCCACTTTAGCCAATGTCTTTAAAATGCCATTTCCATTCAAAATGACCTATAATTTTGCTTCATTTGGCCAAGATATGAAAAATCTCATTTTTAAGGCCATTTTTATTCATTAAATCCAACAATTTTGAAACCTTGTGCTATGAATCTTTCCAATCTCTCATGGTCACTTTTCTAGACTAAAAATGTCATTTGGAACAAGTTTGATGTTGTAAAGCTTTCCATTTGAAGCTTCCTTGTATGAGTTTTGGGCATAGGTTAAAATGACCTGTAATTCACAAATGACCAAAATACCCTTTGCTTGCCAAGACCATAAGTAGAGTTCCACACATCATATGAAGGCATACCATACCATTCTAGAAAGCTAAGACAATGAGGAACAACTCTTATGTTGACCAGGAATTCATTTGAAATCTCCTTGAGGGGTAAAAATTGCTTGGAAGTCAAGTCACTTTCACAGACAAAATTTCAGATACCTCAGATGACCTGTAACTTGCAAGGACCATAACTTGAGTTCTATAAATCTCCTTAATGTCTTCCACCACTAAAATTAAAGGTCTTGATATCCTCTACAAGTTTCATGTTGGCCAAGGATCCATTTGAAGCTTTCATTTTGACTTATCTTGCTTGGAAATTTGACCTAAACCAGGGGATTTTACATAGAAACCCTAATTTAGAAACTCCTCTTCTCCTTGATTTCTCTTGAATTCTTCTTAGCATAACAACATATCCTTATTCTTCATGTCAAATGATGAACCCCACATCTCTTCAATAGCCCTTATTGCCTTTCAATCAGTCAATTGACCTAGAGTTGACTCAGGGTTGACCTAGATGAAACCCTAGTTGACTGTCTTCCTCCACAACCCTTGTGACTACACCAATGACTTGTCTCCTTCTCCAAATGACTTTCTAAGTCCTCCAAGATGTCTAGATACTCCCCATGCTCTCAATTCACAACTCATAATACCCTTGTTGACCCTCAGACACCCTCAGTTAGGAGATATACTCAATGCTTGATCCACTGAACTCCCTGCTTTCAAATTCTTTTCTGATGACTTGAATGAGATTAAATTAGGATAATAACCTCTTGATAGGCCTCTAGAGATGATAATAATGATTGGCCCCCTGCTGGATGACTTGCTATGCTTATGCTATGCAGATGGTTAGGCTATGTATATGACTCTATATGCAAATGCTAATGATATTGAAACATAAACCAAGTGAATAAGGTTGGGCAAATTTTAGGGTGCAACAGCTGCACCTATTCAAGCAGCTTGGACCCGATTGGGTGAAGAGCCCGGAGCCTTCAGACATTCGCGGTACGAGACGGTTGAATACTAGGAACCCAGAAATTTGCCAACCGCAGAAATAAACTATGCTTCTGCTTGGGGAACGACATTCATCAGCTGAATCTGACTGTTATGACAACCCACTGGTCTCGCGCGACCGTGCTGGGGATTATTTTCATCGTCCTAACAAAGATTGAATCATCAGAAACTTCGTCATTTGCTTGTCCACGTCAGGACTCCATCTGTTGTCAACTCGGAAAAAACTTCAACAACTTTGCTGGGGAGGGCTCGTCTGCCTTCTCGTCAGAAATAAATCGTCCCTGTTAGGAATAACACCGTCCACGTTAGGACTCACCTTTCCACGTAAGGAATAACCGTTCCATGTTAGGAATACATCATCTCTCCCACGTTAGGAAACCAACTTGATCTGAATCTGTCCACGTTAGGACTAATCTTTCCACGTAAGGAATCAATCTTTCCGCGTAAGGAAACACATTTTGATTCGTCCACGTAAGGACTCCAACTTGTTCCATGTAAGGAATATAACCTCAATCTGTCCACGTTAGGAATCCCACTTGACATGTCCACGTAAGGACTCAATCTTTCCACGTCAGGAATAACACTGTCCACGTTAGGACTCACCTTTCCACGTAAGGAATACATCTTTTCTTCCACGTAAGGAATCTTCATCGTCCCACGTAAGGAATCATATCTTTCCACGTTAGGAATACAAACTTTCCACGTAAGGAATCATCATCTTTCCACGTAAGGAATAAACTCGTCTTTTCTGCGTCTGTCCATGTCAGGACTGAACTTGCTTTTCTACGTAAAGAACTGAAGCTTCTCTTTCCACGTAAGGAATAAACCTGTCCACGTCAGGACTCACGTTTCGTCTTGATTTGTCCACGTCAGGACTCCGCTGAGAAAATAAAACTTGTCCACGTCAGGACTTGCGCGTCTTTGACTTGCTGGGAAATAAGACTGTGTCCATGTCAGGACTCCTACTTTTCCCACAACACGAAGAAGGATGAGCTTATCCATGCCAGGACCCTACACTCCATCAATACCGAGAACTCGAAGCTGTCCACGTTAGGCCTAACACATACCGTCAAACTGGAAGAAATGTCCACGTTAGGATTAGCACCTCCCATCAGCCCGGGGAATTAAAACTGCCCTCGTTAGGACTCCGCTTTTCTAGCACGAAGAAAACCTGTCAAGAAAATGTCCACGTTAGGACTCATCTTTCCCTTGGTCCGCAAACTTCTTATCACTGATGTTACAGCAACTTTGAGGCTGACTCTACTAGGGATATCTGGAAACCAAACTACCGGGCGCCTGTTCTGACAACCGACGGCAGCCTCTGAAATTCTGGTTCCTGAAACCTTTTAATGTGGACGTAACAACAACTTTGCAGGAAACAATCCGCTGGTCGGACTAGAGAAACTTCAACAAGAAACTCTGGCGGGGACATAAGTAACTCTGCTTGGGGACAAAGAGAAACTTGTCATGCTGACTCTGTGGGGAGTAACGCCACAACTGATACTTCGTCGGATGTCTCATGTCGAGATCCTACATGTTTATTGATTCACCTGAGCAAGGGCTCTCTCTTCCTGCAAGAGAAACAATTCTTGGGACAAACGGTTAGTCAACCTAGTTTGTGTTTCAAACTGCATGCGTTCGACAATGATGCAATGCTCCATTCGACATGGAAATGCTACACTTTTATTTGGTGAATGCAAGTATGACACTATGCGCTGATGCGAATGCAGACTCGAACTGCTGGGTACAGGAATTGCTTCAGCAAAATAAATGCTGAAGATGATGCTGACTCTGCTAGGGATAGCCTGGTGCTACAGAATTATTCCAGCAAAATAGATGCTGTAAGAGTGAAGTCGACTCAGCTGGGAATATAACTCTGCTAGAGGATAGCAGATGCGCTTGGTATGACTGGACTTCTGCTAGAAAGTGACCGGATATCACACGGTGTCCCGGCAAAATACATGCCATGATCCACACCAACTCTGCTGGGGAGAGAATCAATGACCTTGCGGGGAAGGGTGAACTGCCTGGATACAGCTCACAAATATTAATCTTCTGCTTGAGATGCACTGTCGGCATATAGCTTACAATCTTGGAATCTCCAACTTTGCTAAGGATAAATGGCTTTGCTGGAGCATGTCCTCTGGATAGGCTACGACTAACTGGGGAATTCGATCCTTCTTCAAGAGGAACATGCATGACCTGCGCGAGGATCAAGTCTTTCGTTACTGCAATCTTTTGATCGTCTTCCTCGTACGGCTATGAAACCTGCAACAACACAAACAAGACAAGACAAGCCTATGCAACCAAATTGATTCAGGTTAGCGACGTTATTTTCAGTTAATTCAAAGCTTTAACAATTGTTGGCAAGGGCCAGTGATGTTATACACATGCTAGTTTCAATAAACTTAGGCGTTTTATCATGCACAAAACAGTAAAGAACCAGCATCAAGTACTGAATAACATATTTTATTGATTGGGCCCATGAATAGGCGAAGTTTTATACACGGGATGTAACTCCTGAAATGAGGAAGCTACGCAAAGCAAATACACAAGTATGCACGACAAGCATAAATATTTTGACAAATTAAATTTTGTACACATGTTGGCAGCGGGATGCAGATGAACACCACGAACTGATCCTCCTATGACTCATCCGACTCTAATGCTTTCCCGGTATTCACACTTCTGAAGAGGTTGTACCAGATAACCGATCTTTTAGGCATTCTCCCGCACTGATGCTCGTTGCAATATCAAATTCGGACCGCAGTCATTTGCTTTTCAAATCCCTAACTTTTGCGTGAACCGCCCTTTACGGGTTTTCAGTTCACCGGGATACCCTTTTTTGCCGAAGCCGCCCAGTGTAGGTTTTCAACTTCGCGGGTGTACATTTTTTCAATTTTATCCCTAACTTTTGCCCGAACCTTTCATTCTGTTTTTGGTTCGCCAGGATGCCCCATTTTTGCCTGGACTCTCTTTTTTCTGTCCAACGAGTCTATTTTAAGCAAAGTATTTTTTAACTGCGTCCGAATTTACAGGTGACGTGAAGTCTTCTCCGTCCATGGTGGACAACAACAACGCTCCTCCTGAGAAGACTTTCCTGACAACGTATGGCCCTTCGTAGTTGGGGGTCCACTTGCCCCTGTGATCTGCTTGCGGCGGGAGAATCCTTTTCAGCACAAGGTCGCCCGTCTGAAAGCTTTGCGGATGTATTTTCTTGTCATACGCTTTCTTCATTCGGCTCTGGTACAAACGACCATATGCTAGAGAAGCTAGCCTCTTCTCATCCATCAAGCTCAATTGATTCAACCTGTCTTTCACCCATTCTGCCTCGTCCAGCTGAACATCTCGCAATACCCTCAGGGAAGGGATCTCGACTTCCAATGGTAGCACCGCTTCCATTCCATACACTAATGAGAACGGGGTTGCCCCGGTTGATGTGCGTACCGTCGTACGATAACCGTGTAAAGCGAAAGGTAGCATCTCGTGCCAATCCTTATAGGTCACCACCATTTTCTGAACAATCTTCTTGATATTCTTATTGGCTGCCTCAACAGCGCCATTCATCTTGGGTCGGTAAGGGGAGGAGTTGTGATGTTCGATCTTGAAATTCTGACAGAGCTCCTTCATCATTTTGTTGTTCAGGTTCGAACCGTTGTCTGTGATTATCCGCTCGGGGATCCCGTATCGGCAAATGATATCTCTCTTGATGAACCTGGCCACCACTTGCTTCGTTACATTTGCATAAGACGCCGCCTCCACCCACTTGGTGAAGTAATCGATTGCTACCAAGATGAAACGATGCCCGTTAGAAGCCGTCGGCTCGATCTTTCCAATCATGTCGATTCCCCACATCGAGAATGGCCATGGTGAGGACATCACATTCAGAGGACTCGGAGGCACATGGATCTTATCAGCATAGATTTGGCACTTGTGGCACTTCCTCGCAAACTTGAAACAATCAGTTTCCATAGTCAGCCAAAAATAACCTGCCCGCAGCAGCTTTCTCGTCATAGCATGCCCACCAGCATACGTTCCAAAGGTACCCTCGTGTATTTCCTCCATGAGCAGCTTTGCCTCTCTTTCGTCTACACAACGCAACAGCACCAAATCGTGATTTCTTATGTATAAGACGCCATCCGGGTTCAAATAGAAATTACCCGCTAATCTCCTGAGAGTCTTCTGATCTTGACTAGATGCCCCAGCCGGGTACTCTTTATTTTTCAGGAAATTAAGGATATCAAAATACCACGGTTTGTCGTCGGATGCTTCGTCAATCGCAAATACATAGGCTGGTCTGTCAAGCCGAGAGATAACGATTCGGGGAGCCTCGTTCCAGAAGTTGACTTTGTACATGGAAGACAAAGTGGCGAGGGCGTCAGCCATTTGATTCTCTGCCTGCGGTACGTGATGCAATTCAACCTTGTCGAAGAAAGGCAACAATCTCCTTGCATAATTCATGTAATGTATCAAGTTGGGCTGACACGTCTCCCATTCCCCTTTGATTTGATTCACCACCAGTGCTGAGTCTCCGTATACGTCAAGATGCTTGATCCGCAAATCAATGGCTTCTTCAAGCCCCATTATACAAGCTTCGTATTCGGCCTCATTGTTGGTAACGACAAAGGTCAATCGGGCAGTAAACGGGATGTGCGACCCGTGTGGCGTAGTGATGATTGCCCCTATTCCGCTACCGTAAGCATTCACAGCTCCGTTGAATATCATCTTCCATTTAGAACCCAGCTCTGGCCCCTCGTCTGGCAACGGCTCTTCACAATCTTTCATCTTTAGGTACATGATATCCTCGTCAGGAAAATCAAACCTCATCGATTGGTAATCTTCAATAGGCTGCTCAGCCAGATACTCAGACAGCACACTCCCCTTTATAGCCTTCTGCGAGACGTATTGAATGTCATATTCAGTCAAGACCATCTGCCAACGGGCAATTCTCCCTGACAACGCCTGCTTTTCGAATACATATTTGATAGGATCCATCTTCGAGATGAGCATGGTTGTATGATTCAGCATGTATTGCCTCAAACGCTTGGCGGCCCAGGCCAGCGCGCAACAAGTTTTCTCCAGCATTGAGTATCGAGTTTCACAATCTGTAAATTTCTTACTCAAGTAATAGATTGCATGCTCTTTTCTCCCTGTCTCGTCGTGCTGACCGAGAACACAACCCATGCTTCCCTCAAGAACCGTCAAATACATGATCAAGGGTCTCCCTGCCACTGGGGGTATCAAAATGGGAGGCTCCTGCAAATACTGCTTTATTTTATCGAACGCCTTTTGACAATTTTCGTTCCATGTTACAGCTTGGTCTTTCTTCAACAGCTTGAACAATGGTTCACACGTGGCCGTTAGGTGAGATATGAACCGGGCGATGTAGTTCAACCTCCCTAAAAACCCGCGCACCTCTTTTTCTGTTTTAGGCGTCGGCATTTCTTGAATCGCTTTTATTTTAGCAGGATCGACCTCTATTCCTCTTTCGCTTACGATAAACCCCAGCAGTTTACCCGATCTCACCCCGAAGGTGCATTTGTTAGGGTTCAGTCTCAACCTGAACTTCCTAAGCCTTTTAAATAACTTTAGCAGATTCACCAGATGCTCTTCCTCCGTCTGGGATTTGGCAATCATATCGTCAACATAAACTTCGATCTCTTTATGCATCATATCATGGAAAAGAGTCGTCATCGCACGCTGATATGTTGCCCCAGCATTTTTCAAACCAAAGGGCATCACTTTATAGCAAAAGGTTCCCCAAGGTGTTATGAAAGTAGTCTTCTACATATCCTCTGGCGCCATTTTAATCTGGTTATAGCCTGAAAAGCCATCCATGAAGGAGAATACGGAGTACTGAGCGGTATTATCAACCAGCACGTCAATATGAGGAAGCGGAAAATCGTCTTTTGGGCTTGCTTTATTCAAATCTCTATAATCCACGCACATTCGAACCTTGCCATATTTCTTTGGCACTGGTACGATGTTAGCAACCCATGAGGGATACTTCGTCACAGCAAGAAAACCAGCGTCCCACTGTTTTTGAACTTCCTCTTTGATCTTCACTGCCATATCTGGTCGAGTTCTGCGAAGCTTTTGTTTGACCGGCGGGCATTCTTCCTTCAATGGCAGGCGGTGCACAACCATATCTGTATCGAGCCCTGGCATATCTTCATACGACCACACGAATACATCACTATACTCTCGGAGCATTTCAACCAGTCTTCGCTTGATATCGCCCTGCAGCGCGGCTCCGATACGAACATTCTTCTCAACCCCTTCCGACCCCAAGTTGATAATTTCAATGACCTCGTCGTGAGGCAGAATGGCTCTTTCCTCTTGCTTCACCAACTAAGACAGTTCTTCAGGAACGTCGCTATCTTCGACAACCTCTTCTTCGGCCTGAAATACCGGATGTTCAAAGTCGGGACGAGTCATAGGTGGTTCAAGGATGTCATCTGAAAATGTTATCCTGCAAAAGGAATGGTTAAGTGCTTCAAAATGCGTATAAAGCGAATAACCACGTTGCCATTTTATTGAAAATTATAAAACAAGAAAGACAGAGATTACATTATTTGCACATGAAAAACGCCATTTATTCAATGATTAACACACAATGTTCATAACAACACAGCCCTAAGCAAATCATGATGCCCCGGGCAAGACATCAGATTATTCAACCAATAATAAAGCAAAGCATTACTGTTTAAGAGTCACAGGAACAAGCTCCTGAATAGACCAGTTGCACAGTCCTTGTCCTGGCGTGCTTGGCTGAATCCAGGCATCCATATCACAGTCACTGTCTCCTTCGTCAGACTCCGAAGCAGCTTTGATGGTTTCATGACATACTCCACTGGCAGAGATGGTAATTGGCCCTCTGAAACGGGGCGCCCCCACAGCAGGTACTGACGATGACGGTTGGTATCCCAGCCCGAACCGGTCCGTCTTCACAGGAATGTCCAGCACTTTGCCCCAGCCCTTTGTTTCTCCTGCTTCCACTAGAGCTTGAGCTTCTTTATACGATGAGACGGCTATCTCTGGCACTTTGCTCGGCCCGGGACCTTTGTCCTTGATGCGCAACCCTTCAAATGCCTGGCAGGGTGTTTCGTGGATCTCTCCGTCGACTTCCACATATTTAAACGACGACAAATGGCTGACCAGGATGTCTTCTTCTCCGCATACAGTGACTACGCTGTCTCCGACCATATATTTCAACTTCTGATGTAGGGTGGACGTGACTGCCCCCGCCCCATGAATCCAAGGTCTTCCAAGCAAGCAGCTGTACGCAGGCTGAATATCCATGATATAAAACTCAGTTGCAAACACCTCCGGCCCCACCTGTAGAGGCAATGTGATCGATCCAAAGACTGTTCTCTGCGTGCCATCAAACGCTCTGACTACCAAGTCACTGGGCGTGCACAAGATTCCTCTAACATCCAGTTTCATCATCGCCTTCTTGGGCAGCACATTCAAAGATGATCCGGTGTCGACCAATACATGCGACATTACTGATCCTCTACACTCAACAGATATGTGCAGCGCCATATTATGATCTCTCCCTTTCGGGGTCAAATCGAAGTCGGTAAAGCCCAAGCTGTGGCCTGCATTTACATGTGCCAACACTCCTTCCAGCTGATTCACGGAGACGTCTTGAGGTACAAAAGAAGTATCCAGGACTTTCAACAAAGCATTTCTGTGAGCTTCAGAACATAACAACAATGACAGGATAGATATTTTGGACGGCGTCTGTTGCAGATGCTCCACAATCTTATAATCACTTTTCCGAATCAAGCGCATGAACTCTTCTACATCTTTCGACGCCGATTCTTTTTCACTGGCTTGCACCGGAACATTCTCAACCATCTTCCCTTTCCCCTTCGCTAGTCTTTCGGCCTCCACTTCAGGTGATATAAAGATCCTACCACTCCTTGTCATACCCCCCGAACCAACAACATTATCCACAGTCTCGGCTGGCTGCTTATTAACATCAATCTTTATCCCATCACAATACACCTCCAACCCATATGACCAGGGGACTGCTTTCGTATTCTCGTACGGGATCGGCCCGGCCTTAGTTATAGTGATCGGTGGTCGCTGAGCTGGTGCTGCGATAGTGATTGTCTTTCGAGGAATCGTTATAGTGGCCACATCATTCTGATTATCTGCTGCTGCCCCTGCAGGTTCTTCAGTTGCTGCTCGGTCAAACTGCAATATGCCTTCATCCATTAAAGCCTGAATGCCTTTCTTCAAATCATCACACCCCCCAGCTAGGGTCCAACATTCTAAGCAATACTCGTCACATCCTGGATAAACACCCCCTTGCAATAGTCGGCTCTTTATTTCGCTCATCGGCGTCTTTAAATCGTCGACACTCATAATCAGATCCAACCCTTCCTCACTCAGAATGGCGTTTGCCCCATGATTAGGCATGGGCTTCTGCACTATATTCGGACCTGCCGTTCCGAAATTGATGGTCTTATTGTCCAAAAGATCCTGCACAACATGCTTAAAAGCATGGCAACCTTCTATATCGTGGCCTGGAGCCCCAGAATGAAACTCACAGTGCCTGCTTGCATCGTAACCAAACGGAGGAGCCCCCGTTATCGGTGCCAGAGTTCTCTTCTCTACCAGGTTCAATCCCAACAATGTCTGTAATAAATCAGCATATGTCGTGGGAGGCTTCTCAAACACTCTTCTTGGTTTACCACCTTGGAATCTTCGCTGAGCCTGCTGTGCCCCCTTCTGAGGCTGCTGCTGCATTGGCTGCTGCTGAGACGGTTGTTGTTGCTGAAGTGGTTGTTGCTGGTATGGGATAGTAACACTCGCCACCTGCTGCGGCTGATGATATTGGTTTCGTCCCCTGCCTCGGCCTCGGCCTCGGCCTTCGAACACTGCGCTTGCCTCGCCCTGACGGCGCCCACCAAAAGCCCTCTTATTACTGCCAGATGCAGTTGATTCCTCAACCTGGAACTTTCCTTGCTTAATGTTACGTTCAATCTTTTCTCCCATCAGAATCAGGTCTGAGAAACTGGCCATAGATGTGTGAAACAACATGTCATGAAACAAGCCTGTGAATGTGCCGACGAACATGTCATTCATTTCCTTATCTTCTACAGGAGGACGGACCCTGGCAGCCATATCGCGCCACCTTTGCGCGTACTCTTTAAAACTCTCTCCCTTCTTCTGCGACAGCCCCGCCAATTGGACCCGATTGGGCACCAAATCGCTATTATACTTGTAGTGAGCTACAAATGCCTCTGCTAATTGCTTCCATGTCTTGATATTGGTTGGCTCCAACCCCATATACCACTCTAAGGAAGGACCCGACAGACTGTCTTGAAAGAAATGCATTAGCATTCTCTCATCAGTTGAGTATGCAGACATTTTTCTGTAATAGGCTCGCACATGCACTTTCGGACATGTGTCCCCTTTATACTTATCAAACGCAGGAGCTTTGAATTTGATTGGCACCCTCAAGCCAGGTACCAGACCCATTGTTGCCATGTCCAAGCCCACAACACTTTGGTTCAGGACCCCCCTCATTTACTCTTCTAGCATTCTGATCTTCTGGGAGTCGTCCATCGACCCTTCGAAACCTCCGCTGGAGAAAGCGTCCTCCTGCTGATCTTCTTGCCACATACCATTTCCAGCTCCATACCCATCATATCCATTATTACGTCCAGCCCTGATTTGATTCATCCCCGGACCTCGGCCTCTGTTGCCGTACCCTTGAACACCTCCCGCAGGCCCAAAAGCCATAAACCCAGCGCCGTTTCCATTTCCGAAACCTCCATAGCCCTGATTGGCCATACCATAACCGTCTTGCCCAAAGCCTTGAGCATTGAAACCATATTTCCCAGCATTATCGAATCCCTGATCATTGAACCCGAATCCAGCATTGACAAAGCCGTTGCCTCCCATATTATCACCCAAGTTGACATCACCAAGCCCAACGTTATGGACAGCAGCCTCGTTCCCAACTCCGACGTTACCGTTCACAGCAGCGGTAGCGTTGTTGACATTAGCAGCTGGTATATTGACTACTGGCGTGGGAGTACCATCTCCATGAGCAGTATCGACTCGCATAGACTGATGATCCTCATTACCGTGACCAGCATTCCGGGCCAATAGAGGTTGGACCATGGCCTGCAAATTTTCCTGACCTTTTGCAATAGCTTCCATGGTCTGCATAAAGAGAGCTAGCTTCTCGCGCACGTCTTGCATCTCGTTCTGCATTTGATCCATGATTCTTCGACAGTTGGTGCGGGTAGAATAGCGGTGCGGGTGCTGGTCTGCAATCCTTGCAAGTACCTGGTACAGAGCAGGAAATAAGACACCATCCAAAGATTACTTGTAATGCAATATGAATATGAATGCAATGCAACGTGTGTGTCTATGCATTAGGGAAATTCATTCCCCGGTTCTGGTGTGAAGGTGCCGGTGCAGTGACAGTGCTTATCAATATAAAGATCGGAGCTGAATCACAGAAAGCCTCATATATTGCGGAGAAAACCAATAGGCCAAAAGTACAATGTTACTGAAAGTACAAAGAGAAGGCATGACCTCAACCAACAATCCTGGTGATGGTCAGCACTATGCAAATAAAGCATACAAGTTACTACATGAAATGATCAAATCCTCCCATAAGTCTGGTATTCTTCTAGCAGCTTCCTGGTCTCCGGATGACTTGGCCGATCAAGCAGCCCTTCAACAAGTTGGTTTCTTTTCTTAAGAACACAACGTACGTCTTCAGCAGTTTCTTCCCATGCCCCTTCTCCGAAGCGATCTTCTAGTTTACGCTTCTGAGACACAGCTTCATCTCTGCTCTTGATGGCCTTGTTTAGTGCGTTCTGGAGACTATACCGGGTCATCACTTCTTCTTCACACTTCCTGATGCTGGACTTCAACTGCTCTTCGAGGTCGGAAATTTGCTGCTTCAACTTATCTTCCCTCCTCTTATTGTTGGTGAGCGTGGCATTCCAGGTCTTATTGCAAGAAGAGATCTCTCGGTGAGCGATGTCAAGCGCTTTCTTCTTGGATTCAAGCATGTCATGGGAGCTTCTGAACTCTTGCCCCAGACGTTCGCGCTTCTTCCTCTCCTCAGTCAACTCAGCCCCTAGTCCGTTCATTAGCTCAATCTGCTGTTGGAAAGCATGGACGGCCTTGTTTTTCTCACTGCGTATCTGGGCTAGCTCCTGCTCTAACCCTTCGTTGATCTTCAACAAGGCTTCTTTTTCTTTCACAACTTGCTCGTAGGCTTCCCTAGAAACAGTAGTTGGCTCCGCTACCGGAACAGGAACAAGAATTGGTGCGTCTGGGAATGGCATCTTCAACTGACTGGCTCTCTCCTGAATCCACACTCTATAAGGTGCATAGGCCTGACAGTCATTCTTTCCTAACAACGGCTTCCCTCTTCGGTTAATATGCGTCCAGGCATGCTGCAGCTTGGCTAGTAGCTCCCCCTTCACATCTCCAGTGAAGTACAGAGATTCCTGTACTTCTTCCTCTTTTGGCGGGTTCTTCAGGGCATATCCGAACTGACGGACGAACAGAGAAGGGTTGTGGTTGATACACCCTTTTCTCCCTATCAGCGGAACATTAGGGTAACCAGAACAACTGAAGATAAGCTCAGATCCCAGCAGATCTCTATCAAACCAATCAACGTCTTCAGAAGTTAACCTCATCATATGCTCTGGCTAGTCGGGCGTAATTGCATTATCCATGAAAGGTCCCCTTGATGGAAAATGACTCTTGAACCACATATATAGCAAAGGTACGCAACAGGAGACATTTTTGCCTCTCCTGTTTTCATTCCTATAGTGCATCGAATGGTAAAAGTCCCCGATCAGTGTTGGTACTGGGTTACCGGCAGCAAATAGATGAAATGCATCCATGTCTACGAAGTTTGGGAAGTTAGGGAACAGCACTATCCCATAAATGCAGAGGGCCAAAATAGCGTTAAAGACCACCCAACACCCATTCTTGGCGTACTCTTGAGCCTTACCGACCAGAAACTGAAGAGAAAAACCCGGAACCCCTCGCCACGCAGTCATCAACAAGTCAGAAGCATTCATATGCAGGGCCTTGGCTAAATCCTCCAAATTGGGCTCGGCGGCGGAGTGAATAAAAGGAACTGCATTCTGAACTGGCAACTCAGTAAACTCTACATACTCCTCCATGGTGGGCCCCAAGATAAAATCCGCAAACGTGAAACATCTCAAAGCCGGGTCATAGAATTGCATCAAGGTGTACAGCCCATTCAATTCGTCCTCGGTAGACCTACGCACTAATCCCAACAACCTCCCGTAACTCTTCCTGAAGCTTCTACGGACATCCTCATTCGCAAGAGAAATCAGACCCAGGAGTGGAGTAATATCGAGGACAGGTAGCTTATACGCAACGGTCATCCTCAAACCAGCCATGATCAAATACTCAGAAGTCCAGACACTAGAACCGGGGGAATGCACCTGCAGCACAGACACACGTTAGTTGGATGCAATGATGATGGGTATGCAACAATGCAATGCAAGTAACATGCAACAGGGACCAACTGCCATAGCTGAATAGCTTGAACCATATCAAGAAGTCTCAAATAGACCCTCTAGAAATCCCCAAAACCTGGTCTCGGATAGACCTATAATGAAGCTCCAACAACAGTCTCTGACAGACCTCACAACCCTAACTCAGACTGGTCTCTGGTAGACCTCAAATCATATCTCCAAATGGTCTCTGACAGACCTTAGAACTATCCAACTGGTCTCTGACAGACCTCATACCACATCTCCAAATGGTCTCTGACAGACCTCATAACTCTCCATAAGTACCCAGGATCTCTGATCGAGAAATAACCGGTATCTGAAAGTCTAGTTACCTGCATAACCCCAAACCCTCTCACAGGTGGATGTCCTAGTAACTGACAAAGGTATGGCATCCTATGCGGTCGTCGGCGTCACAGACTTTCAGGGTTGACGATACGATTCCCAGAAGGAGTGGCATCATCAAATCCTGAAGAGGCCTCACTTAGCCAACTTCCAAATGATCGGTCCCCAGAGTCGACAATCCAACTAACCAGCAACCCCAGCCACCCAAAGGGCAGGACAGGAGGCCAACCAGAAGAACCTCGTCTGAGCGTAAATTTCGCGGGCACTAGGACATGCAAAGCACGTGCGCGCCCACTAATCTCTACTCTAAGTCTAAGGTGCACTCAAGCCCAGGTCCGGCTTCTCACTCAATATCAGAACACCCGTCACACCCCAAGATACAACAATAATAATCCATATATACAAAGCTGAAAATAAAGGTCAGAAATATAAATCCATACAAAATCCTCGACGGGAAAACAAGCGTTAGGATTGACTCTCTCAAAGGGACGTTGGATCCCAAATGCATAAGAACTATCGCAGTCCTTAGCAGCCAGGGGACGTTGGTTCCCCAGTAGAGTCGCCAGCTGTCGCTACTGCGAAAATCGGCGCCGGCTGAACAGAAGAGTCGCCACCGTGCGTTATTTATCCCACGGGAGGGAAAGGAAACGCTCAGAGTAAACCTCGCACAACACAGGAAAGGTATGGTCGTCGCAACCAAAACCTGGATTCGGGAGTCGGTTACGCAAGGGGAAGGTATTAGCACCCCTCACGTCTGTCGTACTTGACGGGATCCACGCTGGTTTTCGGGTATGAATTGTTATTCTATCTACTCTATAGGTCTGGGGTTAAAAATAAAATAAAGTGACTCGGCAAAGTATCGCACTTTATGCCTACGTATTCCCGTTTGGAACGAGAAATCAGAGTCAACGTAGTTCGCCTACCTACGGGAAAGGAGGGGAAGGTTGCTCGCTAGGATATCGCATCCTATGCCTACGTACTTTCATACGTCATGAAAGATCAGAGCAAACGTAGTTCGGGCCACGTACGACACAAGCTTGTCTTGGTTGATTTTATTCCTTCTGAAAAAGGTTTTTCTGATTAGCAGTCCCGGCAGACAAAA
Organism: Lathyrus sativus; assembly: GCA_963859935.3. Classification (NCBI taxonomy): domain Eukaryota; kingdom Viridiplantae; phylum Streptophyta; class Magnoliopsida; order Fabales; family Fabaceae; genus Lathyrus; species Lathyrus sativus. The sequence goes on from OZ012739.1 coordinate 272,246,044, forward strand.
ATGACGTCTTGATGAGTTCACGTTCTTTTACGAAAGAAGTGTCTTTTATTGTGTTTGAAATCTTTATGGTATTTTTCTGTTTGTTTTGAGGAAGAAGAGACAGAACTCTAACCTACAGTTGCGAAGGGAATCAAACTAACCTAATGTTATCATGCATGGGTTAAGACCTAGTGTCTATCATGCTCCTCTCTTGCACAGAGAGAAACAGAGATCCTACGGGATAGGCGAAAACAGAAACAATAGCAGATATGTATAGTAAAACAGTAAAATGCATGAATGCAACAATACAAGCGAGGCAAGGGAGTCCCACTCAACCTCGAACCTGGAAAACAATAGGTAAAAGTGAACAGGCTTCACCTTCAACCCAACAGGGTAAGCAGCAAACAATACAGTCAGGAAAACCAGTCAATACATCAGAAATGAAATACAACAAAATAAACAGCCACAGCAGCTCTGCATCAATACCCATCTTCAAGTCATCTCCAATCAACTCCAGGCTTCAACAAGCATCAGTCTCTATCTTCAAGGCCTTCAGGAAAGGGCTCTGGCTGACAACCTTCAGTCTACAATGGCTTTTCTTCAAGTCCTATCCTCCAAGCTGAGGGATCAATCACCAGAGTGGATTGGGTGCTAAGCAATTAGTTGACTACCAATGGTGGTAAACCAACTGCTACTAACACATAAGACATTTTCTCTCAAGAGTTCTATCCCTTAGACAATAGCACCAACCCTTCCAAAGGAAGGGGGTGAGTGTCTTAGAGAGACTCTGTATCACAGAGAAGAATGGATGCAGATAAGGCAATCCATGTTTGAGAAACAAGCTTTCTAATCTAGAGCTCTGCCTAGCTCCTAAACCCTAGTCTCCTCAACAACTGCTAGCAGGAATCTCTTCTTCCTCTCTGGAGGTTGGCCTTCAGTCTGGATCTCCAATGGCTCCATCATCACAAGTCTTCAGCTCCCCCAAGTCCCCAGACAAACCCCAATACCCCAAACAAGCAAGCAGAAATCCCCAGAGGGCACACCACACCAGTCAATCAGATATATAGTAGATTAATAGTAGTAGGGGAATCCTGACTTTTCTAAGGGGATCTAATAACTACCCATAGCCCCTATAGTCCCATAGCTAACCTATTCAAACTCTAAGCCCTAAGGGAAATGAATTAATTCTCCTAAGTTGTCACTTAAAACCCTAATTTGTTCATGTTGTTCTCACCTAAACTAAACACCTAAAATTAATTTCTAAAAATATGAATTAAATTGCATTTACAAGTTGAATATCTAAACTAAACAAACTAAAAAGAATGGACAAAAAATATTAAAGCATCTAATAGAACAAAAATTAACAAAATCATGCATGAAATGAAACTATTTAAAATGCTATTTATTTAGAAAATATGGGAAAAATATCAAATAAAAAATAAAATGCAATTTTTATTTTTTATAATTTTCTAGACTCTTTAAAGAAAATGTTAAAAAAAGAATGAATTAAAAATATGCAATTTCTAATTTGTTATGAATTTTCAAAGATGAATGAAAATAAAAAGAAATTGAAAAAAAGAAAATAGAAAGAAATAAAGGGAGGGGGTGAGAAAAGTAATTCGCTGCAGTTGTTTTTTCAGGTGGGCTGAGAAGTGGGGGGTGCGTATAGCTATCTGAGTCCAAGCCCAACGTTTCAATTAAATGAAACGCGGCGTTTCGTACCAAGTCATTCCCTCCGTTTTCCATTTGAATATGATCCGTTGGATGAGTCCTTCAGTCAAAGGTCAAAATGTGATCGTGTGGCTCATGGATCGTCTCCTACCTCCAGCAAACCCTAGGTCCTGCAACTCTTCCCCATGCACGAACCTTACACCTTTCTGTTCTCCTTCAACTCTCCATGGATTCATTCGATGTCAAGAGCAAAATTGCTCTAAATCTCTCCCTCTACACAGCCATAGCCTTAGTTCTTCCTAAAACTTACTCACGAAGCAAGCTCGATAGGTAGAACAGATCTGATCCACCATTTTCAACTGATATCAATCCTCTCAATTCTCTCCAAATATGGCCCTAACATACTCTATACCTTGCACTGATCATTTCAAGCTATTAACTCATGATTATCGTGCCTTAATCCAAGAGTTATAAGCCTCAACAGAATTGATACACCATACTCAAACTTCATGAAACTTCTCCAAAATCGTCCCAATCAATCCTCTATCCTATCTTAAACATTCTACCCTATCAAAACCCTAAGATTATAACTAATTCATGCCATACGAAGAGAAAACAAACCTGGTGCAATTTCTTGATACAGGTGCTAAGATCTCCAAATCAGATGCTTGTGATGAATGGAAAGTGATCAATAAGCTTGGTGATTACTTCTGTATGCAACAAGTATGGTTCTAAGGCCTTGAATCACTCACTTCCAAGATTGGTGCTCCTTGGATGATGATGATGAATAGCACGATCCTTGCTTCAATTTACCACATCTTTGATGGAATTCTGATCTAGGGATGATGATGATGAAGATTCAATCAAGATATGTGAGATTTGAGGGAGATTTGAGAGAGTTTGGGAAGCTTATGCAAAATGAAGAAAGTGTGTATAACTTGGGGTTTTGAACAAATGAAGTCACCAACCATGGAATGAACCATCTTGTGTCAATATATAGATGAGGTTAGAACCTCCTAGAAACTTGGAGAAGTTTCCCTTGCACAAATTCCCTTGGATTTGGTTTATGTTTCTTCCATTGCAAGCAACCATGGATAACTCACAAAACATGAACTAAGCTCAAAATTCCACTTTAGCCAATGTCTTTAAAATGCCCTTTCCATTCAAAATGACCTATAATTTTGCTTCATTTGGCCAAGATATGAAAAATCTCATTTTTAAGGCCATTTTTATTCATTAAATCCAACAATTTTGAAACCTTGTGCTATGAATCTTTCCAATCTCTCATGGTCACTTTTCTAGACTCAAAATGTCATTTGGAACAAGTTTGATATTGCAAAGTTTTCCATTTGAAGCTTCCTTGTATGAGTTTTGGGCATAGGTTAAAATGACCTGTAATTCACAAATGACCAAAATACCCTTTTCTTGCCAAGACCATAAGTAGAGTTCCACACATCATATGAAGGCATACCATACCATTCTAGAAAGCTAATACAATGAGGAACAACTCTTATGTTGACCAGGAATTCATTTGAAATCTCCTTGAGGGGTAAAAATTGCTTGGAAGTCAAGTCACTTTCACAGACAAAATTTCAGATACCTCAGATGACCTGTAACTTGCAAGGACCATAACTTGAGTTCTATAAATCTCCTTAATGTCTTCCACCACTAAAATTAAAGGTCTTGAGATCCTCTACAAGTTTCATGTTGGCCAAGGATCCATTTGAAGCTTTCATTTTGACTTATCTTGCTTGGAAATTGGACCTAAACCAGGGGATTTTACATAGAAACCCTAATTTAGAAACTCCTCTTCTCCTTGATTTCTCTTGAATTCTTCTTAGCATAACAACATATCCTTATTCTTCATGTCAAATGATGAACCCCACATCTCTTCAATAGCCCTTATTGCCTTTCAATCAGTCAATTGACCTAGAGTTGACTCAGGGTTGACCTAGATGAAACCCTAGTTGACTGTCTTCCTCCACAACCCTTGTGACTACACCAATGACTTGTCTCCTTCTCCAAATGACTTTCTAAGTCCTCCAAGATGTATAGATACTCCCCATGCTCTCAATTCACAACTCATAATACCCTTGTTGACCCTCAGACACCCTCAGTTAGGAGATATACTCAATGCTTGATCCACTGAACTCCCTGCTTTCAAATTCTTTTCTGATGACTTGAATGAGATTAAATTAGGATAATAACCTCTTGATAGGCCTCTAGAGATGATAATAATGATTGGCCCCCTGCTGGATGACTTGCTATGCTTATGCTATGCAGATGGTTAGGCTATGTATATGACTTTATATGCAAATGCTAATGATATTGAAACATAAACCAAATGAATAAGGTTGGGCAAATTTTAGGGTGCAACACTAATCATACCAGAATCATGGATCAAGTGCAAACTGATGTTCAGGAGCTCCGCGAAAGGATGGATCGCTTCATGGAGCTCATGCAAGTGGTCGCCAATGGCCAGGATCAGCTCAGAACTTTGGTTCAGCCTTTGATCTCCAGGGTTGATAGCAATGGCGTACTCCACGGTGGGACTGTGTCTACTCCTCGACCAGTTGAGACTCCACAGAATGGTGTCCCCGTGGCCGGGGGCAACGGCAGTGCTAATGGTAATGTGATGACGAACATCAGACTCAATACGACGGGCGTCGGTAATGGGAGTATGGGAGCTAATGTCAATGTCGGACCGGGCAACGGCAATGCAAGCGTCGGGAATCTGTTTGTGCCCCAACCATGGCTAGAGAATCGTCAGGACGATGTGTTCTCTCAGAAGGGTGCCGAAGGAGAGCTGAATGCTGAAACGCGGCTTAGATTCAAAGCACTTGAAGACAAGATGAGAGATATCGAGAATCAGAATACTTTGGGCGTTGATATGTCTAAGCTGGGATTAATTGCTGATTTCAAGGTGCCTCCTAAGTTCAAGGTACCTGACTTCGAAAAATATAAGGGCACCACTTACCCTCGTGTCCACCTGAGATCGTACTACAGGAAGATGTCTGCTCATTCCGAAGACGAGAAGTTGCTGATGCACTTCTTCCAAGACAGTCTTTCCGGGCCATCCCTTGAGTGGTACATGGGTCTGGAGCCCACCAGTGTGCGCACATGGAAGGATCTTGCTGAAGCATTTGTGCACCATTACCAATACAATAGCGACTTGGCCCTGAATCGAGTTCAGCTACAGAACCTGTCGCAGAGGAATAATGAAGGGTTTAAGGAGTACGCCCAGCGATGGCGTGAGTTGGCAGCCAGGGTCCAGCCGCCGATGGTTGAACGAGAGCTCGTGCAGATGTTTGTAGCCACCCTCCCAGGGGTTTACTATGAAAAGTTAGTCAGCGGTATGTCTGGGAAGTTCTCGGATCTCATTATCATGGGTGAACACGTCGAGAATGGGATCAAGATCGGGAAAATTCAAGGTGAGTCATCCTCAGCTGGAGGAGGCAGAAAGAAACCATATGCTGGTAAAAGGCGAGAAGGAGAAGCGAACGCTGTGACCAATGCTCCAAGGAAGTGCAAAGGCCCTCAGCAGCAGATAGCCAGTATAAATATCCCAGCGGCTCCGCAGCAGCAGCAGCAACCGAATCAACAGGGATATAGAAAGTACCAGAATCGGGCATGTTTGGCAAACCGTCACTTCGAGGCACCGCCCAAGTCGTACGCGCAACTCTTGCAGACTTTGCTTCAGCTACAGTTGGTCCAGAAGAGGACGATGGCTCCCTTGACAGGGGCACCTCCACCAGGGTACGATGCAAATGCCACTTGCGATTTCCACTCAGGGGCACCAGGCCACACAATCGAGAACTGCAAAGCCTTCAAGCACAAGGTGCAGGACTTGGTAGATGCCAAGATCATCAACTTCTCCGATAATGTGCCCAATGTCACAAAGAATCCTATGCCGAATCATAGGGGAGGCGGAGTAAACGCCATTATCGAAGAAGAGAGCGCAGATTTGTTGACTGACGTCAGAGATCTGAAGACGCCGCTTAGCTTCGTTAAAGCTAAGTTGCTGAAAAGAGGGTTCTTTCCAGGTTACGGAGAGCTATGTATGGACTGTGCCACACGTTCTGATGGATGTGAGCAGTTGGTCGAAGGAATTCAAAGTCTGATGACTGAGGGGATTCTGCAGTTTAGCCGTATGGATGAAAGTGGATCAGGAGAGGTAGTGCTAAAGCAGGCCGATGAAGTCGCCACCATCACCATCCCTCGCCGACCGATAACTATTTCGGCGCCCAGGCCGCCCACGATCACTATCACCAAAGGTGGGCCGATACCCTTCGAGAGCACTAACGCCGTTCCGTGGCATTATGGGGCTGAAGTCTATTGCAACGGACAGAGGTTGGAGCTAGAGCCGTATGGGTCGACTGTGGAGAACCTTGCGGGAATCAGTGGTATTACTCGTAGCGGAAGAGTGTTTGCACCACCAGAGGTCGTAGCGGATAAAGCGGTCAGAGCTGATGCGGCCGATAAAGGTAAAAGCAAAGTCGTCGAAGAGGTCCCGTGTGGGGTAGAGAAAGACTTGCTTGTTAAATATGCCGAGGAGTTTATGCGGTTGATTAAAAAGAGTGACTACAAGATTGTAGATCATCTCCATCAGACGCCCTCGAAGATTTCCATTCTCAACCTGTTGCTGTGTTCTGAAGCACACCGCAACACGCTGCTGAAGGTGTTAAACGCCGCCTACGTACCGCAAGAAATATCGGTGAATCAGCTAGAGGAGGTTGTAGCCCACGTAAATGCTGGGAATGGGCTAGGGTTCACAGACTTAGAGCTGACGCCAAAAGGGAGGAATCACAATAGCGCCCTGCACATCTCGATAGAGTGTAGGGGCACAATCATGTCGCACGTGCTGGTGGACACAGGTTCGTCGCTTAATGTCCTTCCAAAGAAGGCGTTAATGAAGTTGGATACTCGTGGAGTGATCTGCACACCCAGTGATCTGGTTGTGAAAGCATTCGATGGGACTAAACGCCACGTTTTCGGGGAGGTGACCCTGCCGATCCAAGTCGGTCCGGAAACGTTCAACGCGGTCTTTTATATTATGGACACCATGCCTGCCTACAGTTGCCTCTTGGGCCGGTCGTGGATCCATGCTGCTGGTGCCGTGACCTCCACGTTGCACTAGAAGCTCAAATATGCTGTCGGAGGAAGCATCGTAACCGTGTGTGGCGAGGAAGACATAATGGTGAGCCATTTGTCGTCATTCAAGTATGTGGAAATGGATGGCCAGATCCATGAAACTCTTTGTCAAGCGTTCGAAGTTGTCAAAGTGAAGGACGTAGCTCATGTAGTCACGAAAAAGAAAGAGATGAATCTCTCCTCGTTCAAGGAGGCTCGGGCCGTTGTCCAAGCCGGATCTACCCCAGGTTGGGGGCGAGTTTTGGAGATACCCCACAAGCAAGATAAGTTTGAGTTGGGATATTCTCCTGAAGCAGAAGCTTCCTCTTCTTCTAGCAGTTCGTCTCGAGGTAAAGGGCCGATCCAATTTACCAGTGGCGGAGTGATCTTCGAAAGCATCAACGCGGTGTCTGAGGATAGCGGGGATAGCGATTGTGACCTCGACTCTTGGATTCAGCCAAGCAAGCCGGGCGAGGGCCTCAAAAATTGGACCATCAAGGATATCATCCAGATGACAAGTGAAGAGTAATGATTTACTTTTTCTAATCATTGTACAACTCTATGTCCTACCCGGGGCATATCGGTTTTTTTGTCAGGGCCTTGTTGGATTATGTACATGCATTTTGTTAATAAATCAAAGGCGTTTTCTTCGTATTCAAATATTGTGATCTCTGTTATTCCTGTTTTATATTTGTTTTGAAAAATAGTAAAATGGCAATGGGGTTTGTGCTAACCTGCATATCCTTGTTTTAAGCTTAACCCTTGTTATTGCAGGATCCACATAACAGATGACATCGACTCTGGACCTTCTACGGCTCGCTTCGACTTCGATTTCCCGTTCTATCAAGCCGAAGAAGAGATTGATGAAGACGAAGACCTTCTTGAAGAGTTGGCCCGCTTGTTGAAACAAGAGGAAAAAGTTATTCTGCCTCACGAGGAGGAGATCGAAATCGTGAACTTGGGTTCTGAAGAGCTCGTCAGAAATGTCAGGATAGGGGCTGCATTGCAGAGCGATGTCAAGCAGAGATTGGTCGAGATGCTAAGAGAGTATAGTGACGTCTTTGCTTGGTCATACGAAGATATGCCCTCCCGTTAAGCAGAAGCTTAGGAGGACGCGACCAGATATGGCCGTTAAGATCAAAGAAGAAGTGCAGAAACAGCTTGATGCTGGCTTTTTAGCGGTCACCACTTACCCTCCGTGGGTCGCCAACATAGTACCTGTACCGAAGAAGGACGGTAAGGTACGCATGTGCGTCGATTATCGGGATTTGAATAGGGCGAGCCCTGAAGATGATTTCCCGCTGCCTCATATCGATGTGTTGGTCGACAACACAGCCCAGTTCTCCGTGTTTTCGTTCATGGATGGCTTCTCCGATTACAATCAGATCAAGATGGCACCGGAAGACATGGAGAAAACGACGTTTATCACTCCCTGGGGAACATTTTGCTATAAGGTAATGCCTTTCGGTCTGAAGAACGCAGGGGCCACTTACCAACGAGCAATGGTAACTTTGTTTCATGATATGATTCATCATGAGATCGAGGTCTATGTTGATGACATGATTGCGAAGTCCCAAACGGAGGAAGAGCATCTGGTCAACTTATTGAAGCTTTTTGAGAGGCTTAGGAAATTCAGGTTGAGGCTGAATCCTAACAAATGTACTTTCGGAGTACGGTCCAGAAAGTTATTGGGGTTTATCGTCAGCGAACGAGGCATCGAGGTTGATCCTGCGAAGATTAAAGCGATATAAGAAATGCCAGTGCCGAAAACAGAAAAAGAGGTTCGTGGTTTCCTGGGCCGAATAAACTACATCGCAAGGTTTATCTCTCAGCTCACGGCCACGTGTGAACCAATGTTCAAGCTTTTAAAGAAAGATCAGGCGATTACTTGGAATGAGGATTGCCAGAAGGCATTTGATAAGATAAAGCAGTATCTCCAAGAACCTCCAATCTTGATACCCCCAGTGGCTGGACGGCCATTAATCATGTACTTGACAGTTCTTGAGAATAGTATGGGGTGCGTTCTTGGTCAGCACGACGAGACAGGCAGAAAAGAGCATGCCATTTACTACTTGAGTAAAAAGTTCACTGATTGTGAATCTCGCTACTCGATGCTGGAGAAAACGTGTTGTGCACTAGCCTGGGCTGCCAAACGTCTACGACAGTACATGCTCAATCACACCACCATGCTAATTTCGAAGATGGATCCGATCAAGTACGTCTTCGAGAAGCAGGCTCTTTCGGGCAGGATTTCCAGATGGCAAATGGTGTTAATGGAATATGATATTCAGTACGTGTCCCAGAAGGCCATTAAGGGAAGCGTATTGTCTGATTACCTTGCCGAACAGCCGATCGAGGATTACCAGCCGGTCGAGGATTACCAGCCGATCGAGGATTACCTTGAATTCCCCGATGAGGATATTATGTTTCTCAAAGCGAAGGATTGCGATGAGTCATTGCCCGACGAGGGGCCAGATAGGAAATCCCAGTGGAAATTGATATTCGACGGGGAGGTTAATTCCTATGGAAGTGGCATAGAGGCGATCATCACGACTCCCCACGGATCCCACATCCTGTTCACTACGAGACTGACGTTTCCAGTCACCAATAATGAGGCGGAGTACGAAGCATGCATCATGGGTCTAGAAGAGGCGATTGATTTGAGAATCAAGAATCTAGACGTATATGGTGATTCGGCGCTCGTGATTAACCAAATTAAAGGGGAGTGGGAGACTCGTCAATCGAATTTGGTGCCGTGCATGAACTATGCCAGAAGGCTACTTCCGTTCTTTGATCGAGTGGAACTCCATCATGTGCCCAGAGCGGAGAATCAAATGGCTGATGCCTTAGCCATGTTGGCTTCAATGTATAAAGTCAATTTTTGGAATGAGGCTCCAAGAATTGTCCTTTCGTCTTGATAGACCTGCGTTCGTCTTTGCAATCGAGGAAGCCGCCGACGGCAAGCCATGGTTCCATGACATCCAGACTTTCCTTATGACTAAGGAGTATCCTGCGGGTGCGTCAACCCAGGATAAGAAGACTCTGAGGAGGCTGTCTGGAAATTTTTATCTCAATCCTGATGGAGTTTTGTATAAGAGAAACCACGATCTCGTGCTACTTAGATGTGTAGATGAGAAAGAGGCGAGTATGCTCATGGAAGAAGTCCATGAAGGCACATTTGGTATGCACGCCGGCGGGCATGCTATGACTGAGAGCAGGATACTACTGGCTGACAATGGAATCGGATTGCTTTAAATTCGCGAAGAGGTGTCATAAATGTCAGATTTATGCTGATAAAGTTCATGTGCCGCCGTGCCCGTTAAATGTCATGTCCTCCCCATGGCCGTTCTCCATGTGGGGCATCGACATGATAGGCAAGATCGAGCCCACTGCATCTAACGATCATCGCTTCATTCTAGTAGCCATCGACTACTTCACCAAGTGGGTGGAGGCAGCCTCGTATGCTACTGTGACCAAGCAGGTGGTTGCTAAATTCATAAAGAGGGACATCATCTGTCGTTACGGAATTCCCGAGCGTATCATTACTGATAATGGTTCGAATTTGAATAACAAGATGATGAAGGAGCTGTGCCAGAGTTTCAAGATTGAACACCACAACTCATCTCCTTACCGGCCGAAGATGAATGGCGCCGTTGAAGCGGTCAATAAGAACATAAAGAAGATTGTTCAGAAGATGGTTGTGACCTACAAAGATTGGCACGAGATGCTGCCGTTTGCATTGCACGGTTATCATACAACGATACGTATGTCGACCGGGGAAACTCCTTTCTCCTTGGTGTACGGTATGGAAGCTGTCCTACCGTTAGAAGTGGAGATCCCTTCTTTACGAGTTTTGATTGATGTGAAACTCGACGAGGCATAATGGATTACGAACCGACTGAACCAACTCAGCCTGATGGAAGAGAAGAGGTTAGCATTGATTGCATTTGGTCGTTTATACCAAAGCCGAATGAAGAAAGCTTATGATAAGAAGGTGCGTCCTAGAAGCTTTCAGACGGGTGATCTCGTCCTGAAGAAGATTCTTCCTCCACACTCCGATCACCGGGGCATGTGGACTCCGAATTACGAAGGTCCGTACGTCGTCAGCAAGGTCTTCTCAGGAGGAGCTTTGTTGTTATCCATGATGGATGGTTAAGATTTTGCATCCCCGGTGAACGCGGACGCAGTTAAAAAATACTTTGCTTGAAAGCGACCCGCTGGACAAAAAAAAAAAAAAGAGTCCAGGCAAAAATGGGGCATCCCGGCGAACCAAAAACAGAATAAAAGGTTCGGGCAAAAATTAGGGATATAAATTGAAAAAAATGTACACCCGCGAAGTCGAAAACCCACACTGGGCGGCTTCGGCAAAAAAGGGTATCCCGGTGAACTGAAAACCCGCAAAGGGCGATTCACGCAAAAGTTAGGGATTTGAAAAAGCAAATGACTGTGTTCCACGTGTGGACTTTCATTGTTTAGTGGGTTGGAAGACCTGAGGGCCGTTCATTTGAATCAATCTCTTCCGAAGCTGAAGCGTCGGAGAAGTATCGAAGTCGAGTGGGTCATAGAGGGATCAACTCATGGTGTTCGTCTACGCCTCGTTGCCGACATTTGTATATACTGATGTATATTTATGTTTTATTTTTGTGCGGTTTCCTCATTCCAGGAGCTTGCCTCTGTTGTAAAACATTTTCACCCATTCAGGGGTCGTTATCAATAAAAGCATACTATTCAGCAATTCTGTTTGTCTGTTTAGCATTTACCTATTTTGTTTGCGAAAAAGAACGCCGATGTTTTTGATAAAATGCGCATACATAAACTTACTGGCCTAGGCCACTGATTGTGTAAACAATGAATTGCTTAAACATTGTCACGAGATGATAACCTTGATAGGTCCCTTTGAGAAGGGTATCTTGTCTGTTTGTTTGTGTTGTTACAGGTGTAGCATGTTCCAGACAGTGCGCCGTGCGCATCCCGAAGAAGGACGATTCCTCCTTCTCCAGCTGAGTTCAATAGCCTCTCCCCGCAGAGTCTGAACGCGAGATCGTAAGCATTGATATGTATCCCCAAGCAGAGATGATTCTCTCCCCAATCAGATGCATCCCGAAGGAACGTCATCTCCTCAGCTGAGTCAGGTGCCGAAGCGCGTGTTCATCCCCCAGCACCGGGTCACAAGTGCAGGTTTCGTAGGAAACTATTCGTTCACTGAAGTGTGCAGCAACTGATAGTCCAGACTGAAGTCTCCAGCGGAATTGAAATTCCCCACCAGAGTCGTACTCTCCCCCGAAGTCGGATGATTCCTTCTTCCCCAGCGGAATTGAGATTCCCCACCAGAGTTGTACTCTCCCTCGAAGTCGGATGATTCCTTCTTCCCCAGCGGAATTGAGATTCCCCACCAGAGTTGTACTCTCCCCCGAAGTCGGATGATTCCTTCTTCCCCAGCAGAATTGAGATTCCCCCCCAGAGTCGTACTCTCCAGCGAAGCAGAATGATTTCTCCTTCCTCAGCCGAGTTTGTAGATCCCCAAGAGAGCCGAATCCTTGGAAGCTGCTCAAGCCATGACTGGTTCTCCCCAGTGGAAGGTCGAACAGCTGATGCTGATTTCCCACAGAGTCGTTGTCTCCAGAGAAGTAGCCATGAAGGCCGTGCATTTATTCCCGCGATTGACATCGCTTTCCCTCAGCAGGTCCAAGTTCTCGTAGAGCTTCATTCCCCCGCAGCAGTCAACTGAAGTTGTGTCCCCTGCGGCGTCCAATTGAGATTGGCGTGACCATGTTCTCCTCAGCAGGATGATTCCTCTATCTGAGTAGTTCTTTCTCTTTGACAGGAGGATTCTCCCTTCGGCATTTATTTTGCTGACGGGATCGCATCATTTTGCATGACTGCATAGCATTTATCATAAACGCATAGCATTTCCACCGTGTGGAGCATTGCGCCATTGCCGAAGCATATGCATAATAAACATGATCTAGGTTGTTACCGTTCTTGTTTTGTAGGTGTTCCGCCGCAGAACCGATTGCTCAGGATAATTCCTGACAGTCTCCCTAACGAAGCCGCTTGCTCAAGATGATTCTTGAGGTCCCCAGTGAAGTCTTCGGTTCAAGATGATTCTTGAATTCCCCAGCAGGACCGTTTGCTTAAGATGATTCTTAAGACCCCAACGCAGTCACCAGAGTTGGTTGCTCAAGTTGATACTTAGAGCCCCCAGTAAAGGTTGCCCAGGATGATTCCTGAAATCCCCTACAGAGTGTTCGCTCAGGATGATTCCTGAAAGCTCCAGCATGGTTACCGGTGCAAGATGATTCTTGAAGGTCCCCGGAGGAGTTATTTGTCCAAGATGATTCTTGAAGTCCTCAGCAGAGTTGATTCATCCAGAATGATTTCTGGACCCCCGAAGTGGAGTTACTTGATAGTTCTCCAGAATCCCCAGCGGAGATGCGACATCCCCAACAGGTTTTGAACAACGAAGTTGAAACCTCCCCTGAAGACTCCATGATTGAAGTCTGACCATGTTAATGAAGCAGTTCTCTCAGCTGATGCAGAGTGCCTGATGGCAGAGGTTTAGATATTCCCAGTTGGCTCATGATTGACCAAGAATTCTATTCCCGACTTGCTGACGAAGTCCGGCTGATGCCCGACAAGTTCTTTGAATTCCTGATGGCATGATCAACCTGATGGTTTAAGTCCGGCTGATGCCCGACAAGTTCTTTGAATGACTGATGGCATGATCAACCTGATGGTTGAAGTCCGGCTGATGCCCGACAAGTTCTTCGAATGCCTGGTGGCATGATCAACCTGATGGTTGAAGTCCGGCTGATGCCCGACAGTTTTCTTTGAATGCCTGATGGCATGATCAACCTGATGGTTGACCTGAAGAGTCCCGAGGAATCGTGATGCCTGATGGCATGACCGACTATGTATTACCAGTTACCGTGTGATCAATTATCCAGCTAGTTGCCGTGCAGCTATTATTGCAGTTTTCGAAGAATTTGTTCCCGTCAGAGTACCGCGTACTTGTGCAGCTGGAAAATTTCCGGGTTTATCGGTATTCAAACGTCTCGCACCTTGATTGGCTGAGAGCCGTTCGCCTCACCCAGTCAGGTTCAAGCCGTTTGAATAGGGGCAGCTGTCGCACCCCAAAATTTGACCAACATTTATTTACCTAGCTTGTGGTTCATCTCATTCATCATCTGCATTTCAAGACCAAGAGTTGTATGAGACTTTGAAGCTAGCCAAGAAGGTTATTCAAGTGTTCAAAGGTTGATATCTTTGTCAGAGAACTCAAGAGGTCCTCAGAGAGATTGGTTGAAACCAAGGTTGTGTGTCTCATAACTTGAGAGTTGTGGGATCCCCTCAGATGATTCTGAGGCTATGAGGATGGACTTGAAGCTTTAAGAAAGCTTATGAGATGTCTTGAAAGCCATCATGAAGCCTAGAGAGGTCATTGTACAAGAATTCAGAAGATTTAGCCATGAGTGGTGGAATTAGGGTTTGACTGGGTCAACCCTAGGTCAACTGATGATTTGGAGAAGGTTGAGACCTAATCCAAGAGCCATGTGATCATGGATTGATGCATTGAGATGCTATAAGGATGATTCCTAGACCAACTCATCATGATTGAGGAGTTTGAGAAGTTTCAAGCTAGGGTTTCTAAGGCTTGACAGTGTAAAATCCCCTAGTTTGATCCCTATCTTCAAGGCAGTTTAGCTCAAGATGTGACTGTCATATCATCTTCCCCATAACATGAATGTTGTAGAGCTTGCTCTTAGCTTTAATTTTAGTACTAGAAGTCCTTGATAGGATTTGTGGAGCTCAAGTTATGACTTTGACAAGTTACAGGTCATCTGAGGTATGCGAATCTGGGTCCTTGAAAGTCACCCAACTTGTATCCAACGTTTGCCCTAGTAAGATGATTCCTATGAACTCTTGGTCAACATGAATGTTGTTCCTCATCTTCTTAGATTTCTAGAGAGTACTAGAAGTCATTGATAGGATTTGTAGAACTCAAGTTATGGCTTTGACAAGTCAAGGGCATTTTGGTCATTTGGAGGTTATAGGTCATTTCAAGCATAAGGCCATATCTCCTATTTCCATGCTTCAAATGGAAAAATCTTCAACATAAAACTTTCTTAGAATGATGTTTTAAGGCTAGTAAGGAGGTCATGAGATGTTGAAAAGGCTTGTATCAAAAAGTGATAAAGATGACCTAAAATGGAGGCATAAGTTAAATGAGTTGAAATTGGAAATTGGAAATCCCAAGTTACACATTCAAACCATGTCATATAATAGGTCATTTTGACTCTAAAAGACATTATAAAAACAATGGTCCAGCCACAATTTTGATGTGAGGCCTAGATCATGGGGCTGCTTTGGAAATTGGTTGCTTGCATCTTAAGGTTCAAATGCAAAACTTAAGAAAACTCAATGAACAAGTTAGTTAAGGGTTGTAACACACCATATATCTCATATGGGGATAATTTCAAGTCAGTTACAAGGGTTACAAGGGTTATGGCATGAGATAGCACATGAGGAGAAGTGAATTCATAATATCATGACATGAGATTTCCAATTTCTCATTGGATGGTTCTAGATGGTTCTAGATGATTCTAAACCACTCTATATAACCTATAGAACTTGCTCAGATGCAAGGTTGGTGTAAGATTTGAGAGAAGAGAGAGTTGGCCATTTCACTTGCCTCCATTGCAAGTTGAAAGTGAATTCCCTATTTTGAACCATTTCCATCCCTTTTTTCAATCTAAACACACTCCATTGATCATAATGAAGTTGTGCAGATCAATTTGAGAGCAAAACCATGGTGATTTGAGAAGTTGGCAATTGAATTTTCAAGGTTGCAAGTCAGAATCAAATTCTGAGATTCAAGCATTCTCCATCCAATCTTTTGCAAACAGAAGCTCTATCATCATCCAATGAAGGTTTCTGAAGAATTACAAGGCTTGAAGTGAAGGTTTTCACCATCTGTCAATCAAGAAATACCAGGTTTGCAAAATTCACTCTACACCATAATTTATGCATCTTTAGGTAGATTGGTTAGGTTAGAAAGGTTAGAGACCAGTAGGTGATCATTTCTGGAGAGTTAGGGATCAATTGATGAAGATTGAGTTATGGACACCATTACTTTGTTGAGCAAGAACTCGAGATATAATGAGACATAACATGAGTTTGATAGCTAATTTCATTCAGTGTGAGTTGGTGAGTATTCTGATGCAAGAAAATTCAAGAATTGTTGAAGTTGAGGATTGACAATAATTTCAATCTTGGATCGTGTTTCATGTTGGAGGAGGTTTCAAGGAATTCTAGGGTTATGGTCGTACTCAGCATGAAAAATGGAGCATGTTAGTGTTTTGAATTGTTAAATTTGATGATGATTTGAGGGCATACGATGGGAGGGAAGTCTGAAGTTTGAAACTCTGGTCATGGAGTTTTTCCCTCCAAACCCTAGCTGAAGGTTGAAGACGACCCCTCATCCGTCAGATCATGCTTGACTCATTGACCTCACCCAGATCCAGTGGCCACGATTGAACCTCAGCATTAAGAGGGAAAAGCTAAGAAAGAATGAAACGCCCCATTTCATTAAATGGAGATACTGGGCCTGAATGCTTTGTTCACTATCCACACCCCCAATCCTGGCCCATTGTGAAAATGTATTGAATTCCATTACTATCCGCACCGTTGATTTTTCTATTTTTCTTTTCATTTTTTGATTAAATTTCTGATGATGATTGGGCCTGGCGTGTATTGTTACCTGCACCCCCATTTTGAGCCCATCTGCATTTTGAACTGAACATGCTTGCTATCTGCACCACATCATTTCATATTTTAATTTCTTTTTCTTCCATTTTGTGTTAATCTTTGAAAAATCATAATAAATAGGAAATTAATGATTTTTGTATGGGGATTTTTTCTCCCACTTCATGATAATGTTTAGAAAATTATCAAATAAAAATATTTGCATTTCATGCAATTTTAGTATTTTTTGTTAATTTTCTATTTTAATAGCTTTTTAATTCTTTTATGTTGATACATGAATTTGTAGAATTTAGTTTAGCTAGTTCCCTTCATATTTTTAGGCCATTCTTTTTAGGATAGTTAGATTAGGACTTTATATCCCCCCTGGATTTATTCCATGATTTTATAATGAATAATAGGATAGTTTTGCTTAGATGACATTAGATTGTGTAGAATTAGGTTAATCCTTAACATAGGTCCACAATAACACTAGAATTTTGGGTTTCTAGGCCAAGATAGACATTGGGGCATACAAGGGTATTAAGGATAGGTATGTTGGATCGCCTAGAAATTATATTAGGTTTTAATACAGTAGTATACTATTTTTAGATGATTTTTGTAGTTGATGATTGTTTGTGTTGCCCTTGTGGGCTTGTATTTTTGTTTGCTTTGCTTTGTGGTCTTGGTGAGCTTGGCCTTGCTTTGAGGAGCATTGAGGAGCATAGTAGAAGACTTGAATATTGATTGAGGAGCTTGAGAGCTTGATCTTGTTTGTTTTGTTGTTGTTTTAGGGTTAGGGATTAGGAAGAGTTTAGACCTAGTTAACTTCTTTCTCAAACATGGGTGGTATCTTTCACCTCCATTCCTCCCTATGATTCAGAGTCCTTCCATGGTATACACCTATCTCTTTGGGAGGTATAAGTGATTGTACCTAGGAAGTAGAAATTTTGAGGGAACCATTCCTTTGATGTTGAACCCTTATAGGTCACCTTTGGTGGTCAATAAGCAGTTTAACACCCTAGCTTATCCAGTTAAGTGATTTCCTCTGGTTTGAGTATCTTGAGAGATGTTGAGCTTGAGTGGGGAAGATGAAGACTTCATTGAAGAGTGTAGGAGAGGATGAATCCTTAAACATTGCCATTCCAGCTGAAGCTTGAAGAGCAACAAGAGCAAGTTGATACTTGAAGACCCTTGAAGATCCAGTAAAGACTGAAGGATGAAGTTGATACTTCTAAGTGATTGAAGATTACTCTGAGCAGGTGAAGCTTGCAAGAAGAGAAAACCAAGTTGAGACTGGTAAAGCATGGAGAGCTGAAGCTTGAAGAACAGAGGAAGTTGATACTTACTTTGATACCTGGAGATCCTGAAGGAATCAAGTTGATAATTGTGGTTAACAGTGAAACCTGAAGGTGGAACTGACCAAGGAGCTGAAGCTCAGAGAAGATAAGTTGAAACTTATGTTGAAGGGTTGAAACCTGGAAAAGCAAATTGATATTTGTCAAGAATGATTGAAGTCTGAAGACTGAGTTGCTGTTGCAAGAGCTGAAGCTTGAAGTGGAGAGAAGAGTTGATCTGCTTTCTTTTCTGTATTGACATGTTTTGTTTGACTTGCTTGATGCATTAGAATAAGTCCATGACTAGACTAAGTAGAATCTAGGAGCATGATTGCACTAGAGGTTGAGTTGCTCCCTCTGCTTGTATTGTTACTGTGTGGCTTTGCTTGCGGGTATTCGGTAGATCCCAGCTCCCTTTCCCATGTGGTTTTTGTTTGCCTGATGGCATTTTATGTTATTTCTTCTGTATGATTGCAGTTTACTGTATTTTGCTTGATAGCATGTTGTTTAATCTTTCAGCATGATTACTGTTATCCATTCTGGCTTGTGGTTGAGATGAGCTTGTGGAGGCTGAAGCCCCACACACATTTCCTCCCTCACTTGCATTGCATGCATTTTACAGTTAAGCTGATGCTTTGTCTGTTTTGGTATATCATTGACATGATCCCTTAGGATTCTCATTTCCTTTGATAAGGAATTGATGATAGAACTTTAGGTTGAAACCTATGCATGACAACTTCTAGGAGTTCCCTGTTCAAACCTCAACCATAGGATGAATCCTTGGCATGACAACAGTAGGACTTGATAGTCTCCCTCCTAGTTGGGCCTGTTCTCTTCTCATCTCAAAACAGTTTAAGATACAGTAATCATGAATGATTTCTTTCGTACGTTACGAGACTTAAGCTATCTGAGAAAGGATTGTGGGAGAGTTTCTTTTCCACGGTCTGGATGTTTAGTATGGTACCCTTTGGGTGACATGCGACGCATTCACTCTCAGGTCATAGTCTCTAGAGCGATTGAAATTGCAAACATAATAAAAACACTTCTTTCGTAAAAGACAGGAAATAAACCGTAGTTTCCCGAACTACGTAAGCTCTGATCTCTCATACCTGTTGAGAGTACGTAGACACAATACTGACGTATTGGAGAGCTACCTTCCCCCATAACCCGTCGTAGGTCGAGCTACGTCGACTCTGATTTCTCGTTCTCTGATGAGAATACGTAGGCATAAAGTGCGATGCTTTGCCGAGTCAGTTTCTTTTCTGCTTTAAGCCAGCCTTGATAGGTAGATAGATAAAACCAACCCGTCCAGTAATCACAACAAGCGTGGATCCCGTCAAGTACGACGGACGTGAGGGGTGCTAATACCTTCCCCTTGCGTAACCGACTCCCGAACCCAGACAATTGTTGCGACGACCTTGTCTTACCCTTTTTCGTCAGGTTTTTTCTGATCGTTTCCTTTCCCGTTCTGAGGGATAAATAACGAAAGGTGGAGACTCTTCTGTTGTGCCGACACCTTATTTTCGCGCAAGCGACAGTCAGCATACAACAACGATCAAAACAAAAGGAATACAAATAGTCAAGCACGGCCACGGGCGCGAAACTCTTCTAACAACCCCTTCGTTTCTGGATGATCAGGCCGAGTGAGCAACCCTTCGACGCGTAGTTCCCTTTGCATAATGGTGTATTGAAGACCTTCAACCGAATCTTCCCATGCTCCTTCGCCGAAACAATCTTCTAACTTCCGCTTCTTGGATTCAAACGTCAGCTTGCGCTCCTTCAGGTTAGCAAGAGCCTTGTTGAGCAGGCCTTCAGCGGCATATCTGCGAGTGGTTTCTTCATCAAACCTCTTCTCACTAGCCTTCACCTGGGCTTTCAACTTGGAGATCTGTTGCTTCAGCTTATCCTCCCGTTCTTTGCCGTTGGCTAGGGTGGCCTTCCAGTGCTGGTTAAACTTGGCTATTCTCCGATACGCTTCATCCAAGTGCTGCTTCTTAGTGGCCAGTACGTCATTGACAGCTTTGAAGTCTCGACCCAAGCGTTCACGCTCATCTATCTGCTTAGTCAAATCTGTCCCTAACTGGTTCACCAGCTCTGTCTGCCTCTTGAAGGAATGAACGGCTTCGCTTCTCTCGCTTCTGAGCTGAGCCAATTCTTTCTCCAGTTCTTCATTTGCCTTCTTCAGCTCATCTCGCTCAGCTAACACCTGATTGTGCTGCTGAATAGGCACGGTGGTAGGCTCTTCAATCACTGGAGGGCTTTCTAGCTTGGCAGGAGGAAACGACATCCCTATGATATCTGTCCTGGCTCTGATCCAGGTCACATACGGAGCGTAGGCTTGGCTATTACTCTTTCCCAGCAACGGTTTTCCCCGCTTACTGATACCATTCCAAGCGTGCTGAAGCTTAGATAACATATCACCCTCTAGAAGACCAGTGAGGTACAGAGATTCCTGCACCTCTTCATCCTTCGGCGGAGCTCTCAAAGCATAAGCAAACTGTCGGACCAGCAGATATGGATTATAGTTGATACAGCCCTTCCTACCTATCAAAGGCACATTCGGGAATCCGCTGCAGCTGAAGATAATCTCAGTACCCAACCTATCTCTATCAAACCAGGCAATATCCTCTGCTGATAGACTCATCAAATGCTCAGACCACTCAGCTGTGGCTGCAGACGAAGCAAAGGGACCCTTCTTGGGTAGGTGACTATCAAGCCATCTATAGAGCAGGGGCACACAGCACGAGACATTCTTACCCCTTCTGTTCTCGTTTTTGTAGTGGACGGAATGGTAGACATCTCCTATCAAGGTAGAAACTAGATTCCCTGAAGCAAAGATGTGGAAGGCGTCGAAGTCTACAAAGCCAGGCATATTGGGGAACAGAATGATGCCATATATGCACAGAGCGAGAATGGCGTTGAACACGACCCAACATCCGTCTTTGGCGCACTGCTGAGCTTTTCCCACTAAAAATTGCAGGGAGAAACTGGGAACCCTGTTCCAATTAGACAAGATCAACTCGGATGCATCCAGATGAAGTGAGGGAGCTAGACTAGCCAGGTCAGGCTCGGCATCCATATGAACAAAGGGCATCTGACTCTTGATAGGCACACCTAACAAATCAACATACTCTTCTTGTGTGGGTGCGAAAATAAAGTCCTGGAAAGTAAAGCATCTCAACGGAGGATCGTAGAACTGCAGCAAGTCGTGCAACCCATTCAACTCAAACACAGAGGGTTTACGAACCAAACTGAGCAGTTTACCGTAAGAATTTCTGAATTCATCTCTCACAGAATCATCTGCCAAAGCAATCAAACCAGTCAGCTGAACAACATTAGGAGTAGGGAGCTTGTAAGCCACAGTCTTCCTTAGAGAACCCATAATAGCACAATAGAAGGCAAGAAATCCTGAATCGGAGGGAAATAGTACCTGCAACACAGACACACGTTAATGAAATGCAAATGAGTATGCAAAGCAATGTAAAATGCAATCATGCAGCAGGAGATCAAGACAACTGTGCTGTTGAAGATATGAAGGTTCTGCATCCACAAAACCACAACACTGCTCTGTCAAGAACAACCCTATCTCTGATGGGAAGAAAACCCCAGTATCGGACCACAAATCTGCTCTGTCAAGAACACACATATCTGATAATAAGGACCTCTGATATAGGACCATAAATCTGCTCTGTCAAGAACACATATACATCTGATAATAAGGCCCTCTGATACAGGACCACCAATCTGCTCTGTCAAGAACAACATATCTGTTGATAAGGACCTCTAATACAGGACCATAAATCTGCTCTGTCAAGAACAAATATACATCTGATGATGAGAACCCCTGATACCAACAAAACTGATTCACTATCAAGAAAACCAGGTAATCTGAAGGTTAAGGTTTCCTGCAACAAACCCAACCCTGTTCACAGGTATAGACCTAAACTGACACAAGTTCGGCATCCTATGCGGTCATCAGTGTCACAGACATTCAAGAGGGGTGATACGATACCCAGAAGGTGTGGCATCACCATCTCCTGAAGCGGCCTCACTCGGCTGAATCCCAAACGATCGGTCCCCAGAGTCGACAATCCTCCAAACCAACAACCCCCTCAACCCAAAGGGTTGAAAAAGAAGTCAACCGGGAGAACCTCGTCTGAGCGTGGATTTCATGAGACACTAGTGCCTGCAAAGCAAGCACGCGCCCACTAATTTCCACAACTAATGCTAGGTACACTCAGGCCTGGGTCTGGCTTCTCACTCATCAGAATGCTCCTCCCACAACAGCACAGATAATCATATCATACTGAAAATAAAATGCGATAAATAAACACAACCCAACAAGTAATCATACAAGCGCTAGGATTGACTCTCGCACAGGGACGTTGGATCCCCACACTGACTCGCATACGGGACGTTGGATCCCAGGAAACTATGAATTCCCCAGCAGAGTCGCCAGTTGTCGCTACCGCGAAAATAAGGTGCCGGCAAAACAGAAGAGTCGCCACCTTTCGTTATTTATCCCTCAGAGCGGGAAAGGAAACGATCGGAAAAACCTGACGAAAAGGTATAAGACAAGGTCATCGCAACCATTGTCTAGGTTCGGGAGTCAGTTATGCAAGGGGAAGGTATTAGCACCCCTCACGTCCATCGTACTCGATGAGATCCATGCTTGATGTGTTTATATGACGGGTTGGTTTTACTATCTACCTATCAAGGTTGGCTTAAAAAGAAAAGAAAATGACTCAGCAAAGCGTCGCACTTTATGCCTACATATTCTCATAAGAGAATGAGAAATCAGAGTCAACGTAGTTCGCTTAACTACGGGTTACGGGGAAGGTGGCTCTCCAATACATCAGTATTATGCCTACGTACTCTCAACAGGCTTGAGAGATCAGAGCTTACGTAGTTCAGGATAATACGGATTACAGAAATTCAGATTCATCTGTTTTTTCGAGTAGGGTTAACAAACAGTTCCAGCAGTTTGGTGTACGCGGCTCGACCCTTGGAGACTTAGGCGTTACCGTTTGCGGTAGAACTAGGAGTTAACGACACTCTTTTCTTCAGAAAAGCTTTCCTTTGAATTATGGGCCCACGGGGCAAAAAGGTTTGAAGTTTGTTTTCTGTCTTTTACGGAAGAACTGTTTTTTATGGATGTTTGCAACTAATATCGCACTAGGGACTATGACCTGAGAGTGAATGCGTCGCATGTCACCCAAAGGGTGCCATACTAAACAAACAAACTGTCGAAAAGAAACTCTCCGACAACCCTTTCTCAGATAGCTTAAGGCTCGTACCGCACGACATCAGTTAACCTTTATTACTGTATTTTGATTTGTTTTGAGATGAGAAGAGAGAACAAGCTCAACTACGGGGAGACTATCAAGTCCTACTGTTGTCATGCCAAGGGTTCATCCTATGGTTGAGGCTTGAAACAGGGATCTCCTAGAAGTTATCATGCATAGGTTTCAACCTAAAGTTCTAATCATCACTTCCTTATCAAAGGAAGTGAGACTCCTAGGGGATCATGTCAATGATAAACAGAAACAGATAAAGCATCAGCTTAAACAGTAAACGACTGTAAAATGCATGCAATGCAAGTGAGGGAGGAAATGTGTGTGGGGCAACAGCCTCCACAAGCTCATCTCAACCTCAAGCCAGATATGAGTGACTGCAATCATACAAAAGAAATAACATGCTATCAAGCAAGATAGGAGTAACTGCAATCATACAGAAGAAAGACATGCTATCAAGCAAGATAATAAATGACTGGAATCATACAGAAGAAATGAAATGCCATCAAGCAAAACACAAACCACATAGGCAAGGGAGCAGGGCTCTACCGAATACCCGCAACCAAAGCCATACAGTAAAAATACAAGCAGAGGGAGAAACTCAACCTCTAGTGAAATCATGCTCCTAGCTTAAGTCAATCTAAATATGGACTTATTCTAATGCATCAAGCAAATCAAACAAGTCACAGCAATACAGTTGCACAGAAAGAAAACAGATAGGAAAGAAAGCCAATCAACAGCTCCCCCAACAATGCAATCTTCTGACAGTAGTTCAGTCATTAACCTTCAACTTCTCTTTAAGGCTATCATCTCCAATAGCAAGTGTCAACTTGCTTCTAATACATCCACATAAGTATCAACTTATTCTCTCTTCCTCAAGCCTCAACTCTCCAGTAAATTCCACTTTCAGGCTTCAACCCTAATATCAAGTATCAACTTGGCTCCTTCAGGCTCTCAGTGTATCAACATAAGTGTCAACTTATCCTTTATTCCTCAAGCCTTAGCTCTTCACTCAGTCTCAATTGGATCTTCTTCACAAGTCTCAACTTGGTCTTCAAGCTTCAGCTCTCTCCTCTTTACCAGTATCAACTTGTTCCTCTTCATCTACAAGCTTCAGCTTCTCTGAGTAATCTTCAAACACAAAGAAGTATCAACTTCATCCTTCAATCTCTTCAAGCAGGGAACTCCATCCTCTAACAAGGGAGAAAGATGCATCCATCAAGGGCAAAGTTTGGATGATTGGTAGCAGAGTGAGGACCAAAGGTCACCACTAAGCATCGTATCATTAGAAAAGGGGACCCTCAAAGGTTCTACCAACTTGCAAAGAGCCACACATCCTACCAAAGGAGGGATGAGGCCTTTACAATGGGACCTTACATCATAGGGAAGAATGTAAGTGATCAACATCTTCCATGTTTATGAAGGAAGAGAATCTATCTAGAAGCTCTGCCTACAAACCCTAATCTTAACACCTAATCAACACTACACCAAAAGAGGGGAAGATCTTCACATCCAAGCTTCTTCAAGCAATCCATTGCATCTTCAACTTGTCTTCATCATCACCCAAGAGCAAGAGAGAGAAAACCCTAATCTAAGGGAACTAAAGAAGTCATTCTAGTTGAATTAGTGCATTAGAATCATCTAAAGTTAGCATCTAAACTAAAATAAAAAAAAAATAGAAAACTACCTTGAAAAATCCTATAAAAATTCCTAAGGGATCCTAATTCAATCATGAATCTATCATACAAAAATCAGAGGTTGAATCATCCACCAAGTTCTAAAAATAAAACCTAAATCACAAGGTATCAACCATAAACCCTAAAAATGGAGCTCTTAAGGTTTCAACCTAAAACTACCACTTACGTTCATCACAAAAATGTGAGAAAAATCTAGAGGGATCATGCATATCTATGCTAGCTACTCACAAAAAATCAAGGCCAAAATCATCATCACACGATCAAACCAAATTTAACAACATCAAGCATCAAACATGATTATTTTAATATCAATTAAAATGTAAAAATGCACATAAAATCAGAAAATGCATGAAATAATAATATTTTTTATCTAAAAAATACTAGATTCAATCTTGAATCCATAGCAAAAAGAATGGGATTAGTTGAGTTATTTTTCCATTTTTTATGAATTAATCAATATCCATGAATAAAATGAAAAATAAAATGAAAAATCAAAATAAAATAACAAACGCGTCGTGCAGATAGCATAAGAGAGCAGTTCGTTTTAGGGTTGGGCCCAAAAAGGGGGTGCTGATAGCATCTATTGCATAAAGCCCAAAACCATCAGATTAATGAAACGATGCGTTTCATTTTAGTTCAGAAATCCTTCACAAATTTCCTTCACGCGTGGCCGTTGGATGGGGTCTTTAGTCCAAGTCAACCCAAGATCTAATGGCTCTGGGATCATCTTCCCCAATTTGAATCTCTGAAACTCAGGCCACCTGCGCGCCATAGTCACCGCCGGTGACATTCTCCGGTCAACATTCTACAACCCTAACTCTCTCTAGGATCCTCCATTGCAAATGGTCTCTACACGAAACTTGTCCCAAATCTCACAAGGAATCTTCCTATACCACTTAATCATCCTAAAAGTTCAAGATTCGCAAGAACAAAATCTCAACCGAAAATGGTAACAACCCTAATTGGTCACTAACTCTCAAATTAATGATCCATAAACCTTCCTACACCATTCTACTATGCATCTACCATAACAATTCCTCTTGATTCTACCTAAATTAAGCCATGGAACAAGAGTTGAATACCTGGTAAAATTGAGCAAACAGAGGGGTTGATTCTTCAAATCAACCTTCAAGAGCTTGCAGAATCCTTCCCTAGCCTCTAACCAAACTTCTGTATGCAATAAAAAGGATGGAAATGCTCTGGATTCTTGGAACCAATTCTAAGTTGCAGGTGAAAAAATCTGAGAGCAAGAACACTATTCAGCCACGAATTTGCCTTGATTATGATCTGGAATCAATTACTAGCATCCATGGAAGTGATTGCACTCAAGAAAATGGATGGAAAGTGAAGAAAATAGTGTAACCAAATTCAGTTGCAAGCAAGAATTTTTCAATCTCAATCTCTATTCTCTACTTCAATTATCACCAACCTTTAATCTGAACCCCTTCTACATCATATATAGAACATGTATGGATGATCTAGAAAGCTCTATATCCCTCTAATGAAAAATTCAATTTCTCATGTCATGGAAAGTTCATCTCATGGTGTGTTCATAACAGCTCATGTTGGCAGCTTGTATTCACCCTCATTCTCTTCCAATTTCTCTCCTAATGGTATTCTGGATGTGTTTGGATTGAAAGGAGCTTTGGTTATGCCTTGAATATTGGTTTGGCAAATGTTACTTATGATGTAAGTAACTACTTTTCAAAGCAAGTCCACAAATTAAACCTCAAGTCAAAATTGTGGCAATGTCAATGTTCTTAAAATGTGTTTTAGAATCAAAATGACATATTACATGCCTTGGTTTGGACATGTAGATCAAAAATCCCAATTTCCATCTTTGGTTCATTTGAAATTCATCCTTATTTTAAGCCATTTTTTGTGATTTTGAGCTACAAGCAATTCCAACCTCTCATGACCTCTTGGTTAGCCTTAAAACATCATTTTGAACAAGTTTGATGTTGAACATTTTCCCATTTGAAGCTTGCAAATAGGAGTTATGGCCTTATGATTGAAATGACCTATAATCTCCAAATGACCAAAATACCCTTGACTTGTCAAAGCCATAAATTGAGTTCTACAAATCCTATCAAGGACTTCTAGTACTCTCTAGAAATCTAAGAGGATAAGGAACAACATTCATGTTGACCAAGAGTTCATAGGAATCATCCTTCTAGGGAAAAGGTGTCATGCAAGTTGGGCATCTTCCAAGCTCTAAATTCACATACCTCAGATGACCTGTAACTTGTCAAAGTCATAACTTGAGTTCTATAAATCCTATCAAGGACTTCTAGTACTCAAATTAAAGCTAAGATCATGCTATACAACATTCATGTTGGGGGTAAGAAGAGATGACAATCAAATCTTGAGCTAAACTGCCTTGAAGATAAGGGTCAAACTAGGCGATTTTACACTGTCAAGCCTTAGAAACCCTAGCTTGAAATTTCTCAAACTCCTCAATCATGATGATTTGACCATGGAATCATCCTTATAGCATCTCAATGCATCAATCCATGATCACATGGTTCTTGGATTAAGTCTCAACCTTCTCCAAATCATCAGTTGAGTTAGAGTTGACCCAATCAAACCCTAATTGCACCACTTATGGCTGAGCCTTCTTAATCTTGCACAATGACCTGTCTAGGCCTCAAAGTGATATTCAACACTTCTCATGAGCTCTCTCAAGACCTCAAGTCTAACTTCATGGCTTCAGAATCATCTGATGACTTCCCACAACTCTCAAGTTAGGGGACACACACTCCTGGTTTCAACCACTCTCTATGAGGATCTTTTAACTTTTTTGACAAGGATATCAACCCTTGAAGACTTGAATAACCTTCTTAGCTAGATTTAAATTCTTGTATAGCTCTTAATTGGTAATCATACCTCTTGATCTCCTGCATATATGTCAATGAAATGCAAATGATAATGCTAAACAATGCAAAATGCAACACAAGCTAGGTAAAGAAAAGTTGGGCAAATTTTGGGGTGCAACAGCTGCTGTGGTGAAAATTGCTGGTTAGGGGTTAGGAAAAGACCCCGAGTGTGGTTGAGGGTTGTAGGGGTTTGAAAGGTTAGGGGAGATATGAGAGTGAGTAACCGTAGGACTGAGGTGGGGGTTAGGTATAGGGTTCGAGCGAGATAAATCGAAGGTACCTGATGAGGATGCCGACGCTGTTTGTGTAGTGACGGTCTGGTTTGTTTCTCGTTGGAGCACCAGCTTATTAAGCAAGCCCATGATATTGTCATACTTGGAACCTAAGAGTTGCTTCTCATTGTTCATACGGATGTGGAGGAGCTCGAAATCTGCAAAAGTTTTGTCAAACTGTTCATCCATCTGCTGTTGGGTGAGGTTCATAGTATTATCAAGGTGTAGATGGGCTGTTTGGACAGGCTCTTCAATGATATCTTTAGGGTTTTGGGGTTTAGGTTGAGGTGCCATGAATTCAAAGAAATGAAAGCACCAATGATAGAAGTGAGATATTCCAACAATAATTTCAAAAGATTAATCTAGGGTTTACCATAAGAGTTGCACAAAATCAAAGAGAGAATAAAAGTGAATAATTCTAAAAAACAAATGTTTTTTCTCCCTTCCCTAAAAAGGGTAATAGAGTTTAAATACATCAACTCAAATGGGTTTAAACAGAAAAGGGCCCAAACTGAAAATATGCATAAATACATTAAAATAAAATAACTATTTCATATCATAATCTCTCATCCAATGTGACTGGACTTTGGCTCGTATGGGCCTACTATCATTCACTTTAAAATATATAAAAAAATAAGAAATTCACTTGAAACATGTAAAAATGTGCTACAGTAACTATATTTTTAGTAGAAGATTTGTCTATGTTTCCACAAACAAAGTATAACGTGTGATTAACATATTTCCTATTTCAAAATAAATCTTGCATAACTTAGTTGATTTTTTCTTAATAATTACATGTAATTTTAAATGAACATGATTCAAAAGACTCGTTTCCTTTATGTCTATAAATTTCTAGGACTTAATTAGTCTTATTTTAGAGGGTCTATAAGTTTATATTATTGGTCTACTCTTTTAGTGGATATATAGGGTCAGTTTGTTTTGGTTTTCTTTTTAAAATGAATTTTTATAGTATAATATATTTTAGGATAAAAAAATTTTATAAAGAATTTTTTAATAAAAATTTTAAATGAAAATTTGGTTAGAATAGTTATTCTTAAAATGTTAATTTAGATATTTCATTATTTTATATAAACTTTTTTTGGATATCAAAATTATAAAAAATCACTTAATTTTAAAACTATTTCAAATATCTTTTCATAAAAATCATTTTTGAGATACAACTTTTTGAAAAAATTGTCATTTTGACTATGTTTTGATTTTCAATGATGTATGTTTATATTATAGTATGTCAAAATTAGTCTTTTAATTTATAAACAACAAATTTAAAAAAACTTATAATATTTTAAAAAACATTTTTGTAGAATTCATTTTCAAAAATACAAAAGAAAAAATCTATTTTCTTGAAGATAAAACAAATTGGTCCATAAATTCTTTAATTTTAATATTTAAATTGTGGCTTGGTGAGTGAGTGTGGTCGAGACTTTTTTGAATGAGTGTGATTGAGAATTTTGTGAAACTTATGTTGAAATTCTAGGTACCCAACAATGGATGTTATCACGGATGTTATGACATCCACTATAACACAGACTACAAAACTTAATGGCAAACTGTAAATGAAAACAGTAAATAACACAAGTAATTGATTACGCAATTCAGTGCAAACCACACCTACATCTGGGGGCTACCAAGGCAGGGAGGAAATTCACTATTAGTAGAATTAATTCAGAGTGAAACAACCAGTTTGCACTTTTCACTGAAGACCTACCCAACGACACTTCAGCCTAACACTAGACCTGAGTTACCAACTCACTCCCCCTCAATTACAGCAGTGATATCAACAAATTAAAGTTACAGATAAAATTGAAGACACATTTCAAACATACCTTGATCTTGCTTCACAGCTTTGATCAAATGACACAACACTCTTGCTTAAAAGCTTAGAGTGACACACTTAACAGACAACTTAAGAACTTTAGACCAATGCAATCATATAGCAGATCATTGCTTAGTTTACAAGTATTCCTAAGACACACAAATACAGGTGAAGAACAAAATTCTTCACTCATAAATACACGTTCTCTAAAACCCTGTCAAGAACCCCCTTCAAATAGGATTGCTACTTCTGTATATATAGGCAACATACAGTCCTTGGGCCTTAGTGAAGAAATTAGGTTTACCCACGATAAACCTCTCTTCATGAAACTGCACATGTCCAATTTGGTCAGGGGCATTCCATGTTATCCTCAGCAATGTCTGATATGTCTGTCGCTACTGCGAAAATCGGCGCCGGCTGAACAGAAGAGTCGCCACCGTGCGTTATTTATCCCACGGGAGGGAAAGGAAACGCTCAGAGTAAACCTTGCACAACACGGGAAAGGTATGGTCGTCGCAACCAAAACCTGGATTCGGGAGTCGGTTACGCAAGGGGAAGGTATTAGCACCCCTCACGTCCGTCGTACTCGACGGGATCCACGCTTGTTTTCAGGTATGGATTGTTATTCTATCTACTCTAAAGGTCAGGGGTTAAAAAGAAAATAAAATGAAAAATAAAAATGACTCGGCAAAGTATCGCAGTTTATGCCTACGTATTCTCGCCTGGAACGAGAAATCAGAGTCAACGTAGTTCGCCTACCTACGGGAAACGAGGGGAAGGTTGCTCGCTAGGATATCGTATCCTATGCCTACGTACTTTCATACAGCATGAAAGATCAGAGCAAACGTAGTTCGGGCCACGTACGACACAAGCTTGTCTTGGTTGATTTTATTCCTTCTGAAAAAGGTTTTCTTGATTAACAGTCCCGGCGAACAAAAATGACGCTTTGATGAGTTCACCTTCTTTTACGAAAGAAGTGTCTTTTATTGTGTTTGAAATCTTTACGTGTTTTTCTGTTTGTTTTGAGGAAGAAGAGACGACACTCTAACCTACGGTTGCGAAGGGAAACAAACTAACCTAATGTTATCATGCATGGGTTAAGACCTAGTGTCTATCATGCTCCTCTCTTGCGCAGAGAGAAACAGAGATCCTAAGGGAATAGACGGAAACAGAAACAATACCAGATATATACAGTAAAGCAGTAAAATGCATGAATGCAACAGTACAAGCGAGGCAAGGGAGTCCCACTCAACCTCGAACCTAGAAAACAATAGGCAAAAGTGAACAGACTTCACTTTCAACCCAGCAGGGTAGACAGCAAACAATATAGTCCAGAAAACCAATCAATACATCAGAAATGAAATACAGCAATAAAACAAACAGCTTCAGCAGCTCTGAATCAACATCTGGCTTCAAGTAATCTCCAATCAGCTACAGGCTTCAACAAGCATCAATCTCCATCTTCATGACCTTCGGGCAAGGGCTTTGATCATCTGTCTTCTATCTGCAATGGCTTTTCTTCAAGTTCAAACCTCCAGGATGAGGAATCAGTCACAAGAGTGAATTGGGTGTTAAGCAATCAGTTGACTACCAAGGGTGGTGAACAGACTGCTTCTAACACAAGAGACATTTTCTCTCAAGAGTTCTATCTCATAGACCCTATCACCAAGCCTTCCAAAGGAAGGTGGTGAGTGTCTTAGAGAGACTCTGAATCACAGAGAAGAATGGATGCAGACAAGGCAATCCATGTTTGAGAAACAAGCTTTCTAACCTAGAGCTCTGCCTAGCTCCTAAACCCTAGTCTCCTCAGCAGCTGCTAGCAAGAACCTCCTCTCCAACTCTGGCAGTTGATCCTCAATCTCAGAATATCCAATGGTCTTCATCTCCTCAAGTCTTCAACTCTCCCAAGTCCCCAGACAAACCCAATACCCAAACAAGCAAGCAACAATCCCCAGAGGGCACACCACACCAGACAATCAGATATACACAGAGTATTAATAGCAGTAGGGGAATCCTGACTTTTTCTAAGGGGATCTAATAACTACCCATAGCCCCTATAGTCCCATAACTAATCTAGTTAAATCCTAAGTCCTAAGGGAAATGAATTGATTCTCCTAAGTCATCACCTAAAAACCCTAATTTGTTCATGTTGTTCACACCTAAACTAAACACCTAAAATTAATTTCTAAAAATGGGAACTAAATTGAATCTACAATTTTAATGTCTAAACTAAACAACCTAAAAAGAATGGACAAAAAATATTAAAGCATCTAATAGAACAAAAATTAACAAAATCATGCATGAAATGAAACTATTTAAAATGCTATTTATTTAGAAAATATGGGGAAAATATCAAATAAAAATAAAAATGCAATTTTATTTAATGACAATTTTCTACACATCCTAATGAAAATGATGTAAAAAGAATGGATTAAAAATGATTTTTTATCTATTTATTATGAATTTTTAAAGTTGGTAAAAATTAAAGTGGAATTAAAAACAATTAAATCAAATAAAATGATAGGGGGGGGGTACTAATAGAAAACACGCTTAGTTAAAATCAGGATGGGCCAAGCAGACAGGGGGTGCGCATAGCAAATTGGTTAAGGCCCAGAACCAGTCAGCAATAATGAAAAATAAAAAAACACGCAGGGGGTGAAAATAGCAGGAGTTATCACATGCAAATTGATTGGGCTTGGAATTGGGGGGTGGGGATATCACTCAACACTCAGGCCCGCCCGTTTCAATTAATGAAACGGTGCGTTTAGGGCACCACTCCTCCCTCCAAATTCTGAATCAAATAAGAGCCACACGATTGGCTTCTGAGTCAAAGGTCTTGCATGAAATGGACCGTCCAGATTTCGTCTTCTTCATTAGATCATGAGAATTA
Organism: Lathyrus sativus; assembly: GCA_963859935.3. Lineage (NCBI taxonomy): Eukaryota > Viridiplantae > Streptophyta > Magnoliopsida > Fabales > Fabaceae > Lathyrus > Lathyrus sativus. The sequence continues at coordinate 272,278,765 of OZ012739.1, forward strand.
GGGTTTCTGCCATGAATGTTCATGCACGAACCAACTTCCACCAATCTGTTCTCCTTCCACAATCCATGAAACACCACGATCCCAACATGAAAAACACTCAGAATCTCTCCCTCTACACGTCTATGGTCTTTGTTTGCATTAAAACTCAACCAATCAATAAACCCGATCGAGACAAGTTCTGGTCACCATGGAAATACTCTGCAACTTACCAACACAATTCTCCATCAAACCTAGACTAATCTCTTCCATGACTAATGGTGATCATTCTGCGCTAACAACCTAAGATTATAATGGCCTAACCTAAGAGTTCTAGGTCCTAACAGTTTGGTACACCTGCTAACAATCATCACTAAACTACTCCAAACTCATCCTAATTGCTCTACTAACATCCTACATCATATCTAAACTAACAAATCTATGCTAAACTAACTGAATCAAGCTGTGGCAGAGAAAATGCACCTGGTGTGAAAGCTTGTGGATGATGATGAAATTCGTGGATCTGAGGCTTTTGAGGCTTGGATCCTGATCTACAATTGCTCTACTTGATTCTGTATGCAACACTTTGAGGAGTCTTGCACTGGATCTTGAGTTCCAACTGAATTTGCAATTTTGATGTTGATGATTATAGTGCTCGAAAATGGATTGATCACACCTTGTTCTTGGTTGAATTCTGATCTATGATGATGAATCAGTATGATGAGATTGATTTTGATGGTGATTGGTGAAGAATTTGAGAAATTGAAGTGAAAATGCAATGAGAAAGAATGAGAGAATTTGGGAAATTCTTGGTGAAAAATGAATCCAACCCTTGCTCAATTCTGATTTCATGAATATATAGTGTTCAATGGTAACTTCTAGATCCCTCTTACAACTTCCCTTGCCTTCCAACTTTGATTCATTTTGGCTATGTTTCTTAAAATGCAAGTAACCAAGGATAACTTTGAAATCTTCCACTAAACTCAAAAAAGTGCTTGAACCATTGTCTTTAGAATGTCTTTTCCATTCAAAATCATATATTGGAAGTCCCCATTTGGACTTATAAATCTCTCAAACCATTTTTCATTTTGACTTTATTCAAATTATAAGCCATTTTAGTTCAAATTTGGACCAATCATGCAACTTCATGTTATGAGCTTTTCCAACAATTTGTGACCTTCTTTCTAGACTTAAAATCACATTTGGAGCAAGTTTGATGTTGTAAGTTTTTCCATTTGAGGCCTCCTTGTATGAGTTTTGGACATAAGTTAAAATGACCTGTAATTCACAAATGCCCAAAATACCCTTTGCTTGCCAAGACCATAAGTTGAGTTCCACACATCATATGAGGGCATGCTATACCATTCTAGAAAGCTAAGACAATGAGGAACAATTCTTATGTTGACCAGAAATTCATTTGAAATCTCCTTGAGGGGTAAAACTAGCTTGGAAGTCAAGTCAATTTCACAGACAAAATTTCAGATACCTCAGATGACCTGTAACTTGCAAGGACCATAACTTGAGCTCTATAAATCTCCTTGATGTCTTCCACCACTCAAATTAAAGGTCTTGAGATCCTCTACAAGTTTCATGTTGGCCAAGAAGCCATTTGAAGCTAGCATTTTGACTTATCTTGCTTGGAAATTTGACCTAAACTAGGGGATTTTACACAGAAACCCTAATTTAGAAACTCCTCTTCTCCTTGATTTCTCTTGAATTCTCCTTGGCATATCTCCATATCCTTCTTTATATGTCCAATGATGAACCCCACATCTCTCCACTAGACTTGAATGCCCCTTAAATCAGTCAATTGACCTAGGGTTGACCTAGGGTTGACCCAGATGAAACCCTAGTTGACTGCCTTCAGCTATAGCTCTTGTGCTCTCATCAATGACTTGTCTCCTTCTTTAAATGACTTTCTAAGTCTCTCATAATGTCTAGATACTCTCCATGCCTTCAACTTACAGCTCACAACCCTCTTGTTGACCCTCAGATACCCTCAGCTAGGAGATGGACTCAAGGCTTGATCTGCTGAACTCTTTGCTTTCAAATTCTTTCCTGATGACTTGAATGAGATTGAATTGGGATAATAACCTCTTGATAGGCTTCTAGAGATGAGAATAATGATTGGTCCCCTGTTGAATGACTTGCTATGCTTATGCTATGCAGATGGTTAGTCTATGTACATGACTCTATATGCAAATGCTAATGACATTGAAACATAAACCAAGTGAATAAGGTTGGGCAAATTTTAGGGTGCAACAGCTGCCCCTATTCAAGCGACTTGGACCCGATTGGGTGAAGAGCCCGGAGCCTTCAGCCATTCGTGGTGCGAGACGGTTGAATACTAGTGAAACCAGAAATTTGCCAACCGCAAAACTAAATTGCGCTCCTGCTTGAGGAATGACATTCATCAGCTGAATCTGACTGTTACGGTAACCCAATGATCTCGTGCGAGCGTGCTGGGGATTGTCTTCATCGTTCTGAAGAGAATTCTGTCATAACAGATTGCTTGCTTGTCCACGTTAGGACTCTGTCCGTCATCAATACGAAGAAATCTCAACTAAAACCTGTCCACGTTAGGACTCCACTTGCTGTTAACCCAGAAAAATCTCGGCAACTCCGCTGGGGATAATTCGTCTGCATTTCCATGAACCGAATCGTCCACGTTAGGAATAAAACTCTTCCACGTTAGGAGTAACACCTGTCCACGTTAGGAATAACATCGTCCACGTTAGGAGTCATCTCTTCTGTATCTGTCCACGTCAGGACTAACCCTTTCATCTTTCCACGTCAGGAAGCAATCTTCTTTCCGCGTAAGGAGAACTATATCAATCTGTCCATGTAAGGACTCCAATACCACTTGACACGTCCGCGTCAGGACTCCAATCTTTCCACGTAAGGAATCCAACTTTGGTTCTGAACCTGTCCACGTCAGGACTCAACTTTCCACGTAAGGAGTACATCATTCTTCCACGTCAGGAATCTTGAATCTGTCCACGTAAGGACCCCAATTTTTCCACGTAAGGAGTAAATCTTCTTCTTCCACGTTAGGAATAACTTCTTTGATCTGTCCGCGTCAGGAATACAAGCCTCTTTCCACGCAAGGAAACATAACTTTTCCACCTAAGGCAACCAATTCCTTCCGGTTTGTCCGCGTCAGGACTACATTTTTCCACGTAAGGAATGCCATCTTAATCTATCCACGTGAGGACTCCACTCTTTCCACGTTAGGAATCACCTATTAATCTGTCCACGTAAGGACTCCAATCTTTCCACGTCAGGATTGCTGTCATTTCCACGTAAGGAAAATATCCTTTTCCACGTAAGGAATCCAACTTGATATGTCTGCGTAAGGACTACATCGTCCACGTTAGGACCCATTTCTCCACGTTAGGAATAATAATTTCTTTGATTTGTCCATGTCAGGACTAAACTCTTCCACGTAAGGAATCTATCTCATTCTTGATTTGTCCATGCTAGAACACTGATCTCGTCTCGATTTGTCCACGTTAGGACTCAGGCGTCTTCGACCTGCTGAGGAAATAGGACTTGTCCACGTAAGGACTCACACCCTTGTCTGATCTGGCGACGTCAGGGTACCACCACAAAGAGTAATCACTTTTGTCAACGTCATGACCTCCCATTCCACTAATTTCGAGAACGTGAATCTGCCCACGTTGGGACTAACACACCTCACCAATCCGGGGAAATAAACCTGTCCACGTTAGGACGCCCACTTCTGAAGAAATCCCGTCAATATAGGAATAAATTATCCACGCCAGGACTTAGTTCTCCAATGATCCTCACCCACAAACTTCTTAGCACTGACGTGACAGCGACTTTGAGACGGACTCTACTGGGGATGTCTGGAAACCAAACTATCGGACGCCTGCTCTGACAACCAGCGGTGGCTTCTGAAACCCTGATTCCTGGAACCCCTGATGACAACTAATTCTGCCTGGGAATAAAGAGAACTTATCCTGGTAACTCTGTGGGGAATACTGCCGAAACTGACATTATCATTGGATGTCTCATGCCGAGATCTTGAACGTTTGGTAATTCATTTGAGCAAGAGTTCTCTCCACCTGAACTGCTAAAATACAGGAACTGCTTCAGCAAAATAAATGCTGGAAGGATAATGCCGACTCCGCCGGGAATAGCCAGATGCTATAGAATTATTCCAGCAAAATAAATGCTGGAAGGGTGGAGTCAACCCTGCTGGGATATTAGGAACTTAAACCACACACCCTATTGAGGTAAACCCCTGCTGGGGAATATAACTCTACTGGGGAATAGCAGATGTGCATAGTACGATCGGATTTCTGCTGGAGAGTGAACTGATATTACACAGTATCTTTGACAAAATAAACGACAGGAACCACCATCAACTCTGCTTGGGAGAGTCATAATCTTCGAATTCCACTGGAAGGAAAGAACACTTGCTGAAAAGAGAACTCCGCTGGGGATGGGATGATTCTCTTGGGGTGAACTCCACTGACTCCGCTGGGGGAGAGTGCATGACCCTGCGGGGAAAGATGAACCGGTCTGAATACAGCCTCACGATCTTAGAATCGCCAAACTCTGTTGAGGGTGAATAACTTTTCTGCTCCCTTTGGGTAAGCTACGGCTAGCTGGGGAATTCTATCCTTCTTCAGGAAGAACATGCGTGACCTGCGTGGGGGACTAAGTCTTTCGTTATCGCAATCTTTTGATCATCTTCTTCGTATGGTTATGAAACCTGCAACAACACAAACAAGACACGACAAGCCTATGCAATCAAATCAATTCAGGTTAGTGACGTTACACTCAGTTAATTCAAAGCTTTAACAATTGTTGGCAAGGGCCAGCGATGTTATACTCATGCTAGCTTCAATAAACTTAGGCGTTAATCATACACAAAACATTAAAGAACAGCATCAAGTACTGAATAACGTATTTTATTGATCGGGCCCCTGAATGGGCGGAGTTTTTGTACACGGGATGTAACTCCTGAAAAGAGGAAGCTACGCAAAGCAAATACATAAGTATGCACAAGAAGCATGAATATTTTGACAAATTAAATTTTGTACACATGTCGGCAACGGGATGCAGATGAACACCACGAACTGATCCTCCTATGACTCATCCGACTCTAATGCTTTCCCGGTATCCCCACTTCTGAAGAGAATGTATCCGATAACTGACTCCTCAAATGTATTCTCCCGCATTGATGCTCATTGAATTCGGACCGCAGTCATTTGCTTTTCAAATCCCTAACTTTTGCGTGAACCGCCCTTTACGGGTTTTCAGTTCACCGGGATACCCCTTTTTGCCGAAGCCGCCCAGTGTAGGTTTTCAACTTCGCGGGTGTACATTTTTTCAATTTTATCCCTAACTTTTGCCCGAACCTTTCATTCTGTTTTTGGTTCGCCAGGATGCCCCATTTTTGCCTGGACTCTCTTTTTCTGTCCAGCGGGTCTATTTTTAAGCAAAGTATTTTTTAACTGCGTCCGAATTCACAGGTGACGCAAAGCCTTCTCCGTCCATGGTGGACAACAACAACGCTCCTCCTGAAAAGACTTTACTGACAACGTATGGCCCTTCGTAATTGGGGGTCCACTTGCCCCTGTGATCTGCTTGCGGCGGGAGAATCCTTTTTAGCACAAGGTCGCCCGTCTGAAAGCTTCGCGGAAGTATCTTCTTGTCGTACGCTTTCTTCATTCGGCTCTGGTACAAACGACCGTATGCTAGAGAAGCTAGCCTCTTCTCGTCCATTAAGCTCAGTTGATTCAATCTATTCGTTACCCATTCTGCCTCGTCCAGCTGCACGTCTCGCAACACCCTCAGAGAAGGGATCTCAACTTCCAATGGTAGTACCGCTTCCATTCCGTATACCAACGAGAACGGAGTTGCCCCGGTTGATGTGCGTACCGTTGTACGATAACCGTGCAAAGCGAAAGGTAGCATTTCATGCCAATCTTTATAAGTCACCACCATTTTCTGGACGATTTTCTTGATATTCTTATTGGCCGCTTCGACAGCGCCATTCATCTTGGGTCGGTAAGGGGAGGAGTTGTGATGTTCGATCTTGAAATTCTGACAGAGCTCCTTCATCATTTTGTTGTTCAGATTTGAACCATTATCCGTGATTATCCGCTCGGGAATCCCATATCGGCAAATGATATCTCTCTTGATGAATCTGGCCACCACTTGCTTCGTTACATTCGCGTAAGACGCCGCTTCCACCCACTTGGTGAAATAATCGATTGCTACTAGAATGAACCGATGCCCGTTAGAAGCCGTCGGCTCGATCTTTCCAATCATATCGATTCCCCACATCGAGAATGGCCATGGAGATGACATCACATTTAGAGGACTCGGAGGCACGTGTATCTTGTCAGCATAGATTTGGCACTTGTGGCACTTCCTCGCGAACTTGAAACAATCAGTTTCCATCGTCAGCCAAAAATAACCTGCCCTCAGCAGCTTTCTCGTCATAGCATGTCCACCAGCATGCGTACCAAAGGTACCTTCGTGAATTTCCTCCATGAGAAGCTTTGCCTCTTTCTCGTCTACACAACGCAACAACACCAAATCGTGGTTCCTTCTGTATAAGACGCCATCCGGGTTCAAATAGAAATTACCCGCTAATATCCTGAGAGTCTTCTGATCTTGACTGGATGCCCCAGCCGGATACTCTTTATTCTTCAGGAAATTAAGGATATCAAAATACCACGGTTTGTCATCAGATGCTTCATCAATAGCAAATACATAAGCTGGCCTGTCCAACCGAGAGATAGTGATTTGGGGAGCTTCGTTCCAGAAGTTGACCTTGTACATGGAAGACAAAGTGGCAAGGGCGTCAGCCATTTGGTTTTCTGCCCGCGGTACGTGATGCAATTCAACCTTGTCGAAGAAAGGCAACAATCTCCTTGCATAATTCATGTAATGTATCAAATTGGGCTGACGTGTCTCCCATTCCCCTTTTATCTGATTCACCACCAGAGCTGAGTCTCCGTATACGTCTAGATGTTTGATTCGCAAATCAATGGCTTCTTCGAGCCCCATTATACAAGCTTCCTATTCGGCCTCATTGTTGGTAACGGCAAAGGTCAACCGGGCAGTAAACGGGATGTGCGACCCGTGCGGCGTAGTGATAATTGCCCCTATTCCGCTACCGTAAGCATTCACAGCTCCATCAAATATCATTTTCCACTGGGACCCCAACTCTGGTCCTTCGTCTGGCAACGGTTCTTCACAATCTTTCATCTTGAGGTACATGATATCCTCGTCAGGAAAATCAAACCTCATCGATTGGTAATCTTCAATAGGCTGCTCCGCCAGATACTCAGACAGCACACTCCCCTTTATAGCCTTTTGCGAGACGTATTGAATATCATATTCAGTCAAGACCATCTGCCAACGGGCAATTCTACCTGACAACGCCAGCTTTTCGAATACATATTTGATAGGATCCATCTTCGAGATGAGCATGGTTGTATGATTCAGCATGTACTGCCTCAAACGCTTGGCGGCCCAGGCCAGCGCGCAACAAGTTTTCTCCAGCATTGAGTATCGAGATTCACAGTCTGTAAATTTCTTACTCAGGTAATAGATCGCATGCTCTTTTCTCCCCGTCTCGTCGTGTTGACCGAGAACACAACCCATGCTTCCCTCAAGAACCGTCAAATACATTATCAAGGGTCTACCTGCCACTGGGGGTATCAAAATAGGAGGCTCCTGCAGATACTTCTTTATTTTATCGAACGCCTTTTGACAATTTTCGTTCCACGTCACAGCTTGATCTTTCTTCAACAGCTTGAATAATGGTTCACACGTGGCCGTTAGGTGAGATATGAACCGGGCAATGTAGTTCAACCTCCCTAAAAACCCGCGCACCTCTTTCTCTGTTTTAGGCGTCGGCATTTCTTGAATCGCTTTTATTTTAGTAGGATCGACCTCTATTCCTCTTTCGCTTACGATAAACCCCAGCAGTTTACCCGATCTCACCCCGAAGGTGCATTTATTAGGGTTCAGCCTCAGCCTGAACTTCGTAAGTCTTTTAAACAACTTCAGCAGATTCACCAGATGCTCTTCCTCTGTCTGGGATTTGGCAATCATATCGTCAACATAAACTTCGATCTCTTTATGCATCATGTCATGAAAAAGAGTCGTCATCGCACGCTGATATGTTGCCCCAGCATTTTTCAAACCAAAGGGCATCACTTTGTAGCAAAATGTTCCCCAAGGCGTTATGAAAGTAGTCTTCTCCATATCCTCTGGCGCCATTTTAATTTGATTATAGCCCGAAAAGCCATCCATGAAGGAGAACACAGAGTATTGAGCAGTATTATCAACTAACAGGTCAATGTGAGGAAGTGGAAAATCGTCTTTTGGGCTTGCTTTATTCAAATCTCTATAATCCACGCACATTCGAACCTTGCCATCTTTCTTTGGCACTGGTACGATGTTGGCAACCCATGAAGGATACTTCGTCACAGCCAGGAAACCAGCGTCCCACTGTTTCTGCACCTCCTCTTTGATCTTCATTGCCATATCTGGTCGAGTTCTGCGAAGCTTTTGTTTGACCGGCGGGCAATCTTCTTTCAGTGGCAGGCGATGCACAACCATATCAGTATCGAGCCCCGGCATATCTTCATATGACCAAGCGAATACATCATTATACTCTCGGAGCATTTCAACCAGTCTTCGCTTGATATCACTCTGCAGTGCGGCCCCGATACGAATATTCTTCTCAACCCCTTCCGACCCCAAATTGATAATTTCGATGACCTCGTCGTGAGGCAGAATGGCTCTTTCCTCTTGCTTCACTAACCAAGACAGTTCTTCAGGAACGTCGCTATCTTCGACAACCTCTTCTTCAGCCTGAAACACTGGGTGCTCAAAGTCGGGACGAGTCATAGGTGGTTCAAGGATGTCATCTGAAAATGTTATCCTGCAAAAGGAATGGTTAAGTGCTTCAAAATGCGTATAAAGCGAATAACCATGTTGCCATTTTATTGAAAAATACAAAACAAGAAAGACAGGGATTACAGTATTTGCACATGAAAAAAACGCCATTTATTTAATGATTAACACGCAATGTTTATAACAACGCAACCCTAAGCAAATCCTGATGCCCCGGGCAAGACATCAGATTATTCAACAATTAATAAAGCAAAGCATTACTGTTTAAAAGTCACAGGAACAAGCTCCTGAATAGACCAGTTGCACAGTCCTTGTCCTGGCGTGCTTGGCTGAATCCAGGCATCCATATCACAGTCGCTGTCTCCTTCATCAGACTCTGAAGCAGCATTGACAGTTTCATGACATACTCCACTGGCAGAGATGGTGATTGACTTTCTGAAACGGGGGGCCCCCACGGAAGGAGTTGATGACGACGGTTGGTACCCCAGCCCGAACCGGTCCATCTTCACAGGAATGTCCAGCACTTTGCCCCAGCCCTTTGCTTCTCCTGCCTCTACTAGAGCTTGAGCTTCCTTATACGATGAGACAGCTATCTCTGGCACTTTTCTCGGCCCGGGACCCTTGTCCTTGATGCGCAAACCTTCGAATGCCTGGCATGGTGTCTCGTGGATCTCCCCGTCGACTTCCACATATTTAAACGAAGATAGATGGCTGACCAGGATGTCTTCTTCTCTGCACACGGTGACTACACTGTCTCCGACCATATATTTCAACTTCTGATGCAGGGTAGACGTGACTGCCCCTGCCCCATGAATCCAGGGTCTTCCCAGCAAGCAGCTGTACGCAGGCTGTATATCCATGATATAAAACTCAGTTGCAAACACTTCCGGCCCCACTTGCAGAGGCAAAGTAATCGATCCGAAGACTGTTCTCCGCGTGCCGTCAAATGCTCTAACTACCAAATCACTGGGTGTACACAAAATCCCTCGAACATCCAGCTTCATCATCTCCTTCTTGGGTAACACATTCAAAGATGACCCGGTGTCAACCAATACGTGCGACATTACTGATCCTCTACACTCAACAGATACGTGTAATGCCATATTATGATCTCTCCCTTTCGGAGTCAAATCAAAATCAGTAAAGCCCAAGCTGTGGCCTGCATTCACATGCGCCAATACTCCTTCTAGCTGATTTACGGAGACGTCTTGGGGTACAAAAGAGGTGTCCAAGACTTTCAGCAAAGCATTCCTGTGAGCTTCCGAACATAAGAGCAATGACAAGATAGATATTTTGGACGGTGTCTGCTGCAGATGCTCCACAATCTTATAATCACTTTTCCGAATCAAGCGCATGAACTCTTCTACATCCTTCGATGCCGCTTCTTTTTCACTTGCTTGTACCGGAACATTTTCAGCCGCTTTCCCTTTTCCTTTCGCTAGTCTTTCAGCCTCCACTTCAGGAGATATAAAGATCCTGCCACTCCTCGTCATGCCTCCTGAACCAACAACATTATCCACAATCTCCACTGGCTGTTTGTTAACATCTATCTTTATCCCATCACAATACACCTCTAACCCATATGACCATGGGACTGCTTTCGTGTTCTCGTACGGGATCGGCCCGGCCTTAGTTATGGTGATCGGTGGTCGCTGAGCTGGTGCTGCAATAGTGATCGTCTTCCGAGGAATCGTTACCGTGGCCACATCACTCCGATTATCCACTACTGCCCCTGCAGGCTCATCAGTTGCCGCTCGATCAAACTGCAATATGCCCTCATCAATTAAAGCCTGAATGCCTTTCTTCAAATCCTCACACCCCCCAGCTAGGGTCCAACAGTCTAAGCAATACTCGTTACATCCTGGGTAGACACCTCCTTGTAACAGTCGGCTCTTTATCTCGCTCAGCGGCGTCTTTAAATCTTCAACATTCATAATCAGATTCAGACCTTCCTCAATCAGAACGGCGTTTGCCCCATGATTTGGCATGGGTTTCTGGACTATATTCGGACCTGCCGTTCCAAAATTGATAGTCTTGTTGTCTAAGAGATCCTGCACAACGTGCTTAAAAGCATGGCAACCTTCTATATCGTGACCCGGGGCCCCAGAATGAAACTCACAGTGCCTGCTTGCATCATAGCCGAACGGGGAAGCTCCCGTTATCGGTGCCAGAGTTCTTTTCTCTACCAGGTTTAATCCCAACAATGTCTGCAACAAATCAGCATAGGTTGAGGGAGGCTTCTCAAACACTCTTCTCGGTTTACTGCCCTGGAATCTTCGCTGAGCCTGCGGTGCCCCCTGCTGAGGCTGCTGCTGCTGTGGCATTGGTTGCTGCTGAACCGGTTGTTGTTGCTGGAGTGGTTGTGGTTGATATGGGATAGTAACACTCGACACCTGTTGCGGCTGACGATATTGACCTCGTCCCCTGCCTCGGCCTCGGCCTCGGCCTCCAAATACTGCGCTTGCCTCGCCCTGACGGCGCCCACCATAAGCTTTCCTATTACTGCCAGATGCAGTTGATTCCTCGACTTGGAACTTTCCTTGCTTAATGTTACGTTCAATCTTTTCCCCCATCAAAATCAGGTCTGAAAAACTGGCCAGAGACGTATGAAACAGCATATCATGAAACAATCCTGTGAATGTGCCGACAAACATGTCATTCATTTCCTTATCTTCTACAGGAGGACGGACCCTGGCAGCCATATCGCGCCACCTTTGCGCGTACTCTTTAAAACTCTCCCCCTTCTTCTGCGACAGCCCGGCCAACTGGACCCGATTGGGCGCCAGGTCGCTATTATACTTGTAATGGGCTACAAATGCCTCTGCCAATTGCTTCCATGTCTTGATATCAGTTGGCTCCAACCCCATGTACCACTCTAGGGAAGGGCCCGATAGACTATCCTGAAAGAAATGCATTAGCATTCTTTCATCAGTGGAGTATGCAGACATCTTTCTGTAATAAGCTCGTACATGCACTTTCGGACATGTGTCTCCTTTGTACTTGTCGAACGCAGGAGCTTTGAATTTAATTGACACCCTCAAGCCAGGTACCAAGCCCATTGTTGCCATGTCCAAACCCACAGCACTCTGGTTTAGGACTCCCTTCATCTGCTCTTCCAGCATTCTAATCTTTTGGGAATCATCCATCGGCCCTTCAAAACCTCCTCCGGAGAAGGCGTCTTCCTGCTGATCTTCTTGCCACATACCATTTCCAGCTCCGTACCCATCATATGCATTATTACGCCCAGCTCTGATCTGATTCATCCCCGGTCCTCGGCCTCTGTTGCCGTACCCTTGAACACCTCCAGCAGGACCAAAAGCCATAAATCCAGTACCATTTCCGTTTCCAAAGCCTCCGTAACCCTGATTGACCATACCATAACCATCTTGCCCAAAGCCTTGAGCATTAAAGCCATACTTGCCAGTGTTATCGAATCCCTGATCGTTGAATCCGAACCCAGTATTGACAAAGCCGTTGCCTCCTAGATTATCTCCCAAATTGACATCACCCAGCCCAGCATTATGGACAGCAGTCTCATTCCCCACTCCGACGTTACCATTCACAGCAGCGGTAGCGTTGTTGACATTAGCAGCAGGTATATTGACTACGGGCGGAGCCACTGGCGTGGGAGTGCCGTCTCCATGAACAGTATCAACCCGGACAGACTGATGATCTTCATTACCATGACCAGCGTTGCGAGCCAACAGAGGCTGGACCATGGCCTGCAAATTCTCCTGCCCTTTTGCTATGGCTTCCATGGTCTGCATGAAGAGGGCGAGCTTCTCGCGCACATCTTGCATCTCGTTCTGCATTTGGTCCATGATTTTCCGACAGTTGGAGCGTGTAGAATAGCGGTGCGGATGCTGATCTGCAATCCTGTTAAGTACCTGATACAAGCGGGAAGTAAGACACTATCCAAAGATTACCTATAATGCAATATGAATATGAATGCAATGCAATGTGTCTGTGCATTAGGGAAGTTCATTCCCCCAGTTCTAGTGCGAAGGTGCCGGTGCAGTGACAGTGTTGACAATAGGAATATCGGAGCTGAATCATAGAAAGCCTCATGTATTGCAGGGAGAATCAATAAGCCCAGGGTACAATATCACTGAGAGTACAATAAGAAGGCATGACCTCAAGCAACAATCCTGGTGATGGTCAGCACTATGCAAATAAAGCATACAAGTTACTATATAAAATGATCAAATCCTCCCAAAAGTCTGGTACTCCTCTATCAACTTCTTGGTCTCCGGGTGGCTTGGCCGATCAAGCAGCCCTTCAACAAGCTGGTTTCTCCTCTTAAGGACACGGCGTACGTCTTCAGCAGTTTCTTCCCAGGTTGCTTCTCCGAAGCAATCTTCTAACTTTCGCTTCTGAGACACTGCTTCATCTCTGGACTTGATTGCCTTGTTCAGTGCATGCTGGACACTATACCGAGTCATCACTTCCTCCTCACAATTCTTGATGCTAGACTTCAACTTCTCTTCGAGGTCGGAAATTTGCTGCTTCAGCTTATCTTCCCTCCTCTTATTGTTGGTGAGTGTAGCATTCCAAGTCTTATTGCAAGAGGATATCTCTCGGTGTGCTGCGTCGAGCGCCTTCTTTTTGGCTTCCAGCATGTCATGGGAGCTTCTGAACTCTTGCCCCAGACGTTCACGCTTTTTCTTTTCCTCAGTCAACTTAGCCCCTAACCTGTTTACTAGCTCGATCTGTTGTTGGAAAGCATATACAGCCTTGTTCTTCTCGCTGCGTGCCTGGGCTAACTCTTGCTCTAACCCTTCGTTAATCTTCATCAAGGCTTCTTTTTCTCTCACAACTTGCTCATAGACTTCCCTAGAAACAGTAGTCGGCTCTGCTACCGGAAGAGGAACAATGACGGGTGCAGCTGGAAATGGCATCCTCAACTGACTAGCCCTCTCCTGAATCCAAACTCTATAAGGTGCATAGGCCTGACAGTCATTCTTTCCTAACAACGGCTTCCCTCTGCGGTTAATACGCGTCCAGGCATGTTGCAGCTTGGCTAATAACTCCCCCTTCAAATCCCCTGTGAAGTACAGAGATTCCTGTACTTCTTCCTCCTGAGGTGGATTCTTCAGTGCATATCCGAACTGGCGAATGAATAGAGAAGGGTTGTAATTGATGCACCCTTTTCTTCCTATCAACGGCACATTAGGGTACCCAGAACAACTGAAGATGAGCTCAGATCCCAACAGGTCTCGATCAAACCACTCCATATCTTCCGACGATAGCCTCATCAGGCGCCCTGGCCAACCAACTGGAACTGTAGTCTCTGCAGCAGATCTTCTCTTAGGAAGGTGACTCTCAAACCACATACTCAACAAGGGCACACACAGATGAACATTCTTCCCTCTTCCCTTCTCATTCTTGTAATGCAGTGAGTGGTAGAGATCTCCGAGTAAGGTAGGTACAGGATTACCAGCGGCAAACAAGTAGAAAGCATCAAAGTCCACAAAGTCCGGTATATTGGGAAACAAGACTATGCCATAAATGCACAAGGCCAACACAGCATTGAAAGCAACCCAGCACCCGCTCTTGGCATACTCTTGGGCTTTACCAACTAAGAATTGGAGTGAGAAGCCTGGAACTCCACGGGAGACAGTAGTCACAAGTTCAGAAGCATCAATATGCAAGGCTTTTGCCAAATCCTCCGGCTTGGGCTTGGCGTCATAATGAATGAATGGAACCTGGTTCTGCACGGGCAGCTCAACATACTCAGCGTATTCCTCCAGGGTTGGTCCCATAATAAAGTCAGAGAACGTAAAGCACCTCAAAGCAGGGTCGTAGAATTGCATCAAAGCATACAACCCATCCAACTCTACCTCTGTAGGTTTGCACACCAATCTCAGTAGTCTACCATAGCTCATCCGGAAACTCCTACGAACACCCTCATCAGCAAGAGAGATCAACCCAAGTAAAGGAACAATATCAGGCGTAGGCAATTTGTAAGCAACCGTTCTCCTTAAGCTAGTCATGATCAAAACTCAGGAGTCTGGGCACTAGAACTAGGGAAATGCAAATGCACCTGCAGCACAGACACACATTAGTGAAATGTAAATGGTAATGGATATGCAGGCAATGCAATGCAAGTAACATGCAACAGGGACCAAAGCTGTAGCTGAATAGCCTGAACCCAATCAAGAAAGGTCTCAGATAGACCATCCGGAAGTCATCAAACCCTGGTCTCAGATAGACCTAAAATAAAACTCCAACACTGGTCTCTGACAGACCTCAAACCATAACTCCAACTGGTCTCTGATAGACCTCAAATCACATCTCTAATTGGTCTCTGACAGACCTCAGAACTCTCCAACTGGTCTCTGACAGACCTCAAAACACATCTCCAAATGGTCTCTGACAGACCTCCTAACTCTCCATAAATACCCAGGATCTCTGACCAAGAAATAACCGGTATCTGAAGGTCTGGTTACCTGCATAACCCCAAATCCCCTCACAGGTGGGTGGCCCTATAACTGGCAATGGTACGGCATCCTATGCGGTCGTCGGCGTCACAGACTTTCAGGGTTGATGATACGATTCCCAGAAGGAGTGGCATCATCAAATCCTGAAGAGGCCTCACTTAGCCAACTTCCAAATGATCGGTCCCCAGAGTCGACAATCCAACTAACCAGCAACCCACGCCAACCAAAGGAAGGGGCAGGAGGCCAACCAGAGGAACCTCGTCTGAGTGTAGATTTCATGGGACACCAAAGCAAGCAAAGCAAGCGGGCGCCCACTAATTTCTACTCTAATTCTAGGTGCACTCAAGCCCAGGTCCGGCTTATCTCTCAATATCAGAACACCCGTCACACCCCAGATACAACAACAATAAACAACATATATACTGCTGAAAATAAAGGTCAGAAATATAAATCCATACAAAATCCTCGACGGGAAAACAAGCGTTAGGATTGACTCTCTTAAGGGACGTTGGATCCCAAATGCATAAGAACTATCGCAGTCCTTAGCAGCCAGGGGACGTTGGATCCCCAGCAGAGTCGCCAGCTGTCGCTACTGCGAAAATCGGCGCCGGCTGAACAGAAGAGTCGCCACCGTGCGTTATTTATCCCACGGGAGGGAAAGGAAACGCTCAGAGTAAACCTCGCACAACACGGGAAAGGTATGGTCGTCGCAACCAAAACCTGGATTCGGGAGTCGGTTACGCAAGGGGAAGGTATTAGCACCCCTCACGTCCGTCGTACTCGACGGGATCCACGCTTGTTTTCAGGTATGGATTGTTATTCTATCTACTCTAAAGGTCAGGGGTTAAAAAGAAAATAAAATGAAAAATAAAAATGACTCGGCAAAGTATCGCACTTTATGCCTACGTATTCTCGCCTGGAACGAGAAATCAGAGTCAACGTAGTTCGCCTACCTACGGGAAACGAGGGGAAGGTTGCTCGCTAGGATATCGTATCCTATGCCTACGTACTTTCATACAGCATGAAAGATCAGAGCAAACGTAGTTCGGGCCACGTACGAAACAAGCTTGTCTTGGTTGATTTTATTCCTTCTGAAAAAGGTTTTCTTGATTAACAGTCCCGGCGAACAAAAATGACGCTTTGATGAGTTCACCTTCTTTTACGAAAGAAGTGTCTTTTATTGTGTTTGAAATCTTTACGTGTTTTTCTGTTTGTTTTGAGGAAGAAGAGACGACACTCTAACCTACGGTTGCGAAGGGAAACAAACTAACCTAATGTTATCATGCATGGGTTAAGACCTAGTGTCTATCATGCTCCTCTCTTGCGCAGAGAGAAACAGAGATCCTAAGGGAATAGACGAAAACAGAAACAATACCAGATATATACAGTAAAGCAGTAAAATGCATGAATGCAACAGTACAAGCGAGGCAAGGGAGTCCCACTCAACCTCGAACCTAGAAAACAATAGGCAAAAGTGAACAGACTTCACTTTCAACCCAGCAGGGTAGACAGCAAACAATACAGTCCAGAAAACCAATCAATACATCAGAAATGAAATACAGCAATAAAACAAACAGCTTCAGCAGCTCTGAATCAACATCTGGCTTCAAGTAATCTCCAATCAGCTACAGGCTTCAACAAGCATCAATCTCCATCTTCATGACCTTCGGGCAAGGGCTTTGATCATCTGTCTTCTATCTGCAATGACTTTTCTTCAAGTTCAAACCTCCAGGATGAGGAATCAGTCACAAGAGTGAATTGGGTGTTAAGCAATCAGTTGACTACCAAGGGTGGTGAACAGACTGCTTCTAACACAAGAGACATTTTCTCTCAAGAGTTCTATCTCATAGACCCTATCACCAAGCCTTCCAAAGGAAGGGGGTGAGTGTCTTAGAGAGACTCTGAATCACAGAGAAGAATGGATGCAGACAAGGCAATCCATGTTTGAGAAACAAGCTTTCTAACCTAGAGCTCTGCCTAGCTCCTAAACCCTAGTCTCCTCAGCAGCTGCTAGCAAGAACCTCCTCTCCAACTCTGGCAGTTGATCCTCAATCTCAGAATATCCAATGGTCTTCATCTCCTCAAGTCTTCAACTCTCCCAAGTCCCCAGACAAACCCAATACCCAAACAAGCAAGCAACAATCCCCAGAGGGCACACCACACCAGACAATCAGATATACACAGAGTATTAATAGCAGTAGGGGAATCCTGACTTTTTCTAAGGGGATCTAATAACTACCCATAGCCCCTATAGTCCCATAACTAATCTAGTTAAATCCTAAGTCCTAAGGGAAATGAATTGATTCTCCTAAGTCATCACCTAAAAACCCTAATTTGTTCATGTTGTTCACACCTAAACTAAACACCTAAAATTAATTTCTAAAAATGGGAACTAAATTGAATCTACAATTTTAATGTCTAAACTAAACAACCTAAAAAGAATGGACAAAAAATATTAAAGCATCTAATAGAACAAAAATTAACAAAATCATGCATGAAATGAAACTATTTAAAATGCTATTTATTTAGAAAATATGGGGAAAATATCAAATAAAAATAAAAATGCAATTTTATTTAATGACAATTTTCTACACATCCTAATGAAAATGATGTAAAAAGAATGGATTAAAAATGATTTTTTATCTATTTATTATGAATTTTTAAAGTTGGTAAAAATTAAAGTGGAATTAAAAACAATTAAATCAAATAAAATGATAGGGGGGGGGGGTACTAATAGAAAACACGCTTAGTTAAAATCAGGATGGGCCAAGCAGACAGGGGGTGCGCATAGCAAATTGGTTAAGGCCCAGAACCAGTCAGCAATAATGAAAAATAAAAAAACACGCAGGGGGTGAAAATAGCAGGAGTTATCACATGCAAATTGATTGGGCTTGGAATTGGGGGGTGGGGATATCACTCAACACTCAGGCCCGCCCGTTTCAATTAATGAAACGGTGCGTTTAGGGCACCACTCCTCCCTCCAAATTCTGAATCAAATAAGAGCCACACGATTGGCTTCTGAGTCAAAGGTCTTGCATGAAATGGACCGTCCAGATTTCGTCTTCTTCATTAGATCATGAGAATTAGGGTTTCTGCCATGAATGTTCATGCACGAACCAACTTCCACCAATCTGTTCTCCTTCCACAATCCATGAAACACCACGATCCCAACATGAAAAACACTCAGAATCTCTCCCTCTACACGTCTATGGTCTTTGTTTGCATTAAAACTCAACCAATCAATAAACCCGATCGAGACAAGTTCTGGTCACCATGGAAATACTCTGCAACTTACCAACACAATTCTCCATCAAACCTAGACTAATCTCTTCCATGACTAATGGTGATCATTCTGCGCTAACAACCTAAGATTATAATGGCCTAACCTAAGAGTTCTAGGTCCTAACAGTTTGGTACACCTGCTAACAATCATCACTAAACTACTCCAAACTCATCCTAATTGCTCTACTAACATCCTACATCATATCTAAACTAACAAATCTATGCTAAACTAACTGAATCAAGCTGTGGCAGAGAAAATGCACCTGGTGTGAAAGCTTGTGGATGATGATGAAATTCGTGGATCTGAGGCTTTTGAGGCTTGGATCCTGATCTACAATTGCTCTACTTGATTCTGTATGCAACACTTTGAGGAGTCTTGCACTGGATCTTGAGTTCCAACTGAATTTGCAATTTTGATGTTGATGATTATAGTGCTCGAAAATGGATTGATCACACCTTGTTCTTGGTTGAATTCTGATCTATGATGATGAATCAGTATGATGAGATTGATTTTGATGGTGATTGGTGAAGAATTTGAGAAATTGAAGTGAAAATGCAATGAGAAAGAATGAGAGAATTTGGGAAATTCTTGGTGAAAAATGAATCCAACCCTTGCTCAATTCTGATTTCATGAATATATAGTGTTCAATGGTAACTTCTAGATCCCTCTTACAACTTCCCTTGCCTTCCAACTTTGATTCATTTTGGCTATGTTTCTTAAAATGCAAGTAACCAAGGATAACTTTGAAATTTTCCACTAAACTCAAAAAAGTGCTTGAACCATTGTCTTTAGAATGTCTTTTCCATTCAAAATCATATATTGGAAGTCCCCATTTGGACTTATAAATCTCTCAAACCATTTTTCATTTTGACTTTATTCAAATTATAAGCCATTTTAGTTCAAATTTGGACCAATCATGCAACTTCATGTTATGAGCTTTTCCAAAAATTTGCGACCTTCTTTCTAGACTTAAAATCACATTTGGAGCAAGTTTGATGTTGTAAGTTTTTCCATTTGAGGCCTCCTTGTATGAGTTTTGGACATAAGTTAAAATGACCTATAATTCACAAATGCCCAAAATACCCTTTGCTTGCCAAGACCATAAGTTGAGTTGCACACATCATATGAGGGCATGCTATACCATTCTAGAAAGCTAAGACAATGAGGAACAATTCTTATGTTGACCAGAAATTCATTTGAAATCTCCTTGAGGGGTAAAACTAGCTTGGAAGTCAAGTCAATTTCACAGACAAAATTTCAGATACCTCAGATGACCTGTAACTTGCAAGGACCATAACTTGAGCTCTATAAATCTCCTTGATGTCTTCCACCACTCAAATTAAAGGTCTTGAGATCCTCTACAAGTTTCATGTTGGCCAAGAAGCCATTTGAAGCTAGCATTTTGACTTATCTTGCTTGGAAATTTGACCTAAACTAGGGGATTTTACACAGAAACCCTAATTTAGAAACTCCTCTTCTCCTTGATTTCTCTTGAATTCTCCTTGGCATATCTCCATATCCTTCTTTATATGTCCAATGATGAACCCCACATCTCTCCACTAGACTTGAATGCCCCTTAAATCAGTCAATTGACCTAGGGTTGACCTAGGGTTGACCCAGATGAAACCCTAGTTGACTTTCTAAGTCTCTCATAATGTCTCCTTCTTTAAATGACTTTCTAAGTCTCTCATAATGTCTAGATACTCTCCATGCCTTCAACTTACAGCTCACAACCCTCTTGTTGACCCTCAGATACCCTCAGCTAGGAGATGGACTCAAGGCTTGATCTGCTGAACTCTTTGCTTTCAAATTCTTTCCTGATGACTTGAATGAGATTGAATTGGGATAATAACCTCTTGATAGGCTTCTGGAGATGAGAATAATGATTGGTCCCCTGTTGAATGACTTGTTATGCTTATGCTATGCAGATGGTTAGTCTATGTACATGACTCTATATGCAAATGCTAATGACATTGAAACATAAACCAAGTGAATAAGGTTGGGCAAATTTTAGGGTGCAACAATGTCGTCTGAGATAACTAGGCTTCCTAAAATGTTTCATGAAGTATAGCCTAAGCTAATACCAGAAATTAAAACCAGCGTGCCATGATGTCATAACATTCAACATGACATCCAACATACTTGACTCTTAGCTATTCAAACTTACCCTGATGAATACTCATTATGTATGTCATAACATCAGTCATGACATTCATACATCCATCAATATTTTTCCATAAAATGCAGCCAATCAAAAACATCTATGAACTCCCCCTTGGGCAAATTTTTGGCTAAAACACTCTGTTACCATATCAGAGATCACAAGCAGCATAAATCATACCATATATGCAAGAAAGCTACTAGCTAGCAACATACACAACTACATTACCATATAAAGTCATCTTCACACCCTAGGAATTACCTGCTAGTCCATACTACAGGTATCACAATAATCTGTGGATCATCTTGTGATACTCCCTCTCAACTGATGCACAACACATTAGTGCAAACACAACCTGCAGTCACAAAAATTTATCCCGACTGCTATGGATTATGGATGTCAGGACATTCAGGATGACATCCTGAAAAACATAATCACCTGTTAGCCTAGACTACAGATGTCACAACTTTCTGTGGAACATCCTGTGTTACTCCCTCTAGAAAGATGCACATCCACACACATTCTGGAAACACCCTGCAGACACACAAACTACTAGCAGCTATACTACCACTAGGTTCCATCAAGTAACACACATCTTAGCAGCTTCAGCCAAAACTCACACAATTCTAACATGCATTCCTACACATGTTAGGAACTTACACAACAACACATCTTCATGTTATCACACCTGCAAGCATGTTCAGTTCAAACATGCACAGTAGCAAATATGTTCTCTTCAAACATGCATATTAGCAGCAACACCTACCAAGTCTTCCACCTGTGAAGGACACAAATCTCACAAATCTAGCCCTGCTGTTACTATCACTTCTCCCCCTTTTTAGCCACAAATTTATATCAAAACTAATTAAATAGTATATATCAAAATAAGGATGGAAGCACAAATGTTAGGGGTTATTACAACATAAATCTCATGAAGAGAAACACAAATATTTCATGTTGTCACATTAAACAAATATCTAAGCAAGGAAACAAAAAACTAGTCACACCAACAACAATTCATCATCAGCCCAAGCAATCCATCATCCTGAGCCACACAACAAGCCACCAACACAACCAAATTAATCATCCTCCTTAGAGGAGCTGGAGTCAATGTCATCACTATCTGTTGAGACATCCTCATCACTGTCATCAGAATCTTCCTCTGGCCTAGCTGCACTGTTGGAGCCATTTGCATTATCAGAGCTGTGAGGAGGATCAATACGAGCAAGAGGAATGGTTATACCACACACAGGTCGCTCTGTCTGGAGAATCTTATTGACAATTTCCCCAATGGATTTGTCCATGTATGTCGAGCCTTCCCTGTTGTTGATTCGCCTAAGTTCGTCAGCAGTGGGAGAAGGGTACTTGCCCTTGGTCTTTTCAGCAGTGGGAGGAGCATCTGCTGAGGATTTGGGAGGGGTGTTGGGTGAAGAGGCACCATGATGGAAAGACATTTTGATGCTGAGTGGAGACTAAGAATGAAGGTTTGAGAGAGATTTTGGAGAGTAGGGAAACTGAGTGAATTGGATGAGGAATTTGATAAGAAAATTGGTGTGGAATACCGAGCTTTACCGGTCAAGGGTGTGGAATTCATTAAATACGCAGGTTGGACCAAGTGTTTTCCAATAAAACATCATTTAACCTGAACACTCCCTCTGGCCAGTAATTGCTATAGGTCCTCATACATGCAAATTCCCAATTTTCCTCTTATATTCCCAAATTGAGCAGCATCTATAGCCTTTGTAAAAATGTCAGCTAGCTGTAATTCAGTGGACACATGTTCCAGGGTGATCACTTTGTCTTCCACAAGGTCTCTTATGAAGTGATGCCTGATATCAATATGCTTGGTTCTGCTATGCTGAATTGGATTCTTGGAAATGTTGATAGCACTTAGATTGTCACAGTACAATGTCATGACATCTTGAGTGACATTGTATTCAATCAACATTTGCTTCATCCAGACCAGTTGAGAACAACTGCTACCAGCTGCTATGTATTTAGCTTCAGTAGTGGATAATGAGACACAATTTTGCTTTTTGCTGAACCATGAAATGACGTTGTTCCCTAAGAAGAAGTATCCACCAGAGGTGCTCTTTCTATCATCAGCACTTCCATCCTAGTCAGCATCACAATACCCAGATAAAGTAGGATCACACCCATGAGAGTAAAGTATACCATAATCACAAGTTCCATTCACATATTTGAAAATACTTTTGACTTGATTTATGTGACTCACTTTAGGATCTACTTGATATCAAGCACACACACCAACTGCAAAGGCAATATAAGGTCAGCTGGTTGTGAGATACAACAAGCTTCCAATCATGCTTCTGTACATCCTTTGATCAGCACTAGTACCACTTTCATCTTTTGATAACTTCAGATGAGTGGGCGCAGGTGTTCTTTTGTGGCCAACATTGTCCATCCCAAAACTTTTTGACTATGTTTTTGGTATATTTACTTTGGGAGATAAATATAAAATCTTCCATTTGCTTGACTTGCAATCCAAGGAAGTAAGTTAATTCTCCACACATGCTCATTTCAAACTCAGATTGCATATGATTGACAAATTGTTTCACCATTTTGTCTGACATCCCTCCAAACACTATGTCATCCACATAAATTTGTGCAATCATGATTTTTCCACCTTCATTCTTTACAAAGAGGGTCTTGTCTATCCCTCATTTTCTGTATCCATTGGTGGTAAGGAATTCAATTAGTCTCTCATACCAAGCTCTAGGAGCTTGTTTCAATCCATACAGTGCCTTCCTCAACCTGTATACGTGGTTTGTCAAGTTAGGATCCTTAAATCCCTTGGGTTGTGCCACATATACTTCCTTATTCATATATCCATTCAGAAAAGCACTTTTCACCTCCATTTGGAATATTTTAAATTTCAGGATGCAGGAAATCCCTAACAACATCCTGATTGACTCAAGTCTTGCAACTGATGCAAAAGTTTCTTCAAACTCAATTCCTTCAACTTGAGTATAACCCAGTGCCACTAATCTAGCCTTGCTTCTGGTTACAACTCCTTGTTCATCAGACTTGTTCTTGTAAATCCACTTGGTTCCAATGATGTTTGTTCCTTCAGGTCTTGGAACCAATTCCCACACTTCATTCCTTTTTAACTGTTCCAATTCATCTTGCATGGCCTTGATCCAATATTCATCAGTTAAAGCCTGCTTCACATTTTTTGGTTCAATCTTGGACACAAAACATGAGTTTGAGATGATTTCTCTAGCTCGGGTCCTTACACCATTGTTGGGGTCTCCAATGATAAGATCTTTGGGATGATCTTTCAGGATCCAGATAGAAGGTTCTTTGTTGGGAGTTTCTAATTCTGAATCAGGAGTTACAGCTTGAGTATCTACAGTATTGACTATACCATCAGCAGGTGTCTCAAGGAATGTTCCAACATCATCTATGACATTGGTTTCTTCATGCTGATCATCAATAATTACATTAATGGACTCCATCATGACTTTTGTTATGGAGTTGTATACTCTATAAGCTCTACTGTTGGTGGAGTATCCCAGGAAAATACCTTCATGACTTTTGGGATCCATTTTCCTCCTTTGTTCACGATCCGTCAAGATGTAACACTTGCTCCCAAAAACATGAAAATACTTCATAGTTGGCTTCCTTCCTTTCCATATTTCATACAGAGTGGAGGTAGGTCCTTTTCTCAAGGTAACTCTGTTGTGAACATAGCAGGTTGTGTTCATTGCCTCAGCCCAAAAATGCATCGGCAATTTCTTTGGATGAATCATGGCTCTAGCAGATTCTTGGATAGTCCTGTTTTTACTTTCCACTACTCCATTTTGCTGAGGAGTAATAGGGGAGGAGAATTCATGACTGATTTCTTCAGATGAGAAAAATTCAGCAAACTTAGAGTTCTCAAACTCTTTACCATGATCACTTCTACTCCTGACCACACCATATTCTTTTTCTCTTTGAAGTTTGATACACAACTCTCTGAAGACCTCAAATACAGCTGATTTTTCTCTGATGAAACTTATCCAGGTGTATCTGGAGTAATCATCAA
Organism: Lathyrus sativus; assembly: GCA_963859935.3. Lineage (NCBI taxonomy): Eukaryota > Viridiplantae > Streptophyta > Magnoliopsida > Fabales > Fabaceae > Lathyrus > Lathyrus sativus. The sequence goes on from OZ012739.1 coordinate 272,303,583, forward strand.
CAACTACATAAGCATACCTTTTTCCACCAAGACTCTCTATCTTCATTGGTCCCATCAAGTCCATGTGCAGCTGTCGCTTTTGCGAAAATAAGGTGCCGGCACAACAGAAGAGTCGCCACCTTTCGTTATTTATCCCTCAGAGCGGGAAAGGAAACGATCGGAGAAACCTGACGAAAAAGGGTAACACAAGGTCGTCGCAACCGTTGTCTGGGTTCGGGAGTCGGTTACGCAAGCGTTCCTTTGAATTATAGGCCCACGGGGCAAAAAGGTTTGAAGTTTGTTTTCTGTCTTTTACGGAAGAAGTGTCTTTTATTGTGTTTGCGATTTCAATTGCACTAGAGACTATGACCTGAGAGTGAATGCGTCGCATGTCACCCAAAGGGTGCCATACTAAACATCCAGACTGTTGAAAAGAAGCTCTCCAACAATCCTTTCTCAGATAGCTTAAGGCTCGTAACGTACAGAAATCATTCATGATTACTGTATTTTAAGCTGTTTTGAGATGAGAAGAGAACATGCTCAACTAGAGGGAGACTATCAAGTCCTATTGTTGTCATGCCAAGGATTCATCCTATGGTTAAAGTTTGAATCAGGGAACTCCTAGAAGTTATCATGCATAGGTTTCAACCTAAAGTTCTATCATCACTTCCTTATCAAAGGAAATGAGATTCCTAAGGGATCATATCAATGATACATCGAAACAGACAAAGCATCAGCTTAAACAGTGAACAGTAATACAGTAAATGACTGTAAAATGCATGCAATGCAAGTGAGGGAGGAAATGTGTGTGGGGCATCAGCCTCCACAAGCTCATCTCAACCTCAAGCCAGAATGAATAACAGTAATCATACTGAAATAAAACAACATGCTATCAAGCAACATACAGTAAACTGCAATCATGCAGATAAAATAAAATCATGCTATCAAGCAGAATAAACCACATGGGCAAGGGAGCTGGGCTCTACCAAATACCCACAAGCAAAGCCACACAGTAACAATACAAGCAGAGGGAGCAACTCAACCTCTAGTGCAATCATGCTCCTAGATTCTACCTAGTCTAGATATGAACTTATTCTAATGCGTCAAGCAAGTCAAACAAGGCACATCAATACAGAAAAGAAAATAGACAAGAAAGAAGATCAACTCCTCTCTCAACTCCAAGCTTCAGCACTTCTAACAGCAACTCAGTCTTCAGACCTCAATCACTCTTGACAAATTTCAATTTGCTTCTCCAGGTTTCCACCCTTCCACATAAGTTTCAACTTATTCTCTCTTCTCCAAGCTTCAGCTCCTTAATCAGTTCCACCTTCAGGCTTCACCCTTAACCACAAGCATCAGCTTGATTCCTTTAGGATCTCCAAGCTTCAAAGTAAGTATCAACTTCCTTTGTTCTTCAAGCTTCAGCTCTTCAGTCAATCTCAATTGAATCCTCTTCCTAAGTATCAACTTAGTCTTCAAGATCTCAAGCTCTCTTTGCTTTCCAAGCCTTAACTTGGTCTTCTCTTCCTGCAAGCTTCAGCTTCTCAGAGTAACCTTTAATCACTTAGAAGTGTCAACTTCATCCTTCAGTCTTTTTCTCAAGCCTCAGCTCTTCATTCAGTCTTTACTCGATCTTTATTGGGTCTTCAAGTATCAACTTGTTCTTGTTGCTCTTCAAGCTTCAGCTGAAATGGCAATGCTCAAGGAATCATCCTCTTCCACATTCTTCAATAAAGTCTTCATCTTCACCCTCAAGCTCAACATCCCTCAAGATACTCAAACCAGAGGAAATCACTAAACTGGATAAGCTGGGACATTAAACTGCTTATTGACCACCAAAGGTGACCTATAAGGGTTTAACATCAAAAGAATGGTTCCCTCAAAAGTTCTACTTCCTAGGTACCATTACTTATCCCTCCTAAGGAGGGAGGTAAATACCATGGAAGGACTTTGAATCATGGGGAAGAATGGAGGTGAAAGATACCATCCATGTTTAAGAAAGGAACTAGCTAGGTCTAAGCTCTACTTAATCCCTAACCCTAAAACAACAACAAAACCAACAAGCTCCAAGCTCTCAAGCTCCTTCTTCTACTCTCAAATCTTCTAATATGCTCCTCAATGCTCCTCAAAGCAAGACCAAGCTCACCAAGCCCACAAAGCAAAGCAAACAAAAATACAAGCCCACAAGGGCAACACAAACAACAATCAACTACAAAAATCATTTAAAAATAGTATACTATCATATTAAAATCTAATATAATTTCTAGGGGATCCTATATACCTACCCTTAATACCCTTATATGTCCCAACGTTTATCTTGACATAGAAACCCAAAATTCTAGTGTTATTGTGGACCTATGTTAAGGATTGACCTAATTCTATACAACCTAATGTCATCTAACCCAAACTAATCAAAAATTAATCACAAAATTATGGAATAAATCCAGAGGGGAGCTAAAGTCCTAATCTAACTATCCTAAAAAGAATGGCCTAAAAATATGAAGGGAACTAGCTAAACAAAATTCTACAAATCTATGCATCAACATAAAAGAATTAAAATGCTATTAAAAGAGAAAATACACAAAAAATATTAAAATTGCATGAAATGCAAATATTTTTATTTCATAATTTTCTATACATTAATATGAAATAGGAGAAAAAATCCCCATGCAAAAATCATCATTTTTCTATTTATTATGATTTTTCAAAGATTAATGGAAAAATGGAGAAAAAGAAATTAAAATATGAAGACATTGGTGCAGATAGCAATTATATTCAGTACAAATTCCAGATGGGCTCAAACTGGGGGTGGGGATATCAATGCGCGCCAGGCCCAATTTTCATCAGGAAATCAATTAAAAATCACAAAGAAAAAGAAAAATGAACGGTGCAGTTAGTAACAAAATACAGTTAAAAATCTCAATGGGCCATGACTTGGGGTGTGAATATCAATTACCAACTAAAGCCCAATACCCCAAGTTTAATGAAACGCTTCGTTTTGGATGTCTTCAGACTCCCTCTTCACACACGATATGGAATCTCAGCAACACGATCCCCACTCAGTCAAAGGTCTACGCATGATCAAACGGCCATGGCATTGTCTTCTTCATTTGGATAGGGCTTGGAGGGAAGAACAACCATGGAAGCTCAGAGCTTCAAGCTCATCCTCTCCGATTCAAACCTCATCAATTTTCCGTGAAAAATTGAAATTCAAAACCCTAATATGTCCAGAATTTCACCCTGAATCTAACCAAGATATCAAAATCCATTGAAACTTCCTCAAACCTAAAACACGAATCAAACCTCCAAATATGCTCAGAAATCAAAGTTCACCATTCTTGAAATTGACTACCTCAGAATGATCACCACTTCACCCTGGTTAATTCTTGATATCAAATTCATGCTATAACTCACTATATCTCATGTTCTTGGTCAAAACAAAAATGGTGTCACCAACTGAAACCTCACCAATTGATCCCAAACTTCCCAGAATCCATCACCTAATTGTCTCTAACCGTTCTAACCTAACAAATCTCCCTAATTATGCTTAAATTATGGTGTAGAGGGAAAGTTACTAACCTGTCAAATCTTGATTATCAGATAGGGTAATCCTCCACTTCAAGCTCTCAAACTCTTCAGAATCAATCCTTAAATGATGATAAAGCTTCTGTTTGCAAAAGATTGGACCAAGAAAGCTTGAATCTCCAAACCCGATGGTGACTTGCAACCTTCAAAATCCAAGTTCTATCTCTTCAATTCTCCATGAACTTGCCTTCAATTTGGTATGCACAGCTTCAGTGTGATCAATGGAATGTGTTTGGATTGAAAGAAGAAATGGAAATGAATCAGAATGTAGAATTTGATTTCAACTTGCAATGGAAGCAATTGAAATGGCTATCTCACTCTTCTCTCAAATCTCTCACCAACCTTGCATCCGAGCAAGTTCTATACACTATATAGAATGCATTGGACCTCTCTAGAACCATCTGGAATCATCCAATGAGAATTTGGAATTCTCATGTCATGAGTTTTTGAATTCATCCATCTCATGTATCATCTCATGCCATAACCCCTTCCAGCACTTGCCTTGACTTGAAAATCTCCTTAGATGAGATATATGACATGTTAAGACACATAGCTAGCTTGTACATTGCCTTTCCTTGAGTTTTGCATTTGTGCCTTATTATGCAAGCAAGCATTTTCCAAAGCAACCCCATGATCTAGGCCTCAATTCAAAAAAGTGGCTGAACCATTGTTTTTAGAATGTCTTTTAGAGTCAAAATGACCTATTATATTCCATGGTTTGGATGTGTAGCTTGGAAATTTCAATTTCCAACTTGGACTTATTTAACTTATGCCTCCATTTTAGGTCATTTTTAGCATTTGTTTTTGCTACAAGCCTTTTCAACATCTCATGACCTCCCTGCTAGCCTTAAAACATCATTTTAAGCAAGTTTGATGTTGAATATTTTTCCATTTGAAGCTTGGAAATAGGAGTTATGGCCTTATGCTTGAAATGACCTATAATCTCCAAATGACCAAAATGCCCTTGACTTGACAAAGCCATAACTTGAGTTCTACAAATCCTATCAAGGACTTATAGTACTCTCTAGAAAGCTAAGAAGATTAGGAACAACATTAATGTTGACCAAGAGTTCATAGGAATCATCCTTCTTGGGCAAAAGTTGGATGCAAGTTGGGTGACTTTCAAGGCCCCAGATTCACATACCTCAGATGACCTGTAACTTGTCAAAGTCATAACTTGAGCTCTACAAATCCTATCAAGGACTTCTAGTACTCAAATTAAATCTAAGATCAAGCTCTACAACATTCATGTTGGGGGTAAGATGAGATGACAATCACATCGTGAGCTAAACTGCCTTGAAGATAGGGATCAAACTAGGGGATTTTACACTGTCAAGCCTTAGAAACCCTAGCTTGAAACTTCTCAAACTCCTCAATCATGATGAGTTGGTCTAGGAATCATCCTTATAGCATCTCAATACATAAATCCATGATCACATGGCTCTTGGATTAGGTCTCAACCTTCTCCAAATCATCAGTTGACCTAGGGTTGACCCAGTCAAACCCTAATTACACTACTCATGGCTGAGTCTTCTTAAACTTGTACAATGACCTCTCTAGGCCTCATGATGGCTTTCAAGACATCTCATAAGCTCTCTCAAAGCTTCAAGTCCATCCTTAGAGCCTCAGTATCATCTGAGGAGCTCCCACAACTCTCGAGTTATGAGGCACACAACCTTGGTTTCAACCAATCTTTCTGAGGATCTCTTAACTTCTCTAACAAAGATATCAATCCTTGAGAACTTGAATAACCTTCTTGGCTAGCTTCAAAGTCTTAATTGGTACTCATACCTCTTGATCTACTGCACACATATCAATGAAATGCAGATGATAATGCTAGTGAACACAAGCTAGGTAAATAAATGTTGGTCAAATTTTGGGGTGCAACAGCTGCCCCTATTCAAACGGCTTGAACCTAACTGGGTGAGGAGCGAACGACTCTCAGCCAATCAAGGTGCGAGACGGTTGAATACCGATAAACCCGGAAATTTGGCAACTGCACAAGTACACGGTACTCTAATGGGAACAAATCTTCGAAAACTGACATAATAGCTGCACGGCAACTAGCTGGAGAATTGGTCACACGGTAACCGGTAATACATGGTCGATCATGCCATCAGGCATCAAGATTCCTCGGGACTCATCAGGTCAACAATCATGTTGATCATGCCATCGGGCATTCAAAGAACTTTCGGGCATCAACCGGACTTCATCAGTAAGTCGGGAATAGAATTGTAGGTCAATCATGAACCAGTTGGGGATACCCAAACTTCTGCCATCAGGCACTCCGTATCAGCTAAGAGAACTGCTTGGTTACCACGGTCGGACTTCATCAGTAAGCCTTCGGGGGAAGTTTCAACTTCGCGGTTCAGAAACCTGCTGGGGATGACGCACCTCCGCTGGGGATTCTGGAGAACTATCAAGTAACTCTGCTTCGGGGATCCAGAAATCATTCTGGATGAATCAACTCTGCTGAGGACTTCAAGAATCATCTTGGACAAATAACTCCGCCGGGGGGCTTCAAGAATCATCTTGAACCGGTAACTATGCTGGAGTTTTCAGGAGTCATCCTGAGCAAGCACTCTGCCGGGGACTTCAAGCATCAACTTGAGCAACCAACTCTAGCGACTGCACTGGGGCCTTAAGAATCATCTTAAGCAAGCAACCTCGCTGGAGAATTCAAGAATCATCTTGAGCAAGCGACTCCGTTGGGGAGAGTTCAAGAATCATCTTGAGCAATCAATTATGCGGCGGAACACCTGCAAAACAAGAACGGTAACAACCTAGATCATGCTTATTATGCATATGCTTCGGAAATGGCGCAATGCTCCACATGGTGGAAATGCTACGCGTCTATGATAAATGCTATGCAGTCGTGCAAAATGATGCGATCCCGTTAGCAAAATAAATGCCGAAGGGAGAATCCTCCTATCAAGGAGAAAGAACTACTCAGATAGAGGAATCATCCTGCTTAGGAGAACAAGGTCACACCAATCTCAATTGGACTCCGCAGGGGAAGTGAACTTCAGTTGACTACCGCAGGGGGACGAAGCTCTACGGGAACCTGGACCTGCTGAGGGAAAGCGATGTCAATCGCGGGAATAAACTGCACGGCCTTCACGGCTGCTTCCCTGGAGATAACGACTCTGGCGGGGAAACACAACATCAGCTATTCAACACTCTACTGGGGAAAACCAATCATGGCCTGAGCAGCTTCCAAGGATTCGACTCTCTTGGGGGTCTGCAAACTCGGATGAGGAAGGAGAAATCATTCTGCTTGCTGGGGAGAGTATGACTCTGTGGGGAATCTCAATTCCACTAGGGAAGAAGGAATCATCCGGCTTCCGGGGAGAGTACGACTCTGTGGGGAACCTCAATTCCGCTGGAGACTTCAGTCTTGAGCTATCAACTGCTGCACATTTCGGTGAATGACTCAGCTGAGGAGATGATGTTCCTTCAGGATGCATCTGATTGGGGAGAGAATCTTCTCTGCCTGGGGAGACGTATCACTGCTCATGATCTCGCATTCAGACTCTGCGGGGAGAGGCTGCTGAACTTTGCTGGAGAAAGAGGAATCATCCTGCTTGGAGACGCGTACGGCGTATTGTCCGGAATATGCTACACCTGTAACAACACAAACAAACAGACAAGATACCCTTCTCAAAGGGACCTATCAAGGTTATCATCTTGTGACAATGTTCAAGTAATTCATTGTTTCAACAATCAGTGGCCTAGGCCAGTAAGTTTATGTATGCGCATTTTATCAAAAACATCGACGTTCTTTTTCGCAAACAAAACAGATAAATGCTAAACAGACAAACAAAATTGCTGAATAGTATACATTTTATTGATAACGAACCCCTGAATGGGTAAAAATGTTTTACAACAGATGCGAGCTCCTGGAATGAGGAAGCCGCGCGAAAAATAAAACATAAATATACATCAGTATATACAAATGTCGGCAACGAGGCGTAGACGAACACCATGAGTTGATCCCTCTATGACCCACTTGACTTCGATACCTCTCCGACGCTTCAGCTTCAGAAGAGATTGATTCAGATAAACGGCCCTCAGGTCTTCCAAACCACTAAACAATGAAAGTCCACACGCGAAACGCAGTCATTTGCTTTTTCAAATCCCTAACTTTTGCCTGAACGGCCCTTTGCGGGTTTTCAGTTCATCGGGATACCCTTTTTTGCCAAAGTCGCCCATCCGGGTTTTCGACTTTGCGGGTGTACGTTCTTTTCAATTTATATCCCTAATTTTTTCCCGAACCTTTTTTCTTTTTTATGGTTCGCCAGGATGCCCCATTTTTGCCTGGATGCTCTTTTTACTGTCCAGCGGGTCGCTTCCAAGCAAAGTATTTTTTAACTGCGTCCGCGTTCATCGGGGATGCAAAATCTTCACCATCCATCGTGGATAACAACAAAGCTCCTCCCGAGAAGACCTTGCTGACGACGTACGGAACTTCGTAATTCGGAGTCCACTTGCCCCGGTGATAGGAGTGTGGAGGAAGAATCTTCTTCAGGACGAGATCACCCGTCTGAAAGCTTCTAGGACGCACCTTCTTGTCATAAGCTTTCTTCATTCGGCTTTGGTACAGACGACCAAACGCAATCGATGCTAACCTCTTCTCGTCCATCAGGCTGAGTTGGTTCAGTCGGCTCGTAATCCATTTTGCCTCGTCGAGTTTCACATCAACCAAAACTCGCAAAGAAGGGATCTCCACTTCTAACGGTAGGACATCCTCCATACCGTACACCAAGGAGAAAGGAGTTGCCCCGGTTGACGTACGTACCGTCGTACGATAACCGTGCAACGCAAATGGCAGCATCTCGTGTCAATCTTTGTAGGTCACAACCATCTTCTGAACAATCTTCTTTATGTTCTTATTGGCCGCTTTAACGGCGCCGTTCATCTTTGGCCGGTAAGGAGACGAGTTGTGGTGTTTAATCTTGAAACCCTGGCACAGCTCCTTCATCATCTTGTTATTCAGATTCGAACCATTATCAGTAATTATCCGCTGGGGAATTCCGTAACGACAGATGATGTCCCTCTTTATGAATTTAGCCACCACCTGCTTGGTCACATTAGCATACGAGGCTGCCTCCACCCACTTGGTGAAGTAGTCGATGGCTACTAGAATGAAGCGATGACCGTTAGATGCTGTGGGCTCGATCTTGCCTATCATGTCGATGCCCCACATGGAGAACGACCACGGGGAGGACATGATATTTAACGGGCACGGCGGCACATGAACTTTATCAGCATAAATCTGGCATTTATGACATCTCTTCGCGAATTTAAAGCAATCTGATTCCATCGTCACCCAGTAGTATCCTGCTCTCAGGATCTTTCTTGTCATAGCATGCCCGCCGGCGTGCGTACCAAATGTGCCTTCATGGACTTCTTCCATGAGCATACTCGCTTCTTTCTCATCTACACATCTGAGTAGCACGAGATCGTGGTTTCTTTTATACAAAACTCCATCAGGATTGAGATAAAAATTTCCATACAGCCTCCTCAGAGTCTTCTTATCCTGGGTTGACGCTCCCGCAGGATACTCCTTAGTCATAAGGAAAGTCTGGATGTCATGGAACCATGGCTTGCCGTCAGCGGTTTCCTCGATCGCAAAGACGAATGCAGGCCTATCAAGACGAGAAAGGACAATTCTTGGAGCTTCATTCCAAAAATTGACTTTATACATCGAAACCAACGTGGCTAAGGCACCAGCCATCTGATTTTCTGCTCTGGGCACATGATGGAGTTCCACTCGATCAAAGAACGGAAGCAACCTTCTGGCATAGTTCATGTACGGCACCAAATTCGTTTGATGAGTCTCCCATTCCCCTTTAATTTGGTTGATCACAAGCGCCGAGTCACCATACACGTCTAGGTTCTTGATTCTCAAATCAATTGCCTCAACTAGACCCATGATGCATGCTTCGTACTCCGCTTCATTATTGGTGACCGGAAACGTCAGTCTCGCGGTGAACGGGATGTGGGATCCGTGGGGAGTCGTGATGATCGCCCCGATGCCACTTCCCTAGGAATTAACCGCCCCGTCGAATATCAATTTCCACTGGGATTTCCTATCTGGCCCCTCGTCGGGCAACGGCTCATCGCAATCCTTCGCTTTGAGAAACATGATATCCTCATCAGGGAATTCAAATTTCATCGGCTGGTAATCCTCGATCGGCTGTTCGGCAAGGTAATCAGACAATACGCTTCCCTTGATGGCCTTCTGGGAAACGTACTGAATATCATATTCTGTCAACACCATTTGCCATCTGACAATCCTGCCCAAAAGAGCCTGCTTCTCGAAGACGTACTTGATTGGATCCATCTTCAAAATTAGCATGGTGGTGTGATTGAGCATGTACTGTCGTAAACGTTTGGCAGCCCAGGCTAGTGCGCAACACGTTTTCTCCAGCATCGAGTAACGAGATTCACAGTCTGTGAACTTCTTACTCAAGTAGTAAACGGCATGCTCCTTTTTGCTCGTCTCGTCGTGCTGACCGAGAACACACCCCATACTATTCTCAAGAACTGTCAAGTACATGATTAATGGCCGTCCAGCCACTGGGGGTATCAAGATTGGAGGTTCCTGAAGATACTGCTTTATCTTGTCGAATGCCTTCTGGCAATCCTCGTTCCAGGTAATTGCCTGATCTTTCTTTAAAAGCTTGAACATCGGTTCACACGTGGCCGTGAGCTGAGAGATAAACCTTGCAATGTAGTTTATTCTGCCCAGGATGTAACACCCTTCTAAACCCCACAAATAATATATGCATAATCAGAGTAAAAGTTAACATGCATCCATAAAAGGGCATCACACAAAACTTGCACCACATTAAAACAATCTGTCATGCTCATAAACACCTTTCCATTTAGCAGCGGATTCATTAATGAAAATCCTTTAAAAGGAACATTTACTTTCATCATATAAAATCAACATCTCTAGGCACTAAGGCCAACATCTCATCATCTCAATTATTCCAAATATGAAAACATAACTTAGGTTACATAATATAATCCTAAAACATAAGCAATCGATCCCCGTGTTACACGACCAGAGCATGACTCGACCCATAAATAATTACTAAACCGCTACACACGTAGCGACCTCGAACTACAAGCAGAACTTCATAAAGGCCTCCAGCAATCTAATCTGCAATGCCTCATAGAGCATTATAAAACAGCAGAAGGGTGAGAAATATTACCATAATAATCAAAGCATAAAATCATGTATATATAGGTATCATATAATTAACTCCCTATTTCTCACCTCAATTCAACTCATAGTCATTTACATCGTCACTTATATATATACAACATGAATATTCACCAAGCATTTCACATCATGCATACATCCACAATTTCACAATCTTAGCATTCACGCGTAAGCATCTCTTCATGCACGCTTCATAAGTATTCAATAAACATCTCATCATTCACACATAAGCATCACTTCATGCATATGTCATATATCAATGTGACTCAACAACTCAATGCAACTCATGCAATGCGGTACCGACTTTCGTTATCTTTTTTCGGTTTTTACATTAAACCGGGTCCACACTTCTAGACCGATAACCCGTTATCTTTTTTCGGTTTTTACATTAAACCGGGTCCACACTTCTAGACCGATAACCACAAAGGCCCGTCCTCTAAGCCTTCAAACCCACACTTCTAGGTTTGGGACAAGCCACTAGTTTCCACGAAACTAACAGACATTGCCTCTTGACTAAATGATGCATGTACAATCAACCACAACAAATGCACTTAAGACCGACATCTTAATCTCATGCATTCGAATAATTCACCCCTTCGAGAATTTCATCATGATTGCACATACAACATATATCAAAAATTTATCAATGTATTCATTTCACCCATCATCATCATCATATTCAACAACAATGCACACATATCACATATGTTCCCATGCATTTACACAACAATCGCATACAAATATGCACTCACAATTCATTAGACAATACACATACATTCATCATTATATTCCCATGTATTCGAATAATTCACCCCTTCGTGAATTATATCATGATTCAATATTATCACACAATGCACACATATCCACGATATGTTCCCATGCATTACCCGCATACAATCACAATTCATTTCAAACATTATATTTATCAAGCAATGCACGCATATCCATCAATATGCTCTCATGCATTCTTCATGTATTTTAACATACAATCGCATATAACAATATGCATTCACAATACATTTTTCATAGTATGTTTATTATTCATCTCATGCCATTTTATACAAGGTATACGCCTCACAATACCAATAATACAATTATAAGCCATGCACACATATATCCACAATGTTCTCATGCATACTTATTACATAATTGTACACAACAATCAAACATTCACAAACTCATCAATTAATACACACATAATCATCATTATGTTCTCATGTATTTTAACCAATTACAATTAATCATTCATGTCACAACTCTAGGATTCACGCCCGAAGGCTACCCACAGCACATGTTATCATAAGAGTTCACATACTCATTCATAACATAGAAGTATTAACCTATGCGAATCAACCAAACAATCACCATTGGATAACACAACAAAGAAAATATACTGCCACATTCGCCTTCATTCGCCTGGCGAACCCTCGCAGCGAACCTTCGCCTGGCCTTCGCCTGGCGAACTCTCTCAGCGAACACTCGCTAGGCTTCGCCTGGCGAGACTTCCCAGCGAGCCCAAGTCAGTAGCTACTGACTTCATTCGCCACCGTTCGCCAGCACCTTCGCTGGGCGAACCTTCGCTAACAACCCTTCGCCTGGCGAACCCGTCAGCGAAGTCCACTGGGACTTAATCATAATTACTCGCCAGCATTCGCTAGGCTTCGCCTGGCGAGAGCCAGCGAACCTGCGCAGAACAAAATTTCACTCTGTCTTCCCCTTCCCAATCCATCATCAACCAAACCTCAAACATCCAAATCAGTACAAATAACATCAATACATGTTACCCGACTATCCTACGGTGTTATTACTCAGTTTCAACCGATTAAATCATCAATCTACCGATTATTCCAACTTTTGCCCTAAATGAAAAAGGATGGAAACTCTACCAAGACCCCAACCCAACATACATAATAGCATACAATGATTAAATAGCAATGTTTCTCACCCTTACCTCGATTAATCGGAGCTTCGAAATTGGTTCTTGAAGATTCTCCAAGCTTTTCCCTTTTCCTCTTCATTTCTCCTCTTCTTCTTTCTTTCTTTCTAGCTTTCTCTTTCTCTCCAATCCCCTTTTTATATCCTTTTTATTTCTTTTCTTTCCTCTCTATTATTTTCTTTCCATTCCATTTCTGTCTTCACAATTATCTCATTTTATCATTAATTGGAAAATATCTACTAAGCCCACCTTATTCCACCAAATAGAATAAATTAGTCAAATCCATTAACTCATATTAAATAAATATCATAACTTATTTAAATCAGATAAACCACCTAAACCAATCCATTAGTACAATTAATCAGTTATCGAAAATTGGGCTGTTACAACTCTCCCCCACTTTAGGAATTTTCGTCCTCGAAAATGTTATCTGATCCAAACAACTCTGGATACGACTCTCGCGTTCCAATTCTTCCAAATCCAATTCTCCCATAAATACTTCCACCAAAGGAATCTCTATACTTCGAAGTTGTTTCTTATCAACAACTAGAACTAGCCACGCCTCCGAAGTCAAATTCTCTCTCACTTGTACACCATCCACCTGAATCAATGTACCTCTTCAACTTAGACATATGAACACCTCATGCAATCCTCTCAAAACACGGCCTTACTTGGATTCTTTGATCGTTTCCATCGTCCCTTGCGCGGTCTTTGATCCGAGTACAACACTCCCGTTGGACATGCAACAACACAAAGGAGTCATACCCTCTTACCCAACGAACTTCATACGATGTTGTTTCCGATACGAAATGGCAACAGTTATTGTAGGCAACACCATCAACGACAATTAACTACCCTTAGATCCATCTTGGTCCAACACACAAGCTCTCAACGAGTCTTCTTCATACTGGATAGTTTTCTGCGTTTGTCCATGCCATTCACGGACGCTAGTCAGAGTTCATCTTCAACATGGCACCCAACCGCTTTCGCAATCTTTCCCATAATCTTAACGAAAAACTTGAGTTCCCATCTAACAGAAAGATTCATCTTCACTGGTAGGCAACGAGTTACTCTTGTTAATCCATTCTTAATTGTCGAAATCGGATCATACTTCCTCAAATTCATCAGAAAACCCGGTACAAAGCCCATGGAAATACTATCCCATCCCACTCGAAATACTCAACAGTTGTATCAGATCCAACCATCTCTAATGTCCATACTTCAATTCCCAGTAAGTCTAATCAACATATACAAACTCAATCAATTCCTTCTCCATCTATGGCTATCCAAAACGGTTTCTCAAATTCGGTCGCATCTTCCTAGTACCTGCACGGATACTCCACCTTTCTCGATGTACTTCTCCCTGAGTACTCTTATCCAACTCACACTATTCATAATACACACTTCATCACGACGTCTCACAATACCATTTCCCTTCATCCGAAAATAAGCCCTCTGACTTTTATCCATTAAATTTAATTAATCTATCAACTCAACTCAGAATTTCCGATTTCCTCTAACCTCATCAGAATACCAAAAGTCAATCTCAATATCCAAGGCTCAACTCCATAAGAAGTCTCTTCACAGGCCGAACTCATATCTGAATTTGCTTAATCAGTTCTAACTTCCTTACCATCTTCATTAGTGTATACCAAAATTCCCGATTCGATATCTTAGCTACCACTTGGTCTCATCCGAATGGTAATTTAACCAAAACCATACTCCTTCAGGAGTTCCAATTACTTCTCTGTCTCATATTTGACTCTCTCTCAAATAAAACAAATACCTTAAGGTCAGTAACCATCTCAAATCCCAACTAAACAATTGAGGCTTCCAAACTCCGGTATAAACACACAACAGCAACCCACTCCAAATTACTTGTCAGATAATCCCTCTCTGTACTTTATATTGCCTTCAAGTATAACCAAAACTCATTAATGTTGTACTTAACACATCTCTTAATCATATCAACAAAGTATCTCAAAACACAACGACAATCCTGTCGGACTTGGCAAAACCAATACACGAACTGTTGACAGCTTTCTCAAAACTCTTTGAACTTCCTTCACAGTAGTACATCACTGCCTCTTCCCCAATACTAGTAACTCAAGTTCCCGACGCTCAACATGAACCCCTATACTCTCCGAACATATCCAAACACCATCGGTTACATAACCATTGACTTTCTCAATCAAGTGTGGAATATCATTATATCAAACAGACACTCAGCTGTGAACTTATGGTGATAAAACAAACTGCACTCTCCGCGCTTACCATAACATCCAAACATTTTTCACCAATAAATACTTAATTCCATGTCACTACTTTCCCATCACGTAGAGCACTGTAATATCTTCCAACGCTTCTAATCTTGCGTCATTCCGAATTACGGTTTTCCGTTACGACAAAATCACGAAAACAACCCTTCCACACTTAAAGGTCAACCAATACTTCTCCAACTCTTGAAATACTTAAGGGTCCAATTATACCAACCATGTATTCCACATCTCATTTCCTTTAGTAATCACTAGAAGTCATTATCCACCCTTATACTCCACTCCACAATTTGTTGCCGTAGCACACACACCAGACATAATTCTCAACACTATTCAATCAATTTAATTCTTCGACTGTCCAAACAGATATAATTAGTCGGCAAAACCGCCATCTTCCCACTTTCATTAGCACCCCGAATTCCCATCAAAATTAACCATCTCCTCACTGTCTCGTGCCGACTCATCAACACACTTCTTAAGCGCCTGGCTTAGCTCCAAACAATTCTCTGCTCACGCCACCTAAGCTTGCAAGACACGTCCATCCCATCCAACAGAACTCCAACTACTATCAACAAGAGATTAAGGGTGATCAGTTCCTCAATTTGTCAATAGGCAGCTGAAAATCACGATGGAGTATAGACTATCTTTACCAAACCACAAGAGTGTTAACCACCCACTGAGCTACAACTTCTACACCTGCAGCATCTTGGAGAAGCACGACTTCTCCCCCACTTTAGATCATTCCCACTTCTCCAGACAAGGTTAAGCAACAACATGTATCGACAGTGTTTTCACACACATGTCGCATACAAGGGAACAAATAACATTAGACAACTTGGCCGGACGGAACGACCTGCTCTGATACCACTAATGTAACACCCTTCTAAACCCCACAAATAATATATGCATAATCAGAGTAAAAGTTAACATGCATCCATAAAAGGGCATCACACAAAACTTGCACCACATTAAAACAATCTGTCATGCTCATAAACACCTTTCCATTTAGCAGCAGATTCATTAATGAAAATCCTTTAAAAGGAACATTTACTTTCATTATATAAAATCAACATCTCTAGGCACTAAGGCCAACATCTCATCATTTCAATTATTCCAAATATGAAAACATAACTTAGGTTACATAATATAATCCTAAAACATAAGCAATCGATCCCCGTGTTACACGACCAGAGCATGACTCGACCCATAAATAATTACTAAACCGCTACACACGTAGCGACCTCGAACTACAAGCAGAACTTCATAAAGGCCTCCAGCAATCTAATCTGCAATGCCTCATAGAGCATTATAAAACAGCAGAAGGGTGAGAAATATTACCATAATAATCAAAGCATAAAATCATGTATATATAGGTATCATATAATTAACTCCTTATTTCTCACCTCAATTCAACTCATAGTCATTTACATCGTCACTTATATATATACAACATGAATATTCACCAAGCATTTCACATCATGCATACATCCACAATTTCACAATCTTAGCATTCACGCGTAAGCATCTCTTCATGCACGCTTCATAAGTATTCAATAAACATCTCATCATTCACACATAAGCATCACTTCATGCATATGTCATATATCAATGTGACTCAACAACTCAATGCAACTCATGCAATGCGGTACCGACTTTCGTTATCTTTTTTCGGTTTTTACATTAAACCGGGTCCACACTTCTAGACCGATAACCCATTATCTTTTTTCGGTTTTTACATTAAACCGGGTCCACACTTCTAGACCGATAACCACAAAGGCCCGTCCTCTAAGCCTTCAAACCCACACTTCTAGGTTTGGGACAAGCCACTAGTTTCCACGAAACTAACAGACATTGCCTCTTGACTAAATGATGCATGTACAATCAACCACAACAAATGCACTTAAGACCGACATCTTAATCTCATGCATTCGAATAATTCACCCCTTCGAGAATTTCATCATGATTGCACATACAACATATATCAAACATTTATCAATGTATTCATTTCACCCATCATCATCATCATATTCAACAATAATGCACACATATCACATATGTTCCCATGCATTTACACAACAATCGCATACAAATATGCACTCACAATTCATTAGACAATACACATACATTCATCATTATATTCCCATGTATTCGAATAATTCACCCCTTCGTGAATTATATCATGATTCAATATTATCACACAATGCACACATATCTACGATATGTTCCCATGCATTACCCACATACAATCACAATTCATTTCAAACATTATATTTATCAAGCAATGCACGCATATCCATCAATATGCTCTCATGCATTCTTCATGTATTTTAACATACAATCGCATATAACAATATGCATTCACAATACATTTTTCATAGTATGTTTATTATTCATCTCATGCCATTTTATACAAGGTATACGCCTCACAATACCAATAATACAATTATAAGCCATGCACACATATATCCACAATGTTCTCATGCATACTTATTACATAATTGTACACAACAATTAAATATTCACAAACTCATCAATTAATACACACATAATCATCATTATGTTCTCATGTATTTTAACCAATTACAATTAATCATTCATGTCACAACTCTAGGATTCACGCCCGAAGGCTACCCACAGCACATGTTATCATAAGAGTTCACATACTCATTCATAACATAGAAGTATTAACCTATGCGAATCAACCAAACAATCACCATTGGATAACACAGCAAAGAAAATATACTGCCACATTCGCCTTCATTCGCCTGGCGAACCCTCGCAGCGAACCTTCGCCTGGCCTTCGCCTGGAGAACTCTCTCAGCGAACACTTGCTAGGCTTCGCCTGGCGAGACTTCCCAGCGAGCCCAAGTCAGTAGCTACTGACTTCATTCGCCACCGTTCGCCAGGATGGATTGTAGTTTATACAGCCTTTCCTGCCTATCAAAGGCACGTTTGGAAACCCGCTGCAGCTGAAAATCACCTCAGTACCCAACCTATCTCTGTCAAACCAATCAATATCCTCTGCAGATAAGCTCATCAGACGCTCGGACCACTCAACTGTGGCTGCCGACGAGACGAAAGGACCCCTCTTGGGAAAATGACTATCAAGCCATTTATAAAGCAAGGGTACACAACATGAGACATTCTTGCCCCTCCTGTTCTCGTTTTTGTAGTGGATAGAATGGTAGACATCTCCTATCAAGGTAGGGACTGGATTCCCTGAAGCAAAGATATGAAATGCATCGAAGTCTACAAAATCAGGCATATTGGGGAACAGAATGATGCCATATATGCACAGAGCAAGAATGGCGTTGAACGCGACCCAACATCCGTCCTTGGCGCATTGCTGAGCCTTTCCCACTAGAAACTGCAAGGAGAAACCGGGAACCTTGTTCCAACTAGTCAATACCAACTCGGAGGCATCCAGATGAAGTGAAGGAGCTAAACCAGCCAGATCAGGCTCAGCATCCATATGAACAAAAGGCATCTGCCTCTTGATAGGCACACCTAGCAAATCAGCATATTCTTCCAGCGTGGGTGCGAGAACAAAATCCTGGAAAGTGAAACATCTCAGCGGAGGATCATAGAACTGCAGCAGAGCGTGCAACCCATTCAACTCGAACACAGAAGGTTTACGAACCAAACTGAGCAATTTGCCGTAAAATTTTCTGAACTCATCCCTCACAGAATCATCTGCTAAAGCTATCAAACAAGTCAGCTTGACCACATCAGGGGCAGGGAACTTGTAAGCCACGGTATTCCTCAGAGAGCCCATAATAATACAATAGGAGGCAAGAAATCCTGGATCGGGGAAAACGGTACCTGCAACACAGACACACGTTAATGAAATGCAAATGTATGCAAAATAATGTAAAATGCAATCATGCAGCAGGAGATCAAGGCAACTGTGTTGTGGAGATTCTGTATCAACAAAACCATAATCCTGCTCTATCAAGAACAGCCACTGCATCTGATAAGAAGAAAACCCTGGTATCGGACCACCAATCTGCTCTGTCAAGAACAACCATCTGATAGGGCCATATACATAGGATCATAATTCCGCTCTGTCAAGAACAAACGTCCGATAATAAGGACCTCTGATACAGGACCACAAAAACTGCTCTGTCAAGAACAGACATCTGATAATAAAACTCTGTTCTATCAGGAACAAACATACATCTGCTGACGAGATCTTCAGACCCCAATCATCAATCTGCTCTGTCAAGAACAAATACACCTCCGATGATAAGATCCTCTGATCCCAATCTGCTCTATCAAAAACAAATACACATCTGATGATAAGATCCTCTGATCAAAACCTGCTCTATCAAGAACAAATACACATCTGATGATAAGATCCTCTGATCAAAACCTGCTATATCAAGAACAAATACACATCTGATGATAAGATCCTCTGATCCCAATCTGCTCTATCAAGAACAAATACACATGTGATGATAAGATCCTCTGATCCCAATCTGCTCTATCAAGAACAAATACACATCTGATGATAAGATCCTCTGATCCCAATCAAAAACCTGCTCTGTCAAGAACAACCATATCTCTGTAGATGAGAACCTCAGATCCCAACAAAACTGATCCACTATCAAGAAAACCAGGTGGTCTGAAGGTCAAAGTTTCCTGCAATAAACCCAACCCTGCTCACAGGTATGGACCTAAACTGACTCAAGTTCGGCATCCTATGCGTTCATCAGCGTCACAGACATTCAAGAGGGGTGATACGATACCCAGAAGGTGTGGCATCACCAGCTCAATAAGCGGCCTTACTCGGCTGAATCACAAATGATCGGTCCCCAGAGTCGACAATCCTCCAAACCAACAACCGTCTCAACCCAAAGGGTTGAAAGAGAAGCCAACCGGGAGAACCTCGTCTGAGCGTGGATTTCATGAGACACTAGTGCCTACAAAGCAAGCACGCGCCCACTAATTTCCACAACTAATGATATGTTCACTCAAGCCTGGGTCTGGCTTCTCACTCATCAGAATGCCCCTTCCCACAACAGCACAGATAATCATATCATACTGAAAAATAAAATGCGGGAAATAAAATGCGATAAATAAACACAACCCAACAAGTAATCATACAAGCGTTAGGAATGACTCGCATAGGGAACCGGAGAACCAGAGATTCTGGGTTCGATCCCCAGCAGAGTCGCCAGCTGTCGCTTTCGCGAAAATAAGGTGCTGGCACAACAGAAGAGTCGCCACCTTTTGTTATTTATCCCTCGGAGCGGGAAAGGAAACGATCGGAGAAACCTGACGAAAAAGGGTAAGACAAGGTCGTCGCAACCGTTGTCTGGGTTCGGGAGTCGGTTACACAAGGGGAAGGTATTAGCACCCCTCGCGTCCGTCGTACTCGATGGGATCCACGCTTATTGTGTATACTGGACGAGTTGGTTTATCTATCTACCTATCAAGGCTGGTTTAAACAGAAAAAAAAACTGACTCGGCAAAGCGTCACACTTTATGCCTACGTATTCTCATCAGAGAACGAGAAATCAGAGTCAATGTAGTTCGACCTACGACGGGATATGGGGAAGGTAGCTCGCCAATACATCAGTATTGTGCCTACGTACTCTCAACAGGCATGAGAGATCAGAGCTTACGTAGTTCGGGATACTACGCTTACGGGGATTCAGATTCATCTGTTTTATCGAGTAGGGTTAAACGACAGTTCCAGCAGTTAGGGACAAAGCCTGTTTGCGGTGGCGCTGAAGTTTAAGGACACTCTTTTCTTCAGAAAAGCTTTCCTTTAAATTATGAGCCCACGGGGCAAAAAGGTTTGAAGTTTGTTTTCTGTCTTTTACGAAAGAAGTGTCTTTTATTGTGTTTGCGATTTCAATTGCACTAGAGACTATGACCTGAGAGTGAATGTGTCGCATGTCACCCAAAGGGTGCCATACTAAACATCCAGACTGTTGAAAAGAAGCTCTCCAACAATCCTTTCTCAGATAGCTTAAGGCTCGTAACGTACGAAAGAAATCATTCATGATTACTATATTTTAAGCTGTTTTGAGATGAGAAGAGAACGGGCTCAACTAGAGGTAGACTATCAAGTCCTATTGTTGTCATGCCAAGGATTCATCCTATGGTTAAAGTTTGAAACAGGGAACTCCTAGGAGTTATCATGCATAGGTTTCAACCTAAAGTTCTATCATCACTTCCTTATCAAAGGAAATGAGAGTCCTAAGGGATCATATCAATGATACACCGAAACAGACAAAGCATCAGCTTAAACAGTGAACAGTAATACAGTAAACGACTGTAAAATGCATGCAATGCAAGTGAGGGAGGAAATGTGTGTGGGGCATCAGCCTCCACAAGCTCATCTCAACCTCAAGCCAGAATGAATAACAGTAATCATATTGAAATAAAACAACATGCTATCAAGCAACATACAGTAAACTGCAATCATGCAGATAAAATAAAATCATGCTATCAAGCAGAATAAACCACATGGGCAAGGGAGCTGGGCTCTACCGAATACCCGCAAGCAAAGCCACACAGTAACAATACAAGCAGAGGGAGCAACTCAACCTCTAGTGCAATCATGCTCCTAGATTCTACCTAGTCTAGGTATGAACTTATTATAATGCGTCAAGCAAGTCAAACAAGGCACATCAATACAGAAAAGAAAATAGACAAGAAAGCAGATCAACTCCTCTCTCAACTCTAAGCTTCAGCTCTTCTAACAGCAACTCAGTCTTCAGACCTCAATCACTCTTGACAAATTTCAATTTGCTTCTCCAGGTTTCCACCCTTCCACATAAGTTTCAACTTATTCTCTCTTCTCCAAGCTTCAGCTCCTTAATCAGTTCCACCTTCAGGCTTCACCCTTAACCACAAGCATCAGCTTGATTCCTTCAGGATCTCCAAGCTTCAAAGTAAGTATCAACTTCCTTTGTTCTTCAAGCTTCAGCTCTTCAGTCAATCTCAATTGAATCCTCTTCCTAAGTATCAACTTAGTCTTCAAGATCTCAAGCTCTCTTTGCTTTCCAAGCCTCAACTTGGTCTTCTCTTCCTGCAAGCTTCAGCTTCTCAGAGTAACCTTTAATCACTTAGAAGGGTCAACTTCATCCTTCAGTCTTTTTCTCAAGCCTCAGCTCTTCATTCAGTCTTTACTGGATCTTCATTGGGTCTTCAAGTATCAACTTGCTCTTGTTACTCTTCAAGCTTCAGCTGAAATGGCAATTCTCAAGGAATCATCCTCTTCCACATTCTTCAATAAAGTCTTCATCTTCACCCTCAAGCTCAACATCCCTCAAGATACTCAAACTAGAGGAAATGACTTATCTGGATAAGCTTGGACATTAAACTGCTTATTGACCACCAAAGGTGACCTATAAGGGTTTAACATCAAAAGAATGGTTCCCTCAAAAGTTATACTTCCTAGGTACCATCACTTATCCCTCCTAAGGAGGGAGGTGAATACCATGGAAGGACTTTGAATCATGGGGAAGAATGGAGGTGAAAGATACCATTCATGTTTAAGAAAGGAACTAGCTAGGTCTAAGCTCTACTTAATCCCTAACCCTAAAACAACAACAAAACCATCAAGCTCCAAGCTCTCAAGCTCCTTCTTCTACTCTCAAATCTTCTACTATGCTCCTCAATGCTCCTCAAAGCAAGACCAAGCTCACGAAGCCCACAAAGGAAAGCAAACAAAAATACAAGCCCACAAGGGCAACACAAACAACAATCAACTACAAAAATCATTTAAAAATAGTATACTATCATATTAAAATCTAATATAATATCTAGGGGATCCTATATACCTACCCTTAATACCCTTATATGTCCCAATGTTTATCTTGACCTAGAAACCCAAAATTCTAGTGTTATTGTGGACCTATGTTAAGGATTGACCTAATTCTATACAACCTAATGTCATCTAACCAAAACTAATAAAAAATTAATCACAAATTATGGAATAAATCCAGAGGGGAGCTAATGTCCTAATCTAACTATCCTAAAAAGAATGGCCTAAAAATATGAAGGGAACTAGCTAAACAAAATTCTACAAATCTATGCATCAACATAAAAGAATTAAAATGCTATTAAAAGAGAAAATACACAAAAAAATATTAAAAATGCATGAAATGCAAATATTTTGATTTCATAATTTTCTAGACATTATCATGAAATAGGAGAAAAAGTCCCCATGCAAAAATCATCATTTTTCTATTTATTATGATTTTTCAAAGATTAATGAAAAATAGAGAAAAAGAAATTAAAATATGAAGACATTGGTGCAGATAGCAATTATATTCAGTACAAATTCCAGATGGGCTCAAAATGGGGGTGGGGATATCAATGCGCGCCAGGCCCAATTTTCATCAGGAAATCAATTAAAAATCACAAAGAAAAAGAAAAATGAACGGTGCAGTTAGTAACAAAATACAGTTAAAAATCTCAATGGGCCATGACTTGGGGTGTGAATATCAATTACCAACTAAAGCCCAATACCCCAAGTTTAATGAAACGCTTCGTTTTGGATGTCTTCAGACTCCCTCTTCACACACGATATGGAATCTCAGCCACACGATCCCCACTCAGTCAAAGGTCTACGCATGATCAAACGGCCATGGCATTGTCTTCTTCATTTGGATAGGGCTTGGAGGGAAGAACAACCATGGAAGCTCAGAGCTTCAAGCTCATCCTCTCCAATTCAAACCTCATCAATTTTCCGTGAAAAATTGAAATTCAAAACCCTAATCTGTCCAGAATTTCACCCTGAATCTAACCACGATATCAAAATCCATTGAAACTTCCTCAAACCTAAAACACGAATCAAACCTCCAAATATGCTCAGAAATCAAAGTTCACCATTCTTGAAATTGACTACCTCAGAATGATCACCACTTCACCCTGGTTAATTCTTGATATCAAATTCATGCTATAACTCACTATATCTCATGTTCTTGGTCAAAACAAAAATGGTGTCACCAACTGAAACCTCACCAATTGATCCCAAACTTCCCAGAATCCATCACCTAATTGTCTCTAACCGTTCTAACCTAACAATTCTCCCTAATTATGCTTAAATTATGGTGTAGAGGGAAAGTTACTAACCTGTCAAATCTTGATTATCAGATAGGGTAATCCTCCACTTCAAGCTCTCAAACTCTTCAGAATCAATCCTTGAATGATGATAAAACTTCTGTTTGCAAAAGATTGGACCAAGAAAGCTTGAATCTCCAAACCCGATGGTGACTTGCAACCTTCAAAATCCAATTGCTATCTCTTCAATTGTCCATGAACTTGCCTTCAATTTGGTATGCACAGCTTCAGTGTGATCAATGGAATGTGTTTGAATTGAAAGAAGAAATGGAAATGAATCAGAATGTAGAATTTGATTTCAACTTGCAATGGAAGCAATTGAAATGGCTATCTCACTCTTCTCTCAAATCTCTCACCAACCTTGCATCTGAGCAAGTTCTATACACTATATAGAATGCATTGGACCTCTCTAGAACCATCTGGAATCATCCAATGAGAATTTGGAATTCTCATGTCATGAGTTTTTGAATTCGTCCATCTCATGTATCATCTCATGCCATAGCCCCTTGCAGCACTTTCCTTGACTTGAAAATCTCCTTAGATGAGATATATGACATGTTAAGACACTTAGCTACCTTGTACATTGCCTTTCCTTGAGTTTTGCATTTGTGCCTTATTATGCAAGCAAGAATTTTCCAAAGCAACCCCATGATCTAGGCCTCAATTCAAAAAAGTGGCTGAACCATCATTTTTAGAATGTCTTTTAGAGTCAAAATTACCTATTATATGTCATGGTTTGGATGTGTAGCTTGGAAATTTCAATTTCCAACTTGGACTTATTTAACTTATGCCTCCATTTTAGGTCATTTTTACCATTTTTTTGCTACAAGCCTTTTCAACATCTCATGACCTCCCTACTAGCCTTAAACCATCATTTTAAGCAAGTTTGATGTTGAAGATTTTTCCATTTGAAGCTTGGAAATAGGAGTTATGGCCTTATGCTTGAAATGACCTATAATCTCCAAATGACCAAAATGCCCTTGACTTGTCAAAGCCATAACTTGAGTTCTACAAATCCTATGAAGGACTTCTAGTACTCTCTAGAAAGCTAAGAAGATTAGGAACAACATTCATGTTGACCAAGAGTTCATAGGAATCATCCTTCTTGGGAAAAAGTTGGATGCAACTTGGGTGACTTTCAAGGCCCCTGATTCACATACCTCAAATGACCTGTAACTTGTCAAAGTCATAACTTGAGCTCTACAAATCCTATCAAGGACTTCTAGTACTCAAATTAAATCTAAGAGAAATCTCTACAACATTCATGTTGGGGGTAAGATGAGATGACAATCACATCTTGAGCTAAACTGCCTTGAAGATAGGGATCAAACTAGGGGATTTTACACTGTCAAGCCTTAGAAACCCTAGCTTGAAACTTCTCAAACTCCTCAATCATGATGAGTTGGTCTAGGAATCATCCTTATAGCATCTCAATGCATAAATCCATGATCACATGGCTCTTGGATTAGGTCTCAACCTTCTCCAAATCATCAGTTGACCTAGGGTTGACCCAGTCAAACCCTAATTACACCACTCATGGCTGAGTCTTCTTAAACTTGTACAATGACCTCTCTAGGCCTCATAATGGCTTTCAAGACATCTCATAAGCTCTCTCAAAGCTTCAAGTCCATCCTCATAGCCTCAGAATCATCTGAGGATCTCCCACAACTCTCGAGTTATGAGGCACACAACCTTGGTTTCAACCAATCTTTCTGAGGATCTCTTAACTTCTCTGACAAAGATATCAATCCTTGAGCACTTGAATAACCTTCTTGTCTAGCTTCAAAGTCTTAATTGGTACTCATACCTCTTGATCTACTGCACACATATCAATGAAATGCAGATGATAATGCTAGTGAACACAAGCTAGGTAAATAAATGTTGGTCAAATTTTGGGGTGCAACAACAGCAGTTCAAGAACATTGGATGTTGCAAGATGGCCAATTCTTGGATGTGACATCTTGGTTTGCTTGCCAACCTGACACTCACCATATACCATACCTTCATCAATAGTCAGCTTTGGAATTCCTCTCACAGCTTCCTTGGATATGATCTTTTTCATCCCTCTTAGATGAAGATGTCCATGTTTTTGGTGCCACAGTTTGACTTCCTTTTCTTCTTTGGTCATAGAACAGACAGTGGAGTTACTTGAGATTTGAGGCTCCCACAAGTAGCAGTTGTCTTTAGACCTAGCTCTCCTCATGACTTCCTTTTTTACTCTATTTGTGACAACACATTCGCCCTTTATGAAGTTGACATTGAGTCCTTGGTCACAGAGCTGACTGATACTAATTAAGTTGGCACTCAGTCCTTTCACCAGCAATACATGGTCTAGATTAGGAACTTCAGGACAATCTAGTTTCCCAACACCTTTGACTTCCCCTTTTGCTCCATCACCAAAGGTCACATACCTATTGGAATGTGGTTTGATGTTCACCAATAGATTCTTTATTCCAGTCATGTGCTTAGAACAACCACTATCAAAATACCAGTCTTCTTTAGCTGACACTCTTAGAGAAGTATGAGCTATCAGACCAACCTTCTTTGCCACTCATTGTTGCTTCTTGACAGAAGCATCTTGATGAGTGTTACTAGGAAATCCATGCAGACTGAAGCAAAATGGTTTTATGTGTGCAAATTTACCACAGTAGTGACACCTCCACCTTTGGGACTTTCTCCTTGCCTGATTCATGTTTTTGTTCTTCTGATGTTGTGACATCGGTCGTGACATCCGGTTTGGTCTATGGTTTTTAGCCTTTGGTTTCTTGAATCCCAAGGTGGGTTTCTGTTCACCAACAAATCCCAGTCCAGACATGTTTTCTACTTTCTGACCATTCTGTAGGATTTTTTCTAGAGTGTCAGTCTCTGGCTTTAGCATCCTGACAAAATTTGTCATCTGATCAAGTTTGGAGTTTAACATTTTGAACTCACTGTTGAGTGAGTCAATGGTTGCAAGAATCTCCTTCTTCTCAGGTTCCAACTTCTTGATGATTTTCTTATGCTTCTCCCCTAGTTGACAGACTTCAGCACTTCTGATGTAAAGCTGTTTATATGAGGCTGCCAGTTCATCAAAAGTTAACACAACTCCACTAGAATCATCATCAGACATATATGTACCAGATAGTGCAGTGACATGTCTTGGAGATTCTTCTTCTGATCCACTCTCAGAATCTCCATCATACCAGGTAACCATAAGTCCTTTCTTTTTCTTTTTGAGATAGGAGGCACATTCAGCTTTAATGTGACCATAACCCTCACATTCATAACATTGAGCTCCTTTACCTTGGTTCGACTTTTCTTCAGACTTAGCTCTTTTTCTAATGTCAGATGAGATGTTCTTGTCATTAGGTCTACCCTTCTTATCTACCCTTTTCATGAGTCTGTTGAATTGTCTCCCAAGCATAGCTACAGATTCTAAGAGATTCTCCTTGCTTCCATCATTGTCTTCATCTGGGTCCTCTGCGGTGTTTGATACAAAAGATATGATTTTGTTCTTTTTCTCAACCTGACGACACATTCCCATCTCAAAAGTTTGGAGAGAACAAATGAGTTCATCCAATTTCATGTTGCTTATATCCCGAGCTTCTTCAATAGCAGCGACTTTCATGGCAAACCTCATAGGCAAAGATCTTAGAATCTTCCTCACAAGCGTTTCTTCAAACATCTTTTCTCCTAAATCTCCGGAGGTATTGGCAATCTCAAGAATATTCATGTAGAATTCATGATTAGTCTCATCCTCCTTCATTCTCAGATTTTCAAACTTAGTGGTTAACATTTGTAATCTTGACATCTTGACTTTAGAGGTTCCCTCAAGAGTTGTTTTGAGAGTATCCTAAACCTCTTTAGCCAGTTCACAATGATGAACTAGTCTGAAAATGTTCTTGTCTATACCATTAAATAAGGCATTCAAAGCCTTAGAATTCCAAAAAGCCAAGCCCTCTTGCTCTTTGTTCGATTCCTCTTTAGGTATTAACACAGATACTCCATCTTTATCAGTCATCACTAGATGTTCCCATCCTCAGTTGGCAGCTCTCCATGCTTTGTTGTCTAAAGACTTCAAGAAGGCTATCATCCTAGGTTTCCAGTAGTCATAATTTGAGCCATCCAGAATTGGTGGTCTATTTGTGAATCATATATCCTTGTCCATAGTACCATAATTTATCTTCCCTAGATCTCACCCAGAAAATAACAGGCGGGGTGCCTGCTCCGATCATAATTGAAATTCTAGGTACCCAACAGTGGATGTTATCACGGATGTTATGACATCCACTATAACACAGACTACAAAACTTAATGACAAACTGTAAATGAAAACAGTAAATAACACAAGTAATTGTTTACCCAGTTCAGTGCAATCCACACCTAACACTATACCTGAGTTACCAACTCACCCCCCCCCCCCTCAATCACACCAGTGATATCAACCATTTAAAGTTACAGATAAAATTGAAGACACACTTCAAACACACCTTGACCTTGCTTCACAGCTTTGATCAAGTGACACAACACTCATGCTTAAAAGCTTAGAGTGACACACTTAACAAACAGCTTAAGAACTCCAGACCAATGCAATCATACAGCAGATTATTGTTTGTCTTACAAGTATTCCTAAGACACACAAATACACGAGAAGAACAAAATTCTTCACACACAAATACACGTTCTCTAAAACCCTGTCAAGAACCCCCTTCAAATAGGATTGCTAATTCTGTATATATAGGCAACATACATTCCTTGGGCCTTAGTGAATAAATTAGGTTTACCCACGATAAACCTCTCTTCATGAAACTACGCACGCCCAATTTGGTCAGGGGCATTCAATGTTATCCTCAGCAATGCCTGATATGTCGCCTGAGAAAAGTAGGCTTCCTAAAATGTTTCCTTAAGTATAGCCTGAGCTAATACCAGAAACTAAAACCTGCGTGCCCTGATGTCATACGCTTGATGTCATAACATTCAGCATGACATCCAACATACTTGACTCTTAGCTATTCAAACCTACCCTGCTGAATACTCATTATGTATGTCATAACATCAGTCATGACATTCATACATCCATCAATGTTTTCCCATAAAATGCAGGCAATCAAAAACATCTACAAACTCGGCCTTTGGAAACTTTTTGCCTAAAACACTATGTTACCATATTAGAGATCACAAGCAGCAAAAATCATACCATATATGCAGGAAAGCTACTAGCTAACAACACACACAGCTACATTACCATATTATAGTCATCTTCTCACCCTAAGAACTATCTGCTAATCCATACTACAAGTATCACAATAATCTATGGATCATCTTGTGATACTCCCCCTCAACTGATGCACAACACATTAGTGCGAATACAACCTGCACAACCTGCAGTCACACAAATTTATCCAAACTGCTCTGGATTATGGATGTCAGGACATTCAGGATGACATCCTGAAGAACACATTCACTTGTTAGCCTACACAACAGATGTCACAACTTTGTGTGGAACATCCTGTGCTACTCCCCTTTGAAAGATGCACAACCTCAGACATTCTGCAAACACCCTGCATACACACGCACTACTAGCAACTATACTACCACTAGATTCCATCAAGGAACACACATCTTAGAAGCTTCAGCTAAAACTCACACAATTCTAACATACATTCCTACACATGTTAGGAACACACACAGCAACACATCTTCCTGCTATCACACCTGCAAGCATGTTCAGGTAAAACATGTACAAAAGCAAACATGTTCTCTTTAAACATGCATATTAGCAGCAACACCTACCAAGTCTTCCACCTGTGAGGGACACAACTCTCACAAATCTAGCCATGCTGTTACTACCACTTCTTCCCCCTTTTAGCCACAAAT
Source organism: Lathyrus sativus (assembly GCA_963859935.3). Classification (NCBI taxonomy): domain Eukaryota; kingdom Viridiplantae; phylum Streptophyta; class Magnoliopsida; order Fabales; family Fabaceae; genus Lathyrus; species Lathyrus sativus. The sequence continues at coordinate 272,333,530 of OZ012739.1, forward strand.
TTAGATCAAAACTAACTAAATAGTATAGATCAAAATAAGGATGAAAGCACAGATATTAGGGGTTATTACAACATAAAGCTCATGAAGAGCAACACAAATATTTCATGTTGTCACATTAAACAAAATCTAAGCAAGGAAACAAAAAACTAGTCACACCAACAACAATTTATCATTAGCCCAAGCAAACCATCATTCGGAGCCACACAGCAAGCCACCAACACAGCCAAATTAGTCTTCCTCCTCAGAGGAGCTGGATTCAATGTCATCACTATCTGTTGAGACATCCTCATCATTGTCATCAGAATCTTCCTCTGGCCTAGCTGCACTGTTGGAGCCATTTGCATTATCAAAGCTGTGAGGAGGATTAGTGCGAGCAAGAGGAATGGTTATGCCACGCACAGGTCGCCCTGTCTGGAGAATCTTATTGACAATGTCCCCAATGGATTTTTCCACGTATGCCGAGCCTTCCCTGTTGCTGATTCTCCTAAGTTCGTCAGCAGTGGTAGGAGGATACTTGCCCTTAGATTTTTCAGTAGTGGGAGGAGCATCTGCTGAGGATTTGGGAGGGGTCTTGAATGAAGAGGCACCATGATGGAAAGACATTTTGATGCTGAGCGGAGACTGAGAATGAAGGTCTGAGAGAGATTTTGGAGAGTAGGGAAACTGAGTGAATTGGATGAGGAATTTGATAAGAAAATTGGTGTGGAATACCGAGCTTTACTGGTCAAGGGTGTGGAATGCATTAAAGACACAGGTTAAACCAAGTGTTTTCCAATAAAACATCGTTTAACCTGAACACTCCCTTTGGCCAGTAATTGCTATAGGTCCTCATACATGCAAACTCCCAATTTTCCTCTTAGATTCCCAAATTTAGCAGCATCTAGAGCCTTTGTAAAAATGTCAGCTAGCTGTAATTCAATGGACACATGTTCCAGGGTGATCACTTTGTCTTCCACAAGGTCTCTTATGAAGTGATGCCTGATATCAATATGCTTGGTTCTGCTATGCTAAATTGGATTCTTGGAAATGTTGATAGCACTTAGATTGTCACAGTACAATGTCATGACATCCTAAGTGACATTGTATTCAATCAACATTTGCTTCATCCAGACCAGTTGAGAACAACTGCTACCAACTGCTATGTATTTAGCTTCAGTAGTGGATAATGAGACCCAATTTTTCTTTTTGCTAAACCATGATATGAGGTTGTTCCCTAAGAAGAAGCATCCACCAGAGGTGCTCTTTCTATCATCAGCACTTCCATCCCAGTCATCATCACAATACCCAGATAAAGTAGGATCACACCCATGAGAGTAAAGTATACCATAATCACAAGTTCCATTCACGTATTTGAAAATCCTTTTGACTTGATTTATGTGACTCACTTTAGGATCTACTTGATATCAAGCACACACACCAACTGCAAAGGCAATATCATGTCAGCTGGCTGTTAGATACATCAAGCTTCCAATCATGCTTCTGTACAACCTTTGATCAGCACTAGTACCACTTTCACCTTTTGATAACTTCAGATGAGTGGGTGCAGGTGTTCTTTTGTGGCCAGCATTGTCCATCCCAAACTTTTTGACTATGTTTTTGGTATATTTACTTTGGGAGATAAATATAGAATCTTCCATTTTCTTGACTTGCAATCCAAGGAAGTAAGTTAATTCTCCACACATGCTCATTTCAAACTCAGATTGAATGTGATTGAAAAATTGTTTCACCATTTTGTCTGAGATCCCTCCAAAGACTATGTCATCCACATAAATTTGTGCAATCATGATTTTTCCACCTTCATCCTTTACAAAGAGGGTCTTATCTATCCCTCCTTTTCTGTATCCATTGGTGGTAAGGAATTCAATTAGTATCTCATACCAAGCTCTAGGAGCTTGTTTCAATCCATACAGTGCCTTCCTCAACCTGTATACATGATTTGTCAAGTTAGGAACCTCAAATCCCTTGGGTTATGCCACATATACTTCCTCATTCAGATATCCATTCAGAAAAGCACTTTTCACCTCCATCTGGAATAGTTTAAATTTCAGGATGTAGGCAATTCCTAACCATAGCCTGATTGACTCAAGTCTTGCAACTGGTGCAAAACTTTCATCAAATTCAATTCCTTCAACTTGAGTATAACCCTGTGCCACTAATCTAGCCTTGTTTCTAGTTACAACTCCTTGTTCATCAGACTTGTTCTTGTAAATCCACTTGGTTCCAATGATGTTTGTTCCTTCAGGTCTTGGAACCAATTCCCACACTTCATTCCATTTAAATTGTTCAAATTCATCTTGCGTGGCCTTGATCCAGTATTCATCAGTTAAAGCCTCTTTCACATTTTTTGGTTCAATCTTGGACACAAAACAAGAGTTTGAGATGATTTCTCTAACTCGGGTCCTTACACCACCGTTGGGGTCTCCAATGATAAGATCTTTGGGATAATCTTTCAGGATCCTGATAGAAGGTTCTTTGTTGGGAGTTTCTAATTCAGAATCAGGAGTTACAACTTGAGTATCTTCAGTATTGACCATACCATCAGCAGGTGTCTCAAGGAATGTTCCAACATCATCTATGACATTGGTTTCTTCATGCTGATAATCAATAATGACATTAATGGACTCCATCAAGACTTTTGTTCTGGAGTTGTATACTCTATAAGTTCTGTGATTGATGGAGTATCCCAGGAAAATACCTTCATCACTTTTGGGATCCATTTTACTCCTTTGTTCACGATCTGTCAAGATGTAACACTTGGTCCCAAAAACATGAAAATTCTTTACAATTAGCTTCCTTCCTTTCCATATTTCATACAGAATGGAGGTAGTTCCTTTTCTCAAGGTAACTCTGTTGTGAACATAGCAGGTTGTGTTCATTACCTCAGCCCAAAAATGCATAGGCAATTTCTTTGCATGAATCATGGCTCTAGCAGATTCTTGGATAGTCTTATTTTTCCTTTCCACTACTCCATTTTGCTGAGGAGTAATAGGGGAGGAGAAATCATGATTGATTCCTTCAGATGAGCATAATTCAACAAACTTAGAGTTCTCTAACTCCTTACCATGAGCACTTCTGATCCTGACCACACAATAGTCTTTTTCTCTTTGAAGTCTAATACACAGCTCTCTGAAGACCTCAAATACATCTGATTTTTCTCTGATGAAACTTATCCAGGTGTATCTGGAGTAATCATCAACAACTACATAAGCATACCTTTTTCCACCAAGACTCTCTATCTGCATTGGTCGCATCAAGTCAATGTGCAGCAGTTCAAGATCTTTGGATGTTGCAAGATGGCCAATTCTTGGATGTGACATCTTGGTTTTCTTGCCAACCTTACATTCACCACAGACGTTACCTTCATCAATAGTCAGCTTTGGAATTCCCCTCACAGCTTCCTTGGATATGATCTTTTTCATCCCTCTTAGATGAAGATGTCCAAGTTTTTGGTGCCACAATTTGACTTCCTTTTCTTCTTTGGCCATAGAACAGACAGTGGAGTTACTTGAGATTTGAGGCTCCCATAAGTAGCAGTTGTCTTTAGACCTATCTCCCCTCATAACTTCCTTTTCATCTCTATTTGTGACAACACATTCGCCCTTTGTGAAGTTGACATTAAGTCCTTGGTCACAGAGCTGACTGATACTGATCAAGTTGGCAGTCAGTCCTTTCACCAGCAGTAGATGGTCTAGGTTAGGAACTCCAAGACAATCTAGTTTCCCAACACCTTTGATTTCCCCTTTTGCTCCATCATCAAAGGTCACATACCTAGTGGAATATGGTTTGATGTCCACCAATAGATTCTTTATTCCAGTCATGTGCTTAGAAAAGCCACTATCAAAATACCAGTCTTCTTTAGCTGACTTTCTTAGAGAAGTATGAGCTATCATACCGACCTCCTTTGCCACCCATTGTTGCTTCTTGACAGAAGCATCTTGATGAGTGTGACTAGGAAATCCATGCAGACCAAAGCAAAATGGTTTTATGTGTCCAAATTTACCACAGTAGTGACACCTCCACCTTTGGGACTTTCTCCTTGCCTGATTCATGTTTTTGTTCTTCTGATGTTGTGACATTGGTCGTGACATCTGGTTTGGTCTATGATTTTCAACCTTTGGTGTCATGAATCCCAAGGTGGGTTTCTGTTCACCAAAAAATCCCAGTCCAGACATGTTTCCTGCTTTCTGACCACTATATAGGATTTTTTCTAGAGTGTCAGTCCCAGGGTTTAACATCCTGACAGAATTTGTCATCTGATCAAGTTTGGAGTTTAATATTTTGACCTCACTGTTGAGTGAGTCAATGGTGGCAAGATTCTCCTTCTTCTCAGCTTCCAACTTCTTGATGATTTTCTTATGCTTCTCCCCTAGTTGAAATACTTCAGCACTTCTGATGTATAGCTGTTTATATGAGGCTGCCAGTTCATTAAAAGTTAACTCATCTCCACTAGAATCATCATCAGACATACATGTACCAGATAGTGCAGTGACATGTCTTGCAGATTCTTCTTCTGATCCACTATCAGAATCTCCATCATACCAGGTGTAAGTGCTCTTGATTGGCTTCATTTTGTGGTAAAACATTAGAGTTTGCATGTATGTCATACTGGATGTTAAGACACACATAATGATGTGTGTGCAGGGTAAGTTAACTATAAGTTAAGCTGAATGTCATACAGAATGTCACGACACTGACTGTATGACATCCAGCGGGCAGGTTAGTTTTTCTGGTATCTAGAAATCAGGAAACAAATCAGGAGCTCAAGCTGAAAGACAAGTGACATTTGAGAATCCCTAAAGCGAAACAAATACTCCTGAATTAAATGGCAAGTGTGCAGATAATTGAAGAGTAGGGTTTGTTATGATTAAACCTAACTGTGTGCACCAAGGCTCAAAGGGTTGACTGCTGCTATAAATATCAGAAGGAGAAATCCTAGAAGAACAGCTCTTGACAGAAGAATAGAGAGTGCATATTAAAGAGTCCTTGTGAGTGAAGAAGGTTGTTCTTCACGTGAGTATTGTGAGTGAAGAAAGTGTGTTTTTCACGTGTGAATTGAGTCTTAGGAATACTTGTTTACCAAGCAACTGTCTGCTGCATTGGTTAGGTAGATTCTAAGTTGCGTCTCACTCAAAGCTTTTAAGAAAGATTGTGTGTGTCCTTTGATCAAAGCTTTGAAACAAGATCAAGGTGTGTATGAAGTGTTTCTTCATCTTTATTTTGTAACTGTGAATTGGATATCTCTTTGGTGTGATTGAGGGGGAGTGAGTGGGAATACTCAGGTCTAGAGTGTCTCTAGGTTGAAGTGTCATTGGGTAGGTTTTAAGTGAGGAGTGAAAACTGAGTTGTTTGACTCTGAATTAATTCTACTGATAGTGAGTTTCCTCCTTGACTTGGTAGCCCCCAAATGTAGGTGTTGTTGACACTGAACTGGGTGAATAATTAATGTGTTATTTACTGCTTTTAGTTACATTTTAATTAATTTGTACAGTAGTCAATGTCACAGTGGATGTTATAACTTTGGTAATAACATCCATCGTGTGCTTGCCAGAATTTCAATTGGCATCAGAGCAGGCACCCTGCCGGTTTATTCTGGGTGAGATCTAGGGAAATAAATTCTGGTACTATGGATAAAGATATAGGATTCACTAATCGACCTCCAATTCTGGATGGTTCTAATTATGATTATTAGAAACCTAGGATGATTGCATTCCTAAAATCCTTAGACAACAAGGCTTGGAGAACTGCGAACTCTGGCTGGAAACATCCTGTGAAGACTGACAAGGATGGAGTAGATGTGTTAATTACTGAAGAGGAATGGAACAAAGAGCAAGAGGCCTTAGCTCTTGGGAACTCTAAAGCATTGAATGCACTCTTCAATGGTATAGACAAAAATATCTTCAGACTGGTACACCACTGTGAACTAGCAAAGGATGTTTGAGACACTCTCAAAACTACTCATGAGGGAACTTCCAAGGTCAAAATGCCAAGACTTCAAATGCTGACCACCAAATTTGAAGGTCTGAGAATGAAGGAAGATGAGACCATTCATGAGTTTTACATGAGCGTTCTGGAACTTACAAACACCTCAGGAGCCTTGGGAGAAAAGATGGCTGAAGAGAAGCTTGTAAGGAAGATTCTCAGGTCCTTACCTAAAAGGTTTGCCATGAAAGTAACAGCCATTGAAGAAGCCCAAGACATATGCAACATGAAAATGGATGAACTCATAGGTTCTCTCCAAACATTTGAGATGGGAATGTATGATCAAACTGTAGAGAAAAAGAGCAAAAGCATAGCTCTTGTCTCAAACACTGCTGAGGTTTCAAAAGATGAGGGTGGTGAAAAAGAGGAGAATCTGTCAGAAGCAATAGCCTTGCTTGGAAGACAATTCAATAAACTGATCAAAAGGATAGATCATAAGTCAAAGCCCTATGCCAAGAACACCTCTTCTTACAGCAGCAGAAAGAGTAACTCTGAGGAGAATTCTAACCAAGGCAAAGGAACTCAATGTCATGAGTGTGAGGGATATGGACACATCAGAAAGGAATGTCCTATATACCTCAAAAAGAAGGGAAAAGGCCTAACTGTCACCTGGTCCGATGAAGACTCTGCAAGTGGATCAGAAAAGAAGTATGCCAGGCATGTCACCTTTCTAAACAGTGTAAGTTCATCTGATGATGACTCAAGAGAGGATGAACTGACTTTTGATGAGCTTGCAGCTTCATACAAACAGCTGTGTTTCAGAAGTGCAGAGGTATGCCAACAAGGAGAAAATCAGAAATGGATCATTAAGAAGCTGGAGGCTGAGAAGAAGGAACATCTTGTAATAATAGACTTGAGTAAATGACAAGATCAATCAGGATGCTAAACCATGGGACTGACACTCTTGAAAAAATTCTACAGAATGGTCAGATAGTAGGAGACATGTCTGGACTGGGGTTTATTGGTGAACAAAAACCCATCTTGAGGTTCAAGAGACCAGAGTTTGAAAACCATAGGTCAAACCAGATGTCATGACCAATGTCACAACATCAGAGGAACAAGAACTTGAAGCAGACAAGAAGAAAGTTCCAAAGGTGGAGGTGTCATTACTGTGGAAAATTTGGTCACCTAAAACCTTTTTGCTTCAAACTGCATGGATATCCTAGTCACACTCATCAAAGGGCTCCTGCCAAGAAGCAACAATGGGTGGCAAAGGAGGTTAGTCTGATAGCTCACACCTCTCTAAGAGTGTCAGCTAAAGAAGACTGGTACTTTGATAGTGGCTGTTTTAAACACATGACTGGCATAAAGAATTTGTTGGTGGACATCAAACCTCATTCCACTAGTTATGTGACTTTTGGTGATGGAGAAAAAGGAGAGATCAAAGGGGTTGGGAAATTAGACTTCCCTGGAGTACCTAACCTGGACAATGTATTGCTAGTGAAAGGACTAACTGCCAACTTGATCAGCATTAGTCAGCTCTGTGATCAAGGACTAAGTGTGAAATTCACTAAAGAAGAATGTGTGGTCACAAATGGTGATAATGAAGAAGTAATGAAGGGGTCTAGACCTAAAGACAACTGTTACTTATGGGAGCCTAAGGACTCAAGTAGATCCACAACATGCTCTATGGCCAGAGAAGAAAAGGAGGTAAAGTTGTGGCATCAAAAACTTGGGCACCTTCATCTAAGAGGAATGAAGAAGATTATCTCCAAGGAGGTTGTAAGAGAAATTCCAAACCTGACTACTGATGAAGGGATGGTATGTGGTGACTGTCAAGTAGGCAAGCAAACCAAGACATCTCATCCAAGGGTTGGACACCTGATTACCTCTAGAGTTCTGGAACTATTGCACATGGATTTGATGGGACCAATGCAAGTAGAAAGTCTTGGTGGTAACAAGTATGCCTATGTAGTTGTGGATGACTACTCCAGATACACTTGGATAAGCTTCATAAGAGAAAAATCAGATGTATTTGAAGTCTTTAAGGAGATGTGCATCAGACTCCAAAGAGAAAAGGAATGGTGTGGTCAGGATCAGAAGTGATCATGGGAAAGAGTTTGAAAACTCCAAGTTTGTTGAGTGCTGCTCATCTGAAGGGATCAGCCATGAGTTTTCCTCTCCTATTACTCCTCAGCAAAATGGAGTAGTGGAAAGGAAAAACAGGACTATCCAAGAATCTTCCAGAGCCATGATACATGCAAAGAAATTACCTATGCATTTTTGGGCAGAGGCTATGAACACAACTTGTTATGTTCACAACAGAGTGACCTTGAGAAAAGGAACATCATCTACCTTGTATGAGATGTGGAAAGGAAGGAAACCAACTGTGAAGTACTTTCACGTGTTTGGGAGCAAGTGTTACATCTTGACAGATCGTGAATAAAGAAGGAAAATGGATCCCAAGAGTGATGAAAGCATTTTTTTGGGATACTCTATCAATAGCAGAGCTTATAGAGTATACAACTCCAGAACAAAAGTCTTGATAGAATCCATTAATGTTATCATTGATGACCAGTATGAAGAAATCAATGTCATAGAGGATGTTGGAACATTACTCGAGACATCAGCTGATGGTATAGTGAATACTGAAGATACTCAAGCTGTAAATTCAGGTTCTGAACTGGAAACTACCATCAGAGAACCTTCCATCAGAATCCTGAAAGATCATCCCAAAGATCTTATCATTGGAGACCTCAACAGTGGGGTAAGGACCAGAGCTAGAGAAGTAGTCTCAAATTAATGTTTTGTCTCCAAGATTGAACCCAAAAATGTGAAGGAAGCCTTAACTGATGAATACTGGATCAAGGCCATGCAAGATGAATTGGAACAGTTTAAAAGACATGAGGTATGAGAACTGGTGCCAAGACGTGAAGGAATAAACATCATTGGCACCAAATGGATTTACAAGAACAAATCAGATGAACAGGGAATTGTAGTCAGAAACAAGGCTAGACTGGTGGCACAGGGGTACACTCAAGTAGAAGGAATTGATTTTGATGAAACCTTTGCACCAGTTGCAAGACTTTAGTCCATCAGGCTATTGTTAGGAATTGCCTGCATTCTAAAATTCAAACTGTTCCAAATGGATGTGAAAAGTGCATTTCTGAATGTATATCTAAATGAGGAATTATATGTGGCACAACCCAAGGGATTTGAGGATCCTAACTTGATAGACCATGTTTACAAGTTAGGGAAGGCTCTCTATGGATTGAAGCAAGCTCCCAGGGCTTGGTATGAAAGATTGATTGAGTTTCTTACTACCCATGGATACAGGAAAGGAGGAATAGACAAGACCCTCTTTGTGAAAAATGAGGATGGAAAACTCATGATTTCTCAAACATATGTGGATGACATAGTCTTTGGTGGAATGTCTGAGAAATTGGTTAAACAATTTGTCTATCAGATACAATTTGAGTTTGAGATGAGTTTGTATGGAGAACTAACTTACCTTCTTGGGCTGCAAGTCAAGCAAATGGAGGAGTCTATATTTCTCTCCCAAAGTAAGTATACCAAAAGCACAGTCAAAAAGTTTGGCTTGGATAATGCTGGTCACAAAAGAACACCTGCACCTACTCATCTGAAGTTGTCAATAGATGAAAGTGGTATTAATGTGGATCAAATCCTGTATAGAAGCATGATTGGAAGCTTGTTGTATCTAACAGCCAGTAGACCTGATATTGCATTTGCAGTTGGTGTATGTGCCAGATATCAAAAAAACCCTAAGGTAAGTCACATAAACCAAGTCAAAAGGATTCTCAAGTATGTGAATGGAACCAGTGATTATGGTATATTGTACACACATGGGTGTAATCCTACATTGTCTGGATACTGTGATGCTGACTGGGCTGGAAGTGCTGATGATAGAAAAAGCACCTCTGGTGGATGCTTCTTCTTGGGGAATAATCTCATATCTTGGTTTAGCAAAAAGAAAAACTGTATCTCATTGTCCACTGCAAAAGCTAAATACATAGCAGTTGACAGTAGCTGCTCTCAGCTGGTCTGGATGAAGCAAATACTGACAGAATACAATGTCACGCAGGATGTCATGACATTGTATTGTGACAATCTTAGTTCTATCAATATCTCCAAGAAACCATTTCAGCATAGCAGAACCAAGCACATTGATATAAGACATCACTACATAAGAGACCCTGTGGAAGATAAAGTGGTCTCCTTGGAACATGTGCCCACAGAAGTATAGCTGGCTAACATTTTTACTAAGGCCCTTGATGATGCTCAGTTTGAGAATTTGAGAGGCAAATTGGGCATCTGCATAAATGAAGACTCAGAGCAATTAATGGCACGTGAGAGTTTTAAAACCTCAATGCAGTCCATGGCTTTGACCATAAAAACTCTCCTCTCCACGCAAACATGTTATATCTCTGCATATATTTTTTTCTTCACCTCCTTCTCTCTACAGCATTCTCAATCTTCACTTTGCACCAAGATGTCTTCCTATCATAATGACCCCTCCTCCAAGACCCGTCCCAAATCCTCAAAAGATGTCCCTCCTACTGCTGAAGAACCCAAGCGCAAGTATCCTCCACCCACTGCTGAAGAACTTAGGTGAATCAGCAACAGGGAAGACACGACTTACGTGGATAAATCAAATAGGAAAATTTTCGATGATATACTCAAAAGAGGGCTGCCAATTTGGGGTATCACCATTCCCCTGGCTCGCAGGGATCCACCTCACAATTCTGATATGCCAGAGGACGATCCTGATGGCATCAATAAGGACATCTCACTGTCAGATTCAGATGACATTGATTCCAGCTCTTCTGAGGAAGATGATTAATGTGAGATGGTAGACTGTTGAGGGGCTCAGTCTGCTGGTTGCTGAGCTAATGTCATGTGCTGCTGGTTTGAGTATTTCATTATTTTTGTTTTTTGTACCAACAAGAATTTTTGATGCTCTCTATGAGGAGTTTGTGTAATTTGCCCCTAACAATTGTAATGTTACAATTTTTGATCTATGCTAAATCCTTAGTTGGATCTTAATTTGTGGCTAAAAACGGGGAGAGGGTAATTGAAAACAGCAGATATAGACAGCAGGTGATAAAGTACAAATCTGAAGATAACTTGAAGACTTGCTAGAGCATATGTACCATTGTGCATATGATATAATCATACTTGTAGGTGTAACCACAGGTGCAGCTGATGAATGATGATACGTGTCATAACAGCTGCCTAGTGCTGTTAGTAATATGCTGATGCAATATGTGTGTGAATTCCTATGGTGTATAGGAATGGTTGTTGCTAACCATGTGTGATCCTAGAAGGTGTTTAGGAGTTGTGTGTGTCTGCAGGATAGTAGCAGAGTGTGTTGTGTATCTCTTCAGGGGGAGTAGCACAGGTGTGTGAGCTTCAGGATGTCATCCTGAATGTCATAACATCCAGAGCAGACTGGATGAATATTTGTGACTGCAGAGTGTGCATGTTAAGTGCTCAGCTGGTAAGGTGCATCAGTTGAGGAGGAGTAACCCAGTGTGTTACTCAGTAAAGTGTGACATATGTAGTGGTAACTAACAGATAGTTAACAAGGTGAGTTATAACAGTGAGAGCTAACTGTGAGGACTCTGAGAGTGTGTTGAGCTAGTAACTTTCCTACATGACAGGGCACATGATAAGTCTTCTGTTGTGTGTAAACTCTGATATGTTAATAGGGTGTTTTATCAAAAAGTTTTCCAAAGAGGGAGTTTGTAAGTGCTCTTGATTTTCATGACACTGACCGTATGACATCTAGCGGGCAGGTTAGTTTTTCTGGTATCTAGAAATCAGGAGCTCAAGCTGAAAGACAGGAGACATTTGAGAAGCTCTAAAGCGAAACAAATGCTCATGAATTAACCGGCAAGCGTGCAGATAATTGAAGAGTAAGGTTTGTGATGATTAAACCTAACTGTGTGCACCAAGGTCCAAAGGACTGAGTGCTGCTATAAATATCAGAAAGAGCAATCCTAGAAGAGCAGCTCTTGACAGAAGAATAGAGAGTGCATATTAAAGAGTCATTGTGAGTGAAGAAGGTTGTTCTTCACGTAAGTATTGTGAGTGAATAATGTGTGTTCTTCACGTGTGAATTGAGTCTTAGGAATACTTGTTTACCAAGCAACTATCTGCTGCATTGGTTAGGTAGATTCTAAGTTGTGTCTCACTCAAAGCTTTTAAGCAAGAGTGTATGTGTCCCTTGATCAAAGCTTTGAAGCAAGATCAAGGTGTGTATGAAGTGTTTCTTCATCTTTATTTTGTAACTGTGAATTGGATATCATTGTGGTGTGATTGAGGGGGAGTGAGTGGGAATACTCAGGTCTAAAGTGTCTCTAGGTTGAAGTGTCATTGGGTAGGTTTTAAGTGAGGAATGCAACAGAGTTGTTTGACTCTGAATTAATTTTACTGATAGTGAAATTCCTCCCTGGCTTGGTAGCCCCCAGATGTAGGTGTTGTTGACACTGAACTGGGTGAACAATTGTTGTGCTATTTAATGTTTTTACTTACAGTTTGATTAATTAGTACAGTAGTCAATGTCACAGTGGATGTTATAACTTTGGTAATAACATCCATCGTGTGCTTGCCAGAATTTCACCAGGTAACAATAAGTCCTTTCTTTTGCTTTTTGAGATAGGAGGGACATTCAGCTTTAATGTGACCATAACCCTCACATTCATAACACTGACCTCCTTTCCCTTTGTTGGACTTTTCTTCAGACTTAGCTCTTTTGCTAATGTCAGATGAGATGTTCTTGTCATTAGGTCTACCCTTCTTATCTACCCTTTTCATGAGTCTGTTGAATTGTCTCCCAAGCATAGCTACAGATTCTAAGAGATTCTCCTTGCTTCCATCATTGTCTTCATCTGGGTCCTCTGCAGTGTTTGACACAAAATCTATGCTTTTGTTCTTTTTCTCAACCTGATCACACATTCCCATCTCAAAAGTTTGGAGAGAACCAATGAGTTCATCCACTTTCATGTTGCTTATATTCTGAGCTTCTTCAATATCAGTGACTTTCATGGCAAACCTCTTAGGCAAAGATCTTAGAATCTTCCTCACAAGCTTTTCTTCAGACATCTTTTCTCGTAAAGCTCCTGAGGTATTGGCAATCTCAAGAATATTTATGTAGAATTCATGAATAGTCTCATCCTTCTTCATTCTCAGATTTTCAAACTTGGTAGTCAGCATTTGTAATCTTGACATATTGACTTTTGAGGTTCCGTCATGAGTTGTTTTGAGAGTATCCCAAACCTCTTTAGCCAGTTCACAATGATGCACTAGTCTGAAAATGTTCTTGTCTATACCATTAAATAAGTCATTCAAAGCCTTAGAATTTCCAAGAGCCAAGGTCTCTTGCTCTTTGTTCCATTCCTCTTCAGGTATTAACACATATACTCCATCTTTATCAGTCTTCACTAGATGTTCCCATCCTGAATTGGCAGCTCTGGATGCCTTGCTGTCTAAAGACTTCAAGAAGGATATCATCCTAGGTTTCCAGTAGTCATAATTTGAGCCATCCAGAATTGGTGGTTTATTTGTGAATCCTATATCCTTGTCCATAATACAAGAATTTATCTTCCCTAGATCTCACATAAAAAATAACAGGCAGGGTGCCTACTCTGATGCCAATTGAAATTCTAGGTACCCAACAGTGGATGTTATCACGGATGTTATGACATCCACTATAACACAGACTACAAAACTTAATGACAAACTGTAAATGAAAACAGTAAATAACACAAGTAATTGTTTACCTAGTTCAGTGCAAACCACACCTACATCTGGGGGCTACCAAGCCAGAGAGGAAATTCACTATTAGTATAATTAATTCAGAGTCAAACAACCAGTTTGCACTCCTCACTTAAGACCTACCCTGTGACACTTCAACCTAACACTAAACCTGAGTTACCAACTCACTCCCCCTCAATCACAGCAGTGATTTCAACCAATTAAAGTTATAGATAAATTTGAAGAAACACTTCAAACACACCTTGATCTTGCTTCACAGCTTCGATCAAGAGGCACAACACTCTTGCTTAAAAGCTTATAGTGACACACTTAACAGACAACTTAAGAACTCTAGACCAATGCAATCATACAACAGATCATTGCTTGGTTTACAAGTATTCTTAAGACACGCAAATACACGTGAAGAACATAGTTCTCTAAAACCCTGTCAAGAACCCCTTTCAAATAGGATTGCTACTTCTGTATATATATGCAACAGACAATCCTTGGGCCTTAGTGAAGAAATTAGGTTTACCTACGATAAACCTCTCTTCATGAAACTACGCACGTTCAATTTGGTTAGGGGCATTCCATGTTATCCTCAGCAATGCCTGATATGTCGCCTGAGATAACTAGGCTTCCTAAAATGTTTCCTGAAGTATAGCCTGAGCTAATACTAGAAACTAAAACCTGTGCACCCTGATGTCATACGCTTGATGTCATAACATTCAGCATGACATCCAACATACTTGACTCTTAGCTATTCAAACTTACCCTGCTGAATACTCATTATGTATGTCATAACATCAGTCATTATATTCATACATCCGTCAATGTTTTGCCATAAAATGTAGCCAATCAAAAACATCTACATATGTCATGTGCTTTAGGTTATAAAAGAAATGCTAGTTAGAGTAGGGGAGGAAACGGGTAGGCGCTTTAAAACTGCAGAAAAGACAAAGTTCTTAGGGACTTCTTTTGGGGCTTCTGACCCAATGGTTCCTCTATCAGGCCTTGTCAAGACGCATAATATTAGTTTTGATGACCTTGTGAAAGCCCAACTTTTGAAGGCCCAATCTCTTGATCCTCTGTGGTGGAACGTTTGGATAGCAGTGGTGAAAATATTTCTAGGGGAAGTGTCATATCCAAGAGAGATAATTATTCTTTAAAATTAGGCCCCATTTCCCTTTGTCATGGTCCTAATAATCATGAATCGTCTCAAGTCTTCGAGGATCCGGCGACATGGAATGATCTACTTATTACATCTCAAGCATTCAAGGAGCCTGCAGATTCAGTCGTGGGTTGTTCTGTTGCGAATAATCTGAAGAGGAGTGACTCTAATTCTTTTCCATCAGAGATTGGAAGAGGCAATATTATCCTTATGACTGAGAATTCAAAGGCTTCTAAGTAGGTAACCCAGTTTGGTGAGCCTATTGTTAGGTGTTTCGATGTCACTGACTTTGAGGTTAATTAAGGAAACAAGAGGTTCTGGGATAGTATGGATTCTAAGGAATCTAAGAAGGTTTGGGAGATCATATATTCTTTATGGATCTCGGGGGAAGGTTGTGATGATTGTTTTATTGATCAAATTAACAAGATGGAGGTCAGGGATAAAAGAGGTAAAAATAAGATGAAGGAAGTTATTATGGTGCCCAAATAAATGTGATGTCTTTCAACGTTAGAGGGGGAGGAAACTTAATCAAGAGGAAGAGAGTTTCTCATATCATCTAGACTGGTAAGATGGACGTTGTGTTTATTCAGAAAACTAAAATTGGTGCTTTGAACGATAATTTGGTCGCTTCCTTGTGGGGTGATAAGGATGTGGGGTGGTCTGCATTTGGTTCTTCTGGTGCGTGTGGGGGTATTGTTATTATGTGGAAAAAGGATTTCTTTTCTCCTTTGTTCGGTTTTAGGGAATTCGACTTTGTGGGCGTTAATGCTATTTGGAAGGGAGTTGTGTACTTCTTTGTGAACGTGTATTCTCCCTGTAATCTAGTGGGCAAGAGAAGGTTTTGGGGTAAATTAGCAAATATTAAGGAGAAATTCAATAGAGGAGAGTGGTTAGTGGTGGCGATTTCAATCCCATGAGGTGCAATTCGGAGAGGAAGGGTGTTCGTGTCGAGGGTAGTTGAGGCAAAATAGAGGGTTTCAATCAGTTCATAGCTCAGATTGATTATATATATGTCCCATGCACTGGAGGAAGGTTCACTTGGTATAATAGGGTGGGGTCTGCGATGAACCGTATCGTCAGGTTGCTCATTTTGATGATGTGGATGCAGAATGGGAAATTATTGGTCAACATATTGGGGATATAGACATCTCTGACCATAGTCCTATATGTTTACGAGCTAATACTGAGGATTGGGGTCCAAAGCTGTTCATGTTCAACAACTGTTGGATTATTCAAGCGGAATGTGTTAAATTTGTCAGAGATGAATGGAAGGCGATGGAGGTTTCAAGTAGAGGGGATTTTGTGTTGAAAGAAAAACGGAGACTTTTGAAGATTAGTTTGAAGAGATGGAATGCTGAGATCTTTTGGTTGGCTAGACCTGAAATTGTTTGAAGATTTCAACGAGTTTAATGATTTGGACGTTCAAGCGAGTTGCTTCATTGGGGATTCTGACACTGATTTTGTCTCTAAAAGGGAGGAAGCTTTTAATGAAGTTTGGAAGCATTTTCATATGAAGGAGAATCTTTGAGGCAGAAGTCTAGGGCCCTATGGTTAAAATATGGGGATTTAAATTTGAGCTTCTTCCGTAGAGTTATGCGTGGCAGATTTAGAAAGAACTTTATTTCCTTTGTTGATATAGCAAATGGCAGAAAGGAAGGTGTGGTGGAGGTAAAGAGAGAGGTTCGTAATTACTTCTTGGAGACATTTAAAGAGTCCTTTGGTACTAGATCGGTTCTTAGCGAGATTGAGTTTGGTTGTCTGTCTGATCGTGATAGTTTATCTCTGAAGGCTGAGTTCACAATTGAAGAAATTAAGGACGAATGTGGAGCTGCAATGGGTCCAAAAGTCATGGGTCTGACGGTTTTTCTTTCAAGTTTCTCTAGCATTGTTGGGAGATTGTGCAATTACATTGTGAATTTTGTTCAAGACTTTTATGCTAGGCCGGTTTTGACCAAAGTTGCCATGGCTTACTTTATTACTCTTGTCCCTAAAGTAGTCAATTCTCAGAAGCTTGTAAATTATAGACCGATATGTTTGGTAGCATTTTCCAGAATATTTTTTCGAAGATCCTGATAGCCCGTCTGGAAAAGGTGATTAGTTGTTTCATTTCTCCCGAACAAAGTGCCTTTGTGGCTGGTAGAAGTATGTCTGATGTAGTGGTCGTGGTCAGTGGAATCTTGGGCTTATCAAAGCGTTCGAAGAAGGAATGTATGGTGTTGAAGGTAGATTTCAAAAAAGATAATTAATATGTATGAATGTTAATTAAGGAAGAAGACCCTTAAATAAAGAAACTTTGTTGAAGGAAAAATAAAATTTTAATTTCATATGACGACAAATAATCAGCTAAATAACAAGCAAAACATATAAAAGGTCGTTCATAAATTGTGGGCAGCAATGCCTTAGTGTACTCTGTTAGAAAGTATTTTGCGGTAGTGTTTTATCGTATCCATATGGATTGAAGAGAATATTGATGCTTTCCGTTTAACGGTTTAATGACTTAAGAAAAAGGAGGGTTTTATAATGGTTTCAATTTCGTAACATAAGTTTGCAAGAATTAAAACAGAATAAAAATCGGTCTAAGTTTGATAAAAGCATGTCAAAATTAGGGTTCGCTAGTCTGTCCTAAACATATCCAACTAATCAAATATGTGAACGAAGTTCTAACGAACATAACTGCGTATCCTCGCAAAAACTTTCATCTCTAAAGCGATTTCATGAATGTTATTGTTTCGACCGTGAAATGATCTCTCTAAATAACAATCGAAACAATAATCCTTAATATCGATACAAAGCGGATATCAACCTTCAAATCTATCTCTAGCATTTGTATAGTTGATAGACGAAGATATTAGGTCAAGACTTGGAAAGTTCATGTCTAAAGCAATCCAAACCATAAATGTACAAATAGTAGCAAATAACTTCATCTACATTGCTCATAACATTGTTCACATACAAGAGATTAAGAAGAATACATAAAATCTGAACTAACTACTCCTAACCTTGACAAGAGAGGGGTTTAGCCACTCATTTCCATGATAGCTTGAGCAACAAGTTTCAGAAGAAGGTTGATCAACATCCGAGTCGAATAATCGAGAATGGATGGGAATCCAGCTTCTTTTGGTGAAATATTTCTAAGGGATGATGAGAAATGAAAGAAAGCGTTTCTAGGTCAGAAAAATCCTCTCAAATTCAAGTACAAGAAAAAAGATATTTTTACAAAAAGTAGCCCAACTTAGAGAAGGGTCACCTGAGCTATCATGTTCGCTAGGCGAACAAAGTGGTTCGCCTAGCGAACCCCAAAAGTGCCACCTGAAGTGCTTGTGCCCTGTGGACTCTCCCCAGACAAGTTTCCAAAAGTTCGCTAGGCGAGTAATCCTTCACTTAGCGAAGCCTTTGCTGTGAACTTCGCCTAGCGAGTTTATGGCCATTTCCTTGCTGTTTTAAGTCTAGGAGTGTTCGCTGGTTACTCACTGCTTCTTCGCCTAGCGAGTGCTTCGCTGCCTCCCTCGCCTAGCGAGTTTATGGCCCTCTCCTTGCTGTTTTGGATTCTTGGCCTTCACTACATAGTTCTCCTAGCGAACTTTGTGATGTTTTGGAGGGAGCTTCGCTGGCCAGTTCGCCTAGCGAACTTGCTGATGTTTGTTTGCTGTCTTGGTTTCCTTGCCATATTTCTTGTGTCATAATTCTCACTATTTCATGCCAAATTGCTGCACAATAACACACAAATTAAAGGTATCAAGATACTTTCACACAAAGTTGCAAACCAACCAAAGCAAGAGTGATTTTGAACACTTTCTTGACAAAAAAGGAGTGAAAGATGCCCATATTTGATAGATCAAATAATCACAATTGGGCATCTAATAACTCTCCCCAACTAGAATCTTGCTTGCCCTCAAGAAAAGTATGCCTCTTGATGAACAAGAGGATTTGCTTAAGAAAAATATTTCTCCAAAATTGGATCAAATGGCTCAAACACAAGAATTTCCGCTAGACACAAGTTCCCAATGGTTAGAATAAAACAACACACAAGAACTAAATTCTTTTAGAAATGCAAAACATATATCAATCAACAACAATGTTATCCTGAATGAATCACCCTATCTCTCCTCTTCGAATACGGATTGAAGAAATTACGCGTTTGCAACCGCGGGGACAATTTCACTCTCAAACAAACAATGCCAAAATCAATTCAATTCATACAACATCTAGCAATTATAAATGAAAATATGGAAGCAAGAAGATCACTAAGGTCTTTTCCGGTTGTAGCTTGGTCGGGTTTACAAACAAGGGACATATCTAAGGCCATCGAAATGAAATTGCCGATGCAAAAGAGACATTCACTGAACATGTTATTCACGCATCCCAACTTCATTCCACTTGTTCTCATTTGAAACCTTCCCAACTCTTATTTCACAACTTATTTTTGTTTTTCATTATTTTTCTTCCAAGCAAGCATTTTTTTTCTCTCTTTTTTTTTACATTCATATTCACATAACAAATTTTCTATCTTTTCAATGCTTACTCGGTTTTTTAAGAGTTGTGGCAACCTACCAAATTTCATTTCCGTTCTCCCCAACTTATCTTTTACTTAACCCTCAAGTGAATGCTCATAATGTTTTTAAGGCAAAAAGAACAATTAACATCAAATTCCGGGGTTCAAGAAAAAAAGTTTTTGGAATCTCGCACAATTTAAAGCCGAGATTCATACTGTTTAGGCTCAAGGGGTTTACGAATACTCTCTGCTCACGGGTAAGTTGCTTTTGGAACTGGTTGTGCTCGATAAAAACAAGTGCCGTGATCATTTCTAATTGATTCCACAAATTCACAATAATAAAAGACAAAGCATGAATCGAATGAATCAACACAGTTTATTAGAATCCAACATTTAGTGTACAATGGAGGTTTCCTCACAATTTGTGGTTCTAAGTCCTAGGTGAACCATTCATTCAACAATGTTGCAAAAAGAACAATATTTATTTATGACAAGATTAAAGTTCTTAATGCATTCTAAAATTATAACCAAAGCTAACCATGTACCTTGGCATTATTCGCTTGTTTATTTTTATCATTGCCATCCAAACTCGAATGCACCTTCATTAGATACTTCTTTTTGAAGAGCAACCAACCTAGAAGTTTCGACAGCTCAACAACTAGAAAATTATTAAAAATCACTTAAAAGAAACCAAATAATTTAAACATAAAAATTTAACATTACTTTAAACAAAATAAAATGTGCATGGGGGAAAAACACCCCAAAATAGTACACAACCCAAATATCTGGAATAACAAAACAAAATATCCAAAACATAAAGCAATACATAAAGCAATAAAATCAAAAGATCAAAGACTTAGTCCTCTTCGGACTCAGTCTCTTCCACACTCTCGGAACCAGAAGCAGAACCATCATCATCATCCTCATCATCATCAGCATCTACCTCAGCGCCACCATCACCAGAACCAGAAGCACCCGCCCCCTCTTTGAAAACAAGCTTAACCTTAGGCCAGATCGCATGCTGCAGAAACTGCTCACGCGTCATCATAGTGCACTCCACATAAGGGTCACAACATTGTAGCTAGATTTCCTGCATATAATCATAAATATCGATCATGGCACGCTAAGTCGCCGCTATCCAATCCCAAATTGTAGTTACATACAGCTTGCTGAAATGGATCAAAACCCTGCGTAAAAGTAACACCAGGACCATCAGTAGTCCCGGTATCTGCACCAGCTGTACTGGCTCTGAAATTCTTAGGCTGGAAATACTTGTCCACGTAACGGTCATCGATCGCAACTTGAATAGTCACCTGTCTCCGGGAGGGTAATTTCACCCTCTACTAAACACATAAGGCCATAAAAAGACATGGGAAAGCAAGGGGGCAATTAACTCGTGCCCCCGCTTTTAGCCCACTCTCTACCATGGACTTTAGCTCATCAGCAATAATTCTAGCCACGTTAATCTGTACGTTAGTTAGAATTGAGTGAACCAAGTGTGCCACTGGGATCGGCACTATTGAAGTGTAGGATTCCAGTTTGATATTTGTCAAAATAAGCAGCAACACCAACTGGGCTAGAGGTGTCATGTCCTCACGGTGGTACCTCCTAGGAACCCCAGATTGGTTCAGCTCTACTGTCTTTCCCTCCATCAATATGGCTTCAGAAATGGCATCTGTGTTTCTATGCAGCCTCAAATCACGGTGATAATCGTCAATCTCTTCCTCGCCCAAGGTGAGAGGTCCTCCAAGCACTCTATTGATGGCATCTCTATCAAACACTACCTGTCGCCCTGACACCTTCGTAATCCAGGTAAACGGTTCTTCATCATTCGGAAGTGCATTAGCGTAAAACTCACACACAATCTCAATATTGTAACTATCCGCTGGAGTCACCAATGTATCCCACTTCTTGTAATGGATGAGTCTGGTAAACATTTTGTACTCGCCCTCTAGATGAATCAGAAACCACTTTTCAGGTAGAATTTTATGTCTTTCCAGAGCCATATAGCGTGTGGCTTGTTTCGGACCCACAAAGTGTTATGTGTCGTACTGTATCAGTTGAGGACGAGATGTGCTGCCAACTTTCCTCTTTTTTGAAGCACTAAACCTGGACGCCATCTGCAACAACATGGAAGAGAAACAAAAAGTATCCACAAAACAGATTAGTAATCAGAGTAGAAAAATGAAAATCTGTCACATTCACTGCTAGATTCTCCTAGCGAAGCCCAACGAATACTCGCTCCAGGTTCGCCTAGCGAAAGTGCTAGCGAAGGTTGCGGGTTTTTGTTTTCCCCGACTATTTTCAACCAAAATCTAGGCAGTCCATTTGTTTTTCATCAATATTCAAGAACCATAATATTTGGCACATTAAGAACAGTATTACAAATACATGCAACCCTAATTCTACAGATCTGTAACTCACCCACAATAACCCACATGGTTTATTTTCATGAAATTTAGAGCATTTAATCAAAGAAAAATAGAACAGATACATACCTGATTGAATAGAGTGATTGGGTTGTTGAGGCAGTGAGAAGAGAACTAGGGTTTTCAAGGAATCACCAATGATGTGAGTGAGATTGTAGTGTGGCAAGTGCGAAAGTGAACAGAAACCCTAAGAGTCCTTCAGACTATCACCAAAACAAACAAAAAGGTCTTTGGGCCCAAATAGGTGGCCCACTAAATTGAAATAAAATAACCTGTTTCGCTCTGTTCGCCTAGCAAATGTCCTAGCGAACATGTTCGCTATTGTCTTCGCCTAGCGAAGGGGCTAGCGAACATGACAGGTTTTGGTTTTTTAAACAAACAATGCACAACACAACTCATCCAAGTTCCACCATATCAAGCACCAAATTCACACAACAGAAAACAATAAATACTTACAATGTTGGGGTGCCTCCCAACAAGCGCTTTTTTTAACGTTGTTGCAGCTCGACGGTCAGATGCGATCACAAATTGTCGAACATGTCTATCAACTCCCTCTCCACCATAGGAGGTTGCACTCTAGCGGCTAATTCACGCCATCTCTGGGTGTACTCTTTGAAGCATTCATTATTCCTCTGAGATAAATTCTATAGCTGGACCTTGTTTGGTGTTAAATCACTGTCGTACTGGTAATGCTTAACAAACGCCTCAGCCAATTCCCTCTAGCTTCAAATGTTAACTGGTTCTATCCCCATGTACCATTCCAGGGACAGACCAGAAAGACTGTCTTGGAAAAAGTGCATAAGCAGCTTCTCATCGTCAGAATAGGCGGACATCTTGCGGTAGTATGAATGAAGGTGAACCCTTGGACAGGTTGTCGCCTTATACTTATCAAAGTCTGGGACTTTGAACTTCAGAGGAACCTTCAAATCTGGAATCAGCCCCATATTTTCCATATCCAACCCCATAGAATTCTGATTCTCATAACTCTTCATCTTTTCCTCGAGCAATTTAAATCTCCTGTCTGCGTCAGACGGCATACCAACACCAACATCCCTCATAGGGAACACATCCTCTTGATCATCTTCCTCCCACTAAGTGGCAACATTCCCGTACAAAGCACACGTGGGTCCGGGAATATGAACTCCTGTCTGATTTCCTCCGTCCGGAGGGATAACAACTGTAGGACCAGTATTAGCATGTGGGGTGACATTGTCAATAGTAGGAGGTATAACAGCAGTTCCTCCGTGAAGCACACAACTCCTGTCAACCCTATAAATTAACGGTTGCACCAAAGTTCTCAGCTGCTCTTGGCCATTGGCGACCCCTTGCATCATATCCATGAACTGGGCCATCCTGTCACGGAATTCCTGAAGTTCATCCTGAAGGAGGGGCCGGCAAGGACAAAAGAGTCGCCACCATTCGTTATTTATCCCGAAGAGAGGGAAAGGAAATGATTAGAGAAAACCTACGATAAAGGGAAAAGACAGGTCATCGCAACCAAATCTTGGATTTGGGAGTCGGTTACGCAAGGGGAAGGTATAAACACCCCTCACGTCCGTTGTACTCAACGGGATCCATGCTTGTTGTCTATCTAAAGGGTGTTAATCTATATAACCTACAGGCCATAGGGACAAAAGAAAATAAAAGAGACTCAATAGAGCATTGTCTCTCTATGCCTACATACTCCCTCGTGCAATGGGAAAGTCAGAGTCAACGTAGTTCGGAAAACTACGGGTGAAAGGTGGGGAATGTTGCTCGCCAAGACATCGCTGTCTTGTGCCTACGTATCCTTGTCTGGTATGAGAAATCAGAGCAAACGTAGTTCGGGCTAACACGACCACATGTTGTTTAAGTGTTTTAAGCGAGTAGGGTTAAACCTTAGTTCTAGTAGTTAGGTGTATTGTTACTCGACCATTGGAGACTTAGGCGTTACCTGTTTGCGGTAGAACCAAGAGTTAACAACACCCTTTTTGAAAATGGTTTTCAATTAATCTCGAAGGATAAAAAAGTTTGATGTTTATTTTTAAGTCTTTTATGAATAAGTGAATTGAATTGTGTTTGTAATTCATGTTGCACTAAAGACTATGACTTAGGAGTGAATGCATCGCATATCGCCCAAAGGGCATACACTAAACACTTTAGACAATTGAGAGGAGGCCCCCCAATCATCATTTTCCAAATGCTTAAGGGTCGTAGCGTATAACACTTATTATCCATTATTAGGTGTATTGAAGACGTTTTGATATGAGAAGAGAGAAGGCACAAGACTAAGGGGGAACTAACTCAACCCTAATGTTATCATGCCATGTGCTCCTATGATTGAGATTAAGAGGGAAGAACTATCCTAATGTTATCATGCTTGGATTGAACACTTAATGTGTAACGCCCGTTTTACTTCGATTAAATTCAATTATGACTTTGCTATGTCTGGTTGCGTCGTAGTCGTAGTTGAGTATGTGTTTGGATCGAAGGAAGGAATTGAATCGGTCGAATTGTCGGAAAAATTTTGGTTTTGTCAGAAAACTTCGAAAATTCATATCTCTTGATCCGTAAGTCGGATTTGACCCCCGTTCGAAGCGTTGGAAAGCTAAAGAGATGTTCTATCTGGAAAAAAATTAAATTTTGCTGCTATGACGACCGTAACAGGAGTGTAACGACCGTCACACGAGCGAAAACTGTAGTTATGCAGAATTTGAACGTGTTCTGGTGGAATGAGATTTTGTAGCAAAAATATATTCCCGTAAACTCTTTTACCCTCAATTACATCATTTTTGGGAAAGGAAAGACGGAAAAGAGAAGTTACGCATTGAGAGAAGTGGAGAGCGAAGAATCATCCATCGGCGAATTCAGAAGATTTCTGCAGAAAAATCACCGTAGAGCAGAAGCGGAATCGGAAAGCGTGGAATTGGCCTCAATTCTAAGGTAAGGGTGGGGTTCAATTCTATAACTAGGAGTATGATCGAATTCATGTGGGGAATCGAGTCATAGGTATAGTTTCTGTTAATCGATAAATATTAAGGAAAAGGTTTCCCTAATGGGACAAGATTTCTATGTAGGAATGAATGTGTTATGTAGTTATTAGTGCGATGCTCTAAGGTTTTCCTTATGGGCAAATACGTAGAACGAATATGCTATACGGTTATTCGTACAACGCTCTAATGATTTTCCCTAATGGACCAAAAAGGTCAGTTACCTGGTTGTGATTGATTTTGTAATTAATTGTGTGAGAAAACGCCATAATGTTGTGATTACGATAATATGATGAATTCTTAATTGTTGATATGATGTAGTAATGTTCCTTTACATGGATAGTTGGGATGATGAACATATGATGCATATGAAATAGCAATGTTCTGTTATGGACGTTTTGTTGTAGGCTTGATGCCTTGTTGCATAGTCGGTGATGTTGTGGTCCATAATAGAGGTATTTTATGGCATAGCATATTAGCGATGACCTGTATTGGCGGCCCTTGTGGCAAATTCTGCGATGGCCTGTATTGGCGGCCCTTAGTGGCAAATTCTGCGATGGCCTGTATTGGCGGCCTTGATGGCAAATTTGTACCACATGCATATGCACAGTTGAGTCGCATTGTTGAGTCACATGAAGTTGCATAATTATGTTAGTTGTATATTAATGTTGTTTTACGTGAGATATGGATTGTTGCAGTTGTTGTCGATGATGTTTATGATTTCGAAACTTATAATGCTATGATGAGTTTCTGGCATGTTTTCTATCATGCTCTATGTTATATTATTGATATCTCACCCTTTTCCGTTGTATGTTACCTCCTCTGGTGGTAATTTGCAGGTAGTCAGGAATAGAGCGTAGTTCCCATTAAGGTGTCGTCGGTCGCTCTGATGCGTAGCACTCTTGGGGGGATGGACGATTGCTGTTATTATTTTAGTCGATGTTATTGTTGATTGAACTTGTTATGATGCTTTTATTAAATTGTTTTAAGAGAACATGTTGTATACTTTATCGAACTTACACCGGAAGTAATGACGAGTTGTTTCATGATTAAATGGTTAAGTAATACATTGGTGATTGTTCATCTAATTTCGTGCTACGTATGATAATTACAAGTTGTTGCATAATGATTATTGTGTGTCAGGTTGAAGTGTAACATCTATGATGTGAGGAATTTTGCTCGTGTGACGACCGTCACAGGCTCATGACGACCGTCATGCAATCAAAGTTTGCGCTGTTGCGCTTTGTTTGTTATATGAGTTGTTGTTTTTCCTGTTATCCACAAGTGTTAGAGTTGGGGTGTTACATTAGTGGTATCAGAGCAGGTTGGTCCGTCCGGCCAAGTTGTCTAGTGTCACCGAGTCAGTCGGCGTGCCTAGCACTAGAGTCTCGTTAATTGTGAAATCTGACTGTTGGTCGTTGCAGCTTAAGTGAAATGGCTGGTAGGAATGATGCTTCAATTGCTGCTGCTCTGCAAGCTTTAGCTAATGCTATGGAACATCAGCCGAATCCTGCTGGAGATGTTGGGTCTCGCAGTTTGGCAACGTTTCAACGGGAGAATCCGCCTACCTTCAAGGGTAAGCATGATCCTGATGGTGCATTGGAGTGGTTAAAGGAAATGGAGCGAATCTTTCGTGTGATGGATTGTACTCCAGCACAGAAGGTCCGTTATGGGACTCATATGCTAGCGGTAGAAGCTGATGACTGGTGGCTAGAGACTCGTCCAGTGTTGGAAGCTGCAGGTGAAGAAGTTACTTGGACTGTATTCCGTAAGGAATTTTTGAAGAAGTATTACCCGGAAGATGTCCGTGGTAAGAAAGAGATTGAATTTCTTGAACTGAAGCAAGGAGACAAATCTGTTAATGAGTATGCGGCGAAGTTTAAGGAGTTGGCTAAGTTTTATCCGCACTACAGCACAAAGACTGCTGAATTCTCTAAATGTATCAAGTTTGAGAACGGATTGAAGTCTGAAATCAAGAAAGCAATCGGGTATCAGAAGATCTGTGTCTTTGATTCATTGGTCGAAAGCTGTAGGATTTATGAAGAAGATAGCAACGCTCATTACAAGTTGATGAGTGAGAGGAGAGGCAAATCACAGCAGATTCGTGGTAAACCTTATGACCCTCCAGTTGGCAAAGGGAAACAGAAAGTAACTGACGGCAAGAAAACTAGTAGGGGAGATGCTCCTGCTGGTATTGTTTGCTATAAGTGTGGAAATCTAGGTCACAAGAGTAATGTGTGTGCTGCTAGATCATTGAGATGTCACCATTGCGGAGAGTTGGGACACGCTATTGTTGAGTGCAAACGCAAGGGAATAGTTTGTTTCAATTGTGGTGAGGAGGGGCACATCAGTGGCAAGTGTCAGAAGCCTAAGAAGGAACAGACTGGCGGAAGAGTGTTCGCACTATCTGGGGCTCAGACATCCAGTGATGACAAATTGATTGAAGGTACTTGTTTCATTAATGGTAGTCCTTTACTTGCTATTATTGACACTGGTGCGTCTAATCGTTTTATTGCTGCGGATTGTGTCGAACGTTTGGGTCTTATGCTGTCACACATGAGTGGAGAGATGGTAGTTGAGACTCCAGCTAAGGGATTGGTAACTATGTCTCTTGTGTGTTTGAAATGTCCTCTGTCAATGTTTGATAGAGATTTCCTGGTTGACTTAGTCTGTTTGGCACTAAGTGGGATAGACATAATTTTGGGCATGAACTGGTTAGAGTATAACTGCGTTCACATTAATTGCTTTAATAAGTCGGTGAGATTCTCTACTCCTGAGGAGGAAGGAGCGCGTTTGGTAACTAGCAAACAGATGAAGCAGATGTTGCTAGAAGATGCTCAGGTGTTTGCGTTGGTGGCATCATTATCCATTGAGAATCAAGCGATAATCGATGAATTGGAAGTTGTTTGTGATTTCCCTGAGGTGTTTCCAGATGAAATTCCTGAAGTTCCTCCGGAACGGGGAATTGAATTTTCTATTGATCTCGTACCCGGTACCAGACCTGTGTCTATGGCACCATACAGGATGTCTGCATCTGAATTGGCAGAGTTGAAGAAACAGTTGGAAGACTTACTTGAGAAGAAGTTCGTTAGACCAAGTGTATCACCGTGGGGAGCTCCGGTATTGTTAGTGAAGAAGAAGGATGGCAGTATGAGGTTGTGTATTGACTACCGGCAACTGAACAAAGTTACGATTAAGAACAAATACCCGCTTCCGAGAATTGATGACTTGATGGATCAATTGGTTGGAGCGCGAGTGTTCAGTAAAATTGATTTGAGGTCGGGGTATCACCAGATTAAGGTAAAAGATGACAATGTTCAGAAAACTGCGTCCAGAACCAGGTATGGACACTATGAGTTTACGGTAATGCCTTTTGGCGTTACTAATGTGCCGGGAGTTTTCATGGATTACATGAACCGTATCTTCCATGAGTATTTGGATCGGTTCGTGGTAGTATTCATTGATGATATCCTAATTTATTCAAAGTCAAAGGAGGAGCATGTTGAGCACTTGAGATTAGTGCTGCAAGTGTTGAAAGAAAGGAAGTTGTTTGCGAAACTGTCGAAATGTGACTTTTGGTTGGAGGAAGTTAGCTTTTTGGGTCATGTTATATCAGGTGATGGAATTGCCGTAGATCCATCTAAGGTTGATGCCGTGTTGAAATGGGAAACTCCGAAGTCGGCGACGGAGATTAGAAGCTTTTTGGGACTTGCTGGTTATTATAGAAGGTTTATTGAAGGTTTTTCTAAGTTGGCCCTTCCGTTAACTAAGTTGACTTGTAAAGGGAATACTTTTGTATGGGATGCTCAATGCGAAGCAGGTTTTACAGAGTTAAAGATGAGGTTGACGTCTGCGCCGGTGTTGGTCTTGCCTAACGCAGAAGAACCGTTTGTCGTATACTGTGATGCTTCTAAGTTTGGTTTAGGAGGAGTACTCATGCAGAATAATAAATTAGTTGCTTATGCCTCAAGACAACTGAGAATCCATGAGAAGAATTATCCTACGCATGATTTAGAACTTGCTGCCGTTGTTTTCGTGCTGAAGATTTGGAGACATTATCTGTATGGCTCAAGATTCGAAGTGTTCAGTGACCATAAGAGTTTGAAGTACTTGTTTGACCAAAAAGAACTGAACATGAGGCAACGAAGGTGGCTAGAGTTGTTAAAAGATTATGATTTTGGATTACATTACCATCCGGGGAAAGCTAATGTTGTAGCTGATGCCTTGAGCCGCAAGACTTTGCATATGTCAGCAATGATGGCTAAAGAATTAGAGTTGATTGAGCAATTCAGAGATCTGAGTTTAGTTTGTGAAGTAACACCGAAGAGTGTAAAGTTGCGCATGTTAAAGATTAATAATGATTTTCTGGACAACATTAGAGAAGCTCGGAAATTAGATGTGAAGTTAGTAGACTTAATGCCTGGAGTAGATCATTCGGAAGGTAATGATTATCAGTTGGATGCGCAAGGAGTGTTGAGATTTCGTGGTCGTATTTGCATTCCTAATGATGCAGATATGAAGAAAGAGATCCTGGAAGAAAGTCACAGAAGTAAGTTGAGTATTCATCCGGGAGCGACAAAAATGTATAATGATTTGAAGAACCTGTTTTGGTGGCCTGGTATGAAGCGTGATGTAGCACGTTTTGGGTATGCATGTTTGACTTGTCATAAGTCGAATGTTGAGCATCAAAAACCTGCTGGGTTGATGCAACCGTTAGAAATTCCAGAATGGAAATGGGACAGCATTTCGATGGACTTTGTAACGGGTTTGCCGAACACTTTGAGAGGATGTGATTCTATTTGGGTGATTGTTGATAGGCTTACAAAGTCAGCTCACTTTAATCCTATTAACATCACTTTTCCAGTATCGAAGTTGGCAGAGATTATGTTAGAGTGGTTGTTAAGTTGCATGGTGTTTCGTTGTGTATTGTATCGGATAGAGATCCGCGATTTACTTCTGAGTTTTAGAAGATTCTGCAAGAGGCTTTGGGTTCTAAGTTGAGGTTGAGTTCGACATACCATCCTCAGACAGATGGTCAGACTGAACGGACCATTCAGTCTTTAGAAGATTTGCTGAGAGCGTGTGTCCTTGAGGAAGGTGGTTCGTGGGATACATACCTTCTGTTGATAGAGTTTACTTATAATAACAGTTATCACTCTAGTATCGGAATGGCACCGTTCGAAGCTTTGTATGGTCGGCGGTGTAGGACTCCGTTGTGTTGGTATGAATCGGGAGAGAGTGTGGTACTCGGACCGGAGATTGTTCGAGAGACTACCGAGAAGGTGAAGTTAATTCGAGAAAAGATGAAAGCTTCACAGAGTAGGAAGAAAAGTTATCATGATAAGCGCAGGAAGGATTTAGAATTCGAAGCAGGAGATCATGTATTTTTGAGAGTCACGTCTGTGACCAGTGTTGGTAGAGCTTTGAAATCTAAGAAGCTTACTCCTCGTTTCATTGGCTCGTACCAGATATCGGACAGGGTTGGGAAGGTTGCATATCGAGTGGCGTTACCGCCAAATTTGTCGAATTTACACGATGTATTTCATGTGTCACAGCTCCGCAAGTATATTTCAGATCCGTCGCATGTCATTCCCATGGACGATGTGCAAGTACGTGAGAATCTTACTATAGAGACGAAGCCTGTGAGAATTGATGATCGGGAAGTGAAGACGTTACGAGGTAAAGAGATTGCTTTGGTGAAAGTAGTCTGGTTGGGAGCTGCTGGCGAAAGCTTGACGTGGGAACTAGAGAGCAAGATGCGGGAGTCTTATCCCGAGCTGTTTGATTAAGGTAATTTCGAGGACGAAATTCTTGTAAGTAGGGGAGAGTTGTAACGCCCGTTTTACTTCGATTAAATTCAATTATGACTTTGCTATGTCTCATTGCATCGTAGTCGTAGTTGAGTATGTGTTTGGATCGAAGGAAGGAATTGAATCGGTCGAATTGTCGGAAAAATTCTGGTTTTGTCAGAAAACTTCGAAAATTCATATCTCTTGATCCGTAAGTCGGATTTGATCCCCGTTCGAAGCGTTGGAAAGCTAAAGAGATGTTCTATCTAGAAAAAATGAAATTTTTTAGCTATGAAGACCTTCAAGGGAGTGTGACGACCGTCACACGAGCGAAAACTGCAGTTATGCAGAATTTGAACGTGTTCTGGTGGAATGAGATTTTGTAGCAAAAATATATTCCCGTAGACTCTTTTACCCTCAATTACATCATTTTTGGGAAAGGAAAGACAGAAAAGAGAAGTTACGCATTGAGAGAAGTGGAGAGCGAAGAATCATCCATCGGCGAATTCAGAAGATTTCTGCAGAAAAATCACCGTAGAACAGAAGCGGAATCGGAAAGCGTGGAATTGGCCTCAATTCTAAGGTAAGGGTGGGGTTCAATTCTATAACTAGGAGTATGATCGAATTCATGTGGGGAATCGAGTCATAGGTATAGTTTCCGTTAATCGATAAATATTAAGGAAAAGGTTTCCCTAATGGGACAAGATTTCTATGTAGGAATGAATGTGTTATGTAGTTATTAGTGCGATGCTCTAAGGTTTTCCTTATGGGAAAATATGTAGAACGAATATGCTATACGGTTATTCGTACAACGCTCTAATGGTTTTCCCTAATGGGCCAAAAAGGGCAGTTACCTGGTTGTGATTGATTTGTAATTAATTGTGTGAGAAAACGCCATAATGTTGTGATTACGATAAAATGCTGAATTCTTAATTGTTGATACGGTGTCGTAATGTTCCTTTACATGGATAGTTGGGATGATGAACATATGATGCATATGAAATAGCAATGTTCTGTTATGGACGTTTTGTTGTAGGCTTGATGCCTTGTTGCATAGTCAGTGATGTTGTGGTCCATAATAGAGGTATTTCATGGCATAGCATATTAGCGATGGCCTGTATTGGCGGCCCTTGTGGCAAATTCTGCGATGGCCTGTATTGGCGGCCCTTAGTGGCAAATTCTGCGATGGCCTGTATTGGCGGCGTTAATGGAAAATTGGTACCACATGCATATGCACAGTTGAGTCGCATTGTTGAGTCACATGAAGTTGCATAATTATGTTAGTTGTATATTAATGTTGTTTTACGTGAGATATGGATTGTTGCAGTTGTTGTCGATGATGTTTATGATTTCGAAACTTATAATGCTGTGATGAGTTTCTGGCATGTTTTCTATCATGCTCTATGTTATATTATTGATATCTCACCCTTTTCCGTTGTATGTTACCACCTCTGGTTGTAATTTGCAGGTAGTCAGGAATAGAGCGTAGTTCCCATTAAGGTGTCGTCGGTCGCTCTGATACGTAGCACTCTTGGGGGGATGGACGATTGCTGTTATTATTTTAGTCGATGTTATTGTTGATTGAACTTGTTACGATGCTTTTATTAAATTGTTTTAAGAGAACATGTTGTATACTTTATCGAACTTACACCGGAAGTAATGACGAGTTGTTTCATGATTAAATGGTTAAGTAATACATTGGTGATTGTTCATCTAATTTCGTGCTACGTATGATAATTGCAAGTTGTTGCATAATGATTGTTGTCTGTCAGGTTGAAGTGTAACATCTGTGATGTGAGGAATTTTGCCCGTGTGACGACCGTCACAGGCTCATGACGACCGTCATGCAGTCAAAGTTTGCGCTGTTGCGCTTTGTTTGCTATATGAGTTGTTGTTTTTCCTGTTATCCGCAAGTGTTAGAGTTGGGGTGTTACATAATGTCTCTCTTACTCCCATCTTACACAAATGGGACTAGGAATCCTAAGGTATCATGTCAAGGAAAACCAAGTAAACATAAGATAAATCAATCACAAGTGAGATGAAAGAAAAAGATGCAAACATGAAATGCAACACAAATAAAAGAGGGAGGAAAAAAGTGTGGGGCAGCAACCACCACAAGCACATCTCAACCTCTTAAATTCAAACAAAGAGATGCAAAACAAAAGAGAAATGCAAGCAAAGAGACTCAGACAAGTCCAAGCAAAAGTGAGATGCAATGGGAGAAGTCACAACTCCTACAACCATTCAAGCATCAATCACTAAACTTAAAAGGAAAGCAAATAAGAAAGAGAATAGGGCATGATCAAGATGAGGATGGGAGAATATGCTTGGGCAACAAGCAACATAAATAGAAATCTCAACCAAGAGCATCAAAGTGATCATGCAAAACGAAAGTACAAAGGTTTTCAAAATGGCATCTCATTCAAGTCAAACTCAAAGTGCAAACAAAGAGAACCAAACTAACTTGAATAAGTTCCAAAGTCCAATGGATAGAAGTGACAACAAGAGAAGAAGGTTCACAAACCAAAGAAGAAACAAAGCCAAGACAAATTACAAAATAGGGCAAGGTAAAGAACCAAAGTTCAAAACACTTTCAACATTCACATGCAAATGGAAAACCCTAATTAAAAGAAACTTGCAACACAAACCAACCAAATGTATGACCTATAAAATTGAAACCAGCATCCCAAACATGTCAAGAGTATGATTCAAGAGGCATAGGATGCATATGGGATCCACAAAGGTCATCTCCCAAAAGAACTAGGTCAACTAGTTTATATGAACCTCAATTAGGGTGACTTGACTTGCAAGGTTCACCAAAAATCGGAGAATAGCTCAATAAATGCCAAATAAAATGAACAAAGCTCTTAAGCATGTTGGAAAACAGAAGCCAAATCATCCAACCTAAAATCAAACCAAGGCACCACCAAATGAATTGATCAACTAGGGTGTTCCACCTTGAAAGGTATTTATCGAGGGTCAAACAAATGTAAACCAAAGTCAAACAAAAATAGGCCAAACCTTGACCAAAACCAGCCTCAAAGGTACCTTAATTCACCATCAAAATAAAGAGGAGGCCTCACTCATAGGTGGTTGCAAATGGTCCAAAAATCAAACAAGAACAAATGGAAAAGACATTAAAAACACCTCCAATCATTAAATTCAAATTAAATTGAAAAATAAGAGGAAATTCAAAATAAAAATTATGAAAAATTAGTTAACATTTCAAAGTGATAGAAAATAGTTTTATTTGAATTGTATGACATTTGGAGGTATTTTTAACAATTAAAATCAAAACAGAAATTAAAATAAAAAGAAAATAAAATAAAAGCCAAGGGAGGTGTATGAGTAAAACTAAAATACAAAGGATGCACGCTGAATTGCACTGGGCTCACAAAACTAGGGGGCGTGAAAAGCAACTGAAGCCTAATTCATCAAACTTTGTTCATTCTCCAAAAGGCACCGTTTCATTTATTGACGTGGAAGTCAACAATCCACGCAGGCCAGTCAAGCCAATCAAAGTGCAACACAGACACACGGTTAAAGTTTCAACTCAAGCCACATCAGCTCTGACTGAGTTAAAACCAGACGCCGGAGCCCTAGCTCCAGTCGTCTTTTCTGGCGAGGTGGCCGGAGCTCAAATGACCAAAACTTCACCAAACTCAACAAAATGCATATCAAAAGAAAGTTGAGCTCATGTACATTCCAAATCCAAGATCCATTCATCCATATCACGTCTAAATAAAGAGAAACGAACAGATCAATTTCAAGATGCCCCTCAGAAAACTTGAGCAAACATGAAAGTTATGTAGTCAAAAATGGCCTACACGAGGTAGGGCTTCAGATGCAGCCAATATGGACCTAGATCATGCTTTAGAATGAGAGAAAAGTGAAGGAGAATTGAACTTGCTTTAAACCGTCCAGATCCACTCCAATTTGCACAAGGAAGAAGAATTGAACTTCAATTGGCTCTGATTTACGGTGAAAATGAAAACACGATTTGATATTTTCTTGGAGAATTTGAAAATGGAAGTTTCTCTCTTTGGATCCAAAATGCGCTTCTGACCTCTCCTTTCACATTTTTAGTTTATATATGTTGGATATCTGATGCTTCTGAAGGCCCATGAAGCTCCAATTTGATAAATTTGAAAAAATGCCCAAAATGGCAAGTGATTCATGCACACCTGAAAAGCTTGCCTACACACACCAAAACTCCCTCATTCTGCAGCTTGCAAGTTGAATTTTACATGAGGATTGGATTGGGCTTTATTTGTGATCCAATTTTGAAGTTTGAATGTGAATCTTCTTTGTGAAGTAATTAAAAAATGCACGTGTTTCTTGCCATTTTGTGCCAAACCAATTTGTGCATTCTTTCCTTGAGTGTATTGTGAAGAGAATTGAACTAAAATAAGGCATACAAATGTCCCATAATGTATCCAATTCAAACCATGATTTAAAGTTCATTTTCACTTGAAATTTCTCACCCAATGTCAATAACCAATCATAATTCACACAATCCTTGAGTTTCATTGTGTAAAAGAAGTCTTTTAGAGCAACATTCATGTTGGTTAAAGTTCCATTTGAAGTGCACAAGTGCATGAAAATGACCCATAATGAAAATGGCCTATAATCAAAGTTTCCCAAAATACCCTTGCCTTGCCAAAGCCATAACTTGAGATACACAAATGATATCAAGGATTTCTAGGACTTTTTGGAAAGCTAACGTCATGAGGAAAAACTTTCATGTTCACCAAAAGTTGAGGAGAAACTTGATTCTAGGTCAAAAGTAACTTGCAAGTGAGTTCACTTTGTTGACTGAAAAATATGTTCATCTGAGACCTA
Organism: Lathyrus sativus; assembly: GCA_963859935.3. Lineage (NCBI taxonomy): Eukaryota > Viridiplantae > Streptophyta > Magnoliopsida > Fabales > Fabaceae > Lathyrus > Lathyrus sativus. The sequence continues at coordinate 272,368,917 of OZ012739.1, forward strand.
TAACTTGTTGGCATCATAACTTGAGTTCCATAAACCCAATTGATGAGTTCTAGCACTCAAAAGAAATCCTAGGACATGCCCTACAAGTCTAATGTTTACAAGAGAATGAGATTGAACTTGTATCATGATGTAAATTATCCTTGAAGTTGGGCACTAAAGAAGGGGATTTTACACTGAGATCCTCTGAAACCCTAATTTAGTAACCTCTTGAACTCTTGATTCTTCTTTATGTGTGTTGCACCCCAAAATTTGCCCAACCTTTTCTTAACGTGGTTTATGTTTCATTTCATTTCTTTCTAGCATTTGCATTGCATATCATTTTTTGTTTAATATGGGATCAAGAGGTTGTGCATAGCAAGAGGAGTCTAATCAGAGGGTTGAACCTAAGAAAGGGGTGTTACTCAAGTTGGAATGGTCATTAGGTCATCTAGAAGTGGGCAATAGTCTTGTGAAAGGATTGATGGATGCGTGTGGGTGAACTCCTAACTTGGAGGCCAGTTCAAGATCATCAGAGGATTGTGAATTCATGATTATGGATATAAGATGGTGAGAGAGCTCATTGAGTGCTTTGAGAACAATGTTGGAGCTTATTCAAGTTGTTGTGTGATGTGAAAGAAGCCACAGTCAAGAATGTTGTAGCTAAGGTTTTCATCTAGTTAATCCTCAGTCAACTGTGAAATTGAAGGAGATTAAAACTCAATTCCAAGTCTCTATGGTCATGGGATGTTGTGTTAAGATACATGAGACCTCATTTCAAGTTCAATTCATCAAGGATTAAGTGTGTGAGAAGTTACTAAATTAGGGTTCTCAGTGTAAAATCCCCTGTTTAGTGCCTAACTTCAAGACCACCTATCTCAAGATACAAGTCTCATCTCAACTTTTGACCAACATGAAACTTGTAGAGTATGTTCTTAGATTTATTTTGAGAACTATAAGTCCTTGATTGGATTTATAGAACTCAAGTTATGATGCTGACAAGTTACAGGTCCTCAAATGAATGTGATTTTGGTCAACAAAAGTCAACCAACTTCCAAGCCATTTTTGACCTAGAAGGATGTTTCTCCTCAACTTTTGATGAACATAAACATTGTAGGCCATGGTGTTAGCTTTCTAAAGAGTACTAGAAGTATTTCATATGATTTGTAGAATTCAAGTTATGAGGCTTGCAAATCAGGGGTATTTTGGGAAAGTGAGATTATAGGTCATAAAATTATAGGTCCATTTTACCAACTTGCACACCTCAAATGGAGATTTTTCCAACATCAAACTTGCTCCAAATGGTGTCAATTGTTCAACCAAGCATTGAGAAGTCATGAATTTGGCTTGGAATGGTGAATTCCTAAAGTGATTTTCATGGAAAAAGCCTTAAAATGAGAAAATTGGATTTAATTCATTTTGGATCATTTTTGTGCAAATGAATACATATTTTGAGTGAAAACTATATTTCAAACACAATGGCAATGTTAGAATTTGAATTTGGTGAGTCTTGATGAGCCATTTTCAAGCTTACTTCAAGCATTAGTCACACTTGAAATATCAACCATTGAGATCAAACAAGGATTAAATCCCAGCCATTCACACTCCTCATGTTACCAGCAAGTGATTTGCATCATTTTGGAGCCAAATTGGAAGGATTTTCGTGCACATGGCAAAGCTCCAAAACTCAAATTCCATGGATATGCAATTGGGCTCTAGGGACTGCCATTGGGCTTTCTTATGATTCAAATCCATCACATAAAAGCCTTCCATCATGAACAAACTCTCAGAACACGAATTGGCTGAAGAATTGGAGCTAGATCATTTTTAAAAAGTGAAGGAAATTCAAAATTCGAATTCTGAGATCCAAGCCATTTCAAGCTAAATTGAAGAGTGCAAAGGCTTTATTGAAGTTTGTGGAACATTTTTTGACATTTTTATTTGAGTTTCATCAAGAGTTGAAGTCCCAGTGGAAGTTCTCCACTAGGTATTTACAATTCAACTTATCTCTCTCATTATGCCATGTTTCTCTGCCATTTTTACATATTTGAGACCTAGACAACATGTAGATCATTAATCACTAAAACGAACTGGCATTTGTGATGATTGTTGGATGAAGCTCCAAACTGTTTTGATATGGTATGGCTTGTTCTTGTGATGTTTTGCTTAATTGTTGATGGATCCATGATCTCCATAACCTCTAGATGATGTTTGCACAAATTTGAGTGAGTTTGGTCAACTTTTGTTCTTGATGCACAATTCTGTTTATCTTCGATTCGAATTTGCTGTGAGGAATTAATGGAAAATAGCCACGGATTCATGATCCTCGTGAGTTGTAAATGAATTTCCATATAAGGTTTGTTGAGTTTGGTCAAGTTTTGCATCTGTGCACCGTTCCCCTCGTCGGAGAAGACGACCGGAGTCTTCTCTGGCCACCACCTGAATTTCCCTCTCATCTGAGGATTTAAATGAAGAAGATGATCTTCTAGCCACACGATCTGGCTGACTTCCTTAACTTGGTACGCTGATCCAACGTGTGAGATGTGTTTTCAATTAGTTTGACTAGGGTTTGGCTTGCGTGGCATGGTGTAGGCTGTTGGATTTGCTTACTTTTGGAATGGATGACCAAGATTAAGACTCACCGTGTGCGTGAGTGAACTAACCACACCTAATCCCCAGTGAAACGCTGCGTTTCACTTAAATCTCACTCATTGCCTGCGTGGCGCGTTGGGGAGCCTTAGACCTTATGACCAGTAGGCTGATCCGTTGGTTGTGCTTTTTTCTTGCATTTTCTTTTTTCTTTTATTTCTTTTAGTATTTTCTTTTATTCTTGTTTAAATTTAATTCATTAAAAATATCTCCAATGTTCTAAAAGATTCATAAAAATATTTTTTACAAACCTTGAGATGTCTATTTTTTTTAGACAATTTTTATTTTATTTTTCAGATTATTTTTCATTTTTAATAATAATTAAACATTGGAGGTGTTTTTAAATGGGTTAAATTGTGATATTGTTTGTTCTTTATTTTTTTCTCTCTTTCCTTTTTGATCCAATGAATGAAAATTGATCCTCATATCCATGATGAGTTGAACAATTTTTTAGGACCATTTTGCCCCTGGTTGGTTGACTTTAGGGTTGACTTTTGGTGTTTTTCTTATGACCCTCGATTCTCCCATTTCAAAGTGGTACATCTTGAATATTATTTTCTTTTGATGGTGCTTTGAAAGGATATTTGCTTTAAGCTTCTGGCCTCTGTTTTCTAACATGTTTAAGTAGCTTGTGCATTTTATTTGATCATTTTTGAACCATTTTCCTATTTTTGAGGTAACTTGCAAGTCAAGTTACCTCCAAGGGAGGTTCACACATGTACCTTGACCTAGTTTGACTTGGATATGACATTTTTGGATCCTTTGAGCTCTCAATGCCTTTTGTTTCATGTTGCTAACATGTTAAGGATGATTCTTGTTCACTTTTACATCATGGTATTGTTTCTTCCTTGTTCATTTGTTTGTTTTCTTTTAAGCTTTCAATTAGGGTTTCAATGTGTAGCTTGTTTGCATTCCTTTATGTTTTTGTTTGCATTTCTTTTTGTTATGCTTTGCTTTTGCTTTTGAGTGTCATTTAAGGTGGCTTGGTCCCTCCTTTGGAGGTATTTGAAGCATACCTAGAATGATGAATCCTTGAGGACACTTTTGGTGCTTCTTTACTTTTGATGAGTGATGCTTATGGTTGAGTACCTATTATAAGGTCCTTGCTGCCCTAATTTTGTCTCCCATTCTCACTTGGCTTTGGGTTTTGTTTTACCTTTCATTTGGTTTAGCTTTGGTGGTGTGGTTGATGTTGTTTGACTTAGGTCATTTCATCCCACCTTTGGTGCATCTTTGTGTGGTTTGTTCTTGTTTAGTTGGTTTCTTCTCGTGCTCTTCTTTTTCTCCTGTTTTCTTGCATTACCATATGCATGCTTGGTTGAGATGAGCTTGTGGAGGCTACTTCCCCACACTATTTTCCTCCCACTTTCATTCTATTTGTACATCTTATATGTGCATTTTCATTTGTATATGCTTTCTTTTCTTCTTCTTTTGCTTTTCTTTTCCATGCTCCCCATAAGTTCTCTAACCTCTTGAGGTTATGATAGACGTTAGGTTCCTAACCATGCATGATAACATTAGGTAGTTCCCTTTGAAACTCAACTTTAAGTCCACTTTGCATGATAACTTTTAGGATTGATTAGTCTCCCATTAGTGTTCTTTCTTCTCTTCTCATCTTCAAACATTCATAAAACATCTAATAAAGAATGATAAGTGTAGCATGCTACGAGCCTTAAGCTACTTGAGAAATGGTAATTAAGGGGCCTCCTCTCAATGACCTAGAGTGTTTAGTGTACACCCTTTGGGTGATATACGACGCATTCGCTCTTAGGTCATAGTCTCTAGTGCGACATGAGTTACCAATCAAATTCAAAACACTTCTTCTCTAAAAAACACAAAAACACTTCAAACATTTTTCATCCTTCGGGATCATAATCAGGAAAATATTTTTAGATAAAAGAGTGTCATTAACTTTTAGTTCTACCGCAAACGGTAACGCCTAAGTCTCCAATGGTCGAGCTGCTTACACCAACTGCTAGAACTACTTGTTAACCCTACTCGGGCCTAAAACTTTTGAACCAACCTGTGGTCCTTTTTAGCCCGAACTACGTTCGCTCTGATCTTTCATACCAGATGAAAGTACATAGGCACAAGACGTGATGTCTTGGCGAGCGACCTTCCCCTTTCTCCCGTAGTTAGACGAACTACGTTGACTCTGACTTTCCCATTGCACGAGGGAGTACGTAGGCACAGAGCGGCGATGCTCTGCCGAGTCACTTCTCTTTTATTTTTCTTTTGTCCCTAAGCCTTTAGCTAGATAGTATCAACACACCCTTTTATATAGACAACAATGCGTGGATCCCGTCGAGTACGACGGACGTGAGGGATGTTAATACCTTCTCTTTGCGTAACCGAATTCTGAATCCAGACATAGTTGCGATGACCTTGTCTTTCCCTTTTCATTAGGTTTTTCCGATCGTTTCCTTTCCCTCTCTTTGGGATAAATAACGAAAGTGACGACTCTTCTGTTTTTTTCCGCCGGTTGTTTTTCGCAGTTGCGATAGCTGGCGACTCTGCGGGGACTCTGGTTCCCTATGCGAGTCAATCCTAGCGCTTGTCTGTTTATCTTGGGGTGTTGTATATGTGTGCTTTATTTACTTTTGCATTTTACTTTCCAGCATTTATTTTCCACATCATATGTCATTACTGCTGTAATGTGGGGAGGGAAGTTCCATTGAGCAATAAGCCAGACCCAGGCTTGAGTATACACCTAGCTTTAGTAGTGGAAATTAGTGGTGGATGTTGTTGCTTTGCTCGTACTAGTTCACCATGAAATTCACGCTCGGACGAGATTCTCTTTGACGATTTTCTTTCTGGCCCTTTGGGCTCGAAGGAATTTTGGATCTGAGGGTTGTCGACTCTGGGGACCGATCATTTGTGAGTCAGCTAAGTGAGGCCTCTTCAAGAGATTATGATGCTAAACCAGAAAAGGTAAACGTATCATCTTTTCTTGAAAGTCTGTGACGCTGACAAACGCATAGGATGCCGAACCTTATTAGTGGATAGGTCCATACTTGTGAGAGGGATTGGGTTATGCAGGAAACCTTGGCTTTCAGAATACCCGGTTCTTTACAGTGTGAATCTGTTTATCAGTGGGTCCTATTGTCGGTACTTTGTTCTTGCTAAGGCGAAGCGCTGGTTCTTCTCGACCAACAACACAACAGTCTTGATCGCTTGTTTGCATTCTCATTTGCATTTTCATCTGCATTTCATTAACATGTATTTGTGTTGCAGGTGCATATTTCTCCTCCAATTCTAGTGATCTTATTGCCTCATTGCTGATATGGAGTCCTTGAAGAGAACAGTGGCTTACAAGCTTCCAACTCTAGATGTTAGATCTTTGCTGAGTTTGATTTCCCTGGCTGGTGGGAAGGTGATGGAGGATTTCAGGCAGTCTTATGGGAGATTATTGAGATGGGTCTGCAAGCCTTCAGCATACGAGGTGGATGGCCTTTATGCCTTTCTGCAGTTCTACGATCCACAGTTGAGGTGCTTTGTTTTTCCTGACTACATTCTGGCGCCTACTTTGGAGGAGTACTCAGTATTGTTGGATGTGCCTGTTCTTAGTCAGATGCCATTTGTTCATATTGACGCTAAGCCTGATCTGGCTAAGCTAGCTGCCATAGTACATGTGGATGCTTCAAAGTTACAGGGGGGTCTGACAGAGTGGAATGGAGTGCATGGTTTTCCTCTGGCTTTCCTAGTTGATAAATCTCGGTAGTTTGCTAAGGATGGTTGCTGGATTGCGTTTAACGATGTTCTTGCTCTTTGTATATATGGCATTGTATTGTTTCCTAATCTCCCCGACTTTGTGGATTTGGATGCATTTCATATACTGGCTTCGAGAAACCTAGTGCCCACTCTTCTTAGAGAGGTTTATCATTCTGTGCATTACAAGAATGAGAAACGAAGGGGAAAGAATGTGGCTTGCTGTGTTCCTCTATTGTATGCTTGGTTTGCTAGTCATATGCCCAAGAAGAATCCATTTGTGGCTACTGCTAGTACTTCAAAATGTTCGGAGAGGTTGATGGGTCTATCTGCAGAGAATATTGTTTGGTTTGATAGAGACATGCTGGGTACAAATATTGTTTATAGTTGTGGTGGTTTTCCTAACGTCCCTTTGGTCGGAAGGAAAGGTTGCATCAACTATAACCTTTCTTTATTGGTGAGACAATTTGGGTATGCATTGAGGGAGCCTCCTAGATAAGAGGAGATACATGAATCTCTGTATCTTACTGGTTTACTGGAGGGCGAGACTTTGGGAAAAATTGAGCATGCATGGGAAAAAATTCATCAGAAAGGGAAATTAGCTTTAGGGAAGAGTAACAGCCGAGCGTATGACCCTTACGTGACTTGGATTCATGATAGAGTTGGAAAGTTCTTAATGCCATTTCCTGCAGTTGCACCTCTGTATCCTCTCATGATAGAGGAACCCACTGTCGCACCTCGAGAAATCATAGAGACATTTCGGAGAAACGAACCTCGCGCGAAAGGCGCAGAAATGCGGTTCGACAGAGTCGCCACCGAACTTTATTTTTCCCAAATAAACGGGAGAGGAAAGTATCGAGAAAACCTCTTAAAGCGAAAGGATAGGAACAGGGTTGTCGCAACCAAGTTTCGGGTTCGGGAGTCGGTTACGTGAGAGGAAGGTATTAGCACCCCTCACGTCCGTTGTACTCAACGGGAACCTCTTAGGGTATTTGTGGAGAGTGTTGTATAGGTTTACTTGTTTTCTTCTCGATGATAAAGATATAATTGGTAGGTTAACAGGACAAAGACGTTAGTGGGAAAGGGGTGGTTAGAGGATAGGTTGCTCGCCAAGCATTGGGGCCCTTGTGCCTACGTATGCTCATTCGGACGAGAATGAGAAATCAGAGCGTCGTAGTTCGACTATGGGAAAGGATGGGGGGAAATGTAAGATGGATAGAAGTGTGCTCGCCAAGATCATCGCAATCTTGTGCCTACGTATCTTACATTCAAGAGTGAATGAAGAATCAGAGCGTCCGTAGTTCATGGTAACAACCACGAAAAGAAGACGGGGAAATGGGAGAAATGGGTAGAAGGTAGATCGCCAAGATCATCACAATCTTATGCCTACGTATCTTACATTCAGATGAGAATGAAGAATCAGAGCAGTCGTAGTTCGTGGTAACGACCACGAAAAGAAACAGGATTGAATTGGGTTAAAGTTGAGTTTGAGACGAAAGAGTGACTGACAAGCAAACCAAAAGCGTGCCTCAAGAGCTTGTCACTCAAGAATTCAAGGAATGCGAGATTTCAAGAACTCAGTTCTTTCGGAAATTGACTGAATAGGTTGAAGATAAAGAGTTGGATGTTTTGAAATCGAAAGAATTAACTAATAACAAATCAAGGGCGCGCCTCGAGAGTTACTCATTCGAATATTCAAAGAATGCTAGATTCTAAGAATATCCCTCTTTCGTAAGTTTAAAAAAAAAGTGTTTTGTAAGAAGATTGAGTCGAAAGTGGAATGCGAGGCAAAAGGAAGTTGGTTTGAAAATGGTTCGATGACGAGTCGAGGACCTGATTGGAGATAGAACCGACTTTATGATGTGTCAAGGGTTAAGATTGTAAGGAGACGATATTAGTCCCTAAGGGTGCCCCTGATATCGAAACCACGAGCAATTGTGAAGTGTGTGCGAAATGTCGACGATTGCGAATGCGTACGAGCACTCGACTTAAGGGAATGTTTGAGAATGCTTGAAAAAGTTGAAAGATTGAGTGAATAATAACTCAAGAGCGTGCCTCAAGAATTATTCACTCGAAGATCCAAGGAATGCTAGATTCCAAGAACCTCCTTCTTTCGGAGTTTTAATCGAGAAAATGTTTTGAAAAAAAAGTCGAAAGATTGAATGAATAATAACTCAAGAGCATGCCTCGAGAATTATTCACTCGAAGATTTAAGGAATGCTAGATTCCAAGAATCTCCTTATTTCGGAGTTTGAATTGAGAAAAATGTTGAGAAAATGATTTGAATCGAATCGAGGAGTATGAAAAGAGTTTGTGGTATGATATGACAATAATAATATGTCAAGGCAATATAACAATAATATTCACAATAATTTATAACGAAAATTAAAGTTATTGGTTAGTTTAGTGAATCGAATCGGGACACGAAAGAATAAGATCTCTTCTTAATCGCAAACATAATGTCGATTAATCGAAGGTAGCCTATCACGATCCCAAAGTACGGAAAATGACCCCAATGGTCATTCACCATAGATTTGAAATCGAGAAGGTTATCACCTTCGATACGCGACGCTTACGAATAAAAGACTTCATTGATTCAAAAATCAAAATAAAATCGGAGAAAGAAAGTGGTCTCGGATCCTTTGTTTCACGCCAATAATTTGACGGTTAAATGGTGGTAATCTCGTCATCGACCCTAAACACGATAAAAAGAAAATAAAATCGAAAGTGTATCCAATATTAATTGAAAATATCAACAAAAGAAAAAAGTACATAAATGAGATCTTAATAGAAGTTACAAAAGTTTTCTTAAGAAAATCATTTAAAACTTTATATAAAAACCTCTTTTAAAAGAATTAAGAGAGAAGGAAGGGGTTCATATCGATAGATGGTATTATGTGAGAAATGGGTGGGATCCATTGGGCTTCCCAAAAGAACATCATTTTCCCACCAAATCAAGGCAAGGAAGAGGGTGGTGCAGACCTCTTTTAGGGAATGTAACCGTGGGCCATCAATAATCCAAGAGGAAAGCCCAGTTTGTTATTCAGCAGTAAACCACAAAAAAGAAAAAAAAAAGAAAATCTTAACTTCAATCCCATAAAATATTTTAAAACATAATAAAAAACAAGAACAGAATATCCTCAATGAGAAACAGAGCCCCCCAAACGAATCACTTGACGAAAAAACACAACATTACCAAGGCATCGACGTAACCCGTCTGAATTCATCCTTCGTGATCCTAATATCTCACATCTCAAACTGTGATTCCTATACCCTTGTTCTCACCTTGCTTTACTTCTAGGTCCGCTCAAGCTTCTGCTCGATCTGGGTTTGGATCCGTTTTCAACATCCTACTCTCTCCTTCATCTCTTATTTCTGGTTGAATAGGTTTCAATGTTGAAGGATTCGATTTATGGTTTTGTGTTATGTTTTGGGGTTAGGGGTTCGATGAAGAGTTTTGGAAATTTAGGGATAAAGGTTGAATCGTGTTGAGAAATAGTGAAAAAGTTGTATGTTTTCTGATTCGGTTTTGAAACCAGAAAAGGGGTTATGGTTTTGGTTGTTATTAGTGTTGAAGAAGGTTCATGGAGATTTGGGGTTCTATTAAAGATTTTAACGAAGGTTTGCGAGAGTTATTGAAGGTGTAGCTGGGAGATTTTGTTGGTGATATTGTAAAAGGGTATGTTGAAGATTGAAGATGGAAGAAAAACTAACGGTTGAGAGTTAATGGTGATGGGGTTTAAACGGGTGAAGAGGAAGAAGATTTAAGAGTTGAAGATCTTTTGAAAGAATTTTGGGTAAACAATGAAGATTGGAAAGGTTTTGTGAGTTCTGATGTTGTTAATGAAGGAGAAGTTGAAGATTCAAAAAAAAGTTTCCGTTTCGTGTAAGGAGAAGAGAGTTCCGGTTTTTTAAGTCGATTAGGAAAGCGACGGCCTTTCAGAATAGGGTTTTTTGTTATTGGAGGCGGCTAGGTTTCATTTTAGGGTTAGGGTTTCGGTTGGAGGCTGCTAGGGTCCCTTTTACTGTAGCCTCTCACATGGTTTTATATGGGGAGGGTATCTGGAGGATTGAGGTGAGGTTTTGCCTCCTCTTTTGTCTGTAGTGAGGTAAAGACCTCAATTGGTTTTCACTGCGGTAATTGCCCCTTTCTTTTTTTACTTTTACTGTGGTAAATGGTATTCACACTGATCTGTAATTACATTTGACAATGATGCAGGGCTTGACTTTGAGCTGGGGAAAATTGAGTACAAGAAGCAAGTTGCATTCAAGAAGCAAATCGAATTTCAGAGTAAAGGCTTTTGCAAACTCCTTGGTAATTTCACTAATATTCATACCTTTCCTAATTGGGTTGCGAGTATGTGAAAAGTTGTTATGGTTGCAACTTTATTCTGGTGATTCATTTTGTCTTTTGCAGGTTTGTCTTGTTACTTTGTGAAAGTGAGGTTGTGGCTTAAGTTTGAAGAATTTTGTTCAAGGTTTGCTATCGTTGCTTTTTGCTATCATTCCATAATATTCCTCTGTGTTGTAATGAACTGGTCTTGGCTGCAGGTTTTTACGATGTGAAGCTAGCAGTTTGGTAAATGAAGGCTTGGCTTGCTGAAGGTGCGACCTGATGTCGGGATTGCATTACGTGGGAGATTTGCGAAATTCACAATGTGGTCTTGTGTGAGCAACGTCCACAGCAGTTTTCTTTTCTCAAATTAGTATGGTCGAGACATTTGGCTAGCTGTGGTGTTGGGGTCGAGAGTTGTTATCAGAAAGGCATTTGTGCAGCAAAATTCACAAAATTGCTTTGGGCATATTGTTGTAATGGTTGGGGAGATGGGCCACATGAAGGTTATTTGAAATCATGGCCTGTACATTGGTGGAAGCTTGTAAAACTTTGGTGATGGCATGATGTTATGTTTCTTAATTTTACTTATTCTTCACATCCTGGTCTATTGATTTACTGCTGCATATTTACTGTCATTTTAACAATTAAAGCATTGCATTCTTCGGCAGGTTGGTGATTGAAAAGCTGGCGTATGCAAGTTTGCATGGCTTCAGCTTGCCGTACACAACAGTTTTTTTTCATTTTTTCTGCTTATGAAATGGTATGAATTTTATATGACATTTGAAGATGTATCACACATGGTTCATGTTGTTATGTTCTCACTTTTTCTGGCGTATACGCGTTGCAGATGTCGGTCATTTTGGGCGTAATGATCTTCACCTCTCATGCTACCAAGTCTTTCATTTTTCTTTAAATCAAAAGCATGAGATTTACTGTGAGGAATTTGTGAGGTCCTGCAGCAATTGATGTAAGTTCCACAAATACAGCTGCAGCTTTGTGAGTTAATGGAGGTATGCAGACAATCGGGCGCAAGTTACGGCTGCTTGACCATTATTTGATACACTTCTGGTGCGTATTTATTATGTGCAAGGCTGTGAAATGGTAATTATGGTGTGTAGTGACTGTACTAGTGTTCATAATTCACGAAATTACGGTGACGGTAGCTGGTATCATCACTTTTTCTTTCCTTTTCTCCTTCAAATTTCTTCTTTTATCTCGACTGATTTTTATTTGAGGTTTGATATAGGTTTGAGCTTTTTGGAGTCCTTGATTTGAAGGTCACGCCGTTGTTGTGAGCTGAAGCATGGATTTAAGCTTGTTCGAAAGGAATTGAGCGAGACTAAAAGAAAGTTTGAGGAACCCGTTCTGCAGGTTTTCGTTTCCTCCCTATTGACTCACATATTTCTCTTATTCTCCAGTGTATGATGATGGTATCCTGATGTTTATTCCGAACAACCTCCTGAATATTTTACTCTGCTAACCCTTCTCCATTCTTCTTTTTTTCATGTGTGTTGTACTCGGAAATGAAAGAACGGGGAAGCTTTGAGTGAGACATTGGCACGTGAAGGTATTTATGAATAGAGTAGCAAACCTAGCACAAAAGGAGTCTCAGACTATTTTGAAACTCGGTGTCGGTGACGAACAAACTCTAACTACTGCTTCAGATTTTCCTCTAAAACCAACATCCTAAGCATTTCTTATAGCTTACAAGTTAGAATGATAATTGGTATATGAAAAATTTTGTTTTTTTCTAGGGGCTTATTCTCACGGTATGTACTTGTATGTTATGTATAAAAACACAGCTTTTCGTAACCTGAAATGTGTTGACACATTAAATCCAATCGACCTCCTCAAGTTAACATCCTTCTTTCCATGCACTGGTTTTCACATTATTTAGCACAATCCTCATAGAGCCACATGACCACAAGGATTCTAGAAACTTTGAGACATAAGGGACATGCCATGCGTATATCAACGTCTTGCCTTAAAAACCAATAACTTAAAACCAATCGTGACCAATTCACGGCTTGCCATTTATTTACTCTTTGCAATACTGCCATATAATGTCTTGGAATGACCTCTTGAAACAAATAACTTCATAATCCCCTTTTCTTAACATAATCCTAAAACATGAGAAGGATCAACATATGGTTTAACTTTCTACCTGGGTCACGACCCATCAAATTTTCAATTTTCTTCAAGGAGAAATTTATTTGTGCCCAAACTTCTAATAAGAGTCCAAAACTCTAAAAATGAGATTTTAATCAAATCTGAACTTTTTCTTAAACAAGACTCATTTTACTCACGGCCTCCTATTAAAATTATGCTCTGAAGCGAATTTCAATATAACCTGAAACGTGAAAAGGTTACAGTCTTGTATCTTATTTAGCCGTAAACCCACAAAGCTCGAAATTATCCCTCCAATCACATCTTGTAGGAGACAATTGCACCAATTGAAACAAAGTAGACCACCTCGTACCATGACTCTATCTTGAAATTGACCCTTGCCCTATAACTGAATGGACAACGTCTTGAGCATGAGAATGATGACACCCTTTTGTTACCTCTCTCTGAAATCTGACGCATCTGTAAGGGTATTAAAAAAAAGTCCTCATGACCTAAGCTGTAGAGGATCATGGTCAGAGGTCCGATTAAACCAATAGAAAGGTTACCAATCACATAACCACTTGGTATAAAGAAATCTCAAAAGGTAGGACAAATTTGGGGTATGGCAGATGCCCCTATCTAATTGGCTTAGACCGAGTAAGATGAACAATTATGGCGCTCACTCTTTCAAGGTAGAAGATAATTAGATATAAAAAAAAGACCCTGAATTTGTCCGAAAAGAAAAGGAAAGTTTGGGAATTGGAAATGCTGGATGAGGTGTACCTCTGAGTAACCTGTAAATAAATGGCAAAAGGTCACCATCACCAAAAGGATGATGGGACGAAACACACACGAATACTATCACCAAAAAGGATGATAGAGTAAACACTCACAAACAATATCGCACAATCTGACACCAATCCAGATGACAGACCCCCCACCAAAAGGATGACGGAGCGAAACACACACAAACAATATCGCACAATCTGACACCAATCCAAGTGACAGACCCCCCACAAAAAGGATGACAGAGCGAAACTCACACACAAACGATATCGCACAATCTAACACCAATCCAGATGACAGACCCCCCACCAAAAGGATGACGGAGCGAAACACACACAAACAATATCGCACAATCTGACACCAATCCAAGTGACAGACCCCCCACCAAAAGGATGACGGAGCGAAACTCACACCAAACACTATCGCACAATCTGACACAAATCCAGATGACAGACCCCCCACCAAAAGGATGACGGAGCGAAACACACACAAAACGATATCGCACAATCTGACATCAATACAGATGACAGACCCCCCACCAAAAGGATGACGGAGCTAAACACACACAAACAATATCGCACAATCTGACACCAATCCAGATGACAGACCCCCCACCAAAAGGATGATGGAGCGAAACACACACAAAACGATATCGCACAATCGATCACCAATCCAAGTGACAGACCCCCCACCAAAAGGATGACGGAGCGAAACACACACAAACAAATATCGCACAATCTGTCACCAATTCGATTGACAGACCCCCCACCCAAAGGATGACGGAGCGAAACACAAACAAACAATATCGCACAATCTATCACCAATCCAAGTGACATACCCCCCACCAAAAGGATGACAGAGCGAAACACAAACATAAATAAATATCACACAACCTATCACCAATCCAAGTGACAGACCCCCCAACAAAAGGATGACGGAGCGAAACACAAACAAACACTATCGCACAATTTATCACTAATCCAAGTGACAGACCCCCCACCAAAAGGATGACGGGGGAACGCCCACGAGGAAGATTGGCTTGAAACGAATCAACGGGGTACACCCACCGTCTTGCTTGGAAGTTACAGTTTCGCTGAAATGATTTCACGAGGAACGCCCATGAACTCTGAGAAGGATGCCCCTTACTGGGCTGAATTTGTCTTGAAATGTCTTGTTTTGGTCAACAAAAGGTTGAACAACTTCGTGAGAAACGCTCACGGCTTTGCTGAAGATGCCCCTGTCTAGGCTGAATCTTGCATTAAACTTCTTGAATTTGCCCAACAAAAGGTTTAACAACTTTGTGAGGAAAACCCACGGTCTTGAATGATATGCCCCTGGCTGGGATGTATGTTGATTTGAAGATTTGCTCAACCGCGAGGTTGAAATACATCATGGGAACTACCCATGGTCTTGAAAAAGATGCCTCTGACTGGGCTAAAACTTGTTTTGAATATCCTTGAATTTCGTGGGAGAAACCCACGCTTGCAGAAGATTGCCCCTGACTGGGCTGATGATTGCTTTGAAACTCTTGAAGTTCGTGGGAGGAACCCACGGTCTTGTAGAAATGCCCCTGATTGGGCTGATTATGGTCTTGGGATCTCTCGAGATTGATCCTGGACCTTGGCTTGCATATGCAAATGCTCGATGATTGATGCGTCCGCAAGTGCACGGAAATATTGAAGTAATATAAAATATTGTCGAACCCACAGAGACCAATGTCAATCTACCGTTATCTATTATTACGGTGTAAAGCTAAGGCTAATGGAATTAGGAAAGATGAATGCGAATGAAATTAAATGCAAAGGAAATAAAGATAATTGGTTTAAAGAAAAAGAGATAAAGGGATATCGGTATGCAAGGAATTAGTTATCGGGGATTCGACAGGTCGCCGGTGCTTTTTACTCTTTGCAAACACTTTTCAGGAGAAAATACTCGTTTAAAGACCTCTGCCTCACGATGGTTGTTGACTCTGGTCATAATTCTAAGGCGGAATGTACGCTCTCGCAGTCCCATTCGGGGTTAAAACTACTTTTTGAAAACAAATAGATTCTGATTTCTTTTGAAGCGTTTTCGCTGTGTTTAAAATCAATGCCTAGTTTTTACTATCTGGTTTGAATCCCAGCTTTCGCGTGCCGATTCGTGCCTTAATGAATTTCCCACTGTCGTGGCGAAACTACTGTAAATAATTTCTCGCTGTCGCGACGAAGGTTTATTTAGAAATTAAGATTAAAAACTACGGCCAGAAAGGCTGTTTGTAAAAAGGGAAGGTGTCGGTTACTATCGAATCCTGTCCTACTAATTCGGTTACATACCGATAAAACTAATTTAGCTAGACATGATAATTAATGCAAATATAAATAAACAATAGCAGCAGAATAATATAACACGCATACTGACAGAAATAAAATAATAATTCAATTAATAAAAACCTGTAAATCGTACTGATCTCGAATCCTTGAGTAGTCCTCCACAATGTCGGCAGGATTCTACTTTGGCGAGAATTAAAAGGTACAGGAACAAATAGGACGATACAAATGAAATAAAAGGAAAAGAGATGGAAAATAATGCAGGAAAGTAAAATTGGCTTCAATGGGAATTTTGGCAGCACTTCGATACATCGAAGGTTCCCCCTTAAAACTGTGAATCTAAGGCCTATTTATAGGAGATAATTCACTCTTCAACTTCCAGAGATCATGGGTGAGTTATGGAGGGAGAGGGAGTAACTTCCAGTTAGTGGGCAGTGAGTGGAGAAAGTGTAGGAAGAAATTAAGTTGAGATTGATCGTGGCTTCTTCTGATTTGAACGTACTGATATTTTGCCTGCGTGACGGTCGTCATGAAATGTGATGGTCGTCACACGCATGACGGTCGTAATGGACCCGTGACGACCGTCATATCAGCAGAATCCGTATCTGCTGTTTTTTTCATCTATTTTTCATCTCTTTTCCTTCCATTTCTTCTCCTTTTCTTTCTTTAGTCTAAATTCTCCCAAATCTGCAAAACAAAGTAAATTAATCATATAATAGAACATAAATTAAGATAAATTAATAATAGTCACAAATAAATACATGTAAATCAATCCAAATAAACGATATGATTTTGCGTTATCAAACACCCCCACACTTAAACCATTGCCTGTCCTCAAGCAATCAGCCAACACGTTAAAAAGAAATAAATATAATTTGAAACAAAGACACAGTGAGACTCTAATCATACGTGGCTGCTAGGCTAATGTTAGATCGATAGGTACTAAATATCAATACCAAGGATACCGTAACGACACAATTTCAAAAACTCCCTACTTATGCAAACCAATCGGAATCATGCCATTATAACTCAACCTATATCTCATGCTCTGTTTCACCCCATTTCATTATAGTGCAATCACATTAAGCCCGTTATCCATACACATTCATGGCAAGTAAACCTGTTAGTGACTATGACCTCGATGCTATTTCATTTTTTTCTCTGCAAATATGCTTAAGCATCAATTGAACTTAAAGAGTTTGTACCGTTAGGCTAAGTGCTCGGGTGAGGAGCACCTAACTTAGAAGGAACATGTCTTTTTCTTCATAATTTATTTTCTTTCTTAATTTCTCATTTTACGCTAGAGATCATACACTTATTTACATCGGTTTCTTACTTAGTGTGTTTAGGATGGTGCTGACTGCTTAAATAAACTACTTAGGGATTACTACAAGAACCTGGAGCTTTAAGGTTTCGGCATAATGGGTACTCAAATTGATTTTGCATATTTAGGGGGTTAAGGGTGTCAGGGCGGTATCAATTTTATCAAAACTTTCCCACGTTTTTCTAACATAGCCTGGACAGCCTATATACTTTCAGAGAACCACGACATGAATCGAAGCAAAAATTTGTTGGAGGTTAGAATTTTGAAATTTTGAAATTTTTGGGGAAATTGAATAACAAGCGAAAACCACGCATAAAGACTCGACAGCACATGCAAAGACTTTGACATAATGTTAAAAATAGATAAAAATTCCAAGAAGCATGAAATAAAATGTATAACAATAGAGTTCCTCCCCCACACTTAAACCAAACATTGTCCTCAATGTTTTAGTAAAAGGTGGAAAAGGAAAGATAGAACCTGTATGAATGCTACTGCTCTTGCTATCCTTGTCTTTGTTGATCATTTCTACTTCGGCGGCGGGCATTTTGAGATACCTTTGTTTGTGTAATTCTCGAACTAGCTCATCATGTTGCTCGCGTCAAGAGGAAGTACTCATCATCAGTGTTCCCACCAGCAGTGACACTCGTAGGAATGTCCGTGGGCATAGCTCATCTTCTCAGATCGTCATCTATAGAGTTTTCGCTTAGATATAGCTAAAGAGTAACAAGCGATACATTTCTTTATTTTCTGCAAATTTAAACAAACAAATTAAAATAAAGACTTTATGGGTTGCCTCCCGCACAACGCTTTGTTTTACGTCGATAGCTCGACGGCCAAGGAGTGCAAGTACTCATGGTGGCTCTTTCGAGAATGGTTCATCGCTCGAACTTTGAATGGTCTTCGGTTTCCATGGCCACTTATCAAGACATTTCTCATATCCCTCACCTTTTCTTTTCTTTCTTCTATAGGGTGGTTCATTGTTTTGAACTTGTGGTGGTGGTTCTGGATCTATCCTAAGTATCAGTTTTTCAAATTTGGGCTTAGCTATTTCATCCACCACCTCAAAATTTAATCTTACCCTTGTAACAGTAATGATGACCCTAGTTTCATGGTCCTTGAATTTTCTTTTGTTATGAAGGACCTTAGACAAAGGTGCATTAGTGTGGATATTTTCCAATACCTCCACATATGTTTTGGATTTGGAGTTTATCTTAGCTTCCACAGCCCTTTGTGGGAATGAAATAGGTGGGGTATAGGGAGGAGGGGCAACAATAGGTGCTTCCTTCTCTACCTCTTCGACAACCTCCCTTTCGGGTGGTTTCGGTGGATTTTTCTCAATAATTATGCTTGTCTCACCAAAACTCTCCTCAGACTCATCATCACTCTCCCTAGGATCTTCTATTTATTCTTCATTACTAGTGGTTACAACATTCACATGGCTCTCAAGGAAGGGTCCTAGAGATGTTTGTGTAAGCAAAGAGGTTTGAGTCTCCAAAGCCATGCTGTGAGTCGCGAGGGAATCGACTATAATGCTCATCTGCTTAAGGTCTTCATCAATTTGGAGATGTTGTTTTCTAAAATCTTCATTTTGGAGAGTTTGTGTCTCCACAAAGCGCTCTATCATAGTTTCTATCCTAGAATGAGTAAACGTCTCTTCGAATTCTTCTAGTAATAGTTCAAGGTTGGATGTATCAAAATCTTGCGTTTCCTCAAAACATTGGGAGTCGTCATCGTAGAGGGAATTTGGGTGAGAATGCATCGTATTGAAATCTTCTAATAATATTTCGAGGTCCGATTTAAACGGATCTTGTGGTTCCTCGAAATTTTTGGGGTGGTAGTTATAAGGGAAATATGGGTTATACATAATGATTTAGATAAGAGTGCCTTAGTCTGTACTATGCAACAACAGAATCACAATATTGACTGTTGGTCCCCGGCAACGGCGCCAAAAACTTGATGCGTCCGCAAGTGCACGGAAATATCAAAGTAATATAAAAGATTGTCGAACCCACAGAGACCAATGTCAATCTACCGTTATCTATTATTACAGCGTAAAGCTAAGTCTAATGGAATTAGGAAAGTTGAATGCGAATGAAATTAAATGCAAAGGAAATAAAGATAATTGGTTTAAAGAAAAAGAGGTAAAGGGATATCGGTATGCAAGGAATTAGTTATCGGGGATTCGACAAGTCTCCGGTGCTTTTTACTCTTTGCAAACACTTTTCAGGAGAAAATACTCGTTTAAAGACCTCTGCCTCACGATGGTTGTTGACTCGGGTCATAATTCTAAGGCGGAATGTACGCTCTCGCAATCCCATTTGGGGTTAAAACTACTTTTTGAAAACAAATAGATTCTGATTTCTTTTAAAGCGCTTTCGCTGTGTTTAAAATCAATGCCTAGTTTTTACTATCTGGTTTGAATCCCAGCTTTCGCGTGCCGATTCGTGCCTTAATGAATTTTCCACTGTCGTGGCGAAACTACTGTAAATAATTTCTCGCTGTCGCGACGAAGGTTTATTTAGAAATTAATATTAAAAACTACGGCCGGAAAGGCTGTTTGTAAAAAGGGAAGGTGTCGGTTACTATCGAATCCTGTCCTACTAATTCGGTTACATACCAATAAAACTAATTTAGCTAGACATGATAATTAATACAAACATAAATAAACAATAGCAGCAGAATAATATAACACGCATACTGACAGAAATAAAATAATAATTCAATTAATAAAAACCTGTAAATCGTACTGATCTCAAATCCTTGAGTAGTCCTCCACAATGTCGGCAAGATTCTACTTTGGCGAGAATTAAAAGGTACAGGAACAAATAGGGCGATACAAATGAAATAAAAGGAAAAGAAATGGAAAATAATGCAAGAAAGTAAAATTGGCTTCAATTGGAATTTTGGCAGCACTTCGGTACATCGAAGGTTCCCCCTTAAAACTGTGAATCTAAGGCCTATTTATAGGAGATAATTCACTCTTCAACTTCCAGAGATCATGGGTGAGTTATGGAGGGAGTGGGAGTAACTTCCAGTTAGTGGGCAGTGAGTGGAGAAAGTGTAGGAAGAAATTACGTTGAGATTGATCGTGGCTTCTTCTGATTTGAACGTACTGATATTTTGCCTGCGTGACGGTCGTCACACGCATGACGGTCGTAATGGACCCGTGACGACCGTCATATCAGCAGAATCCGTATCTGCTGTTTTTTTCATCTATTTTTCATCTCTTTTCCTTCCATTTCTTCTCCTTTTCTTTCTTTAGTCTAAATTCTCCCCAATATGCAAAACGAAGTAAATTAATCATATAATAGAACATAAATTAAGATAAATTAATAATAGTCACAAATAAATACATGTAAATCAAGCCAAATAAACGATATGATTTCGCGTTATCAATGATAAATGAGGTTCCATAACAAATGGAAGTGCAAATGCAAATGCTTACGCGCGGAGATGCAAAAGCTGGGGAAGTATGACATGATTGGAGTATGCATGTGATGCAAGATGCTTATGAGGTCAAATGTTATGCGTATGATGCATATGATTGCAGACGGGTAATTGGAAATACAGGTGGAGATGCCAGCGTGATGGACTTTCGATAGTTGTCAATACGGATTGGACTTTGGGTGGTGGGAGGGATTGACTTCCTCAACCCGGAGTTCGTTGAAGACGTCACGATTGAAGCAGAAGATGATGCTCTGGATGCCCCCAGTCTGGTTACTTAGTGATTCGTTGTGAATTTGCTTCAGAGAAGGTTACAACTCTGCTTGATGGTCGGGATGACCTGATCTTGCCCAAGTCTGAACATGGTAATAGGCTGCCCCTGCTCGAGCTGTTGAATGATTTGCCCCAGCCTATGGGGTTTGAAGTACTCTTGCTTCATGTACGCCATTGAAAGTCAAGTTCCTCCTCGGTTTCCCCTCGTTGAGATGTCCTTGAATACCTAGCACTGATTTGCAATTAAAATTGTACATTCATAAATGGTAATATTAATGCACAGTTCAATGTAAGTTTTGAAAAAAGTGTGTCATTTATTGAGAGTGTCGTGATAGTGAAACGAATGGACTATTAGTCCAAACATTGTGCTAATTTTGATTGGTGCGAAAGATATAGCAAGCAAAATGACACCAATATTGATGATTAGGAAATATGTGAGGAGTCAGGTTACGTAACCTTGCGAAAGTATGCTTTCAGAATAAACCTCGCCTCAATTAGGTCTTTCGAGGGTTATAACGTGGTCTGGTTCGCGGTTATGAAACAAAGGATATTAGGCTCAAAGTATGATTTGGACCCACCCCTTCTTCTTAATGATCTCCAGTCCTACGCTCAGTTAATTCTGCATTTGTCTTGACGGTGTAAGTTTGATGATTCAAGGTTTTGCTTGAAATGA
Source organism: Lathyrus sativus (assembly GCA_963859935.3). NCBI lineage: Eukaryota > Viridiplantae > Streptophyta > Magnoliopsida > Fabales > Fabaceae > Lathyrus > Lathyrus sativus. The sequence goes on from OZ012739.1 coordinate 272,390,498, forward strand.
CAACCACCTTATTTTGCTGGATGTCAGTGCCCCTTTTGTTTTTTTTGAGGGTTTCGGGGTCCTCTTTTGCTTTTGTTTTTGATCCCTAACTTTTGCATGGATTGATTTTGCTTGTCAGATCCATCAGGATTGCCTTGATTTTGCCTAAGTCCCCTCTAAGGTGTTTGACTTAGCAGGCTTTTGATTTTTCTTTTTTTGATTTTGTTGTGACTGTCATGTCGTGGGTCATTGATGAACAACCGTCTTTTGGATTTTTCTTTGTTGATTTGCATGCATTATTGGATTAACTGAACACTACCCTGCCCTAGGTTGAGTGTAAAAGGTTTGAATATCTGAAGGAAACTGCTACTTCTAGTCTCGAAGTAGTTTACTAGGGATTAACTCCTTATATCTTCGGTGTATGGGGGAATTGAAACAATGGTTGTACATCATTGACGAGATTCTGTATGAAAGCATACGGTTTGCAATTATGGGTATCTCGTTTTCATCATCCTCCCTCCGATCATGCTAAACAACAGTGGATAGAGTGAAGTGAACAAATGTGTCGGTGTTAAGTGAAAAATGAGTGAATACGACATAACTAATTCAAAATATGCATAAACGATACATTAATGAAACCAGATACGAATGGAAATTGTTCAAAGCATACAGTACTTAAACATACAAAGACAAAATATAAGAAATGTGAAAAATTAAATGGCAGTATGACGGCCTTCTTCGGGAAACTGATCTTTGACTTGATTTGATCTGATGTTGGCACTAGCTAGCCGGTGGCATAAGGTTGTTGATGGTGTTAAGATACTTCCCATCAAAGGTGAGAGCTTCCTCATCAACCAGATCTTGAATTTTGTGTTTGAAAGCCCTGCAGTTCTCAATGTTGAGACCTGGAGCACCCTTATGAAACTCACAATAAGCATTTGCATCATAATCAGCAGGAATGATAATTGGAAGAGCTAGGTCTTTCAGAGTAATGGCTTCTTTCTCCAGCAATTGAGCAAAGATCTGAGCGTATTGTAGCCGATCAAAGACCCGACATGGCTTTCTCGTCTTTTGTTGATGTTGTTGACGCGATCATTGAGCGACTTTCTGTTCTGATCCCTTTCTAGTTATGGCAAGGGCTTCGAAGATCTGATCAATCTTTCTATTGAAGGATTCCAGATCCTTCCTGATGACAACTTGTTCCTGCTGAATCTGCTTCATCGTTCGTCTTGTACTGGCTCTAGTTGCGTACTGGTGTCGAGGAATCAACTTGATTTACTGGAGAGGAAGGAAGGAGACATGAGATTCTGCCAAAGGATTGGAAATGAAAAATGTATAACATATGAGATGCAATGTAAATTATATGCGATATGCAATGCAAGATACAAGATCCAGGATTACAGTATCATAGTTTAAACAACTCTAAAGCTGATAATTGTAACAGTTAGGTAACCATAATTCTTGCTCAAAGAAAATCGACAGGTAGACCCTATATGGGAAGATCTAGACACTCTACCCATAAACCCACTCAAGGGATGGTTTCTATGTTTGATTCCCAGGATCACGGACACTAATCGTATTAGCGTCACACAACAGGCTGGCTGTATTACGACGATAATGACGATAAGGTCTCTCCTGAGTAGAGTCCTCATGCTAGGCCCACAAGGAGCAAGTCCTCGGAGACTAACACTACACGACCACCATTATTGGAACTGATGCTAAAAAAGGTTCCCAGAATCATGGACCCTTCATGAATCAAATTGTGTAACAGGCTAGCTGTATTACAACAAGATCTAGGAATAGGTCTCCTCTGGAGGAGCTTTCATGCTAGGCCCACAAGGAACAAGTCCTCGGAGACTAACACTACTCGACTACCAATTCTAAACTATGTGTTCTCTCTGCTTTTACCAAAGCTCGGGCGTAGAGCTTTAATCATGATGTCATCCCAAGAACCAACAGGCAACCAAGATAACAAGCACAAATAAAATCCACAAGAGAACAAATACATAAACAAGAAGAAAACAAATAAAAAACAAACACTCCTCACAAACCAAAAGATAGGATCGACTCTCTCTTTGCATGGAGCAAAATGTCCCCAGCAGAGTCGCCAGCTGTCGCACCTCGAGAAATCACTGAGACATTTCGGAGAAACGACCCTCGCGCGAAAGGCGCAAAAATGCGGTTCGACAGAGTCGCCACCGAACTTTATTTTTCCCGAATAAACGGGAGATGAAAATATCGAGAAAACCTCTTAAAGCGAAAGGATAAGGCTGTCGCAACCAAGTTTCGGGTTCGGGAGTCGGTTACGTGAGAGAAAGGTATTAGCACCCCTCACGTCCGTTGTACTCAACGGGAACCTCTTAGGGTATTTGTGGAGAGTGTTGTATAGGTTTACTTGTTTTCTTCTCGATGATAAAGATAGAATTGGTAGGTTAACAGGATAAAGACGTTAGTGGGAAAGGGGTGGTTAGAGGATAGGTTGCTCGCCAAGGATTGGGGCCCTTGTGCCTACGTATGCTCATTTGGGAAAGGATGGGGGGAAACGTAAGATGGATAGAAGTGTGCTTGCCAAGATCATCGCAATCTTGTGCCTACGTATCTTACATTCAAGAGTGAATGAAGAATCAGAGCGTCCGTAGTTCATGGTAACAACCACGAAAAGAAGATGGGGAAATGGGAGAAATGGGTAGAAGGTAGCTCGCCAAGATCATCACAATCTTGTACCTACGTATCTTACATTCGGACGAGAATGAAGAATCAGAGAAGTCGTAGTTCGTGGTAACGACCACGAAAAGAAACAGGATTGAATATGGTTAAAGTTGAGTTTGAGACGAAAGAGTGACTGACAAGCAAACCAAAAGCGTGCCTCAAAAGCTTGTCACTCAAGAATTCAAGGAATGCGAGATTTCAAGAACTCAGTTCTTTCGGAAATTGGCTGAATAGGTTGAAGATAAAGAGTTGGATGTTTTGAAATCTAAAGAATGAACTAATAACAAATCAAGGGCGCGCCTCTAGAGTTATTCATTCGAATATTCAAAGAATGCTAGATTCTAAGAATATCCCTCTTTCGTAAGTTTAAAAAAAGTGTTTTGTAAGAAGATTGAGTCGAAAGTGGAATGCGAGGCAAAAAGGAAGTTGGTTTGAAAATGGTTCGACGACGAGTCGAGGACCTGATTGGAGATAGAACCGACTTGATGACGTGTCAAGGGTTAAGATTGTAAGGAGACGATATTAGTCCCTAAGGGTGCCCCTGATATCGAAACCACGAGCAATTGTGAAGTGTGTGCGAAATGTCGACGATTGCGAATGCGTACGAGCACTCGACTTAAGGGAATGTTTGAGAATGCTTGAAAAAGTTGAAAGATTGAGTGAATAATAACTCAAGAGCGTGCCTCAAGAATTATTCACTCGAAGATCCAAGGAATGCTAGATTCCAAGAACCTCCTTCTTTCGGAGTTTTAATCGAGAAAATGTTTTGAAAAAAAAGTCGAAAGATTGAATGAATAATAACTCAAGAGCATGCCTCGAGAATTATTCACTCGAAGATTTAAGGAATGCTAGATTCCAAGAATCTCCTTATTTCGGAGTTTGAATTGAGAAAAATGTTGAGAAAATGATTTGAATCGAATCGAGGAGTATGAAAAGAGTTTGTGGTATGATATGACAATAATAATATGTCAAGGCAATATAACAATAATATTCACAATAATTTATAACGAAAATTAAAGTTATTGGTTAGTTTAGTGAATCGAATCGGGACACGAAAGAATAAGATCTCTTCTTAATTGCAAACATAATGTCGATTAATCGAAGGTAGCCTATCACGATCCCAAAGTACGGAAAATGACCCCAATGGTCATTCACCATAGATTTGAAATCGAGAAGGTTATCACCTTCGATACGCGACGCTTACGAATAAAAGACTTCATTGATTCAAAAATCAAAATAAAATCGGAGAAAGAAAGTGGTCTCGGATCCTTTGTTTCACGCCAATAATTTGACGGTTAAATGGTGGTAATCTCGTCATCGACCCTAAACACGATAAAAAGAAAATAAAATCGAAAGTGTATCCAATATTAATTGAAAATATCAACAAAAGAAAAAAGTACATAAATGAGATCTTAATAGAAGTTACAAAAGTTTTCTTAAGAAAATCATTTAAAACTTTATATAAAAACCTCTTTTAAAAGAATTAAGAGAGAAGGAAGGGGTTCATATCGATAGATGGTATTATGTGAGAAATGGGTGGGATCCATTGGGCTTCCCAAAAGAACATCATTTTCCCACCAAATCAAGGCAAGGAAGAGGGTGGTGCAGACCTCTTTTAGGGAATGTAACCGTGGGCCATCAATAATCCAAGAGGAAAGCCCAGTTTGTTATTCAGCAGTAAACCACAAAAAAGAAAAAAAAAGAAAATCTTAACTTCAATCCCATAAAATATTTTAAGACATAATAAAAAACAAGAACAGAATATCCTCAATGAGAAACAGCGCCCCCCAAAAGAATCACTTAACGGGAAAACATAACACTACCAAGGCATCAACGTAACCCGTCCGAATTCATCCTTCGCGATCCTAATATCTCACATCTCAAACTGCAATTCCTATACCCTTGTTCTCACCTTGCTTTACTTCTAGGTCCGCTCAAGCTTCTGCTCGATCTGGCTTTGGATCCGTTTTCAACATCCTACGCTCTCCTTCATCTCTTATTTCTGGTTGAATAGGTTTCAATGTTGAAGGATTCGATTTATGGTTTTGTGTTCTGTTTTGGGGTTAGGGGTTCGATGAAGAGTTTTGGAAATTTAGGGATAAAGGTTGAATCGTGTTGAGAAATGGTGAAAAAGTTGTATGTTCTCTGATTCGGTTTTGAAACTAGAAAAGGGGTTATGATTTTGGTTGTTATTGGTGTTGAAGAAGGTTCATGGAGATTTGGGGTTCTATTAATGATTTTAACGAAGGTTTGCGAGAGTTGTTGAAGGTCTAGCTGGGAGATTTTGTTGGTGATATTGTAAAAGGGTATGTTGAAGATTGAAGATGGAAGAAAAACTCATGGTTGAGAGTTAATGGTGATGGGGTTTAAACGGGTGAAGAGGAAGAAGATTTAAGAGTTGAAGATCTTTTGAAAGAATTTTGGGTAAACAATGAAGATTGGAAAGGTTTTGTTAGTTATGATGTTGTTAATGAAGGAGAAGTTGAAGATTGAAAAAAAAGTTTTCGTTTCGTGGAAGGAGAAGAGAGTTTCGGTTTTTTAAGTCGATGAAGGAAGCAGCGGCCTTTCAGAATAGGGCTTTTTGTTATTGGAGGCGACTAGGTTTCATTTTAGGGTTAGGGTTTTTGTTTGAGGCTACTAGGGTCCCTTTTACTGTAGCCTCTCACATGGTTTTATATGGGGAGGGTATCTGGAGGATTGAGGTGAGGTTTTGCCTCCTCTTTTGTGTAGTGAGGTAAAGACCTCAATTGGTTTTCACTGCAGTAATTGCCCCTTTCTTTTTTTACTTTTATTGTGGTAAATGGTATTCACACTGATCTATAATTACATTTGACAATGATGCAGGGCATGACTTTGAGCTGGGGAAAATTGAGTACAAGAAGCAAGTTGCATTCAAGAAGCAAATCGAATTTCAGAGTAAAGGCTTTTGCAAACTCCTTGGTAATTTCACTGATATTCATCCCTTTCCTAATTCGTTTGCGAATATGTGAAAAGTTGTTATGGTTGCAACTTTATTCTGGTGATTCATTTTGTCTTTTGCAGGTTTGTCTTGTTACTTTGTGAAAGTGAGGTTGTGGCTTAAGTTTGAAGAATTTTGTTCAAGGTTTGCTATCGTTGCTTTTCGCTATCATTCCATAATATTCCTCTGTGTTGTAATGAACTGGTCTTGGTTGCAGGTTTTTACGGTGTGAAGCTAGCAGTTTGGTAAATGAAGGCTTGGCTTGCTGAAGGTGCGACCTGATGTCGGGATTGCATTACGTGGGAGATTTGCGAAATTCACAATGTGGTCTTGTGTGAGCAACGTCTGCAGCAGTTTTCTTTTCTCAAATTAGTATGGTCGAGACATTTGGCTAGCTGTGGTGTTGGGGTCGAGAGTTGTTATCAGAAAGGAATTTGTGCAGCAAAATTCATAGAATTGCTTTGGGCATATTGTTGTAATGGTTGGGGAGATGGGCCACATGAAGGTTAATTGAAATCACGGTCTGTACATTGGTGGAAGCTTGTAAAACTTTGGTGATGCATGCTGTTATCTTTCTTCATTTTACTTATTCTTCACAGCCTGGTCTATTGATTTACTGCTACATATTTACTGTCATTTTAACAATTAAAGCATTGCATTCTTCTGCAGGTTGGTGATTGTAAAGATGGTGTATGCAAGTTTGCGTGGCTTCAGCTTGCCGTACACAACAGTTTTTTTGCATTTTTTTTGCTCATGAAATGGTATGAATTGTATATGACATTTGAAGATGTATCACACATGGTTCATGTTGTTATGTTCTCACTTTTTCTGGCGTATACGCGTTGCAGATGTCGGTCATTTTGGGCGTAATGATCTTCACCTCTCATGCTACAAAGCCTTTCATTTTTCTTTAAATCAAAAGCATGAGATTTACTGTGAGGAATTTGTGAGGTCCTGCAGCAATTGATGTAAGTTCCACAAATACAGCTGCAGCTTTGTGAGTTAATGGAGATATGCGGACGATCGGGCACAAGTTACGGCTGCTTGACCATTATTTGATACACTTCTGGTGCGTATTTATTATGTGCAAGGCTATGAAATGTTAATTGATGGTGTGTAGTGATTGTACCAGTGTTCATAATTCACGAAATTACGGTGACGGTAGCTGGTATCATCACTTTTTCTTTCCTTTTCTCCTTCAAATTTCTTCTTTTATCTCGGCTGATTTTTATTTGAGGTTTGATATAGGTTTGAGCTTTTTGGAGTCCTTGATTTGAAGGTCACGCCGTTGTTGTGAGTTGAAGCATGGATTTAAGCTTGTTCGAAAGGAATTGAGCGAGACTCAAAGAAAGTTTGAGGAATCCGTTCTGCAGGTTTTCGTTTCCTCCCTGTTGACTCATATATTTCTCTTATTCTCCAGTGTATGATGATGGTACCCTGCTGTTTATTCCGAACAACCTCCTAAATATTTTACTCTGCTAACCCTTCTCCATTCTTCTTTTTTTCATGTGTGTTGTACTCGAAAATGAAAGGATGGGGAAGCATTGAGTGAGACATTGGCACGTGAAGGTATTTATGAATAGAGTAGCAAACCTAGCACAAAAGGAGTCTCAGACTATTTTGAAACTCGGTGTGAAGACTCGATGTTGGTGACGAACAAACTCCAACTACTGCTTCAGATTTTCCTCTAAAACCAACATCCTAAGCATTTCTTATAGCTTACAAGTTAGAATGATGATTGGTATATGAAGAATTTTGTTTTATTCTAGGGGCTTATTCTCATGGTATGTACTTGTATGTTATGTATAAAAACACAACTTTTCGTAACCTGAAATGTGTTGACACATTAAATCCAATCGACCTCCTCAAGTTAACATCCTTCTTTCCATGCACTGGTTTTCACATTATTTAGCACAATCCTCATAGAGCCACATGACCACAAGGAATCTAGAAACTTTGAGACATAAGGGACATGCCATGTGTATATCAACGTCTTGCCTTAAAAACCAATAACTTAAAACCAATCGTGACCAATTCACGGCTTGCCATTTATTTACTCTTTGCAATACTGCCATATAATGTCTTGGAATGACCTCTTGAAACAAATAACTTCATAATCCCCTTTTCTTAACATAATCCTAAAACATGAGAAGGATCAACATATGGTTTAACTTTCTACCTGGGTCACGGCCCATCAAATTTTCAATTTTCTTCAAGGAGAAATTTATTTGTGCCCAAACTTCTAATAAGAGTCCAAAACTCTAAAAATGAGATTTTAATCAAATCTGAACTTTTTCTTAAACAAGACTCATTTTACTCACGGCCTCCTATTAAAATTATGCTCTGAAGCGAATTTCAATATAACCTGAAACGTGAAAAGGTTACAGTCTTGTATCTTATTTAGCCGTAAACCCACAAAGCTCGAAATTATTCCTCCAATCACATCTTGTAGGAGACAATTGAACCAATTGAAACAAAGTAGACCACCTCGTACCATGACTCTATCTTGAAATTGACCCTTGCCCTATAACTGAATGGACAACGTCTTGAGCATGAGAATGATGACACCCTTTTGTTACCTCTCTCTGAAATCTGACGCATCTGTAAGGTTATTAAAAAAAAAGTCCTCATGACCTAAGCTGTAGAGGATCATGGTCAGAGGTCCGATTAATACCAATAGAAAGGTTACCAATCACATAACCACTTGGTATAAGGAAATCTCAAAAGGTAGGACAAATTTGGGGTATGACACCCACTATTGTAGATATCCAGAAATACAATCAGGTATTGTCAGAGAAGGAACAGCTGAGAAAAGCGAATGAAGAATTGGAGAAAGATATCATCTAGCTCCGAAGCGAGAAGATTGATGTTGTCAATTCTTTTAAGAGACAAATCGAGCTTGTGAATAAACTGGGTACGGACCTGACTAAGGAGACTAGTGACAGAGAGCGCATAGGCCGAGATTTGAATGTTGTCCACAGTGTTCTTGTCACTAAGAAGGAAGAGTTGGATAGGGCTTACTTGAGGATCTCCAAGTTCGAATCAATATGGAATGCCACACTCACTAATAACAAGGAGCGCGAAGACAGGTTAAAACTTCAAATCAACAAGTTGAAGATGCAGCTTAATGCCAAAGATGGGGAGATTGCAACAAAAGCATCACTTAGACGAGACAATGAGTACAGGTTGAATGAAGCGATCGCGGACTTGAAGGATCTCAGGTAGAGAGCTTACTCCAAGAGACGTAGGCTTGAGGCATGTTTCGGGGAAGAAGCTTTAGAGGATCACGTTGATAGTCTACAGCACACTGTTAGCCAGCAGGATTTGCTTATTCAGGGACTACTTGCTAGGCCGGATCATCCTGAGACGCTGAGGCTGTTAGAGGATTTTTGATCACGTCATCCAGCTTTACCTTCTTGTTTATTTCTGTTGTAGCTTTTGTTGCTTATTTGTTGTATTGACCATCACCAGGCTTGTTGGTTGAGGTCTTTTCCTTACTTGTACTCAGTTGTAGCTTGTACATTGCCTGTTGGCTTTTGATTTATATACGAGGAGTTGGCGTTCTATGCTTGTTCGTAGGGTTCTCCATTGTTATGTTTTTCTGGAAACTAGAATCGAGGGGGAAATTTCCCTGTTGCATAAATACATGTCTCCATTTTAGCATTTTTCACGCATTTGCAGATGCACCAGAACTGTTAACCTTATTTCTTCTATGGTTTACTAGTGTTTCAGGATTGCTGACTTGACAACTCACCGGTACGGTACCAGAAGAAACCAGAAAAGACTGATGGATCAGATGCAGGCAGAAATGCAAGAGATGAGAGATCGGATGGCACAACTGATAGAGGTCATGTAAGGGGTTGCTAGTGGCCAGGCGCAACTTCAGACGTTAGTGCAACCTTTGATTACACAGGTTGATGGTGATGGTGTGTTACTCGGTGGGATTGCTGCTAACCCTCCTCATATTGAAACACCTCGGGCAGACATTCTATGCCAACTTTAGTCATCCCTACAGCTGGAGGGAGTGGCCACGCTACTGGTGCTGGAAACGGTGGTAATGTTGGTTTTGCTAATGGTGGTAATGGTAATGGAAACGGCTATGGCCTCGACACCACGTGTGCCATACATGGTAATATGGACCATATTTGGAATGAGGGTAGGCAGGAGGACGTGTTTTCTCCAAGAGTGGTAGCTGCTGAATTACCTTCTGAGGCTGATAGGAGGATTAAGATGATCGAAGAGAATATGAGGTCTCTTGAATGCCAAAAATCAATGGGGCTGGATATGTCTAACCTGGGGCTGATCCCAGGCTTGAGAGTTCCACCAAAGTTCAAAGTCCCAGACTTTGATAAGTACAAGGGTACCAGTTGCCCTAGGGTTCATCTGAGGTCTTATTATCGCAAGATGTTTGCGCATTCCGGTGACGAGAAACTACTTATGCACTTCTTTCAGGATAGTCTATCCGGTCCCTCGCTGGAATGGTATATGAGCTTGGAGCCCGCAAATGTCCGTAGTTGGAGGGACCTGGCCGAAGCATTTGTGAGACATTATCAATATAATAGTGACCTTGCTCCAAATAGAGTCCAGCTGCAAAATCTTTCCCAAAAGAATAATGAATGCTTCAAAGAATCCGCCCAGAGGTGGCGAGAGCTTGCTGCTAGGGTACAACCACCAATGGTAGAACGGGAACTTGTGGATATGTTTGTCGCCACCATGCCAGGCATTTATTATGAAAAGCTTATAAGCAGTATGTCGGGCAGCTTTTCTGACTTAATAATCATCGGGGAGAGGGTGGAGAATGGAATTAAGTTAGGAAAGATCAATGCTGGTGAGGTGCCCTCAGCTGGGGGGAACAAGAAGGTGTTTGGAAACAAAAGGCGAGAGGGAGATACTAACATTGTATCCAGTTCGCGGGGAAGAAATAGAGGTCAGAATCAGCAACATCAGCAAATTGCCAGCATCACTATTCCAGCAGTTCAACAACCACAACAACAACAACGTTAGCAACAACAACAACAACGACCACAACAAAATCAACAGGGGTACGGCAGATACCAAGATAGAGGCCGGGCAGCAAATAGGAATTTTGATGCGCCTCCTATGCCTTACTCTCAGTTATTGCAGGCTTTGCTACAGCTTCAATTGATTCGGAAAAGGACTTTGGCTCCCTTTACTGGACCTCCTCCACCTGGGTACGATGCAAATGCTCGCTGTGAATTTCATTCGGGTGCTCCAGGACATAACATTGATAATTGTAAAGCCTTCAAACATAAAGTGCAAAACATGATCGACAGTAAGGCGATTAATTTTTCTAATGATGTTCCCAATGTAGTGCAGAATCCCATGCCGAATCATGGGCAGGCTGGGGTTAATGCAATTATCAAGGAGGAGGTGTTGAATTTGGTGACGGATTTTGATGAACTGAAGACACCCTTGAGCTTTGTGAAAGCCAGATTGCTAAAGAGGGTGTTTTCCCGGGTTGTGCTAAGGACTGTGTTGAATTTTTTGTTAATCCTAAGAGAGGATGTGGACTGTTGAGAAGATGTATTCAGGAGATGATGGATAACGGAGTTTTACAATTTGATCGTTCTATTTGAAGGGAGTCCGAGGATTTGGAGGCTTAAGAAAAGGATGAGATTGCGACAATCTCCATCCCGTATAAGACTGTTACTATCTATGCACCAAAACCACCAACGATAACTATCACAAAAGCAGGTCCTGTGCCGTTTGAGAGAACTAAGGTTATTCCGTGGAATTACGGGGCCGATGTGTACTGTAATGGGCAGAAGATAAACTTGAATGATCCCCCTGCAAGTTCAGTTGACAATCTCGTGGGAGCAGAAGGCATTACTCGCAGTGGCCGAGTCTTTTCGTCGCCTGAAGTGACTGTTGATAAGTTGGACAAGGGGAAAAGACCGGTAGTGGAGGAGACTTATTAATCTGGGGAGAGAGAATCTTTGTTGAAAGACGCGGAGGAGTTTATGAGGCTGATCTAGAAAAGCAACTACAAGATAGTCGATCATTTGCAGCAAACTCCTTCCAAAATTTCTATCTTGTCGTTGTTACTTTGCTCGGAGGCGCAGGAAATTTCGGTCAACCAACTCGAGGGAGTTATGGCGCACGTAAATGCAGGAAATGGCTTAGGCTTTACAGACTTGGATTTGACGCCAAGAGGCAGAAATCATAATTGTGCGCTGCCCATATCTTTAGAATGCCAAGGGGATGTCATGTCTCACGTGCTTGTGGATACGGGATCGTCCTTAAACGTACTTCCAAAGAAGGCCCTGATGAAGTTAGATATGAAGGGGTTGATTTGCACGCCAAGTGATTTGGTGGTACGTGCGTTTGACGGAACCCGAAGATCCGTGTTTGGGGAGGTAATTTTGCCTATTCATGTGGGACCTAAAGTATTTGATGCAATGTTTTACATCATGGATATCCAGCCGGCCTACAGTTGTTTACTAGGTCGTCCGTGGATTCATTCCGCGGGAGCTGTAACCTCCACGCTGCATCAAAAGCTGAAATACATGGTTGGCGGTAGCGCTGTTACGGTATGCGGGGAGGAGGATATCATGGTCAGCCATTTATCATCCTTTAAGTATGTTGAAGTGGATGGAGAGATCCATGAAACTCTTTTCCAGGCCTTCGAAGCGGTCAGGATTAAAGACAAGTCTCCGGTAGTGAGAAAAGAGCCTAAGGTGGTTATGTCTTCCTTTAAAGAAGCACAGGCTATGGTGCAAGTTGGTTCAGCCCAAGGCTGGGGGGCAGGTGATTGATATACCTCAGAAGCAAGACAAGTTCGGTCTGGGGTACCACCCATCGTCTTCACAAAGCACGTCGAGGTTCAAGGGGCCGATCAGGTTTACTAGCGGAGGTGTCTTCTTTGAGCAGATTAGTGCCATTTTTGATGATGAAGATGGCGACAGCAATTGTGATATGGACGCCTGGATCAAGTCGTGTATTCCGGGACAGAGCCTACGCAACTGGTCAATTGAAGAATTCATTCAAGTGACGGCAGAACAGTAATGCTTTGTTTTTCCAATTATCGTACTACCCTATGTCCTACCCGGGGCATAGTGGTATTTTATTTTAGGGCCTTATCTGTTTATGTCTGAACATTGTTTATCAATTAATCAAAGGGCGTTTTCTCATTCAAATTTTGTGATCTCTGTTTTTCTTATTTTTACTTTTCACAATAAAATGGAAATGTGGTTTATATTTGTTTGCATATTGTTTGAAACATTTAACCATTTTCATTGCAGTACTCCTATTGCATATGACACTGATTCAGAACCTCCTATGACTCGCTTTGACTTTGATCAACCGATATATCAAGATGAAAAAGAGATTGATGAGGATGAAGACCTGTCTGAAGAGTTAGCTAGACTTTTGAAACAAGAAGAGAAAATCATTTTGCCTCATCAGGAGGAAATTGAGGTTATTAATCTAGGTTTTGAAGAAGTTGTCAGAAATGTTCGGATAGGGGCTGTGCTACAGAGTGACATCAAGCAAAGACTGATCGAGATGCTTCGAGAGTATAGTGACATCTTTGCTTGGTCGTACGAAGATATGCCTGGGCTTGATACCGACATAGTGGTTCATCGCTTGTCGTTACACGAGGAATGTCTGCCGGTCAAGCAGAAGCTTAGAAGAACAAGACCAGATATGGCGGTAAAAATCAAAGAAGAGGTCCAAAAGTAGTTGATGCTGGATTTTTGGCCGTGACTACTTACCCTCCGTGGGTCACCAACATAGTGCCTGTACCGAAGAAACACGGTAAGGTGCGGATGTGTGTTGGTTATCGGGATTTGAACAAGGCGAGCCCTAAAGACGATTTCCCGCTCCCTCATATTAACGTATTGGTCGACAATACGACTCAATTTGCGGTGTTTTCCTTCATGGATGGCTTCTCTGGCTATAACCAAATCAGGATGGCACCAGAGGATATGGATAAAACAACGTTCATTACACCACGGGGGACGTTCTGCTACAAGGTGATTCCTTTTAGCTTGAAGAACGTCGGAGCAACATATCTACGCGCTATGACTGCTAAGTCCCAAACGCAGGAGGAGCATCTGGTCAATTTGTTGAAGCTATTTGAGAGGCTTAAGAAGTTCAGATTGAGGTTGAATCCAAATAAGTGCACTTTTGGAGTTCGGTCCGGAAAGTTATTGGGGTTTATTGTCAGTGAAAAAGGAATCGAGGTCGGTCCTGCAAAGATAAAAGCCATACAAGACATGCCAGCACCGAAAGCAGAAAAGGAGGTCCGTGGTTTCCTGGGGAGATTGAACTACATTGCTCGGTTCATATATCATCTCACAGTCACGTGTAAACCAATGTTAAAATTGTTGAAGAAAGATCAGGCAGTTGTCTGGAATGAAAATTGTCAAAAACCATTTGATAAAATAAAAGAATACTTGCAGGAGCCTCCGATATTGATACCCCCGGTAGCTGGAATGCCTTTAATCATGCATTTAACGGTTCTTGAGAAAAGTATGGGTTGTGTTCTCGGTCAACACGACGAGACTGGAAGAAAGGAGCATGTGATTTATTATTTGAGTAAGAAGTTCACGGATTGTGAGTCCCGTTACTCAATGCTCGAGAAAATGTGTTGCGCACTTGCTTGGGCTGCCAAACGTTTGAGACAATATATGCTCAATCACACAACCATGCTGATTTCGAAGATGGATCCAATTAAGTATGTCTTCGAGAAGCAGGCACTCTCAGGGAGAATTGCCAGGTGGCAGATGGTACTGATAGAGTACGATATACAATATGTTTCCCAGAAAGCCATCAAAGGAAGTGTTATGTCAGAATACCTTGTTGAGCAGCCTATCGAAGATTATCAACCGATGAAGTTTGAATTTCCTGACGAGGATATCATGTTCCTCAAAGCGAAAGATTGTGAAGAACCATTACACGGTGAAGGTCCATAGAAGGATTCTCAGTGGTAGATGATATTCGACGGTGCTGTCAACTCCTATGGTAGTGGAATCGGGGCAATCATTACAACTCCTCATGGAACTCATATCCCGTTCACTACCAGGTTGACATTCCCTTGCACAAACAATGACGCTGAGTATGAAGCATGTATCATGGGTCTGGAAGAGGCTATTGATTTGAGAATCAAGAATTTGGATGTATATGGCAATTTAGCGCTAGTGGTTAATCAAATCATGGGAGAATGGGAAACTCGTCAACCAAATTTAAATTCCTTGCAGAGATTATGCAAGGACGTTGTTACCCTTCTTTGATTGGGTAGATTTTCACCATGTACCACGAGCAGAGAATCAGATGATCGATGCTTTGGCAACGCTATCTTCGATGTACAAAGTGAATTTCTAGAATGATGCTTCCAGAATAGTCATTTCCCGCTTGGACAGACCCGCTTTCGTATTCGCCATTGAAGAGGCTGCTGATGGAAAACCATGGTTTTACGATATACAGAACTTCCTCAAGAAGCAAGAGTATCCACCAGGGGCTATGGCTCAGGATAAGAAGATACTGAGGAGGTTATCTGGCAACTTTTATTTGAACCCAAATGGTGTGCTATACAGAAGGAACCATAATTTGGTGTTGTTGAGATGTGTGGATGAAAAAGAAGCAACGCTGCTTATGGAAGAAGTCCACGAGGGTACTTTCAGTACACATGCCGGCGGACATGCCATGTCTCGGAAACTATTACGAGCAGGGTATTATTGGCTAACTATGGAGTCAGATTGTTTCAAATTTGCAAAGAAATGCCATAAGTGTCAGATTTATGCAGATAAGATACATGTACCGCCATGCCCATTGAATGTTATGGCGTCCCCATAGCCTTTCTCAATGTGGGGCATTGATATGATTGGCAAGATCGAACCAACCGCGTACAACTGTCATCGTTTCATCTTGGTTGCTATTGATTACTTCACCAAATGGGTTGAGGCAGCTTCGTATGCCAATGTGACCAAACAAGTGGTAGTAAGATTCATAAAGAAGGACATCATTTGTAGATATGGAATTCTCGAGCGAATCATTACTGATAATGGTTCGAATCTGAACAATAAGATGATGAAGGAGTTATGCCAGAACTTCAAGATTGAATATCACAACTCATCGCCCTATCAGCCGAAGATGAATGGCGCTGTTGAAGCGACCAACAAGAATATTAAAAAGATAGTGCAAAAGATGGTTTTTACCTACAAAGATTGGCATGAGATGTTTCTGTTTGCTCTGCACAGTTATTGTACGACGGTACGCACATCAACCGGGGAAACTCCTTTCTCGTTGGTATATGGTATGGAAGCTGTCCTGCCATTGGAGGTCGAGATTCCTTCTTTAAGAGTTCTGGTTGACGCCAAGCTTGATGAGGCAGAATGGATAAAGAACCGTTTGAATCAGCTTAGTCTGATGGATGAAAAGAGGCTAGCATCAATTGCATATGGTCGGTTGTATCAGAGCCGGATGAAGAAAGCTTATGATAAGAAAGTGCGCCCTCAAAGCTTTCAGACGGGCGATCTTGTGCTGAAAAAGATTCTCCCACCACAATCAGATTACAGGGGAAAATGGACTCCCAATTATGAAGGTCCATATGTTGTACGAAAGGTTTTCTCTGGAGGAGCCTTGTTGTTAGCCACCATGGATGGTGAGGATTTCATATCTCCTGTGAATGCAGATGCAGTTAAAAAATACTTTGCTTAAAAGAGACCCGCTGGACATAAAAAGAAAAGTCCAGGCAAAAATAGGGCATCCCGGTGAACCATAAAAAAGGAAAAATAGGTTCGGGAAAAAAATTAGGGATAAAAGTGAAAAGATGTAAACCCGCAAAGTCGAAAACCTGAAAAGGAGACTTTGGCAAAAATGGGTATCCTGGTGAATCGAAAACCTGAAAGGGCGGTTCAGGAAAAAGTTAGGGATTGAAAAAGCAAATGACTGCGGTCTGCGTTGGAACTTCATTGCTTAGTGGATTGGGAGAACCTGAGGGCTGTTTATCCGAATCAATCTCTTCTGAAGATGAAGCGTCGGGAAAGCGTTAGAGTCAGGCGAGTCATAGAGAGATCAGCTCATGGTGTTTGTATGTGCCACGTTGCCGACATTTTGTACACTTTTGTATATTTCATGTACATATCTGTATTTGTTTTGCGCAGCTTCCTCTTTTCAGGAGTTGCATATGTTGTAAAACCTTACCTATTTACATGCCATTTATAAATAAACATATACTATTCAGTATTTGATTTGTGTGCTTTGTTTTAACTCTTACTGTTTTGTTTGTGAAAGCGCCCAATGTTTTGATAAAATTGCACTTACATAAACTTGTGGGCCTTGGCCAATAATTGTTAAAACTTTGAATTAATTGAACAACGTCACGAATGATGACTAAGATGGTTCTGATTGCGTAGAATATCTTTTCTGTTTGTTTAGTGTTGCAGGGTAGTTACCCTAAAGGTATGGATGAAGTTCGTCCTATTCCCAGCCTGAATCTATTTACCCGATCAGGGAAGTTTACATCTTTATCCCTAGTGGTGTTTGTATACGGTTGAGCAAGCAGGCAGCGTGTACGCTTTCCTTCGGTAGTTGATGCACATTTAATCCCCGCAAGATGCATGCTTGTATGCACTCCATAGTGAGTTATGATTGGATTTTCTTTCCACAGAGTAATTTGCAGCCTGGTTAGGTTTGTTCCCTGGTGGAGCAATCCCCAGAGGCCAACAAGGACCCGTTTCTCAGCATAAGTCCAATCGTTATTGGCATGAGCAAGTTTGTGCTCTATACCCGGCAGATTCGTTGATTCTTTAACAGGGTTATTTCCTTGCCCCAGCAGGGTGTTTTCTGTATCTCTGGCATTTATTTTGCTGATTCAGTTCCATTGCATCTGCTTGTATGCATAGCATCAACCCAAATGCATAGCATTTCCATTTTTGTATGGAGCATTACGCCATTTTCAAACATATGCATGTGAAACATAAGCCAGGTTGTTATCTCTTTGTTTCAGGTGTATCTTCGGAGGTTTGATCTTTTCCCTTGGTATCTAGACCATGTGATTTCTCTTAGCCCGCGTGGTATCCAGACCCCGGCTCATGTTATTCCCCAGCAGTATCTTCGGATCTCAGAGGATCATGATAAGTATTTGTGATGGATTCTTTTGTCCGTTGAGTGTCCAGACTCCGGTCCTTTCCCAATTGATAGGGTTTTCCTTTTTCCATCGAGTATCCAGACTCCGATAAAGATTGTTGTGGTTGTAAGAGCACAGATTGTGTCTTAGTTATATCTCTATGTTTTGATGATAACACTTATAAATTTTGTATTCAAGAATTACATACTCTAAACGTGTTCTAGATTGTTTGCTACAGGCACGAAAGTAAATTATCTTAAGAAAGCAAAATTGGATCTGAACATTGTTTTTATGAAAGGCTTCATAAGTTCAAGAGCATCTTAAGTGAAGATCTGAACACTGCTCCCAGAAGAATCTGTCTACTGTCTCTTGAAGATTCTGAAGAAGGAGCCTCTAAAGCATAGAAGACTCTGCTCTGAGAGATTTACACGCTCAAGCACACAAGCTGCACATACTCTGATTCAGCTCAATCTGAAGAACATTCAAGACTCTGAAGATCCAGATGACCCTTGGTCTGGAGACTCTGAAGAGTCAGATTCTAATGTTGGAAGCTGAACTTACTTTGAAGAAGATTTAAATATGTACGTTGGTTTTTCTCAACAGCTCTTTCCTATTTTGTGCTAGACACAAGGACACAGACAAAAAGGTTTTATCTGTGCATTCCATTCTGAGGAAAGTTTTCTGCAAGTGAAGACAAATAGCATCAGGCTTGTTTCAGCACAGCCTCCAATGTGAAGACAAAAGGCTTTAGGCTTTTCTGCACAGCCTTCAACGTAACAAGACTTCTTGGATCTTAGTGCCTATATAAAGAAGTCCACTCCATCTTCTTCAGTATCGAATCTCTAGAAAAATCACTCCTCAAAGCAAATCTCTCAAAGCTCTTAATCATATTATTTTGCTTTATCTTTATTCTTAACTTAAGAGAAATATCACTGTTGTGATAACAGCTTATTAGAAGCATTCTTACTCTTGTATAAGTTTTACTTTGTTTGTAAAAGGTTTTCCTTAAGAGGATCCAGTTGGGATCAGTTGCTCTTGAGAAGACTAAGAACGGTTGTTCTTAGGTGTTGCTATTTGTAATCTGTTTGATTAAAATAGTGGATTAAGTCCTTGACAGAGAAAGGCAAATCACTCTTGAGAGGGTGGACTGGAGTAGTTGTTTTTCAACGAACCAGGATAAAAATATTTGTGTTCTAATCTTTGATTTTTAGTCTTACTTATTCAACCCCCCCTTCTAAGTAATTTTCTCACCTTCAGTTGGCATCAGAGCTCCGGTTCTGCGTGTGCTCCACTTAACCGTGACAGTTAAAGATCCAGTGAGAAAGATACTTTGATATTTGTGTTGTTGCCAATATGGATACATCTACATCAACTTGCAACAACAAATATGAAGGAGATAGGATCAGTACCAAGCCACCCATGTTTGATGGGGAAAAATTTGACTATTGGAAAGATAGAATAGAAAGTTTTTTCCTTGGGTATGATGCTGATCTCTGGGATATGGTCATTGATGGATATAAACATCCTACTGATGAGGATGGCAAAAAGATTGATAGAAAATCAATGACTGAAGTACAGAAAAGAGATTTCAAGAATCACTACAAAGCCAGAACTATATTGCTTAATGCAATCTCTCATACTGAGTATGAGAAGATTACAAACAGAGATACTGCTCATGACATGTTTGAGTCACTCAAAATGACTCATGAGGGAAATTCTCAAGTTAAAGAGACCAAGGCGCTGGCGCTCATACAGAAGTATGAGGCATTCAAAATGGAAGAGTCTGAAAATGTTGAAACTATGTTTTCTAGATTTCAGATTCTTACTGCTGGTCTGAAAGTTCTGGATAAGGGCTACTCAACGTCAGATCATGTCAAGAAGATCATCAGAAGTCTTCCCACCAGATGGAGACCAATGGTGACTGCATTGAAGATGGCAAAAGATCTGAACAAGATCTCCTTAGAAGAACTTATCAGTTCTTTGAGAAGTCATGAAATAGAGCTGGAGGAAGATGAACCCCAGAAGAAAGACAAAGGTAAATCCATAGCTTTAAAATCTAACAAACCTGTTAAAGCTTTGCAGGTAAAAGAAGAAAGTTCTGAAGAATCGTCTTTTGAAGAAGAAGATGAACTGTCCATGCTTTCCAGAAGAATCAACAAGCTCTGGAAGCACAAGGGAAGGAAGTTTAACAACTTCAGAAAAGCTGACCACAGGAAGGAATCTTCTGGACACAGAAGATCTGGAAAGAAAGAGGCCACATGCTATGAATGCAAGGAACCTGGGCACTACAAAAATGACTGCCCCAAACTTCTCAAGGAGAAACCCAAGAGAAAGTTTGATAAAAAGAAGAAGGTTCTTATGGCAACTTGGGATGATTCAGATGAATCTGAATCTGAATCTGAAGCAGAAGAAGAGTGTGCCAACATGGCATTAATGGCTGGAATAGAAGATCAGAATGAAGAATTATCATCTGAATCTGAGTCAGACTCTGACTCTGACGCTGAAGAGGTAATGTCCAAACTTACCAAAGATGAACTTATAAAGGTGTTATCTGAAGTTTTGAAAAGCTACAATAATATCAAACTCAAGAACAAGAAGCTGAAAAGCAATCTTGAATCTGAGATTGATAATCTGAAAACAGAACTTGTTGAGCAGAGAGAAATAAATTTAAAAATAAAAAATGAT
The DNA here is from genome assembly GCA_963859935.3 of Lathyrus sativus. Lineage (NCBI taxonomy): Eukaryota > Viridiplantae > Streptophyta > Magnoliopsida > Fabales > Fabaceae > Lathyrus > Lathyrus sativus. The sequence goes on from OZ012739.1 coordinate 272,410,921, forward strand.
TTGGAAATTGTTCAACAAGAATCTGACTCTGAAGCTAAGTCATCTGAAAATATTTTGGAAAAATATGACTCTAGTTTTCAGAGGTTCCTCACTAAAAGCATAGACAGAAGCAAGATGGCTTCTATGATCTATGGAGTTAGTAGGAATAAAAGAAAGGGAATTGGATTTCAATCTTCTTCTCTTGAAAAAGATGTAAGACCAATACCTGTAGATGATCTGATCATTAAGATAACTCCTTTATACTCTAATTTTAAATTTGGTCATTTAAATGATATTAAACACACGAGCTCTGAAAAGAATACTCATGTGTTTAGATCTAAGGCAAGTCTAAACAAAAACTATGTTGAAAAACAAAAGTTTAGACAAACCTACAAGGCAACTAACCCTAAAGGACCCAAGAAGATCTGGGTACCTAAAGACAAAATAATCCCTGTTGCAGATGTCCTTAGCAGCAAAGTCAGGACACCAATCATGGTACCTGGACTCTGGATGCTCACGACACATGACGGGAGAAAGGTCTATGTTCCAAAGTCTGGAACTTAGATCTGGAGGGGACGTGAAATTTGGAGGGAACCAGAAGGGCAAGATCATTGGCTCTGGAACTATAGGTAATGGCAACCTACCCTCTATTTCTAATGTTCTGTTAGTTGAAGGATTGAAACATAATCTATTGTCCATAAGTCAATTAAGTGACAATGGTTATGATATTATCTTCAATAAAAAATGTTGCAAAGCTGTATGTCAAAAGGATGGTTCTATCCTATTCAATGGAAAGAGGAAACACAACATTTATAAAATTAACCTTTCAGAACTTAAAGTTCAAAATGTAAAATGCCTTTTATCTGTGAATGATGAGCAATGGGTCTGGCATAGAAGATTGGGGCATATTAATATGAGACGTATATCTCAGATTAATAAACTCAATCTGGTCAGAGGACTTCCTAAGTTGAAGTTCAACTCAGATGCTCTGTGTGAAGCATGTCAAAGAGGCAAATTTTCAAAATCTCATTTTAAATCAAAAAATGTTGTTTCTACCTCCAGACCATTGGAATTACTTCACATTGATCTGTTTGGACCAGTGAAAACTGCATCCATCAGAGGCAAGAAGTATGGGTTAGTCATTGTAGATGACTACAGCAGATGGACATGGGTAAAGTTTCTAAAACACAAGGACGAGTCTCATTCTGTGTTCTTTGACTTCTGCAATCAAGTCCAGACTGAAAAAGATTGTAAAATTATTAAAGTCAGAAGTGATCATGGTGGAGAATTTGAAAATAAACATTTTGAAAAATATTTTTCTGAAAAAGGCATTGCGCATGATTTCTCCTGTCCTAGAACTCCACAACAAAATGGAGTTGTAGAGAGGAAAAATAGAACATTGCAAGAAATGGCCAGAACCATGATCAACGAGACAAATCTGGCAAAATATTTCTGGGCAGAAGCAATTAACACAGCTTGTTATATTCAGAACAGAGTGTCTGTAAGACCTCTTCTGAAAAAGACTCCCTATGAATTGTGGAGAAACAGAAAGCCTAACATTGCTTATTTTCATCCTTTTGGATGTATTTGTTATATGCTTAATACTAAAGATAATCTGAACAAGTTTGATTCCAAAGCACAGAAGTGTTTCATGCTTGGTTATTCTGAACGCTCTAAAGGCTACAGAGTATTCAATACTGAAACACAGATTGTGGAAGAATCTATTCATGTCAGATTTGATGATAAGCTTGGCTCTGAAAAGCCAAAGCAGTTTGAAAGTTCTGCAGATAGAGAAGTGATTCTCACAGACTCTGAAGGCTCAGAAGCAGAAAAGGCAAAGAACAAAGAATCTGATGCAACCCCAGATGCTACACCTTTGACTTCCCAACTAAATAACTTGCATATTTCTGAAAGACCAACTGTCAGAGGATCTTCTTCCAGAATCAAAGCCTCTCATCCAGAAGATGTGATAATTGGAAAGAAAGATGATCCTATAAGGACAAGATCATTTCTCAGAACTTCTGAATCTTCCTTATTTGGCTTAGTGTCAATGATAGAACCAACATCTGTAGATGAGGCTATGGAAGATAATGAATGGATTATAGCTATGCAAGAAGAGCTGAATCAATTCGCCAGAAATGAAGTTTGGGATCTGGTTTCTAGACCTAAAGGATTCAATGTCATTGGAACAAAATGGGTCTTCAGGAATAAGCTGAATGAAAAGGGAGAAGTAGAAAGGAATAAAGCAAGGCTGGTTGCTCAAGGATATAGTCAACAAGAAGGTATTGATTACACTGAGACATATGCTCCAGTGGCAAGGTTAGAATCTATTCGTCTTCTTATTTCATTTGCTGCACAGAATAACATCACTCTGTATCAGATGGATGTTAAAAGTGCTTTTCTTAATGGTATTATAGAAGAAGAAGTATATGTCCACCAACCTCCAGGTTTTGAAAGAGAAAACTTTCCAGATCATGTTTTCAAATTAAAGAAATCCCTCTATGGATTAAAACAAGCTCCCAGAGCTTGGTATGAGAGGTTGAGCAACTTCCTTCTGAAGAAAAATTTTATCAGAGGAAAAGTGGATACAACTTTATTCTGTAAATTTGTTAAGAAAGATCTGTTGATTTGTCAAATTTATGTAGATGACATTATTTTTGGATCAACAAATATTACGCTTGGAAAGGAGTTTGCTAAATGTATGCAGGAAGAATTTGAAATGAGCATGATGGGAGAATTGAGATTCTTCTTGGGAATCCAAGTCAATCAGACTCCAGAATGCACCTACATACATCAAACCAAATATGTTAAAGAGCTTCTGAAGAAGTTCAACATGGTTGATAGCAAAATGGCAAAGACTCCAATGCATCCTACAAGCACTCTAGGTAAGGAAGAGGTAAGTAAGAAGGTAGATCAAAAACTCTACAGAGGTATGATAGGATCTCTTCTATACTTGACTGCTTCTAGACCAGATATTCTGTTTAGTGTCTGCTTATGTGCTAGATTCCAATTAGATCCTAGAGAATCACACTTAACCGCTGTTAAGAGGATTCTGAGGTATCTGAAAGGTACTGCTAACATGGGTTTGTGTTACAGAAGATCTGATGATTTTTCATTAGTTGGATTCTGTGATGCTGACTATGCTGGAGACAGAGTTGAACGTAAAAGCACTTCTGGAAGTTGTCAGTTTCTTGGAAGTCATCTGATCTCATGGTACAGCAAGAAGCAACCTACAATTGCACTATCAACTACAGAGGCAGAATACATTGCTGCTGCTAGATGTTGTACTCAGATGCTCTGGATGAAGAGTCAATTAGAAGATTATCAAATCTATGAGAGTAACCTTTCTATCTTCTGTGATAATACTTCTGCTATATGTTTGTCAAAAAATCCAATCTTGCATTCTAAGGCAAAACATATAGAAATTAAACATCACTTCATCAGAGACTATGTTCAGAAGGGTGTAATTAATTTAGCTTTTGTTGATACAGATCATCAATGGGCTGACATTTTCACAAAACCCCTTGCTGAAGATAGATTTAAGTTCTTTCTGAAAAATATTTGTATGGATTTATGTCCAGAGTAATATTTCTCAGAGGCAACCTCTCAGATGCAAAATGTTTAATAATCTGAAGTATTTCATCTGTCTATTCGTTCAGTTATATTCATTCAATTATTTCGTTTTGTGTAAAACTCTGAACTAACAAGCTCAGAAGATCTGAAAGTTGGAAACGTTTCATTTCTTGAGAGACATCAGATGAGCCAACAACGCAAACACGTGTCATTCAATATCTGAAAAGATTGAGTGCTCAACTGAATTGACGTTTGAGGTAATGCTTTGAAACTCTCACTTTTCTTGTTTTTCCCCCCAGCTGTCATAATTTAATGTGAAATGATTACTTTTCATTAAATGCTGTCCAAACGTGCGTAAGTGTCTTTTGTGTGCCCTATGTTTGATTTTTGGTTTTCTATATATATCACCTATCACACTATTATCACACTTTCCACATTCACTTCATTCATGCGTTTCTGCTTTCTTTTCAATCTCTTCCAAAACCCTAAACCGAAACCAAGGTATTCTTCTTCTTCTTCAATGGCGTCTACTTCAAACACTGCTGCAAAACCTAACAAGACTATAATGTACAAAGAACCTGAACGAACCTTATTCACTCCAGTGGCTGATCTAGAGGTGCTCTGTGAAAGCTTCATTGATCTTGACTCTTTAAAGGAAAATGGGTTTGATCTCATTTCTGCCATTAAAGCTCAAGGGTGGGAAAAATATTTTGAAAGGTTAATGGGTCCTGTTTTTCCAACACTGGTAAAGGAATTTTGGATTCATGCAAGCGCTGGTCCCAAGTTTATACATTCTTCGGTTCTTGGAGTGGAGATAGTCATCACTGAAAACCTGATCAGACAACTGTTTAGCTATACTGAGTCTGATGGTGTTTCAAATCTTGCTTCTTCTCGCATCGATATGGCTAGGGTTTATGAAGAAGTTACTATTGCTGGTTTGCCGTCAAGTAAGGTTAAAGATTTAAAACCCATTTATAGGATCTGGGCGAAAATCTTTATGAGTACGTTTTTTCACAGAAAACCTTCCAACTCACCAGATTATGTGAGTTCGGAACATCTGTATTTTATGTACTGCATTAGAAAAAATGTCAAAGTGGATCTACCGTATCTCATCTTCAGTCATTTACTAACTCATGTCAAAGAAACCAGAGAGGAAGTAAGGGTGAAAGCTGGTAAAGTAAGGACGTGGATACCCCTGGGAAGGTTGATTTCTGATATACTTATTGAGAACAAGCTGGTACAGCATCTGACTGATGCGAAGATTACAGAAGATCTGACTCACATCATTGGCTCTGAAATTAATGGACTCAATCTGAAAAGGATGAAAATCATCTCAGAATTGAAAGGACAACTCAGGAAGATCAACTCTGAAGAGATTCAAGGTAGAAGAATTCCTGTGGAAGATTTTCCACTATTCAGTGCAGATGAACCTAAGGAATTTGTCTGGCTGTACATTACTGAATGTCTAAAGGAAGGAATCCCTTTACCTACTAATCTCGTTCAAAAGCCTGGAGAAGAATTGCCTAATCAGATGAAGGAAAGGCGCAGTAAGAGGAAGGCTGACGAAGAATCCGTTCAGAAGAAGAGAAAAGCACCTGAAGCGTCAAGAAAGAAGAAGAAAGAAGGAAAGAAGGCCAGAAGCAGTCCAAGAGAAGCTACTCTGGAAGAAATCAGAGACACCATTCAACAGGTATTAGCTTCTGATCCTACTCCTACTGTTCATTCACCATTATCTTCACCACAACTTTCTCCAAGCCTCATACCAAGAACTTCAAAATCTAAAAAGTCTGTCAATATCTCATCCGAACCACTATCCTCTGAACCAGTAAATTTACAATCATCTCCAGCACCAATTCCATCTGACCCACAACCTCAAACTATTCAAACAGAAATTCCACCACCAGAACAAATTCTTTCAGAAAACTCTCCAACAATAACTCCACCAGAACCAACTCAACCAGAAAATTCTCCAACAGCAACTCCACAACCAACTTTGTCACAACTAGAGAATCCCCACTTAGAGACTCTCCAACCAGAAACCATTATTTCAGAACATAATCAACCAGAGACTGTTCAAACTGAACACTCTGAACAAACAATTCCCTCAGAAGATCCAAATCTTTCTGACAATATTCTTGATATTCCACCCCTCAACCAAACAATTGAAATTTCTTCTACATCTGTTCACTCAGATGAATCTTCTGATTCATCTGATTCATCTGACTGTGATTCAGAATCACTCAAACAAGCTCGCTCTGAGAGTGTTATGAAGAAACATCTTAACATTGCTTTGTTTCATACCCCACCAAACTCTCCATCTCAACAACCATCTGAAGCTCAACCCTCTGACACTCAAACAGCTGAAAACCAAACCATTCCTCAACCACCTGAAACTAACCCATCTGAGAATCAAACTTTTCCTCATTCATCTGAACTCCCTCAATCTGTCATCCACACATCTCAACCACCCACACCTCAACCACAACCATCTGAACCTACTCCTGCTAACACCCCTAATCCTTTTTCTTCTGGACCGAATGAACAGTCAGATTTAGGATCTTATGTTAATGCTATGTTTGATATTTTCAAAAAGGAGTTAGATTCTGAATATGATCGTGTTAAGGCTGTCTGCATGTCTAGTTTGGATCCAAATGTTTCGAATACTGCTTGGAATCGCTTCATCTGGATGTTTAACAAAGCTGCCCTAAAAGTTAGAGCAAAATGCTCTAAGCTTGCTAAGACTAAATTTGTTGAGTTAATAAAGGTAACGCTGATGAACATGCCTCCTCCTCCTCCTGTGTTACTTTTGGAAGCTGCTCCTCCAGTTGTTCCTGAATTTGAAATGGTTGAACAAGCTTCTGTTGAAAACCAAACTGAAGGGAACCCTGCTGCTACTGCATCTGCTCTGTCTTCATTTGTGGTTTCAGAACTTGTGAATGATGTGAAGGATATAAAGGACTGGATGATCAAGCAAGAGAAAACAACTGATGAAATCAGGACCTGGATGTCTAAGCAAGAAGAGTCAGCTGCCAAGATGACAGAGCTTCTGACCCTCATTGCCTCTCGCCAGACCTAGTTTTATTTGTTGTCTTGAACATGAACTGATTTTGATGTTTGTTTGCTTTTATTGTGTTATGTGTTTTTGGCCTCTGCCTGTTTGTCTGTGAACTTTGGTTTGTTTTTTAATTGCATGTTAACATGTTTTGCTCCTGTATGATTCTTTTCTTCTATATCTTTCTGTCTTTGAAAATCTTTTTGATTATGACAAAAAGGGGGAGAAAAAGAGAAACTGAGTGTTCAACCTATAAGCAATTGCTAAAACTAAAATTCAGACATTTTTTTAACTTACCTTGAATTTAAGTCTTTCAGATTACATTGATATATCTGACATAATTCATTGAAGTTACCCTGAGACTGTGTCAAACAGAACCTGATTCTCTAAAGAAAATCTGAGTATTCAATCAACTCTGATATCTTACTCTGATTCTTTTATTCAATCAACTGGCATCAAGATTTGACTCTGAACTCTTTCATCAGGCTCTGAATCTGAAATATACTTAATCAGAAAGGGAAGTATTCTATTCTGTTGTAGTATTATTTCAGGGGGAGATTGTTAATCTCAGGGGGAGTTTCTAATTCTTACTCTTTATTGAACAAAATTTTCTCATGTTTTGTCATCATCAAAAAGGGGGAGATTGTAAGAGCACAGATTGTGTCTTAGTTATATCTCTATGTTTTGATGATAACACTTATAAATTTTGTATTCAAGAATTACATACTCTAAACGTGTTCTAGATTGTTTGCTACAGGCACGAAAGTAAATTATCTTAAGAAAGCAAAATTGGATCTGAACATTGTTTTTATGAAAGGCTTCATAAGTTCAAGAGCATCTTAAGTGAAGATCTGAACACTGCTCCCAGAAGAATCTGTCTACTGTCTCTTGAAGATTCTGAAGAAGGAGCCTCTAAAGCATAGAAGACTCTGCTCTGAGAGATTTACACACTCAAGCACACAAGCTGCACATACTCTGATTCAGCTCAATCTGAAGAACATTCAAGACTCTGAAGATCCAGATGACCCTTGGTCTGGAGACTCTGAAGAGTCAGATTCTAATGTTGGAAGCTGAACTTACTTTGAAGAAGATTTAAATATGTACGTTGTTTTTTCTCAACAGCTCTTTCCTATTTTGTGCTAGACACAAGGACACAGACAAAAAGGTTTTATCTGTGCATTCCATTCTGAGGAAAGTTTTCTGCAAGTGAAGACAAATAGCATCAGGCTTGTTTCAGCACAGCCTCCAATGTGAAGACAAAAGGCTTTAGGCTTTTCTGCACAGCCTTCAACGTAACAAGACTTCTTGGATCTTAGTGCCTATATAAAGAAGTCCACTCCATCTTCTTCAGTATCGAATCTCTAGAAAAATCACTCCTCAAAGCAAATCTCTCAAAGCTCTTAATCATATTATTTTGCTTTATCTTTATTCTTAACTTAAGAGAAATATCACTGTTGTGATAACAGCTTATTAGAAGCATTCTTACTCTTGTATAAGTTTTACTTTGTTTGTAAATGGTTTTCCTTAAGAGGATCCATTTGGGATCAGTTGCTCTTGAGAAGACTAAGAACGGTTGTTCTTAGGTGTTGCTATTTGTAATCTGTTTGATTAAAATAATGGATTAAGTCCTTGACAGAGAAAGGCAAATCACTCTTGAGAGGGTGGACTGGAGTAGTTGTTTTTCAACGAACCAGGATAAAAATATTTGTGTTCTAATCTTTGATTTTTAGTCTTACTTATTCAACCCCCCCTTCTAAGTAATTTTCTCACCTTCAGTGGTATTCAGACCATGGTGATTGATACTATTGTGTTTTTCCGTTGAGTATCCAGACTCCGGTGAGGACAGTGTGGTGTCCAGTTTTTAATCGGTATATTTGTGATATTTTCCTTTCATCTGTTGAGTATCCAGACTCTGGTCAATGTTCGTTGAGCATTCAGGCTCTGGTTTTTACATTGAGTATTCAGACTCCGTCAACTTGAAATGGTATTCTTAGAACTCCAACGAGTGCTTCTTCTTCGTTGAGCATTCAGGCTCCGGTTTCTCCGTTGAGTATCCAGACTCTGGTGAATGTCCCATTTGTGAAGCATTGTTTTTCCGTTGAGTATCCAGACTCCGGTAAAGTCAGTTGGGGTATCCAGACCTTGGTAAAATTTTGTGGTAGTATTCCTTCTCCGTTGAATATCCAGATTCTGGTGAATTTTTGATTTGTGGTTTTTTGCTTCGTCCGTCGAGTATCCAGGCTCCGGTCAATTTTCCGTTGAGTATCCAGACTCCAGTAATTTTTGTATGATGATATATCCTTTTGTCCGTTGAGTGTCCAGGCTCCGGTCACTTTCATTGAGCATCCAGGCTCCGGTTTATTTTCGTTGAGTGTTCAGGCTCCGGTGTATTACGTTGAGTATCCAGACTCCGACCGATTTCCAATATATGGTAATTTCTCCTGTGCGTTGAGTATCCAGACTTCGGCATTTTTTTCAGTGATTCCAATTTCGTTGAGTATCCAGGCTCCGATAAGACTCCAGTTTATGGTGTACTTCTTGGTCCGTTGAGTATCCAAGCTCCGGTCAATTTTACGTTGAGCATCCAGGCTCTGGTCAATTTTACGTTGAGCATCCAGGCTCCGACTTCTCCATTGAGTGTCCACACTCCGGTCACTTTCGTTGAGCATCCAGGATCCGGTTTATTTTCGTTGAGCGGCTCTGGTCCATTTTTACGTTGAGTATTCAGGCTCCGACTTTTACGTTGAACGTTCAGGCTCCGACTTTTACGTTGAGAGTTCAGGCTCCGGCTACTACGTTGAGCGTTCAGGCTTCGGCAATCTCATTGATTCATTTTGTTCGTTGAATATCCAGATTCCGGCAATTTGAAGTATTCCCCTATTTCAGGTTTTTCCCAAGCAGAGTTACTCGTTAAGTTCCTCTTTTCCCCAGCGGAATGTGTTTGTAATCAGAGTAGTTGTCTCCGGAGATACTTGTTTGCAGATTTATTTTCTACGCTTGGCAAATTTTTGGGTTCTTTGGTATTCAACTGTCTTTTACCTTGATTGCGTGAAATCCGTTCGCTTTTCACTCATTCAGGTCTAAGTCGTTTGAATAGGGGCAGCTGTTGCACCCTAAAATTTTCCCAACCTTTTCTTAACTTGGTTTATGTTTCATTTCATTTCTTTCTAGCATTTGCATTGCATAGCATCTTTCATTGAACAGGGGATCAAGAGCTTATGCATATAAAGAGGAATCTACTCAGAGGGTTGAACCTAAGCAAGGGGTGTTACTCAAGTTGGAATGGTCATCAGGCCATGTAGAAGTGGGCAATAGTCTTGTGAAAGGATTGATGGATGTATGTGGGTCAACTCCTAAATTGGAGGCCAATTCAAGATCATCAGAGGATTTTGAATTCATGATTATGGATTTAAGATGGTGAGATAGCTCATTGAGTGCTTTGAGAGCCATGTTGGAGCTTATTCAAGTTGTTGTGTGATGTGAAAGAAGCCACAGTCAAGAATGTTGCAGCTAAGGTTTTCATCTAGTTAATCCTCAGTCAACTGTGAAATTGAAGGAGATTAAAACTCAATTCCAAGTCTCTATGGTCATGGGATGTTGTGTTAAGATACATGAGACATCATTTCAAGTTCAATTCATCAAGAATCAAGTGGTGAGATGTTACTAAATTAGGGTTCTCAGTGTAAAATCCCTTGTTTAGTGCCTAACTTCAAGACCACCTATCTCAAGATACAAGTCTCATCTCAACTTTTGAACAACATCAAACTTGTAGAGCATGTTCTTAGATTTCGTTTGAGTACTAGAAGTCCTTGATTGGATTTATAGAACTCAAGTTATGTTGCTGACAAGTTACAGGTCCTCAGATGAATGTGATTTTGGTCAACAAAGGTCAACCAACTTCCAAGCCATTTTTGACCTAGAAGGATGTTTCTCCTCAACTTTTGATGAACATAAAAGTTGTAGGCCATGGTATTAGCTTTCCAAAGAGTACTAGAAGTATTTCATATGATTTGTAAAACTCAAGTTATGAGGCTTGCAAGTCAGGGGAATTTTGGGAAAGTGAGATTATAGGTCATAAAATTATAGGTCCATTTCGCCAACTTGCACACCTCAAATGGTGATTTTTCCAACATCAAACTTGCTCCAAATGGTGTCAATTGTTCAACCAAGCATTGAGAAGTCATGAATTTGGCTTGGAATGGTGAATTCCTAAAGTGATTTTCATGGAAAAAACCTTAAAATGAGAAAATTAGATTTAATTCATTTTGGATCATTTTTGTGCAAATGAATACATATTTTGAGTGCAAACTATATTTCAAACATAATGGCAATGTTAGAATTTGAATTTGGTGAGTCTTGATGAGCCGTTTTCAAGCTTACTTCAAGCTTAAGTCACACTTGAAATATCAACCATTGAGATCAAACAAGGATTAAATCCCAGCCATTCACACTCCTCATGTTACCAGCAAGTGATTTGCATCATTTTGGAGCCAAATTGGAAGGATTTTCGTGCACATGGCAAAGCTCCAAAACTCAAATTCCATGGATATGCAATTGGGCTCTAGGGACTGCCATTTGGCTTTCTTATGATTCAAATCCATCACATAAAAGCTTTCCATCATGAACAAACTCTCAGAACACGAATTGGGTGACGAATTGGAGCTAGAGCATTTTTAAAAAGTGAAGGAAATTCAAAATTCGAATTCAGAGATCCAAGCCATTTCAAGCTAAATTGAAGAGTGCAAAAGCTTTATTGAAGTTTGTGGAACGTTTCTGGACATTTTTCTTTGAGTTTCATCAAGAGTTGAACGCTCAGTGGAAGTTCTCCACTAAGTATTTACAATTCAAATCATCTTTCTCATTATGCCATGTTTCTCTGCCATTTTTGCATATTTGAGACCTAGACAACATGTAGATCATTAATCACTAAAACAAACTGGCATTTGTGATGATTGTTGGATGAAGCTCCAAACTGTTTTGATCTGGTATGCCTTGTTCTTGTGATGTTTTGCTTAATTGTTGATGGATCCATGATCTCCATAACCTCTAGATGATGTTTGCACAAAATTGAGTGAGTTTGGTGAACTTTTGTTCTTGATGCACAATCCTGTTTATCTTCGATTCAAATTTGTTGTGAGGAATTAATGGAAAATAGCCATGGGTTCATGATCCTCGTGAGTTGTAGATGAATTTCCATATAAAGTTTGTTGAGTTTGGTCATGTTTTGCATCTGTGCACCGTTCCCCTCGCCGGAGAAGATGACCAGAGTCTTCTCCGGCCACCACCTAAATTTCCCTCTCATCTGAGGATTTAAATGAAGAAGATGATCTTCTAGCCACACGATCTGGCTGACTTCCTTGACTTGGTACGCTGATCCAACGTGTGATATGTGTTTTCAATTAGTTTGACTAGGGTTTGGCTTGCGTGGCATGGTTTAGGCTGTTGGATTTGCTTACTTTTGGAATGGATGACCAAGATTAAGACTCACCGTGTGCGTGAGTCAACTAACCACACCAAATCCCAAGTGAAACGATGCGTTTCACTTAAATCTCCTTCAGTGCCTGCGTGGCGCGTTGGGGAGCTTTAGATCTGTTGACCAGTAGGCTGATCCATTGGCTGTACTTTTTTCTTGCATTTTCTTTTTTCTTTTATTTCTTTTAGTATTTTCTTTTATTCTTGTTTGAATTTAATTCATTAAAAATATCTCCAATGTTCTAAAAAATTCACAAAAATATTTTTTACAAACCTTGAGGTGTCTATTTTTTTTAGAGAATTTTTATTTTATTTTTTAGATTATTTTTCATTTTTAAATATAATTAAACATTGGAGGTGTTTTTAAATGGGTTAAATTGTGATATTGTTTGTTCTTTATTTTGTTTCTCTCTTTCCTTTTTGATCCAATGAATGAAAATTGATCTTCATATCCATGATGAGTTGAACAAATTTTTAGGACCATTTTTCCCTTGGTTGGTTGAATTTAGGGTTGACTTTTGGTGTTTTTCTTTTGACCCTCGATTCTCCCATTTCAAAGTGGTATATCTTGAATATTATTTTCTTTTGATGGTGCTTTGAAGGGATATTTGCTCTGAGCTTTTGGCCTCTGTTTGCCAACATGTTTAGGTACCTTGTGCATTTTATTTGATCATTTTTGAACCATTTTTCTATTTTTGAGGTAACTTGCAAGTCAAGTTACCTCCAAGGGAGGTTCACACATGTACCTTGACCTAGTTTGACTTGGATATGACATTTTTGGATCCTTTGAGCTCTCAATGCCTTTTTTCTCATGTTGCTAACATGTTAAGGATGATGCTTGTTCATTTTTACGTCATGATATTCTTTCTTCCTTGTTCATTTATTTGTTTTCTTTTGAGCTATCAATTAGGGTTTCAATGTGTAGCTTGTTTGCATTCCTTTATGTTTTTGTTTGCATTTCTTTTTGTTATGCTTTGCTTTTGCTTTTGAGCTTCCCTCTTCATCTTTTCCTTCTGTCCAATGACCTTGGAGTGTCATTTAAGGTGGCTTGGTCCCTCCTTTGGAGGTATTTGAAGCATACCAAGAATGATGAATCCTTGAGGACACTTTTGGTGCTTCTTTGCTTTTGATGAGTGATGCTTATGATAGAGTACCTATTATGAGGTCCTTGTTGCCCTCATTTGGTCTCCCATCCTCACTTGGATTTGGGTTTTGTTTTACCTTTCATTTGGTTTAGCTTTGGGGGTGTGGTTGATGTTGTTTGACTTAGGTCATTTCATCCCACCTTTGGTGCATCTTTGTGTGACTTGTTCTTGTTTAGTTGGTTTCTTCTCGTGCTCTTCTTTTTCTCCTCTTTTCTTGCATTTACATATGCATGCTTGGTTGAGATGAGCTTTTGGAGGCTACTGCCCCACACTATTTTCGTCCCACTTTCATTCTATTTGTGCATCTTATATGTGCATTTTCATTTGCATATGCTTTCTTTTATTCTTCTTCTTTTGCTTTTCTTTGCCATCCTCCCCATAAGTTCTCTAACCTTTTGAGATTATGATAGATGTTAGGTGCCTAACCATGCATGATAACATTAGGTAGTTCCCTTTGAAACTCAACTTTAAGTCCACTTTGTATGATAACTTTTAGGATTGATTAGTCTCCCATTAGTGTTCTTTTTCTCTTCTCATCTTCAAACATTCATAAAACATCTAATAATGAATGACAAGTGTAGCACGCTACGAGTCTTAAGCTACTTGAGAAATGGTAATTGAGGGGCATCCTCTCAATGACCTAGAGTGTTTAGTGTACACCCTTTGGGTGATATACGACGCATTCGCTCTTAGGTCATAGTCTCTAGTGCGACATGAGTTACCAATCAAATTCAAAACACTTCTTCTCTAAAAAACGCAAAAACACTTCAAACCTTTTTCATCCTTCGGGATCTTAATCAGGAAAATATTTTCAGATAAAAGAGTGTCGTTAACTTTTAGTTCTACCGCAAACGGTAACGCCTAAGTCTCCAATGGTCGAGCTGCATACACCAACTGCTAGAACTACTTGTTAACCCTACTCGGGCCTAAAACTTTTGAACCAACCTGTGGTCCTTTTTAGCCCGAACTACGTTCGCTCTAATCTTTCATACTAGATGAAAGTACGTAGGCACAAGACGTGATGTCTTAGCGAGCGACCTTCCCCCTTTCTCCCGTAGTTAGACGAACTACGTTGACTCTGACTTTCCCATTGCACGAGGGAGTACGTAGGCACAGAGCGGCGATGCTCTGCCGAGTTACTTCTCTTTTCTTTTTCTTTTGTCCCTAAGCCTTTAGCTAGATAGTATCAACACACCCTTTTATATTGACAATAATGCTTGGATCCCGTCGAGTACAACGGACGTGAGGGGTGCTAATACCTTCCCTTTGCGTAACCGACTCCCGAATCCAGACATGGTTGCGATGACCTTGTATTTCCCTTTTTCATTAGGTTTTTCCGATCGTTTCTTTTCCATCTCTTTAGGATAAATAACGAAAGTTGAGACTCTTCTGTTTTTTCCGCCGGTTGTTTTTCGCATTTGCGATAATGTGAACTTGAAATGACATCCTAGATGTATCAACATAAATTCCCATGACTCCAATGACTTAAAACCAAGTCTCAAACTCCCTCAGGTCTACAATTACCCAGATGAAACCCTAAATGCAAAACCCTTGATTGTGACCTCTTGCAAGTGAAATAAATGTTTAGATGAGCTCCACAATGGCTTTTAGAGCACTCAATAAGCTTCTCAAACATCTCTTATCCATTACCATGACCTTGTGAACCCCTGATGATCTTCTGTTAACCCCCAAGATAGGAGATAAGCAACAACCATCAACCTTCTCTTTCAAAGACCTTTGGCCATTTCCTGATGATTGTAATCACTTGATAACTTGAATAAACATTCATGCTTGAGCTTGAAACCCTGGGACGTCTTTTCTTGAATGACACACCTCCCTTGATCCCCTGAAAAGGACAATGCCACGCATATGCAAATGCTAAAGAATGAAATGAAACATAAGCCAAGCACAAGAAATGGTTTGTCAAATTTTGGGGTACAACAGCTGCCCCTATTCAAGCGACTTGGACCTGAAGGGATGAAAAGCGAACGACTTTCAAACATTCAAGGTAGAAGATGGTTGAATACCAAAAAACCCGAAAATTTTCCAACCACAGAAATAGAACTGCAAACTGTTATTCGGACAAAATCTCCAGAAATAACGTATCTTATAGTTGCAACGACAATAAGCTAGCTAATTACCAAACCAGAAAATCTCGACACGCAGTCAAAAGAAACATCGGCTAACGCCCATGCAACGACACTAAGTCAGAAAGATCATCTGATATCACCATCAGGCATCTGTTTGAACGAAACAGGCATCGAACCCGAAGGTCGGATCAACACGAAGTTGAGAAGAACGTATGACATCGCCGCCAGGCATCTGTTAAATGAAAACAGGCATCGAATCTGAAAGTCAGATCAACACGAAGTTGATAATATCTGCTAACCAGCAGGCATTCGCTAAATAAAAGCGAGCATCAAACCCGAAGGCCGGATCAACATGAAGTTGATAACATCTGCTAACCAGTAGGCATTCGCTAAATAAAAGCAAGCATCGAACCCGAAGGCCGGATCAACACGTAGTTGATAAGCGAATCTTACAATAATTCACAAGAAAACTCCGCCGGGGAAAGAGAAACTTAAACAAGCAACTCTGTTGGGAAACAAATGGTAAGATGAACACATAACTTGCACACTTAACTTGTATATCCTTTCTTGTAGAAGCAGACTCTTGCTAAGGACAAGGCGCATTAGGACCGCTGCTGGAGATAAATGAGTCTCAACTACACCTTCTTTCTATGAGGAATGGTGATCCTACTGGGGATACACCTTTGAGAAAACTTGCCTCAAGGGTAACGACCCTGCACAATGAATAAACAACAAGATATCCTGCACACTGGAAACTATCTCGGTCATTATCCGTGACATTGTTCAAATAAATTAAAGTTTTGATGATTATTGGCAAAGCCTGAAAGTTTATGTACGCAATGTTTTATGAAACATCGGGCGTTTTTTCGCAAACAAAACAGTAAAGCCAAAGCAAGAACAACAATTTACTAAATAGTATATGTTTTATTGACAAATGGCCTGTAAACAGGCAGATTTTACAACAGATGCAACCCCTGAAAAGAGGAAGCTGCGCAAAAATTAACAGAAATGCATAGAAATATACAGAATGTCGGCAATATGGCATAGACAAACACCATGTATCGATCCATCTATGACTCGCATAACTTCGAGGCTTCTCCAATGCTTCGTCTTCTGAAGAAATTGATTTGGATGATCGGCCCTCAAGTCTTCCCTCAATCCACTATACTCTGAAGATCAATACGTAGACCACAATTATTTGCTTTTCAAAATCCCTAACTTTTTCCTGAATCGCCCTTTCGGGTTTTCAATTCACCGGGATACCCATTTTTGCTAAAGTCGCCTTTTCAGGATTTCGACTTTGTGGGTTTACATCTTTTCCTTTTTTATCCATAACTTTTTCCCGATCCCATTCTTTCTATGGTTCACCGGGATGCCCAATTTTTGCTTGGATATTCTTTTTCTTTCCAGCGGGTCTCTTTAAGAAAAATATTTTTTAACTGCGTCTGCGTTCACAAGGGATGTGAAATCTTCACCATCCATGGTTGACAACAATAAGGCTCCTCTAGAAAAAACCTTTCGCACGACATATGGACCTTCATAGTTGGGACTCCATTTGTCCCTGTGATTTATTTGTGGATGGAGAATCTTCTTCAATACTAGCTCGCCTGTTTGAAAGCTTCGAGGGAGCACCTTCTTATCGAAAGCTTTCTTCATCCTGCTCTGATATAAACGACTATACGCAATGGACGCTAACCTCTTCTCATCCATCAGGCTGAGCTGATTCAATTTATTTCTTACCCATTCCGCCTCATCCAATTTGACGTCAACCAAAACTCTCAAAGAAGGAATCTCGACTTCCAATGGTAGGACAACTTCCATACCATACACCAGCGAGAAAGGAGTTACCCCAGTTGAAGTACATACCGAAGAACATTATCCGTGTAATGCAATGGGAAACATCTCGTGCCAATCTTTATAGGTTACCACCATCTTCTGCACAATCTTCTTTATGTTCTTATTGTTCGCTTCAACAACGCCATTCATCTTCGGACGTTAGGGAGAAGAATTGTGATGCTCAATTTTGAAACTCTGACACAGTTCCTTCATCATCTTTTTATTCAAATTTGAACCATTATCAGTAATGATTCTTTTGGACACTTCGTAACAACAGATGATGTCCTTCTTGATAAACCGGGCTACCACTTGCTTAGTGACATTGGCATAGGAAGCTGCTTCAACCTACTTGGTAAAAGAGTCAATTGCTACCAAGATGAAGCAATGTCCATTGCATGCGGTTGGCTCGATCTTGCCAATCAAATAAATGCCCCACATGGAAAAGGGCCAAGGAGACGTCATGACATTCAAAGGACTTGGTGGCACATGAATCTTATTGGTATAAATCTGGCATTTATGGCATTTCTTAGCATACTTGAAGCAATCAGACTCCATAGTCAATAATAACCTTCCCTCAACAGTTTTCGAGACATGGCATGCCCGCCTGCATGCGTACCAAAGGCGCCCTCATGGACCTCTTCCATAAGCAGACCCACTTTTTTCTCGTCCACGCATATCAACAGTACCAAGTCAAAATTCCTCCGGTAGAGTACGCCATCTTGGTTCAGGTAAAAATTTCCAGCCAACCTCCTCAAGGTCTTCTTATCCCGAGCCGAAGTCCCCAGGCGGATACTCCTGATTCTTGAGAAAATTATGGATGTCATAATACCATGGCTTGCCATCGGAAGCTTCCTCTATCGCAAACACAAATCCCGGCCTATCAAGGCGCGAGATGACAATTCTTGGAGCATCATTCCAAAAATTCACCTTATACATTGAAGATAAAGTAGCCAAGGCATCCGCCATCCGATTCTCTGCTCTTGGCACATGGTGAAATTCTACTATGTCAATGAAGGGTAACAACCTCCTTGCATAATTCATATAAGGAACCAGATTAGGCTGCCAAGTCTCCCGCTCTCCTTTGATCTGATTTACAACTAGCACTGAATCGCCATACACATCTAGGTTCTTGATACACAGATCAATGGCTTCTTCCAACCCCATAATGCACACTTCGTATTTGGCTTCGTTGTTGGTGCAGGGAAATGTCAACCTGGAAGTGAATGGTATATAAGAACCATGGGGAGTCGTGACGATTGCCCCAATTCCACTACCATAGGAGTTAACAGCACTGTCAAATATCATTTGCCACTGGGAGATTTTCTCGGGACCTTCCTCGGGTAATGACTCATCACAATCCTTCATCTTCATAAACATGATATCTTCGTTTGGAAATTCAAACTTCATCGGTTGATAGTCATCGATCGGTTGCTCTGCAAGATACTCTGACAGCACACTCCCTTTAATAGCCTTCTGGGAGACGTATTCAATGTTGTATTCTGTCAAGACCATTTGCCACCTGGCAATCCTTCTCGAAAGTGCTTGATTTTCAAAGACGTACTTAATCGGGTCCATCTTCGAAATCAACATGGTTGTCTGATTTAGCATATATTGTCTCAGGCGTTTGGCGCCCCAAGTGAGTGCGCAGCACGTTTTTTCCAACATTGAGTACCTGGACTCACAATCTGTGAAATTTTTACTCAAGTAGTATATGGCGTGCTCTTTTCTTCTAGTCTCGCCGTGTTGACCGAGAACACAAACCATGGTGTTCTCAAGAACCGTTAGATACATTATCAATGGTCTTCCAACTACCGGAGGTATCAGTATCGGAGGTTCCTGCAAATACTCTTTTATTTTCTCAAATGCCCTTTGGCAATTTTCGTTCCAGACGACCGCCTGATCTTTCTTTAACAGCTTGAACATGGGTTCACACGTGGCTGTGAGATGAGATATGAACCTAGCAATGTAGTTCAATCTACCCAAGAAACCACGAACCTCTTTCTCTGTTTTCGGCGTTGGCATTTCTTGAATTGCTTTTATTTTTGCATGATCGACCTTGATTCCTTTTTCACTGAAAATGAACCCTAGTAACTTCCCTGACCGTACACCAAAAGTGCACTTGTTCGAATTCAACCTTTGTCTGAATTTCCTTAACCTCTCAAACAACTTCAGGAGGTTTACCAGATGCTCCTCCTTCATCTGTGACTTCGCAATCATGTCATCAACATAGACTTTGATCTCATGATGAATCATATCATGAAAGAGTGTCACCATTTCCCACTGATAGGTTGCCCCTACGTTCTTCAACCCAAAAGGCATTACCTTATAACAGAAAGTCCCCCACGGTGTGATAAAAGTTGTTTTCTCCATATCCTTCGGCGCCATCTTAATTTGATTATATTCGTAAAAACTATCCATGAAGGAAAACATTGAATACTGAGCAGTATTATCAACAAGTACGTCAATGTGGGGGAGCGGGAAATCATCCTTCGGGCTCGCTTTGTTCAAGTCTCTATAATCAACACACATTCTTACCTTACCGTCCTATAATCAACACACATCCTTACCTTAGCCACCCACGGAGGGTAGTTTGTCACGGCGAGAAATCTTATGTCCAACTGCTTCTGGACTTCTTCTTTAATTTTTACCGCCATGTCTGGTCTGGTTCTCCTAAGCTTCTGCTTTATAGGTGGACATTCTTCACGCAAAAGCAAGCGATGAACCACAATATCTGTGTCAAGACCGGGCATATCTTCATATGACCAGGCAAAGATATCAATATAGTTTCGGAGCATTTCAACCAATCTTTGCTTGACATCACTCTGCAATGCAGCCCCTATCCTGACTTCCTTTCTAGCTTCCTCAGTACCCAAGTTGATGATCTCAATTTCTTCTTGATGAGCCAAAATGGCTTTCTCTTCCTGCTTCAGTAGCCTGGCTAACTCTTCAGGTAGGTCTTCATCTTCCTCAATCTCTTTTCGGCTTGAAAGATCGGATTATCAAAGTCAAAGTGAGTCATAGACAGTTCCGGAGCGGTGTCATCTGCAATGTGAAACCTGCAATGATGATTATTTAATGCTTAAAATGATATGTAAACAAGCACAAACCATATTTCCATTTTATTGTTGAAAATAAAACAAGAAAAACAGATATCACAATATTTGAATGCAAGAAAAACGCCCTTTGATTAATTGATAAAATGATTGTTCAACATAAAAGATTAGGCCCTGCATACAAAGACCGTTGTGCTCCGGGTAGAGCACAGGGCTACAAATAATCAAGGAAACAAATCATTACTCTTCTTTAGTCACTTGGATGACTTCCTGGACAGTCCAGTTGCTTAGGCTCTGACCCAGAATACATGGCCAAATCCATAAATCCATTTGCAGTCTCTATCCCCTTCTTCGTCATACACAACATTGATCTGCTCGAAGATCACCCCACCACTGGTAAATTGGACGGGTCCCTTGTAGCGCGGCACGGTCTGTGAAGAGGAGGATGGGATGTACCCTTGTCCGAACTTGTCTTGCTTGTTGGGGATGTCCAGAACTTGGCCCCAGCCTTCACCACTGCTTGTGCTTCTTTAAAAGATGACATGGCAACCTCAGGTACCTTGTCTATAGCCGGTGTTTTCTCCTTAATCTGCACATTTTCGGAAGCCTGACATAAAGTCTCATGGATCTCACCGTCAACCTTGATGTATTTGAATGAATATAAATGACTTACCATAATATCTTCTTCCCCACAAACAGTAACAACACTGCCACCACCATGTATTTCAACTTCTGGTGCAGAGTTGACGTAACAACACCTGCTGAATGAATCCATGGTCGTCCTAACAGACAGCTATATGCTGGATGAATATCCATGATATAAAACACCGCATCAAAAACTTCCGGACCGACCTGGATCGGAAGAGTCAATTCCCCAAACACGGACCTTCTATTCCCATCAAAAGCTCGAACCACTAAGTCACTTAGGGTGCACATTATCCCCCGGGTATCTAGCTTCATTAAAGGTTTCTTGGGTAACACATTCAGTGATGACCCAGTGTCTACCAACACTTATGACAACACAAACCCTCTGCATTCAATGGATATATGCAGCGCCAGATTATGATTCCTTCCTTTGGGCGTCAAATCCAAATCAGTAAAGCCCAAACCATTACCCGCATTAACGTGCGCCACTACTCCTTCGAGCTGATTCACAGATATCTCCTGTGGCACGTATACTGTATTCAAGATCCTTAAGAGATCATTTCTGTATGCTTCAGAACACAAAAGCAACGACAGAATAGAGATCTTTGACGGCGTTTGTTGTAAGTGATCTATGATCTTGTAGTCACTCTTCCGAATCAACCGCATGAACTCTTCTGCTTCCTTCAACAAGGACTCTTTCTCACCAGCCTAAGAACTCTCTTCGACCACCACTTTTCCTTTACCCTTATCAGCTTTTTCAGCACTCACTTCGGGAGGCGAAAATACTCTTCCATTTCGGGTTATTCCCCCGGTCCCTACCAGATTATCAACAGAATCCAACGGTGAACCTTTCAGTTCCTGCTTCTGACCATTACAATAGACCTCGGCTCCGTAGTTCCACAGAATGGCCTTAGTACTCTCATAGGGTATGGGTCCATCTTTGGTAATAATGATGGTTGGCGGCCTTGGTGGCGCAGAAATAGTGATTGTCTTGTACGTAATCGAAATTGTAGCAACTTCATTCTTCTCTTCATCAACTATTCCCTCATCTTTCTTCTCTGATGCTCTATCAAATTGTAGAATACCATCATTCATCAGCTTCTGAACATGACTCTTCAGCTTCTTGCATCCCTCAGGATGGACCAAACATTCTACACAAGCTCTGTCACAACCCGGAAATACCCCTCCACTCAACAATTTGTCCTTTACCAAACTCAACGGAGTCTTCAAATCGTCAACATCAGATACCAAATTCAAACCCTCATTGTTGCACCCCAAAATTTGACCAACCATTTCTTGTATTTGGCTTATGTTTCGTTTCATTAGCATTTGCATTTACATATCACATACTGTGCATTTTTTGCGGCCAGATTGATTTAATCGGGATTATAGCCCTTTCTGTCGTGTTCCAAACGTTTCAAACCGTTTCAGATAAGGAGTTTTATTGTGGAATTTGTACTTTGCCCGGTGATTCAGTCTACGCTGTTGGTTTCGGTTGTATTTCGGTATTCGGTTTTATTACTGTTTATTTTGTCGCAATCTCGCATTTTATCGTTCACTGATTTTATTTTATTTTTTAGAGTTGTTTCCTATTTTTGGCATAATTTTTAGATAGGTTTTGAATTTAATTTCTATTTTTCTAGAGGTTTTAATTAGTTTTTAGATTTATTTCCTTATTTTAGATTTTTATATCTAGTTTTAATAGATTAATTAGTTTTTCTATTTTTAATAATATTTCTAGAATTCTTAATTTTTTTATAGAATATATTGAGTTTTATTTTTTCTTTCAGATTTTATTAATTCTTTAAATTTGGGATTTAATTAGAATATTAGCTTTAATTGAGTTAGTTAGTTTAAATTGAGTTAATTAATGAATCAGCTTTTAATTTCCGTTTTAGTTTAATCATTAGATTTAGCTTTATTAATCTCAGCAGTTATTTTAATTATCATCTTTAGCATTTAATTGTGTCAAACTAATTAGAATATTGCAGGTCTACTAATCAGCATTTGCAGGCCCAATTTCACAGGATGCTGCCAAGTGTCACACTATAAAACCCTCTCTCTCTCTTTATTAATGTTTGGGCACGCGTCTCAAGGATGCCACCTCACCATCGACCATGCATACCGCCGGAAATCCCATCGGCGAAATTAAACAAATCAAACACTACCGCAATCCACGTCGGAAAGTTCATACGCCCACCGGAAACTTCAAACACTCATCCATGTTCTTCGTGTTCATAACACTTTTTTTCCAGAAACGCATACATTCATCATCTGTTCATAGCACTTTTTCCAGAAAATTCATCCGCGTTCTTCATTTTCCCAGATACTCATCCTGTTCTTCATATTTTTCCCAGTTTCGTATGAACATTCTTCAACTATATTCCAGAAACTCAAACAAACTCATCAATGTTCATCATCCACCTTCAAATCCTCAACCAACCTCTATCCGTGTTCATACTTATCTCCAGAATCCTTCAAATGTTTCCCAGAACTCAGCCAAATTCATCCTCTAAACTTCCATCCTTCACCAACCTTCTTCGATCTACAGATCTCAACAAAATTTCCACAAACACATAGATCTGCATCCATTGATGAACTCCACATCGACATGCAAAAATCCAGATCTGCAAATCAATCTTCAACATCTCCGGATCCAAACCCCATATTTCCGTCCTTGCAAAATTCCAGATCCAAATCACTTCCAGATCCGTAAATTAAACAGCTCTAGATCTTCATGAGTTTTTGAATCACCAACCTTTGAAGCTTGTCTTCTTCATCACACATCTCCAGGATCTTCATCATGTTCTTCGTAAATCTCCAGATCCAGATCTTCATCGAACCTCATCAACAACCTACATCAAACTTCATCACTCACCGTGAACGAACTTCAGATTTTCGTGAACACAACAACTGTAACAATGAATCTCCTTTTCATCTCACACAATTCGAATCCACAGATCTTCAAATATGACTGAGTTTCCTTCGTACCCCTTCATGAATCCAACTTCGACATCCATCCAGAGTACAACCTGTCGTCAATCTATTTGAAAACAATGGCACTCAACACGAAGCGGAGATTACCGGGATTGCGGATTTTCGTTTATTTGTTTGTTGTCTGTTTTTAATCTTAATAGGAAAAGAAGAAGCTGAACAGAGAAGGTTGGAGAAGGAAAAGCATGAGATAGGAGAAGGAGAGGTCAGAAGAGAAGAGATGGAGAGAGGCGGAGGTGACGGCGGCTGTGAAGAATTAGGGTTTCAGTTTGCTGAGAGAGTGA
This sequence comes from Lathyrus sativus, assembly GCA_963859935.3. Classification (NCBI taxonomy): domain Eukaryota; kingdom Viridiplantae; phylum Streptophyta; class Magnoliopsida; order Fabales; family Fabaceae; genus Lathyrus; species Lathyrus sativus. Next base: position 272,435,044 of record OZ012739.1, read on the forward strand.
GGGAGGAAGATGACTCGTGGGCACTTCTTTGGTTAGTGGGCCGTAAGGCCCAATCATCATTTACTACTCCATACCCCCGTATTCCTCTTCGCGCCTCCCCTGTTTGGCTTGTTTTTTTATGTGTTGGATTTGGGCTGAAAGCCCAAACGTGTGGTTTCATGATACTCCCCGTATGCATTTCGCACCCCCTCTGTTGGTTATTTTTGCTGATGTTGGTGTTTGGGCCTTAGAGCCCACCTTGTGAATTCTGGATTGAACCCCTGTCTACTGGACTGCACCCCCTTTGCTGTTTTTATTTTCTTTTTTTTTGTTATTTCTTTTGTAAATAATCTTGATATTATAATGTATATTATATTTTCTTTTGTAGTAATATTTTCTTTAGAATATTGTGTATATATTAAATATATAGTTTTTATATTCTGTTTCTTTTTTATATACTTAGTTTTATATTCTATTTTCATTTTCATTTTCTTTTAATAATTTCTTTTAGAGTTGATTTTTCTATTAGAACTTTATTTTAAAAGTTGAGTTCTCATCTCATTTTATTATTGGATTTTCATCACCATTTTTATTTTGTAGGTCGATGACGAGACTTCCGTAAACCATTATAAATCAACTTGTTGATGGATGATGTAGGATCCGAGACAACTTTTTCTCTCCTCATCTTTTTTTCTTCTTCTGATTTTAGTTTGCTTTTTTGTTGTGTTGGCCGTGTGACACGATTTAATTGGAGAATGATTCTCAATATCCTTTCTCTATCTTGTCTTTGACACGGATATCAATACGCTACCTCTTGGGATTTGACTTCTTTTATAAGTCAAATTATGACGGTTCAGCGTCACATTGGTTCTGGTTCGAAGTACCATCATCAAGGATAAAAGAGTAAAGCTTGGAAAAGATCTTGCACGCAAAAGTCAAGGGTCAACGGAACCACTCCGTTCGGCAACATTGTTTTTATTTCACTTCTTTCATCTCTTTCTTTTCAGCCGTCGAGTGTTGCAAGATCGTTAGATACGTGGGAAATGATGAGCGAGTGGTATCCTCTCCCTCATCTAGAGTGTTTAGTATACGTCCTTAGGACGATATGCGACGCATTCGCTCCTACGTTTAGGACTTCGCGTGTGCGTCCCGTTCCGAACCCTTTCTTTCGCATCCTAGCGATTGAGACTTCCCCTTTCTCTCGCATCCTGGCGATTGAGTTCTTTTCTCTTGCCCCCGTGCAATCGAGACTGTTTTCTGTAGTTAGCTGAACTACAGTTGCTCTGATTTCTCGTACCAGACGAGAATATGTAGGCATAGGATGCGATATCCTAGCGAGCACACTAATAACTAACTTCTCTGTTCTCTCGCTTCCGTGAGATCGAGACTTTCCCTCTGACGACTAATCTTTCCCCTTTTCTTGCCCTAGTGCAATTGAGACCAGACCGTAGTTCTAGTTCCCGTAGGTTCCCATACCTCTACACCCGACATACTACGTCCGTTCTACCGCAAACAGGTAACGCCTAAGTCTCCAATGGTCGAGCAGCAATACAGATAACTGCTAGAATACGTACGCTAGCATCGTCAACCTTCCTCTCACCCCTGTGTGATCGAGAACACCCTGTTCACCCGTAGTTAGCCTGAACTACGTTTTGCTCTGATTTCTCATGCCAGATGAGAATACGTAGGCACAAGACGCGACGTCTTGGCGAGCAACTTCCCCCGTAGTTTCCCGAACTACGTTTACTCTGACTTTCCCATTGCACGAGGGAATACGTAGGATAGAGCGTGATGCTCTATCGAGTCAGTTCTTTCCGTTTAGCTTTAGTAGTCGTCGATAGATTGTTTTTCACCCATAGACTAGACAACACAAGCGTGGATCCCGTCAAGTACGACGGACGTGAGGGGTGCTCATACCTACCCCTTGCGTAACCGACTCCCGGATCCAGACATGGTTGCGATAACCTTGTCTTTCCCTTTTTCTTTAGGTTTTTGCGATCGTTTCATTTCTCTCTCTTTGGGATAAATAACGAAAGTGGCGACTCTTCTGTTTTTTCCGCCGGTGGTTTTTCGCAGTTGTGGCAGCTGGCGACTCTGCTGGGGACAGTAATATCCCCTATGCGAGTCCATCCTAGCGCTTGTCTGTTTGGTTTGTGGGTGTGTATATTTGTGTGTTGTATTTTGTATATTACTGTATTTACATTACCGCACTATATTATTATCTGTTGTTGTTGGGTGGTTGTTCCTCTGACAGATAAGCCAAAACCCAGGCTTGAGTACACACCTAGCTTTAGTAGTTGAGATTGGTGGTGGGTGTGCTTGCTTTGCTCGTACTAGTTCACCATGAAATTCACGCTCGGACGAGATTCTCTTAGACAACTTTCTTTCTGGCCCTTTGGGCTCGAGGGAATTTTGGATTTGAGGGTTGTCGACTCTGGGAACTGATCACTTGTGAGCAAGCTAAGTGAGGCCTCTTCAGGAGATGATGATGCCAAACTAGAAATGATGAATGTATCATCATTTCTTAAAAGTATGTGACGGTGACGAACGCATAGGATGTCGTACCTTGTCAGTTTAGGTCCATACCCGTGAGTGGGAGGGTTTTTGCAGGAAACTTGACTTCCAGCCAACCCGGTATTTTGGTTTTCTCTTCAGAGCGAACTTACTCAGTCAGCAGCGCAGCAGTATTCAGAGCTTTGTAGGGGTTGTGACCTGTGTTTGCTGCATCTTGCATTGCATTGGCATAAGCATCTTTGCATCATTTTGCATACCATTTCTTCAGCTAGCCAGAGCTCTTATCCAGCCTTTGTTTTGCTTCAGAAGGTGATTCTCCGATGACCGTTCTGAGCAAGTGTTGATTGTGGGAAGACGACTAAGGGGTTGAAATAGAATCAAGCAAAATCAAGCAGTGTCAAGCAGTGTAGTCGTTTGAAAGTTGTTGATAGATATGTCAGGGAACGACTTCCAGAATGTTGATATCTTGTCAGGTTTTACTGTGATGTCTAATCCTCTGTTTGGTTCTTTGCCTGATGAAGACTTTCCGCAAGTGAACAACCTTACTGAAGCTCAGTCTGTGCAGTTTTTTGTTGAAGACCAATACCAGTATGAACAGTCTGTTGTCCGAAGTGAACGTTCTTCTTCTCTGGATACTTCAGATTATCAGGATGATGTGTCCTCTGTGTTGATCTCCCGAAGAGAGGTTTTGATGGCGAAGACTGAAGACCTGAGAGCTCTTGAGTATGCTAACAGGTTGCATGCATTGGATGAAAGATTCAAAGCTTTGGAAGTCAAAGATATCGTTGGTCTCATTGCTTCAGATATGTGTCTGGTTTCCGGCCTAGTGTTACCTCCGAATTTCAAAGAACCGAGGTTTGAGAAATACAAAGGGGATAGCTGCCCGAGGCAACATTTGGTGATGTTCTGCAGAAAAATGACTTCGTTTGTGCACGACGACAAGTTGATGATTTACTGTTTTCAGGACAGTTTGATTGGGGCATCTCTGAGTTGGTATATGCAGTTGGAGAGTAATCAGATCCGATCATGGGTGGATTTAGCCAAGGCTTTTCTGAAACAGTATGACTATAATCTTGACATGGCTCCCAGTCGCATGCAGTTGCAAGAATTGTCTCAAGAGAACAATGAACCTTTTAGGAATTATGTTCAGAGATGGAGAGAATTCACTTCCAGAGAGCAACCACAACTTCTAGATCGAGAGTTAACAGACATGTTCATAAACTCCTTGCAGAGCCCGTACTTCGAAAGAATGCTTGGGATTGCACCAAGATTCTCTGAATTGGTAAGAGCAGGAGAACGTATTGAGTATGGCGTAAAAATTGGAAGAATTCAGAATGTTTCAAGCGGTCAGGTTGGGGAAACTGAATCTCACTGTAGCTTTCAAACTAGAAGAAATCAGGATGTTTCAAGTGGTCAGGCTAGTGAAACTGAATCTCTCTGTAGCTTTCAAGCTGAAGATGAAATTATGGTCAATGCAGTCATGACAGATGTTGGGTATTCTCAAGATGAATTGGTGAAATCTTTTGGTTCTTCATCTTCTCAGCGGTCAGTATCTTCTGTGTCTCGTTATTCTGGACAGACAACTGTGCCTGGGGCACCACATCAGAAACTTCGGGTCGCTTCTCATGCAAATCACCGAGCCCGTGGCCGAGGTCATCAGAATCAGCGTCAGAATCAGAACAAGCCTCGTAACAATTTGGAACGAAGGAATGCTCCTTTTCATCCAGTTCCTATGCCGTATAGCCAGCTTTTGCCACATTTGATTCAGAATTCTTTGGTGGAACCTAAAGCTCTTAAGCCAGTGCCAGAACCTTACCCTCCAGGGTATGATCCCCATGCTCAATATGGATATCATGGGGGATCTATAGGGCATTCAACCGAAGATTGCAAAGCTTTTCAGGAAAAAGTGCAGCAGTTCATTGACGAAGGGTGCATTTCCTTTCCAGAAGGAGTGTTGGTTGTTCATGTCAACCTCTCAGATGTCTAAGCTCGCAGATTCAGAAGGTTATTTCCAAAAGCCAGTGGTCTAGACAGGCATACGTTCTCAACATTGGTAGTCCTCGGACTTTTTATCATTCGCATTTGTAGTTTCTTTTATGTTAGTTGCTACTTGTTGTTAAACATTTTTGTTTTGAATGGTAATATTAATAAAGTGACTTTTCATTTTTCTGATTTAATCATGTCGCTTTCGCTCATTTGTTGCACATCACAGACACATGCACATTTTATCCACTCCACTTTATCACTATTGATTAGCAAGGAGGGAGGATGACGAAAACTGAATACCCATAACTGATGATCGTATGCTTTCGGATAAAACCCTGTTTATGATGTACAAGCATTGTTTCAAATCCCCTAAACACTGGAGATATAAGGAGTTAGTCCCTAGTTAACTACTTCAAGCCGAGAAGTAGGAGTTTCTTTTGGACTTTTCAACCCTCAAATCTTAACCCGGGGCAGGGTAGTTGTCAGTTAGCTTGACCGAGCGTGCAAATGTTATAGAGGAGTGTTTCCTTTCAAGGATCAATCCCATCTTATCCCTCTCAAAAGGTCATACCTCATCAGCCGCAATGGTTAAACCTCACTAGTCAAGAGTGAGACAGTTATAATCCCTTCGGATAAATCAAGACAGCCAGTGTTACATGACTTGTTCAAGAAAAAAAAAAGAAAAACCCGCTAAGTAAAAAGAAAAGAAAAGTTGGATGGCAGATACTTAGGCAAAAATCAGGGCATCCCGCTGGACTTCAAAATTGAAAAGAACTCAAAAGAGTCAGTCCAGGCAAAAATTAGGGAATCAAAAGAATAAAAGAAAGGATCTCAAAAGAAAAATCCTCAAACAAGGGAAAATTCGTGTGGATACAGACACCGAAGACGAAGAAGAGTAACTGTCACTCCGAAAACCTTGTGAGTTCCGTAACCATCACTCCTACCATTCATTAAGCCTTTTGAGAGGTGAGCGCTTGTACCAAGTTAACTGAACTTAGGATTGGAGATCATCACGTAGAAGGGGTGGGTACAAACTAAACTTTGAGCCTAATATCCTTTGTTTCACGAACCGTTAACCCGACCATGATACAACCCCTAAAATACCTAATTGAGGCAGGGTTTAATCTGAAAGCGCATTACGATAAGGTTGAGTAACCTGACTCCTACATGATTTGCTAATCATATCCTTGCTGCATCTTGCACTAATCAAATCAGCAGTACGTTTGAACTTTTGGTTCATTCGTCACTCACTATCACGACACTTGATAAGTGACATTTTTTCAAAATCTGCATGAACACCGCATTAAAATTACCATTCGTGGACAAACAATTTTAATTGCAGGTCAGTAGTTGACATGGAGGAAATTCCAACAGGGAATAATCGAACAGGACTAGATCGGTCAGTAGCCTGAATCAGAATTGTGTATACTTTGAACCCTGTGAATCTAGGGCATTGATATCCAGTGAGTTTGGAATCAGTCAGTCTGAGGACGAGTCCCGAAGCATCGGTTGATTATGGGACAATTTATTCAAGAAGCAGTTGATCAGCAGTGAATCATCTTGAGACCTAATCAGGGGCAATCGCCCAGAGTTTCTGTAAGTTGAGGGCAGATCCCTCCGATATTCAATCAGATCAGGTTAAGTCGCTTCAACGCTCATTTAGGGGCAAGCTACTTCAAGAGTATATTGAATCCAACCATTCCGAGAGTTGGTCAGTTAAGGAAGAATCCTTTTGTTGTACAGATTCTGGGGCAAGCCATCTCGAGGTTGTCTCATGGAAAGTTACTTTCTAAACTTTCCCAAAGAGTCGGACTGGGGCAAGTTAAGTTACACTGGGGCAAGTTGTTCAAGCTAGTTTGCTCTCCCCAGCAAGAGTTGAGTGTCAGGGAATCGTGTCATTACCCTCATCAAATAACCTTAACCTTCCGAAAAATCCTTGTTGTGATTGGACCGTTATCCTACAGCCTAAACTTGTTACCTACCATGTAACCAAAGTCATTTCTAAAGCCAAGTTCTCGTCTGGAAAACCTCCAAAGCCCAGTTCTCGTCTGGCAAACCGGTAACCAGTTCTCGTCTGGTCCACCTTTCTTAGAATACCAATCCTCATCTGGTACCTGTCATCTTTTAACCAGTTCTCGCCTGGTCAACCTTTCCGTAAACACCAGTTCTCGTCTAGTGCATGTCAGCTTTTAAACCAGTTCTCATCTGGTCACCTTTTCCTCGACCCACTGTTTAACCAGTTATCGTATAGCTAACGCAGTTTTAAAGTCCAGTTATCATTTGGCAAACCGGAAATCAGTTCTTGTCTGATATCTAAACTAGAAATCAGTTCCCGTCTGATACCAAAAACCAGAAGTCAGTTCTCGTCTGACAACCTAACCCTTTTGACACCAGTTCTCGTCAGGTGGTCCGCCCTCGAATGCTAGTTCTCGTCTAGTATTTCATCCTCAAAACCATTTTGTTGGAAACCAGAAATAAATCCATATCACCATAAACCTATTCCCATCCCTAAAACCAGAAAAGGCTTAAATATACTTGGCACGATAATTCCAAGTGACTCGTGTTATCACATTCCCCGACACGAGGCTCGATGATCTCAGTTCTCTATGATTGGTGTTCTGTATTCCCTTAAGGGGTGATGTTGCTTAATGAGGAATAGTTTCTCAACAGAGATGTGCATTTTGAGTTTATTTCTCCTCAGCAGTTTAAATTGCAGCAAGTTGAGATGGCACTTATCCTTATCAGAGTGGATCAAGATTATCCTCAGAAGGTCGAGATTGATATCCCCGGCAGAGTGTAGCCATCCCCGACAAATTGGTTGTGTATTCCCAGTGGGTCGAGATTGAAGTTTTCCATGTCAGGTAGATTTGGTTTTATTTTCCCAATGGTGGGACGAATGCAGTGTTGTATCCCCACAGAGTCCAAGTATTTGGCTCCTTTACCCTCCGAGTCTAGATCTTTGACTCATTCCCTAATTAGAGGTCGACATTGATGAATTTAATCCCCTAGCAGAGGTTGGTACTTATTTTCTCACTGAGTAATCTATAGCGGAGGTAGATTATTCCCCAACTGAGTATCCCCGGCAGGTTCGATTTGGATTCTTCCCCAGTGAAGTTGTTACTTGCAGATGAGTATGTTGTACCCTAGAAGGATTTTGGTATCTTAGGAGGCCGTTCAGGGTTGTTTTCCTCGGTGAAGCGAGATTCAATTTCAGTGGTTGATTGTTATCCCCTGCAGAGTGGTTAATTCCCCAGTAGGGTGGGCATGTTTCCTCCAACTGAGACGTTTGTTTCCCAGAAGAGCCGTATTCTGGTGTGCCATCCAGGGCGTTTTCCTCAGTAGGGTTTTGATTGGATCCCCGATGGAGTTGGCTTTCTTCTCTCCGGCATTTATTTTGCTGGATCGGTTCCCTTGCATTTTGTATCGTGCATAGCAACTACCTAAACGCGTAGCATTTCCATTTTGTATGGAGCATTACACCATTTTCGAACATATGCATTTGAAACATAAGCCAGGTTGTTGCCTCTTTGTTCTCAGATGTATCTCTGGAAGTTTGATCTTTGTGTTACCCAATGGAGTTACTTGGTTAAGTTCCTCCCGTTTTCTCCCTGCCCGAGTTGTTTGGTTAAGCTTCTCTTCCCCAGCGGAGTATTTTTATGATCAGTTCAGCTATCTTCCGGGAATTTTTGTTCTAGTATATCAGAGTTTATAGTTCTGTTTTTTGCGGTTGGAAAATTTCCGGGTTCTTTGGTATTCAACCGTCTTTTACCTTTGAATGATTGAAAGTCGTTCGCTTTTCAATCCTTCAGGTCCAAGTCGTTTTAATAGGGGCAGTTGTTGCACCCCAAAATTTAACCAACCGTTTCTTGTATTTGGCTTATGTTTCGTTTCATTAGCATTTGCATTTACATATCACATACTGTGCATTTTTTGCGACCGGATTGATTTAATCGGGATTACAGTCCTTTCTGTCGTGTTCCAGACGTTTCAAACCGTTTCGGATACGGAGTTTTATTGTGGAATTTGTGCTTTGCCCGGTGATTCAGTCTACGATGTTGGTTTCGGTCGTATTTCGGTATCCGATTTTATTACTGTTTATTTTGTCGCATTCTCGCATTTTATCGTTCACTGATTTTATTTTATTTTTTAGAGTTGTTTCCTATTTTTGGCATAATTTTTAGATAGGTTTTGAATTTAATTTCTATTTTTCTAGAGGTTTTAATTAGTTTTTAGATTTATTTCCTTATTTTAGATTTGTATATCTAGTTTTAATAGATTAATTAGTTTTTCTATTTTTAATAATATTTCTAGAATTCTTAATTGTTTTTTAGAATATATTGAGTTTTATTTTTTCATTCAGATTTTATTAATTCTTTAAATTTGGGATTTAATTAGAATATTAGCTTTAATTGAGTAAGTTAGTTTAAATTGAGTTAATTAATGAATCAGCTTTTAATTTCCGTTTTAGTTTAATCATTAGATTTAGCTTTATTAATCTCAGCAGTTATTTTAATTATCATCTTTAGCATTTAATTGTGTCAAACTAATCAGAATATTGCAGGTCCATTAATCAGCTTTTGCAGGCCCAATTTCGCAGGATGTTGCCAAGTGTCACACTATAAAACCCTCTCTCTCTCTCTCTCTCTCTCTTCATTAATGTTTAGGCACGCGTCCCAAGGACACCACCTCACCAACGGCCATGCAAACCGCCAGAAATCCCATCGGCGAAATTAAACGTATCAAACACTACCGGAATTCACGCCGGAAAGTTCATACGCCCACCGGAAACTTCAAACATTCATCCATGTTCTTCGTGTTCATAACACTTTTTTTCCAGAAACGCATACATTCATCATCTATTCATAGCACTTTTTCCAGAAAATTCATCTGTGTTATTCATTTTCCCAGATACTCATCTTGTTCTTCATATTTTTCCCAGTTTCGTATGAACATTCTTTAACTATTTTCTAGAATCTCAAACAAACTCATCAATGTTCATCATCCACCTTCAAATCCTCAATCAACCTCCATCCGTGTTCATACTTATCTCCAGAATCCTTCAAATGTTTCCCAGAACTCATCCAAATTCATCCTCTTAACTTCCATCCTTCACCAACCTTCTTCGATCTATAGATCTCAACAAAATTTCCACAAACATACAGATCTGCATCCATTGATGAACTCCACATCGACATGCAAAAGTCCAGATCTGCAAATCAATCTTCAACATCTCCAAATCCAAACCCCCGATTTCCGTCCTCGCAAAATTCCAGATCCAAATCACATCCAGATCCGTAAATCAAACAACTCCAAATCTTCATGAGTTTTCGAATCACTAACCTTCGAAGCTTGTCTTCTTCATCGCACATCTCCAGGATCTTCATTATGTTCTTCGTACATCTCCAGATCGAGATCTTCATCGAACCTCATCAACAACCTACATCAAACTTCATCACTCACCGTGAACGAACTTCAGATTTTCGTGAACACAACAACTGTAACAATGAATCTCCTTTTCATCTCACACAATTCGAATCCACAGATCTTCAAATATGACTGAGTTTCCTCCGTACCCCTTCATGAATCCAACTTCGACATCCATCCAAAGTACAACCTGTCGTCAATCTATTTGAAAACAATGGCACTCAACACGAAGCGGAGATTACCGGGATTGCGGATTTTCGTTTATTTGTTTGTTGTCTGTTTTTAATCTTAATAGGAAAAGAAGAAGCTGAACAGAGAAGGTTGGAGAAGGAAAAGCATGAGATAGGAGAAGGAGAGGTCAGAAGAGAAGAGATGGAGAGAGGCGGAGGTGACGGCGGCTGTGAAGAATTAGGGTTTCAGTTTGCTGAGAGAGTGAGGGAGGAAGATGACTCGTGGGCACTTCTTTGGTTAGTGGGCCGTAAGGCCCAATCATCATTTACTACTCCATACCCCCGTATTCCTCTTTGCGCCTCCCCTGTTTGGCTTGTTTTTTTGTGTGTTGGATTTAGGCTGAAAGCCCAAACGTGTGGCTTCATGATACTCCCCGTATGCATTTCGCACCCCCTCTGTTGGTTATTTTTGCTGGTGTTAGTGTTTGGGCCTTAGAGCCCACCTTGTGAATTCTGGACTGAACCCCTGTCTGCTGGACTGCACCCACTTTGCTGTTTTTATTTTATTTTTTTTGTTATTTCTTTTGTAAATAATCTTGATATTATAATGTATATTATATTTTATTTTGTAGTAATATTTTCTTTAGAATATTGTGTATATATTAAATATATAGTTTTTATATTCTGTTTCTTTTTTATATACTTAGTTTTAAATTCTATTTTCATTTTCATTTTCTTTTAATAATTTCTTTTAGAGTTGATTTTTCTATTAGAACTTTATTTTAAAAGTTGAGTTCTCATCTCATTTTATTATTGGATTTTCCTCACCATTTTTGTTTTGTAGGTCGATGACGAGACATCCGTAAACCATTATAAATCAAGTTATTGATGGATGATGTAGGATCCGAGACAACTTTTTCTCTCCTCATCTTTTCTTCTTCTTCTGATTTTATTTTGCTTTTCTGTTGTGCTGGCCGTGTGACACGATTTAATTGGAGAATGATTCTCAATATCCTTTCTCTATCTTGTCTTTGACACGGATATCAATACGCTACCTCTTGGGGTTTGACTTCTTTTATAAGTCAAATTATGACGGTTCAGCGTCACATTGGTTCTGGTTCGAAGTATCATCATCAAGGATAAAAGAGTAAAGCTTGTAAAAGAGCTTGCAGTCAAAAGTCAAGGGTCAACGGAACCACTCCCTTCAGTAACATTGTTTTTATTTCACTTCTTTCATCTCTTTCTTTTCAGCCGTCGAGTGTTGCAAGATCGTTAGATATGTGGGAAATGATGAGCGAGTGGTCTCCTCTCCCTCATCTAGAGTGTTTAGTATACTTACTTAGGATGATATGCGACGCATTCGCTCCTACGTTTAGGATATCACGTGTGCGTCCCGTTCCGAACCTTTTCTCTCGCATCCTGGCGATTGAGACTTCCCCTTTCTCTCGCATCCTGGCGATTGAGTTCTTTTCTCTTGCCCCCGTGCAATCGAGACTGTTTTTTGTAGTTAGCTGAACTACAACTGCTCTGATTTCTCGTACCAGACGAGAATATGTAGGCATAGGATGCGATATCCTAGCGAGCACACTAACAACTAACTTCTCTGTTCTCTCGCCTCCGTGCGATCGAGACTTTCCCGCTGACGACTAATCTTTCCCTTTCTCTTGCCCTAGTGCAATCGACGCCAGACTGTAGTTCTAGTTCCCGTAGCTTCCCATACCTCTAAACCCGACATACTACGTCCGTTCTACCGCAAACAGGTAATGCCTAAGACTCCAATGGTCGAGCAGCAATACACCTAACTGCTAGAATGCGCACGCTAGCATCACCAACCTTCCTCTTACCCCTGTTTGATCGAGAACACCCTCTTCACCCGTAGTTAGCCTGAACTACATTTTGCTCTGATTTCTCATGCCAGATGAGAATACGTAGGCACAAGACGCGATGTCTTGGCGAGCAACTTCCCCCGTAGTTTCCCGAAATACGTTGATTCTGACATTCCCATTGCACGAGGGAATACGTAGGCATAGAGCGCGATGCTCTATCGAGTCAGTTCTTTCCGTTTAGCTTTAGCAGTCGTAGATAGATTGTTTTTCACCCATAGACTAGACAACACAAGCGTGGATCCTGTCGAGTACAACGGACGTGAGGGGTGCTCATACCTTCCCCTTGCGTAACCGACTCCCGAATCCAGACATGGTTGCGATGACCTTGTCTTTCCCTTTTTCTTTAGGTTTTTGCGATAGTTTCCTTTCCCTCTCTTTGGGATAAATAACGAAAGTGGCGACTCTTCTGTTTTTTCCGCCAGTGGTTTTTCGCAGATGCGACACCCGTCCTTAATAATGGCATTAACCCCAGCTGCCCAACGATTAGGCATGGGATTCTGTACGACATTGGGCGCATCATGATAGAAATTGATGGCTTTTCTATCTATAAGGTCTTGCATCTTATGCTTGAATGCTTTACAATTGTCGATATTATGTCCGGGAGCACCGGAATAAAAATCACATCTAGCATTGGCATCATATCCGGGTGGTGGCGCACCAGTCAAAGGAGCTAAAGTCCTTTTCCGAATTAATTGTATTTGCAACAAGTGTTGAAGCAACTGCGAATATGGCATCGGCGGCACATCAAACTGCCTTTTTACTGCTCTGCCTCGATCCTGAAATCTGCGAGGAGTATAATTTTGTTGTTGCTGATGTGGTTGTTGCGGTTATGATACTACAAGAATCATAATGCTAGCAACTTGAGGTTGCTGTTGACGATACTGTTGTCCTCTACTCTTGTTTCTGTTTCGGGAACCTGAGACTGCATTGGTTTCCCCCTCTCTTCTTTTATTGCAAAAACTTTTCTTAACCCCTCCAGCTGAGGATCCTTCACCGGCATGAATTTTACCCAATTTGATTCCATTCTCAACTCTTTCTCCTGTAATGATTAGGTATGAAAAACTTCCCGACATGTTGCCAATTAACTTCTCGTAATACACCCTCGGTAGTGTGGCAACGAACATGTCTATCAACTCCCTCTCCACCATAGGAGGTTGCACTCTAGCGGCCAATTCACGCCATCTCTATGCGTACTCTTTGAAACATTCATTATTCCTCTGAGATAAATTCTGTAACTGGACCTTGTTTGGTGCTAGATCACTGTTGTACTGGTAATGCTTAACAAACGGCTCAGCCAAATCCCTCCATCTTTGAATGTTAACTGGCTCTAGCTCCATGTACCATTCCAGGGACGGACTAGAAAGACTGTCCTGGAAAAAGTGCATAAGCAGCTTCTCATCGTCAAAATAGGCGGACATCTTGCGATAGTAAGAACGGAGATGAACCCTCGGACAGTTTGTCCCCTTATACTTATCAAAGTCTGGCACTTTGAACTTCAGAGGAACCTTCAAATCTGGAATCAGCCCCAAATTTGCCATATCCAACCCCATAGAATTCTGATTCTCATAACTCTTCATTTTTTCCTCGAGCAACTTAAACCTCTTGTTTGCGTCATAAGGCAGACCAGCACCAACATCCCTCATAGAGAACACATCCTCTTGATCATCTTCCTCCCACTGAGGGGCAGTATTCCCGTGCAAAGCACACGTGGGTCCTGGAATATGAACTCCTGTCTGATTTCCTCCGCCCGGAGGGATAACAATTGTAGGACCAGTATTAGCATGTGGGGTGACATTGTCAGCAGTAGGAGGTATAGCAGCAGTTCCTCCGTGAAGCACACCACTCTCGTCAACCATAGTAATTAACAGTTGCATCAAAGTTCTCAGCTGCTCTTGGCCATTGGCGACCCATTGCATCATATCCATGAACTGGGCCATCTTGTCACGGAATTCCTAAAGTTTAGCCTGAATCTGGTCCATAATCCTGCGTTGATTTCCCCGAGTAGCGTAGTGATGAGTCGCTAGGCTTTCAATCCTGAAACAAGCTGAAGAAACCACAGAGATAAGGTTAACGATTCCAGAGCACCTGCGATGCAAAATGAGAAATGATGCAGTATGCAGACATGTAAATATGCGTTAGGGAAATTTTCCCCTTGATTATGAGAACAACAAGACAATGAAAAGCCAACAGATAAGCATAGCAAACTCCTCATAAATAAAATGAGAGCCAAGAGTCAATGTACAACCTAAAACTGAATACAAGAGAATCAAAAGGACCTCAGCCAATAGATCTAGTGATGGTCAAGATACATCATAATAACAAACTACAAAGAGAGAAAACATCATGCACAATGGCGAGCCTGGAAATCCTCCAACCACTCTCTCGTATCTGTATGATCTAGCCTGTCTACCAACCCCTGGACGAGCAACTCTCTCTGGCTGATGATGACCTGCAAGCTTTGAACATAATCCTCCCAAGCGCCTTCACCAAACACTTCCTCAAGCTTATATCTCTTCACATCTGCTCTTGCCTTATAGTCCTCCAAGTTTGCAAGAGCTTCATTCAGTCTGCAGTTGCTTTCACGTCAGCACAAGGATTCAGCTATAACCTTCTCATCTTTCACCTGGATCTGAGCCTTCAACTTAGCAATCTATTACCACAGTCCGTCTTCTCGCTCTTTGTTGTTAGTTAAAGTGGCGTTCCATTGGTCATTAAACTTGGAGATCTCTACATATGCTTTATCCAACTCTTTCTTCTTGGAACTAAGAACATCACTGACGCTCTTCAAGTCTAAGCCCACACGCTCTTGAGCACGAATCTCAGTAGTTAGCTCTCTTCCCAACTTATTCACCAATTCAGTTTGCTTCTTAGATGAAAAAGTGGCTTGATTTCTCTCACTTCAGAGCTGAATAATCTCTTTTTCCAATTCCTCGTTTGCCTTACGTAACTCCTCCTTCTCGAACCATAGCTGATTATATTTATGGATATCAACAGTAGTTGGCTCCTCAATCATCAAGGGATATAAAGGCTCACAAGCTGGAAATGGAATCAATAATCTCTTAGCTCTCTCCTGAATCCAAACCATATAAGGCGCATACGCTCTGTTGTTGCTCTTACCCAAAAAAACCTTCCCTCTACGGTGAATCTTGTTCCAAGCCTTCTCCACTCTGATCAGGGTCTCATTCTCGAGAAATCCAATGAAATACATAGATTCTTGTATTTCCTCTTCCTTCGGAGATTCCCTCAGAGCATACCCAAACTGCCTCACTACCAGAGTTGGGTTGTAGTTAATACCTCCTTTCTTTCCAATCAACGGGACGTTAGGAAATCCACCAAAGCTAAAGATAATCTTTGTACCTAACTGATCTCTGACAAACCATACAATGTCTTCATAAGTCAAGCCTATCAGTCTCTCTGACCACTTTGAGGTACCTGCAGTATCAATGAAAGGACCAACCTTGGGAAGGTGACTCACAAACCTTCTGTATAAAAGAGGTACACACACAACAAGACATATTCTTCCCTATCCGATTCTCATTCTTATAATCCACATAGTGATACACATCTCCCATAAGTGTAGGCATAGGATTTCCTGAGATGAAAATGTGGAAAGCATCCAAGTCCACAATGTCAGGAATATTCATAAACAAAACGACACCATATATGCACAGAGCTAAGATGGAATTAAAGACAATCCAACAACCCTCTTTCGCAAAGTGTTGAGCTTTACCAACTAGGAAAGATAATGAAAATCCAGACAACCCATTTCTTCTAACCAACTTGCCTTCTAACTCAGAGTCATCCAAATGAAGTGAATTAGCAAGCTTAGTCAGATTAGGTTCGGCTTCAGTATGATAAAAAGGCATTTGATCAAGAATAGGAACTCCCAACAGCACAGAGAACTCCTCCAAAGTAGGCATCAAGACATAACCTGGGAAAGTGAAGCATCTCAACTGTGGATCATAGAACTGAAGTAAAGTATGGAGACCTCCCAACTCAAACACTGAGCCTTTACAGACACAACCCAAGAGCTTCCCATATGACTTCTTGAAATCTTCCATCACATTATGGTCAGCAACAAAAATCAAACTGAGCAGAGGTGCTATGTCAGGAGTAGGAAACTTGTACACAACAGTCTTCTTCAAACTGGGCTTCAAGTCAGAAAAGGAATAAGCTCACTAGAATCGAGAGGAAAATATAAACCTGCAACATAAATACATGTCAATGTTAAATGCAAATGAAAATGAAAATGCCACAGGGGATCAAGATTGCTATGCTGTTGACTGAGAAGAACCAGCGCTTCGCTTCAGCGAGAACACGTCATTGATATAAGGAACCACTGTACCAAGATCAAAAGTTCATACTGACGAGAAAACCGGGTAAGTTGAAGGTCAAAGTTTCCTGCATAACCCTCCCCACTCAAAGGTATGAACCTATCTCTGATAAGGTCGGGCATCCTATGCAGTCGTCAGTGTCACAGACTTTCGAGAAACGGTGATACGTTCACCATTTCTGGTTTGGCATCATAGTCTAATGAAGTGGCCTCATTTAGCTGACTCCCAAATGATCGGTCCCCAGAGTTGACAATCCTCAGATCCAACATCCTCTCAACTATCTAAAACATACTGGAAAGGTAGTCATCAAAGAGAATCTCGTATGAGCGCGAATTTCATGGGAACTAGTGCATGCCAAACATACAGGTTCACCACTACTTTCCATTTCTAATGTTATGGTTATACTCAAGCCTGGGTTTTGGCTTATCTCACAGTGGAACATTCCCACCCAACAACATAGCAATAATGATATATAACAATGCTGGAAAGTAAAATGCAAATGCAGATAAAGTACAACACAAATGTACACACCCTAAGATAAACACACAAGCGCTAGGATTGACTTGCATAGGGGATGGGAATGTCGGCCCCAGCAGAGTCGCCAGTTGTCGCATCACTGCGAATGAGGGGCCGACAAGGACAGAAGAGTCGCCACCGTTCGTTATTTATCCCGAAGAGAGGGAAAGGAAACGATCAGAGAAAACCTACGATAGAGGGAAAAGACAGGTCATCGCAACCAAATCTTGGGTTCGGGAGTCGGTTACGCAAGGGGAAGGTATGAGCACCCCTCACGTCCGTTGTACTCAACGAGATCCACGCTTGTTGTCTATCTAAAGGGTGTTAATCTATTTAAGCTACAGGCCACAGGGACAAAAGAAAAGAAAAGATACTCGATAGAGCATCTTCACTCTATGCCTACACACTCCCTCGTGCAATGGGAAAGTCAGAGTCAACGTAGTTCGGAAAACTACGGGTGAAAGGTGGGGAAGGTTGCTCGCCAAGACATCGTCATCTTGTGCCTACGTATCCTAGTCTAGTACGAGAAATCAGAGCAAAAGTAGTTCGGGCTAACACGACCACAGGTTGGTTAAGTTTTTTAACCGAGTAGGGTTAAACCTTAGTTCTAGTAGTTAGGTGTATTGTTGCTCGACCATTGGAGACTTAGGCGTTACCTGTTTGCGATAGAACCAAGAGTTAACAACACTCTTTTTGAAAATGGTTTTCAATTAATCTCGAAGAATAAAAAAGTTTGATGTTTGTTTTTGAGTCTTTTATGAAGAAGTAAATTGAATTGTGTTTGTAATTCATGTTGCACTAAAGACTATGACTTATGAGCGAATGCATCGCATATCGCCCAAAGGGCATACGCTAAACACTCTACACAATTGAGAGGAGACCCCCCAATCGTCATTTCCCAAATGCTTAAGGCTCGTAGCGTACAACACTTATTATCCATTATTAGGTGTCTTGAAGAAGTTTTGAAATGAGAAAAGAGAAGACACAAGACTAAGGGGAAACTAACTTAACCCTAATTTTATCAGACCATGTGCTTCTATGATTGAGATTAAGAGGGAAGAACTATCCTAATGTTATCATGCTTGGATTGAACACTTAATGTCTCTCCTACTCCCATCTTACACAAATGGGACTAGGAATCCTAAGG
This sequence comes from Lathyrus sativus, assembly GCA_963859935.3. Taxonomy (NCBI): domain Eukaryota; kingdom Viridiplantae; phylum Streptophyta; class Magnoliopsida; order Fabales; family Fabaceae; genus Lathyrus; species Lathyrus sativus. The sequence continues at coordinate 272,453,000 of OZ012739.1, forward strand.
GATCATGGCAAGGAAAACCAAGTAAACATAAGATAAATCAATCACAAGTGAGATGAAAGAAAAAGATGCAAACATGAAATGCAACACAAATAAAAGAGGAAGGAAAAAAGTGTGGGGCAGCAACCACCACAAGCACATCTCAACCTCTTAAATGTAAACAAAGAGATGCAAAACAAAAGAGAAACGCAAGCAAAGAGACTCAAACAAGTCCAAGAAAAAGTGAGATGCAATGGGAGAAGTCACAACTCCTACAACCATTCAAGCATCAATCACTAAACTCAAAAGGAAAGCAAATAAGAAATATAAGAGGGAATGATCAAGATGATGATGGGAGAATAGGCTTGGGAAACAAGCAACATAAAGAGAAATCTCAACCAAGAGCATCAAAGTGATCATGCAAAAAGAAAGCACAAAAGGTTCTCAAAGTTGCATCTCATTCAAGTCAAATTCAAAGTGCAAACAAAGAGCACCAAACCAACTTGAATGAGTTCCAAAGTCCAATGAACAGAAGTGAGAACAAGAGAAGAAGATTCACAAACCAAATAAGAAACAAAGCCAAGACAAATTACAAAATAGGGCAAGGTAAAGAACCAAAGTTCAAAACACTTTCAACATTCAAATGCAAATGGAAAGCCCTAATTAAAAGTAACTTTCAACACAAACCAACCAAATGTATGACCCATAAAATTGTAACCAACATCCTAAACATGTCAAGAATATAATTCAAGAGGCATAGGATGCATATGGGATCCACAAAGGTCATCTCCCAAAAGAACTAGGTCAACTAGTTTATATGAACCTCAATTAGGGTGACTTGACTTGCAAGGTTCACCAAAAATAGAAGAATAGCTCAATAAATGCCAAATAAAATGCACAAAGCTCTTAAACATGTTGGAAAATAGAGGCTAAAGCATCCAACCCAAAATCCAAAAAAGGCACCACCAAATGAATTGATCAACTAGGGTGTTCCACCTTGAAAGGTATTTATCGAGGGTCAAACAAATGCAAACCAAAGTAAAAAAAATAGGTCAAACCTTGGCCAAAACCAGCCTCAAAGGCACCTCAATTCATCATCAAAATGAATAGGAGGTCTCACTCATAGGTGGTTGCAAATGGTCCAAAAATCAAACAAGAACAAATGGAAACCACATTAAAAACACCTTCAATCATTAAATTCAAATTAAATTGAAAAATAAAAGGAAATTCAAAATACAAATTATGAAAAATTAGTTAACATTTCAAAGTGTTAGAAAATATTTTTATTTGAATTTTATGACATTTGGAGGTATTTTTAACAATTAAAAATCAAAACAGAAATTAAAATAAAAAGAAAATAAAATAAAAGCCACGGGAGGTGTATGAGTAAAACTAAAATACAAAGGATGCACGCTGAATTGCACTGGGCTCACAAAACTGGGGGCGTGAAAACCAACTGAAGCCCAATCCATCTGACTCAGTTCATTCTCCAAAATGCACCATTTCATTTATTGACGTGGAAGTCAACAATCCACGCAGGCCAGTCAATCCAATCAAAGTGCAACACACACACGGTCAAAGTTTCAACTCAAGCCACATCAGCTCTGACTGAGTTAAAACCAGACGTCGGAGCCCTAGTTCAGGTCGTCTTCTCCGGCGAGGTGGCCAGAGTTCAAATGACGAAAACTTCACCAAACTCAAAAAAATGCATATCAAAAGAAAGTTGAGCTCATGTACATTCTAAATCCAAGATCCATTCATCCACATCACGTCTAAATAAAGAGAATTGAACGGATCAATTTCAAGATGCAACTCTAAAAACTTGAGCAAACATGAAAATTAAGCAGTCAAACATGGCCTACACGAGGTAGGGCTTCAGATGCAGCCAATATGGACCTAGATCATGCTCTAGAATGAGAGAAAAGTTAAGGAGAAGCTTATTGAACAGAGACACTCTGTTGTTGCTTCAACTGCTTGCTAACTTGCTTCAAACCGTCCAGATCCACTCCAATTTGCACAAGGAAGAAGAATTTAACTTCAATTGGCTTTGATTTGCAGTGAAAATGAAAACACGATTTGAAATTTTCTTGGAGAATTTGAAAATGGAACTTGCTCTCTCTGGATCCAAAATGCTTTTTTGTCCTTTCACATTTTTAGTTTATATATGTTGGATATCTGATGCTTTTGGAGGCCCATGAAGCTCCAATTTGATGAATTTGAAAAAATGCCCAAAATGGCAAGTGATTCATGCACACGTGAAAAGCTTTCCTACACACACCAAAGCTCCCTCATTCTGCATCTTGCACGTTGAATTTTACATGAGGATTGGATTGGGCTTTGTATGTGATCCAATTATTAAGTTTCAAGGTGAAAATTCTTTATGAAGAAATTGGAAAATGAACGTGTTTCTTGCCATTTTATGCCAAACCAATTTGTTCATTCTTACCATGAGTGTATTGTGAAGAGAATTGAACAAAAATAAGGCATAAAAATGACCCATAATGTATCCAATTCAAACCATGATTTAAAGTTCATTTTCACTTGAAATTTCTTACCCAATGTCCATAACCAAGCATAATTCACATAATCCTTGAGTTTCATGGTGTAAAAGAGGTCCTTAGGGGCAACATTCATGTTGGTTGAAGTTCCATTTGAAGTGCACAAGTGCAAGACAATGACCCATAATGAAAATGGCCTATAATCAAAGTTTCCCAAAATACCCTTGCTTTGCCGAAGCCATAACTTGAGTTCCACAAATGATATCAAGGACTTATAGGACTTTTTGAAAATCTAAGATCATGAGGAAAAACTTTCATGTTCACCAAAAGTTAAGGAAAAACTTGATTCTAGGTCAAAAGTGTCTTAGAAGTAAGTTGACTTTTGTTGACCAAAAAATATGTTCATCTGAGACCTATAACTTGTTGGCATCATAACTTGAGTTCCATAAACCCAATGGATGAGTTCTAGCACTCAAAAGAAAGCTTAGAATATTCCCAATAAGTCTCATGATCACAAGAGAGTGAGATTCAACTTGTATCATGATGTAAATTATCCTTGAATTTGGGCACTAAAGAATGGGATTTTACATTGAGATCCTCTGAAACCCTAGTTTAGTAACCTCTTGAAATCTTGATTCTTCTTTATGTGAACTTGAAATGACATTCTAGATGTCTCAACATAAACTCCCATGACTTCAATGACTTAAAACCAAGTCTCAAACTCCCTCAGATCCACAGTTTCCCAGATGAAACCCTAAATGCACAACCCTTGATTGTGACCTCTTGCAAGTGAAATAAATGTTTAGACGAGCTCCACAATGGCTTCTAGAGCACTCAATAAGCTTCTCAAACATCTCTTATCCATTACCATGACCTTGTGAACCCCTGATGATCTTTTGTTGACCCCCAATACAGGAGATAAGCAACAACCATCAACCTTCTCTTTCAAAGACCTTTGGTCATTTCCTGATGATTGTAATCACTTGATAACTTGAATAAACACTCATGCTTGAGCTTGAAACCCGGGAAGTCTTATCTTGAATGACACATCTCCCTTGATCCCATGAAAAGGACAATGTCACACATATGCAAATGCTAGAGAATGAAATGAAACATAAGCCAAGCACAAAAAATGGTTGGTCAAATTTTGGGGTACAACAATAGCCCCGTAGCTCAAAATGTCGCGAATCCGAAACGGACCCGACCACTTGGATTTTAATTTTTCGGGAAATAATCTTAACCTCGAATTGAATAGTAACACCAATTGTCCTACCTCAAATGTCTTGGTCACAAGCTTTTGATCATGATACATCTTCACTCGGTCCTTGTAAATCTTAATCGACTCATAAGCTTGAAGGCGAATTTCGTCCAACTCATGAAGTTGGCTTTTTCTTTTTTCGCCACTCAAGTTATGATTAAAATTAAGCAACTTCAAAGATCAAAAGGCCTTGTGTTCCAATTCCACCGGAAGATGGCAATTTTTTCCGTAGACCATTTTAAACGGCGTGAGACCAATCGAAGCTTTGAAAGCGATCCGATAGGCCCACAAGGCATCGTCAAGCTTGCTTGACCAATCCTTCCGTGAGGTAGACATGGTTTTTTCCAAAAAAAAATTAATCTCTCGGTTCGATACCTCTGCTTGTCCGTTAACTTGAGAATGATATGGTGTTGTAACTCTGTGCCGCACACCATATTGCTCTAAAGCTTTGGCTAACTGAGTGTTACAAAAGTGCGAACCACCGTCACTTATTAACACTCTCGGAGTACCGAAACGAGAAAATATATTTTTTTTCAAAAGTTTTATTACGGTTTTCCCGTCTGCCTTAGCGCTAGCTATGGCTTCCACCCATTTGGAGACGTAGTCTACGACAACAAGAATGTATTCATTTCCAAACGAAGGTGGAAATGGACCAAAAAAATCAATTCCCCAACAATCGAGAACTTCGACTTCTATCATGTTTTGTAGTGGCATTTCATTTTGTTGCGTTATTCCACCAATCCTTTGACAATAATGTCACAACTTTTTGTATGCGCGTACACATCTTTGAACAAGGACGGCCAATAAAATCCCGATTGAAGGACTTTAGCGGTCGTTCTTGTATTATGACAATGCCACAGGATATCTTTGGCTTCCTCCTCAGAAACACATCTTCGCAAAATGTTATCGACACCAAGTTTAAAAAGATGTGGTTCATCCCAAACAAAATACTTGGCGTCAGACAAAATTTTTTTGCTTTGGTGACTAGTTAGACCTTCAGGCATCAATCTGGTGGCTTTGTGGTTAGCCATATCGGCGAACCAAGGTCTAACCTTCACCATATACAATTTTTCATCGGGGAACTCCTCCCTCACCTCTTTCTCAAGTTTTGTGACTTCATCATTCAGAAGTCAGGACAAGTGATTTGCTACCAAATTCTCGAACCCTTTTTTATCACGAATTTCAAGATCAAATTCTTGAAGTAAAAGAATCCAACGAATTAATTGTTGCTTAGAATCCGGTTTGGTAAGCAGATACTTGATCACTGCATGATCGGTGTAAACCACAACTTTTGATCCAATCAAATAAGACTTAAATTTTTCTAATGCGTACACTATAGCAAGCAATTCCTTTTTCATTGTTGTATAATTAATTTGAGCCTCATTTAGAACCTTGCTTGCATAATGTATCGCATGGAAAATTTTTGTTTTTCTTTGGCCTAAAACTACACCAACCGCATAATCGCTTGCCTCGCACATAAGTTCAAAATCATTTTTCCAGTTCAGTGCGACAATTATGGGGGCAGTTATTAGGCTTTGTTTCAAAGAATCAAAAGTTGTCATGTAAGAATCATCAAAAAGAAAAGACTTATCTTTGTTGATCAGGTTGCTCAATGGCTTTGCTATCTTCGCGAAGTCCTTGATGAATCTTCGATAAAATCCCGCATGACCTAGAATGATTCAAATTCCCTTCACAATTAGAGGTGGCGGTAGCTTTTCACTCACCTCCACTTTAACTCTATCAACTTCAAGTCCCTTTGAAGAAACCTTGTGCCCGGGCACAATACCTTCCGTGACCATGAAGTTGCATTTCTCCCAATTAAGCACTAGATTAGTATCCACACACCTCTCCAAGACAACATCAAGATTTTTTAGTCAAAGATCAAATGACGGCCCAAAAACTGAGAAATCATCCATAAACACCTTGATCGTCTTCTCAATCAAGTCCGAGAATATAACTTGCATACACCGTTGAAAAGTCGTCGGTGCATTACACAAACCAAACGACATCCTTCGATAAGCAAAGATTCCGAATGGACAAGTGAAAGCTGTTTTTCATGATCTTTCGGGTTGACAATGATTTGATTATACCTGGAATACCCATCCAAAAAGCAATAGTATTCTTGACCGGAAATCTTCTCGAGCATTTGATCCATGAAAGGAAGAGGAAAGTGATATTTTCTCGTAGCTTGATTTATCCTATGGTATTCAATACGCATTTTCCATTCCGCTACGGTTTTTGTTGGAATCAACTCATTCATTTCATTGCGGACAATCGTCATTCCACCCTTCTTCGGCACCACTTGAACTAGACTCACCCGCAGACTATCAGAAATAGGATAAATCATGTCGGCATCCAACATTTTTACAACTTCTTTCCTCACCACTTCTTTCATAGTGGGATTCAATATTCTTTGTGGTTGAGCTACCGACTTGAAATCGTCCTCCATAAATATTCGATGCATACAATAGGAAGGACTTATACCTTTTAAGTCGGAAAGAGTCCAACCCATTGCCTCTTGATTTTTCTTCAACACCACAATTAATTTCCTTTCTTCATCCATGGTTAACTCCGAACTTATGATCACCGGCTTGTTTTTCTCTTCATCAAGGAAAACATAATTTAGATGAGATTGTAACAATTTCAACTCAAGCTTGCCTTCCTCATTGTTCTCTTTTTTCAAAATTTCCACCTTTTCTTTTAAAGGTGTGATTTCCTCTAATTCTTCAAGTCCCCGCAAACACTTTTCAACGTCTCGTTCTTCTTCTTCATTGACTTTTGAAAGAGCATTGGTAAGAACATGTTGTAATGGTGTGGGAACTTGTAATAACTCCTTGACTTCTTCAATTGCGACTTCCGTTGCATCAATTCTAAAACAATCAGTTTTGTCTTTAGAAAGATTCATGGCTTCAAAAAGATTGAAGCAAATCTCCTCATCAAGCACTCTTACTTTCATGATACCATCGTCCATATCAATCGTCATACGTGTGGTCTTCATGAAAGGTCGGCCAATAACCAATGGAGAGTTTTCATCTTCTTCCATATCAATTACTACAAAGTCAATTAGGAACAAAAATTTATCAACCTTTACCAACACATCTTCGGCTACGCCATGAGGGCGAGTGGTAAATTTGTCGGCAAGTTGCAAAGTCATTTGAGTAGATTTCAACTCCATGTATCCCAACCGCTTCAAAATAGATAAGGGTATCAAATTTAAGCTAGAGCCCAAATCAATCAACCCTTTGCCAACATAAGTATTTCCAACTGTGATGGGCAAAGTGACTCGTCCCGGATCACTTTCTTTCCTCAGGAAAGTACGTTGAATAATTACGTTACAACTAGCATCCATCATGATCGTTTCTTGATCTGTATACCGCTTCTTCTTTGTGAGAATTTCCTTCATGAATTTAGCATACTTCAGTATTTGCTCCAATGCTTCGGAAAATGGAATATTAATTTGCAATTGTTTGTATATGTCCGTAAACCGAGCATAGTGTCTCGCATTGTCTTTTCTTGTCGGAGCATGCGGGTAAGGTAAATTTTGAATCGGTATCGTGTTCACTTGCTCTTTTCCTTTTCTCGACTTTCTCACTCTTTCCTCTCTCTTACTTTTCTATCCTTCCTCATTTTTTTTCACTTTCTCATTTTCAACTAAATCTCCCTCAACATTTTTTTCTACTTCTCCCTCAACATTTTCAATTTCTTTTTCAACTACAACTTCCTCCGCCACTACCTTCTCACCTACGCCCATATCAATTTCTCTACCACTTCTTGTAAGAATCACCTTGAAATGCTCTTCGGATTTGGAGTAGCGGTAGCCGTGAAAGGCCATTTTTGTTGATCGGCCAATTGTTTTGATAATTGGCCAACTTGAGTCTCCAAATTCTTGATAGCCGCATCAGTGTTCTTTTGGTTTGACATTGACATTTGCATGAATTGAGTAAGAGCTTCCTCCATCTTTGACGGTGTACTTTGAGTTTGTGAAGGTTGAGTGTAGTTTTGATATTGTTGACAGTTTGAAGTTCCGGCTTCTTGCGTCCTCCATGGTTGTTAGTAACCTTAGTTAGGTTTTTGATAACCTTGATTTTCTTGTTGATAAGGTGGTCTTTGTTGGTATCCTTGATTTTGATTTCCGGCATAATTGGCTTCTTCCAAAACGGGAGGACAATATCCGGTAGGATGTTCACCTTTACACAATTCGCAACTCGCCACTTGAACTTGAGTAGGAAGTTCTTGCATCTCTTTGATTTGTTATGGAAGCTTTGACATTTGTTGAGTTAAAAGCTCCACTTGTTGCGTAAGAAGTTTGTTTTGGGCAAGAATAACGTCATTCGTACCTAACTCGAGCACACCTGGTTTTCTTTGAGCTACCCCACGATTATGATTCCCTTGGTGATCATTAAGTGTCATCTTGTCAATAATTGCAATTGCATCATCGGCGTTTTTAGACATCAAAGAACCTCCCGCCGTAGCATCCAATAAGGTCTTGTGAACCGAAAGGAGACCATTGCGGAAAATATGAACTTGAGTAAGTTCATCAAAACCGTGTCCTTTGCATTTTATTAACACAGACTTGAATCTCTCCCAAGCTTCATTGAGGGATTCACTTGCTCCTTGTGAAAATACACCTATCGCAGTTTTAGCTTCCATGAAACGGTTATATGGAAAGAACCGTTCAAGAAACTTCTCTTCCAAAAGATTCCAATCCGTCATGATTGTTGTAGATTGATCAAGATACCATTTCTTCGCTTTCCTAATCAAGGAATGAGGAAATAGTCTCCTGAACAATGACTCTTCGTCAGCTTTGATTGCTCCTGTTGCACCCACAATCTCAAAGAATTTTGTAAGACGCGTAAACGGATCCTCATGACCTAACCTCGTGAAAGGATTTTGATAGATAAGTGTTAGGATTCCCGTCTTCATCTCGGCCTGTCTTCCATTTTTAAGATTACGTGCAAACTGAGCGGTGTGTCTTGGACTGTTTGTACAAGGGATAGAAACTGGAGGTGGAGGTGGAGGTGGTGTTGTCATAATTGGTGAATTAGGTGGAGTGGATGAAGAAGATTCTTTGAACTCTTGTCTTTCAATAACTTGTTGCCATCTTCGCCTTGTGTGACTATTGGTACGCTGATCAGTTCTCTCAATCTCAGGATTGAAAAGAAGGTTTTCTGGGCGAACCTGTCCGTGCATAAACGAATTCTACACATGAACTAAACAAATTAAAAAGCACAAAGAATTACAAAGATAAGAGGTTCACAATACAAAAATCTTAAAATCACTAAACTATTGCAATGCTTGCATTATTCAACTAACAATCCCCGGCAATGGCGCCATTTTGTTAGAAAGTATTTTACGGTAGTGTTTTATCGTATCCACGGGGATTGAAGAAAATATAGATGCTTGTTGTTCAACGGTTTAATGACTTAAGAAAAGGGCGGGTTTTTATAATGGTTTCAATTTCGTAACATAAGTTTGCAAGAATTAAAACGGAATAAAATTTGGTCTAAGTTTGATAAAAGCATGTCCAGATTAGGGTTTGCTAGTCCGTCCTAAACATATCCAACCAATCAAATATGTGAACGAAGTTCTAACCAACATAACCGCGTATCCTCGCAAAAACATTGATCTCTAAAGCGATTTCGTGAATGTTATTGTTTCGACCGTTAAATGATCTCTCTAAATAACAATCGAAACAATAACCATTAAGATCGATACAAAGCGGATATCAACTTTCAAATCTATCTCTAGCATTTGTATAGTTGATAGATGAAGATATTAGGTCAAGACTTGGAAAGTTCATGTCTAAAGCAATCCAAACCATAAATGTACAAATAGTAGCAAATAACTTCATCTACATTGATCATAACATTGTTCACGTACAAGAGATTAAGAAGAACACATAAAATCTGAACTAACTACTCATAACCTTGACAAGAGAGGGATTTAGCCACTCATTTCCATGATAGCTTGAGCAACATGTTTCAGAAGAAGATTGATCAACATCGGAGTCGAATAATCAAGAATGGATGGGAATTCACCTTCTTTTGGTGAAATATTGCTAAGGGATGATGAGAAATGAAAGAATTGGTTTCTCGGTCAGAAAAATCCTCTCAAATGCAAGTACAAGAAAAAAGATATTTTTACAAAAAGTAGCTCGTGCTGCTTATAGAAGGGTCACCTGAGTTGTCATGTTCGCTGGGCGAACAAAGTGGTTTGCCTAGCAAACCCCAAAAGTGCCACCTGAAGTGCATGTGCTCTGTGGACTCTCCCCAGACAAGTTTCCAAAAGTTTGCTAGGCGAGTAATCCTTCTCTTAGAGAATCCTTCGCTTAGCGAAGCCTTCGCTGTGAACTTCGCCTAACAAGTTTATGGTCGTTTCCTTGTTGTTTTAAGTCTGAGAGTGTTCGCTGGTTACTCACTGCTTCTTCATCTAGCGAGTGCTTCGCTGCCTCCCTCGCCTAGCGAGTTTATGGCCCTTTCCTTGCTGTTTTGGATTCTTGGCCTTCGTTACATAGTTTGCCTAGCGAACTTTGTGAAGTTTTGGAGGGAGCTTCGCTGGCCAGTTCGCCTAGCGAACTTGCTGATGTTTGCTTGCTGTCTTGGTTTCCTTGCCATCTTTATTGTGTCTTAATTCTCACTATTTCATGCCAAAATCCTGCACAATAACACACAAATTAAAGGTACCAAGATACTTTCGCACAAAGTTGCAAACCAACCAAAGCAAGAGTGATTTTGAACACTTTCTTGACAAAAAAGGAGTGAAAGATGCCCACATTTGATAGCTCAAATAAGCACAATTGGGCATCTAACATACTCTAAAATAAAATAAAATAATCCAAATAATCTAATGTATCTTACTCTTAGTTTGAGGAGCACCACTAACAACCCATGTATTAGCTGCAATAGATGCTTGAACCAGAAAGAAAACAATTAAATTTAATAGTCAACAAAACCTGAAAAGAAATATATGTATAAAGTCTGTAGTATTAAAAGTATTAACGCTAAAATATTATTCATTTTGATTATCTTTGGGGCTTAAAAACTGGATGACTACATCATCCTTAAAGATATTGACCTCCTGAATTTGAGGGATGACATTCACACCAATTCTCTTCAGGGTGCTCTGAAGCCTCTTCTCATCTGTAGTTATCATCTTATGGACATCCTTCTTCTTACTAAGGTAAAGAGAAGGAAGAACATCAATATATAATTCAACTTAGCAAAACCATAATGGATTCACAACAAAACAATTTATTCAACATATGGCTAGTGACTCAATGACAAATGGTGGTACTATCAAAGAATTTTTTGAAGTATAAAACAATGTTATAAAAGTATTAACACGACAAATATGACAACCATCTCATATTAGAAAAGACAAAAGTCATACCTTTTGAAGGTACCCTTTCCACTAGTTCGAATTGAACCAGCCATCTTCATCAACTTTTCACGATTCATCTGGGTAAAACGTATAAAAACTAAACATAAATTTTATAAAAACAAACTACATTACACTTAAAATGATGCAAAGTTATTGGCAACAAAATCCATAATTTCAATTTCAGTTACAAAGTAAAGAAGATGAATTTTACATAGACAGAGACTCACCGGAACGAGTAACTCAGTTATGAAAATAAGTTATCTTTTTCTTCTTTATCTTTCACGTGGTGTTGTTCATCACCGTTGGAGAAGTCAAGTAACTCAATTGTGTAAAAAAAATTGCTTTAAATCTCAATAATATGCCATGGATCGGTGTTGTTTGTTACTCACAATGAAAACAAAAAAGGATTTGGAGGAAGAACGAAGATGCATAGGAAAACAGTAATGAGGAGAGGAATGAACGAGGATTTGGAGCAAGGGAATGAAATTAAGGTTAGAGTATTTCACAGGTTTAATAACAAATATTTATCTTTATCTTTATTATATAAAATGGAATAATATACGTAGCTCTTATGAAACCCTAATCCCCTCTCTTATACTTTATTTATTTAAATTTTAAAATTATTACTGATTTGTAAATTACTAATTTGTAAATCTTTAAAATGCATTAACTTCTTTGCACTTTTTAAATCGATTAACTTCTTTGTAAATCTTAAAAGGTTCAATATAATTATATAAAAATGATATATATTAATTACTATATCAAATCAAATTTTTAGATTCAGGTATACATCCAATGCAATTGAAATCATACTTTTTAATATAATAAAAAAAACAAAAGTTTATTATCATTAGTCTTTGTACTATGATATAATCATTTTATGCATGTACTAAACTCATGGTTACTTATAATAAATAAAGTAGACTCATGGCTACAAACATATATTTTTATTGTTACTATCAATCCAATAAATGTTTTACAAATACTGTTGAAAAATGAAATAATTTAAAAAATAATTCTATTCTTACTCTATTTATATTGTTGAAAATTGTGTTTAAGGAGTAATTACTAATATATGTAATTTTTTACTTTTAGCTTGTAATGTTATCATCGGTATATTATATATTAGTTACATTTTATTTATTTATTTTGAATTAATAAAAAATTTGGTTTAATTCAAATAACAAAGAATACAGAGGTGATTATAATAGATTCAACCACCCAAGATGACTATTACATCATAAGCAAAGCTATTTACTTTCTATACTTTCTATTGTACCAGCCCCTCTAAATGATAACCTATGTGATGTTATTTACAACTTCAACTTTATCTATGTTATGGTTACTATTAAAGTGAATGTTGTTCCTATAGTTCCAACAATGATATACAGTTTCAGCAACTGCTATTTTTATCACTCCAACTTTATTGCCTTTTCCCCTACAGTAATTGCTAATCCATCTCATTTCCTCCTCCCAATGACTAGGAATGTGATTCACCTGAAGCCATTGAAGAACATTTGATCAAATCTCCTTTATCACAGTACAATCAAACAAAAGATGATCAATATTCACATTGGCTTGACAGAAGCAACAAAATCTGTCAGCAAGCATACCCCATTTGGCTAATTTGTCCTTTGTGGCTAATTTTTTTATGGAAAGCAAGCCAAAGACAGAACACAACCCTAGGCCTGGCCTTATTCCCAACTGTTATAGCATACCAATTGAAATTAGCTTCTTGGCTCTGCATTTCTTTGTAGACAGTCCCCAATTTGATTTTTTCCTCTCTCAAGCTTTGACTCAAATATCTATGCACGTCAGAAATTATCTGTCTAGCCTTCATAATTCCTTTCAGAATCCAAGAGGAACTCTTAGCCACCTACATTGTCAACACATCATTTCTTTTTATAAAATGCATATGTATCCACTTGACCCAAAGGCAATCACTTTTCTTGCACATATTTCATAAGAGCTTCAACATGGTTATTGTATTCCAAATATCAAGGTTTAAGATGTTCAAACCACCCATTATTTTTGAGCTACAAACTGTTTTCTAGGAAGCTGGGCTTTTCCTACTAGGGGAGGTGCCACTAGTCTAAATAAAAGCCCTGCAGGCAGTGTGGATTTTCTTAATCACATCCTTAGGAATAGGGAAGCACTAGAGCCAGTAGTTGGATATAGCAAAACCCACAGCATTCACTAATTGCACTCTACCAGCATGACTAAGCAGTTTAGCACTCCAGTGATGAATCCTATGTAGACTTTTCTCAATGAGGGGAAGATAGTGATTCATAGAAAGTTTTTTACTAAATAGAGGGACTCCAAGATACTTGAAAGGGAGTTTACCCTCATTATACCCAATCATCCTGAGGATGTGGTGCTTTTTAGCCTCATCAACTGCTCAAAGATACACATAGCATTTGGATGGATTAACCACTAAACCAACATAGTTGTAGAACTGCTGCATAGTATAAGTCGTTAACTCCACAGACCCCTTGTCACCTCTACAGAACAAAAGAATATCATCAGCAAAATCTAGATGAGTGAGCTCTATCTTTTCACACTTGGAGTGGTGGTTAAAGTTGGGGTTTCTTTGCATTTTATAGAGCAATCTACTCATATAATCCATGATAATAACAACAAAAAAAAAAGGGTGAGATCACTACGCCAGAATTGACATTTAGCAGCGCATACAAAGACAGCGCTTTTAGAAAAAGCGCTGCTAAAGAGGAATTAAAAAAAAAGAAAAAAATTGACAACCAAAGACAGCGCTTTTTCAAAAAGCGCTGCTAAAGGGGGGTCCTAAGATAGAGCTTCTAAAAAGAGCTGCTAAAAGGGGGGGTCTAAGACAGCGCTTTTTAAAAAGCGCTGCTAAAGGGGGGTCCTAAGACAGCACCTCCAAAAAGCGCTGCTAAAGGGGGGGTCTAAGACAGCCCAAAGATAGCGCTTTTCTAAAGTGTTGTTGTAGGTCTAGTCTACGAGAGCGCTTTTTTCATAAAGCGCTGCTATATGGGGTACATAAGAAGATCTTTGAGAGCGCTTTTTAAAGCGCTGCTAAAGCCATTAAAAAGCGCTGCTATAGGTTTAGTTAGAATTAATTTAAAATATCCACCAGAATTTTTATGAGAAACAGAACAGTCATATCGTATTCTTTCTTTCTTTTTCTCTAGCGAACAAAGAACGTTGCCCTATAAACCCACCGTTGCCGTCCAACCGTCGCCGTCCAATCGTCGCCCTCCTCTGTTGTATTTCGCCGCTGTTCACCGTCCGTTTTTGATATCCTCTGCTCGTCTGCATTGCATTTCCGCCATTGTTACGGTATTTGAAGTTTTACTCTGGTTTTCTTTTTTACGTATATTTTCACCATTGTTGTTGTAATCTTTAAGTAGAACTGAATATGTTTTTATTATTTGAATGCAATCAAGTTAAGTCTTTATAAACAGAGAGTTTTTATTTGAGAGTTTATATGAGAGTTTATATTTGAGAGTTTATATTTGAGAGTTTATAACCAGAATCAAGTTAAGTATTTGAACTGAATATGTTTTCTACAAGAGTTTATATTTTTTAAGAGAGTTTATATTTTGTATGTTTTAAGAGAGTTTTTATAAACAGAGTTTTTTAGAATAGTTTATAAGAGAGTTTTTTAAGAGAGTTTATATTTTGTATGTTTTAAGAGAGTTTATAAGAGAGTTTTTATAAACAGAGTTTTTTAGAATAGTTTATAAGAGAGTTTTTTAAGAGAGTTTGTATGTCTTGACAGAGAGTTTATATGTTAAGTCTCTCTGTTGAATATGTGTTTAAGAGAGTTTGTATTTTTTAAGAGAGTTTATATTTTGTATGTTTTAGATTGACAAACAAGAGTTTATATTTTGCATGTTCAATATAGTTTGAAAATTCCTATTTTTTAAGAGAGTAGCCAACATAAATATGGTTTTATATGATATGGTTTTATATGTTATTATGGTTTTATATGTTTAGTTAGGATTTCTCAATGTTTAGTAAGGGTGTCATTTTGGTTTAAGGATTATCTAGTATTTTTAATATGATTTGTTTTGGTGGATTATCTAGTATTTTTGTCTTGGTTAATTATTAATATGATTTTAATAAGATTTATATTTTGTCTGCTATAGGGGTTACCTGTGAAGAGCAAAGTTGTGATCGTTTCCAAGCATCCTATTGCGTAGCATTCTTAGAAGTTAGTGATTTCTTTACAGGTATTCTCTGTTTTGTTTAACTTTCATAGTTTAGTATAGATTACTCAATTAGTATGGATAAAAAATGGATGTCTGGTAATCGATTGTCAAAAGAGTACGAGAATGGGGTATCGAAGTTCGTTAAGTTTGCTGTTGAACACGCCAAAGACCCCAGTAGGATCACATGTCCTTGCTTAGGATGTTGTTATGGGCGTCGAGTTGACGTCGTTCAGTTGGAATCTTATTTAATGAGACATGGAATTGATCGAAGTTACACATGTTGGACATTACATGGTGAGATAAGTAACGAGAATGTTGAACCCCGGAATAATACGACATGTGCTTCAAAGGACAATGGCAGGGATACATATGATTGTGATCGAGTCGAAGAGATTGCAGAAGCACTTGAAGAAGATCTTCAAGATTGTCCCAAGATGTTTGAGAGGTTGGTAAGCGATGCAGAGAAACCGTTGTATAAAGGTTGCACTACTTTCACAAGATTGTTCGCGGTATTAAAGTTGTACAATTTAAAGGCGGGTAATGGATGGTCGGATAAACGTTTCACAGATTTGTTAGCCCTACTTCAAGAGATGCTTCCGGAGGATAATGTTCTTCTCAATCGAACCTATGAAGCTAAAAAAATGTTATGCTCTATTGGCATGAGCTATGATACGATACATGCTTGTCCAAATGATTGCATTTTGTTTCGAAATGAATATGCATCATTAAACGAGTGTCCTAAATGCGGTGTATCTCGGTATAAGAAAAAATTGTCACCAGCAAAAGTATTATGGTATTTTCCTATAATTCTGAGATTCAGACGCGTGTTTCGTAGTGAAACAGATGCAAAACACCTGACTTGGCATGCAGATGATAGAATTGTAGATGGGAAGTATCGACATCCGGCAGATTCACCACAATGGATGAAAATTGATAATGATTATCCTGATTTTGGAGAAGCTAGAAACCTTCGCTTGGCATTATCGACTGATGGAATGAATCCGCATGGTCTGCAGAGTATCTCACATTCCACCTGGCCTGTAATTATTATGATTTATAACCTACCTCCATGGCTATGTATGAAGTGTAAGTACATAATGTTATCTATGTTAATTTCTGGCCCTAAACAACCAAGGAATGACATAGACGTATACCTGACACCTCTAATCGAAGACTTAAAGAGTTTGTGGGAGAACGGTGTGGAGGTTTATGATGGATATAGGAAATAAAGTTTCAATTTGAGGGCAATGTTGTTTGGCACAATTAATGATTTCCCAGCATACGGAAATCTATCGGGGTATAGCATTAAAGGTCAATGTGTGTGTCCTAAGTTTGGCAAGCCTTTTACTCATACGCTTGTCACGCGTGGGTGGAAGAAGAGGTCAATTTTGTTTGAGTTGCCGTATTGGAAGTCGTTGTATGTAAGACATTTTCTTGATGTTATGCATATTGAAAAAAATGTATTTGAAAGTGTTATTGGTACGTTACTCAATATACAAGGAAAGTCTAAGGATGGCCTTAAAGCAAGAAAGGACTTGGTAGCAATGGGAATAAGAAATGAATTAGGACCCTTGAAGAAAGGAAATCTCACATATCTACCACCTGCTGCTTATACTTTATCTAGAAAGGAGAAAAAGATACTGTGTAAGTTTCTGAGTGAAGTTAAAGTTCCAGAAGGATACTCTTCAGATATTAGAAGACTTGTTTCTATGAAAGACCTCAAGTTAAAGAGTTTAAAGACACATGATTGCCATGTTAAAATGGAACACTTTCTACCAATAGGTATACGTTCTATTTTGCCAGAAAAAGTGAGAGGCGCAATAACTAAATTGTGTTTTTTCTTTAGGTCAATCTGTAGTAAGGTGATAGATCCTGCGATCTTACCAACATTGTAAAGAGAAATAGTTATTACTTTGTGCGATCTTGAAATGTATTTTCCTCCATCATTTTTTGACATAATGGTACATCTAGTTGTTCATCTTGTGAAAGAGACACAAGTGTGTGGACCTGCCTATATGAGATGGATGTACCCTGTTGAACATTATATGAAAATATTGAAAGGGTATGTGAAAAACCGAAGTCGACCAGAGGGATGTATTGTTGAACGATACATTGTTGAAGAAGCTATTGAGTTTTGTACTGAATATTTGTCCAACATTCAATCCATTGGCCTCCCAAAATCTCATGTTGTTGAAAAAATAGTAGGTAAACAGTTAATTGGAAATAAAGTTGTGACAGTTTCAAGGGATGAACGGGAGCAAGTGCATTTGTATGTTCTGCACAATGACATTGAGGTTGAGCCGTATGTTGAAATGCACAAGGACGTTCTCCGAGGTTTAAATCTGAATAGAAATGAAAATTGGATAGTACGTAAGCACAATCGAAGTTTTATAACATGGTTCAAGGAGCATATTTTTTCAAAGTTTTATTCTGATCCCGCTTCAATAACAGAAAGGTTGAGATGTTTAGCATATGGTCCAAGTTTGCATGTGTTTTCTTATAGCGCATACGCAATTAATGGATACACATTTTATACTAAGGAACAAGATGATAAAAGTACAATGCAAAATAGTGGTGTCACCGTGCTTGCCGAAGCAATGCACATTTCCTCGTATTATGGGGTTATCGAGCGCATTTGGGTGTTTGATTATGAGAAGTTTCAGATTCCTATCTTTGGATGCAAGTGGGTTGAAAATAATAGTGGCATACGAATGGATAAATCAGGTTTTTTGAAAGTGGATCTTAATAAGTTGGGGTACAAAGATGAGCCTTTTATTCTAGCCACGCAAGCTAAACAAGTGTTCTATGTCACTGATCCGACAAGTACGAAATGGTTTATAGTTCTTTTTTCCAACAAAGTAATCGATGATAACATTGGAGAAAAGGGGGATGTTGATGTTGAGAATGAATCTTATATTATAGATGATCCAGATGAGAATATTAGAGCGGATTAATCATATATTAGAAATGATCATAACGAGGGAATTTGGATCAATCCATCTGTCCGTGTTGTTAAGAGACAGGTAAACCCCGTTAAAACGAAAAAAAGAAAGAGATGTTAAAGGTACTTGTAACATATTATTTCTTATTTATACCATGTTTTTCTTATTTACACATTTCTTATGTATATATTTGTTATTTACATATTTGCATGTCATTCATTTGATACTTTGGTTTTTCTGAATTACAGGTATATATATTATGGCCAGCAACAAGGAAACATCACATGATGGAAAACAAACAACAAAAGACGTGGAAGGCGATATTAAAAGAGGCATAACGATTATGAAAAAAATCATCCGTGCGAGAGATAAAGGAGTAAAGTACGATGTCCATTGGAATGAAAGAGATCAGTTAGTTGAGCCTAACGGTGCGTTGCTAACAAGTTACATCGGAGCACTTGTATGTTCGCAAGTTCCTATTACTTGCGATAATTGGAGAATTGTTTCATTACAACCGGCTAAAGGTAAAATTTAGATCGAAATTCAGGTATGATATTTGATTATTTTTAATTATGTTGACAGTTACGTCTTTAAATTAATTATACTAACATGTTATATGTATGTGTGTTTGTTTGCAGAGATATTTTAATATTGAAGATCGTAGGAGAAAATATTGTATTCAATTGGTCGGAAAACGCTTGAGGGGATTTAGAGTGTTTTTAACAAACAAGTTTCTAAAAGATTATGAAGGAAACTTTGTTGACTCGGAGCGTCCAATAAAGTACGCAGATTTGATTTCGGAGGAAGAATGGGAGACGTTTGTTGCAAAGCGAAGAACAAAAGAATTTGAAGTAAGTACAACTTATCATGAACTATGTATAGTATATATACTTCTTCCATAAGAGTTCTGATAAACTTGTTTTTTCAGGTTGTTAGTGGCGTAAATCGTCAACGGGCATCAAATCCCGCATATCCATACAGAAAGGGCCGTTTGGGATATGCACGCTTAGAACAAAAAATAGTAAGTACATATAAATGCTTTGATATGATATATTTACAAAAAATAGTAAGTATATATAATAGGATATAATGCTTTATTATCTGTCTTAATGCGTAGTTGGAAGAGGAGAAGAGTGATGTGACATCTCTTCCGGACCATGTTGTATGAAAGGCTGCCCGTGTGGGACGAGATGGAGTCGTTCAAGAAGAAGTTCAACAAGTCTTTGAACAATGTGTAAGTACAACGTTATCTTTGTCATTAACTGATCAAAAGTGTATAATATTTTTATATATGTTTTTATCTATATTTCAGGAGACTCTATCCCAGACCATAACTCCCGTTGAGGATGATGATTGCAGGAGCTTACTGAGTCGGGTGTTGAATATTCCTGAGTATTCTGGGCGTGTGAGGGGTAAGGGATTTGGTGTCACTCCATCCAAACTGTATAAGTAGCCAAAGAAAAAAAATCCAACCAATAAAGAAGTGATGGATACTTTGGAGGAATTGAAAGCGCAGATCCGTGAATTATAGAAGGACAAGGAGAGATACATGTCGGAAAGACGCGCTCCAGAGGGTAAAGCTACTAGTGACAAAGATAGTATCGGTTGTCCGCAGAAGCTTCCAGAGGTAATTGTATATGTTACATTGAAATTAATTTAGCACAGTTTACTCAATTGACACATTAACTGATCATTATTTGTTTAGGGCATTTCACTTTGCCGGCTATATTTATCGTCACCTACTCATCGAATGGTTGGCAAGGGAAAGGTGCATAACTTTCTGGGAGACTTACTTCACCACAAACCGCTCCCTTCTGGATTTTTGAAAGTATCTATTGATATTGCATTAGAGGGGGTGCATTGTTGCCTATACCAGATGATATTTCAGGCACAACAATGGTGGGAGACGTAATAGGAGCGTATGTGGCATGGCCGGCAAATCTCATTTGCATAGATGATGAGGTAGGTGGAACCTTTTAATACTCAAATGTTTTATGATCCAGACATGAAAGTTATTTTTACATTTACATTTTCTTATTTACATGATGATCTTAGACTCCTACAAAATCCAAATCAAAAGATGATAGAATTATTGTGCGGGATACCGATTCAGCTGCATCAAAGAAACAAGTACTACTACAGTTACATGATTATCTTGTTAAACATTAATTACTGAACTCATATATGAATTTTAGGTTCATGATCAGCAGTCGCAACAAGTCAGCAAGGGTAAGATTCCTGAAACTTCCAAGGTGCCCAGAAAAGCATTTGTTCCTCGATTTAGGATGTGCCTCGAAACATATGTGGGAACATCAGATGTGCCTGAGGGTGGCATCCGTCAAATACATATGGACGAAGGTATTTTTGGTTTTGAATATCCCGAAACAATTTCTAAGGAGGATTTTGATCAGGTTTTCAACCATTCTGAATTGGGCGTCAGTGTTATGCATTCATACATCAGGTACTTCGATCCATTTTAATTAAATAATTGAACATTTTAAAATTTGCTCGTTTAACTGAATATTCTAATGTTGATTATGTTTTTTTAGGTTCTTGTATGACAAGTTGTTGGTCCCGAATGAATTGACTTCAGTATTCACATTCTTATCTTCTAGTTGTGTCAACTCACGGATAATAGACCAGGCACCAGATGCAGTCAAAGAGTACACAGTGCAGAGATTTATGTTGGAGAAGTTGTTCTTGTTGCCATATAATACTGGCCATGGGTTATATTTTATTCTAAATTCATTTATTATAATTGTTCGATTTTTACCTTTCTATATAACATTTCTGTCTAAACTGTTGTCTTATTTTATAGTGGACATTGGTTGTTGGTCGCGATTAATCCGAGGAAAGAAAGAGTGTATTATATAGATTCATTGGATGGCGATACAACAAAATATGAAAATCTGAGGAACATGGTTGATACGTAAGTGATGAGATATACTATTGTCTTTAATTATATATCTTTATTTATTATGTGACATTGTTCTAAATATGCGTTTATATTATGTTAGAGTTATACAAATATTCAGAGCACAAAGAGATGCAACGGTGCCAAAAAGCAAGGCTAACAACATCAACTGGATCAGAGTGGAGGTATATTTTCCCATGTTTGACTGTTATAGTGGTTCTACTTGATAAAACTATTTAAACTATATATCCTGATAAATGTTCGTTTGTTTTTTCCATTTACAGTGTCCTCGGCAGCGCAATGGTATTGACTGTGGATATTTTGTATTGCGCTTTATGAAGGAAATTAGTCTTTCTGGTCAACTTGAGATTCCAGTCATGGTATGGATCAATTCATTATATAAGTTATATGATTCATTTTAATAATTATCCGATACTTCATCTGAGTAATTAGTTTTAAAATTAAATCTTGCATGTTCTGTTATATTATGTAGTATTTTGATGAATTCAAGTGTGCTACTTACACGAAAGCAAAATTGAAAGAAATTAAAGAGGAATGGTGTCAATTTATTCTTGGGTTGAGAATTGTATAAAGTTATCGGATTGGAAGAATTGTAATTATATGTAAATTGAATGTATTTGTGATGTTGTAATTTTGAGGATCGAATTTTGTTGTAACATATTTAAGCAGGTTTATGTGTATTAAAATATTTATGAACAAAGTGATGAGTTACAATGTATCCAAAGTTTTGAATTGTATATATAAGGCCAAAGTTTTAAATTGTATATTTAAGGCCAAATTTTTGAATTGTATATATAAGGCCAAAGTGTTGAAATAAAGGCCTGAATTATAAGCAGGTTTGTGTAATATAAGCAGGTTGTTGGTAAATATACAAAACAAGGTGAATATTTTTTTTAAAAAAAAAATTAAAATCTGGGACATTAGACAGCGCTTTTACAAAAAAGCGCTGCTAAAGGTCACAAACATAGTGCTACAAAAGCGCTGCTATAGGTTTGGAAGGGGGGGGGGGGGGTCTAAGACAGCGCTGCTAAAGGGAGGCTATGGCAGCGCTTTGTAAAAGCGCTGCTAAAGGTGGGCTCTAAGACAGCGCTTTGTGAAAGCGCTGCTAAAGGGGGGAATGGTTGGGGGGAATATGCAACGCTTATGAAAGTGCTGCTAAAGGGCTATAAAAGCACTGCTAAAAGTGCTGCTGAAGGGAGCCTTTAGCAGTGCTTTTTCCATAAAAAAAGCGCTGCCTTTACCTTTAGCAGCGCCACTTTTGGCAGCGCTGCTAAAGGCCAAAAAAAGCGCTGCTAAAGGTCTTTTTTGGCATAGTGGATGGGGTCACCCTGTATGATTCCTCTTCTAGCTTTCATTAATCTGGAGTTTTCACCATTGATGTTGTATCTGTAAGAAACAGTGGTGACACCATTCATGGTCCACTTCACAAACTGCTCAGAAATTCCAACCTCCAAGAGGATAGTTTCTAGAGCTTTCCAATTAAGCATATCATATGCTTTTTGTAAGTCAAGCTGCATAAGGCATCTGGGAGTGTCATTCTTCCTAGAATAGCCCTTATTGAGCTCATAAGCCAGTAGGATATGGTTATGTATCTGTTGGCCAGGAATGAAGGTTGCTTGGTTATGACTGACAATACTACCAATGACTTTAACAAGCCTTGTTGTCAAAACTTTAGAATAAACTTTGTAAACCATGGTACAACAATCAATATGTCTATATCTTTAAGGTATCTGGCATAATCTTTCTTTGGTATAAAAGTAACAAGAGTACTATTGAAAGCCATAAACATATTGTTTTACCTTAGCCAATAACATATAGTGTTTATGAGATTCTGCTTCACAACATTCCAGCAACTCTTGAAAAATTTAGCACTATAACCATCTAATCCTAGAGCTTTGGAATCCCCTATGTCATGCAGAGCATCAAAGATCTCCTTCTCATTGACTGGAGCTACTAAATCATGTCTCTGGTTAAGTTGAGATGGGCACTCTCCCTCATAGCACTAAGGTCAATCTGATGGAGAACTATATCCTCCTTCCCCATGAGCTCCTCATAGTATTTAAGCACTTCATCTTCAATATCTTTGTTGGTATTCAGCTCCGTGCTATCTTCTTTACACACACTCATCAGCATTTTTGAGTTACTTTCAGCTTTTAAGGAAACATGAAAATAATGATTATTCCCATCTCCAAGCCTAATCCAATCAACTTTAGATTTATGCTAAAACACATTTTCCTCCAGATCTTGCCACCTAATGATCTCCTCTGTCTTTTACTTGACCTTCTAGATGATGGTAGAGTTCATATGATCATTGGCTAACATATACAGCCATTTATTTTTGGTACAAATATTAGTTACAATTTCTTAATTATATTATTTTTAATTATTGTAAAATTTAACATTTAGAAAAGAAAGAGTTTTACGAAACGATCAATTCAAAAAAATTTCAATTATAATCTCAGTTACACGTAAATAAATTTAAATTAATAGTTTGTGTTTCCATTATAAATTTAATTAATATTTGATGTTTGATTTCCTTCCATAATATCATTTCATTATTCTTAAACGGTTAATTTGTCCCACTTTCTTCCTTAAATAGATAAATACCTCCCACTTTATTCCTAACACCCATATTTCTTCCTTAAATAGATAAATATCTCCCACTTTATTCCTAACACCCATATTTTAGAACTTGATGCATAACCTGACAAACCATGAAATGAATGGATGAACTATTCAACACCAATTTGAAAAGAGAATTAGTTTTTTAATTTTTACTTTATCTAATCCAAAAGCTCTTGGATGTTTTTTTTTTTTAATTTTTTTTTACATCTATTCAAATCAATTTCATGTCCATATTTTTCCGTATTAATTTTTATTTTATTGTTTTGATCATATTCGAATTCCTTTCATAAATATTATTTTGATGATATTCAAATTCATTTTATACTCATATTTATATTGGGTAGTATAATTTCTAATTATTATTTTGAAGATTTTGCAATTTGAATGAGTCTAATCGGCCCCAACTTCTACAAATAGAACGAATATTGAAGTAAATATCTTTTACAATCATTTGAAGCATCACATTTCTAGAAACTACAATATATATAGTTTCGTTCAGATATTTTTATCTTTTATATAGTTTTTTTATTTAATTTCCTTCATCATTCTTCACAATTCTATAATAGTAGTAATTATACTTTCTTTCGGATATAAATCCGTACTTTCTTCTTTAATATAAATTCTAATTATTATTTTAAAATTTAAACATATTTTATACTCATAATTATTTTGATATAGATTATTTATTGTGTTTGTAATAAAGATGCGCATAAATATACAGATCTTACAATTTAAAAGTATATCGTCTCTTCGAATAACCACCTTAAAATGAAGATTGAAATATAAAACTATAATACACATACCATCAATATTTAATTTTTATGAAAATTTTCTTTGGTATAATTTTCATCCTACAAACAACAATCTTAGAACGAATATTGAATTAAATATCTTTTACAATCATTTGGAGCATCACATTTCTAGAAACTGCAATATATATATATATATATATATATATATATATATATATATATATATATATATATATATATATATATATATATATATATATATATATATATATATATATATATATATATATATATATATATGCTTTCGTTTAGATATTTTTATTTTTTATATAGATTTTTTTGGTTTAATTTCCTTCATCTTTATTCACAATTTTAGAACGTAGTAATTATACTTTCTTTTGGATATATATTATTATTTTATTTTTTAATATAAATTTTAATTATTATTTTAAATTTTAATCATATTTTATACTCATAATTATTTTGATATAGATTATTTATTATCTTCGTAATAAAGATGTACATAAATATACAGATCTTACAATTTAAAAATATACCATCTCTTCGAATAACAACCTTCAAATGAAGATTGAAATATAAAAATATAATACACATACCAACAATATTTAATTTCTATTTAATTGTTATGAAGATTTTCTTTAGTTTAATTTCCATCCTCTCAATTTCAAAATGTTTCATGATTTAACTATACGAAATAATTGACGTTATTCTTTATAAAAAAAATATTTTATTCCTTTAGTGTATATGGATAATATTTAACTTTCATTTTAATGGTTATGAAATTTTGTTTTTAATTTTTTCTGATAGGGACCAATAATTATCTATGAATTTACATTCATATTCAATAATTAATGATTTATTAAAAAATTAAAATTTATTTCTCACAATTTAACATTATTTAACATTTCAAGTTCTAACTATAAAAAAAATTGATACTCCATTTTACAATAGTATTAAAATTATCTACCAATCAAAAATTTAACTTTGCAATTAATATCATATTTAAAAGAAAAAACAAATTGAATCTCAATTTCTATATAATTAATAATTATATATCAATCCAAATCTTAAACCTATAACTAATGACCATTAGAAATTTTAAATTATATATTTTACAAATTATTAATAATAACTATCTAACATTCCAATTTATAACTCAACAATTAATGTAATCTTAAAAATTTTGAAACTCTATTTTTTTTCTTTATATTTCAGTGAAATTATTATTATATTCTAAATGACAATCATTTAATTATTATTTTAAATAAAAATAAACTAAATTAAAATATGAATTAACCCTTAAAGTTGTTGTTTTAGATATTATTCATTCATTAAAATTATTAAATTTTTAAGATACAAACTAATTGATAAAATTAAATATGATTTATATACTATTTACAATTATATCGATCTTTTCTATTACATCTTAAAATTTAACATAGTCTCAAATATTCTAATAAATTCATGTAGAATAATTATTCATATAACTCACTAGAAAATAATCAGACGTACATAATCAATTGATCTTTTATATTACTCTTAAAATTTAACTTTTTCTCAAATATATGCTTATAAAATTACATATAATAATGACTCAAGTATAATCCTTTAAAAAAATATTCAACAAACAAAACAATAATATAAAATTTTGATGAAGTTTAAAATTTCATATAGGATGACGTTAATATATTATAGATCATCCGCGCAACGTATGAGTTATATTCTAGTAATAATAAATTGAAAATAAACAAACGAGTTATATTCTAGTAATAATAAATTGAAAATAAACAAACTAAAATATTAAGATAACATATTGCCAAGTAGATTGCCACATATGTACAATTTAACGTTTTTTTCTCAAAACTTAATGGAGTGAATAAATTTGAATAATAAAACTGTTTTAAGATATTATAATGTAAGACTTTTTAACTAAGGAGCCAAACAGAAATAATAAATTAAATTAAGGGACAAGCCTACAAAATATTATATTTATTTTAGATAAATATTTGTATAATTAATATAATATATTAAAATGATAATATTAACATATTTATGGAAAATGAATAGTTTCAATATAATTATAATTAAAATTTTCATTATATTTTTATTGTTAATATTTTATTGTCAGGATAGTTTTAAAGATAAATAACCTTTCAAGATTGTTTCAAGTTAATTTTGATTTCAATTTATTTCACAAATGAAATTGATAATATCTTATTATTATTTTGAAATAAATAGTTGTGAATTTAATGTGATTTTATTATTTAGTAATAATAAAAAATTACATATGAATATAATTAATTCAAAAGTATAATATAATTGAATTCAATTATTTTAAATTGTAAGAGTTATGAGTTATAATGAATCTTAAGCCACTAAAAATAATTGAAGTCAATCTATTCATCATATTTGTTTGGTGATCTAAAAACTGGTTTTTTTATTTATTTATAGTCATTATTTCAATTTTTAGTAATTATTTTAATAATACAAAATTTAAATATTTATTATATTCATTATTGAATTTAATTGGGAATAGCGTTAAATATTGTTTATTGTAAATATTTTATCAACTTTCGGTTTTTCTAAATGATAGCGTTAATTTTTTTTTGTGAGAATGTTGACATTAGATTTTAGAAATCAATTTTTTGAAGAAGCAGTAATGAACTATTTATACTATGCCTCCATGTCAATGACCTGTTGATAACAGGAAGTTGCAAGAAAGAGAGCGAAGACTTCAAACATAACTTGAGTGAGGAGTTTGAAATGTCAAACTTGGGAAATCTCTCATATTTTCTTGGCATCAAATTCTACAAGAGTAGTAGAGGTTTGATGATGCACCAAAGACGACATGCAGGTGAAATACTCAAGAGATTTGAGATGTAAGATTGCAACCCAACTTCGACTCTAGATGAGACTAGATTGTAAATGTCGAAAGATTCAGATGGAGATGATGTCGACCCAACCATTAAGACTTATTGGGTCACTTCGATACCTTTGTCACACAAGGCCTGACTTAGCATACAGTGTAGGCATGGTAAGAAGATTCATGGAGAAGTCAAAGGTATCACACCTAGCAGCGGCGAAGAGGATACTAAGGTATCTGAAAGGGACTCTCAACTATGGCATTTTGTTTGCTACATCTGATGAAGGAAAAGAATACAAGTTAGTAGGATACACCAACTCTAATTGGTGTAGTGATGCTGAGGATAGAAAATCCACAGCTGACTATGTGTTTATGCTAGATGGTGCACCAGTTGTTTGGAGTTCGAGAAATGAGCCAGTAGTGACATTTTAATCATGCGAAGCAGAATATATTGTGATTCTCTTTGTGCATGTCAAGAAACCTGGATGATGAGCCTGGTCGAAGAGATCACAATGAAGAGTCATAGATCAATTACCATGAAGATCAACATCATGTCAGCTATCAACTTGGTGAAGAATCCAATAGCACACTGTCGAAGCAAGCACATCGAAATAAGGTTTCATTATCTTCGATAGCAGGTAGCATAAGGGAAGATGAACTTGGAACACTGTAGAACTGAGAATCAGATTGCAGACATCATGACAAAGGGAGTGTCAATCGAAGCGTTCAAGAAGCTAAGGTCTATGATGAATGTAGATAGTTTAGACACAATGAATTAGGTGGTGTGTTAAATATTTAATTCATTATTTTAGAAAAATTGGATTTGATTTAGAAATATCAAATTTGATTTAGAAAGATCAGATTTGATTTAGAAATATTAGATTAGATGCTTTTGGGCTTTTATAGTTTGGGCTTTGGCTTGTGGTGCAAGCTAACCTAAATCTATAAATAGGGAGAAACTCTTATTTTATAAACATCTCATCTCATCATATTTTGTAATTCACAGTTTGCAGTTATAAGTGAAATAACATAATTTCCACAGTTTGTGGGCAGAGAGTTGTCTGTAGAAAATTGTTCATCTTCTTCTTCTCCAACATTTACTTTCTTTCTTTCTAAACTTTTCTTTCATTGTCATTACGTGAGTTGAAACAATCTTGAGATCAAGATTGATTGAGTAAAATTCTCCATAGGTTGCAGTTGAATTCCAACATCAATTATTTAAATATAATTTAAAATTGATTTATCAGAAACTATAAAAAGCTATTGGAAAATTAGGGAAGGCGAAAATTGAAATGTAATGAGAAATAATTTTAGGAAGGGAAAAATCGAATCGCATCAGAAACTATAACCAGCTATTGGAGAATTAGGTAAGGCGAAAATCGAAACATAATGAGAGATAATTGTAGGAAGGGAAAAATCGAGTCGCATCAGAGAAATTCAAAATCAAATTCTGCAAGAATAACCATACACATTACTGATATTGCAATCTTACTCCCAAATTATTTGTTAGAAACTATATGAAGGGGAAATCAAACAATAAATCCAAAATTGAACTCTTGAAAGAACAGACTCACACATAATTAATGCTACAATCGTAATCCAAAATCTATTTGCCGAAAGAAATTGTAGGAAGAGAAAATTGAACCGTAATCGGATAAATCTAAAAACTAATTTTGTCAGAACAACCATTCACATAACTAATGATGCAACCCCAGACATAACTAATGATGCAATCATAATCCAAAATCGATTGGTTGAAAATAGAAAATTAAATAGTAATAAGAGAAATCCAAATCAATTCTCTAAGAACAACACGAGTAGTGATGAGAACTTACCTTGCTTTGGTTACTTTCTTGTCCTACTTGAGACCACATCCACATAACATCTTTATCTAGTGATAATGAGAAAGTTTCTTCAACTGTATATTTGCAAGTTAGCATAGTTAGCCTGACAGTGGAGAATTATGGACGGGGAAAAAGAGGTTTTGGTATGGAAAGACTAAAAAAAATATCACATGCGGTGTTGACATATAATGATGTTTTGATTAGTGGTTTAGTAAAAGTTGTACAAATAAGCTAATAGGATGATGTGGATTATTTTTTAAGAAGTCATTGTTAGGTGTCGCAAGATAGTTTGATGCATTAGATTTAATATATGTGTGTGCGTGTGTGTGTGTGTGTGTGTGTGTGTGTGTATATATATATATATATATATATATATGTGTGTGTGTGTGTGTGTGTGTGTGTGTGTGTGTGTGTGTGTGTGTGTGTGTGTGTGTGTGTGTGTGTGTGTGTGTGTGTGTGTGTGTGTGTGTGTGTGTGTGTGTGTGTGTGTGTGTGTGTGTGTGTGGGTGTGTGTGTGTGTGGGTGTGCGCGTCTGTGTCTGTGTGTGTGTATATATATATTTAGTGTTTAAATAAATTACCAAACCAACTATCATCCAGCAAACAGTCGCCAAATGAATTGACGAAAGTGGCAAAAAATGAAAATGGCATGGAACTAATTCGCCAGACAGATTGGTGAAACAGGCAAAACGAATTGGGCCCTAAAATGAATTCGCCAGACCGATTGGCGAATTAGGCCAATTCCAATTAGGGTTTTGCTTTTTCTGTTATTTTTTAACTGTACTTGTTTTTTAGTTTAATTTTAATTGTAACTTTTAATAAATATTCTCTAAGTTTATTCTTTTTAAATAAATATTAATAAACATTAAGTTTATTATTAAAATTATAAATATTTTAATAAATATTTTAATTACCTATTAAATACATTAAGTTTATTATTTAATTTATAAATATTTTAATTATTTATTAATTAAAATTTTCCAGTAAATTATGTTGTTTGTTTTTGCATAATGAATGTAATTTAAATAACCTTAGAATAAAATAGAATTGTAAAAAATATTAAAATATATTAATTTACAATATAATGAAAATTACAACGACAAAAAACAAAACTAATGGCCGGCTCTATCCAAGCGACCACCGGTGCCACACTGTGGAGGATGCGGGTTGCGACGAGGTTTACGACGAGGTTGTTGTGGTGTGTCGGGTCGTTGTGTATTGAGTTGTGGAGGAGGATGTTGTTGGGACGGCCCCGGCATATCAGATAGATTTTGCATCATTTGACCCCAATAGCCGGGAGGTCCACTCTCAATGGCGCTGCCGTAGTCAAGCCCAATGCCCATGTTTTCGAAGGATTGTCAGGGAGGTTGGGTGGAATATGGACGGTATGGTTGTCCGAATGTGTACATGGAATTGGGTTGGTCTAGGTGTGTTGGTTGTTGTGGGGTGTGGTAGTCAAATAGTGGATAGTTGGAGGGGTAGTTGGATGGGTAGTTGGAGGGGGTAGGGTCAAAAGACGTATCAGGGCTATAGGTGGAGGGGATAGGCTCAAAAGACGTATCAGGGCTATAATGGTATGGTGGTTGAGGCTGGGACTGGATGGGTGACATGTAAGGATATTGTTGTTGATAGGGGGTATTTGTTGGCATGTATGAGTTTTCGTAAGGCCGATTTTGGGCATTGAACTGTTGTTGTGTGTTTGACAAAGAATCGCGTTCCCTTGGGTCGGCCAAATAGGTTGGTTGGGACAGGAAAGGTTGAGATGTCGTGACAGACCTAAACCAAGTGATATATTGAAGACTTCGCCTAGCCCCATGAACAACACGGTCGGTTAAGACGTGTTGCCTTCTTCTTTTCCAATGTATACGCAACTCCTTCGCAAACTCCTTTCAATCACTAACACTCCACTGTGCGTCCACCCGCTTTTGATGCCACTGCCCCAAGTCTACCGGAGCATCTAGAATATCCTGATGCATCCCAAATTGTAGTTTCACCCGATCACTTTGGTACATCTCCACCGTAGTGAACCTAATTATGGGTGTCCTTGATGTCCACACAGCGGCATCATCGGGGTTGGGCTGGTGGTCGAGACCCTCGTACGGCATCCAGAAAAACTATAATAAAGTTGGACAATTAAGTTAGACAGAGTTTGAGAGGTTTATGCATATACATTAAAAAAAATTAATGGTAAATAACTTACATCATCTGGCCCAAGGTGGTCGATGAGGTTGTGGTATTGAATTATAGAGTGCCTTGGACATCTCTGATAATTGATCCCTGGAACAGACCACCTAAAAAAATAAACACATCTCAGAAATTATTAACTTAAAAAGAATATGTAGTTGCTAAATAATCTTGAAAAGATACTTACTTGTTGGCGTACGGGAATGTAAAAGACTTCCGGTGTATTGGAGCAAGTATTGGCATCCTAGACCAACCCCACGCTTGCAGAAGATAAGCACAACCATAAAAAGTACAGGATTTTTTTTTTGAAGTTTTACAAAGTGCGCTATATAGATGGGAGAGGACAGCTGATCCCCAACTATATTCGCACACTTTGTTAATATTCCCCAATAATGGTAAATACATAGTATGGACGGTATTTCCAGTGCCCTCTGGAAATAAAAAGTGCCCGAATAAAATCATAATATAGCACCGAGTTTTGAGTATTTTCTCATACTCGGTGCTATCGTCAGTTAAGACAATACGGTTGTATTATTCTCTAAGGTATTTTAAATTAATTCCCTGACCCCTCGGGCGGCCCTCGCTTTCCACCTGAGGTCCGTCCGTACAAAGAGGGTGCCCAATAAATCTTTGCAAAGTCGATTAGGGACACTGAAGTTACAAGATTTTTAATTAACAGAAGGTCTAACTTTTTACACCTTAAGTCAAGAATAGGAAAAACATCAATGTGGTCCAGTTGGGCAAATAATATACAAAAACCCAGTGTTTTTTGGCGACCATGGCGAATGTAAATTTTTCCCTTTAAAGGTGCGAGACGATGAAGATGTGCGTAACATGTTCCGGACTCACGAGTATTCTGGTTTCTAAAACATCGTGTTATATATTACGTTACAACAACAACAACTGTCTCAGCAACTTGATTCTTCTCAAGTTTTTTGCGATTCTGACGATGAACACGTTGAAGTTAATGTTGTTGACGAAGAAGAAGAAGCAACTGAAGTCATTGTTGACGATATGGTGAACAACCAGGACGACGGGGTTCCACCCGACAATGTTTATTATCTACATCAACACATGACAACTCTCGACTTGGGTGATGATGAACCCTCGACGGATGTTTTCTACAATCCCAACTACGCAACAAAAGGGAAACTAAAGGAGGGTGACGAGTTTCGTACCAAAGAAGACTGCGTCCGGGCAATCAAACGGTTTCACATGGGGTTGTCAGCCGATTATAGAGTCGATCAGACAAACCCGACGTGGTATACGATCTATTGTCGTAACGAGGAGTGCCCCTTCCGATTAACAGCGTCTTTCAGAAAGAGAAGCGATTCCTGGAAGATAGGGTCCATGGGTCCGTCCCACAGTTGTATAATCTCTAATCCGATGCAAAACCATCGTAAACTCAGCTCTCAATTGATTTGCGATGAGATTCAGTCACTCGTTAGCGACAACCCGTCTTTGAAGGTCAGTACCATAATTGCACATATGGTTCAAAGATACAATTACACTTCTTCGTACCGAAAAGCCTGGATTGCCAGAACTAAAGCGGTTGAAAAGGTGTTTGGGAATTGGGAGGAGTCGTACAAAGAAATTCCAAAATTCCTGGTGGCTCTTAAACACTACTCTCTGGGAACTGTTGCGGTATTGGAGACACTGCCTGCGTGTACAGCAGACGGGACTTGCGTTGCTGGAAATGGAATTTTTCACAGAGTCTTTTGGGCGTTCGAACCATGCATCAAAGGGCTTGCATATTGTAAGCCTATAAATTAAATTGACGGAACATGGTTATACGGGAAATATAAGGGCACACTTCTCATGGCTGTGGCACAGGATGAGAACAACAATATTTTTCCAATAGCCTTCGCTATAGTGGAAGGGGAGACTGCTGGGGGTTGGAGTTTTTTCTTAAAAAACCTCCGCTCATACGTGTCTCCACAACCTAACTTATGTTTGATCTCTGATCGACACCCATCGATAGAGAGTGCATACAACAACCATGACAATGGTTGGCAGGATCCTTCATCTACCCACGTCTTTTGCATAAGGCACATTGCCCAAAATTTCATGCGTGAAATCAAAGACAAGACCCTACGGAAGAAGGTTGTGAATGCAGGATATGCACTAACTGAACCCACATTCAAATACTGCCGTGACGAGATCATACTGACAAACGCAGATGCATTACAATGGATTGATAACATTGATCGGGAGAAATGGACGCGGGCATACGACAATGGGGTGAGATGGGGACACATGACAACTAACCTCGTCGAATCAATGAATTTTGTTTTCAAGGGAATCCAAAACCTCCCAATAACTGCCTTGGTAAAGGCAAACTATTTTAGGATAGGATCACTCTTTGATAGCAGACGTACGAAGTGGGGTTCGGTGTTACAATTGGCCAAGCTGTATAGTGATACTTCAATGAAATTCATGAAAGAGGAAGCTGTCAAAGCCAACACATACGTGGTCACAATCTTTGACCGTACAGCTGGTTGGTTCAGTGTTGCCGAGTCTATGGATCACAACGAAGGAAGACCTAGGGGATGTTACCGTGTTGAATTGGATAAGAGCTGGTGTGATTGTGGAAAGTTTCAAGCATTTCGTATGCCGTGCTCTCATGTCATAGCAGTATGTTCCAAATTGCGCCAGGACCCAACCAACCTTCTTTCTGCAGTTCACCAAGTCATTAGTCTATGCAATGTCTACACATGCAGCTTTCAAGTGGTGGTAAAAGGAGGACTATTGGCCTCAATACGAAGGCAAAATTGTTTGACATAATGACTTGATGCGCATACAGAATAAGGTTCATCCTAACAGCACGTGCATTCGCACTGAGATGGATACCGCAGACAAGCTGGTGAGATTGTATAGTTCGTATCGGCAACCAGGACACAATCGAACAAAATTTCCTAACGTAGGATCAAGCAGCAGATCATAGTTTCATATGTAATCTTGTCCCATTAAATCAATATCAAATTTCATTCGATTAATAACAACTTTTATAAGATTAATATAGCAAATTTCATTCGAATAATACCAAGTTTCAATCAATTAAAAGCATAGTTAACTGACACAACAACAACATGACAACAGAACACTGCGCGAAGGCAACATAAATTAAACAAACATAACAACAACGTAAAGACTTAAAACAGAACACTGCACCAAAGCGTCTACGATATCACGACCATCAACTTTATCTTCTTTGGTGTCAACATCATCACAAGGAGACCGACATCATTTTCCACTTTTCTCCATTCACGAGTCACTCCGTTTCTCCCGGTCTCCTCGACCAGCCTCTCGATTTTCCTAATCTTTTCTCCTGGACCAATGTCTCCTTCTAGCCAACAGTTCAGTTCCCTGTGCAAGTGCTCCAACGTCTGCGTATTCCAAAGGAGCACCTTCATCGGAGGCTTTGTTGCTGAAAATACAACTACGACATTTCTTTTCATTATATAGAACTCTGGAAACGGTTCCTCCGATGCTGATGACGACGACGACGATGAAAATTGATTTAGAAATGCAGACATTCTAGGCTCCACTCAACTCAAAATGCACTAAAGCTTCAGTCTTTTGGGATATAATGTTGTGAAAACATACATGTGTTTGCAGTCGTATTTATAGTATAAAAAAATTGTACGTATCCCATATGATATGACTTAAACACCCTTACAAAGTTTACATTATTTAAACTTCAATGAACACTCAATTTTTATGTTTTAAAATTATAAATTAATTTGAAATCAACATAAATTTATTTAATTAGGTTTAAAATCTAAACTTCAATGAACACTCAACTTTTAGATCAACATAAATTTATTTAATTAATTTGAGATTATTTATATTTAAACCTAACTATTTAAAATTTATTAATTAAAAATTAATTTTAATATTAAACCTAATTATTTAAAGTTTATTAATTAAGAAATTAATTTTAACATTAAACCTAATTATTTTAAATTTATTATTAATAATTATATTTAAAATATATTACTAATTTAAAATATAAAAAACTCAATTTTAACATTAATTGAAATTAAAAACATAATAAAAAAATAAAGAAAAAATCAAAACCCTAGAAATTGCCTATTTCGCCAAATGGATTGGCGACTTTGTTACGACCCAAATTCCATTATGCCTGTTTCGCCAATCCGTCTGGCGAATTGGATACAAACCCAATTCAGTATTTGCCTTTTTCGCCAATCCGTCTGACGACTGTCTGTTGAAAAAGTTGCTACTTTGGTAAAATATTTTGAAAATCTCATTTAATTGGTATTATTTTTGGAATACATGGCTAGTTTAAAAAAAATTCATATATATAAAAAGTTCCTTAACTATACCTCGGGGTTCCTTAACTATATAAAATTCATAGGCAAAATATCCTTCTTGGTCCCTTAACTATACCTCGGGGTTCATTTTGATCCCTTAACTTTAAAAAGTTCCATATTGGTCCCTTAACTCGTCAAACGTTCCATATTAGTCTTTTTTGACCTATTAGCGACGGATTTAGCGACGGTTTTTTGATTTTTTTCCGTCGCTAATAGGTAAAAAATGACTAATATGAAACGTTTGAAGAGTTAAGAGACCAATATGGAACTTTTTAAAGTTAAGGGACCAAAATGAACTCCGATGTATAGTTAAGGGACTAAGAAAGATATTTTGCCTATATATATATATATATATATATATATATATATATATATATATATATATATATATATATATATATATATATATATATATATATATATATATATATATATATATATATATATATATATATATATATATATATATATATATATATATATATATATATATATATATATATATATATATATATATATATATATATTTCATAGATTTAAATATGTAAATAAAATTTTTAACTTGCAATTCCATTAATCTAAATACGCATTATTAATAATCATGAACTTTTTATTTTATCTTAATTATTTTTTGGTCAGCTCGAAGTCCTAAATTAATTTTAGCTATAATCTAGGGGTCACATAAGAAGAAATCAAAACTAATATACTTTGCTTAGAAGTTACTCCTAACTTAGAACAAAAAACACATTCTATAACAACTATTGAACGACATTTGAAATTTAAATTGTATCCAACAATACACTCTATATATTCATAAATGATTTTTCTTATAATATTAATTAGCCTTTGTGTTTTAATCTTTCATGTTATAAAAGGTTTAAACTATTTAGCTAAATTGGTCGGTTTGCTTAATCTAAAATGCTAGAGGGATAAGTACAACACATTGATATATTTATAAAAAAAAAAGAGATATATAAATTGATGTAAGGTGATTACCAACTTTAAAAGATATAAATTGTAAGGAGAAACATGGCTGAAAGTGGCAAATTTATTTATATTATAATTATCTTTATTTTATTATTGCTGGTGCCATCCAACTGTGGAAGTGGAAGTAATCTATTTTATAACATTTACAAAATTTATTTGTTAATTTGTACATAGCATTTTTTTCAAATATAATCTTAACTTTTATTCTAATTTTTCAATATAGGAGTTGCTAGATGTGTAAACGATGGTGATTGTTTTACTGCTGTGTGCCGGCCACCAAAGATAGTGAAGTGTGACAACAAAAAATGTACTTGTGTTAGAATAACCTCTATCATTCATTATGTTTCCAAATGATTTTGCATTTTATGAACTATAATATAGTTATTGTATTGGTATATCATAATTTGCTTTCTTTGTCTTTTAAAAAGTTATGTATTGTGCTTAATTTTATTGAAATTGTGTTCTTCTCTCAGTTTCAAAATATCTCAATAGCTCTTAATTAGGTGTGTTTCATATTCATTTCAATCTTACTATCTATTAGAATATCTTTAATAGTTAAGTTGAAAAATAATTTATACTATTTCTACGCCTATATGGTTATATTCATGCTATAGCATCAATACGCTTATGATATTTCTCACCATAGTTTTATATTTCTGTTAGATTTTAATTTTTATATTGCCCTCATGTGTATCATTCACTTTAAAATATATAAAAAATAATACATTCACTTGAAACATGTAAAAATGTGCTGTAGTAACTACATTAATTTAGTAGAAGATTTGTCAATGTTTCCACAAACAAAGTATAATGTGTGATTAATATATTTCCTATTTTAAAATAAATTTTGCATAACTTAGTTGTTTTTTTCTCAATAATTGCATGTAATTTAAAATGAACATGATTCAAAAGACTCGTTTCCTTTATGTCTATAATTTTCTAGGACTTAATTAGTCTTATTTTAGAGGGTCTATAAGTTTATATTATTGGTATTGTTTTAGAGAATATATAAATTTTCTAAGTTAATATTTAAATTCATCTTGTTAATTGGTCTACTCTTTTAGACGATATATAGGTTCAGTTTGTTTTGGTTTTCTTTTT
The DNA here is from genome assembly GCA_963859935.3 of Lathyrus sativus. Classification (NCBI taxonomy): domain Eukaryota; kingdom Viridiplantae; phylum Streptophyta; class Magnoliopsida; order Fabales; family Fabaceae; genus Lathyrus; species Lathyrus sativus. The sequence continues at coordinate 272,490,889 of OZ012739.1, forward strand.
AAAATGATTTATATAGTATAATATATTTTAGGATAAAAAAATTTTATAAAGAATTTTTTTATAAAAATAGTAAATGAAAATTTGGTTAGAATAGTTATTCTTAAAATGTTAATTTAGATATTTTTTTTATTTTATATAAACTTTTTTTGGATATCAAAATTATAAAAAATCACTTAATTTTAAAACTATTTCAAATATCTTTTCATAAAAATCATTTTTGAGATACAACTTTTTGAAAAAATTGTCATTTTGACTATGTTTTGATTTTCAATGATATATGTTTATATTATAGTATGTCAACATTAGTCTTTTAATTTATAAACAACAAATTTAAAAAAACTTATAATATTTTAAAAAATGTTTTGGTAGAATTCATTTTCAAAAATACAAAAGAAAAAATCTATTTTCTTGAAGATAAAACAAATTGGTCCATAAATTCTTTAATTTTAATATTTAAATTGAGGCTTGGTGAGTGAGTGTGGTCGAGATTTTTTTTAATGAGTGTGATTGAGAATTTTGTGAAGCTTATGTCATTACTTTAGGTTATAAAAGAAATGCTGGTTAGAGTAGGGGAGGAAACAGATAGGCCCTTTAAAACTGCAGAAAAGACGAAGTCCTTAGGGACTTCTTTTGGGGCTTCTGAGCCAATGGTTCCTCTAGCGAGCCTTGTCAAGATGCATAATATTAGTTTTGATGACCTTGTGAAAGCCCAACTTTTGAAGGCCCAATCTCTTGATCCTTCGGTGGACCGTTTGGATAGCAGTGGTGAAAATTATTCTAGGGGAAGTGTCATATCCAAGAGAGATAATTATTCTTTAAAATTAGGTCCCGTTTGCCTTTGTCATGGTGCTGATAATCATGAATCGTCTCAAGTCTTCGAGGATCCGGCGACATGGAATGATCTACTTATTACATCTCAAGCATTCAAGGAGCCTGCAGATTCAGTCGTGGGTCGTTCTCTTGCGAATAATTTGAAGAGGAGTGACTCTGATTATTTTCCATCCAAGATTGGAGGAGGCAATATTATCCTTATGACTGAGAATTCAAAGGCTTCTAAGCAGGTAACCTAGGTTGGTGAGCCTATTGTTAGGTGTTTCTATGTTACTGACTTTGAGGTTAATTATGGAAACAAGAGGTTCTTGGATAGTATGGATTTTAAGGTATCTAAGAAGGTTTGGGAGATCATATCTTCTTTAGGGATCTCAGGGGGAAGGTCGTGAAGATTGTTTTATTGATCAAATTAACAAGATGGAGGTCAGGGATAAAATTGGTAAAAATAAGATGAAGGAAGTTATTATGGTGCCTAAATAAATGTGATGTCTTTCAAAATTAGAGGGGGAGGAAACTTAATCAAGAGGAAGAGAGTTTCTCATATCATCCAGACTAGTAAGATGGACGTTGTGTTTATTCAGAAAACTAAAATTGGTGCTTTGGACGATAGTTTGGTCGCTTGCTTGTGGGGTGATGAGAATGTGGGGTGGTCTGCAGTCGGTTCTTCTGGTGCGTCCGGGGGTATTGTTATTATGTGGAAAAAGGATTTCTTTTCTCCTTTATTCGGTATTAGGGGATTCGGTTTTGTGGGCGTTAATGCTATTTGGAAGGGAGTTGTGTACTTCTTTGTGAACATGTATTCTCCCTGTAATCTAGTGGGAAAGAGAAGGTTGTGGGGTAAATTAGGAAATATTAAGGAGAAATTCAATAGAGGAGAGTGGTTAGTGGGTGGCGATCTCAATGCCATGAGGTGCAGTTCGGAGAGGAAGGGTGTTCGTGTCGGGGGTAGTAGAGGCGAAATAGAGGGTTTCAATCAGTTCATAGTTGAGATTGATTATATATATGTCCCATGCACTGGAGGAATGCTCACTTGGTATAATAGGGTAGGGTCTACGATGAGTTGTATCGTCATGTTTCTCATTTCTGATGGTGTAGATATAGAATGGGAAATTATTGGTCAACATATTGGAGATATAGACATCTCTGACCATAGTCCTATATGGTTACGAGCTAATACTAAGGATCGGGGTCCAAAGCTGTTTGATCGCGACTTTCTATGTCTAATACAACTTAACTGCAAGTGCACAGTCTATCGCGTAGTAATAAAAGATATCGATCCCACAAGGACTTGTAATCAAACTAGTGTTCACGGGAGTTACTATGTTTAGCTAGGTAGATAATTTTTAAGGGAATAATTGCTATTACTAAAGGGAACTAAAAATGTTACTTAAATTATAATTACGCGAATCGATATGCAATAATTATGTTCTTCGGGGATTTGACAAGTTACCGGTATATAAAATATTTTCAGAATTTATTTAAGAAGAAAATAGTGATCTAAAGACCTTTGTCTCACGATGGTTGTTGACGCTAGTCGCAACTTTAAGGCGGAACGTATGTTGTCGCTATCCCGTTCGGGGTTAAAATCGCTTTTTGGAAATCTCTAAATTCTAATCTATTTTAAAGTGCTTTCGCTGTTATTAAAACAAATGCCTAGTGTTTACTATCTGGTCCTAGCCGCAGTTGTCGCTTGTTGGTTCATACCTTAATTAATTTCCCACTGTCGTGGCAAAACTACTTTTAAATAAGTTCTCGCTATCGCGACGAACGTTTATTCAGGAAATAAGTTTAAACACTCAGGCCATAAACAACTTTTGAAAAAGAAAGGTTTTAACCGGTTATTATCAAATCCCGTTTGAATTATTATTACATACCGATTACTCTGGTTTAGCTAGACATGGATTTGGAACAGGTAAAGCGTAAATAAAAGCGGAAATTTAGAACATATATACTGCTGAGAAGTAAAGTTACAATTAACGAAATAATAAAAACCTGTAAAGTATCCAATTGGCTTTTGGCCAAATCCCAACGATGTGGGCAGGATTGTGTCTTCAAGCCAATAGAGCGTACAAAGGAAATTGCAGTAACAGAATACAGGAAAAAGAAAGGAAAACAAAAACAAGACTTAAACTAAATTAGCTCTGGAAAATATTTGGGCAGCACTTCGTTATCTGAATGCGGCTCCCTTTCTCAGCTCCCCTCCTTCTCCTTTTATAGAGGTGAAATACTAACGGTTATATCTTGCAGAAGGTGGACTTGGAGTCAGAGAAAATAGGAAGTAGTGGTCCATTATTTTGGGACTTGGAACTGGTTTTTGCACGTTTATTGAAGTTCTGCGTTTTTGCCTGCATGACGGTCGTCATGGTGTGTGACGGTCGTCACCCGTGTGACGGTCGTCACATCAGCAAAATCCGCATCTGCTGTTTTTCATGTTGTTTTCATCTAATTTTCGTTCATATTTCATCTGTAATTGCTTCTTTTCTTCATATTGCTTTGTTTGGATATGGTCTTCAAATACCTGCAAAATATCAGACAAATAACATGGAAAAACCCGAATCGGATTGAAACCAGTCAAATATTAGTTGAATTATACCTCAATATATATATACGATTTCGCGTTATCAAACTCCCCTAAGCTTGAATCTTTGCTTGTCCTCAAGTAAAAAGTAGGAAGAATAAAAGTCGGCAAGCACGCAGCAGCTTCCTCGTTCAGAAAGTTGGGAAAAACTGGGATTCTAAATAGGAACAAAACGAGTACGGTGATGACACTGGACTATAAGTCTTCGGAGCTCTCCTTTTTATGCAAGTCGGTCCCAATCATGCTACTGCAGCTTGGTATCAAGGTTCTCGCGTCAAGTTTACCCTGTTTGTTCTAGCGCAATTACATTAAGCCCGTTGTCCATACACTTTCATGGCAATTCAACCTGTTAGTGATTATGATCTCACGATTATTTTGATCTTTTCATTGCTCATGAGCTTATACCATTGTTTTTCATTGAGTTTTTGTACCGTTGGGCTAAATGCTTGGGTGAGGAGCACCTAACTTAGAGGGAACATGTCTCTATACTCAGGCTATATAGCTTTCTTTTCATGATTTTTCATTCTTTTAGAGATCATACACTTATTTGTATTGGTTGCTCGCTTAGAAGTGTTTAGGATGGTGCTGACTGCTTGTATAAACTACTTGGGGCTGAGTTTGCGTAGAAACTTGAAACTTTGGTACAAGTAGGTAGTGAAACCGACTCGCATAAACCGGAGGTCTAAGGTGTCAGGACGGTACTGGTTTTGTTAGAATTTTCGTCTCGGAGTTTCAAAACTTGGTTTGAACTTTGGCGCATTCTCGTGATGCTTTTGAGGAACAACTGAAAAAATTTTGTTTATGTCGAATAAAGTGGGGGAATTTGCGTAACGGAAAAAGACATATAAATGAGCTTTTATTTGCTAAAATGGGAAAATTCTTGAATTGAAATTACTGAATTGAAAGTACAAGGAAACGGGAAATAAACGCTCCGCTTCCACACTATCTCAATCAGTGTCCTCACTGATTTGAAAGAATGCGAGATGGAAATACAGAGAAAATGAAAATACAGGAAAGGGAAAAATACAGGAAACAAATAAAGAAAGAAAGAACTAGGCACGTCCTCTCCCTCGGTCACGTCCTCTGTCGCGACCTCTACCTCTGGCATATTCGACTCGGACCTCAAAGTTTAGAGCGCCAGTGTGATAGACATAATCTCGGAGTCCTTCAAATTGCAAGGTAAGATTTGCCACGTTCTCAGTGATGGCTTCCTGGGCAGTTTGGAGCTGTTGAATCGAAGTTCTCGTGTAGTCGTACTGCTCCCTCTGCCAAGCTTTGAATTGCTCTGCTCGCTGATTTTGTTGCTGCATCATGGCGAGTATCTATGTTTGTTGGTCGAGGGATCGGCGAAGGTCTTCTTCAGAGAAGTCGGGCTCGGGACGGTAGCGGCGACGACGGTAGGATGTGCCTTCAGAAGGAGGTGGTTGTGATGCCTCAGGTTACTCAGTTCTGTCCAACTCAGCTTGCATTTCGTCAACAGAACCTTGGGTGGTGGTTTGAGTTGGGGCAGCAGTAGCAGCAGGGGCATTCGGGTTAAAAAGCCAGTTGGCACGATCCTGCGGGTGCATCCGGGTACGTGACGGCATGATGATGCTTCTGATGGTTTTGCCACGCACGACCGGATGGTACTTTCCATCGGACCTGGAGCGGATGAGGTGGGAAGCTCTGCAATGGTCGGTGTCCAGAAATACCGAAGGAATTGTATGGAGATTCTAGAGTTGGTTACCGAGGTTCAGGCCTAATGCAATGGAGGTAACAATCCCGCCAAAGTAGAAAGGCTTAGAGCCGCGGTTGCAGTTGGCCTGAATGTGGGCCAAGAGGAATGGTGCTGCGTTGACGGGTTCGGAATTGAACACGCAACGGAGAAAGAAAAGTTCTTTGGAGTTCACCTTGTGGTTGCTATCTCTTGCAAAGATGGTATTGCTCAGCACTCTGTGGAAATACCGGATGGTTGGGTTGTGGATATGTGTTGCATTCAGAGGATCCCAACTGTCGGCATCTATTTCGGTCAATTGGGACCAAAGCGCAAAAGCTTCATGTTGAAATTGTTCGGTAATGCGGCGGTGAGCATCTTCGCCGCGAGGGAAATGTAGGATGTCGGCAATCTGATTTTAATTCAATTGGTAGTTCGTGCCAAACATACAGAAGCAAGCGGCGCCGGTATGTTGGCTAAGGTCGCCGCTAGCGGTGAAGTAACTGAACGAACTGAGGAACTCAAGTGTGAGTTGTTCGTAAGTGGGCTGCAGATTTGTGCACAGATGCCAAATGCCGGCTCTCTGTAGCATCCAGGTGACGCCGTCAAGGAGGCCGAGTTCCGTGAGAGATGGTATGTGCGGATAGTGGGTTGGCTGTAGCGACCGTTGATGGAAGGCTACGTAGTTTGCTCTCTGTTTCTCGCCGGAGTCGCCTTCGCTGAAAATGATATTGCTAAGGTCAGGGGTTTCATTGTTTCTTGCCATTTGCTGGATGATGCGGTTGAAATGGGGGAAGAATGTGGTTTCTGCGGAATGAGATATTGCACAAAATTGGTTAATGAAGATGAAATGGGAGTTAGGATTATGTGTAGTAAGGAGGGAAAACGAAATTTTGAAATGGGGTTTGGATGTGTGGTGATGGGAAGTTGATAAAATGGGAGTGGGGGAAGAAACGTAACCTCTGTTATAGCAGATATCAGATTCTGGACTCGTGACGGTCGTCACACATCTGTGACGGGCGTCATGGTTCTGTGACGGTCGTCACACCAGCAAATTCTGCAGAACGCAGAATTTTGCTACAGGGGTGCTTTTGACATGTTTTTAAGGCTTGTAATTGATACCGCAATGTAATAAATCAGCCAAAAGGCATATGATAATCATAAAAATAGAATAAGGGAATAATGAATGAAATTGAAATAACATTTAATTAAAAGGATTGTTTTTAATGTAATACATAAGTGAAATGAAACAATGCGAAAATAAAAATAATTGAAAGCGTACAGAAAAACAGGAAAAATAAACTAAACTAAAGCTAAAATCTCAGTCCTTTTGTGTCTTCAATTCGTCAAACTTCCGGGCGTAGTAATCGAGCTGGTCACAAACTAAGTCCATGAAAACTGATAATTCGGCGTGGATGCTTGTTATTTCATTTCTTGCGGTGGTCAGAGCTGCATCGAAGGTGTCTAATCGGTGCAGAACAGTATCCATTTTGTCAGTGTTTTCTTCAGGAATGGGCTCAGGATAGGTGTTGTAATGTGGAGGGGTCTCAGGGTCTACCTCAGCTTCGGATACAGCATCCTCATAATACATATAATCATGTGCTTCAGAGATGTGATCACTGTCGTACATGTAATCCTGTGGTGTGGATTGAGGTGAAGGAGGTCCCATAGGCTCATCCAATTCATAAACCCAATTGTCCTTGTTATGGATACTCGTCATCTGATGATTTGGCAATGTGAATAGCTGGACAGGTTTGTCATTGATAAGGTACTCGTAAGGTCCAGGTCCCATGGTTCTTAAAATGCGCCTGTTAAAGCAAAACAGGATATTCATGGGTCGGACGGTGCCAAAACTAGTGCTTGCATTTAGGTGGAATCTAAGGCCAAGCTCGTGGGCAATCATTGTCACGAGGCCTCCTATTAGAATGGGTGATTGTGATTCATGAGTGAGGCGTAGGAAGGATCTCATCATAAAAGGCACGACATTCACTGGACGGCCCTGAGAAGCACAGAACCAGATAAACGACTCTTCTTTAGATACTGTAGTAATGTTTTCTTCCTTTCCGAAAAGGGTGTGAGCTAGGATCTTATGAAAGTATCTGAAAGCGGGGTTATGAATCTCATCGTTATACATGTCATTTGGGTCAGGGTGATAGTCGCCTGTGATTTTACCCCAAAACTGGTTTAGTTCAAAATCAAGATCTTCATCTTCGGCACTGATGAACACATGTGGTCCGCTAGGAAATCCTAGGAGGTTAGCTAATGACATACGAATATGGGTTCGGTCCATTCCAAACATTCTAAAGGTGATCAGCTCTATGTTTGATCCAAAACCATAGTTGGGTAAGTACCTGAAGGAACTAAGGAATTCGTAGGTGAGGTCCTTATAGGTAGCAAAACGGGTTTTCAAGGAGGTGTTCTCCCAGCCTAATTGATTAAACAGGAATTGAATGCTATCAGTAATTCCTAGCTTCTCCGTGGTAGACTTATCATAATACAGTGTTAAGGCTATGTCTCTCTCAGTTAATGCTGCAAATCTTGCCTTTTGAGCTAATCCTCGAAAATGAACTTTTGTGAAGTCGTACTCGGCCATACTCGCAGGTTAGTCGGAGAAAAACAGGAGGAAGGTATGAAGGCTTTTAAAATCCTTAAAAGTTTAAAACAAAAATTTTAAGTTAGAATTTTTAGAAACGAAAGGTGGTAGGAATAAAAACAAAGTTTAAATAAAAGAGAAAATAATGAAACAAAAAAAATAAAAAATAGTAGCAATTTAACTTTAAAAATTTGTTAAAATTTCAAAGTAAGATTTCAAATAAAAATGAGAATGAAACACAGCAAAGAGGGAAATACGGGAAAATTGGGTTGTCTCCCATTAAGCGCTGTTTTTAACGTCAAAAGCCTGACGATAGCTTGGTGACAAGCTATTCGGGGGTTTGAGCAGGAAGCTCGAGCAATGTTATACTGCTGACTTGAGGGTTGTTTTCGTTCTTATTATAATGTTTTAAACGTTGCCCGTTTACGATAAACGGTGCATTCGTCTTATCGGTAATTTCAACAGCTCCACTTTGAAGTACTTTAGTCACTTCAAAAGGTCCAGACCACCTAGATTTTAGTTTACCTGGGAAAAGTTTCAATCTTGAATTAAATAGAAGTACGATATCTCCCACACTGAATTGTTTCCGGACTGAACATTTATCATGCCATTTCTTAGTTCGTTCTTTGTAGATACGGGCATTTTCGTAAGCGTCCAATCTAAGTTCTTCTAATTCGTGTAAGTTCAAGATTCGTTTCTCTCCTGCCTCAGTGTAGTTGAAATTAAGTGTCTTAATGACCCAGAAGGATTTATGCTCTAATTCTACAGGGAGATGACATGATTTACCGTAAACTAATTTGAAGGGTGTAGTACCTATTGGTGTCTTAAAAGCGGTCCTGTAAGCCCATAAAGCTTCATTCGGCTTTGATGACCAATCTTTCCTTGAGGTAGCGACAGTTTTTTCCAATATTTGTTTTATTTCCCTGTTCGAGACCTCTACTTGTCCGCTAGTTTGCGGATGATATGGTGTAGCTACTCGGTGTCGGACTCCATATTTAGAAAGAAGTTTGTCAAAAATTTGCGATATGAAATGTGATCCGCCGTCACTAATGACGAGTCTGGGTACACCGAATCTAGGAAATATTGTGTTGTTGAAGAGTTTGATTACTACTCGTGCGTCATTTGTTGGAGCGGCCATGGCTTCTATCCATTTAGACACATAGTCTACAGCGACGAGTATGTAGTTATTCCCAAAAGAAGAAGGGAAGGGTCCCATGAAATCTATTCCCCATACGTCAAAGATTTCTACCTCTAAGATTCCTTTCTGAGGCATTTCATCGCGTCGTGAGATGTTGCCAGTTCGTTGGCATCGATCACATTTTAGCACAACGATGTGAACGTCTTTCCAGAGGTTAGGCCAGAATAGGCCGGCTTGGAGAATCTTAGCGCACGTCTTGGATTTACTGGCATGACCACCATATGGTGCTGAATGGCATTGGGAAATGATGTTTTCTATTTCTTCCTCTGGGACACAGCGACGGTATATGTTGTCGGCCCCTCTCTTGAAGAGTAGAGGTTCGTCCCAATAATAGTGTTTCATATCGTGGAAGAATTTCTTCTTTTGCTGATAAGTGAGATCCGGTGGAAGCACGCCTGCAGCTAGGTAATTAACGATGTCGGCATACTAACGTAATGTGACTTAGGCATAGACGGCTTCTACGGCTTTTTTGAGTTCGGGATCTTCCGAGATTAAGTTAGGCATGTCACTTTCTAATTTGGCTATCAGATGTTCGTATGGAAAATCGTCATTTATCGGTACTGGTTCATGTTTAATGCCTTCTATTCGGGATAAGTGATCTGCAACTATGTTCTCGGTTCCTTTCTTATCTTTAATTTCTAAGTCAAACTCTTGTAATAATAGGATCCATCTCAATAATCTTGGTTTGGCATCCTTTTTGCTTATTAGGTACCTAATGGCAACGTGGTCTGTGTATATGATAATTTTTGCTCCTACTAAGTAAGAACGGAATTTATCAAGCGCAAATATAACTGCTAGGAGTTCCTTTTCTGTTGTGGCGTAGTTCATTTGGGCAGGATCTAAGGTTCTACTGGTATAGTAGATGGCATAAAGCTTCTTGTCCTTCCTTTGTCCTAGAACTGCGCCTACAGTATAATCACTCGCATCGCACATGATTTCGAACGGTAGTCGCCAATCGGGTGGTTGCATAATTGGTGCGGTGATAAGGGCTGATTTTAATGTTTCGAATGCTTTTAGACAGTCATCGTCAAAGACGAACTCAGTATCTTTCATCAGCAGGCCGGTCAGAGGTTTTGTGATTTTTGAAAAATCTTTTATAAATCTGCGGTAGAAACCGGCATGTCCTAGAAAACTCCGTATTTCGCGTACGGATTTTGGAGGTTGGAGGTCTTTTATAATTCCTATTTTAGCTTTGTCGACCTCAATCCCTTTATTAGATATGACATGTCCTAGAACTATTCCTTGTCGGACCATAAAATGGCATTTTTCCCAATTTAGGACAAGGTTCACTTTTACACAACGTTCTAATACCATTTCTATGTTTTGTAGGCATCCTTCGAAACTTTGTCCACATACTGAGAAATCGTCCATAAATACTTCCATGATGTCGTCTATGAAATCTGTGAAGATTGCCATCATGCATCTTTGGAAGGTTGCTGGAGCATTACAAAGTCCGAACGACATTCGGCGGTAAGCAAAAGTACCATAAGGACATGTGAACGTAGTCTTTTCTTGGTCATCAGGATGAATGGGAATTTGGAAAAATCCCGAATAACCATCTAGATAGCAGAAATATGAATATTTGGCTAATCTTTCCAACATTTGGTCTATGAAGGGTAAGGGGAAGTGATCTTTTCGTATGGCTTTGTTAAGCTTTCTATAATCAATGCATATTGTGCTTCCAGTCACGACTCTTTTTGTTATTGATTCGCCTTTTTCGTTCTTAACTACTGTGACTCCTCCTTTCTTAGGTACGACATGAACTGGGCTGACCCATTCACTATCGGAGATTGGATAGATGATTCCTGCATCTAGCAATTTCTTTACTTCGTCTTTGACTACAGTGCTTAGGATGGGGTTTAGTCTCCTCTGATGCTCTCTAGAGGTTTTACAGTCTTCCTCTATTGTAATTCGATGCATACAGATCGAAGGGCTTATACCTTTTAGATCGCTTATGTTATAGCCTAACGCGGTGGGGTACTTCTTTAGGACTCCTAATAGCTTTGTGGTTTCTAGTTGTCCTAAGTCAGCATTGACTATCACTGGTCTTTTTAGTTCATCGTCTAGGAATTCATATCTAAGGTTTTTGGGTAGTGTTTTAAGTTCTAAAGATGGGTTGTTCGGACCTGGCATATGGTTTGGGGTTAGTGCTAAGCTTTCGCTTAGACTGTCGTCTTTATACGGTTTACGCCAATCATCGTCTTCAGAAATATCGGGTATTTGAATCTTTATTATTTCTGAATACATGGTCTCTTCATTTTCAAGTTCTCTTATGCATTCGTCAATTACATCTACTAAATAGCAGGTATCGTCTATGGCTGGTGCTTGTAAGAACTTGGTGAGAATGAACTCTATCTTTTCTTCTCCTACTTCGAATGTTAGCCTTCCTTTCTTTACGTCTATAATAGCTCCGGCTGTAGCTAGGAACGGTCTTCCTAGGATAATTGGGGTAACAAAGTCCTCTTTGATGTCCATGATTATGAAGTCGGTTGGGATGTAGAATTGTCCTATGCGTACTGGAACATTTTCTAGTATTCCGACGGGGTATTTGACTGATCGGTCAGCCAATTGTACGAACATTTTGGTTGGTCTTAGTTCTCCCATATTCAGCTTTTTGCATATAGATAAAGGCATAACACTGATATTGGCTCCTAAATCGCATAGGGCTTTGTCTATTACGAATTTTCCAATGACACAGGGTATGGAGAAACTACCTGGGTCTTTTAATTTAGGAGGCATGTGGTTTTGAATAATAGCGCTACACTCTGCGGTAAGTGTAACTGTTTCGTTATCCTCGATCTTTCTCTTATTTGACAGGATTTCTTTGAGAAATTTAGCATACGAGAGCATTTGAGTGATAGCTTCTGTAAAAGGAATAATGATATTCAACTGTTTAAGGAGCTCTACAAATTTCTTAAACTGCCATGTAGTTTTGGAGTTTATTAGTCTTTGAGGATAAGGAATCGGTGGTTTATATGGCGCTGGAGGTGCTTGAGTTTTTTCACTTGCGGTGTCCTCCTTCTCATTGTCTTCCTTCTTCTCTAACTCGGATTCCTTTTCTGCTTGTTCAATTGGTTTTTGTTGCATTGCTGAGTTTTCGGTTCTCGGATCGATCGGTTCGTCCAATTCTTTTCCACTTCTTAATATGACGACATTTGCTTGCCCTTTTGGATTTTGTTCGGGTTGTCCAAGAAATGTGCCAGCGGGTGCAGCAGCAGAGGCTTGTTGTTGAGCCACTTGTGATATCTGTGTGTCTAGCATTTTGTTGTGGGTGGCTAAAGCGTCTACTTTTCCGGTCAGTTGTTTAATTTGCTCGCTAGTGTGTATGTTTTGATTTAGGAATTCTTTGTTTGTTTGAGCTTGAGTAGCTATGAATTTTTCCATTATCAACTCAAGGTTTGATTTCCTAGGGGCAGTCTGGGCAGCAGCTGGTTTTTGATATCCTGGCGGAGCACCTGGTACTTGCAAGGCATTATCGTTCTTGTAGGAAAAGTTTGGGTGGTTCCTCCATCCTGGGTTATAAGTATTTGCGTAAGGGTTTCCGTGAGCGTAATTTACCTGGTCTGGTGGGATTCCGGCCAGCAATGGGCACTCGGGCGCATTATGAGTGGCGATTCCGCATAACTCGCAGTTTGGAGTTACGGCATCGACGGTTGCAGTGGGGTTAACGGTCAGACTGTCGATCTTCTGTGCTAGAGCATCTACTTTAGCGTTGAACTTTTCAAGGCTGCTGATCTCGTACATCCCACCTTTCGCTGCAGGTTTCTCTGCTGGAATGCGTTCACCTCCCCATTGGCAGTGGTTCTGAGACATGTTTTCGATTAGTTGATAGGATTTGTCGTATGGCTTATCCATAAGTGCACCGCCCGCGGCGGCGTCTACCGTTAATTTGGTGTTGTATAAAATCCCATTATAGAAAGAATGGATCGTCACCCAGTCTTCTAGACCATGGTGAGGACATGTTCTCATCATATCATTGAACCTTTCCTACGCTTCGTAGAGAGATTCAGTATCTTTTTGTCGAAATCCGTTGATTTGAGCTCTAAGCATAGCAGTTTTGCTTGGCGAAAAATATCTCGCTAAGAAAACATTCTTCAACTATTACCATGTCGTAACGGAGTTGGATGGTAAGGATTGTAACCATGTCCACGCTCTATCTCTAAGAGAGAAAGGGAAAAGACGAAGTCTTATTGCGTCTGGAGTTACTCCATTTGCTTTCACTGTGTCTGCGTATTGTACAAACTTCGTTAAATGTTCGTTCGGATCATCAGTTGCATTTCCTGAGAATTGGTGTTGTTGTACAACTGACAGCAATGAGGGTTTTAGTTCGAAATCGGTTCGATTTATAGCTGGGGAAACTATGCTACTTCTAGGCTCCATCTGAGAGGGTGTAGCGTATGCCTTCAGTGGTTTGTTTTGAGGTCCTTCAGCCATCTTTTCTTCGTTAACTGGAGGATGAGCTAGAAGATCAGGAATGTTGTGTCTTCGTTGATATTCGACGATGCGCCTTCTTAGATGTAAGAAGCGATCTAGTTCAGCGATTGTAGGTTGTAAGATTTCGCCTTGTGAGCGAGTACTTGGCATACAATCGAAGAACGAGTAGAGGGAGAGAGAATTGTTAACCTAGTCTATACTGTGTAACAAAGGATTACACTATTGACTAAACGGGTCCCCGGCAACAGTGCCAAAAACATGATCGCGACTTTCTATGTCTAATACAACTTAACTGCAAGTGCACAGTCTATCGCGTAGTAATAAAAGATATCGATCCCACAAGGACTCGTAATCAAACTAGTGTTCACGGGAGTTACTATGTTTAGCTAGGTAGATAATGTTTAAGGGAATAATTGTTATTACTAAAGGGAACTAAAAACGTTACTTAAATTATAATTACGCGAATTGATATGCAATAATTATGTTCTTCGGGGATTTGACAAGTTACCGGTATATAAAATATTTTCAGAATTTATTTAAGAAGAAAATAGTGATCTAAGGACCTTTGTCTCACGATGGTTGTTGATGCTAGTCGCAACTTTAACGCGGAACGTATGCTGTCGCTATCCCGTTCGGGGTTAAAATCGCTTTTTGGAAATCTCTAAATTCTAATCTATTTTAAAGTGCTTTCACTATTATTAAAACAAATGCCTAGTGTTTACTATCTGGTCCTAGCCGCAGCTGTCGCTTGTTGGTTCGTACCTTAATTAATTTCCCACTGTCGTGGAAAAACTACTTTTAAATAAGTTCTCGCTGTCGCGACGAAAGTTTATTCAGGAAATAAGTTTAAACACTCAGGCCATAAACAACTTTTGAAAAAGAAAGGTTTTAACCGGTTATTATCAAATCCCGTTTGAATTATTATTACATACCAATTAATCTGGTTTAGCTAGACATGGATTTGGAACAGGTAAAGCGTAAATAAAAGCGGAAATTTAGAACATACATACTGCTGGGGAGTAAAGTTACAATTAACGAAATAATAAAAACCTGTAAAGTATCCAATTGGCTTTTGGACAAATCCCAACGATGTCGGCAGGATTGTGTCTTCAAGCCAATAGAGCGTACAAAGGAAATTGCAGTAACAGAATACAGGAAAAAGAAAGGAAAACAAAAACAAGACTTAAACTAAATTTGCTCTAAAAAATATTTGGGCAGCACTTCGTTATCTGAATGCGGCTCCCTTTCTCAGCTCCCCTCCTTCTCCTTTTATAAAGGTGAAATACTAACGGTTATATCTTGTAGAAGGTGGACTTGGAGTCAGAGAAAATAGGAAGTAGTGGTCCTTGATTTTGGGACTTGGAACTGGTTTTTGCACGTTTACTGAAGTTCTGCCTTTTTGCCTGCATGACGGTCGTCACCCGTGTGACGGTCGTCATGGATGTGTGACGGTCGTCACATCAGCAAAATCCGCATCTGCTGTTTTTCATGTTGTTTTCATCTGGTTTTCGTCCATATTTCATCTGTAATTGCTTCTTTTCTTCATATTGCTTTGTTTGGACATGGTCTTCAAATACCTGCAAAATATCAGACAAATAACATGGAAAAACCCGAAATCGGATTGAAACCAGTCAAATATTAGTTGAATTATACGTCTATATATATATATATATATATATATATATATATATATATATATATATATATATATATATATATATATATATATATATATATATATATATATATATATATATATATATATATATATATATATATATATATATATATATATATATATATATATATATATATATATATATATATATATATATATATATATATATATATATATATATATATATATATATATATATATATATATATATATATATATATATATATATATATATATATATATATATATATATATATATATATATATATATACGATTTCGCGTTAGCACTGTTCATGTTCACCAACTGTTGGATTATTCAAGAGGAATGCGTTAAATTCGTCAAAGATGAATGGAAGACGATGAAGGTTTCAGGTTGAGGGGATTTTGTGTTGAAAGAAAAGCGGCGACTTTTGAAGATTAGTTTGAAGAGATGGAATGCTGAGATTTTTGGTTGGCTAGACCTGAAATTGGTCGAAGATTTCAACGAGCTTAATGATTTGGACGTTCAAGCCAGCTGATTCGTTGGGGATTCTGACACTGATTTTGTCTCTAAAAGGGAGGAAGCTTCGAATGAAGTTTGGAAGCATTTTCACATGAAGGATAATCTTTGAGGCAGAAGTCTAGGGCCCTATGGTTAAAATATAGGGATTTAAATTTGAGCTTCTTCCATAGAGTTATGCGTGGCAGATTTAGAAAGAAATTTATTTCCTTTGTTGATATAGCAAATGCAGAAAGGAAGGTGTGGTGGAGGTAAAGAGAGAGGTTCGTAATTACTTCTTGGAGAATTTTAAAGAGTACTTTGGTACTATATCGGTTCTTAGAGAGATTAAGTTTGGTTGTCTGTCTGATCGCGATAGTTTATCTCTGAAGGATGAGTTCACAATCGAAGAAATTAAGGAATGATGTGGAGCTGCAATGGGTCCAAAAGTCCTGGGCCTGACGGTTTTTCTTTCAAGTTTCTCCAGCATTGTTGGGAGATTATGGAATTACATTGTGCATTTTGTTCATGACTTTTATGATAGGCCGGTTTTGACCAAAGTTGCCATGGCTTCCTTTATTACTCTTGTCCCTAAAGTAGTCAATTCTCAGAAGCTTGTAAATTATAGACCGATGTGTTTGGTGAGCATTTTCCAGAAGATTTTTTCGAAGATCCTGACAGCCCATCTGGAAAAGGTAATTAGTTGTTTCATTTCTCCCAAACAAAGTGCCTTCGTGGCTGGTAGAAGTATGTCTGATGTAGTGGTCATGGTCAGTGGAATCTTGGGCTTATCAAAGCGTTCGAAGAAGGAATGTATGGTGTTGAAGGTGGATTTTAAAAGAGCATACAATTTTGTTAATTGGGATCATGTGAGGAATTTGTTGAGGAAGATGAATTTCGGTCATAGATGGAACTTGTGGATGGATGTTGTAGTTTTTGGAGGGTCTATGATGGTTCTCATTAACAGAAGTGCAATTAAGGATTTCCTGGTGGAAAAAGGTTTAAGGCAAGGCGATCCTCTATCGTCGTTTCTCTTCTTAATTGTTATGGAATGCCTTACTAAAATCATGAAGAAACTTGAGGATGTTTGCTTGTTTAAGGGTTTTGAGGTTTGGTAAAATACTTCTTACAGTCTGGTTCAATTCGTGGACAATACGCTTTTCATGGGAAAAGGGTGTTGGGAGAACCTTTGGTGCGCGAAGGCCATCCTAAGGAGATTTCAGTTGGTTTCGGATTTGAAGGTTAATATTTTCAAAAGTAGCTTATGTGGTGTTAATTTGAAGTAGAATTTCCTCGTAGTTGCCTCTGATTTTCTCCACTATCAGGTCGGTTCTTTTCCGTTTAAATTCTTGGGGGTGTTGCACCCTAAAATTTGACCAACCGGGTCCCGTATTTGGTCCTATGTTTCGACGCATAACCGCATTCGCATCTACATATCGCATACAGTGCATTTTTCATTTGTTTTG
This sequence comes from Lathyrus sativus, assembly GCA_963859935.3. Lineage (NCBI taxonomy): Eukaryota > Viridiplantae > Streptophyta > Magnoliopsida > Fabales > Fabaceae > Lathyrus > Lathyrus sativus. The sequence continues at coordinate 272,507,839 of OZ012739.1, forward strand.
ATTTTATCGGGATCACAGCTCTCGTCTCGCGTCTCAGGTGTTTTTAATCAGTTCAGATAGGTAGAATCGTATTTTTGGGATATTTCGGTGTCCGTTTATTTTTACCGGCTATTTTGGTGCGCTCTCGCGGTGTTATTTGTCGTTCGGTGCTATTTTGTTCCTCTGGGAATTATTGTGATTTTTCTGGATTTTATTGGCTATTTTTAGGGTTTAAATAGATTTTTAATCATTTTAGGATAAAATAGATATTTTTAGAATATAATAAATAGATTTAAATCATTTTTTAGCATTTTTTAGAATATTATAGATTTTAAATAGATTCTATCATTTTCTTAATAAGATAATATAGATTTTATTTTAGGATAATATAGAATAATAATAGATTTTTTTTCTTTTATTAGTAAATAGATTTTAATAGAAAATATAGTTTTTTAATAGTTTTATTAATCATAGATTCTCTTTTAAATAAATAATATAGGTTTGATAGAAATTTAATAGAGTTTAATTAGTGGAATTATTAGATTAGGGGATTTATTAGAGTTTTGTTAGTTTAGACTTTAATTAGGGTTAGTGGAATTTTTTTAGGTTTAATTGGGATTAATCATTAGTTAATTAGTTTAATCATTTTTCATTAATTTTTTAATCAGATTTAATTCATATCATTAGCCATTTAATCCATCAGTTTAATCTTTTATCTCATTTCAGTTTTTTGGGAGTTTTTCATTGGGCCTATATCCAAATTCGTGCAGCCAAAGCCCAAATTCGCAGTCCAGAAAAGTTCAGTTTTCTGTCCAAGTTTCCGGAAGATTCCAGAGAAAGTTCCAGAAATTGCCAGCATCTATAAAAATCAGCAGCACACGTGTTCAACAAGAGAGGACCCCACGTTTTCTCACCATCGCGCGCCACATCATTCCACCAAGTCCCTCTCTCTGCCACGTTTCTACACGCGTCTCACATGCGCCAGTCTCTCCCACTAACCGTGACACGTGTTTGCCCATGAACTCCACCGGTTGCATGGCCGGGGGCCATGCAACCACCGCCCAACCCAGCGCTGGCCACCCTAACAGCTTCCCGCCGGCAACCCCTAACTAAATCCGGCCACCGCAACTGAATCCCTCCGCCCTAACTTCCACCGAAAAACTGGAAAATTCCCCCAGAAACATTCAAATCATCAGCTCTTCATCTTTCTCCTCTCACCATCATCTTTTCCGATCCAAAAACGTCCACAACTCCGATCAAACATTCATCAGAAACCATCCCCCAGCCAAGATCCAGGCTCGTCAGAGATCCACGAAGAACGCGCCAAGTCCTTCATTGGGCGCTCGTTGTTTTTCCAGAAACCTATCATTATTCATCAACTGTTCAACATCACCAAGAAAATTGCCAAGAACACGAAGAACGCTTTCAGCGCAAGTCTAACAACCTTCATCATTTCTTCATGGTTCAAGAAATCTCCAGACACGCAAAGGTTTTCAAATCGCCTTCAAGAAACCTTCATAGTGTTCGTTGTTGCTTCACCTTCGTGAAGATTCTCCAGGAATCACCAAACACGTAGATCTTCAACGAGAGTGACTTCCACCCAGATTCTTTAAAGCACCTTCAACCTGGGAACAAGACTTGTTGCGTTCATCATAAACTTCACGTGAGTTCCTCAGGGTTCTTCAAATATTTGTCAGGAAGTCCATCCAAATCTCTAGATCGTCATCTAGAATCTTCAGAAATGTTCATCAGGAACTCAAGCGCCAAAATTGTTTCTAGATCCAGGTTTTTTCTTCCGTCTTCAAGCACTTTCATCTCCGGATTGATGATGATACCGTTACGAGTTGGTTCATGCTTTGTTAAGCTGGTGGTGGGTGGTTTGAGCAAGCTTGATGAAACGCAGATGGAACAAGGGTTGTTTGGGAAGATTGAGTCTGTGAAGAGTAAGATTGAAGGAGGCTCAGAGAGTGAAAACTGAGAAAGGTTGAGACGAAAGATCGAGAGAGAGAGGATTCAGAAAGAGAGTTCAGGGGACGGCCATGAACAGTAACAAAGGGAGAATTAGGGTTTGTTTTTCTGAAGTGGAAGCGAAGAAGGAGAAAGGCCATGGTTGGCTGGGCCGAGAGGCCCATTGGTTTTTTGGTTGTTTTTTGCACCCTCCGTTTCTCTGTTTTTTGAAGGACTTTGGGCTAGGCCCAACGAGTTCTCAATCTTTGGCTGCATACACTGTGTTTTGGATCATACCCCCCTCCCAGTTTTTTTGTTTGATTTGTTTTCTGGGCTGGGCCCAGTGTTTTACTGCTGGTGACCCCCCTGTATCCATTTGCACCCTCTCCCCTTATTTTCTTTTCTTTTATATTTTCCATATATAGTTTTATGAAAAAAAGAAATGAAAAAAGGAATGTGGAAAAAATATTAAAAGAAAAAGAATAGTTGAAAAAGAAAAGAAATATTATGGAAAAGAATAATTAAAAAAAAAGTGAAAAAACAATAAAAGAAAAGAAATATTAGAAAAGAAAGAGGATAAAAATATAGAAAAAATATGAAAGAACATTTGAAAAAAGGAGAAAAAATATATGAAAAATATTTTGAAAGAAAAAAGAAGAAAATAGTTGAAAATAAGAGAAGGAAAAAGAGAAAAAATATTAAGGTAGATTTAATATTTTTTAGAGTATTTTTTCATAGACATTGTTTTCCTTTTAGAGGTAGTGCTAGAGGTCCACTTGTTAGGGGACTATTCCATTCGATTTTTCAGGATAGGATAGGATAGTATTTCCTAGGAGATTTATTTTCAGTATTCACCCATTGTAATCATTTTTCAGAATGCTAATAAAATGAGATTTGAGCTGTGGTCCCGAAGTAGCCGAACTACAACTGCTCTGATTTCTCGTGCCAGACGAGAATATGTAGGCATAGGATGCGATATCCTAGCGAGCACACTAACGACTGACTTTCTGTTCTCTCACTGCTGTGCGATCGAGACTTTCCCGCTGACGATTAATTGTAACCCTTTTTCTCTCTTGCCCGAGTGCATTTGAGACCAAGCCATAGTTTTGCCCATAGGTCCCCGAACCTTTGAAACCAGTTGATTTTCTCACTGCTGTGTGAGAATACCCTGTTTAGCCGTAGTTAGCCTGAACTACGTAAGCTCTGATCATCGATGCAGTGTGGAAGTACGTAGGCACAAGACGCGAGGTCTTGGCGAGCCAATTTTCCCTGTAGTCCCGAACTACGTTGACTCTGACTTTCTCTCTTGAGAATACGTAGGCATAGAGCGCGACGCTCTATCGAGTCAATTCCCTTCTGTTTAGATTTAGCAGCCGTAGATAGATTGTTTTGCATCCTTTAGACAACCCAAGCAAGCGTGGATCCCGTCGAGTACGACGGACGTGAGGGGTGTTAATACCTTCCCCTTGCGTAACTGACTCCCGAACCCAGGTTTTGGTTGCGATGACCATACCTTTCCCCGTTTTTTGCGAGGTTTACTTCGAGCGTTTCCTTTCCCTCCGTTGGGATAAATAACGCACGGTAGCGACTCTTCTGTCAGCCGGCGCCGATTTTCGCAGTAGCGACAGGGGGTTATAGTGGGTGATAGCCCGAGGAAATCTAAGCTTTAGAAGTCTATTTTCAATTCTTTTAGAAATCGGCTCACTGTTTGGAGAGGGAGAAAGTTGTCTATTGGCAATAAAGTGGTTTTGATAAATTCAGTACTGAATGTGTTGCCTATCTTTACCCTTTCCTTTTACAAGGTCCCGATGATGATTCTGAAGGAGCTGGCCAGAATTCAATCTTGTTTTTTGTGGGGTGGTTCTTCAAACCGTAAGCCAATACATTGGATAAGTTAGAATACGGTGTGTTTGCCTAAGAAGGAAGGCGGTCTATGAATCAAAGATATAGCCAAGTTGAACATTGCTCTTTTGCTTAAGTGGAATGGAGGTTTTTTTTGGAGGATAATGCATTATGGAAAGGCATTCTTCATCATAGATATTCACCTTCCGATTAGTGCTTGGCGGTGAAAGTGTTGAGTAAAGGTGGAGCAGGTGGGAGTAAATCGGACTCTATATAGTGGAGAGATTTAATGTCCATTGGTTATGACAAAGACAAATAATTTGATTTTTGTGCGGGTAACATTCGTGGTATTATTAGTGATGGTAGGGAAATTACATTTTGGAACTGTAAATGGTTGGGAAACCAATCTATTGTGGATACTTTTCCTAACATGTTATTCTTAGCTGAGTCATTCGACTATAGCGTAGCAAATATATGACATTGGATTGATTCGAGGAGGCTTTGGTCGAACCATACTCCTTCTTTCGGAATGTGAGAAAAACACAAGAAAGGGGGTGTCGCAATTGCGAAAAACAACTGACGGAGAAAACCGAAGAGATGCCACCAAATGTTATTTATTCCAACGAAGGGAAAGGAAATGATCGAAGAAAACCTGAAAGAAAGGGAGAAGACAAGGTCATCAAAACCAAATATTGGGTTTCGGAAGTCGGTTACGCAAGGGAAGGCTATTAGCACCCTTCACGTCTGTTGTACTCAATGGGATCCACGCTTGTTGTTTGATCAAAGGGTGTGTAATCTAAAACCTACTGCTAAACGGAAACGAGAATGTAAGTGCTCTTGATTGGCTCCATTTTGTGGCAAAACACTAGAGCATGTATGTAAGTCGTGACTGATATTAGTGCATACATAATATGGACTGTGCAGGGTAAGTTAACTTGGCTAAAAGCAAGTTAAGTTGGATGTCATACCCAATGTTATGACTTGGGTCGTATGGCATCAAGCGCAGGTTTGTTTGTCTGGTAGCTATAAACCAGGAAACAGAATAGGAGCTCAAGCTGGATATCAGGAGATTTTCTAGAAGCCCTAGGAGAACTAGAATATCCCTGAATTAAGTGGAAAGCGTGCAGATCATTGAAAATAGGTTTGTTATGAATAAAACCTAATTTATGCACCAAGGCCCAAAAGGACTGACAGCTGCTATAAATATCAGAAGAAGCAATCCTAAACAACAACTCTTAACAGAAGAATAGAGAGTGCAGATTGCAGAGTCCTTGTAAGCCAAGAAGGCTAGTCTTCACGTGTGAATTCTGTTTAGGAATACTTGTACTTCAAGCAATTGTCTGGTGGATGATTTGCATTAGATAGGTAGATTCTAGGTTGTGTCTCACTCAAAGCTGTGAAGCAAGAGTGTGTGAGTTCCTTGATCAAAGCTGTGAAGCAAGATCAAGGTGTGTTTGCAGTGTATCTCCTCAACTGTTTTGTAATTGAGAGTTATATATCACTGTGGTGTGATTGAGGGGGAGTGAGTGGGTATACTCAGGTCTAGAGTGTCTCTAGGATGAATTGTCATTGGGTAGGTTTTAAGTGAGGAGTACAAACTGTGTTGTTTGACTCTGAATTAATTCTGCTAATAGTGAAGTTCCTCCCTGACTTGGTAGCCCCCAGATGTAGGTGTTGTTGACATTGAACTGGGTAATCAATTGCTGTGTTTTTACTGCTTTTATTATTACTGATTATTAGCTGTTAAGTAGCAGATGTCACAGTGGATGTTATAACTTTTGGAATAACATCCATCGTGTGCTTGCCAGAATTTTCAATTGGTATCAGAGCAGGCACCTTGCCTGTTTATTCTGGGTGAGATCTAGGGAAATAAATTCTGGTACTATGGATAAAGATATAGGCTTCACTAATAGACCTCCAATTCTGGATGGATCTAATTATGACTATTGGAAACCAAGGATGATTGCATTCCTGAAATCTATAGACTACAAGGCTTGGAGAGTTGTGAATTCGGGTTGGGAACATCCTGTGAAGACTGACAAGGATGGAGCAATAGGCTTTAGCTCTTGGGAACTCTAAAGCATTGAATGCTCTATTCAATGGTATAGACAAAAACATCTTCAGACTAGTACATCATTGTGAACTAGCAAAGGATGTTTGGGACACTCTCAGAACTACTCATGAAGGAACTTCCAAGGTCAAAATGTCAAGACTTCAAATGCTGACCACCAAATTTGAAGGTCTGAGAATGAAGGAAGATGAGACCATTCATGAGTTTTACATGAATGTTCTTGAACTTGTAAATACCTCAGGAGCTCTGGGAGAAAAGATGATTGAAGAAAAGCTTGTAAGAAAGATTCTAAGGCCACTACCTAAAAGGTTTGCTATGAAAGTAACATCCATTGAATAAGCCCAAGACATATGCCACATGAAAGTGGATGATACCTTTGGTTCCCTTAAAACCTTGGAAATGGGAATGAGTGATCAGGCTGTGGCGAAAAAGAACAAAAGCATAACTCTTGTCTCAAACACTGCCGATTCAGATGGTGAAAAGGAGGAGAATCTGTCTGAAGCAATTGGGTTGCTTGGAAGATAATTCAATAAACTGGTCAAAAGGATAAATGCTAGGTCTAAACCTTATACCAAAAGCATGTCTGCTGATAAAGAGAAATCTGAAGATAAAGTCAGCCAAAGCAAAGGAGTAAAGTGCCATGAGTGTGAGGGATATGGACATATTAGAAAGGAATGTTCCATATATCTCAAAAAGAAGGGAAAAAGCCTAACAATCACTTGGTCTGATGAAGATTCTGATAGTGGATCAGAAGAGGAATCAGCTAACCATGTCACTGCTCTTAATAGTGTGTGCATCTCTGATGATGATTCAAGTTATGAAGATTTGCCCTTTGAGGAGCTTGCAACCTCATACAAAACACTCCACATCAGAAGTACAGAACTAGTTCAACAAGGAGAGCAACAGAAGAAAATCATCAAGGAGTTAGAAGCTGAAAAGAGAGAGCATCTAGCCAAAATAAACGCACTCAGAAGTGAAGTGAAGGAGTTGAAAAGTAAAAAGGATCAAATGGAAAAATCCATAAGGATGCTCAATTCTGGGACTGACACCCTAGAGGAAATCCTTCAGAGTGGACAAACCTCAGGAGATAGGTCTGGACTAGGATTTGTTGATAAACAAAATCCTGTGCTAAAACTCAAGAGATTACAACCTGAGGTCCAGAAGCCAAAGAGGATGTCATGACCAATGTCACAACATCCAACTAACAGAAATTGGAATTAAGTCAAAAGTAGATTCCAAGGGTATAGCTGTTACCACTGTGGAAAACTTGGTCATATCAAATCTGTGTGTTTCTGGCTGCATGGATTCCCTAGTCATCCTCATCAAGAACAGAGAGCTCGTGTCAAAAGGCAACATCAAGAAAGAACTAAGAAAGGTGCTCCTAATAGGCAAAGACATTGGGTTACCAAGAATATGGCCTTAGCAGCTCACACTGCTCTAAGGGTGCCAACCCAAGAGGATTGGTACTTTGATAGTGGCTGCTCCAGACATATGACTGGAATTGAGGATCACTTGACAAAACTCAACCCTCATACATCTAGTCATGTAACCTTTGGGGATGGAGCTAGAGGAAAAATCACAGGTGTTGGACATCTTGACAGTCTTAAAGCCCCAAAATTGAAGGATGTCTTGCTGGTTAAGAGACTGACGGTTAACCTAATAAGCATAAGTTAGCTATGTGATCAAGGTTTAAAAGTCCACTTTTCAAAGGATAAGCGTGTGGTTGTCAATAAAGAAGGTGAGGAAGAAATAAGGCGATCCAGAGTAATGAATAATTGCTACCTGTGGGAGCCCATAAGTATCCTCAATAACCTGGATAAGAAGGAAACTAAGGAAAAATTATGGCTGGTGAAAGACAGACAAAATAGAAGGTCCAACACATCAGCAAGAAGATCTTCAAAGTGTGCTTCAGAGAGAAGGAAAGGATGTAAGAAAAGTCATGTAGTGAAGCAAGCCAAGAAGGGATACCCAAATATTGGTCATCAGGGAAAGCTAGATAGGCTATACTGGAACCTAATGGAGTCCATGGATGCTACACTGCCTAAAGGAAGCAATGTTGCTCCGAATGTCATGACCTTGTTCTGTGACATCCAGTGCACCATTCAACCAAGTTCTGGTGAGTTCAAGGGAGGCTTGCTCAGGGGTCACTCGTGTAAATGGAAAGGGATTTGTGCAATACCTGATGAGTATGCAATAAATAGGGCTGAAATTGGTGCAAGAAGTGTCAAGGACCATAAAAATGACCTACACAAATTGAGGCCCTTGAGTAATGGAAAGTTATAGCAATTAATGAGAATAGGGAATTATAATTTAAAATTCAATCATTTACTGATTACTCAAAACATTAAGTTCCCTCCTCATTTTCCATACCATCTATTGAGCCCCTACACATCAAACTCCTACATTACTTGGTTCACGAACAAAGTGTTCATCTTCCCTACAGCCTCCAACGAACGAAAACTCCTTTCCACACGATCAACGCTTTGTGAAATGTCTCAACATTCACCAAAATCCTCTCCCTCCAAGAGAATATTCACCAACGAGTCTGAGGAAGGAACTGAGTCAAGCAACCCTAACTCAGTGCTTGAAATAGCACCCCTGCGCATGATGACTCCAGAAGGAGTTCTGGTAAAGAATCCAAGGAGCCAACATGCAAGAAGGCCCAAAGACATTGTATCAGGTAAAACTCCTACCCCTGCAACTTCTGATATTAATGATGATGAAGCCAAGAAAATGTACAACATCATTGTAGGCATGGTAGCTAGGGCTCTGAACATACCCATTCCACCCAGCAATGAGGGGTCTGTTCCAAATGTGCATGATCAAAGTGATGCTATGCCCAATTTTAGAACCTTGAAAGGCCATACATCAGAAGAAAAGAACAAGGGTGCAGGGTCTGATAGTGTAGGTGATGATATGCAAGGCACCAAGAATATTGAGTTGGTGGACCTTGATGAATTTTCTGATGATGATCTAATAGAAAAAATCAATCCTGACATAGCCAAAAGGCCTATGACAAGAAAAGGTAAAAAGGTGGCTGATCAAGGTCCCCCCAAGAAAAAGGCAGTTAAACAGGTTGCTGAGCAAGACAGCCTCACAAAGAAGACAGCTAAACATGACACTCCCTCGAAGAAGGCTAGAACTATATGAAGACAAGTTGGACCCCCAAAGCCTAGAGCAAAGTAGTCACCAAGAAGAGAAAGGTTGAATCTGGTACTAAATTAGAGACTGAGTCTGATGTTGCTAAGGATGTCACTGACATCCAACATAAGAAGAAACCCTCAAAGAGCAAAATGGCTGAAAAGGTCCCTGAGGTTCCAATTGACAACATTTCATTTCATTACCCCTCATGTGTAAATAGATGGAAGTATGTTGTTCAGAAAAGGCTGGCAGTGAAAAGGGAGCTGGGACAGAATGTTCTTGAGAGTAAAGAAATCATGAATCTCATTCATGATGCAGGATTGATGAGAACAGTTAGTGAATTCTCTCCATGCTATGAGTTACTTGTTAAAGAATTCATCGTTAATCTCTCAGAGAAATATGCTGACAGGAAATCTAAAGAGTTTGGCAAGGTGCATGTAAGAGGGAAGTGTGTTACTTTTTCTCCAACAACAATCAATAAATATCTGGGAAGATCAGATAGAGCTCGTCCGGATGTAACTGTCTCTGAAAACAAAATGTGTCAGGTGATAACAGGCAACCAGGTACAAAGATGGCCATCAAAAGGAAAGCTAGTTGCCAGCAAATTGAGTGTTAAATATGCTATGTTGCACAAGATTGGAGCTGCAAATTGGGTTCCCACAAACCATAAGTCTATTGTGGCAACTGTTCTTGGAAAGACCATCTATGTTATTGGGACCAAGGCCCAATTTGACTTTAAAACATATATATTTGATCAAACTATGAAGCATGCAGGCATCTATAGCATCAAGGGCCCCATTGCATTCCCTTCACTCATCTGTGGCATAATTTTGAAACAGTATCCAAACATTCTCAAAAAGAGTGATGCTGCAAGAAAACGAGAAAGCCCCTTATCATTCCATCCCAAGCTGTTTCTAGGAACTCATGTTCCTGACATTGTTGTAACATCAGCTGAGACATCCCAGTCTACATCAAGAAAAGCTGAAGTGATTGTCAGACTAAAGGAAACATGTCAGGAGCTAGATGCAAGGAAGAAAACTCTTGAAGCACTAATCAGGGCCCTTGAGCAAAATGAAAATGCTGAGTTCACTGATGAAGATAGGAAAAATGATGGGTCAGAAGAGAATGATAGCCAGGCAGCTGATTCAGAGAAAGGGAGAGAGAACAGTGATGAAGATGGCTCCCCTGAGGCAGAGGAGACTAGTGATGGAGAATCTGACAAGGTTAGGTCCAGTTCTGCATCTGAAGAAGAATGACATATGCTGATGAAGTGTTGTGGAGCTCAAGCTGCTTGTTGTTGAGCTGGTTTTGTGAAATGTTGTTTTGGAGTTTTTTGGTTTGAGTTCTTTTGGTTAGACCTATTTGACAGCAAGAATTGCACTGGTTGTGTGATTCTCTCTAAGAGCAGTTTGTTTAATGTGCACTTCACAATTGTAATGTTACACTTTTGATCTTAATTTGTTATATCTTAATTTGTGGCTAAAAAGGGGGAGAGAAAGAAAGATAGCAACAACAGGTACATCAGATGAAATAAAAGAACAGGTGGAAGAACAAGTGATAAGAGCTGGAAGAACAGTGCTTGGGCATATGTGCCATTGTGCATACAATATTAGACTTGCATATTTGCAGGTATAACTACAGGTGATGCTGAAGATGCATGTGTGGTAACTATGTGTGTAGATTCCTAGCTTGTGCTTGTGTAAGAATGCCTGTTAGTACTAGGATTTTCCCAGTTTGTGCTGAAGTTGCTACTGTGTGTCTGCAAGTTGTGAGCAGAATGAGAGTGTTGTGCAACTCTTCAGGGGGAGTAGTAAAGGTTTGTGTACTTCACAATGTTATTCTGAAGGTCACAATGTCCAGAGCAGACTGGATGAATATGTGTGACTGTAGACTTGTTTGCAGGTTGTGTGCTCAGATGGTAAGATGCATTAGTTGAGGGGGAGTAACCTAGTGTGGCACTTAGCAAAGAGTGACATCTGTAGTGGTAACTAACAGGGTGAGTTATAATAGTGAGAGCTAACTGTGAGGACTCAGAGAGGCTCGAGCTAGTAACTATCCTACATGACAGGACAAATCATAAGTCTTCTTCTGTGTAAATCTCTGATTTGATGACAGAGTATTTTAGCCAAAAAAATTTCAAATGGGGAGTTTGTAAGTGCTCTTGATTGGCTGCATTTAGTGGCAAAACACTAGAGCATGTATGTATGTCGTGACTGATATTAGTGCATACATAATATGGATTGTGCAGGGTAAGTTAACTTGGCTAAAAGCAAGTTAAGCTGGATGTCATACCCAATGTTATGACTTGGGTCGTATGACATCAAGTGCAGGTTTGTTTGTCTGGTAGCTATAAACCAGGAAACAGAATATGAGCTCAAGCTGGATATCAGGAGATTTTCTAGAAGCCCTAGGCGAACTGGAATATCCCTAAATTAAGTAGCAAGCGTTCAAATCATTGAAAATATGTTTGTTATGAATAAAACCTAATTTATGTACCAAGGCCCAAAAGGACTGACAGCTGCTATAAATATAAGAAGAAGCAATCCTGAACAACAACTCTTAACAGAAGAATAGAGAGTGCAGATTGCAGAGTCCTTGTAAGTGAAGAAGGCTAGTCTTCACGTGTGAATTCTGTTTAGGAATACTTGTACTTCAAGCAATTGTTTGGTTTATGATTTGCATTGGATAGGTAGATTATAGGTTGTGTCTCACTCAAAGCTGTGAAGCAAGAGTGTGTGAGTTCCTTGATCAAAGCTGTGAAGCAAGATCAAGGTGTGTTTGGAGTGTATCTCCTCAACTGTTTTGTAATTGAGAGTTATATATCACTGTGGTGTGATTGAGGGGGGGTGAGTAGGTATACTCAGGTCTAGAGTGTCTCTAGGCTGAATTGTCATTGGGTAGGTTTTAAGTGAGGAGTGCAAACTGTGTTGTTTGACTCTGAATTAATTCTGCTAATAGTGAAGTTCCTCCCTGGCTTGGTAGCCCCCAAATGTAGGTGTTGTTGACACTGAACTGGGTAATCAATTATCGTGTTTTTACTGCTTTTATTATTACTGATTATTAGCTATTAAGTAGCAGATGTCACAGTGGATGTTATAAGTTTGGGAATAACATCCATCGTGTGCTTGCTAGAATTTTTAGAGAACAAAAAGGAAAAAGGAGACTCGATAGGACATTGTCACCCTATGCCTACGTAATCCATCGTTCAATGAGAAAGTCAGAGTCAACATAGTTTGAGAGACTATGGGTGATGGGGGAAGGTTGTTCGCCAAGATTTTGTCGTCTTGTGACTACGTATTCTCATCTGGCATGAGAAATCAGAGCAAACATAGCTCAGCTAACTACGGGAAAGGTCTCGATCGCACTAGGGAGAGAGAAAAGGTTCAATTATCAGGTTGGTCTCGATCGCACTAGGGCGAGAGAAAAGGGAAGTTAGTTGTTAGTGTGCTTGCCAAGGATAGGGATTCTCGTGCCTATATATCCTCATTTGGGAATGAGAAACCAGAGCATCCGTAGTTCACGAGACTACGGAGAAACAGGATCTCGATCGCATGAGGGCGAGAGAAAAGGTTCTAGGTCTGAAACGCCTTAACATAAGTGAATTGACTTTGTTTATGATGCGTATTGCACTAAAGTCTATGACATAGGAGCCAATGCATCGCATATCGCCCCCAGACGGGATGTACACTAAACATTCTAGACAAGTAAGGAGAAACTCCTCACCCATAATTTCCAACATACTCAAAGCTCGTGGCTCACAATACTCACCGTCTTTATTAAATGAGTTAATGATTTATTTTGAGATGAAAAAAGAAATACGTACGCAAGGTCTAGGGGAAATTGAATCCTAACTTTTATCATACAATGTGGCCCTAAGGTCAGGATTAGGAGGGAAGTCTACCTAATGTTGTCATGCGTTGATTGAGAGCCTAATGTTTATCCTACCTCCATATTAATCAGAAATTATGTGGAGCTAGGAATTATAAGGGATCATGTGAATACAAGGTAAGCAATAAGTAAACATCAGACAACTCAATCACAAAGAGAAATCGAGAACAAAATAAGGCACACATCGATCAACAATTAATTAAGGTAGGCATTAAAATCAAGACCAATAATTAATCAAGAATATCCATAAACAATCCACAAGAAAATGCTACCAATACTTGCCAAAGTTATTATCAAGATTAATCAAAAAAATTGGCATCAATATTAAAATCTAAGTTTGCGTCAAAGTTAAATGAGGTTCCTCACGCTTGCGCTGTTCCTTAATGCTCACTCTTGTCCACTTCAAATTCTCAATGTTTCATCTCCTTCATCCGCTCTTTCCTCTCACTTTCTCCCTCTCACTCCGCCTCAATGTTCTCTTTTTCACATCATGTTCTCATTCACGTCCTCACACAAACAACTTCCTATGTACGCCTCATTCCAATGAAACTCTGCCACGGAGCCACCTCCTCTTTATCACCTTCTGTCGTGTAATTATTCACATCATCAACTGAGCTACAACTCTCAATCTACCGCAAATTGCTACACATAACCAAAATCCTCAAATCGGAGCTAAGCTAATGAAGTTCGACTCTAATACTCTAATCACTATGTTGTGGAATCGAAATTTGAGATGAATTGAACGTACCTGCACGACGATAATTACGACGATGGAAGGATAGAACGATAGGAAAGAGCAGACTTATTACAGAAATGTGTCTGCAGAAAAATGGAGCTCTCAAAGGTGGAGTTTGCATAAAGCAAAAAATGGAAAGATCCTCCTTGTCATATCCTAACTTTTACTTTAGATTCTTTGATCTTTTACCATTCATTTTAGGTCAATCTTTTCTCACATACTGCCCAGATTATCAGCCATAATGGACTTGTTGGAATTATAGCGAATTGGTCGCATTGTGGACAGTTTAAACCATTTTAATGGATAAGATTTATTTCAAAATTGGACGAAATGTTGTATTCTTTCGATTCGTTTATTCCGCGCTGATAATTTTGGTGCATTCGTTTTATGTTTTTGAGTATTTCAGTATTCGACCTTTTATTTTTTTATGTATTTATTCATTTCATTTGTGATTTTTTGTTAAATAGTTTTTATTAGTTTAGATTTAATTTCAATTTGTGCACTTCATTTCAATTTTATTTATTTATTTATTTCTTAGTCAAATTTTGGTAATTCAATTGGTTTATTTAGATAATTAAGATTTTGTTTTATTTTATATCTTTATTTTTTAGTTAAATGACCTAGGATTAATTTAATTTAGTTTTTATGTTATTCTTTTTTACTTATTTTATATCTTTATTACATACTCTTTTTGAATTAATTTTTATTTTAGTTTATGTAATTAATTTTTGAAATTTTTTTAACTTTGTTGATATACACCCCAAACTTACAACTTGCCTCAACCTGTAGGATCCAAGTCCATTTTTTCCAAAAAAAGCACTACACTACAAACTTTGACCAGCCTTTTTGCAGCAACTACAACAACATATTTGTGCACAATGCTGCTATATAGTACAACCTCAACAACAGTCCACCCTACGTGCAACCCTAAAAAAACCAGCTTCAGCACCTGCAGCATAATAGTAACAAGACAATGACATATCCTACAACAAGCTGACACTATATGCTAAATTTCTACACTAAGCATCATGAACAACAAACTGCTACGACTTTATTACACAAACCTTCATTTTGAAAGTGATTTATCAAGAATAGCAAGACAAAACCAATGAATGATTAAGAGGAAAGGACGATTAAGAGAGGACCGCTTTTGAAACAGAGAGGAAATGTTATGTGGATCATTCGGCAGTGGACCATGATAAAACCTCACCTTCAAGAAAAAAAAGCACCTCGGCTCTTCTTCTAATCATCTTTCTCTTCGCCATTTTTCTTCACCTTATATCAACCTTCATTGACTTCCTAAAAACATACTCCACCGCTGCCACATCCCTTGAACCTCCCTCTTTCAATCAATCGTCTTCCACCTTTGGATAATCACCATAAAAAACATTATTACCTTAACACCACCAACCATTTCTCTTTTTTGACAACCACAAAAACGAACCGCCCTTACAAAATCACAACCTGCACAACATCAACTCATACACCGTCGACCACTGTTAAACCACCATCCACAACTGTGAAACCAAATGGAGTAGAGTTTTGGGCAATACAAATCGTGACGGAAGGAATAAACGAGAGAGATTAACAAAAAAGGGGAAGCTATTTGCAATATAGAAAGTGATTGAAAGGGAAGGGGAAAGTGTGCTTGAATTGTTATTCCATTTTACCGTTCATGGTGTATTGTTCCGTGTTTGAGAGAAGAAGAGAACAACCACAATTTGCTACAGATTAGGTTTTTCTTTCTTCTATTAACCATCCCCTAGAAACTGTGGGTCGGGCTTTAAGCCCATGTGTTCTTTCTTCTTGTACCTCCCAGTTTCTCTTACACACCCTTATTTTCTATTGCCACTCTTAATATCTTCCTGCACCCTTTGTTAATTTAATTAATTTTTAGATTTTAACTTAATTGGTTTTTTTTAGATTTTAATTTATTTAGTTTTTTACTTTTTAATTTAATTAGTTATACATTTAGAATTTAATTTATTTAGTATATTAGAATTTAGTTATTAGGTTTTAACTAGATTATATTTTATTTAGTTAGTTAGTTCTTGTATTAGAACTTATTTTGTTAGGATTTTTAAATTATGCTTTAGGACTTAACTAGTTAGTTTTAAATAGAAGCTAGCCTAAATTAGTTATTTATTCTTATTTAGAAGTTAGTTAATTAGCTTTGTTTTTTAGTTTAATTAGTTATTTATTTTTAATTAGATTTTAGTCATTAGTTTTCAATTAGATTTCATTTTAATTAGAATTCAACACTTAGACTAATCTTGACAATCCTCGATTTTTTTTATTCTGATTTATTCTTGATGTTTGTCGATACCTTCTTGACATCATATTGTTGTCCTTATGTTGCTGATGAGTGTTTGGTATTCTCTTGTTCATTCTTGTTTGTTATCTTGTATGTTTAAAACTCCATCCTTTGCTCCTTATTGTTGCTTACTCCTTTCGTTCCAAAGGAAGAAATTCGCCTTGTTGACTGCTAAGTCCTGCCTAGCCTAAACTTAGGTTCTTACCCTTTATCCTAACCTTAGTTTGGAGTCGCCGCACTCTATGTAGGTGTCTCAGCATTTACATTCCCCCATGGAACCTGGACCATGGTCAAGAGTTCTTCACCCCTTTTGAGGGGAACTACGAACGCTCTGATTTCTCATTTATTGATAAGAATACTTAGGCACAAGATATGATGTCTTGGCGAGCTCACTAACAACTAACTTCTTGTTAACTTTTGCAACTTAGGATTGGAGTCGTCGTGCTCTAGGTAGTCATCTTGCTGTGGACATTTCCCATGTTTAAATTTGCCATAGGACTTGGAGTCGTCGTGCTCGATTTAGTCGTCCCACCGTGGATATTCCCTTCCTTGCTAACTTAACCTTAGTTTAGAGTCGTTGCACTCTATGTAGGTGTCTCACTGCAGACATTTACTTTTCCCTTTGGAACCTTGACCACAGTTAAGAAATCCTCACCTCTTTTATGGGAAACTACGATTGCTCTGATTCCACTTCTATCAGGATACGTAGGCACGAGATGCGATGTCTTAGCGAGCATACTTTGTATATACTTTAGATCTTTACCTTAGTACTTTTTCATTTAGCAAGAAAATTTAGCATAACAAAAATACTAACAAGAGGTTCCTGTAGAGTACTACAGATACTTAAGATGGTAACACCTTCCCTAGGTATAACCACCCCCGAACCTTAGATCTCTTAGTTATGTTGTTACATAGCACACTTAGAGTTTTCTTCGATCTTTACCCTTTCATTTGGATAAACCAAAGCTTGGTGGTGAACTTCATGATTTATGATTCAAGTTAATTCAATAGCTTGATATACGATTCTCACCGTAACAGAAATGGCGACTTCACTAAGGGCATTTCCCTAAGAGGGTTAAGCCCACCTTGTTTGTATTTATGTTTGCTATATGTTTGCTTGCTTGTATACTTGTATATTTGTATATATCTGTGTATATATCTGATTGTGCCTGGGTTTTTCTGTATGCAGAGTTGTTACCATGAGTGGTGAAAATAAATCCTATACCCGGATTTGAGTACACCTATGATTGGAAGGTGGTATATTCAAAACAGATTATAGGGAGTTAATTCTCGACCAAGCTGACTTGAGAAACCACCGCTCAGTGGAGACCCTCTTGGGAGTAGTTTTCTTGAACAAGTATTCGTAAAAACATTACTACTTTCAATCTAGGAGCTTGTGACACTGAGGACCTTTAGTTACCTTTTAACGTACTTGGCCTTTTAGGACGTAGTGCGATGACTATGAGGGAGTAGTCCCAAAGTAGTTGATACACGATACTACACTCAGACGAGACTCTCTTTAGAATATTATTAATTTCCAAGTAGTTAGTGTGTCGATAATATCCGAAAGATGGGTCAATGAGTCTGGGAACTTCGTTAGAACCCGTTGTGCAGGCGCTTTACCCCTAGTACACACCCCGTGGTTGGTTCTTCACCCAGACCTCATACTGTGATGTCGAACCTATGATCCTGTTATGTGTGTTTTGCATCATGTCTTGCATCGCATTACATTTGCATCTTTGGATGTTCCATTGAATATCATTTGGCTGTCGAGTGACTCGTGTCCAGCTGTCTCTATCTTCCAGTGTACATGTGAATCGTCAAGCTGATTCCTCGATATTGGTACCAGACTAGAGCTAACTACAGACGCAGAATGTCAAAACAAGAGGTACACAACATAGAAATCCAAATGGAGATCGATGGTTTAAAATCTGGCATGACCAAGCTCACCGAAATGCTTCAAGTCCTGATTTCCATAGGAGAGCCGCCTCAAAGGGCTATCATTCAGGAAGTTTCAAGTGTTAATCCTTTGCCTGTTTAAATGCTTCCTTCAACTTGGCTAGAGTTTTGTTTACCTCATAACTACTTTCCACCTCTTTCATCTACTCTTATGATTGGTTAGACTGATAGACCAGTTTTTCAGGCTCTAGTCTTTGCTGAGCCTAGACCTGTGGTCTACACTATTACCCAAACTGTCTGAGCTCCCTTTGAGAACCCTCTATATGAGTACAATGCTGCCAATGCTCAAGATGAACACCATGAAGATTTTGTTGAGCCTGAGGTTTTTCGTGAACAGTTTCAGATCACAGATAAGAGACTCAAAGCCGTTGAGGGTACTGATTTCTTCAATGTGGATGCAAATAACATATGCCTAGTTTCTGGCCTCGTTATGCCTGCTAAGTTCAAAACTCACGAGTTCGTAAAATACAAGGATCACTCTTTCCCAAGAGCTCATTTGGTCATATACTTCCGAAGGATGGATGCTTATACCAACAATTAGAAGCTTCTCCTCCACTGCTTTCAGGACAGTTTGAGTGGCACCTCTCTCAAGTGGTATATGAAATTAGAACAAAATAGTATCCACTGCTTCCAAAATCTTACAAATGCTTTTATGAAGCAATATAAGTACAATATTGACATGGATCTTGACCATCGCCAGCTCTAAAATATGTCTCAGAATAAGAGATTCGTTCAAGGAATATGCTGAGGGGTGGAGAGAGTTAGCTTCCCATGTTGAACCCCCCTAGCGGAGAAGGAGCTGACTGGAATGTTCATGGATACTCTGTCCCCTTTCTATTGGGAAAATATGATTGGGAGTGTGTCCTCAAGCTTTATAGATCTAGTAACTATTGGCTAGAGATTGGAGGAAGGTATGAAGAATGGTAAAGTATCTAAGGCTGCTGAATCTTCCAATGGTACGAAGAAATCCTTTGGGACCTTCCATAAGAAGAAAGAAGATCAGACCAACACTGTCCTGGCTGATGCGTGAAGGCCTTGCCCTAGACCTCAGTATGTTAATCACCCTACTATTGCTGCCATTACTCATGTTGTTGCTGCTCTACGACCAACACAAGTTCTTCAACGCTCGACTATTGGACATAACCAGTATCGGAATAAGAATTAGTTTGAGCCTATTCCCATGATGTACACAGAACTTTATCCTGATCTGGTTCAACAACGGATGATCACTATAAGGACTCTGCAACCTCCTCCTAATCCTCTTCCGGCTGGATTTAGATCTGATCTCCGTTGTGCATTTCATGAGGGTGCCATAGGCCACGACTTGAAGAATTGCTATGCTTTGAAAGCCAGAGTGTGTGAGTTGATTAAAACTGGAATCCTTGATTTTAAGGATAGACATCCGAATTTCCAGAATCCCTTGCCAGCGCATCAAAAGTGAAGCTTCAGTCAACTTCAGCAGACTATCTTCCTTAAAACTAGTGTTTCAGACAAGACATCTCATCTTTGTTACTGATTAGTAACTAGGCATTTTGTTTCACGTTGTTTGTACTTTCCTCCATTTTGTTTAAGTTGTTTGCTTTTAATTAGTGCTTATACTTTCGTATTAATGAAATAAGCATTGCAACTTTTGATTTCAATTCATTTTGTCCATTACTTGCGCTCTTATGCTTTACCTTTCAAATATTTACTTCTTGTCCAAACTTTTGATTATGAAAATATTTAAGGGAGGATGATGAAAACGTATTATCCATAACTGCTGTTGGTATGCTTTTAATCAAAATTTGCTGACGATGTAAGGCATTGTTTCAATCCTCCAAACACTGGAGAAATAAGGAAGTTATTCCCTTGTCAACCCCTTCGAGCCTAGAAGTATGTGTTTTCTTTTTTACAAATAACCCACAATCTTAACCTGGGGCAGGGTAGTCCTCAGTTAACTTGGTTATGTGTTCATACAAGACACCTTTCATATAAAGGTTGCATTCACAAGTTTTCCTTCATACACAACAAGTGTGGAAGATGTTTTCCAAGTCAAAAGCCGATGATGGTTCATCGTAATCATTAAAGCCAAGCAGTCACTTTCTTTCAAAAAAATAAAAATAATAAAAGGCTACTAAGTCAAAACCTATGAAGGAGACTTAGGAAAAACTAGGCATCCCGCTGACTGTAATCTTTGCAAGAAACAGTTTAGGAAACATTTAGGGATAATAAAAAGAGGAGATCTTTAAATCCTTCACCCTGAAAATCCTCAATGCCAAAACAACCAAATTTTATAGGGAAGTAGTGACTGCCTTTTCAAGATTCCTTTGAACTTTGAACCATCATGACTATTATCAGTTCAATTTCCAACCTATGGGAACCTGACCGAATAATATGAGTTAGCTGAGCGTAGGACTGAAGATCATCACGTAGATTGGGAGGGCACAAATAAACTTTGAGCCTTTGTCCTTTGTTTCTTAAACCATGAACCAGGCCACGTTACAACCCTCAAAATACCTAACTGAAGCAAGGTTATTTTGAAAGCATACTACAACAAGGTTGCGTAAACTGACTCCAAAAGATCTTTGGAAATCAAGTATTTTGGTATTACCACTTTTGCTTTACTTTACACTTTGAGTGTCTTGAACCGCCGTGTTCTGACGAATGACTCATATGTTTTGCATCTTTCCAAAAAATGATTTTGTTTCAAAGGTTGCATGAACTTTGCATTACCATGTTTGTATGAACACTTTTGTTTTCAAATTGGCTTTCCTCTTAAGGAATTTTCAAACAATTAAGAAACTTGGTCAGGTGATCCTATCATGGGCAAGTTCCTTCCAAATCTTGTTAAAAATTAGTTCAAGGTCTGTTTCTCAATGCAAAACCTTCTCAGAGTCAGTTTGTCCAAAAGAATTTTCAAGACTCAGACTTGGGCAGGACTTCCAAGCGCGCAGTAAAGCAGTCATCTACAAAATCAGATAATCTGAAACAATTATGAGTTCATCTGCAACAGACAGCTAATCTAGGGAAATTTACTTAAAGAATTCCCAAGCAACTCTACATCCTTCTTACAAGAACCATCAATTTGATACAATTTACTAGTGTGGCAAATATTGTTCAACAATAGCATCTTTAGTCCCCAAGCAGAATGGTAGTAATCTCCATGTTGAGGAATCGGTCTTCCAGTTTTGTCTTCTCCTCAGAGTCGAGTCGTGTCGTCGACATCTACATTTGCATTTGATTATATATCATCTGCATAATTCATATGCATATGCATAACATGAGTTTTTCATTCTCATTTGCATTTCTCTCGAGGTCGTGTTGTTATCCACGTCTTACCTTGTGCTCAAAGTCCAACTCACTTGACACCTACCAAATAATTTTTGTCGTGTCTATCTGATGTTCTTCCATATATGACATTTCTTATTCGATTGTTTTTCCGGATATGTCTGTTCCTATCTTACATCCAATACTATTCTCAGATATTATGGTTTTACCTTTCATTCAAAGCCATTATTGGATGTATGGTATCTTTTTATCTAATGACATTCTTGGTTGTCACCTTTGTTTCTCTCTCTGATATTTTTCCAGATTGAGTCTCTGTTCTGATGTTTTTCCAGAACTTATCTGATGTTTTTCCAGATATTCTCCTTTGATTTTTATATTTTTCCAGAATCTATCCGAGGTTTTTCTGGATTTGTTTCTCTCTCTAATGTTTTTCCAAATTGAGTCTTTGTTCTGATGTTCTTCCAGAACTTATCTGATATTTTTCCAGATATTTCTTTTGATTCTGATGTTTTTCCAGAATCTATCAGAGGTTTTTCCAGATGTGTTTTGTCTCTCTGATATTGTTCCTGATTGAGTCTCTGTTCTGATGTTCTTCCAGAACTTTATCTGATGTTTTTCCAGATATCTCCTTTGATTCTAATGTTTTTCCAAAATCTATCCGAGGTTTTTCTAGAGTTGTTTCTCTCTTTGGAGTTTTTCCAGATTGAGTCTTTGATCTGATGTTCTTCCAGAACCTATCTGATGTTTTCTAGATAGTCCTTTGTGATTATGATGCTTTTCCAGAATCTCATTTCCTTTGTGTCTATCTGATGCTTTTCCGGATATGACTTTTACTTCTAATGTTTTTCTAGAGCCCCTTTTTGTCTATCTGATGCTTTTTCGAATATGACTTTTGTTTCTGATGTTTTTCTAGAAATTCTTATTACTTATCCGATGCTTTTCCAGATATGTATTTTGTTCTGATGTTTTCCTAGAACACATTTTTGTCTATCTGATGCTTTTCCGGATATGACTTTTGTTTTTGATGTTTTCCAAAAACTTCTTTGTACCTATCAGATGCTTTTCTGGATATGTATTTATGTTTTGATGTTCTTCCAGAACTCCTTTGTTGCTTATCTGATGTTCTTCCAGATATGTCTTCAAATCTTTTCCCGTACATTTAATTCTTTTCTAAATGTTTCAGATGTACCTTCAGAATTTTTGTCTTCATCTAATGCTCTTCTAGATGTCTTCAATTTTTTTCTGACTTTGGTTAACAACTTTTGAGCATATTCAGGCCCGTTTCCGTTCTCCATCCAATGCTTTTCTGTATGTGTTCTAGAGTTCATTCGATGTTTTCCCGAATATCTCAGATGGTTTCCAGAGTCCATTCAATACTTTTCTGAATGTCTTTTATGTTTGTTTAAATCTCCCTGATATATTTCTCAGAATTCTCCTCACCTCATTCAATGATCTTCTGAATATTGTGACCCTTTTCCGTTCATGGATGATGACCGTTGCTTCCCCAGTGCTGCTCCCTCTCCCTAGTGAGTGGTTACTCATTGTGTTGTCTCTATCATTGTTGGCTTTCATTATCATCTGCACTCTTTGCATTTAGCATTCCATCATTTTCAACATGATAGAGTTTATAGCATGTCAGCATTGCATAGTTTTTCTTTTGTCTGTAGCATAGCATGTTATTGCATCTAAGGGCAAAACTTTCGGTTTGTTGTATTTAAATACCTTTCACCATGATTTCATAAGGATGGTCATCGCTTATGTCATCAAGTAAAGATATTTAAATAGGGGTAACTGTCATACTCCAAATTTTACCTTTAGATTCTTTAGTCTTTTGTCATTCATTTTAGGCCAATATTTTCTCGCATACTGCCCAGGTTATCAGTCAAAATGGACTTGTTAGAATTACATCTAAATCGGTCGCGTTGTGTATAGTTTAAACCATTTTAATGGATAAGATTTATTTTAAAACCGGACGAAACGATGTATTCTTTCGAGTGGTTCATTCCGAGCTGATAATTTTGGTACATTCGTTTTACGTTTTTGAGTATTTCGGAATTCGACCTTTTATTTGTTTTATGCATTTATTCATTTCATGTATTATTTATTGTTAAATAGTTTTTATTAGTTTAGATTTAATTTCAATTTGTGCAATTATTTCATTTTTTTATTTTATTTATTTATTAATTTATTATCCAAGTTTTGGTAATTCAATTGGTTTATTTAGATAATTAAGATTTTGTTTTATTTTATATCTTTATTTCTTAGTTAAATGACATAGGATTAATTTAATTTAGTTTAATTAAGTTTTTATGTTATTCTTTTTTTACATATTTTATATCTTTATTACTTATTCTTTTTGAATTTATTTTTAATTTAGTTTATGTAATTAATTGTTGAATTTTTTAAAATTTTGTTGCTATATGTCGCATCGCTGCGAAGAGGGGCCGACAAAGACAGAAGAGTCGCCACCGTTCGTTATTTATCCCAAAAGAGGGAAAGGAAACGATCAGAGAAAACCTAACGAAAACGGGAGAAGACAGGTCAATCGCAACCATATCTCGGGTTCGGGAGTCGGTTACGCAAGGGGAAGGTATTAGCACCCCTCACGTCCGTCGTACTCGACGGGATCCACGCTTTCTTGTCTATCTAAAAGGGTGATTACTATCTAAGCTACGGCTCTGGGACAAAAGAAAAGAAAAGAGACTCGATAGAGCATCGCCGCTCTATGCCTACGTACTCCCTCATGCAATGGGAATGTCAGAGTCAACGTAGTTTGGCTAACTACGGGTGAAAGGTGGGGAAGGTTGCTCGCCAAGACATCGCCGTCTTGTGCCTACGTACCCTCATCTGGCATGAGAAATCAGAGCAAACGTAGTTCGGGCTAACAAGACCACAGGTTGGTTCAAAATGTTTTACCTGAGTAGGGTTAAAACTTAGTTCTAGCAGTTAGGTGTATGCAGCTCGACCATTGGAGACTTAGGCATTACCTGTTTGCGGTAGAACCAAGAGTTAACAAAACTCTCCTTAGGGACGATGCCTGTTTGCGGTAGAACCAAGAGTTAATAAAACTCTCCTTAGGGACGATGCCTGTTTGCGGTAGAACCAAAGCTTAACAACACTCTTTTTCTAAAAAAATATTTTCAAATTAATCCCGAAGGATAAAAAGTTTGATGTTTTGTTTGTGTTTTTTAGAGAAGAAGTGCATTGATTATTGTTTGTAATTCATGTTGCACTAAAGACTATAACCTAGGAGCAAATGCATCGCATATCGTCCAAAGGGTATACGCTAAACACTCTAGATAATTGAGAGGAGGAGCCCCAATCACCATTTCCCAAGTACTTAAGGCTCGTAGTGTACAACAATCCTTAACCTTTATTAGGTGTTTTGAGAAAGTTTGAAGATGAGAAGAGAAAGACACTCTAAAGGGAGACTAAACTCAACCTAGTGTTCTCATACAAAGTGCACCTATGATTGGGAAGAAATGGAGTGCTACCTAATGTTATCATGCATGGATTCAAAACTAAGGTCTATCAAAATCTCTCTTAAACAAGAGATATTAGAGGTCCTAAGGGAACATGACAAAGAAGAAAGAAGAAGAAGAAGAAGAAGGCATAAACAAATGCAAGTATGCAAACATGTAATGCACAATTAGAATGAAAGTGAGGGAGGAACAAAGTGTGGGGCAGTAGCCTCCACAAGCACATCTCAACCTCAAGCATGCAGATGAGAGATGCAAGAATAAGGAAGAAAGACTGCACACCAAAATAAAATAAGCAAATGCACACAAAAGTCCTCAAAGAATCACCCTTCATGACATGTTCAAAGTACCTCCAAAGAAGGACCAAACCATCTTGAATGGGACTCAAAGGTCATTGGGCAGAAGTGGGGATGAGAGAAGAAAGTGCACAAAGCAAGAAGCATATACACCAAAAGAAATTGCAAGAATAGGCATGGAGAAAGACCTAGGTCTTAAACACATTCAACATTTGAACTTCAAATGGAAAGCCTAAATGATATGCAAATCTCAACAAGAAATGAACAAGTTTATGACCTAAAAATGAACATCTAGCAAGCTCAACATGTCAATAATATGAATCAAGAGGATTTGAGAGCTCAAGGGATCCATAGAAGTCATTTCCCATTCAAACTAGGTCAAGTGCTTGTATGAACCAACCTTAGAAGTAACTTGACGTGCAAGTTATCTAAAAAATAGGAAAAAGGCTCAAATAATCTCAAATAAAATCTCAGATGCTCATCAAAGAGTTGGCAACTAGAGGCCAAAAGAACACAACTAAAGTCACTTCAAAGCATCATCAAAGAATTTGATTCACAAGGATGCTCTACTTTGAAGGAGGGTTGTTGAGGGTCAACAAAAATGACTTAAAAGTCAAACCAAAATGAACTAAACCAGGGCCAAAATCATCCTATAAGACTCTTCAATTCACCATTCACATGAGAAAAGAGTCTCAATCCTTGGAGAAAAAGATTGCTCAAGAAACAAGCAAGAAAAAATAAGAGCAAGAATTAATTCAATTAAAAACAACTCCAAATAATAAATCCCATTTTAAATGAAACATTATCCAAACATGAAAATAAAAATTTCCAAAAATTAAATGACACCTTAAAGTATCTAAAAATATTTTTTGTGGGATTTTATCATATTTGGAACTATTTTTAAAAGAATTAAATCAAAACAGAATTAAAATGAAAAAATAAAATAAAATAAAATAAAAAGGACATACGATGTGAATAGCAAGATCCATAGTTCAAAGCACTGGGCCAGACTAGGAAGGGGTGTGAATAGCGCGTTGAGCCCACAATCCAAACAACTCAGCCAACAAGTGAAACGCGTCGTTTCACTAAACTGAGGTGGCAAGTCATAGATCCACGCGTGCTGGTTAGCGTAATCTCAGCCATTCATCTCACAAAGTTAAACATTCCACGTGCACACATGGCAAGACACATCATCTCACCTGAAGAAAAACCAGACGCCGGAGCTCCTAGCTCCGGTCGTCTTCTCCGGTGAAGTAGCTGGAGTTGCAGATTAAAAACTCAACCAAATTGCACCAAATTTTATACCAAATTGAAGAGGAACTTATGTAGATCACGGATCCACTGTCCAAATTAACTAAATGCATTTATCATGCGCATATAAAGTAAATCGAACGATTGAAATTTCATGCTCAAAACTGAAATTGCCAGAAACACCACAATTAACTATCCAGATTTTGCCTACCAAGTGTAGGTCTTCAGATGAAACAAAAAATGGCATGGAATTGATGTGTATCATGAGAGAATTTTGGATTTGAAGAATACCTAATGGAGTCTCTCCGTTGGAGCTTCAAATGCACTTGAGCTTGCTTGAAATTGTGCAGAATTACTCCCCCTCATCTTGAGGAAGGTAATGCTCACTTTGATTTGGCTTGAATTTGCTTCAATATCAATTCACGATTTTCACTTTGCTCTTGAATTTTCAAACTGTCATTATGCTCTCCCTCCACGAAATTGCATGAATGAATGCTCAAAATTCATCTGAAGTTTTTATATGATGGATCTAGAATGCATTGGAGGCCCAATATGGCCTGGTTGGGATGAATTTCAAAAATGCCCAAAGTTGGAAAATGAGTTGATGCATATGTGACATTGGCTCCAATTCCCCTTGAATTTGATTTGAATCATCAGTTAGCAACTTGTTTTGATCATGTAGATTGGAATTAAGCCTTAATTTGATCCAATGGTGGAGATTTGATTTGAAACTTCCTTATGAAGTAACCTTGATTTCCACGTGCATTTCACATTATGAACCAAAATTGATTTGTGCATCTTGCTTGTTATGACAATGTGAATCAAAATGAGCACAAATATGACATGTAAATGAATTAAAACCACTTCAATTTAATTCATGACTTCAAGTTCATTTTTCCATTGAATTTCTTCACCAATCTCCCTAACCTTGCCAACTTCATGACAAACTTGTGCTCTAGGATGAAATTGATATCATTTGAAGCAACTTTCATGTTGGAGAAAGTTTCATTTGAAGTGCTTAAGATCATGAAAAGGACCTATAATCACAATGACCTATAATCTCACTTTCCCAAAATACCCCTGCCTTGCAAGCTTCATAACTTGAGTTCCACAAATGAGATGAAGGACTTCTAGGACTTTTTGGAAAGCTAAGATCATAAGGAACAACTTTTATCTTCATCAAAAGTTGAGGAGAAAAAATCTTCTAGGTCAAAAGTTCCTTGGAAGTTGGTTGATTTTTGTTGACTGAAAATATGATTCATCTGAGACCTCTAACTTGCTAGCATCATAACTTGAGTTCCACAAACCCAATGGATGATTTCTAGTACTCAAAATAAAGCTAGGAACATGCTATACAAGGCTCATGTTTGCATCAATGTGAGGTAAAACTTTTATCTTGATATATGTGGTTTTGAAGTTAGGCATTAAACAGGGGATTTTACACTAACAAACCTCTGAAACCCTAATTTAGTAACTTCTCACACTCTTGATTCTTCTTGAATTGATCTTGAAATGACATTTTAGATGCCTCAAAACAACTATACATGACTCAAAAGACTTAGAACTAAGTCTTAATCTCTTTCAAATCCATATTGGATCTTGTACTAGGCAGATGAAACCCTAGGTGTGCAATCCTTTGACTGCAACCGCTTGCACATGATATAACAACTTATATAAGCTCCACAATGGCTCTCAAAGCACTAAATGAGCTTCCCAACATATCATATCCATATCCATGCACTTGTGATCCTCAATTGGCCTCCAAGATAAGAGATAAGCAATATACATCTATTCACCTTCTCAAAGAGCTCTAACCAGCTTCTAATGACTTGATGAGCACTCATGCTTGCTTGGAACCCTTGACAAACCTTCTCTTGCTATGCACACTTCTTGATCCCCTAAAAATGAACTATGATATGCAAATGCAAATGCTAGAACAATATAATGAAAACATAAGCCAAGTAAAGAAAGGGTTGGGCAAATTTTGGGGTACAACACTATACACCCCAAACTTACAACTTGCCTCAACCTGTAGGATCGAAGTCCATTTTTTTTCCAAAAAAAACACTACACTACAAACTTTGACCAACCTTTTTGCAGCAACTACAACAACATATTTGTGCATAATACTGCTATATAGTATCACCTCAAAAATAGTCCACTCTACGCGCAACCCTCCAAAAACCAGCTTTAACACCTGCAACATAATAATAACGAGACAATGACACATCCTGCAACAAGCTGACACTACATGCTAAATTTCTACACTCTGCATCCTGAATAATAGGCTGCTATCACTTCAATACACAAACCTGCGGTTTGGAAGTGATTTATCAAGAATAACAAGACAAAATCAATGAACAATTAAAAGAAAAGGATGATTAAGAGAGGAACACTTTTAAATAGGAGAGCAAATGTTATGTGGATAATTCGGCAGTGAACCATGATAAAACCTCACCTTCAAGGAAAAAAGGACCTCGACTCTTCTTCTAATCATCTTTCTCTTCGCCATTTTTCTTCACCTTACATCAACCTTCATTGACTTTCTGAAAACATACTCCGCCGCCGCTACATCCCTTGAACCTCCCTCCTTCAATCAATCTTCTTCCACCTTTGAATAATCACCATAAAAAATGTTATTACCTTAACACCACCAACCATTTCTCTTTTCCGACAACCACAAAAATGAACCGCCCTTACAAAATCACAACCTATACAACATCAACTCATACGCCGTCGACCATTGTTAAACCACCATCCACAACTGTGAAACCAAATGGAGAAGACTTTTGGGCAATACAAATCGCGACGGAGGGGATACACGGGAGAGATTGACGAAAAATAGGAAGTCATTCGCGAGAAGGAAAGTGATTGAAAGGGAAGGGGAAAGTGTATTTGAATGGTTATTCCATTATTCCGTTCATGGTTGTTGTACCCCAAAATTTGACCAACCATTTCTTGTGCTTGGCTTAAGTTTCATTTCATTTCGCATTTGCATCTGCATATCATTTAGGTCAATCTTTCCTCGCATTATGTGCATATTTTCAGCCGGAGTGGATTGTTGGGGTTACAGCCGCTTTGCTCGCGTTTCAGGCGATTTAAACCAGTTCAAATAAGGAGATTTATTTCTGAATCGAGCGAAGGTTTCTCTCTTTCTGCTGATTCAGTCTGTACTGATAATTTCGGTTTCGTGTCGGTGTTCGCCTGTTTTTCTGTTTCTTTTTCCATGGCATTTTGCATTTTTATTTATATTTCTGCCTTATTTTCTTTTTTATAGGATTTATTAAGTTAGCTTTAGAATTAATATAGTTTTTAGTTTTATAGAGTTTTAATAGAAAATAGAATTTTTAAGTTAGTTAGAAATTAGTCAATTAAGTTTTAGTTTAGAATTTAATTAAGATTAGATTTTATTTGTTATTAGATTAATTGTTTAGGAATAGATTTAATTATTTTTAATTATTTAGCTAGAACTTAGTTTTAAAATTAATTAGAATTTAGTTTTAGGATTAATTGGTAATTAGAATATTGTTAGAGTCAGCTTTATTATTAGGATTAGTTTATTAGAAGCTAGAGTGTTATCATTAGCTTTATCATTTATCAGCATCATTAGCATTAATTAATCAGAGTCAAAAGAAAATTGCCGGTGCCACATGTCATTATCTGGGTATTTAAGCTACTATTCATCATCATTTTCTTTCAACCTCTCAACCATAGCCGCCCCCTTCTTCCTCTACGATTCATCATCAAATCCCCAGCAAAGTCGCCAAAAAAAAAAGACCACCGCCGGACAGCTACCCATTTCTCCTGTTCATCCAAGAAATCCAGACGAAACCCTTTTTTCCTCCTCCTCCATTTTCATCTGCGAATACCCTCTTCTTCCATTAATACTTCATCAACCTTCAACCAAACTCATTTTCCTCTCTCATCCAAGAACCACAAACCCAGTTTCTCTAAACTCGCGACAGCCGCCCATTGGAAACCCAAATCATCACTGTTCTTCTTCATTTAACATCAACAAACCCCAGAAAACTCTCCGACCTGCTTCAAACCTCACATCATCAACCTTTTTCAACACAACAAACCCAATGATCTTTGAACCAACACCATTGAAACAACTCCTTCAAAGCTTCCAAAAACCCACCATAAATCCACCTTTTCAACTCACCATCTTCATCCAACCCATTTCTGCAACACCCACAGCGCACCATATCTAAACTTTCTTCACATCTCAAACTACCCACTCTGTAATCTTCATCATCCTTCATCAATCACTTTCGAAACCCATCGTCTTTCTTCATTCACCGCAAAAATCAACAACCCAGAACATCAACTCAAACCTTCAATCATCCTCAAACTTCAACAACACCATAAAGCCCAGCTCATGTCGTACCGCCTTCTTGCTCAACAACACAGTCGTGTAACCACTTCAAATCCAAACCTCAAAGAACAAACTCTACCCAGATTCTCAAAACCCATCCTCGGATTCAAACGGTAATAGAGTGGAGAGAGGTTTCAAAGAAAAGCTGAAACAAAAGAGGAAGTGATGTTGTTGCTTTGTCGACTTTCTATTGGGACATTGTTGAACAGAGAGACTGGGGAACAGAACAGAAGGAAGAGGACGATTTTGTGTTGCGTATTTGTTTTCTTTTTTATTTTTGCTGATTTTTAATTATTTTGGTTGACTTTGGCTTGGGCTTTCAAGCCCATAATCTGTGATTTCCCCATTTGGTTGCTCTCCTCACCCACCGTACTTCCTGTATAAACCCCTCTGTTTATTATTTTTGTAACTAATTTATTAATATATTTTTGATATATTAGTTTTAGTTTTATATATTATTTTCTAGCTTTTCTTTAGAATATATTATATATATTATAGTTTATATTGTTTTCTTTTAAGTTTTAGAATTTCAATTCATTATTTTCTTTTAGAAGTTGGATTTTATTTCTCATTTTTTATTGGGCTTTTTATTCTATATACTGTTTTGGGTCGATGACAACACTACCGTAATCCATTATCAGTCAAATTATTGATGAATAATGTTGGATCTGAGGCCACCTCTTTCTCTCCTCATTTCTTCTTCTTTCCGATTTTATTTTGACTCTATTGGATCGATGAAGTCTTGTATTTGTACGCGTCAGATTTTCGAAGTCGATAACCTTCTCGATTTCAAATCTATGGAAGATGACCATTTGGGTCATTTTATTTCCTTTGTGATCGCGATAGACTACCTTCGATTAATCAATATTATATTTGCGATTAAGACGAGATCCCACTTCTTTTGGTCTGTACGACATGATTCAATTGGAGAATGATATTCAATATCATTTATCCATCTTGTCCATAGCACCGGATATTAATACGTGACCTCCTATAGTTTGACTTCCCTTATAAGTTGAGCTACGACGGTTTAGCGTCACATTGGACCCGATTCAATTCACTTTGACTCTTTCGAGCCGTATTTCAAAACATCATCATCAAGGATCAAAGAGGAGAAGCTTGGAAAGGAAGCTTGCACGGAATTTCAAGGGTCAATAGAACCACTCCGTTCGGTAACATTTTCTAATTTCACTCTTTCTAAACAACCGCCGAGTGTTGTGAGCCGTTAATGAGAGAGAGGCCTCCTCTCTCTTGTCTAGAGTGTTTAGCGTATACCCTTTGGGCAATATGCGTCTTAGGTTTTAGCATGTGCGTCCTTCCGATTCCTTTCACTCGCATCCTTGCGATCGAGATCCCTTTTCTCTCGCTCCCGTGCAATCGATCCCGTTTTGCTGTAGTTAGCTGAACTACAGCTGCTTTGATTTCTCATGCTAGATTAGAATATGTAGGCACAAGACGCGATGTCTTGGCGAGCATACTAACAAATAATTTCCCATTTCTCTCGCCTCCATGCGATCGAGACTTTCTCGCTAACAACTAACTTCCCCGTCTCTTGCCCCGCACAATCAAGACTAGCCTATTGTTCCGAACCTTTTCTCTCGCCCCCGTGCGATCGAGATCCCCGTTTTTCCCATAGTTAGCTGAACTACAACTGCTCTGATTTCTCATGCCAGATGAGAATATGTAGGCACAAGACGCGATGTCTTGGCGAGCACACTAACAACTAACTTCCCTTTTCTCTCGCCTCCGTGCGATCGAGATCCATTTTCTCTCGCTCCCGTGCGATCGAGACTCTTTTTCCTGTAGTTAGCTGTACTACAGTTGCTCTAATTTCTCATGCCATATGAGAAAATGTAGGCACAAGACGCGATATATTGGCGAGCACACTAACAACTAATTTCCCTTTCTCTTGCCCCTGTGCAATCGAGACTTTTCCCGCTAACGAAAAATCTCCTCTTCTCTTGCCCCTGTGCAATCGAGACCAGCCTGTTGTTCTGAACCCCTTTACCTTTTATCTCAAGGACATGCTACATCCGTTCTACTGCAAATAAGTAACGCCTAAGTCTCCAATGGTCGAGTAACAATACACTTAACTGCTAGAATGTGTACGCTAGCATCGTCTACCAACCAAACTTTTTCTCTCGCCCCCGTGCGATCGAGAACACCCCATTTCCAGTTGTTAGCCTGAACTACGTTTTACTCTGATTTCTCATCCCAAATGAGAATACATAGGCACAAGACACGATGTCTTGGCCTGAAATCCTCCCCGTAGTTTCCCGAACTACGTTGACTCTGACTTTCCCATTGCACGAGGGAATACATAGGAATAGGGTGGCGATGTCCTATTGAGTCAGTTCTTTCCCTTAGCAGTAGCAGCTTTAGATAGTTTTTACACCCTTTTAGATAGATAGAAAACGTAGATCCCGTTGAGTACAACGGACGTGAGGGGTGCTCATACCTTCCCCTTGCATAACCGAATCCCGAACCAAAGATTTGGTTTCGATGACCTTATCTTCTCCCTTTTTCGTAGGTTTTCTCTGATCGTTTCCTTTCTCTCTCTTTGGGATAAATAACGAACAATGGCGAGTCTTCTGTCTTTGTCAGCCCCTCTTTGCAGTGACGCGACAATGGTGTATTGTTCCATGTTTGAGAGAAGAAGAGAACTGCCACGATTTGCTTATGATTAGGTTTTCTTTTATTCTATTAACCTTCCCCTAACAACTGCGGATCGAGCTTTAAGCCCATGTGTTCTTTCTTCTTGTACCTCCCAGTTTATCTTGCGCACCCTTGTGTTCTATTACCACCCTTAATATCTTCCTACACCCTTTGTTAATTTAATAAGTTTTTAGATTTTAACTTAAATGGTCTTTTTTTATTTTTAATTTATTTAGTTTTTTACTTTTTAATTTAATTAGTTAGACATTTAGAATTTAATTTATTTAATTTATTTAGTCTTTTAGAATTCAGTTATTAGATTTTAGCTAGATTATATTTTATTTAGTTAATTAGTTCTTATATTAGAACTTATTTTGTTAAGATTTTTTAATTAGGTTTTAGAACTTAACTAGTTAGTTTTAAATAGAAGCTAGCCTAAATTAGTTATTTATTCTTATTTTGAAGTTAGTTAATTAGCTTTGTTTTTTAGTTTAATTAGTTATTTATTTTTAATTAGATTTTAGTCATTAGTTTTCAATTAGATTTCAGTTTAATTAGAATTCAACCCTTAGACTAATCTTGACAATCCTCGATTTTTTTATTCTGATTTATTCTTGATATTTGTCGATACCTTCTTGACATCATATTGTTATCCTTATATTCCTGATGTGTGTTTGGTATTCTCTTGTTCATTCTTGTTTGTTATCTTGTATATATGTTTAAAACTCCATCAGTTGCTCCTTGTTGTTGCTTACTCCTTTCGTTACAAAGGAAGAAATTCCCCTTGTTGACTGAAAGAAAACCTGACCGAGTGAACACATTGTCAAAGGGTTGACGAAAAGAAGATTTTTTCAAAGAAACACATTGTCAAAGAGTTGACGGGAAGAAAACCTGCTTTTGGGATGCCGTCATCAAAGGATTGATGGACAAAGACTAATTGAGGTTAAGATCAACATATGATCTATGATACAAAAGAAATGTAAGCAACAGGGTTTATTGAAATGTTTGTTGGGGAATGGCTTGGCATTCTTCTCTGAGGATATGTTACTGTTTTGACTGAAAGTTGATTTGGGCTTACACGCAAGGTACCAAAACTAGCTTATGCTTTGCATGCATATGTTTGAATTTTCTTTACATGGCGTAATTCTCTATATGAAATAGAAATGCTATGCATCAGAGGATGTAATGCAATGATGATTTTTACATGCAGAATAGAGACGTATACTCTGGCTGCCGGGGAAAGAAGGATGTACCAATTATGATTGGAATTTGCTGGTAAGGACATGTTGGAACCTGATGGTGATTGGTTTTTAGAAGGTGAGATTTTTTTGGGTACCAATGGGGATTGGATTTTTGGGATGAATTTCCAATAAGGATCGAGCTTTTAGTTTGAGGTGGATGCCAATAAGGATTGGGCTTTGAATTTTTTGTTCGGTTTTACAAGACTTTGAATTTTCTGTTTGATTTTACAAGGCTTCATGCTATGCTATGATAGGCAAATGATATGCAATGATTATGCAATGATATGACAGTTCAACCGGTGATTTTGAGGTAAGTCAGGTACGACTAATGTTGGAAAAATCCTCAAATCGGAGCTAAGCTAACAGAGTTCGACTCCGATACTCTAATCACTAAGTTGTAGAATCGAAATTTGAGATGAATTGAACGTACCTGCGCAACGACAATTACGACGATGGAAACACTTTAGGTACCATTACTCTGATACTTCTTTTCTTCTCCACTGCGAATTTTAATTCTCCCTCTTCTTCTTCTCTTCTTCAACGCTACTAAATTCAAGTTGTTATTATTATGAACTTGCTTCTGTGATTGTGAATCCGTGAATGTTGAATCGTGGTTTTTCCGGGATTGTTGTTGCTTTGAATTTTTTTGTTGTGATCTATTGTGAGTTATGTATCACGTGGTTCTGTTTTGTTTAATCAATTTGCAGGCTCTTGAAGTTATAGTGAAATTAATGTGTTGTGATTTTCTGCAGGTTTTGTGGATTAAAGGTGATGATGCAAAAATTAAGGATGGAAGAATAGGAAAGCGCAGAGTTATTGCGGAAATGTTTCTGAAGAAAAATGGAGCTCTCAAAGGTGGAGTTTGCAGAAAGAAAAAAATGGAAAGATCCTCCTCTTCTCAATTCTATCGTAGCTTTTTTATACAGTGAATGAGGATGGTAGTTTTGGTTTTTGCTGTGAAATTGTGTTAGAAAGTTTTTTCTCCACTCTATGAAACTTTTTCCTGCTATGAATTCTTTATTGCTATGCTTTGTTATTTTTCTTTCCATCTATATTTTTTGTTTTTACTAATATGAAATGGCTTGTGCTATGTCATTTACCAGGACCCACCATGTTCTTTCTTTTTTCTTCGTGAAACTTCTATGGGCTTTTCTCATGTTATAAGTTGATTAAATTCATGTTGTTATGTAACTTTCATATGTTGGTACATATGTTTTCAGTGCCCGATTACTCTTTGAAAATATTTAATTTTCTAATTAGGCCATAGTAAACTCTGAGACATAGATGCTGCAACCACCCTATTTAAGAAAAAATTATAGCAACATTTTGTTGCTTTTCTTTGAGAGTCCCCTTTTGCTCAGCTTTCAATTTCGCAACCAATCCAATATGTTATCAACTTTTTACCCATAATTCCAAGGAAGCCAGTCTTGTAGGTAGGTCTTGTTCACCTCTTTATTGAGTATTACGGTTTTAAAAGGTTTTGAATTAAAGTGGATCTAAGAATTTAATTTGAATAGGAAAATTGGTTTGAAGTAAAAATGATTTTGGTTATGGACTTTAGAAATGTAGTTTTGAAATGGATGATATTTGGATATATGAAATGGTAAAATGGTAAGAAAAGTGGATATTGAATTATAAATTGAAAATTTGGAACATGAAGGAATGAATTAATTGACTTGTAACTAAAGATAGTTCAAATGGATATTGAAAAGAAATGGTTAATTGGATTGGGAAAATAGGAACAAAGGCTTTAGCACAAAAGGTTCATGAACTAGGTTTAATGAATTATTAAAACCTGAACTTGAAATAATGCACCAAATTGAATCTTGTACTTGGAATTGAACTTTGAAAGATGTCTTGAATTAACAACTTGAACTTGGACCATCTTGGATAATGACGAATTCTTTCGTTACTTGAATACCGAGAAATCCACATGGCCCCCTCATAACCTATTTCTTAAAAAAATTGACCCTTTTAAACACTTTTGATCCCAAATCAAACTTCGAATCCAAATCAAACTTGTATTCTCAATTAATCCCCCAACTTCAACCTCGGATCCATATTAACTTGCATTACAAGCGACAAAAAATAAGCATTTGTGGGAACAATAACGCCTTGACCACAATATAAGTCCATAACTTGATCTGTCACACCATGAATACCAAGACGCCTTTGACATGAAACCCTAACCACCATCTTCAGTTGATGAATATCAACCAACTCACATAAAATATAAGTAACCCTGAACCACCTGCATCGGGTAATATGGGAGAACATGACAATGCAACACGATAAGCCTTGACAGAGGATGACCTTGTAGCTTGATGATCTTGACAAAAGGGAATCCTTGATACTCAATGAACTTTGATAGAGATACACACATGATGACATGGACTCAAACCATTGCTTTAAACCTGGATGAAAGAACCTCAAAGCAAATAGGAAACCTTGATTCAAAGAACCGCTATGATCCCATGTCTTAGAAGACCAATGCAATGACTGGTTGAAAAGTTTTGAACTAATGGGTATGCAGATGAATGTGAAACAAAAGCCAATTAAGGTTAGAAAAAGAGAGGGAAAGTTTTGGGGTGTTCAAAGGGGGTTTGAATTGGGGTTTTCAAAAACAAAAGACTTTTACTCGCTCAATAAAAATCATAGCTATTCAACAACAAAGAGAAATACACTTTGATTATTATATTGGTTCACTTGAAAATCTCAAAGTTAATCCAGTCCACCCGCCAAGGTGATTTCTCCTTATACCCAAAGGTTGTGTTTACAAATATTTCTTATATATTTTAGCACAAGTTATAACGACAGTTTTGTATGTGTCTTATCTCTTTTTTTCTTCAAGTCTTCAAGTCTTTATATAGCCAATAAAAAAGATTCGTTGGAGGGCAGATCTAGTATTTTCATGAATGAGTTGGCCACTTGAGTAACATTTCAATACAGAGGGGAGAAGAATCGTACTACCTCAATTTTCCTACTCCACGAAATCCGCTTAGTGGAAGGAATATTAGTTTTTACCATGTACTATTTTTCCCACGTATAAACTCATTCTCATATTATACTTTAATGGCTTTTGGATAAAACTTTGTTTGAAGCATGAGATAGAAGAGTTCATTTCGCTTGAGTTTAGAAACTACAATCATCAACCAGAAGCTTGATCACATCAATATCTGACTTGAGATTCTTCAGAGCTTTAGAACATTCAGCATTTAATCTTTGAAAGCTTGAGTTTAGAAACTAAAATCATCAATCAGAAGCTTGATCACATCAATATCTGACTTAAAATTCTTCAGAGCTTTAGAACTTTGTTTAAAGCATGAGATAGAAGAGTTCATTTTGCTTGAGTTTAGAAACTACAATCATCAACCAGAAGCTTGATCACATCAATATCTGACTTGAGATTCTTCAGAGCTTTAGAACATTCAACGTTTAATCTTTGAAAGCTTGAGTTTAGAAACTAAAATCATCAATCAGAAGCTTGGTCACATTAATATCTGACTTAAAATTCTTCAGAGCTTTAGAACCTTCAACTTTTAATCTTCAGAAGCTTGAGTTCAGAAAATACAATCATCAATCAGAAGCTTGACCACATCAAGACCTGACTTGATATTCTTCAGAGCTTTAGAAACTTCAGCTTTTAATCTTCAGAAACTTGAGTTGTCTTCAGAAGTGAGTTGATCAGAGTCACACGTCAGAAGCAAGAGCCAAGAGAATGTTGCAGCAACAACATACATGTTTCTTAGAAGCTTCTCATTAGTGAGTTTGAGTAGAAGCAATTTAGATCAATATATTCAGAAACTTGTAACGTTCCACGTTCAAGAGTCAAAATCAATTTTGTTTTCTAAAGATATACAATAACAAACCGTTAGGGTACTAAAATTGTTCTCACACAAATACTGACATTTTATCATCAAAAGTTAGAGATATAGATGCAGAACAAAATTTTGTTCTAACACTTTCTCTTCTGATTCTATGCAGTCATTAGAGCTGCTGGAACCTGCACCTGTATTGGATGGGAGTGACCTGCCTGCCCCAGTTGGTGACAGAATTGCAACGAAATACCAGTTGCCGAAGCGAGGTATTTTCTTTTCGGGTAATGATTCTCTTTGTGTGTTGTGCAGGGATATCTAGGAAAACATTCATCATCTGTTTTTGGAATGTAATAGGGCGGCTTATGTTTGGAAATGAGTTAAAAAGTGGCTTGGTGTGGGTTTGGGCAGTGCTTCTACTTGCGCATCGTCCTTTAATATTTTTGTTAGCTTGCTATTCAAGGAGGTCAGTAATGTGAAAGGGTCGTTCATTTGGTTGTATATTGTTTGGGTGTTATGGAGGGGTGGAAACAACTGTTTATTCAATATATCGGTTTTCGACGTGGAGGAAATTATTTATTCGATTAAGTTTCTAACATGGAAATGGTTTTGTATAGATTTTAGATTTTCTCCCTCTTGTTCATTTTATGACTAGTTTAATTACCTGTTTTGTTGTTTGAAACAATAGTTCATTCCGCTTCTTCTATAAGGGCTTTTTCACCCCTTGTGCTCTTTAATGAATTTTATTGCTTGTTAAAAAAAAGTATATTATGGATGGAAATCATTTTGGGAGATAAGAAACTTTTTTTAACAGTAAATAAATGTAAGTTATTGAAATATCTTAGTACAACTTCATTTTCAAAAAACTCAGTTTTAAAGAGCAAGAGTGTATTAAAAAAAACAACAATAACATATGGAAAGTTGTAGAAAGTAAACATAATTTGTCTTTAAAATTTTTGAATGATGATTAAGAAGAATTTGTAAAACTTTCCATATAATGAATAAACTAAGATACAAATATTCATCATAAATATAATATATCCTATGAGTAGATTATTGATACATGAACATGTATAAACATACACAAAATAAAAGGGTCAAAACTAAGACCTTTTAACTACAAATGTTCTTAGCCTTATGTCATATATATACAATGTGACAAATTTTCATATTCATCTATAAAAAATAAACATGACCTCCTATTTCAAATCATACCATAACAAATAATATTGGGAAGGGTGTCTTCTGTAAATATTGCATGAAACATACGATAGCGCATTCAAACTAGATGCAACCTCAACAATATTTTCACCATAATAAAATCCGATATTTGAATCTACCACTTCCTTTATTTTTCTTGAAACACATAACATTGCATCGTATTCAAAGTTTCATACCTTTCAAAATCTAGTTTCTTTCCTAAAAAAAATCATAACCCATAACATAAGACTACTATCTCCGAATTCTAAATACGATAATAATACACTTATACATAAATCATGAATAATTTAGTCCTCTTAATAAATCATAATAACAATATACACTACTAGAAATACAGGAATTACCTGCGGTTTTTCCTATGGGAATTTATCTGCAGATGTACCTGCGGTTTTCCCAACGAATTTATATTGTGAAGTATTATTTCCTGCGAAAATTGAGGTAGCAGCAAAGTTCGCAGAAATTACTGAGACTTTACTTGCGATTTTGGATTTATAATAATATATCCTGTGACATTTTCCTGCGATATTTCTTGCGAAATTTTCCTGCGAATTTACCTGCTAACTTAGTTACCCACGAAGGTTTTAGCTGGAAACAGAAAATAGCAGGGAGAATCGCAAGTAACACGTTTCCTGCGGAAACTTTGTCAAAATCCGCAGAAAAAAAAAGTTTTTCTAGTAGTGATAGAATAGATTACAATGCCATATAATCTTCTGTAAAACATGTTATCATGCTTTTAACCCTTTCCAAAAGACGAAAACATTTCAAACAAGAAGGAAAATCATTTGGAATAACCTCATTTTGTCCATGAGCCACTATTAATAGTAGGTATGTCTTTTTTCCGTTGTTTTGTTAAGTGTTAGTGGTCATTGGTTGATTTTGGTTTCACTACAACAAATAACGCTTTATATGACTAAATTTTCACCTCAAACAATATAATATTGATGTATAAAGCCAAACCGCACTTACTTTTATTATTTAAAATTTAAAAAAAAAAAACATAAATTCCCTCGGGTTTTCTTAAAATCGAGGTGAAATAACTACTCAGTACAAGCTTCAGTTTCTAAGTATCACAATTTATGATTTTATTTATTTATAAGTGTAAACAAAATGCTCTAACTCTTCAGTTTTCTATTTAACCAAAGCATAAAATAATCAGATTTTACCATAATCCTTACTTATATGAAACCGCCCCAAACATCATTTTTTCTGCCCTTGCTATTCATCCCAGCATAATGGTGTTGACGTTGTCGTTATTGTATTTTTGGAAATAACCCTTAGTTTAAAAAGCATACTAGTTAGTAGATTGCAAATGCAAAATAGCATTCTTGCTTCAATTTAATCAAAGAATGGAGCTTAACCAACAATGAAGGGAGCTCAACCTTTGAAAATTACTCAGTTGATAGATTTCAAGTGCAGAAAATCATTCTTGCTTTATGTTAAACAAAGAATGAAGTTTAAACAACAAAGAAGGAAGCTCAACCTTTGAAGAATATTCAGTTGATAGATTGCAAGTGCAGAAAATCATTCTTGTTTAAAAAAAATTATTTTAATGAGTATGTAAAAATTTTTGGATATCGCTAAAGATTTGTTGTAAACAATATTTTTAATATTATGTGTGAACAATGTATTTAAAAAAATATAAAAGAATAGTCACCTTGGTTTTCTTTATCACCAAGGTGAGAGTTAAAAAGATAAAATATAAAATCTCGATTTTATTGTAAAACCGAGGTAGTTAGTAATCATATTTTATGATAAAAATACTTGTTAAACATATTTTACCCTAATACTAACTTATATGTAGCCACCCCAAAGAGAGAAAATATTCATCACCGTCCATTTCTATCATGAGTTGCTACTAGAGATCTCTGGAATAGATTGCAAATGGCAAAAATAAATATTCTCATTGGAAAATAAATCTCTACCTTCTTGCACGATATCTAGACATGTAAAATAAAATTTTTAATTGGAAAATAGATTTTACAATGTATTTTTAATATTCTGTGCAAATACGGTATTTAAAAAAAACAATTTATTCACCTCGGTTTTGTTCGTAGCTGAGAGGATACTTAAGCATTCATTTTACTATATTCAACGACCTTAAACAAATTTTTGTCATCCACTTAAGATTTATCGACGGTCATGAATCTGCCACTAGTGGTCCGTGTGAAACTTAATGGACATCCGTTATAAAAACATGCTGAATATTGAAAATTTAACCTAAATGAAACAAGAAGCGCTTGAAAGATAAAGACGTTTGAAAAAGTTCTCTAAGATGGAGTGCAAGAGTAGAAAATTACTTGGTTTTAAGATTTGTTTTCTTAAATATTTATTTAAGCACAAAATCATATATTTGAATATTCATTTTATTTATCTAACCATTATTTTATTTTGCTTAGAGTCAAAAGCATGCAACACCCGTAGAGAATAATCTTGCACCCAACATTTGATCTTCCCCAAAATATAATAATAATTTGAAGATCTAAAATCTAGATATTCGTAGAATTTGATTTTTATCTAGATCCCTATGAAATTAGTTTTGTATTTTAATATTATGGGTAAACAGTGTAATATTCTGGGTAAACAATTTAATATTATGGGTAAAAAATGTAACAATTAAAAAAAAAAGAAATAATCTTACTCCTCGGTTTTCAAGATAAATCAAGATGAAAGATAGGTTAATTTTGAAAAAATAAAGTTGTTGTTGGGGTTCGAACACATGTACATTTAACTATACCTCTTAGTTTTAATGCTACCGAGGTGATAAGTGGCGAATTTCGTGTCGCGCTTCGTTATTCTGCTTCTATAAACAGTGTATTATGCATTTCACATCTGAGACAAAAAATGTTTTTTATAGAAAATGTTTTTTATAGTAGTGTTCCTAGTTATTTTTTGGGTTGTTTTGGTGCTTTAGATTTTCTTAATTAATGAGTTTGAGCTCTTATTTTTTAGTTGATAGGTTGTGTTTTCCTTCAACTTTATTTACTTTTTTGTGTCATGATATTTTAATTTTTCTATCTTTCATGATTGGCGTTGTTACATCTAGTACCACCAACTTGTATGTATTTTATCATTGAAATTAATAACCGTTTATATATTAGAAACATACAACTTCTCCCTAGATATACTAGTTCTTAATTATATCTTTTTTAATTTTATGACATATTCTAGTATGGACCAATTTTATAAAGGGTCCATTAAAGACAATTTTTTAAAGTAAGGAAATATATAAAAAGAGTATTAGGGGTACTTTAACACTTCTTACAAAATAGAAAGCCTGTTAAAATAATGAGGGAAGAGAGAATCTGGACTAACTCGAAAAAATTACAGTCGAAATGAGAATTTTCTTTTATAAAAGACCACTTCCAAACCGTGAACTTAATGTCCCAAAACAAACCCGAAACTATACAAAGAACTCCATTAAATAAAATAGTATTTATAATTTTTCTGAAATTCCACACAACCGTCATCCAAACGATACCTACATTCCCTTTCTTCAACAATTTAAACTTCTTGACACTTTTTAAAAAAACTTCTGGACACATTAATGTCTCTTGAAAGCAGACATTAATGTTCATCATTACTTATTACTTTACTTATGTAATTAGTTTTATGTCATCCTTGTCATAAATACCTCAATCTTTTGTCTTTTGTGCATGAATGGTTAAATTAGTATTTTCATGTTGAGCAGAGACATGTTTGAGCTATTTGTAACTTAAGCCCATTGATTATTGGAATATATGGTTTTCTAGAAATGTTGTGATGTTCAATTATGGTTTCTTCAGCTTTGATGATTATCTTTTGTTCATCAAACTCTTGTCTTGGAAATGGGAAAATTTAGATTGCAATATATTTTGTAATTGTAATTTTTATAGTTGGT
Source organism: Lathyrus sativus (assembly GCA_963859935.3). Taxonomy (NCBI): domain Eukaryota; kingdom Viridiplantae; phylum Streptophyta; class Magnoliopsida; order Fabales; family Fabaceae; genus Lathyrus; species Lathyrus sativus. The sequence continues at coordinate 272,551,196 of OZ012739.1, forward strand.
TTCTTTCTCCTTTTAATTGTAGGCTTAAATGAAATTTTGGTCCCCTTTATTCACTTTTATGAAATATTAATCCCCCTTTAAAAAAAAGTCAGGTATTAGGTCCTTTGTTTTGATTTTTTTTAGATTATTTTGGTCCCCTCTCAGTTTTGCCTATGTAGCATTCTTAGTTATGATGTGACAACGGTTACTTTGACCAAATTTGAAAAACTCTTTGCCAATATTTGTAACTTATTTTATTAAATTAACATAATATGTGCATAATATTTATAAGAGAATGAAATATTCTATTCATTCTAACACATAATCCCCAAATATTATTGAAGAACCTTAAACTCACAATCCCCAATATTCTAAACCCTAAATTCTTTCTTGCTCATAATCATTCAATTTTTCTTCCATCGTTCCATAATCGTTTCTCATCAAGCTTCAGAAAGTGTGAAAATTTCTATCCGTTAGCCATGGAGAATCACATTTTGACCGAGAAAAGCAAAGAAGGGCTGCAATTTTTTCTCAGGTACGTATTATTCTATCACTTTATGTTTTAAGGTTTTTGTAGTTTTGTATAGGTTGTATGCTTACTTTAATGTACAAGGTAGCCCCTTTGTGTTTTATGGCTTCTGTAGATTTGTCTTTTAGGGTTTATGGTCCCACTGTTCTTCTTTTTTAATGTATTGTTTGTGGTCCCATTTTGACTCTAAGATGTTTAAGCTAATACAGGCAAACCAAATGTCAAACAATTAGGTTTAGAATTCATCATGGGGGTAGACTGATTGACACACCTACGAGATTGTATGTTGGTGGGTTTGTGTCAAAAATGAATTGGAAATGGGATGTTGACTACCTTTCCTATATGGAACTGTTGGAATTGATTAAGAAAGAGAAATATGTAGACATTAGGTGTATATGGTATTTGAACCCTAAGATGAGCTTTACATGTGGTTGTAGAAAACTTGTTTGTGACAATGATGTGTTGCAAATGATAAAAGATGTTGATGGTTGTGACATTGTAGATTTGTATGTTGAGCATATCATTAGTGAACCTGTCATTGTAGAAGAGACATTAGTGAACCTAGCAGTATGTTAAGCATAACATTAGGGTATGAAATAATTTTTGATGATGGTGTTATTGAAGTGAATGATGAAGATGGGGTGGACAAGGATGTTGATGTGAATGATGAAGTTGGTGTGGACAAAGATGTTGAAGTGACTGATGAAGCTGGTGTGGACAAGGATGTTGAAGTGGATGATGAAGCTGGTGTGGACAAGGATGTTGATGTTAATGATGAAGCTGGTGTGGACAAGGATGTTGATGTGAATGATGAAGCTGGTGTAGATAAAGATGTTGAAGTGGATGAAGAAAATTAAGAAGTGGACAATGAATTTGAAGGGGATGATGAAGTAGATAATGACCATGAGTTAGATTGAACAACTGTATTACCTAAAGTTATTTCAATTCATTTCTTATGGACCACAAAACCTAAGAAATCTCCTGCCTGCACACAGAAAGCACATTTAAAGGGATTAATTTTTAAACCATGTATTCTCATTCTTTCGAAAGATTGTCGAAGATGGTCGATATGGCTCTTTCCTAAAATAGATTTAACAACAACATCATCGATGTATATTTGCATAAAGGTCTCTATGTAATCATGGAAGATCGTATTCATACCCCTCTGATATGTTGCCTCCGTATTTTTTAAACCAAAAGGCATCACTACCCATTCGTAGGTGCCTAAGGCTCCAGGGGCATCGAAAGGCTGTCTTTGAGACATCCTCTTCAGCAATAAATATTTGATTATATCTAGAATAACAATCAAGCATGCTAATGTATTAATGGCCTGCGGCAGAATTGACTAACATTTCTGCCACAAGCATTAAATACTCGCCTTTTGGAGTTGCATCATTTAAATCTATAAAATCTATGCACACTCTCAAAGACCCATTCTTTTTAATAACAGGTACAAAATTTGAAAACCATTCGACATATCTGGCTGTGCGAATGAAGTTACATCGGAGAAGCCTTTCGACCTCTTCTTTGATCTTCGATAGGATTGTCGGTGCGAACCGTCTTGGGTTCTTCTTGATAGGCTTCTTTCCAGGCTTTATTGGAAACTTTAGTTCGACCAAATCCCTTCTCAAACCAGGAATCTCGTCATAATCCCATGCGAAACAGTCTTTAAACTCCTTCAGTAGTTGGATTACTTCGACCTTGTGTTGTGCATTGATGTTGGCACTTATATAAGTTGGCCTCTTTGTTTCCCCCTCTCCTAGATCGATCTCTTGAAGTGGATCTTGCGCAAACATCTTAATGTTGGATGCCAACGGATCCTTTTTGAAACCCAAAGGCTCATCATCATAAATTACATCGAGCCTTTGTTGTTCTTCTTGAACCTTAACAGGAGGCTTTAGATCGAAGTCCTTATCAGGACCTTCTTGGTGCAAATTTTGATTGGCTTCTACAACCACGCTTTCTATTTCAGCCTCTAAGGCCGTTTGTGACTTATTTTCATCTATGTAAGCCGAAATCGTTTTTAATACTTTAAATTCAGTCATCATCACCAAATTCGCTTCCCTAACCTGTTGAGGTTATCCCAGATACATCAAGGTATGGTAGGCTGTCATCTCCTACCACTTCCCTGTCCCATCGAAAGCCCTGAACAGGATGCAGATATAACGAACAGTAAAACTCGTCGTCTAGGGTGAAAGCAACATTGGTCGGATTGCAGGGAGAAATATTGACCAAGTGTTTATCAAAGCTACACCTGTCGACATCGTTGATTGGAGCTTTGAAATAGCCTTGATCGACTTTGATATTTTCGACGATACCATCTGGTCTCCATACCATAATTCTCTGGTGCATGGAAGATGGCACAACCCCAACTCCATGTATCCATTATCGACCCAGAAGCAAGTTGTAGTTGGCCTTCATCTCGACGACCATAAAAATAGTAGGTCTTGTAATAGTCCCCACCGTTAAATTAACTTGTATCACACCCAAAGTGGTGCCCACCTTTCCTTCATAATTGAGAGTACCATATTATGAGGCTTGGTGTCTGTGTTGTATTTGTTGGTTCTTCTTAACATGAAGTGCGACAATAGATTCACTGTGGCACCACAGTCCACTAAAATCTTGTTGACTACGAAATTCTCCACCTTTCCTATGATGAATAGAGGCTTAAGATGACTTTTCATTGCCTCGTCTAGTCGTTCGAAGAACGCATTTTGCTCTTCGACACACCCATTGTCCATGACATAGTAGCACACTGGTTTGTGTTCTGCCATTTCTGCTTCCGTATACATATCTAGATCTTCGACCTCAATAATTTTGTCGAATCCCATGGGTAGAACTGATACCATGTTTACTATGATATCTAGAGAATCCCCTGACCCAGAGTCAAAGTTATCTGTAAGCATTTCATATTTTTCTCGATCGTGCCTCTCATTAGCCTCCTTACCCTGGGTATCAAATAGTTTCCTCCCCACGGGAAGTTTTTCAAAAGGCTTTAGTTCTTCATCTTTTTCTTTCACAGAAGACAGGTTAGTACTGGTCTCAGGCTTAGCTTCAGCCTCTCTTTGGGATTTCCTCCTACATTGCTCTCTTTTCCAATGAGATGGAGACATAGGATTCTTTCCCTTGTAATTTTCTGAGACATAGGCCATCTTCTTCGAAGTTTCGAACTCCTTACGGTAGGCTATCGATGAGCCTCTGGCGACGTCGAATTTCTGCCATTTTTTCTGTCCCGGCTATTTGCCCTTAGCTGGCCTTATCCAACTCCCTTTGGAAGTTTCTTCCATGAGTTTGAATATGGATGGCCTAACCCCAGGCACCCTTGGCCTAGTTTCGTCTTACCTATTGTCGCTACTGCGAAAATCGGCGCCGGCTATGACAGAAGAGTCGCCACCGTGCCTTATTTATCCCACAGGAGGGAAAGGAAACGCTCAGAGTAAAGCTAACGCAAAACGGGAAAGGAATGGTCATCGCAACCAAATCCTGGATTCGGGAGTCGATTACGCAGGGGGAAGGTATTAGCACCCCTCACGTCCGCCGTACTCGACGGGATCCACGCTTGTTTTCTAGTACGGATTGTTATTCTATCTACTCTACAGGTCTGGGTTAAAAAGAAAAGAAAATAAGGAAAGAGACTCGATAAAGCTCCGTCGCTTTATGCCTACGTATTCCCTCGTGCAATGGGAAAGTCAGAGTCTACGTAGTTCGCCTACCTACGGAAAGGGAGGGGAAGGTTGCTTGCTAGGATACAACATCTTATGCCTACGTACTTTCATACAGCATGAAAGATCAGAGCAAACGTAGTTCGGGCTACGGAAGACACAGGCTTGTTTGACTTTATTTTTTTACCTTCACAAAGGGTTTTTCTTGATTAAGAGTCCAAGCGGACAAAAATGACACTTTGATGTTTGTTTTGAATCTTTTATGAAAGAAGTGTTTTTTTGTTTGTTTGCAATCTCTGACGCACTAGAGACTATGATTTGAGAGTGACTACGTCGCGTGTCACCCAAAGGGTACCACACTAAGCAGCCAGACTACTGGAAAGAAGCGCTCCAGCAACCCTTTCTCAAATAGCTTAAGGCTCGTACCATACGACATCGATTAACCTTATTACCGTATTTTTTGAGTTGTTCAAGATGAGAAGAGAAAGAAGCTCTAAAAAGCCTAGGGTTGAAAAGGGGATAAAAACTAACCTAATGTTGTCATGCATGGATAAGAATCCTAATGTCTGTCATAATTCCCTCCTGCACAGAGGAAATCAGAGATCCTAGGGGATAAACAGAAGAGAAAGCAAGCAAATGCGGTAAAATGCATGCAATGCAGCAATACAAGCGAGGCAAGGGAGTCCCACTCAACCTCGAACCTGGGAAAACAACAGGCAAAGTGAATCAACATTCACTTTAAACCTAGGGGGCAAGCTGCACAAGCCAACAAACAATACAGGAAACAAAAGCCACAGCAGAGGAGGCAGCCCAAGCAGCAGCATCAAACTCCTACAGCAAACAGCACAAGCAGCAACTCTGACAGCAACAGCTGATTAAACAGCAAAAAGTTGAAAGCAACAACCTTCATCTTCATGAATATCTCCTATCTTCAAGCTTCAATAAACTTTGAATATTCAACAAGAACCAAGCTTCAACAAGCTTCAAACTTTAACCAGTAACCAGCTTCAACAAGCAAACTTCAACCAGTAAACAGCTTCAACAAGCTCCTAACTTCATCTTCAACAGGCAGCAGAACCCTAGCTTCAACAAGCAACCAACTTCAACAAGCAAAAACTTTCTCTTTACCAAGCTTCAACAAGCACCTCAAAGGGAGAGTCATTCAACAAGATCAAGTTGAAGTGTTAAGAAACTCAATGACAACCAAGGGAAGCCATTAAGATCTTAACACTGTAATAGGAAGGCATCCTCAAAGTTCTACTCTTAAAGCATGCCATTCATCCCTCCAAAGGAGAGATGTGACTTCTTTAAGAGGACTTTATGTCATTAGATTGAATGGAGATGAAGAATATACTCCATATTTGAAGAAACAAGCAACTAATCTAATGCTCTTCCTAAAGCCCTAGTTTTCCTAAGCTCCTGACAACCACTCCACAAGAGGATAAAATCTTCACATCCAAGCTCCTTCAAGCTCTCCAAGGCATATTCAATTGGTCTTCAACTCCAACCAAGCACAAGAGCACCACCACCCTAATCTAAGGGAAACTATTGAATTAAACTAGTCAAGTTAGTGAGTTAGAAACACCTAGAAGTTAGTCCTAAAACTAAATCTAATTAAAATACCAAAAGTGATTGTAAAATCGTATAAAAAATTCTAAGGGTTACTAAACCTCTTAAGAATCACTCCGTACAAAAACCAGGGGTTTAACCATTCATTAAGACCTAAAACTATGCCCTAAACCTAAGGGTACTACCCTAAAATCCAAAAATTACAACACCTAATGCTCAAGATTCAAACTAGCCTAAAATTATCTCACAAAATTATGAGAAAATTACTAAGGGTACATGCATATCCTAGCTATCTAGTCCAAAAAGAATCACCTCAAAAATCAACACCAAACACCCATACTAAAATCAGCAAGATCATGTATCAAACATATTCAAAATAAAACCAATTAAACTATAAAAAATGCAATTAAATCCAAAAATGCATGAATTAATAATTTCTCAATTTCCTAAAATTCTAGACTCTCTAGAGAGTCACGGGAAAAACACCTGGATTAGAAAGATTAATTTTCCTAATTATGGTGATTTATTTCCTAACTATATGCAAAACATAAAATAAAAGAAAATATAATGGAAAATGATAAAACCTGCGTGGAGAATAGCAATAAAATCCAGTTGTAATCCAGATTGGGCCCAAAGTGGGGGGTGCGTGTATCAAGTCTGACTAAGCCCAAACACAATTAACAGAAAATAATGGAAAATGAAAGGAAATTGGGAAAACGTGTGTGTTGAATAACAATGATTCTACGTGTATTCTCTCATATGGGCCTAACCAGGGGTGTTGATAGCAAAACTCACTTAAGCCCATCCAAAATCCTTTTAATGAAACAGTGAGTTTTGATAAAACTCAATCTCCTCATAATGTGAAACACGATCGTGGCCTTTGGATTTGGTTCTCAGTCAAGGTCAATGCATGATTCAACGTCCAAAACTTCATCTTCTCCAAATTCAAAAACTGGGAGGGAAATGTTCAGGACGGTGGCCTGAGCTTTGCGCCACCGTCGTCTCCGGTTAGGCATATCCAAAAGTGTATCAAGCAAGCCAATTAAATACCCTATCTCACTCGAAATTCTCTACTGATCACGAATATGACCTCCAATTGCATTGATTCTATCCCTAACTCCAAACCCGATCCAAGTTTCAGAAAATTCACCAAGTCTTGAATGTCTCAAATCTTGCAATTAATAAGCCTAAACTCATCTACATGTTTCACTGATCAATTCTCACCATCCAAACGCCATTAAAACCTCAAGAACTAGGAGATATGAGCTTCAACAGAAATGGTGATGCACCTAATTTGGTCTCTAATCACTCCAATTTTGGATTGAAATCCATCCTAGCCTCATCCCTAATCTAACCACATAACAAATTCTATGCATCTCCCTATAAATTAAGCTAAAAGAAGAAAGTTGCAAACCTGGTTTTGAGGGATGAACAGATGAGGTTATGGCTCGAATCAAGCTTCAATTCTTTCCAGATTCACTCAAGAACACTTCCCCAAGCTTCTGAAACAAGCAATTTGCAATGAATCCTCTTCAATTCCAAAACCCGATTCTTGATGCAGTTGTGAAATTTTCAATTGATCTCTCTGATTCCTTGCTCAATCCTTGCCAAAAAATGATCTGAATCAGTTGCAAATGTTATATAGAAGTTGTTGGAAACCTCTAGAACCTTCTGTAACTAACTGAATGAGAAATTCAATTTCTCATATTCCTTGAAAATCTCACATGAACAGTTGGTGAATTGCCCTGTTTTAGCTCTCAATCTTGCTTGAATTTCTCCTCTTATGATATTTAGAATTGAATGGGAGTGATAGATCCCTTGTTTTTTATCCCATGGCCATGTATTGATGTGTTACTTCATCCTTAAGTCACAAAAGGGAACCATATGTAAATGACCTCAAATGCCAAATGTAATGTTGCCAACCTTCTCAAAATGGTATTTCTGATAAAAATGACCTATAACTTTGTTCAATTTGGCCACAAAACCATTTTCCCCAAATTTTGGCCTTTTAATCACTTTAATTTCTTCCTTTTCAAAATTTCTCAAACCAACTTCTCCTATGAGCCATTTCAATGCCTCCTTGATGCATGGTCAAGGTTAAAAACCTATTTTGAGAAACTTTCTTATTAAACAAAATTTCATTTGAGGCCTCTAAGTTGGTGAAAATGGCCTATGATCACAAATGACCTATAATCACCAATACCCAAAATACCCCTGGCTTGCCAAGATCATAACATGAGTTCTATAAATCCCCTTGAGGACTTATAGTACTATATGGAAAGCTAAGATCAAGATCTACAACTCTCATGTAGGCCAAGAATCCATTTGAAAATTCCTTGAAGGGCAAAAGTTTCTTAGAAGTCAAGTGACTTTCACAGATAAATTTCATAGTCCTCTGATGACCTGTAATTTGCAAGACCCATAACTTGAGTTTTATAAATCCCCTTGAGGACTTCTAGTACTCAAATTAAAGGTATTGAGATGATCTACAAGTTTCATGTTGGCCAAAGATCCATTTGAAACTTTTATTTTGACTTATGTGGCTTTGAAGTTAGGCACTAAACAAGGGATTTTACACTGAAACCCTAATTTAGCCACTTCCCACATTCTTGATTCTTCTTTGCTTGATCTTGGCACAACACCACACATGTATCAACATACAAATCCCTAAATCCCATGACCTCAAAGTAGGCTTTGATGCTCTCCAATTACTCAATTGACCTAGGATTGACCCAGATGAAACCCTAGTTGACTGCACCTCAACTGTGGCTCTTGTACTTGAATCAATGACTAGTCTCAGCTTCAATATGGCCCTCTAGGCATCCCATGAGATCCATACACACCTCAAATTCACATTCTATGCTTCACATCCCACAGATGATTCTCAATATTCCTCAAGATAGGAGCAAAACCCACATGTAGGCACTCAAACTTCTCAAGGCCTCAAATCATTTCTTGATGGCTTGGATGATTTCTCAAACTTGGATAAGACCTCTTGCTAGGCTCTTATCTTGATAGACACCCTTGATCCCTTGTTGGAGGCATGCTATGCTATGATATGCCAATGATTTAACTATGTACATGATGTAACTATGCAAATGAAATGCAATGAAACATAAATCAGGCAAGAAAAGGTTGAGCAAATTTTGGGGTGCAACAACTGCCCCTATTCAAACGGCTTGGACCCGACTGGGTGAAGAGCGAATGACCTTCAAACAATCGAGGTACGAGACGGTTGAATACCAAGAAAACCCAGAAATTTTCCAACTGCAGAAATAAACTGCACAGCTTGGGGAGCAACATCCCCTATCTGAATCCGGTTGTTACGGCAACAACTGATCCAACGTCTGATAATAATTCTGATTTCAACTTCGAACACCTATGTAACGCCACAGGTACTGAACAAATTTTGCAAAAACACCTTCGTCCACAACTGGACTAACCTTGTCAACACAAGAAGAGAAACAAATTCGTCAACACGAATAGAGATTCTGTCGTCACAAAAGTAACGTTGTCCACATCTGGACCCAATTTCATCAAATCACGAATGAATACAAAACTGTCCACGTCAGGACTCACATTTCGTCAACCCGAAGAAACCTCAACAATACAGGAATAGAACTTTGTCCACGTCAGGACGCTTGTTTCGTCAACATGAAGAAATCCCCTCAACAAGAGCAAAACTTTGTCCACGTTAGGACTCCACATTCCGTCAACACGAAGAAATCCCAGCGACTTTGCTAGGGATGAGTTGTCTGCATCTCGTCAACACGAGGATATCCTATCAACATAGGAATAAATTGTCCACGTCAGGACTCACATCTCGTTAACACGAGGAAATAAACCCGTCACCATGAAGAGAAATAAATTTGTCCACGTCAGGATTCCATCTCGTCAACACGAAGAACGGTAAATTTGTCCATGTCAGGACTCGTATCTCGTCAACACGAGGGAAGGTAACTTGATTTGTCCACATCAGGACTCGCATCTCGTCAACACGAGGAAATCCTATCAACATAGGAGCAAATTGTCCACGTCAGGACACCGTTTCGTCAACATGAAGAACGGTAAATGCTGGGGATAAATGGTCCACGTCAGGACACCATTTCTTCAACGCGAAGAGTAATCAATTTGTCCACGTCAGGACTTCACATTCCGTCAACACGGGGAAATCAAATATGTCCATGTTAGGACTAGCACATCTCGTCAACACGAGGAAATAAATCTGTCCACGTCAGGACACCCACTTCGCCAGCACGAGGAAATCCTATCAACATAGGAATAAATTGTCCACGTCAGGACTCATATCTCATCAACACGAGGAACTCCTATCAACATAGGCAATAAAATTTTGGCTACCTCCGAGGGAATATTTCTGTCAACCAATAAGAAAATACATTCGTTTATCCATACGGGAAGATACTCCGAATACAGTTTTTCTGCTTATCTGTGCAGTAGCTAACTCCATTGGTCCCAACCCACAAACCTTTTAGCACTGACGTGATAGCGACTTTGAGGCGGAATCTACTGGGATATTTGGAAACCCAAACTGTCGGACTCCTGTTCTGATAACCGGCGGCCGCTTCTGAAATTTTGATTCATGAAACCCTTTGATGTTGACGTAACAGCAAATTTGAAGAAAATAATCCACTGGCCGGATAAGAGAAACTTCAACAAGCAACCCTGTGGGGAAAATAGTAAGATGAACCGTATCATCACACGTCTCACGGTGAGGCCTCGAATACCTGGTAATAGATCTGAGCTAGAACTCCATACTCCTGCTGAGCAAACACACCTGAAAGTAAAAGGTTAACCAACTTGATTTATGTTTCAAAATGTGTATGTTTGAAAGCGGCGTAATGCTCCGTACGGCACGGAAATGCTACGCGTTTGAGTAGATCCACATATGAAGATATATGCAAATGCAAATTCAGGCTCAAGCTGCCGGGGCCACTCTGATAATGATGTCTCAACAACATGAATGTTGAGGATAAAGCCAACTCCGCTGGAGAGAACAAGTATCATAAGGTATTCCGGTAAAATAAATGCCAGAAACACAGTCAACTTTGCCGGGGAGAGATTAAACATCAATTTCCACTGGGAGGAAAGAACAAACACCCTGCTGGTGAACAAACTTAGCTGGGGAAGAAGCGACATTTCTGGACAAAGCACACTGTCGGGGCACAGTTTACACACTCGGGGTTACCACTCTGCTGAGGATCAACATCCTGTCAATGGCATGACGACCTGTGGGGAGCAAGAAACCCTTCCTTCGCGGATATAAACCTTTCGAACCAACAACTTGGTTATCTATTGCGGGAATCTCCCATGCTGGAGACTGAACATGCACATCTTCGATTCACTGATGAGCGCAACCTCTGCAGGGGACATTGATTTTGACTTGCTGGGGATATCCTATGGACGGCTTTCCATGAGGACACTCTCCTGGGGAAAATAATTCCCTCCTTCGGGAAGGGATAAATGTCATTTTAACTCTCCGGGGATGAGCTGCGACTAGCTGAGGAATGACATCAACTGGAGTCAGGTCTTACGTCAAGCGACCTTGGTTGGGGAATACAATTCCTGACCGTTTGCTCCAAAGGTAAGAACCCTGCAAAACACAAACGAGACAAAACAGGCCTATACAACAGAATCTATCCGAGTTAGCATCTGTGACATTATTTCAGTCAATTCGAAGCTTTAGCAATTATTGGCAAGGGCCAACAAGATTATGTAAGTGCAAGTTTATCAAAAACATCGGCGTCTTTCACAAACAAAAACAGTAAAGAACAAGCATCAAGTACTGAATAACATGTTTTATTGATGACGGGCCTCTGAATAGGCAAAGTTTTGTACACTGGATGCAACTCCTGAAAAGAGGAAGTTATGCACAAACACACATAAATATATGCACAAGAAGCATAAAGAAAATACAAAACAGTATTTGTATACATGTCGGCAATGTGGCACAGACAAACACCATGAGCTGATCCTCCTATGACTCGCCTGACTCTGCGCTTTCCCGGTACTCGATCCTCGGAAGAGATTGTTTTTGGATAGACGGCCCCCAGGTACTCCCAAACCACTAAGCAGTGCCGTATCAAATCCGGACCGCAGTCATTTGCTTTTTCAATCCCTAAATTTTGCGTGAATCGCCCTTTGCGGGTTTTCAATTCACCGGGATACCCTTTTTTGCCGAAGTCGCCCTTTTCAGGTTTTCGACTTCGCGGGTGTACATCTTTTCAATTTTATCCCTAACTTTTGCCCGAACCTTTATTCATTTTTTATGGTTCGCCGGGATGCCCCATTTTTTCCTGGACTCTCTTTTTACTGTCCAACGGGTCACTTTAAAGCAAAGTATTTTTTAACTGCGTCCGAATTTACAGGAGACGTAAAGTCCTCACCATCCATGGTGGATAGTAACAAGGCTCCTCTAGAGAAGACTTTTCTGACAACGTAGGGACCTTCATAATTGGGAGTCCACTTGCCCCTGTAATCTGATTGTGGTGGGAGAATCTTTTTCAAAACAAGATCGCCCATCTGAAAGCTTCAAGGGCAAACCTTTTTGTCGTAAGCTTTCTTCATCTGGCTCTGGTACAACCGACCATATGCTAGAGAAGCCAGTCACTTCTCATCCATTAAGCTGAGCTGATTCAGTCTATCTTTAATCCATTCTGCCTCGTCGAGTTGGACATCACGTAAAACCCTCAGGGAAGAAATCTCGACCTCCAACGGTAACACCGCCTCCATCCCGTATACCAATGAGAAAGGGGTTGCCCCGGTTGATGTGCGTACCGTCGTACGATAACCGTGCAAAGCGAAAGGTAACATCTCGTTCCAATCCTTATACGTCACAACCATCTTCTGAACAATCTTCTTTATGTTCTTATTGGCCGCTTCGACAACGCCATTCATCTTGGGCCGGTAAGGAGAAGAGTTGTGATGCTCAATCTTAAAATTCTGACATAGCTCTTTCATCATTTTATTATTCAAATTCGAACCATTGCAGTGATAATCCGCTCAGGGATTCCATATCTGCAGATAATATCTCGTTTGATAAATCTGGCTACCACTTGTTTGGTCACATTGGCATATGATGCTGCTTCCACCCATTTGGTGAAGTAATCGATTTCCACCAAAATGAACCGGTGTCCATTTGATGTCGTAGGCTTGATCTTGCCAATCATATCAATCCCCCACATCGAGAAAGGCCACGGTGATGACATCACATTCAGAGGGCTCGGAGGCACATGGATTTTGTCTGCATAAATCTGGCATTTATGACACTTCTTTGCAAACTTGAAACAGTCCGTTTCCATAGTCAGCCAGTAATAACCTGCCCGCACCAGTTTTCTCGTCATAGCATGCCCACCAGCATGTGTACCAAATGTACCCTCATGTATCTCTTCCATGAGCAACTTTGCCTCTTTCTCATCTACACAGTGTAGCAACACCAAGTCGTGGTTTCTTTTATATAGGACACCGTCCGGGTTCAGATAGAAATTGCCAGCCAATCTCCTGAGAGTCTTTTGATCTCGACTAGATGCTTCAGCCGGATACTCCTTTTTCTTCAGGAAATTCTGGATGTCAAAATACCAGGGTTTACCATCGGGAGCCTCGTCAATGGCAAATATGAATGCAGGCCTATCAAGCCAAGAGATACCAATCTGGGGAGCCTCGTTCCAGAAGTTAACTTTATACATTGAAGACAATGTCGCCAGGGCGTCAGCCATTTGATTTTCTGCTCGTGGCACGTGATGCAATTCCACCTTGTCAAAGAAAGGCAACAATCTCCTTGCATAATTCATATAGGGTATCAAATTGGGCTGACGTGTCTCCCATTCTCCTTTAATCTGATTCACCACTAGAGCTGAGTCTCCGTATACATCCAGGTTCTTGATTCGCAAATCAATGGCTTCTTCCAGGCCCATGATGCAAGCCTCATATTCAACCTCATTATTGGTAACGGGAAAAGTCAATCGGGAAGTAAATGGGATGTACGACCCATGAGGAGTAGTGATAATTGCACCTATTCCGCTACCATAGGAATTAACTGCTCCGTCAAATATCAACTGCCATTTGGAAACCAACTCTGGTCCTTCGTCCGGCAACGGTTCTTCACAATCTTTCATTTTTAGGTACATGATATCCTCGTCAGGAAAATCAAACCTCATCGATTGATAGTCCTCAACAGGCTGCTCTGCAAGGTATTCCGACAGAACGCTACCTTTAATAGCCTTTTGCGAGACATATTGGATGTCGTATTATGTTAACACCATCTGCCATCGGGCAATTCTTTTGGAGAGTGCTTGCTTCTCAAACACATATTTGATTGGATCCATCTTTGAAATTAGCATGGTTGTATGATTCAGCATGTATTGCCTCAAACGTTTAGCGGCCCAGGCTAGCGCGCAACACGTCTTCTCGAGCATTGAGTATCTGGACTCACAGTCGGTAAACTTCTTACTCAAATAGTAGATCACATGCTCTTTACATCCGGTCTCGTCGTGTTGACCGAGAACACAACCCATACTTTCCTCAAGAACCGTCAAATACATAATCAAAGGTCTCCCGGCCACTGGGGGTATCAGAACAGGAGGTTCCTGCAAGTATTCTTTTATCTTGTCGAACGCCTTTTGACAATTTTCATTCCAGGTCAACACCTGATCCTTTTTCAACAACTTGAATAACGGCTCGCATGTCGCAGTTAGGTGAGATATGAACCGAGCGATGTAGTTCAACCTCCCTAAAAACCCACGCACTTCTTTTTCTGTTTTAGGTGTCGGCATTTCTTGTATAGCTTTTATCTTTGCAGGGTCAACCTTTATTCTCTTTTCGCTCACAATAAACCCCAGCAGTTTACCCGATCTCACCCCGAAGGTGCACTTGTTAGGGTTCAGTCTCAACCTGAACTTCCTAAGTCTTTTGAACAGTTTCAGCAGATTAACCAAATGCTCCTCCTCTGTCTGAGATTTGGCAATCATATCATCAACATAAACCTCGATCTCTTTGTGCATCATGTCATGAAAGAGAGTCGTCATAGCACGTTGATATGTTGCCCCAGCGTTCTTCGGTCCGAAGGGCATCACTTTGTAACAAAATATTCCCCGGGGAGTAATGAAGGTAGTCTTATCCATGTCTTCTGGTGCCATTTTGATCTGATTATAGCCCGAGAAGCCGTCCATGAAGGAGAATACGGAGAACTGAGCAGTGTTATCAACCAGCACATCAATGTGAGGAAGTGGAAAGTCGTCTTTCGGGCTCTCCCTATTCAAATCACGGTAGTCTACACACATTCGCACTTTACCGTCTTTCTTCGGCACTGGTACTATATTAGCGACCCACGACGGATAAGTTGTAACGGCTAGGAAACCAGCATCCCACTGTTTTTGAACTTCCTCTTTGATTTTCACGGCCATGTCTGGTCTGGTTCTTCTGAGTTTCTGCTTAACAGGCGGACATTCCTCTCGCAATGGCAGACGGTGCACAACCATGTTCGTATCCAACCCAGGCATATCCTCGTACGACCAAGCAAATATATCACTATACTCTCGCAGTATCTCAATCAGCCTTTGCTTGATGTCGCTCTGCAGCGCAGCCCCTATACGGATATTTCTCACAACTTCTTCCGACCCCAAGTTGATAATCTCAATTTCCTCCTGATGAGGCAGAATGATTCTCTCTTCCTGTTTCAACAAACGAGTCAACTCCTCTGGCAAGTCTCTATCCTCAACAATCTCTTCCACTGCTTGGAATACCGGGTGCTCGAAGTCGAAACGAGTCATAGGCGATTCGTAGAAGATGTCATCTGAAATATTAGTCCTGCAAAAGGAATGGTTAAACGCTTCAACACGCAAACAAAGCAAATAACCACGTTGCCATTTATTGTTAAAGTAAAAACAAGAAAAATAAGGATCACAATATTTGTATATGAAAAACGCCTTTATTTCCTGATTAAAACAGTGCAATACACATAGTCAAGTAGCCCTAAGGTAAAATCACTATGCCCCGGGTAGGACATAGGATTATTCAACAATTGACAAAACAAATCATTACTGTTTAAGAGTCACTGGGACAGTTTCCCGGATGGACCAGTTGCAAAGGCTTTGTCCTAGCACGCTTGGCTTGATCCACGCGTCCATATCACAGTCACTATCTCCATCTTCAGCATTGGAAATAGCGTTGATTGTCTCAAAGCACACCCCGCTTGGCGTAATCGTGATCGGTCCCTTGAACCTGGGCGCTCCTGAAGATGACGCTGACGACGTCGGTCGATACCCTAGCCCAAACTTGTCATTCTTCACGGGAATCTCTAGTACCTGCCCCCAACCTTTAGTCTCACCAGTCTGCACTAAAGCCTGAGCTTCCTTGTAGGATGACACTGCCACCTCTGGCATTTTGCTGGGACCCTGAGCTTTGTCTTTAATTCGCAACCCTTCGAAGGCTTGACAAGGTGTCTCATGTATTTCTCCGTCGACCTCAACATATCTGAATGAAGACAGGTGACTGACCAAAATGTCCTCCTCCCCGCAAATAGTAACAACACTATCACCCACCATGTACTTCAACTTCTGATGCAATGTGGACGTTACGGCCCCTGCAGCGTGGATCCACGGGCGCCCAAGAAGGCAGCTATAAGCTGGATGGATATCCATGATGTAGAATTCGGTATCAAAAATTTCTGGCCCCACCTGAAGTGGTAATGTTATCGACCCAAACACTGATCTTTTCGTCCCGTCAAACGCCCTCACAACCAAATCGCTGGGCGTGCAAATAATTCCCCGTATGTCCAATTTCATCATGGCTATCTTTGGCAATACATTCAACGACGATCCAGTATCCACCAATACACGCGACATTACGGTGCCCCGACATTCCATTGATATATGCAAAGCCATGTTGTGCTCTCGACCCCTGGGTGTTAGATCAAAATCTGTGAAACCCAGGCTATGTCCAGCATTGACATGTGCCATTATCCCCTCTAACTGATTTACATAAACTTCTTGAGGCACAAATGACGTATCCAGAATCTTTAGCAAGGCGTTCCGGTGGGCCTCGGAACATAACAACAACGACAAGATAGAAATCTTCGACGACGTCTGTTGTAGGTGTTCCATAATTTTGTAGTCGCTTTTGCAAATCAGTCTCATGAACTCCTCTACGTCCTTGAGTGACATATCCTTTTCTTTCGACTGAGTAGGCCCACTTTCATTTACTTTGGCTTTACCTTTGGCCAATCTCTCTACTTCTATTTCAGGTGAGGTAAAGATCCTTCCGCTACGGGTCATACCCCCCATTCCAACGACATTATCAACAGCCCCAGCTGGCTGGCTATTCACCACAATCTTTTCACTGTTGCAATATGCTTCTAATCCGTATGTCCACGGGACAGCTTTCGTACTCTTAAAGGGAAAAGGCCCTGCTTTGGTAATCGTAATAGTTGGCCACGGGGCGGACGCCGTTATCGTTATAGTCTTCCTCGGGATTGTCACCGTTGCAATATCATTCTGCTTACCACATGATGCATTCGCAGGCTTCCCAACCGCAGTTTGATCAAATTGCAAGGTCCCTTCGTCAATCATGGCCTGAACGCGTGCTTCAAATCAGTACAACCCTCAGGCTGGGTCCAACACTCTAAACAGTATTCATCACAACCCGGGAATACTCCCCCTCTGAGCAACCTGCTTTTCACCTCACTCAATGGTGTCTTCAGCTCGTCAACATCCATCACCAAGTTTAAACTTTCTTCTGTCAAGATGGCATTTGCCCTATGATTAGGCATAGGCTGTTGTACAATATTGGGCCCCACCTGGCCAAAGTTGATGGCTTTACTGTCCAATAAGTCTTGAACTTTATGCTTGAAAGCGTGACAAGATTCTACATCATGTCCGGGCGCCCCGAAATGGAATTCACAGTGCTTATTAGCGTCATACCCATAAGGAAGCACCGGTCCTGTAGGCGGTTCCAATGTTCTTTTCTCAACCAAATTCAAACCCAGTAGTGTCTGAAGAAGCTCTGCATATGTCGATGGAGGTTTATCGAATACCCTCTTCGGCTTTGCATTCTGAAACCTTCTCTGACCCTGATTCTGCCTTTGCTGCTGCTGTGGTTGTTGTTGTTGAGGTTGGACTGGAATAGTAACACTGGCTATTTGTTAAGGTTGAATGTACTGATTTCTGCCTCTGCCCCGACCTCTACCACCAAATACAACGCTTGTATCACCCTTTTGTCTTCCACCAAAAGCTTTTCTCGCACCCCCAGCTGAAGTAGATTCGCCTGCCTGAATCTTTCCAATTTTAATTCCATTTTCGATCCTTTCTCCCATAAGGATCATATCGGAGAAGCTACCCATGGAAACATTGAGTAACTTGTCATAGTACATTCCTGTAAATGTCCCCACAAACATGTCATTCATCTCCCTTTCAACCAAAGGAGGATGCACCCGAGCTGCCATATCGCGCCACCGCTGCGCGTATTCTTTGAAACTTTCACCACTTTTCTGCGACAAACTCTGCAGCTGAACTCTGTTTGGCGCCAAATCGCTATTATATTTGTAATGCATAACAAAAGCATCAGCCAACTACTTCCAGCTTCTAATTTGAGTGGGCTCCAGTCCCATGTACCATTCCAATGATGGTCCCGATAAGCTATCCTGAAAGAAATGCTTGAGCATCCTTTCATCATTGGAATATGCAGACATCCTTCTATAATAAGAACGTACATGGACCTTTAGGCAGGTATCCCCTTTGTATTTGTCGAATGTTGGAGCCTTGAATTTTAATGGCACTCTCAGCCCTGGTACCAACCCCATAGTAGTAATATCTAACCCAACGGAGTTCTGATCAACCACATCTTTCATCTGCTCTTCTAGCATTCTGATCCTCTGAACAGGGTCAATGGGGCCCTCAGGTCCCGAAAAAGCGTCGTCCTGGTGATCCACATTCCAGTCATTGCCATACCCATCGTAACCCATGTTACGGCCAAATCCTTGCTGATTGAACATAGGACCCTGTCCTCGGTTGTCGAACCCTAGATTGACCCCAGCAGGTCTAAAACCATTGTTGAAAGGAAATGCCCCAGCGCCGTTGTTATTCACATTATCGAATCCACCATTACCGTGGACATACCCCTGATTGTTGCCGTAACCTTCATTACCAAAGCCTTGATTGTTGAACCCGAAGTTCCCGTCCTAATTGACATTTCCATACCCATTGTTTCCAAAGCCATCATTGTCACCGAATCCTTGATCGGCATCCCCAGTGTGGCCTTTGTTGTTAACAACATGCCCATCACCACCATTTCCAGCATTGCCATTACCAGCGCCAGCACCTGCACCAGTGCCAGTGTTTCCGTTGACAGTCACAACAGGTGGAGTAACTAACGGTATCTAATCCTCTCGGCGAGGAGTTTCAACATAAATGTGGTCAGTATTGCCATTTCCGTTTGCCCGCGTCAGCAACGGCTGCACCAAGGTCTGAAGGCTCTCCTGGCCCTTGGCCATACTCTCCATAGCTTGCATGAACAAAGTCAGCTTCTCACGGATTTCCTACATCTCGACCTGAACTTGATCCATTATCTTCTTGCAGTTGTTTCTGGTTGAGTAACGGTGGATTCTCTGGTCGTCAATCCTGAAAAACCTGTGAGATGCAGGAAATAAGATACAGATTCAACAAGTAACTGGCAATGCAAAGATGAATATGCAGATGCAATGCGTGTCTGTGCGTTAGGGAAATCAACCCCTGATTCTAGTGCCAAAGTTCCAGTGCAGTGACAGTGCTAAGAAACTTGGATTCATCCACGGAGAAAACATCTCATATATTGCTGAAAAACCCATCAAGGCCGAAATACAATATCACTGAGTGTACAATAACAAGAAGGCATGACCTCAACCAACAATCCTGGAGATGGCTAGCACAATGCAAATAAAGCATATACAACAATGCATAAGGTAATCAAGTGCGACCATATGCCCGATACTCCTCTAACAATTTCTTAGTCTTGGGATGATCCAGCTGGGAAAGCAACCCTTCAACGAGCGAGTCTCTTTGCCTGATAACATGCTGGAGATCCCCAATGGATTCCTCCTAAGCACCCTCTCCAAAGCACTCCTCCAGCTTCCGCTTCTGGGATGCAGACTCTTTCTTACGCTTGATAACTTTGTTCAACGAATTCTGAATGTCGTATCTCCGCATAACCTCTTCTTCAAACTTTTTCTGGCTAGCCTTCAACTGATCTTCCAGTTCAGAGATCTGTTGCTTCAGTTTGTCTTCTCTTTCTTTATTATTGGCCAGTGTAGCGTTCCAGGTTTTGTTGAATGTGGAGATCTCCCGGTAGGCTATATCAAGTGCTTTCTTCTTAGACTCCAGCATGTCATGAGAGCTCTTGAAATCTATCCCCAAACGTTCACGCTTTTTTCGTTGCTCAGTCAATTCCGCACCTAAATGGTTCACCAGCTTTGTTTGCTGCTCGAAGGAATATACGGCTTCATTCCTTTCGTTCCTGAGTTGCACTAGCTCTTCTTCCAACTTCTCGTTGGCTTTCATCAGCTCTTCTTTCTCCTTCACAACCTGCTCATATCTCTCAATAGACACAGTGGTTGGCTCTTCAACCACGAGGGGAGCAGGAGGTAATACTGTAGGAAACGGCATCAGCGCCTGCTTTGCCCTATCTTGGATCCAAGACTTGGTACGGAGCTTAGGATTGACTATCATTCTTTCCCAACAATGGCTTACCCTTCTTGCAGATGTTATTCCAAGCATGCTGAAGCTTGGATAACAATTCTCCCTTCAAATCACCTGTGAAGTACAGAGATTCCTGTACTTCTTCTTCCTTTGGCGGGCTTTTCAAAGCATAACCGAATTGCCTGATCAATAATGACGGATTGTAGTTAATGCACCCTTTCCTCCCAATCAGAGGAACGTTAGGATATCCTGTACAGCTGTAGATAATCTCAGATCCCAGTAAATCCCTATCAAACCAGACAACATCTTCTGAAGGAAGCCCCATCATACGCTCAGACCATTCCACCGTAGCTGCAGACTCAACAAAGATACCCTTCTTGGGCAGATGACTATCAAACCACATATACAACAAAGGCACATAACAAGAGACGTTCTTGCCCCTCCTATTCTCGTTCTTATAATGCAGAGAATGATGGAAGTCTCCAATCAGGGTAGGCACAGGATTGCGTGAAGCAAATATATAGAACGCATCCAAATCAACAAAGTCAGGCATATTGGGGAATAGTACAATGCCATAGATACACAAAGCAAGGATAGCATTAAACACAATCCAACAGCCACTCTTGGCATACTCTTGTGCTTTCCCAACCAAGAACTTGAGAAAAAAACCAGAAACTCCATTCCACGAGGTTAACAACAACTCTGAGGAGTCTAAATGTAAAGCAACAACCAAATCCTCCAGCTTGGGCTCAGCACCCATATGAATGAAGGGTACCCTATTCTGAATGGTTAACTCCAAGATCTCAGCATATTCCTCCATGGTCGGAGCCAGAATGAAGTCAGGGAAAGTAAAACACCTCAGCGGGGGATCATAGAACTGCATCAGCGCGTACAATCCGTTCAGCTCATACGTGGATGGTTTGCAGACCAACCTAAGCAGTTTCCCATAACTCTTCCTGAAGCTTCTCTTCACATCATCATCAGCTAAAGACATCAAACCAAGCAAAGAAGAAACATCTGGGGTAGGCAACTTGTATGCCACAGTCTTCTTCAAAGTATCCATAATAGCAGACAGAAATCCGGGAAACTAGAATCAAAGGGTATGAAATGCACCTGCGTCACAGACACACGTTAATGATATGCAAAATGAGTATGCAACAATGCAATATGCAAACATGCAACAGGGATCAAGTGATATATTGCTGAAGAGATCCATCCACAATATCTGTCTCAACAGACCCACAATACTGCTCAAACCTGGTCTCAACAGACCCATAACAATGCTCCCACTTTGGTCTCAACAGACACAAAACAATATCCTGATGAAGAACCCCAAGTAACCACACATACTGATCCCATATTGAGAAAACCGGGTAGTCTGGAGGTCGAGTTTCCTGCATGTCCCAATCCCTCTCACAAGTAGGTGACCTATCAACTGACACAAGGTACGACATCCTATGCGGTCATCGGTGTCACAGACTTTCAAGACTGATGATACGATACCCAGAAGGTGTGGCATCATCATGTCCTGAAGAGGCCTCACTTAGCCAACTTCCAATTGATCGGTCCCCGGAGTCGACAATCCAACTAACCAACAACCCCCTCAACCCAAAAGGTTGAAAAAGAAGCCAACCAGAAGAACCTCATCCGAGCGTGGATTTTGCGGGACACTAGTACATGCAAAGCATGCACGCGCCCACTACTTTCCACAACAAATTCTAGGTGCACTCAAGCCCAGGTCCGGCTTATCTCTCAATCTGAACCCCTACCCAGCATAACAACAATAATATAATGGTGAAAGTAAATACAGAAAGGTAAATCCATACAAAACCCACGACGGGAAAACAAGCGTTAGGATTGACTAGCGTAGGGAACCGTTGGAGTCCCCAGCAGAGTCGCCAGCTGTCGCTACTGCGAAAATCGGCGCCGACTATGACAAAAGAGTCGCCACCGTGCGTTATTTATCCCACAGGAGGGAAAGGAAACACTCAGAGTAAACCTAACGCAAAACGGGAAAGGAATGGTCGTCGCAACCAAATCCTGGATTCGGGAGTCGATTATGCAGGGGGAAGGTATTAGCACCCCTCACGTCTGCCGTACTCGACGGGATCCACGCTTATTTTCTAGTACGGATTGTTATTCTATCTACTCTACAGGTCTGGGTTAAAAAGAAAATAAAATGAGGAAAGAGACTCGATAAAGCTCCTCCGCTCTATGCCTACGTATTCCCTCGTGCAATGGGAAAGTCAGAGTCTACGTAGTTCGCCTACCTACGGAAAGGGAGGGGAAGGTTGCTCGCTAGGATACAGCATCCTATGCCTACGTACTTTCATACAGCATGAAAGATCAGAGCAAACGTAGTTCGGGCTACAGAAGACACAAGCTTGTTTGACTGTTTTTTTTATACCTTCAGAAAGGGTTTTTCTTGATTAAGAGTCCAAGCGGACAAAAATGACACTTTGATGTTTGTTTTGAATCTTTTACGAAAGAAGTGTTTTTTTGTTTGTTTGCAATCTCTGACACACTAGAGACTATGATTTGAGAGTGACTACGTCGCGTGTCACCCAAAGGGTACCACACTAAGCAGCCAGACTACTGGAAAGAAGCGCTCCAGCAACCCTTTCTCAAATAGCTTAAGGCTCGTACCGTACGACATCGATTAACCTTATTACCGTATTTTTTGAGTTGTTCAAGATGAGAAGAGAAAGAAGCTCTAAAAAGCCTAGGGTTGAAAAGGGGATAAAAACTAACCTAATGTTGTCATGCATGGATAAGAATCCTAATGTCTGTCATAACTCCCTCCTACACAGAGGAAATCAGAGATCCTAGGGGATAAACAGAAGAGAAAGCAAGCAAATGCGGTAAAATGCATGCAATGCAGCAATACAAGCGAGGCAAGGGAGTCCCACTCAACCTCGAACCTGGGAAAACAACATGCAAAGTGAATCAACATTCACTTCAAACCTAGGGGGAAAGCTGCACAAGCCAACAAACAATACAGAAAACAAAAGCCACAGCGAGGAGGCAGCCCAAGCAGCAACATCAAACTCCTACAACAAACAGCACAAGCAGCAGCTCTGACAGCAACAGCTGATTAAACAGCAAAAAGTTGAAAGCAACAACCTTCATCTTCATGAATATCTCCTATCTTCAAGCTTCAATAAACTTTGAATATTCAACAAGAACCAAGCTTCAACAAGCTTCAAACTTTAACCAGTAACCAGCTTCAACAAGCAAACTTCAACCAGTAAACAGCTTCAACAAGCTCCTAACTTCATGTTCAACAGGCAGCAGAACCCTAGCTTCAACAAGCAACCAGCTTCAACAAGCAAAAACTTTCTCTTTACCAAGCTTCAACAAGCACCTCCAAGGGAGAGTCATTCAACAAGATCAAGTTGAAGTGTTAAGAAACTCAATGACAACCAAGGGAAGCCATTAAGATCTTAACACTATAATAGGAAGGCATCCTCAAAGTTCTACTCTTAAATCATGCCATTCATCCCTCCAAAGGAGAGATGTGACTTCTTTAAGAGGACTTTATGTCATTGGATTGAATGGAGATGAACAATATACTCCATATTTGAAGAAACAAGCAACTAATCTAATGCTCTTCCTAAAACCCTAGTTTTCCTAAGCTCCTGACAAGCACTCCACAAGAGGATAAAATCTTTACATCCAAGCTCCTTCAAGCTCTCCAAGGCATCTTCAATTGGTCTTCAACTCTAACCAAGCACAATAGCACCAACACCCTAATCTAAGGGGAACTATTGAATTAAACTAGTCAAGTTAGTGAGTTAGAAACACCTAGAAGTTAGTCCTAAAACTAAATCTAATTAAAATACCAAAAGTGATTGTCAAATCCTATAAAAAATTCTAAGGGTTCCTAAACCTCTTAAGAATCACTCCATACAAAAACCAGGGGGTTTACCATTCATTAAGACCTAAAACTATGCCCTAAACCTAAGGGTACTACCCTAAAATCAAAAAATTACAACACCTAATGCTCAAGATTTAAACTAGCCTAAAATTATCTCACAAAATTATGAGAAAATTACTAGGGGTACATGCATATCTAAGCTATCTAGTCCTAAAAGAATCACCTTAAAAATCAACACCAAACACCCATACTAAAATCAGCAAGATCATGTATCAAACATATTCAAAATAAAACCAATTAAACTATAAAAAATGCAATTAAATCCAAAAATGCATGAATTAATAATTTCTCAATTTCCTAAAATTCTAGACTCTCTAGAGAGTCAGGGAAAAAACCTGTATTAAAAATATTAATTTTCCTAATTATGGTGATTTATTTCCTAACTATATGCAAAACATAAAATAAAAGAAAATATAATGGAAAATGATAAAACCTGCGTGGAGAATAGCAATAAAATCCAGTTGTAATCCAGACTGGGCCCAAAGTGGGGGGTGCGTGTATCAAGTCTGACTAAGCCCAAACATAATTAACAGAAAATAATGGAAAATGAAAGGAAATTGGGAAAACATGTGTGTTGAATAGCAATGATTCTACGTGTATTCTCTCATATGGGCCTAACCAGGGGTGTTGATAGCAAAACTCACTTAAGCCCATCCAAAATCCTTTTAATG
The DNA here is from genome assembly GCA_963859935.3 of Lathyrus sativus. Classification (NCBI taxonomy): domain Eukaryota; kingdom Viridiplantae; phylum Streptophyta; class Magnoliopsida; order Fabales; family Fabaceae; genus Lathyrus; species Lathyrus sativus. The sequence continues at coordinate 272,576,224 of OZ012739.1, forward strand.
AAACGGTGAGTTTTGATAAAAATCAATCTCCTCAGAATGTGAAACACGATCGTGGCCTTTGGATTTGGTTCTCAGTCAAGGTCAATGCATGATTCAACGTCCAAAACTTCATCTTCTCCAAATTCAAAAACTGGGAGGGAAATGTTCAGGACGGTGGCCTAAGCTTTGCGCCACCGTCGTCTCCGGTTAGGCATATCCAAAAGTGTATTAAGCAAGCCAATTAAATACCCTATCTCACTCGAAATTCTCTCCTGATCACGAATATGACCTCCAATTGCATTGATTCTATCCCTAACTCCAAACCCGATCCAAGTTTCAGAAAATTCACCAAGTCTTGAATGTCTCAAATCTTGCAATTAATAAGCCTAAACTCATCTACATGTTTCACTGATCAATTCTCACCATCCAAACGCCATTAAAACCTCAAGAACTAGGAGATATGAGCTTCAACAGAAATGGTGATGCACCTAATTTGGTCTCTAATCACTCCAATTTTGGACTGAAATCCATCCTAGCCTCATCCCTAATCTAACCACATAACAAATTCTATGCATCTCCCTATAAATTAAGCTAAAAGAAGAAAGTTGCAAACCTGGTTTTGAGGGATGAACAGATGAGGTTATGGCTCGAATCAAGCTTCAATTCTTTCCATATTCACTCAAGAACACTTCCCCAAGCTTCTGAAACAAGCAATTTGCAATGAATCCTCTTCAATTCCAAAACCTGATTCTTGATGCAGCTGTGAAATTTTCAATTGATCTCTCTGATTCCTTGCTCAATCCTTGCCAAAAAATGATCTGAATCAGTTGCAAATGTTATATAAAAGTTGTTGGAAACCTCTAGAACCTTCTGTAACTAACTGAATGAGAAATTCAATTTCTCATATTCCTTGAAAATATCACATGCACAGTTGGTGAATTGCCCTGTTTTAGCTCTCAATATTGCTTGAATTTCTCCTCTTATGATATTTAGAATTGAATGGGAGTGATAGATCCCTTGTTTTTGATCCCATGGCCATGTATTGATGTGTTACTTCATCCTTAAGTCACAAAAGGGAACCACATGTAAATGACCTCAAATGCCAAATGTAATGTTGCCAACCTTCTCAAAATTGTATTTCTGATAAAAATGACCTATAACTTTGTTCAATTTGGCCACAAAACCATTTTCCCCAAATTTTGGCCTTTTAATCACTTTAATTTCTTCCTTTTCAAAATTTCTCAAACCAACTTCTCCTATGAGCCATTTCAATGCCTCCTTGATGCATGTTCAAGGTTAAAACCCTATTTTGAGAAACTTTCTAGTTGAACAAAATTTCATTTGAGGCCTCTAAGTTGGTGAAAATGGCCTATGATGACAAATGACCTATAATCACCAATACCCAAAATACCCCTGGCTTGCCAAGATCATAACTTGAGTTCTATAAATCCCCTTGAGGACTTCTAGTACTCTATGGAAAGATAAGCTCAATATATAAAACTCTCATGTTGGCCAAGAATCCATTTCAAAACTCCTTGAACGGCAAAAGTGGCTTGGAAGTCAAGTGACTTTCACAGATAAATTTCATAGTCCTCTGATGACCTGTAATTTGCAAGACCCATAACTTGAGTTCTAAAAATCCCCTTGAGGACTTCTAGTACTCAAATTAAAGGTATTGAGATGCTCTACATGTTTCATTTTGGCCAAAGATCCATTTGAAACTTGTATTGTGACTTATGTGGCTTTGAAGTTAGGCACTAAACAGGGGATTTTACACTGAAACCCTAATTTAGCAACTTCCCACATTCTTGATTCTTCTTTGCTTGATCTTGGAGCAACACCACACATGTATCAACATACCAATACCTAAATCCCATGACCTCAAAGTAGGCTTTGATGCTCTCCAATTACTCAATTGACCTAGGATTGACCCAGATGAAACCCTAGTTGACTGCACCTCAACTGTGGCTCTTGTACTTGAATCAATGACTTGTCTCAGCTTCAATATGGCCCTCTAGGCATCCCATGAGATCTATACACACCTCAAATTCACATTCTATGCTTCACATCCCACTGATGATTCTCAATATTCCTCAAGATAGGAGCAAAACCCACATGTAGGCACTCAAACTTCTCAAGACCTCAAATCATTTCTTGATGGCTTGGATGATTTCTCAAACTTGGATAAGACCTCTTGCTAGGATCTTCTCTTGATAGACACCCTTGATCCCTTGTTGGAGGCATGCTATGCTATGATAAGCCAATGATTGAACTATGTACATGATGTAACTATGCAAATGAAATGCAATGAAACATAAATCAGGCAAGAAAAGGTTGAGCAAATTTTGGGGTGCAACACCTATAAGCGGAACTTCGTGGGTCAAAACCTCGTTGGTCATAAGAGGCTCTTTACTCACGCCTCTCTTTTTCTTTTCTAACATCCTCTATGTTGCATGTTGCTTTTTTGTCAAACACGACACTGCACCTAGGGCACAACATTACCTCTGACTTTTTATTTTGGCACCTATGAAGGAAGTCGATAAGGCTTTCTTCCTTATTCAGGTAGGCCACTTTATCGTATTCTTCTTTTCAACACTCTCGGTAGATCTCCATTGGAGTTTCCTGCGATACCTCAACCATGTTAATGTCCATATCGACACCATCAGTGATGTCTAACTTGCAGAACTGCATCTGAAGGCCATTAGTAGCCTTATCCATTCAAATGAAATTGTCAGCAATTTCCTTTGTTACTATCATTCTGTTAGAGTCTACAGCCACCGCTTTAGCAAAATCATCAGTGACTTTACTGTTGGAACCATCAGTACTCTCCTGGGTGAAACCTTTAGTTGCTTTCTGAACAAAATCCGTCAAAAAATTTCGACCAAGTTCTTCAATGACTCGAAACAAAACAACCTTCTTAAGGAAATCCTCAGTAACTTCCTTTATGTTTAAAGCACCATCGAGATCCTGAGTAACCCCGACCATGTTAACCTGTTTAGGGTCAGTACAATGCGTGTCAGCAATTTGTTGAGGCTCAACATCCAGGATAGCATTTTGCACAAGATCCCTGAAAAGAAAACATTGAGAGGTTTTATGACCCAAAAAATTATGGTATTTGCAAAATCCTCTTTTCTTTCTTTGATCTAAAGGGGGTATCTTAGCACCATGAGGTGCTATCAATTGTCCATCTTTAACTAGTAAATCGAATATTTCATCACACTTGGTGACATTGAATGTATAAGTTCTCTTAGGGAACCTATCATTCTTATCTGACTCGGTAGGGTTTTTTCCATTTGAAGGTGTTAACACCTTGCAACAATAGGGTGAACCCTTTTTTAATTCGGCGAGATCTATTTCGTTTTCGTCGAAACTTATAGACTCATGGCATGGCCCCTCATCGTCTTTGTCGAAGTCGACATAGGCTATCCTTTTATTCTTATTTACCCTCACTTTCTCTTCTCTCAAACGTTCCAACTATCGAACTCTATCAGCCAAATGGGCCATATACCTTAGGTACTGAGTGTCTAATTTCTTTCTGATGGAATAATCTAGGCCACTAGCAGCTATTTTGATTAACTCATATTTTGGTATTTGCGTGAAACACCTTTCCTTGAGGAGTCGAAATCTATTTAAATAATCATCAATTGGCTCAATAAACTTTCGTTTTATGCTAGCCAATTCCTTCGGACTAATCTACGTCTGTCCCATATAAAATTATTCATGAAATAGACGTTCTAATTGGGCCCAAGTATGAACTGGATTTTGGGGTAAAGTTGTGAGCCAGGTAAAAGCATTTTTTGTAAGAGAACTTGGGAAGTACTTGATCCTAAGTTTTTCATCATTTAAAATGTCTCCCGCTTCTATCAGATACCTAGCCACATGTTCAATAGTAGACTCAGTAGTATCCCTAAAAAATTTAGTGAACTTGGGAACTTTTGTTCTGGGGGGCAAGTCTACCTGGAGGATATATTCCGACAATGGTGACGTGTAATTTGGCCGTCGAAGGCCAATATTTACCACGTTACGTGCCATGATTCTTTTGACCATGGCAGCCAAGTTATTGTCTGCTGCTAGATTGTTATGTCGAACCTGTTGTACGATGTTCTCAGCATCCTGATTTCTATTTATCAACACTACCCTTAGTTCTGCCTCTCTAGGAACTTGTGGTTGATTCCTAAGAGGTATGATTCTAGGTTGTTCGACCATTTCCTGGTTATTTTGATTTGCATAGGCCTGGTTTTATGGAATTTGATTGATGGTGTTGTATTCATCGAAGACTATTCCTTGGTTTTCTCTAAAATACTCCCTTGGTGGTTGTCGAGGGGGATTTGGTACACTTAAGAATTCTGACATGCGTGTCATTTGTACTGTCAATTGTTGATTGGCTTGCGTAGTATTCCGGATGAGGGGATGAAAGATTTCCCCCATAGTTTGAGACATCATTTGAACCATTTGATGGTTACTTTCGTCCATTTGTTGTCTGAAATAAGAGGCAGAATTAGTCGTCAAACCTGGCATCTGGGCTGAATACCCTATACCTAAATTCAGGCTATTTTGACCCATATTTAACCCAGTCTCAGATCCCTGTAATAGGGAAATTATTACAGGTTCTGTATAAAACGGAGGGGCTTTTTGTAAATTTTCCATCAACAAAGTTGGCATGCCATAGGGCAGGTCTCGCGACAAAGGCATTGAAAATCCCGGGGGAGAAATTCCTATATACATCGATGTCCCTATTGATGGTGGGGTCTGAGGAGGACCCATTGGCCCAATGTAAGTCAAAATAGGTTGTGTATGGGAAATTGAATGTGCGGGCATCGAACTTCCCATATACGGTATTGCCTCTGAAACAGATACTGAGATTGTTGGTCCCCTTGTCGAAGCTCCTATGGGTTGTTCTACATTCTTGTACGGGACATCCTAATGATTATTTGGCTGGTTTAGATTCGTAGCCATTTTCCTCCTATATTTTTATTTTTGGTCTATCTTTGTTAACAGTGGCTACCTTACCACTTCCAATAACATGCAACGAAGTTTTTTCCTCAAAAGAAAACCTTTTTTACCACAAAACTAGTAAAGTTTTTCCAAAGAGAAATTTTCCTAAAAAATTATTTTCATAACAACTTAGCATTGTCCCACTGGGCGTGCCAATTTTTTCACCGTGAAAATTGGCGAACAACCGCTGGTCTAACAAATCGAAAGAGATCTATGTTACTTGTAGAATCGACCACACAAATCCTAGGACATGTGTTAATTGGTCTTTTATGTGAAGTGGATGAGAATTATATACACTTCGACGAGTTCCATGGTAAGAAGACTTATTTCAAGTATAAATGAATTTAAATAATGGTAAGAGGAAGTAAAGTGTTGATAAATGATAAGGATAATAACTTGCATAAATAAAAATAAACTTTTAAGTAAAAGAAGTGTTAAATTGCATTGAAATAAAAACTGGTGTTTAGGTAATGTACATTCTCACGACTCGTTTCTCTCAATCACACGGTTACTTAGAGTAAATAGAGATTTTGTACACAGTTGAACACACCCATCTTAATACTAAGAACTGCTATTTATACTCATCGAACATACCGCTATTAACGTCTAACAAGTAAGATCATGACAAGTGTCACTACGCATGCCTTCGAACCACCGGGATGCTCGTGTCTTTCTCAAAACGGACTTTCCCTCTTTTATTTGAATTCAAATGAACTCTCGTCGAAAACACCCCTGAATAACGCTTCTGTCGAATTGGATCTTCCAACTATTGAGGAATATCTCTAAGTCCAAAACATAGAACCTCCTGACAAAAAACATCTTCGACTCTTATTCCATAAAACAAATTTTTAGTCGAAGTAATTAAATTTCCCCAGAAAATTCTATTTTCTATTTTTAACTCTGTTCAGGCGTCAAAATTAGGAGCTAACATATGCCTGATGGTGAAGAAAAATTGAGAGCCATATGTACAGTTTGTGACAAGATTGCTTATCAAAATCTAAAAATGGTAACTGTTACTGCCTAGGATGCTTATCTGTAGCTTCTGTTTGATTCAATTCAGTGTCTGTGTGAAGTAACTTCCTATTTCTATAAATTTTTAGCATGTTATTCAAGGATTTCCTTCTTCTCTGGTCCCTACATCTTGCTGTAATGCACTGCTAGAAGCTGCCATAAGTTTCACTTTGATGTTTCCACATTATTCTAATTTAATAGAAATTTAGGACCATACAACAAGTACTTATGTATTTTAATCAAAATTCATTTCCAATGATTATTGTCTAATGAAAAGATTTTCAAAATTTCTATCTAAATTCTTGAAGTTATAATAACTTTTGCAAGCAGCTGCAGCTGCTAACTGTTGCACCCCAAAATTTGATCAACCTTTTTCTTTACTTGACTTATGTTTCATTTCATTCTTTAGCATTTGCATTTGCATAGCATTATCCTTTACAGGGGATCAAGGGAGGTGTTTCATTCAAGAGAAGAGTTATAAGGGTTTCAAACTCAATTATGAGTGCTTATTTAAGCTATCAAGTGATTACAATCATCAGGAAATGGCCAAAGGTCTTTGAAAGAGAAGGTTGATGCTTGTTGCTTATCTCCTATTTTGGAGGTCAACAGAAGATCATCAGGGGTTCATAAGCTCATGGTTATGGATAAGAGATGTTTGAGAAGCTCATTAAGTGCTCTAGAAGCCATTTTGGAGCTCATCTAAACACTTATTTCACTTGCAAGAGGTCACAGTCAAAGATTGGGTACCTAGAGTTTCATCTGGTTAGCTCAAGGTCGACTGTGGATTTGAGGTAACTTGATACTTATTTCTAAGTCATTGGGTTCATGGGAAGTTATGTTGAGACATCTAGTATGTCATTTCAAGTTCAAATTAAGAAGAATCAAGAGTTCAAGAGGTTACTAAATCAGGGTTTAAGAGGATCTCAGTGTAAAATCCCCTTCTTTAGTGCCCAACTTCAAGGATAAGTTACCTCATGATACAACTTCAATCTCATTTTCTTATGAACATGAAACTTGTAGGGCATGTTCTAAGTTTTCTTTTGAGTACAAGAACTCATCCATTGGATTTGTACATCAAAAGTTATGATGCTAACAGGTTAGGGTCCTCAGATGAACATATTTTTTGGTCAACAAAAGTCAACTCACTTCCAAGAGACTTTTGGCCTATAATCAAGTTTCTCCTCAACTTTTGGTGAGTATGAAAGTTTTTCCTCATGATCTTAGCTTTCCAAAAAGTCCTAGAAGTCCTTGATATGATTGTGGAGCTCAAGTTATGACTTTGTCAAGGCAAGGGTATTTTGGGAAACTTTGATTATATGCCATTTTCATTATGGGTCAATTTCATGCACTTGTGCACTTCAAATGGAACTTCAACCAACATGGATGTTTCTCCTAAGGACCTCTTTTACACCATGAAACTCAAGGATTGTGTGAATTATGCTTGGTTATGGACATTGGATGAGAAAGTTCAAGTGAAAATGAACATTAAATCATGGTTTGAATTGGATACATTATGGGTCATTTTTATGCCTTATTTTTATTCAATTCTCTTCACAATACACTCAAGGCAAGAATGCACAAATTGGTTTGGCATAAAATGGCAAGAAACACGTGCATTTTCCAATTTCTTCATAAAGAAGTTTCACCTTGAATCTTAATAATTGGATCACATACAAAGCCCAATCAAATCCTCATGTAAAATTCAACTTGCAAGCTGCAGAATGAGGGAGTTTTGGTGTGTGTAGGCAAGCTTTTCATGTGTGCATGAATCACTTGTCATTTTGGGCATTTTTTCAAATTCATCAAATTGGAGCTTCATGGGCCTCCAAAAGCATCAGATATCCAACATATATAAACTAAAAATGTGAAAGGAGAGCTCAGAAGCGCATTTTGAATCAAGAGATAACAAGTTCCATTTTCAAATTCTCCAAGAAAATTCCAAATCGTTTTTTCATTTTCACTGCAAATCAAAGCCAATTGAAGTTCAATTCTTCTTCCTTGTGCAAATTGGAGTGTATCTGGACGGTTTAAAGCAAGCTAGCAAGCAGTTGAAGCACCAACGGAGTGTCTCCATTCAGTAAGCTTCTCCTTAACTTTTCTCTCATTCTAGAGCATGATCTAGGTCCATATTGGCTGCATCCGAAGCCCTACCTCGTGTAGACCATGTTTCATTGCTTAATTTTCATGTTTGCTCAAGTTTTCAAAGTTGCATCTTGAAATTGATCCGTTCGATTCTCTTTATTTAGACGTGTTTTGGATGAATGGATCTTGGATTTGAAATGTACATGAGCTCAGATTTCTTTTGATATGCATTTTGTTGGGTTTGGTGAAGTTTGGATGACCTGAACTCCGACCAGCTCGCCGGAGAAGACGACCGGAGCTAGGGCTCCTGCGTCTGGTCTTAAACCCTCAGATCTGAGGTGGCATGCCTTTGACATTTTGACCGCGCGCGTGTTTGATTCCAATTGGCTTGACTGGCCTGCATGGGCTGTTGACTTCCATGTCAATAAATGAAACAATGCGCTTCGGAGAATGAACTGAGTATGACGGATTGGGCTTCAGTTGCTTTTCACGCCCCCCCAGTTTTTTGAGCCCAATGCAATTCCAAGTGCATCCTTTGTATTTCAGTTTTGCTCATACACCTCCCTTGGGTTTTATTTCAATTTCTTTTTATTTTACTTTATGTTTTGATTTTTAATTGTTAAAAATACCTTCAAATGTCATAAAATTCAAATAAAAATATTTTCTTACACTTTGAAATGTTAGCTAATTTTTTATAATTTTTATTTTGAATTTCCTTTTATTTTTCAATTTAATTTTAATTTAATGATTGGAGGTGTTTTTAATGTGGTTTCCATTTGTTCTTGTTTGATTTTTGGACCATTTGCAACCACCTATGAGTGAGGTCTCTTCTTAATTTTGATGATGAATTGGGGTGCCTTTGAGGCTGGTTTTATTCAAGGTTTGACCTTTTTTTTGTTTGACTTTGGTTTGCATTTGTTTGACCCTCGATAAATACCTTTCAAGGTGGAACACCCTAGTTGATCAATTCATTTGGTGGTGCCTTGGTTGGATTTTGGGTTGGATGTTTTGGCCTCTGGTTGCCAACATGTTTAAAAGCTTTGTGCATTTTATTTGGCATTCATTGAACCATTCTCCTATTTTTGGTGAACCTTGCAAGTCAAGTAACCCTAATTGAGGTTCATATAAACTAGTTGACCTAGTTCTTTTGGGAGATTACCTTTGTGTATCCCATATGAATCCTATGCCTCTTGAATCACATTCTTGACATGTTTAGGATGTTGGTTTCAATTTTATAGGTCACACATTTGGATGGTTTATGTTGCAAGTCACTTCTAATTAGGGCTTTTCATTTGCATTTGAATGTTGAAAGTGTTTTTAACTTTGGTTCTTTACCTTGCCCTAATTTGTAACTTGTCTTGGTTTGATTTCTCCTTTGGTTTGTGAACCTTCTTCTCTTGTTCTCACTTATGTGCATTGGACTTTGGAACTCATTCAAGTTGGTTTGGTACTCTTTGTTTGTACTTTAAGTTTGACTTGAATGAGATGCCACTTTGAGAACCTTTTGTGCTTTCTTTTTGCATGATCACTTTGATGCTCTTGGTTGAGATTTCTCTTTATGTTGCTTGTTGCCTAAACTTGTGAAGTTGTATGCTATTTCTTCATTTTTCCAAACTATCATTATGATAACTCACTCCCACTTTCTCATATACCATCATGCATACTTGAACTCTAACGACTCTTGCTTTCTTATTATGGTAACTTCAAGGATAGCCAGAAGATAGTGATGCCACCATGTGGACCGTACACGTATCTAATACATAGATTTAAATCGTCTATCATTCAATCATAATAGAACTATTTAAATTTTAGTATAAATATTTTTAAAATCTAAAACGTCAAGCTTAAAATCTAGACATTCAATTCTGATCAGACGATCCCTCCTTGGCCGGGTGCTTACAGTGCTTCTAAAGCTACTCTTCATGCTTTAATAGATACACTAAGGTTTTAAGTTCCCCTTCTTCAAACTTGTTTTAATCTTGGATATGTTCATGTCTGTATCATATTAACTAAAGGTAATTCAACTGGTTAAGAAATTGTTGTTTGTTGTATACATGAAGAAGGGAGACATGATGTTAGTTAAAGAGTTACTATACCTTGTGATTGTGAATGAGAAAATTACTTAACTAATATGTTTATTTTTTTATAGGGAGAAAATTACTTTGAGATTGATATAAATATGTATAGATTCAGCTATATCTCTAAGGAAAGGATTTGAACCATTCATGGACAGATTAAAGAACTACACTTTAGATGTTGGCCTTACAATTCAGGCATGTAGTTTTATCTTATGACAAAACATTATTTGAACTTTATCTTATGCTTCTACTAATTATTATTGTTGCGGTGGAAATAGGATCACAAACTATTAATGAGTTTGAATCGCAATTCAATTCACAACTGATCTTTGATTTATCCGAAGGAAAAGGTCAAAAAGGGAAAACCTATTTTTGCATCGTAAACACAATGCGGGGAAAGATCTAGGGTTCGGGGGTTGGTTAAATTTAGGGAAGGTATTAGCACCCTAAACTTCTGTAGTACTCTACAGGAACCTTTTGTTCAAATGTTTACTATTTGCTTTATTTATTTGCTTAAGGTATATGTACAAAGGGATTAAAAGTGAGAAAGAAGACCTAAGGGGTTAATTCTAAGTTTACTCGGCAAGACATCGCATCTTGTGCCTACGTATCCTTACGGGAGTGGAATCAGAGTAATCGTAGTTCCCCTCAAAAGGGAGGTTAGAGACTTCTTGACTGTGGTCAAGGTCTCAAGGGGAATAAACATGTCTTAAGGACACGCTTACGTGGAGTGTAGGAACTCCAAATCTCTACGTTGAATTGTTATGTTGTAATTATGGTTAAATTAGGGATTCCACGGCGGGAAACCCTAAAATGAGCGCGGCGGCTCTTTGACCTAATGCTAGGGGTAAAATTGGTAATTGCCTGCGGCGAGGCATTTGTGAAAATTAGGGTTTGTAGTTGTAAGGGTTTGAAGTTGAGGACTATTGGCGCGACGACCAAAAGCTAGACCTAATTCCTTCGGAGGTGTGCAGCGTGACAGAATAATAATGATGGAAGTGTGAGACCTTTAAATCATACATCAGCAGAATTTTAAATGCGGAAACGTAAATGCGATTGTTAAGATTCGCGAGGTTACAACCGAGAAACATATACAATATGATAATGAACTTTGAGTGAAAAAATAAGATGAAATAAATGACGGTAAACGTAATGAGCTGCAAAATGAACAAACGACATTAGTGGGCAGAGTTAGGCGGCAATCAGAAAAAGATGCAAATTTGAGATTTTTATTATTGTTTTATAAAAAATCTTGATTTAAGTTAAAAAAGAATTTAATACTAACTTGCAAAAAAAAAGATTTAATTTTAATTAAAAAGAGTTTTATTTTTTTAATATTTTTAAGAAAAGTTTTCTTATTTTTATTTTTTAAAAAAGGAGTTTTTTGTTTATTCTTTAAAAAAAGGTTTTTTTAGTTTTATATTTAAAAAAGGGTTTAAAAAAATGTTAGTTTGTTTAACTTTTATATATATAAAAAAGAAAACATATTATTTAAAAACAAAATAAATAAAAAAATAAAAAAAAACAACTTAAAAAAAGAAGGGTTGGGCCGGTAATCACTTCCGGACCCAACCCGGTGGAAGTAAAAGTGGGACTTGTGGGATTAGGGTTTCAGAAACCCCATTCTTTCCCTTCGCGGCGCCGTTTGCATCTTCTTCTTCTTCCTCGATTCTCTCTCGCTCTCACTCTCATTCACGATATCACTCGTCTTCTTCTCCGTTTATGGCTTTTGTTATATCACCTTCTCCTGAAAACAGAACAAAGCATCATGTTAATCAAGTGGTGGCTTACGTTTTACGACCGTAAATCTTTCAATCCGCGATGAATGGCCGATGATGTTTGGAAACTGAGGCTGGGAGTATTGGTTGCCCGGCGTTCGTAGTGAACGGCGAAGGCGATCCTCTCCGTTCGGTGATTCGCGGCCGTCTGTGGATGATATTGATGTTTGGTGATGCTCTGAACGATGGTGACGATTGTTCTTCGTCTGAGTTCGCGACGCCTAGAGTTTTCGCTTGCGGTTTGTCCGTTAGGGTTTGGCTTGCGATGGTGGTTTCGCCGTTTTTTCTAGGGTTTGTACGAGGTGATACTTTTCCCCTTTTATAGTCTCTGACTTGACTCTCTTTTGGGCCTTGGATACCATATCTGATTTGTGCTTCACTTTTACTTTGATTTTATCTGATTTGATTGAATCTTATTTCCCTTTTTAAGATTTGATTGGGATTTCTTTTGATATGATTCTGGGCTCGTGATTTGTTTCTGATACGATTTGCTGCTGTGATTTATGAACTTGGTGCTTTGGCTCGCTTTGATTCACTTGATACCGATTTAATCTTCCCTGATTTGGAATTGATATCAATATCAAAATTGTTTTCTGTTATTTTTCTGATACAGTTTGCCTTGCACCTTCAGGTTGGATACGGTTATGATCTGTCATGGATTTGGTTTGCTTTCCAGATGCTGATTGGATTCATACAGATTCTGTTTTCATTTTCTGATAAGATTTGATTTCCAGCTGATACGGATTAAATCTCTTTTCCTAATACAATCTGGATATTGGATTCTTTATCTTTTCCTCTTCTTCTTTCAGAGAGGGCTGGTACTATGGCTTAGGTCGAGCCAAACGATGCCGAGGAGGGTACGGCGATGATGATGATATTCTGAGCCTGATGACACTGCTGTTGCCTCTGATAATCTATGCGGGGTTCTTCGCTTGTGGTTTATCAAATGTGCATTTGTTACACTTCCATTTGAGTTGTTTTGGCTGTAAGTGAATTAACTTGCCATTAGCCTGTGATGAACTTTGCTGATGCTATTTGATTCTTGCGTTTCAGGGCTGGGATTTTGGGCAATCGTGTCCAACTATGAATTCGGATGTCGCTTTTACTTAATAGTGGCTGAGAGTTTGGGGCGGTGATGTTCATCTGAGCCCTCTATGCCTGGTGCTTTGTTTTTGATGTGCTTTGCACATTTGGGACCCAACCTGAACTGATATATCATTGTGATTACGTGAGCTTATCTTTGTTCTTTCTCTGGTGTAGTTTCGCTATGACTCTGTGCTGCAACTCGGTGTAGTTATTCACATTTTTGTGACTTGCCATTTGAACTGGTTCAAATTGAAACTTGCCCTTAACTGATAATTCTGAACTTTTGGTACATTGTTTGATGCAGTTCAATGCAGTTTGGTTTGTATTTCATTTTTCTTGTTCTGTTTGAACTTGCTCTTTGGTAGCAGTTTGTGATCCAGCAGCAGCCTTTACTTGGTTTTCATGAACTCAGAATTGATGCAGTTTTTTTGGTTGTGCACTTTCAGTTTGAATTTCCACTTACATATGGCTGTTTTGTTTAAGGCAGCTTATGAACTGTGTTGTTTTGAGTTCTGAATTCTGAACCTGGTACTGATACTGTTGTGAATTTCAAGTGTTGAAAAAAACGACTCAGACCTGCCGGCATCCGGGTCTGAGTCCAAATTTGCCTTTGTATCAGTTTGGAAATTCAATTGCGGCAAGAGCGAATCAGTCCCGCTTCTTTTATCACTTCTATCTCTCGGACGTCCCGTAATGATAAGAACAGGTGTTACCTGATCTGACGCCAACGGCGCGGATCGGTAACGGGGGTAGGACGCAGCTTCGGTTGTGCCACTCCCGGCACTCGATGATGACACTGTTCTGAGAGTGTCAAAAACAATTTCTAACCCCTTCTATTATGTTTGTGTTCTGTTTTCCTTTGTGCAGGTTAATCGGAGTAATGTCCAATGGATGAATATCATGAAGACCCCAATGGAGGATTAGGACTTAGGATTTTTAGGATAGAAGTAATATCTGTAACTGTAACCTTACAGCAATTCCAATGTAAAATGATTCAACTCCTTTTGTACCATGACATTCTTATGAAATAAAATTCCCAAAAGTTTCCATGATCATTCAACTTTGAAATTGTTTATGTTTACTTCTAGTTATAAATTGAAAACATTTGTGAATAAATCCACAAACATTTAAATTCATTATTCTAGTCATAAATCATAACTATTCGCGAATGATATTCTTGTTCATGCACGTGTCTCATTTGTAGTCATAATCTCATCAATTGATTAAATTCTATTGCCTTCCAACTTAAATGCTAACCAACAATTTTATAACCAAAACACGGGTGCACGCCGTAATCACCACAGATTCCATATCCATGATACCCTTGCCCGTAATTGAATTCCACCAACCAAATACTGTGAGCAACAATCCAATAATACCCCATTAAAACTGTGCCTTATTACCAGCATCGGGAGTACTCTGGAAATAAACCATGAGCGATAAACTAGGTCTTAAATCCAGTTGTGCCGAACACATCGAATTAGCGCCTTGATATAATCAAACCCGGTGATAAATAAATGCCTCAGAAATAGTGTCTCAAATGCCCCAAAACTTAGTAACAGCCCATCTTCCACGTAAAATGACCAAAATACCCCTGGATCCAATCCTGCGAAACAAATACCTCTATGACTTGATAGTGGTTAGCAAATGCACAGATGAGATGATATGCGAAATGACTGACTAAATATAAGGGTAAAATTTGGGGTATTACAGTTGCCCCTATTTAAATAGCTACACCAGACGATTTGAGTGACAGAGACCCGAGGAATCGTGGTGGAGAGATTTAAATATAGATAACCGAAAATTTTGCCCTTATATGCGGCAATATGCAATGCTATGGACAAAGCGAGCACAGATTAATGCATGATGCGTATGATGGAATGATGAATTGCGAACATGCTAACGAATGCGACGACACAGGGACAGACACTACGAGAAGAACACACTGGGGAAAATGACGCGCTGGGACACAGTACAACACTGGGGAATTCTAGAATGATGGTCAACTGGTGCGAACACGACCAATTGTCATTTTTAGAAAAGGAACGAGATTCTCAAATGGAGATGGTACCTATGAGACGACCTCCACTGGGGAATCTAAAAGTAAAACTGGATCATGTACGACTGCAAGATCGATCACAGAATGTTGGAGCATTAAGCAAAGAATAACATCCAAGCTTCTGTAAACTATCCCTCGTGACAGGATCAAACGGATTGTTCGGGAATCCGTAGCAAATATACAGGGTAAAAACCGGCTGTATGCCAAAATAAATGGACTTTAGGAATAAGATCCTTAAATGGAGATGGCACCTATGAGATGACCTCCACTGGGGAATGTCTAATAATAAAACTGGACCTACACAATTGCAAGATCGATTACAGAATGCTGGAGCATTGAGCAAAGAATAACATCCAAGCTTCCATAAACTATCCTTCGTGATGGGATCGAACGGACTTTTCGGAAATTCGTATCAAATATGCAGGGTAAAGACCGGCTGTATGCCAAAATAAATGGACTTTAATGGGAAATGCCCTGATAAGCTTCTCGAGGGAGAATTGTCACTCATCGTTGGAAGGGACTTACATGCCAAAACGAATAAGCACTCAAATAAAGAGGCTGCTGCTTATCTGATATATAAATCTTCTCATATTTAAGGTCGGCGCCTAGAATACGATTCTGATTTTTCTTTTACTAACGGATAAATGAAATTCTTCATACTTCAAGATCGTGCTCTCCTGAATATGAAAAGGGTAAACTGAACTTCCTCATACTTCAAGATCGTGCTCTCCTGAATATGATTCGGCTCCTTCTTTTACTAAAGGATAAATGAACTTCTTCATACTTCAAGATCGTGCTCTCCTGAATGTGAAAAGGGTAAACTGAACTTCCTCATACCTCAAGATCGTGCTCTCTTGGATATGATTCCGCTCCTTCTTTTACTAAAGGGTAAATGAACTTCTTCATAATTCAAAATCGTGCTCTCCTGAATATGATTCCGCTCCTTCTTTTACTAAAGGGTAAATGAACATCCTCATAATTCAAGATCGTGCTCTCCTGAATATGATTCCGCTCAAACCTCCCCGTACTTCAAGATCGTGCTCTCTTGAATACGATTTGGTTCAAACCTCCCTATACTTCAAGACAACAGGGAAAATGGAAGCCCAACTGCTCCATGGAGATGGCCATTTGCTGCAAGTCATAACGAAGATAGGATCGGCTTCTTGGGTGAGAAATGTCGCATACCGATGCTGTAAGATGTAGGATTGTAATGATAGATTTTTCAGGCGTGAACTGGCGTGTATCTGTAAAGGATTGTGGTTGAAAGATAGGGCAAAATAAATGCACATCCGGGTATAGTGATAAGCTTCTCAGGCGAGAACAGTCGCATATCTGCCATGGTATGGTGAAAATCTTTAGATGGTGCAAAATAAATGCACGTCCGGTTGGGCTCAGCGACCGACAATACTGAGGTTCAATCTAGGATCGAGCTAGAAAGAAGACTGGTAATCAAGACTCCATCGAGGGAATGAACTCGAAGGGTAAATATCTTATCCTGGTAAGAAAAGATAGCTGAAGCAACCGTCATCCACGAGGATCGAGCTCTGTGGGGAAGCTGGAAATACATATGTATTTTATGCTTAGGGCTGACAATCTATTTGGAGAGAATGGACAAACCCCAGTTACTCGGCAGCAACCACCAATGATGGCGAGACACAATGAACCTGTGAATGCTAACGCATATGTTGATGCATATGTTAATGTGAATGTATGTTAATGTCTATGTATGCAAGATGTTATGAAATGAGTATGCAATGAGTATGTAATGAGTATGTAATGAGTACGTAATGAATATGTAATGAATATGTAATGAATATGTAATGAATATGTAATGAATATGTAATGAATATGTAATGAAATAGGCATGTGATGCTTATGCCCTTGCGTATACTGACGAAACAGACTCGAGACAGGACGAGAGATGAAATAAACATCTCGACGGAGATACCCTGCGTTCTCTGCAACCAATACGTCAATCATGGGTGAGAAGGATCAATGGTAGAACCAAATCTGGTTTTAAAGTTCTGACTTCTCTGGGGAGAAGGTAATCCGCTCCGTATCACGTCTTCACATGGGGAGAAGAAAACCTGAGGGACACTTTCGAGTTACCCAAGAAAAAGGTTGTCAGCTTATAGTCTCTCTGGGGACTGTGATGAGGCAATAGTTTAGGAGCCTGTTGCAACACTGATATTTACTGGGGGATGAAGGCCGCTGTGAGTAAAATCCATCGGGTGCATGAAGAAAAGTTGTGACCACATGGTTTTGATCTTGAAGGACCTTATGGTAGTCGCCATTTGTTTCTTTCTTTCAAAAAAACACGGTGCCCTAGGATATTTGCGTTGTGAGGTATGGTCATCTCAAGAGGATTTTATAGAGAACACGGAGTCTGGTTGCCCCACTGTTTTCAAACTCTTTGAGAGATTTGTCGGGTCTCGACGTAACTGGCACAAATTAATCGTGTCATGACAAATTCTTCGAGAAAAAGCTCCTTAAGAATGTCAAACTCGTGTTGGTAAGCGAACTGGGAAACTGCCTGCCCCTGTTTAGCAGGATCTTTAAGTTCCACGGGTTATGTCCATATGTAAATCTCTAAGATATCAAGCAAAGTCGTCATGCCTGGAATGCCTATCCTGAGCTTGTCAATGTACACATATATTTGTCTTGAATTTTTGTTTTGAAAAAGATATCGCAATAACTTGTGACTGAAATCACTAGTCAGGATATAAGTTTTAATTATAATGCCAACATGATTTTTTTCTGAGCATAGCTCGTAGGAGTCAGGAAACGTGATCTTGTTGAGTATGCTTTCAACCGAAATCCTACTTCAATTAGGTCTTTTAAAGGTTGTATCGTGGTTTGGTTCACGGTTTAAGAAACAAAGGATATAGGCTCAAGGTTATATTTGTACCCACCCCTTCTTCGTGATGTTCTCCAATCCTAATTCAGTTAATCGGATACGAACGCTCATATCTCAAGCGGATTTGCTATGGTCGAGAACTTATCAAGGCTTTGAACATGGCAGTCACTCACCTATTTCTTTTGGCGTTTCGATCACACAATTTTAGGGATTCTAAAAAAACTACTGGTTTGTTGTTCATATTCCCTAACTTTTGCCTGGACAACGTCTTTTGATCTGACTTTGGAGTCCAACGGGATGCCCCAGTTTTGCCTAAGTCTCCTTCATAGGTTTTGACTTAGCGGCTCTTATTTTTTTCTTTTATGCACAAGTCGTGTAAACTTTTTGAAAGGCTCGTGACTGCCCCACTCCTTAGGTAACCGAGGGATAGCCATTGTATTGGACTTCTTAAGATGCTAAGGATAAATTCTCGAAGGTTTGCTCTTCTTTTTTTTGAGAATCTAAGCGCTCGATCGGTTTAACTGAAACCTACCCTGCCCCAGGTTAAGATGAGGGTTCTTAAAAAAAAAACTCCTACTTCAAGGCTCAAAGAGGTTAACGAGGGATTATCATCCTTATATCTCTAGTGTTTGGGATTTGAAACAATGCCTTACATCATCAGCGGGTTTCAATCGAAGCATACGACAAGAGATTTGACGTTTTTGGTTCATCATCCTCCTCCCAATTCTCTATCAGAACAAGAGATCGGGTAAAGTTGGCATTATGATTTATGAAAACGTTTTTGAATGAGTGAAGCGAATGGATTTATTCAAGACAAACATATGCGTTGCATTAATTAACCAAAGATAAACAAGTTCGTACATGCTAAATATGCTTAATCAAAGAGAAATACATATAAGTAAACAAATGAACTGTCGGAAAAATCCTTCTAAATGTTTATGAAATCTTGCATTCAAGAGTAACAGTTTCCTTTGGCGGAGCCTCAATGGAAAGGACGTCTGGTTTATGATCACTGTGAGTCGTCATGGCTTGCCCCAGTTATGTTGGTCACATCTTCAACAGTTTTCAGTCGTTGCTTCAAAATAACTTTCCCAGATTCTTTGCTGATCCCGGTCATATCATCTTGAGGGTTACTGAAATGAAGCGAGCTAGGCCTTTGAATAATTACTGGATTCGACTGATTTGCCATAGGAGTAGCACGCTTTGCAGAACTCGAACTTGACAAGTGAGGGACCCCGAGAGGAGTCTCGATCTTCATTTGAGCATCGCTAAAAGACAACTTCTTCGTTTCTAGCAAATTTCTGACGACTTTCTTAAGAGCATAGCAATTCTCTAGATCATGGCCGGGCGCACCCTCATGAAATAAACAATGAGCGGCCGCGTTGTAACCTGCAGGTAATGGATTAGGAGGAGGACCCAAAGCACGGGTGGTAATCAGACCCTGTTGTACCAAATGGGGGTATAACTCAGTGAAAGTCATCGGAATTGGAGGACAAGGCTTATACTGACTCTTACGGAGGTAAGGAACCTGATCCTATGATTGTTGATGAACAGGAGCGTTGGGCGCTCGTTGACTGTTGACAGGAACTTGCATAGGCGGATAACCGGAAGGTTGTTGACGGATCGGTGCTTGATATACCGGAGCTGACTGCACAGGCTGGTATGTAGGAAACTGCTGATTGAAAGGAGGTGCAACAGCAGCTACATAGGGTTGTTGGACATATGGATAACCTTGAACATAATTCTGCTGATGTTGCCAAGGTTGAGGGGTAGCTGTTTTGCGGTTCCTCGAACGTGCAGGTCCTTTACCATGGTCGGAGTTAGGAGTTTTGCACTTTGGAGGGGTAGCTCGTCGAACTGGTTGAGCGCTAGGAGGCACCAGACCGGATTGAAGACCGTGAGGAGGTACATTCTCGACAGTAACAGCTGGTTGAGGTTCCATAACGGTATTAGTCTCAGAAACAACAGTAGACTGAGCATCCACCTTCACACTAAGAGCTCGTAGCATCTCCAAAATCTGCCCTACACTCCCTCGAAGATCTTCGAGTTCATGGCTGACACGGTTGATCTCTTGGTTTTGATCTTCCATCCTTTTGAAGGGTCGTATTGATGCAGAGAACTTAGGGTGACAAAACTGGAAGGTGAGAAAACCGCGTATGAGAAACCGAGAGACACATGCAATGCAAAAGTATGATGTTAAAATGTGAATGCAAATGAAGATTTCATGGAATTCAAATGTTTACGAATATTGCGGAATACCAAGGAAACTTTTAACTTATGGAAGACAAATTACAAATAATATTCTTGCAACCAAAATGGCTAAATAAAAGCCTAGAAAATCCTAGAGAAGCATCTTCCACAACTTCAGTGAGCAGACGGAGAGTCGGAGGAAAATAAATATTCATAGAGCCTTCTCTTCTTGTAGGATTGTATCTCATCATTCTTCGACTGAATCTGCTTTTGAAGTTCTTCGAACTTGCTGACCATCACATGGTATTTGTTCTTCCATGATTCTGCTTCGCATTGTGATTTCTTCAAAGTGATCTTCAAAGTCTCAACTTCAGTCATGAAATACTGGACAGGTTCTTCCCTTTGAGGTAAAGGATCTTGGTGAGAGTAGGGCATCTTCAACTCAATAGCTCTTCCTCGGACCCACTGAAGGTATGGTTCCATGGACACACAATTAGGTCTTCCCAAACTTTCTTTGTCTTTCCTATGCAGATGATTCCAAGAAGATAGAATCTGATCTTGAAGCTTTTTATCGTCTTTGAAAAAGATTTTCTCCACATGAATACCTTTAGGCGGTTCCTTCAAGGGGTATCCCAACTGTCGGTGAGCTAAGACTGGATTGTAGCTAATTCCTCCATTGAAACTGAGCAAAGGCACATTGTTGAAGTTTCCACAACTATCAATGATCGATATCCCATCGTACATGCGATTATACCAATCAATATCAGAGTGAGTTAAAGCCATAACTTTTTGCGACCAATGTTCTTGATTAGAGCTCCAGAAAGGACCGGACTTGGGTAAGTGAGAAATAAACCACTTGTATAGTAATGGCACACAACATGTAATCATTCCTCCACCATGAAAGTTTCGAAGATGTACTGAATGATAAGTATTACCCAATAGTGTTGGAACTGGATTTCTCCTCATGAAGGTCTTGATTGCATTAAGGTACACAAACCCCTCGAAACTAGGAAAAAGCAGCAACCCATAAATAAGCAAGGCAAATATTGTCTCAAAGGCAAACATGTCTTTTTGATCGGCATAAAATTGGGCCTTCTTAATTAGGAAGTCCCTGAGAAAACCGGAGGTCCCCCCTTTGGTGATCATATTGTTTTTGACCTCGGATATCCTTAGACAAATGGCTTTAGCAATATCTCGTTCTTTAGGGTCTTCCTCCAAGAAAGAGAATGGAGACTTATCCAAGACAGGTAACCCCACCAACTGAGAGTACTCTTCTAAGGTAGGTAAAAGCTGGTAATCTGGAAAGGTGAAGCAGTGATAATCTGGATTATAGAACTGTAGCAAAGTCGCAAGAAGTCCTTCGTTTACTTGAACCCTCAACAAAGGCAATAGCCTTCCATATCTGTTTTGGAACTTTTCTTGATCTTGAACCAAATCCCTTAGCTTCTCTAGGACTTCCAAATTAAAACCCTTAAAAGTAAATTTCAAAGTATGCTTCCTAGAGTAATCCATGGTATCCTGCAATGTTCATAAATAGAGTTTGAATTCCATGAAATCTTAATGCGATATGATGTTTTATGAATGCAATGCATGAAAACACACAAAGTCCTAGGTTAAAGGAACGTGAGCGGAGTTAAGGTCTACCCATCCCAAAAGGAGTGTACTATAGGTTAATTGCACCTGCAGAACAAGGTTCTAAAAAGTGCCCAAAGTCATCAGCCCATCTTTCGGATATTATCAACCTTCCGACTGACTCGGGAGTTAATAATATTCTCAAGAGAACCTCTTTTGAGTGTAGTATCGCGTAGCAACCATTGTAGGACTACTCCCACATAGTTCCCGCACTACGTCCTAACTAAGGCCGAAGTGGTGTAAAGGTACTACGGTTCCCAATATCACAGACTCCAATCGACCATGGAAAAATTTTTCACGATTACTCGTTCAACCGAACCATTTTCGAAAAGGTCTCAACTGAGCGGTGATTCTCGAATCAACTTGGTCGGGATTTCAACTCCCTATAAGCCTCATCGAATATATCCTCATCCTATAATAATGTCACTAGTCCGGTCGTAGGACTTATCTCACAACACAAGGAACAGTCCCAAAATCAAAGTACAATATATACATGAAAAACAAATAGTAATAAATATGAACAAATTAGGGATAACCCTCAAAATTTTAGAAAGTCCCCAGTGAAGTCGCCATTTTCTGTTGCGGTGGAAATAGGATCACAAACTATTAATGAGTTTGAATCGCAATTCAATTCACAACCGCTCTTTGATTTATCCGAAGGAAAAGGTCAAAAAGGGAAAACCTATTTTTGCATCGTAAACACAATGCGGGGAAAGATCTAGGGTTCGGGGGTTGGTTAAATTTAGGGAAGGTATTAGCACCCTAAACTTCTGTAGTACTCTACAGGAACCTTTTGTTCAAATGTTTACTATTTGCTTTATTTATTTGCTTAAGGTATATGTACAAAGGGATTAAAAGTGAGAAAGAAGACCTAAGGGGTTAATTCTAAGTTTACTCGGCAAGACATCGCATCTTGTGCCTACGTATCCTTACGGGAGTGGAATCAGAGTAATCGTAGTTCCCCTCAAAAGGGAGGTTAGAGACTTCTTGACTGTGGTCAAGGTCTCAAGGGGAATAAACATGTCTTAAGGACACGCTTACGTGGAGTGTAGGAACTCCAAATCTCTACGTTGAATTGTTATGTTGTAATTAGGGTTAAATTAGGGATTCCACGGCGGGAAACCCTAAAATGAGCGCGGCGGCTCTTTGACCTAATGCTAGGGGTAAAATTGGTAATTGCCTGCGGCGAGGCATTTGTGAAAATTAGGGTTTGTAGTTGTAAGGGTTTGAAGTTGAGGACTATTGGCGCGGCGACCAAAAGCTAGACCTAATTCCTTCGAAGGTGTGCAGCGTGACAGAATAATAATGATGGAAGCGTGAGACCTTTAAATCATACATCAGCAGAATTTTAAATGCGGAAACGTAAATGCGATTGTTAAGATTCGCGAGGTTACAACCGAGAAACATATACAATATGATAATGAACTTTGAGTGAAAAAATAAGATGAAATAAATGACGGTAAACGTAATGAGCTGCAAAATGAACAAACGACGTTAGTGGGCAGAGTTAGGCGGCAATCAGAAAAAGATGCAAATTTGAGATTTTTATTATTGTTTTATAAAAAATCTTGATTTAAGTTAAAAAAGAATTTAATACTAACTTGCAAAAAAAAAAGATTTAATTTTAATTAAAAAGAGTTTTATTTTTTTAATATTTTTAAGAAAAGTTTTCTTATTTTTATTTTTTAAAAAAGGAGTTTTTTGTTTATTCTTTAAAAAAAGGTTTTTTTAGTTTTATATTTAAAAAAGGGTTTAAAAAAATGTTAGTTTGTTTAACTTTTATATATATAAAAAAGAAAACATATTATTTAAAAACAAAATAAATAAAAAAATAAAAAAAAAACAACTTAAAAAAAGAAGGGTTGGGCCGGTAATCACTTCCGGACCCAACCCGGTGGAAGTAAAAGTGGGACTTGTGGGATTAGGGTTTTAGAAACCCCATTCTTTCCCTTCGCGGCGCTGTTTGCATCTTCTTCTTCTTCCTCGATTCTCTCTCGCTCTCACTCTCATTCACGATATCACTCGTCTTCTTCTCCGTTTATGGCTTTTGTTATATCACCTTCTCCTGAAAACAGAACAAAGCAGCATGTTAATCAAGTGGTGGCTTACGTTTTACGACCGTAAATCTTTCAATCCGCGATGAATGGCCGATGATGTTTGGAAACTGAGGCTGGGAGTATTGGTTGCCCGACGTTCGTAGTGAACGGCGAAGGCGATCCTCTCCGTTCGGTGATTTGCGGCCGTCTGTGGATGATATTGATGTTTGGTGATGCTCTGAACGATGATGACGATTGTTCTTCGTTTGAGTTCGCGACGCCTAGAGTTTTTCGCTTGCGGTTTGTCCGTTAGGGTTTGGCTTGCGATGGTGGTTTCGCCGTTTTTTCTAGGGTTTGTACGAGGTGATACTTTTCCCCTTTTATAGTCTCTGACTTGACTCTCTTTTGGGCCTTGGATACCATATCTGATTTGTGCTTCGCTTTTACTTTGATTTTATCTGATTTGATTGAATCTTATTTCCCTTTTTAAGATTTGATTGGGATTTCTTTTGATATGATTCTAGGCTCGTGATTTGTTTCTGATACGATTTGCTGCTGTGATTTATGAACTTGGTGCTTTGGCTCGCTTTGATTCACTTGATACCGATTTAATCTTCCCTGATTTGGAATTGATATCAATATCAAAATTGTTTTCTGTTATTTTTCTGATACAGTTTGCCTTGCACCTTCAGGTTGGATACGGTTATGATCTGTCATGGATTTGGTTTGCTTTCCAGATGCTGATTGGATTCA
Source organism: Lathyrus sativus (assembly GCA_963859935.3). Classification (NCBI taxonomy): domain Eukaryota; kingdom Viridiplantae; phylum Streptophyta; class Magnoliopsida; order Fabales; family Fabaceae; genus Lathyrus; species Lathyrus sativus. Next base: position 272,600,760 of record OZ012739.1, read on the forward strand.
TACAGATTCTGTTTTCATTTTCTGATAAGATTTGATTTCCAGCTGATACGGATTAAATCTCTTTTCCTAATACAATCTGGATATTGGATTCTTTATCTTTTCCTCTTCTTCTTTCAGAGAGGGCTGGTACTACGGCTTAGGTCGAGTCAAACGATGCCGAGGAGGGTACGGCGATGATGATGATATTTTGAGCCTGATGACACTGCTGTTGCCTCTGATAATCTATGCGGGGTTCTTCGCTTGTGGTTTATCAAATGTGCATTTGTTACACTTCCATTTGAGTTGTTTTGGCTGTAAGTGAATTAACTTGCCATTAGCCTGTGATGAACTTTGCTGATGCTATTTGATTCTTGCGTTTCAGGGCTGGGATTTTGGGCAATCGTGTCCAACTATGAATTCGGATGTCGCTTTTACTTAATAGTGGCTGAGAGTTTGGGGCGGTGATGTTCATCTGAGCCCTCTATGCCTGGTGCTTTGTTTTTGATGTGCTTTGCACATTTGGGACCCAACCTGAACTGATATATCATTGTGATTACGTGAGCTTATCTTTGTTCTTTCTCTGGTGTAGTTTCGCTATGACTCTGTGCTGCAACTCGGTGTAGTTATTCACATTTTTGTGACTTGCCATTTGAACTAGTTCAAATTGAAACTTGCCCTTAACTGATAATTCTGAACTTTTGGTACATTGTTTGATGCAGTTCAATGCAGTTTGGTTTGTATTTCATTTTTCTTGTTTTGTTTGAACTTGCTCTTTGGTAGCAGTTTGTGATCCAGCAGCAGCCTTTACTTGGTTTTCATGAACTCAGAATTGATGCAGTTTTTTTGGTTGTGCACTTTCAGTTTGAATTTCCACTTACCTATGGCTGTTTTGTTTAAGGCAGCTTATGAACTGTCTTGTTTTGAGTTCTGAATTCTGAACCTGGTACTGATACTGTTGTGAATTTCAGGTGTTGAAAAAAACGACTCAGACCTGCCGGCATCCGGGTCTGAGTCCAAATTTGCCTTTGTATCAGTTCGGAAATTCAATTGCGGCAAGAGCGAATCAGTCCCGCTTCTTTTATCACTTCTATCTCTCGGACGTCCCGTAATGATAAGAACAGGTGTTACCTGATCTGACGCCAACGGCGCGGATTGGTAACGGGGGTAGGACGCAGCTTCGGTTGTGCCACTCCCGGCACTCGATGATGACACTGTTCTGAGAGTGTCAAAAACAATTTCTAACCCCTTCTATTATGTTTGTGTTCTGTTTTCCTTTGTGCATGTTAATCGGAGTAATGTCCAATGGATGAATATCATGAAGACCCCAATGGAGGATTAGGACTTAGGATTTTTAGGATAGAAGTAATATCTGTAACTGTAACCTTACAGCAATTCCAATGTAAAATGATTCAACTCCTTTTGTATCATGACATTCTTATGAAATAAAATTCCCAAAAGTTTCCATGATCATTCAACTTTGAAATTGTTTATGTTTACTTCTAGTTATAAATTGCAAACATTTGTGAATAAATCCACAAACATTTAAATTCATTATTCTAGTCATAAATCATAACTATTCGCGAATGATATTCTTGTTCATGCACGTGTGTCATTTGTAGTCATAATCTCATCAATTGATTAAATTCCATTGCCTTCCAACTTAAATGCTAACCAACAATTTTATAACCAAAACACGGGTGCACGCCGTAATCACCACAGATTCCATATCCATGATACCCTTGCCTGTAATTGAATTCCACCGACCAAATACTGTGAGCAACAATCCAATAATACCCCATTAAAATTGTGCCTTATTACCAGCATCGGGAGTACTCTGGAAATAAACCATGAGCGATAAACTAGGTCTTAAATCCAGTTGTGCCGAACACATCGAATTAGCGCCTTGATATAATCAAACCCGGTGATAAATAAATGCCTCAGAAATAGTGTCTCAAATGCCCCAAAACTTAGTAACAGCCCATCTTCCACGTAAAATGACCAAAATACCCCTGGATCCAATCCTGCGAAACAAATACCTCTATGACTTGATAGTGGTTAGCAAATGCACAGATGAGATGATATGCGAAATGACTAACTAAATATAAGGGTAAAATTTGGGGTATTACAATTATCGTATAATATTTGTTCATGTTCAGGGGAAGAAAGTTGAGGAGCTGCCAGAGCAAGTGTTATGTTGTATTAGATTAAATAATATTGATCACTCAAATTACCAACAACTAGGGCTAACTTAAGATCAATTATAATATTATAATGGCAAAAGCTTTTGCATATCTTGATATCAATTACGTAGTGAAGTTTTTTTTACAAATTTATGATTCGAACTAACAAAGTTTGTTGTAGTATCTCCAAATAAAATATTTTATCTAATAATATGATATTTTTTCGAAGTGACCATGGACAAGGTTTTATCTTATAAAGTATTGATTCATTGTATAAATATCTTGGTATTAATTACTTAGTGAAGGTTTATTAGAAGTGAGCAACAACAGAACCTGCAGTACCAGTAGCATAAGAGCTCAAGTTTCAGGTGATAATCATGCTCCAATTCTCATGCTTGTGTGTGTATGTGTGTTTTTGACATGTATGAATGTTTAACATGTGTGTATCTTCATTCTAGGTTCAACAAAATCTAGTACTGCTGAGAGGATTCCTGAGAAAACAAATTCCAAGGATGATAATCTAGTACTTGTTGTTGGTGCTACTGGAAAAGTTGGTTCAAGGACAGTCAGGTACATTTGAACCTTTTGAGATAGAAACTTTTGTTTGCAAAATGCTGAGCAATGATAGTTTCATTCAGGGAGCTTATAAAACTTGGTTTTAAAGTTAGAACAGTTGGTATTGACTTTATAAATTTTACCTTGGAAAAAAGGAGAAGTTGCTTGACTTTATAAATTTTGGTATTGACTGCAGTCAACACGGGCTAACACCTGCCAGCCGCCAGATGACTATCTTCTATGGAGGCCAAGCTCATGTTTTTGATGATTCTCACGCACATAAGGTCAAACCCTTATTCTTGACATGGTGTATTTGTTTACTGCATTTAGTGAAATAGGGCATGGAATTAGTTTGTATTTATGAGTTATCACGTTGAAACAATTTGTGCCTTAGAAACATGGTGCGTGGTGTACTTGTGGTTGGTTTAACAATCATTCCATATTTAAACTCATTAGATTTCAGCTTACAAACAATATAGATACTCAGAGTTGGCTTTCCTATCACACCTGCTTTGCAGTTTCGACAACTTATTTTGGCTAGTCATTGCACAGTATAGTTGAGGTTCTCAACCTATAATATTTGATAGAAAAGTATTCATAAGATTAGGCATCAATAATATATTTTCTTATGCTTTGGCACGCTGGTAGAATCGATTTTGAGAACAGTATTTTCGCTTACTCGTTTGAAAAGTTACTTAAGGCTTTCTTCAGAGTTTCAGAATATATATATTGAAGTATCAAAAACATCATTGTTAGTTTCAAATCAAAATCTAGTGAGGATTTGTTAAATTGATACATCCTAAATTTTGACTTGGTAATTTGTTATATCACCAAGCCTTATCCTACAATGTTGGGCCAACTACATGGATCAATAAATATCTCCGAGCTTTATCAAAACCAATTTTTTAATAAAATCATTTAGGGAAGATTTTTCTGGCATTCACTTTAATGGTTCACCCATTTTCTTAAGTTTTTTTTGCAAGTCATAACAGAAGGTCTTATGTCATGACTTTTGCATGCTCTTTGGTGTATGCAGGCAAATGTTATAATGAATTTGACTTGGTCAAATGAAGGATCTTGGTTCACAACATTCTCGTCGAAATCTACTACAAAGCTGGTTAACGGTAGTAATTTGTATAGTGGTGAAAATGAAGCAGGATTAATGAATAATGTACCATTTCCACTAGAGCTTCATGGGAAATTTCCTGTAACTGGCAGTTTTAGTCGTTTGTTGGACCTGGTGATCGTGTATCCACTCCAGCTGGTAAGCCTCAAACATACTACCATGGTTTGATCTGGCTACTTTATAGTTTATAATAATGGATATCATACCTTCAAATGGAAGATTTTACAAAAAAATACAATCTCAAAAGATTGATGATTTGAGAAGTCAAATCCATGCTCTTAATGCATCATTGCAAAGACAAGAGAAAGAGAAATTGGAGATGAAGCAACAAATGTAACGACAAAAAAAAGAGATGATTGAAATGAACAATAAATTTTCATTGTTAATGAATCATTTAAGATTTGCTGCATCTTCTTCTCATCCACCCCAAGCCAATAATGAAACTGATAATCCAAGTGAAGGTGATGTTGATGAATTAGATGAAGACATTAGTAGTGAATTTTAATTTGGATTGAGTTTTCTTGTTAACTAGTTTGAAATTTGCATTGTTTTTTCTTATTAATTTGGCTGGACAAGTGATTACTAGTAACTTGATTGTGTCATTTTTAGTAATGTAACTCTAGAAGTATTGTTATTAACTTTATAGTAATGTTTGGTTGCTTTTAAAATTTGAATGTGATTAGTGTTGCATTATCTTATTCAAATTAGATTTTTATTTTTATATTATTGTTACTTTGATATTTAACAATAATTATAATATTTTAAATATGAATTAAACACAATAAATAAATAAAATTAAAAACCTGAGAGAGACATTACCTGTGAATTTACCTGCGGATTTACAATTTGCTGCGACTTTTCCAATGAGAATTTCAATACCTAAGTTGTTATCTGCGAAGTTATCTATTTTACCTGCGATTTTTTCCTGCGACATTTTCCTGCGATTTTACCTGCTAAATTAATTACCCAGAAGGTTTTAGCAAGAAACAGAAAATAGCAGGAAAGGTAAAATATTTTTTACGAAAATTTTGTCGGCAGGTAATTCCGCAGGAAAATAGAGTATTTTGAGATATTTTATTCATGAATTATTTTTAGAACTTTTTAAACTGTAATTTATTTTATAGTTTTTCGTTTAATTTTATTTGTACTCCTTCAAATGATATACATATCCTAAAAATATATAATTTATACATTTAAATATTTAAGTAAAATGTTTAAATAAGCATTTTCATTTATTAAATATACTTTGACGTCAATCATGAACTTTTCATGTTCTCTTGTGGAGTTATTGATCGGCTTGATATCTTAAATCTTTATTATCTATATCCTAGGGGTCACATGAAGAACTCCAAAAATAATGAATTGGGTTTCGCAGTTAATCTTGATCAAAAAAATACACTCTATCAGACCAATTGCACCACATTTGAAAGTTAAATTTTATTCAACAATACACTCCATGAATTTATAAATACCATTTATTATAATATTATTTAATTTGTGTGTTTCAATGTTTAAAGGTTTAAACTATTTAGTAAAATTGATTAGTTTGTTTTTTAATGTAAAACGCCTATTAGCATAAGGGACAAATACAACACATTGATGTATTCAAAGAAATATTAATAATTTTTAATTTTAATAAATTTTTTTTAAAACTATATAAAGGAAAATAATATATATTTGGTGTAAGAAGAATTCAAATTTTAAAAGATCTAAATTAATGAAATCATTTCCTAAATACAAAGGAAGAAATATGACTGAAATTGTCAAATTTATTTATATTATAATTATCTTTATTTTTTTATTGTTGGTGTCATCTAACTATGGAAGTAATTTTTTTTTTATATTTACAAATTTTCTTTATTAATTTGTTTATCAAATACTATCTAATATTTTATTCAAATTTTTTAATACAGGATATGCCACATGTAGAAATGACGATGATTGTTATCCTAAAGGTCCTTCGTGCATGCCACCAAAGATAATGAAGTGTAACAATAAAAGATGTGTATGTGTTAAAGTGCCTTCACTCTTTCATTGACTTATGAATTGGAAAAAATTCAAGTCTGGCTAATACATCTTTCCTGCATGCCACATAATATGCACACTAATTAAAAAAAAATTGTTGGGTGTAAGAGGTGTATTAAAAAAACAACAAATATTATATATTAATAGTATTCGATGTGAGGGTAGTATTAAAAAAAAACTCAAATCTCATATTAATTAAAGATATAATTTATAAAAAAAATTATATAAAATGTCACTCCTTATCTTCCTAATAGATTTTGTAAGATTGAATTAGGTCAAATTTTAATTCTATCTAAAACACACCACTTCTTTACAATAATATTTTATGAACTAAAATATAGTTATTATATTGCTGAATCATAATTTGTTTAGTTTTCCTTTTTCATTTACAAGAAATGTCTATTTTAGTTAATTTTATTTAAATTATGTTCATCTTTCTCAATTCAAAAATATATTCATGGTTTAAGTTGAAAAATAATTTATATTACTTCTACGCTTTTAATTTAGGTATTAATAATTTTATTTATGTAGTTTATTTATATTTACTTAAGTTGAAAAATAATTTATATTACTTTTATGCTTATAGTTTCATATTTATGCAATAATATTAATACATTTCAGATCTTTTCCACTATTAATTTATATGGGTTTAATAGTGTAAAATATATTTACATCAAGTAAGAGTATATTATTTTGCCAGATCATATAAATAGTTTAAAATTTTCAATCTAATTTGACAGGATATATGATCGTCATTGGTTGACAGTGTAAAATTAATTTACACCTAATGCATCACCATTTTTCCCAATTTATATTTCTCTTTGATTTTAATTTTTATATTTACCTCATGTGCATCGTTCACTTTTTTTAATAACCAAATTGTATTCAAAGGATACTAGGGGTGCCCCAATCCATCATACAAATTTAAGAGCAAAATTCTAAACAAAAAAATTAATATGCAATTATACAATAGTTGAACCTGTTACAAGAAATCTGATGGATATTTGAACCATTAATAAAAATTGCACCTAATAATGAAAGGTGAATTAAGTGTCAGCCACCACCACGAAGAATGTTGGATTCTATGGAAAATTTCACTGGGATTTGCAACACCATCATTAAAGATCACTTGGTTTCTAGTCTACCATATGCTCTAACTTGTAGCCAACCAAAGCAAGCACGCATTTGACTTCGAACTTGTCTGTTTCGCTTCCAAAAACCAAGCCAACATATGATCCCCACAATTCTCATGCTCTAAAAGTAGGAGCCCTACCCAATTCTCAACCTCCTTCCAAACCATTTTGATGCGAGGGCATGTTACGAAGATGTGATCAATATGTTGATCAACTTGAAAACAACAAACACAAACCTTCTCATGACTATTAGTGATGGTACCTTTATCCGCTAGATTAATTCGGGCTGGAAGCCTATTTAATATCAAACGCCAACCAAAGATCTTCACTTTTAGAGGTACCTTCATTTTCCATAAAATTTCCAACGCCAACTTAATGTTCTCCTCCAAGCCATGCTCCCCACCTTCCTACAAGAAAATATCGTAATAAGATTTGACTGTAAATAATTTCATGGCATCCCTCACACATACAATAGTGTCTGCAATGACATGAAAGAGTTGTACATCTGCTAGCAACTCCAGCAGTTCCACAAGTTCGTTTCCTACACAACCCACAAACTCCCTCGAATTCACCCCTAGTTCCCACATTTATTAATCACCGGAACAACATCCCAAATCACTCACTGCCGCATCTTTCATTAGAATAACTTCGAACAAAGCCGAGAATAAGATCTTCAACTTTTTTAGACCTAACCAAGTAGAGTTCTAAAATGAGATAGACCTTACATTCCCTAATTTCCAGGCGAGTTGACTAATGAAACCAACCTCCTCACTTGAGTCACCTAGCAACATAATATCTTTCCACCATAGTGATTTGATTTTTGCACCACATTGCACCACTTTGAATAAAATTCGGTTTTCTAACTTGCCATATTTAAATTCTAGGATGTCCCTCCAAATTGTTTAGGGTTCATGAAAAAATCTCCATAACCATTTTGAGATCAAAGCTTTATTAAACCATCTGATATCCTTTATTCCCAATCCTCCGTACTTCTTTGGTTTGCAAACCGACCTCCCACTAACCCACGACACAAATTTCTTAACCACAGCTCCCTCCCACAAGAAGTTCCTTTGAATACTTATAATTTCCTTGATAATTTTAGCCAGAGCTTTGTAGAAAGATTGATGATGAACCAACATATTTGTCAGCACCAAATTAATAAGAACGACCCTCCCTCTTATTGAAAGCATTTTCCCTTTTCAAGTTGACAAGCGCGATTTGAAGCATGATAGCACCGGTTTCCAAAAATCAACCTTCATATGATTTCCTCCAATAGTAAGACATAAAATTTAAAGGCCAGCACACCCGCTTTACATGATAGAAATTGAGCAACCACAGACAAGAATGAATCTTCGATCCCCACCCCGTATAAGAAACTCTTTTAAAAATTGATTTTTAGGCCATGAATCATTTCAAATCCCCTAAGTACCACCTTGATCTCCCACAAATTAGATCAAGAGGCTTTGCATGCAAGGATCATATCATCGACAAACTGGAGTAAGCTAATAGAGTTATCACCATTTATGTTAACTCCCTTCAAAACATTTCAACTGTTTTCCCTTCTCATAATATGTGCCAAGCCTTCAACCACTGTCGTAAACAAGAATGGATACAAGTGGTCTCCTTGTATAAGGCCCCTTGTAACTTTAAAATCTCATGTCGAGCTACCGTTCACCATAATCAAAAGAAAACTATTGAAAACACCTCCTTTCATCCATTGCAACCATTTCTCCCCGAAATTCATAGCTATCAACACCTTATCATTCTAAGAAATCGTAAGCTATAGAGAAATCTACTTTGAATAACAAACACTTACTCTTTCTTCTTTTAGCATAATTAATAAGCTCATTCGCAACTACTAGGCCATCCAAAATTTGTCTCCCGGGAATGAACGCAGTTTGCGTGTTAGATACAAGTCTTCCAATCACTTTGTGCAGCCTAGCCGCCAATATTTTCAACACTAATTTATAAATACACCCAATAAGGCTGATGGGGCGAAACTCCTGCAAACCTTGAGGGTTAACAATTTTGGGGATCAATTCCAAGAAGGAAGAGTTCATGGTTTAGGTAGAATGGAAGTCGAGTGAAATTCTTGAATGCATCTGGCCACATCTCCACTAACTACTTCCTAGCAATGTTTTAGAAAATCCAACCCGAATCAGTCGGGCCTCGGGCATTTGTTACCATTACAACTATCTAAGGCCACAAGAATTTATTAACTTGAAAAAGGCTCCTACATATCTTTGATTTCTTGAGTTGAGAGCTTAGGCTAACCTGACAGATCCAATAAAGGCCTAGGCATATCATTGCTCTTGAACCTTGCTGCAAAAAACTATGTGATTGTCTTCTTAACTGTGATTACGTCGTTCACCCATCTCGATCCCACTTTCACATATGAAATGTTGTTGAACCTGGACCTGCTTTTGAGTAAAGTTTGATAGTATCTCGAATTCATGTCTCCACCCGTCATGAAAATATATATAAAATAAGATATTCACTACTGCAATAATTGCATATTTAGTAAAATATTTGTCCATGTTTCTACAAACCAGATCAAATGTGTGACTAATATATGTCCTATTTTAAAATAAATGTTAAATATGATTATGTAAGGTTAAAATTAATCAAATAATTACATGTGATTTAAAACGAATATTATTCAAAAAACTTGTTTTCTTAATGTCTTTATGTTTCTATGACTTAATTGGTCTTCTTTGAAAGAGTCTATAAATTTGAATTATTTTTGTCATTTTAAAGTACTAGTGGGTGTTAAGAGGTGATTTCAATTCCACTAAAAGTAAAGAGGAAAAAAGAGGTAAGTGGTAGATAGGTAGACTCAAAATGGAGGAGTTTAAGGCATTTATTTAGTTATTGTGTTGTGTTGATCTTCCTACGAGTGGGAACAGGTTCACATAGTTTAACTGAAATGGTAGTTATTTTAGAAGGCTGGATAAGTTCTTGATTTCTCTGGGTTTGATTAATGAGTGGAAAACAGTTATTCAGAAGGTCAGGGATAGATATGTGTCTTATCATAGGTCTGTCTGGATCATTGCTAGGAATGTTAATTGGGGCCCAAAGCCTTTCAAAGTTTAGATTTGTTAGTAAAACCATCCGGGTTTTTTTTCTTTTGTCAAATATGTGTGGGAATCCTATGAAGTGGCTGGAAATTCTACCTTTCTATTGTCAAAGAAATTGCAACATTTAAGAGATCACTTACAGTGGTGGAATAAACATATATTTGGCTGGATTAATCTCAAAATACAAGAGGAGATTGGGACAATCAATGTGGTTGAAGTTGGAATGAAAAAAGTAGATGGATTCACAAGCACCCAGGATATGATAAGAAGAAATAGTGCTCAGGAAGAGTTATGGAAAAACCTTCGAATCAAAGAAAGCATATTAAAACAAAAGTCTAGGGCCAGGTGGATCTTTGAGGGAGATCAAAATTCAAAGTATTTCTATGCCTCGCTTAAACATCACACCATAAGGAATAATATTTCATTTGTCTATTTCGAATCTGGGGCAGTTGAGGAGGTATATCTAGTTAATAAGGAAATCAAGGCTCATTTTGAAACTAAGTTCCAAGCTACTCAGTCAGCTAGACCTACACTTAGGTGCAGCGGCTTTAAAAAGTTGTCCTTGGAAGAAAGTCATTTATTAGATAAGCTTTTTGAAGCTGGGGAAATTAAGGAGGTGATATCCAGTTTTGAAGGTGATAGAAGCCCTGGTCCAGATGGCTATAATCTGGAATTTCTTAAGAAATTTTGGGGTGTGGTTGGTTCATACTTTGTAAAGTGCATACAAGAGTTCTATGATGGTGGTTGTCTTCCTAAGGTGACGTCTTTCTCTTTCCTTGCTTTAATTCCCAAATTAGATAACCCTCAAGGTTTATAGAATTATATGCCAATATGTCTAATAGGTTGTATTTATAAGGTGATTGCTAAGTTGCTAGCTTGTAGACTTAGGAGAGTCATTGGCAAGTTAATTTCTAAAACTCAAATTGCATTCATTCATGGGAGACAATTGATAGATAGAGTATTGGTCTTGAATGAGTTGATAGATTATGCCAAGAAGAGTAATAAGAGTAGTGTGATTCTTAAATTGGAGTTTGTAAAGGCATATCATTGTGTCGATTGGTATTTTCTTAGAAGAACTATGATGGACACGAGATTTGGAGAAAAAATGATGATGTGGTTGGAAGGAGGTGTTATGCAAAATTGCATGTCTATTTTATTTAATGGTAGTTATACAATGGAATTTAAGGTATCTATGAGCCTTAGACAAGGATACTCCCTTTCTCCATTTCTATTCTCAATAATTGCAAAAGGTTTGGCCATCCCTATCAATAAAGCTGTAGAGGGAGGCATGCTAAAGGGCTTCAAAGTTGATGATGGTGTCACATATAATCTATTATAGTATTAATATGACATTGTACTAATATGTGATGGTTCTTGAAATTATTTTGGGTTTGAAGATCAACCTTGGTAAAAGTTCACTTTATGGCATTAGTGTGGAGGATTACTTTATGAATGCTGCATAACTCTTTTTGGCCTGCAAGATTGATGATCTGCGATTTAAATTCCTTGGCCTTTGTGTGGGAGGAAATCATAGGAGAATATAATTTTAGAAAACAATCATAGATTGCATGAAAGCTAAACTCTCCACCTGGAAAGGAAGATTGTTGTCTATGGGGCGTAAGGCAACTTTAATTAACTTTGTTATGTCTAATTTTTCAGTGCACTACTTTTTTAAGGTTCCTAGAGTAGCACCCCAAAAGTTTGTCATATCTCCTATTATGTTTTGGCTTATGTTTCATTGTATTTTCATATTCAATTTTGCATAGCATTATGCTAAGACAAGGTATCAAGGTATCATGGTTTGCTTCTCAAGAAAGAGGAACATGTTTCTTCAACCTCAAGCAAGGTTTTCTCCTTGCCTTTATGGCATTTTCAAGCTCCAAAGACCCCTTATCATCAAGTATGATTCAAGGACACATCATTTTAAGATCATATATGGTTCACTATGTCTTAGGTTGCAAGAAATAATCAAGAGATTCAAAGTTGGTTCAACGTGTTTAACTTAATTTAGCAATTTGTGGATGCTATGATCAAATGGGAATAACTTCCTTATTTTTCAACATCTTGAGGTGGTTCTTTTTCTAGTGAACTCTTCTCATCATCCCCAACAATTTCTCTTTGCAAGGAAAGATTCAATTATGCTTGGAAAGTTATCAAATGTTTGAAGACATTATAGGTCATTTTGAGTTTTGAAAGGATTTTATAGTCAACTTTAAAAGGTCATAACTTGGTCAATTTTCATCATTTGGAGCCCATTCGTTTTATAAAATGAACTTGAAGATGTCCTTTACAACTTTTATTTAATATGGAAGTGCCAAAAACCTATAGAAGGCCTTTAATTTTATCAAAACATTATAGGTCATTTTTGGTCCCTAAAAGACTTGAAATTTTCTAAGTGTTTTGTAATTTTGAACCTTTGATGCAAGCCACTTTGAAGGATCATATCTCTCAACTAAGATTTCCAAATCAATAATTTCTTTTCACATTGCAAAGATTGTATCACCCTCTATCCAATGCAAGAAGAATTACCTCATAAACCCTCCTACATTGTGAGAACCATGGTGGCAAAATTTGAATTTTAAAGCTGAAATTTCACATTAAGTCAGAACTGAATTTGGTTGAAATGGCTCTTAATCACCAAAGTAAGGCGTGAATTCAATCTAAACATGATTAACAAACTTGCCTGGGTTGATTAGGGCACTGAAACACAAGTTTTGAGTGAGTTTTGATAAGTTTCAAGTCACACTTTGCTCATGATGCAGGTGTGCACGAATTTGGTCCAATTTGCATCATTCACCCTCCCTCAGCATTAAAAACACTTCTCCTATAAATAAGGACTCGATCCCACTCATTTCCACAAGCTTTGATAGTCAGAATCACCCTGCTGAGATCCCATTTGAACTCTTAAGCTTGAACTTCGTATTTTCATTTCCACACCCAAATCACTCAAATTCTCCATTCAGTTAGTTTCACCAACATTCAGTGAAGCTAACCAGCTCAAGAACTTGAAGAGTCGTGGCCTGAATCAAGCTTGAGAACTACATTTTAATAGCTTCAAAGTTGAACCTCAATAGGTACAATTCTCAACCATTTTGACTCAAATTTGTTGATAAAATATAGTAATTGATGTGCTGATGTTGTTAGGGTTGTTAGATTTTAGCTGTTGTTAAGTTTTGTTGGTTAACTTTCAAATCCGTGTTTGAATTTTCTTCTGGTTTTTTTTCAAATCGAGTGAGTTGTAATTTAAAGAAATTTGGCGCGATGATATGTTTGAGATCGTCTTGAAAAGACGCATCAGATGAAACCACTATGAGCTCCAATGGTTATGGTTTGAAGGATCTTCGAATTTCTGCAAATCTCTAAAAATTTCAAGTGGCTGGAGGTTGAAAATGATGATATAACCGTCCATCATGCCGCTTGTTATGATCCTGCGTGTTTGACCTTTATTGGTTGGAAATGATGAGGTTGACTCAGATCCACCGTGGATGCGCACTTTCTGGCCCTTGGATTAGCCACGTTATTTAATGAAGTGAGATCCAACGCGTGTTATCTTTTCTGTTTTATTTTATTTTTCTAATTTGTTTTTAAATTCATTTTATTTTCAGAAATTCATAGAAAATTTATTTTTAATCAGGAAAATACCAAAATATTTTCTAAAATTTTCTTTTATTTTCCTCTTTTTGATTTTTATTTTTGCATTTTTTTTAAGTTTGCTATTTTTCTTGAATTTTGATTTGTTTGAGTCAATTTTAATTAGTTTAAAATTGTTTTTAAGCATTTTAAAATTATGAGAAAAATATTATATGATCCTATGATGGTCTTGGACCTATGGTGATTTTATTTGATTTTTATTTCTGGTTTTTCTATTTTCCATGAATTTTTGGATTATTTGGTTCATTTTAATTGGTTTAAAATTATTTTTAGCCATTTAAAATTATGAAAAAATTAACATATGATCCTATGGTGGTTTTTGACCTATGGTGATTTTCTTGGATTTTTTTTTGTGGTTGAACTAATTTCCATCTTTTTATAGGTTTCTATTTACCTTTTATTTGATTTTAAAATTGCAAAATGATGTGATTTGGTTTTTTAATCCATGTTTGAGTGACATTCTGTGTTTCTTCAAGTTATTTGAGACCTTTATGCTTGTTTGATTGTTGTTTGATTCTTCTTAAGGCATGTTCTTGATTTTTTACTTGTGTGATTCCTCTTGTGTGTGTCATGATTGGATGTTAAATTTGTTGATCATGTTGATATGTGACTTCATTTGGATTTCATGTCATGTTCATATGCCTTTCCCTTTAGGATGGTTGATTTGCACACTTGTTTTGTGTTAACTTAGAGTTTGCTTTTGAATGAGATGCATGATTTGTTTCTTGTGTGTTCTCTCTTTGATCATTGACATGATTAAGTATGATGTATTGTGCTACTGTCCTACCATGTTTCTTGTGCCATTTGATTTCATATCATCTTGATTTGTGATTGATGATGCTTATTGAAGATGTTTGGATGTGTGTGGGCATTTTGTTTTGCAATTGTGTCTTTGTTTGTAAATCTTTTGATATGGTGTGAGTTCATTCTTGTTGCTTAGACATGTTGTTGATGTTTACCATGTGTGATCATTAATTGATGTTTTCTTGATGCTTTGCCTTTGAACTTTCATGTATGTTCTTCATCTTGCATTCCTTCTTTTTTTTCTTCATCTCTTTTCTCTTTTTGTTGTCATTTGTGATTGAATTGATTGGTGTTTACTTGTGTTTTCTCACATGATCCCTTAGGATTCATAGTCCCTCTTAATTTTTTATTAAGATGGGAGTAGGAGAGCCATTAGGCTTTGAATCCTTTGCATGATAACAATTAGGACAGTCCCCTTTACCTCAACTCTAGGTCCATCATTTGTATGATAACATTAGGTAGACTTCCCTTTTATCCTAACCTTAGGACAATTTTGCATGATAACATTAGGGTTTTTCAGTTTCTCTTTAGTGTTTTATTTTGTGTCTTCTCATCTCATCTCAAACAATCTTAAGACACTTAATAAAGAATGTTGAACATTGTGCACCACGAGCCTTAAGTATATGAGAAATGATGAGTGGGGGGTTTCTCCTCACTTGTCTATAATGTTTAGTGTATGCCTTTTGGGCGATATGCGATACATTCGATCCTATATCATAGTCTTTAGTGCAACGTGAATCTCAAACAAAGTCAACTCACTTTACTAAAACTCTTAAACCAAATTCAAACCTTTTTATCCTTTGGGATTGTTCTTAAAATCATTTTTAAGAAAGAGTATGTTACTTTTCCGTTCTACCGCAAACAGGTATCGACCCTAACTGCTGGAATAGAATTTTAATGTCACTCATAAAAAACACTTAACCAACCAGTGGTCTAGTTTACCCGAACTATGTTTGCTCTAATTTCTCATACCAGATGAGGATACGTAGGCACAAGATGGTGATGTCTTAATGAGCAACCTTCCCCCCATCACCCGTAGTTTTATGAACTACGTTGAATCTAAATTTTCCATTGCACGAGGGAATACGTAGGCATAGGGCGGCGATGTCCTATCGAGTCTCCTTTTTCTTTTCCCTCCCCCGTTTAACAGTTAGCTTTTAGATAACACACCCTTTTATTAGACAACAAGCGTGGATCCCGTTGAGTATAACGAACGTGAGGGTGTTAATATCTTCCCCTTGTGTAACCGACTCTCGAACCCAAGATTTGGTTTTGATGACCTTGTCTTCTCCTTTTTTCTTTTAGGTTTTCTTCAACTGTTTCCTTTTCCTCTTTTTGGGATAAATAACATTCGGTGGCGACTCTTCTGTTTTTTCGCCGTATGTTTTTCATAGTTGTGACACCTAGGAAGGTCCTTCATAAGTTAGTGGCTATCTAGAGACATTTTATGTGGTCAAGGTCGAAGGGAAATTGAAACATAGCTTGGGATTGTTTAATATTCCCTTACTGTACAAAGGGATTTGGAGGTTGTTAACTGAAAAAGAGGTCATTTGAGAAGGGATCCTTGTAGGAAGATATGGTAACTACACAAATTCTTTGATGTGTAGTGAAACTCCTAAATATCATTATGCATCTTCACATTGGTGGAAGGATATATTTAACGTTAACAATCTATTTAGAGATGGATCTTTTGTTGACTTGCTCTCCTTTAAACTTGGGAATATGGGTAACACGCTTTTTTGGTGGACAAGTGGATTGTTAACTGGTCTTTTGCATCACTCTTCCCTGGCATATGAAAAAGGTCTAGTAATAAACATGGGCTGGTAGCTGATATGGGAATTTGGGATTGTGAAGTTTGGTCATGGTAGCTCAGGCTAAATTTGGTGGATAATGATATTGTTTTGCATCAGGAGTATCAAGAGCTTTGTTCGTTGGTGTTGGCTATTAGCCATAGAAGAGGAATGCATATGAGATTATTTGGCCCTTTTGCAAGTCAAAATGCTTCTGTGTGAAATCATGTTATGACATTCTTGTGTATCTGGTTGTTGAAGATATTTTGGAAGCTGATTGCAAGCTCGCTCTTAAGATCCTTTGGAAAGTTGTAGCACCTTTGAAATCAAAGTTGTTTACATGGAGATTTTGTTTGAATAAATTGCCAACTAGAGATAATCTCAGTAGGAGAGGTTTGCCACTTAACCCTTATGACTTGGTATCCGCCTTGTGTTTTAATTCTCCAGAAGATGTTCTGCACCTATTCTTCAATTGTCAAAAGTAGAAGAGTTTGGTCTCAAGTGTGCGCATGGATGGAGATTGGATATGTGCAGGGTATTTGTTATTATGGACATTTGTTGGCATGGATGGAAATCTTTAGAGGAAAAGTTTTTGTAGTGGCAAATGTTGTTAGAATTTGGACAATTGTGTGTTGGGGTATTTGATATTCTAGAAATCAAATAATATTCAATGATAAAGTTTGGGATCAGGAATCGGTGTTCCAGAGAATTATTCTCTTATATGGGTGATGGCTTGAAAATAAAAATAAACACTTGTTTATTTGTAATTACTATAATTGGCGTAAGCACCCTCATATGTTTATATAGTGTATTTTTGTAGACTCATAGTTGAATAGGTGTTACTATGAGTTGAGGTATCCCTAATATCTGTGAAGTATAGTTTTTTTTTTCTTAATAAAAAAATTGTTATATTTATATTGAGGGTTGATTTGTCTTGTAAGTAAGCGTAGTCAAGAATTTCGTTAAACTTAAGTTTGTCATATGCTTTGGTTATAAAACATTATGGAAGAGAATCTCATTGTGCATGGAAATGCTCGGTTTGACAAATAAGAATCTTTTCGAACAATATGTAAATGTAAGTTATTGAATCATCATACTACGAGTTTGTCTATAGAATTTTAAAAAAGAACAACAACAATATATATGGCAAGTTGTAGAAAGTAAATATAATTGTCTTTGAAATTTTTGAGTGAAGATTAAGAAGAACTCATTAAAAAGGTTCCTCATAATTAATAAACTAGAATATAAAAGTGTAAAAACATTGAATAGTAAAGTATTGAACATTGAATATGTACTAACATACCCGAAATAAAAGTGTAAAAATCAAGACCTATCAACTACAAGTGTTCTTAACCCTGTTTCATCTATACACCATGACAAAAACCAGCATTTGGTCTCCAAAAGAACACCACTATGTTAGCATCAAATATAAGCTAAAATATGCCAAAAGAAAGACGATGTTCCTATTCATCTATAAGCAAATAAAATTGACTTCCTATATCAAATCACACCACAACCATTAATAGGGACAGTGCCTTCCGCATATAATGCATGAAAAATTTGAGAGTGCATTTCAACTAAAACTAGCCTCAACAACATTTGTACCACACAAAGTTCCATATCCTAAGAAGCTAAATTGATCAAACTTAGGAGCTCATTTTGCATCTCTGCCACGTCCTTATTAACTTAGAGTCACTTTCAAAAACTTATTTTAAAATTTCTCCATCTTGATCATTTGAATAGCTTTTTAAATCTATAACATCCTTCGGCTTCTGATTTGTGAGATATTATAGATAGGATTAAATATGTTTTTGGTCCTTATAAATATCTTATATTTTATTTTTAATTCTTATAAAAAAAAGGTATATTTTGATCTCTACAAAATTTTTATGCATGCAGCTTTAATCCTTGCTATTTTTTAAATTTTAAAAATTATTTAATTACACCGAAACTTTTAAATTTTTGAATAATATTTTTCATAAATGTTGAGATTACTATAAAATATTTCTTTACCAAATTATATAGTTTTTTAAAATGAGAAGAATTAAATATGAATTTTTTAAATTTCAAAAAATAATTATAAAAGTAATGAAAATCTCGACTTATAAATCAAATTTTGAGTTCCTTTTTTTCGAGGAACGTTTTATAACATTCTAAACATGTCTGTAAAATAATCATTCAAAAATATACATTAGTTTAGAAGTAGAGACTAAAACTACATGCATTATTAGTTTGTAGAGACCAAAACACGCTATTTTTTTTATAGAGACCAAAAACAAAATTTGATAATTTATAGGGAACAAAACCATATTTAACCCTATTAGATATAATCCATGTTGAGAAGTTTTGTTACTTAATTTGTTACTTTACTTAGTAAACAAGTTAGTTGTATATAAATACATAGTTTGTAATTCAGTTATTATCATTCTATTCAATAATACAATCCTTATTGATTTATTCTCTCTCTCTCTCTCTCTCTCTCTCTCTCTCTCTCTCTCTCTCTCTCTCTCTCTCTCTCTCTCTCTCTCTGTCCTCATTAAAAGTGCCTCACACACTAACAAATTGGTGTATAGAGTTCTGGTTATATTATTGATCGTGTTTTCAAGAATCACACGTCAGAGATCGTGTTTCTGGGATCATGGGTTGTTGTTGATCAATCATTCCAAAGATGAATGGTAACACGAATTTACCACAGTCCCTTCCAACTATTGACGACAAGAATTGACTTCGACTGAGAAAACAAATATAATCTCTATTTAGCTTTCATGAAACACTAGAAGTGGTTACTAATAATGTTCATGCGTTTGGTGAAAATGCAACTGACGCACAGAGAACCGCTCACAAGGATGTCAAGAAGAAGGATGCAAGGCGGCGTTTTATATCAAATCGGCGATTGATGCAGCAAATTTTGACATAATCGCTCATGCTAAATCGGCAAAGGAGGCATGAGATATTCTTGTTAATTACTATAAAGGAGGCGAGAAAGTCAAGGTTGTTAAATTGCAAACTTTGTGACGATAGTATGAATTATTGTTGATGGGAGAAGATGAAAAGATTCTAGGCTTTTTGTCAAAGGTGCTGAAACTCGTCCATCTCCTGAATGGTTGTGGTGAAATCCTAACGAATAAGATGATAGTTGAGAAGGTAATGCGTAGATTAACCTCTCACTTTGATCACGTTATGGTAGCTATTCAAGAATCCTACAATCTTGAAACCCTAAAACTGGAAGATTTGTTTGGTTCGTTGGAGGCATGTGAGATTAGGATTGTCGAAAAGAAAAGAGTTCAAGACTCGATACAAGCACTACAGGCTCAATTATGGAAGAAGAATGGTGGTTCCAACAAGTTCAAAGGAAAAATCGACAAGACTTGGAATAAGAAGTCTTGGTTGAATCCTTACAAGAATAAGGGCGACGGTAGAGCTTACACATCCTCGAAAAGAGGAGAAGGAAATTCCTATTTGTCACACCCCAAATTTGTCTGACCTGTATAACATTCATCTATGTATCTGTCTATTAATCATTATTAAAAAAATCTAAAAAATATGTTGCCTCTACTTTTTGTTCATGTTTGTGCAAGGTTGAATTCAAGATTTCGAGTCAGGTGTGCGTAAGGGATTGAGGTTTAATGGTGTTGATATAATTTGTTGGTCAGGATATGCAAAGTTCATAGTACTTCGTGGTTGAAGATCATCATGGTCCAGTTCATTTCCAGTCCAAGGACCGATTCAAGGTGTTATTCACTGTACGAGGAAAATTTAAGAGTGATTGATTCAAATTTGACTCAAATTGATTCAAGGAGAGAATTTGAGATTAGTCTCAAATGTGAATATGGAATTAATATGAAAATTCAATTTTTGATCGTTGTTTGGAATAAAAATTCAAGGCGTCACAAAATGAACTCAAAAGCGCAAAATCAAGTTCAATTACAAAGATTTTTGAAGTCCATTTTATTTTTCAAAGTTCACCTACAAGGCATTTCCCCCAAAACTCATATAATTTTTTTCCAAGTGTCAACACACTACAAAACCCAATGTTAAATCTTACAAAAGTCCA
Organism: Lathyrus sativus; assembly: GCA_963859935.3. Lineage (NCBI taxonomy): Eukaryota > Viridiplantae > Streptophyta > Magnoliopsida > Fabales > Fabaceae > Lathyrus > Lathyrus sativus. Next base: position 272,621,134 of record OZ012739.1, read on the forward strand.
TGAAATCATCCATACCCATCCATTTCAAAGTCATTACAGAAATTTAAAATTTACAAATTAAGGTCTATGTTATCCATCAACATCCTACTTTCATTAAACCCAATTTAAAGTTTCAGAGTCCAAGTTTCACCCAAGGAAAACACAAGAATAAGTTCTTACTACAATTTAAACCCAAGCCCGTACACATTACAAAATCTCGTAACCAAACAATTGCTAAAAATGAGTGAAAAGATTATGTCCATGGCATAACCTAACTTCCTACCCCACATAAGTTGTGCATTAAGCTGATACAAAAACATTATACACTAGCTAAGCAGTGATGCACATAAAGAATAAAAATAATGGGATGCTTCATATTTTCAACTTTTACAAACTTTGCAAAACTTGGTCCCACACTAATCCACAACTTAACCTCACTACAGACCGTCACAACACAGGTACATCACGCCTTTCCGTGGAATTTTACAGCAGCATCCTGCAACACCATCCCACTTGCATCATAATAGGGTTGCTACAAAATCAAGCCAGCTACAATACGACGAAATGGTCCAAAACTGTTTCGGCAAAACGCGACCCATACAGGTTCCAGATCTGCAGCAACAAATACACAAATGAAAATGGTAATATGTTGTTAGATAATTCTTCAGGGTCGAATGGATCCAGACTGAATCGTGAACAAAATCACTTTCCTTAAAAGTATTTCAAGCACACTCTCAAATTGTCTTAGAGTTGGAACAACCTGAATACCCAGGATAAGTCAGCCTTTTCTCGAAACTGCACAAGACTGGTGAAGATTCGAATGCAAGGAAAACGTTTGGAATTATATAGAATAGGATATCAGATTTTTTGGAGTATTTGATTTCGAAGTAACAAGCATATATTTATAGTCATGCATGTGTCGTTTCGGAAGTTTGCAACTCTTCATGAAACAACACTTTCTAATGAGCATTTGCAATGGTTCAAATAAACTTCGAATTCAAACGAATAAAATCTGGAGCGATAACTAAAACAAATTCGCAGTATCCCGGCCGAAGGCCGGTCCGCCAACCGGAGGCGGGCGGAGCACCACCGGCGCCGCCTCATTAATGCCGCGAATAGCCTGATTGCTCTGATGCGTCGTGCCTAAGTGCTCAAGTGCCGTCTACAAGCCGCTACTAGCGCCTCTACGCCCACGCCCTCGGATCCGGTTCCGGAGCCGGAGCCGGTGTCGCCGGTGGCGACACCGGCCATGGGTGTTTTGTATGAGACAAGTGACATAAGGCTTGGGACCACCACATATGACTATGTGGCACTTTATCCTCTTTGGCTCCTTTGGAAAGTGCATTGTTCCAAGGGTCTTATAAATGCTATTTAATTTTACTCCACTTCCAATGTGGGACTTATTTGAAGCATTTATTGTCAATTAACTATATCACCCACTTTGTCATTTTGGAACAACTTAATGGAAATAAATATTCATTATTTTCAACATATGCAATACCATCACTACACACGTGAGGCAACAAACACCCAAAACCATCATGTACCTCACGCAAAACAAATGTCCGTACACATAACTTGCAATTGAAAACTGTACACATGCGATTTGCGTACTTGAGATGCAAAACGCAACAAAAAAACCGTTTCGTCATCACGTACCACACCTTGATTCTAATCCTTTCCCCATTCCACCCTCCATAATCGACATAAAAGGGACCTGATGAATTTCATTGAAAAAGAAGACACTCGAGAAAAACAACGACCTTGGGGGATCTGAAAAAACCCAGAATTTTATTGCAAAAAAAAAAAATCCCCAAAAATGTCATTTTTCCACCAACAATAACCTGGACCCCTTTCCTTTCAATCATCTTCAGAAATCCTCACCCCAAAATTTCATCTTCAACCTTTTCCCCAAATCCCTTTCATTCTTCACCCAAACTCACTCAAAAGGCTAATAAACGCATCACATCTGCACATACCAAACCAAAATAACATAGAGAGATGAAGGGAGAATGATTTGAAACCAAAACATGTTAGATTAATTATTTAATTAATCAAATATGGATTGACATAATTAATTATTAATTAATTATATTATGGTCTATTGTTATTAAACACTAAATAGATAAATTGTTTGATTGAGTTTTGTGCCTGAATGGACCGTAATGGGTTGGACCATTCAGTTAAGCCCAATGAGAGGTCTCTGCCCTGGGCCGTTTAGCTATTTAAGTGTCTCCCCATTAGACAATTAAATTACTCTGAATATCGTAAACGACAATGAGGGTAGTAATTCTCTCATACTCACAAGTTTCGACATCCGTCTCTTCAATCTTATAAGGTACACCGTTCTAATTATTCTGGATTATTGTTAGATTAAACAATATGCTATAATTTGTATCTATTAAATTTATTTAAATCCTTCCATTGGTATCAGAGCCTCGTAGATACGTTTTATAGCTATCGCTTCAATTATATGATTTGAATTAGTGTATGGTTTCTATTTGTTATGCACCAATTTTATATAATTCATATCTAAATAATTTGATCTAATGTGAATGGTGGGTTTTCTTAAAATTAGAAAAATTTTAGATCTAATATTTAAATAATTTGATCTACTGATTTTAGAAATTTATTGACATGTAAATTTCATATTTAGAATCAAAGTATATTATATTTTAGGTGTATATTAGTAAAAGGTTGTTATGTCTCACCTATTTTAAAGGTTTGATTCCTAAATAATTGCATTTTATTGTGGGTGGAATGAGAATTATTTAGAAGAGTTTGAAAAGGTGATCCTATTTTTTAGCTTAAAAATTAATATCAAATATTTTATTTGTTTTTGAAGAATATTACTTAATTGATTTATTTATAATCTCTAACATACAAAAGTGATAGATTTGTATGATCTCTTCAATTATTTTGTTAACTTTGAAAATTATGATATATTTATTATGTTGATTAAAAGATTATGAACGGAACATATTTTAGATATTTCGTTGCAGAAATGAATTTTGAATGACAAATTAGTTATTTTATTCAATATATTTTTAAATACTTTTGTTTGATATTAGTTAATAATATAATAAATTTTGGTTGTAATATCTATGTATATCATGCTACTCTCTATGATTCAAGTTTTTTTGAAATTATATAAGAGAGTTAATTCAAAATAAACATGTTTTGAAATTATCAGTAAATATAGGTGGTGAACTGAACAATTTGTTTTCTAACCACACGTGCATAGTATATCCCTAATGCTGACGTACAATATAATGCCAAATTATTAACCTTTTTCATTCAATTGAATGATGGCGTACACACAAAATTATGATGAATCTTTCTACCATCACAGTTAATCGTCAAATTGAAAGTGCATTTTCAAAAGTATGTGCCAATACATAGTATGATTTTTGGGAAGTTTTAAAGCGTATTATATTGTGATAAAAGAATAGTCACTTTGATGGATAACTTTATACTGACATGATACTATATTTATATTAATTTTAATAATTAACTAATTAATAAAGACGTAAAGAATTGTTTTTGATTTTAATATAAAATTCTTTTTTTATGTTCTTTTATGTTACTGAATATGATATTGGCCTATAATCTTGTTTCTATATAAGCTTCATCAACTCTCTCCTAAGTTGATGCCAAGTAAATAGTATTAGATATTTTATTTATTTTGATGTTTTGGTATATTCCAATATTTAAATATAATATGTTATAAAATGATTGATTTAATTCAAATTTTAAATATATTTAAAATTTTCATATATAATAATTTTGAGATATTCTTTAATAAAGTTAAATTGTATTATCCTTGAATTATGATTATTTATAAATAGAGTTTTATATTTTGATATAACGATTTATTCTTTGTTTATGAATCATTTTGAGATGATACTATAATATTCTAAAAGTCATTAAAGTTTAATACCTCTACTCACAAGGATAAATGTCACATTCTCTTCAAGGTTAGTTGTATTTGATTATTTATTAATTTTGAATCTCTTTTGACTATTATAATTGCATACAAGGAGGAATTTCTTAAAATATTATTCACTTCCTTTTGAAATTAAAATTATGCAATTATATATATATATATATATATATATATATATATATATATATATATATATATATATATATATATATATATATATATATATATATATATATATATATATATATATATATATATATATATATATATATATATATATATATATATATATATATATATATATATATATATATATATATATATATATATATATATATATATATATATATATGGAAAATTAAGTAATCAATATTAATTTGTATAATTGTAATTTCACCTGTCGTGGATATAATTATATAAATTTTCCTATTTTGAATAAAATACAATTAATCTTAATTTGCATGATTGTAACTCAGCTATCGTGGTACAGTTATTCAAATTTTGTTAAATTAATTTTAGTTATAATAAATATTATATTGATAATAATTATACCATATCGGTATATTATTATTAGTATAATTTGTTTTGTTTAATGCACTTATGATTTATTATTGTGTAAATTATAGTTCAAGTACCCTATCGGTATTAGAATATTTGATGACATAATATTTATACATTGTTATATTTCTTATTTCATATTGTTGAAAGTATTATTTAAGAAAAAATATATATATTTTTTGAAGACATATAATACTTTATGAAATCCAATAATTATTTTTATTAAAATGGATTTCAATTCTCTATGTATTATGTGAGTGATGGACATACTCTATCGGTGTGACATTACCTGAATGATTATTGTGTGATACAGAAAATAGTTGGATATTTGTTTAAATATTTTAAAATTCTAATATTAATAATTCAACTATTATTCTTTATCAAGTGGGAGAATTTAACATGTCAATTATATAGATTTCAGAAACAAATATTATTTGTTTAATATATAATATTATTTTATAAAGACTTATATTGAGGATATTTTAGTCTTATGATATATCCTCAATATTAAATTTGATTAAAGTCTCATATTTTTCCACTGCGTATAACGTAATATATTTCTCAAATGTGTGTAGTTATACTTATAGCATTTGAGTTTTGAGCGAGTTATGAATTTAATCTCACTCAAAAGATGGTAAATATTTTATAGGACCATCATATTATTTCATGTAAATTATCTAAATAAAGATATATTCTATTGACGTGCAAAATATGTGGTTGAGTTTGATGATATATTATAGAACCACTTCTCTGAATAATTTTGCACTAAAAATAACATTAGCACCCCCGTTGTTCAATCAGAGTATTTAATATTAGTGGCCTCTGATAAATCCGTATCATATTGGATTTGTGGGAGTAGATTGCATGTGAACACAATCATATAATCTAAAATTTTGGATTATTATTCTCATAGTGTCATATATTCTTGCGCGCACTGTAAATATGACATATTCTAAAAGGACTTCAAAATATAAAATAATTATAAGAAGTCTTATTCTGTTATAATGAGATATATATTATTCTCTTAATCTCAGGAAACATCATAATTTGATGTTTAGGTTGATATTGAAAAGACACAATAATTCTTTATCGTGCAATACTATTGTGTTATTATATCTTCAAAAGTCCACATTTGTCGGGTCATAATATGAAAGTACAAGTAAATATCAATACTCCTATTGAATATGATATTGTGTTATGAAGGTACTTATAATTAAATGTAATTACTCTGTTAATAGGGTATTCCTATATGTAATTACTATTCTTATACCTATGTGGATATTCTATAACCTATAATTTAAAACTCATTAGTATAATCACTAACCATAGACTTATACAAATGAGTAAGTCTTATGATACTTTGGGTTAGTGGAAGTTTATCAATAGCATTTTCATATGCTTGGGTCATTCTTTATAACATATTACTCTGAAGTTAAATATGTTACTCTAAAGTCATCATTTTTTATATAAAGTTGTGAGTTTTAACATGTATGATTTGTCTTCCCTATCGGATACAATTTCTGCAGCGTTGAAATTTACTTCTTTTGATTGATTGGTGTTTTGACCATTATTGATATTCTAATACTAGAATCAATATTTTTAATAATTAATTAT